>CM051837.1:52946537-54196537 GCA_028451465.1 Erethizon dorsatum | reverse complement strand
CAAAGTCAACTACAAAGCAGAGACATCAGGGCCCCAGTGACCCAGTCAGTTGACAGTGACTAAGTGTAGGTTGACAGTGGGGGTCCCCTTGGCTGTGCCTCCCTCTGAACTAAGTGATAAAAATGGTTTTAGATCATTAAGACAGGAACCCACCCCAGATGACACATACCATCCTGCTTCCCTGCATCAGCAGCAAAGGACCTCCCTCCACTGAGCTGACCCAGCAGTGACCCCAAGTGTAGGTCCAGGACAGCTCCTAACTGGATATGGGCCAGCTCACCCTTGCTCCCTCCAGAGCCCCATCCTGCAGTTTAATCAGGCTCTGTGTCTATTCTGAGCTCTGCTCATTTCCCAGGGTGGAAATTGGATTTTGACAGTGTCTCTTTCACATTTAATCTCCGCATTCTAATTACAGCTTGCTGGGGACTGTTCCTCTGGGTTCTACTACTGTTCTGCCAGGACCCATGGCCCTTCCAGAAAAGACAGTCTTCCCTCCACGAGCCCCTCCTCACTAGCAGGAAGGTAACCTGTTCATTGCTGAATCTCCCCCTCATCTTCACTTCAAAAAACTGTGCAAGGATGCTGCATTCTGGTTGCAATTTACTAACCGAGGGGACACCTAGTGATGAAAGTGATGAAACACAGCAGTGAGAAGCTAAGATTCTTTTGCATCATTCATTTTTCTTCTTTTAGTTTTTCAGGGTTTGGAACAGTACCTTTCTATGTAGTTTTGACCCAGCATTTCCAGGAAAATCGATTTTGATTGTCCATTGGGTCTAGGAGTGTGTTTAAAAATTAAAACAAAACCCTTCTTATTTTCAAAGTTCTCTGTCATCATCCCCTAAAAGTATTTTCAGGCATGTCATTATTTGATGGGGCATGGTTAGTATTTGGAAAAATAGAGGCAACAGAGGCAGGAGAAAGAACCTCAGCTGGCATTCAGGGAACTGGATTCTCTTTCCTGCCCCAACCCATTGAGCATACTCTGTGGCTTTGGGAAAGCCAATGACCTCTCAGAGCCTCAGTTTCCTTAGTTATCAAATGATGATACTGTATTAAAATACAGGATCTAAAATTGTGTGAATATGTGATATAGAATCATGAAGTTAATTATTATATAGACTTCATAGGGGGTGGTATAAGAGAAAGGAACTGAGGTGGGAAAAAACCAGAATCTGTCTCTGGCACCTGAGCACTAGTCATGTGGGACACAGGGGACTGGTCCAAAGGATATACTGTTCCCATTTTGCAAGCCCACTTATGTATTATTCATGTTGTACCCACAGGCAAAAAGAATGGAAAAGTGCTGCTGTGACTACTGAGTGGTGGTTACATGGAGTAGGAATGTTCTTTGCTAGAGAGAGTAAAACATGAGCTTTTCCAATTGCAAGGGACCTTATAGACTATCTACTCTATACTCACCCACAGTGCAAATCAAGGAAGCAACACTCAGACTGGTTGAGTGGTTAGCTCAGGAACATACAGGTGGTTAATTGTAGAGTCAGAATAATCTGCTGAGAGAAGTCCTTCTAATGAGCAAGAAACTGAAGGTACTTATAACTCAACTCATCCAATGGTAGAGAGTCTGGTTTCCTTGCTCATGTTTACAAAAGTTATATAATGCAACATAAAAACCTTACAAATGTTAAATATCCCTGCTCTGTGCATGCATGAATCATGAACAGATCTCCAGATATCCTCAAGAAAACAGAAGAAAGAGGGACAAAAAATTCCCAGGATGCTATTTGTTCCTTGAATACAGAGTATAATCAAGAGCAAATGCTCCTGTCCTCCAGAATTTTGGGCCAAACCACACATTTCATTTAAAATTTTCTAATATTTTTATCCAACACACAGAATGAATACACAACTGAACTTTTCTAAGATTTTCCATACTGAAAAGAGGTCTCTTCCTCCCCTACCTTCCTCCCACCATGCTGTTAGCCAACTTGTTCTTCCTGGAACATGGAGGTTGCCCTCCTGCCCAGCACCTACAACCAGACTGCAGTTCTGCTCAGAATGCTCTATCACTAGAATCTGCCTGACTCACTCCCCCATCATCTGCAAGTCTCTGCTCAAATATCATCTTGGCAGGAGTCTCACCACCACCATCATATCTAGGATACAACCCCACTCCTGGATCCATTTATTTGGGCCTGTTTTGCCCCTTAGCACTCATCAGTTTCTAGTATTCTTCTCTCCCCTCCCCTTTGTCTCCCTCTCTCTTTCTCCCTCCCCCCTTCTCCTTCTCCTTCTGCTTTTCCCTCTCCATCTCCCCTCTCCCTTCCTCTCCCCGCACCAGAATGTAAGCTGCATGAAGCCAGTAGCTTTGGTCTGTCTTCTTCCCTGCAATGTCTCGAGGCCCTAGAACAGTATCTGGCATACGGTATATGTGCTTTACATTATAACCTCTTTCCCAGACCTGTTCAAGTCCTACCCCCAAGGGAAGTGGATATCTTCACAGCTGGAAGAGGATGATCTCCAGCTTACTCACTTGAGGAAACCAGAATAAATGACCTGACCAATGTTACAAACCCAAGACTTGAACTTGGATGTCTTATTGAATGCCAGTCATAACTCTTCCCACAGTCCCCCAGGTTCTCCAGGCTGGTGCACACACCTTCTTCACCTGGATAGAAGAGGGCCTTCTCTGCCTGGGACATACCAGGCCTTTGGACAGCTCCTCTGGGCAGTCTAAATCCTGATCTGCCACAAGTTAGGCATGGGACTTGGATCCGTTCCTTAACTGCTCTCAGCCGTGGACTTCACACTATTCAAGGAGAATAACAATATTTACCTTGGAGGATATTCATAAGGCTCAACTCAGATGCAGGAAGCATAGCCCTCTGCTAGCAGGAGCTCAGTGTCTGGGAGTTCTTTCCTTTCCCCTGGTTCTGAGGAAATGAGCATTTGTTCAAAAATAATATTACTTTTCTCAAGATCTCCTCTGTTGTCTCTATCCCTGAGCCTACATTCCTGGAAGACACTGAAAAAATACATAAAGGATTAACTGGAGGTTTTTTTAAAGGCAAATAGATGGCAGGGAGGAAGTCACTCATAATGTGAGGGCATCTTACTGTGTCAGGGCTAGCTCAGAGATTCTGGCTCTTGGACCTGGTGCCCTGTTAAAATTGCTGATTAAGATGGAAAAACTCTCCAGGGGCCCAGGTAAGACAATGCAGGGCATTTTCCACTCTGAGGGACCAGCTTCGTGGCAAAGCTTCTCAATTTCAAAAGTCATTTTAAAGATCACAGGGCTGGAATCTTTATTTTCTGAGTGATCACTCTAATGAGCTTTCTGGTTTGCTTATCAGTATTTTTAAAAAATATTTTAAATGGGAGTGGTCTATGACTTTAAAACAGTTCACAAAACCTAGATTAAGGAGTTACCCACTGTATTCATGCAGGACATTCCAGAGCCTTTGTTATGCTGACTACGGTGTGGCTCCCCAAGGTGGACGGAGGTATACACCTGCTAAGATATTTTTCCAATTTATATGCCTTTCTTTCCAAGGAACAGCTGTTGCAACCAATACTCCATATGTCCCATTTTTAAGAGAAGTAACTATGACATAGTAGAGCTACAAAGCTGACCATGAAGAGATTAAGAAGTTTAGGCGAAGCTAGCCGACTGGTTGGTGGCAGGAGCAGGACTAGGATCCGTATCTTGGTGTCAATAATTGACACAGCATTGAGGTCAGTAAAGGCCCTTGAATCAGACTAGCTCTGCTGAAAAATCCTGCTATAAACTGGAAATGAACTAGAGGAAGTAAAATAACATGAAATATAATGCATGAGACATTTGCTAGGGATCAAAAATAAAAGTGTACAAGTGTGCATGTGTGTGTGTGTGTGTGTGTTCTAGGAGTAGCAGCAATAGCACTGAAAGCAGTTGGTTGGTCTTTATGAGCCCCAGAAAAACCAGTTCTCCCCTGGGCCTCGTCTGGCTTTCGAAGTTCATAGGACAGTAACTGAAAATTCTGAGCCTTCATTAGTGATAAGCAATACACACTGGCCCCCAAAGATATGCATGCTTTAATCCCCGGAATGTGAAGATAGTACTTTATATAGTAAAAATAACTTTCCAGCTGTGGTTAAGAATTTTGCAGTGGAGTGGTTGTCCTGGCTTATCCAGGAGGGTGCAGTACAGTCACAAGTTCATCCCAAGAGGAAGAGAAGGACATTTGACTGCAGACAAGGAGAATGCACTGTGGCGATGAATGCAGAGACTGGAGGGATGAGCTTGGAGGAAAAGGAAGGGACCACAGGTCGAGGATACAAGTGGCTGCCAGATACTGAAAAGGGCAAAGAAACTGATTCTCTCCTGGAGCTGTCAGAAGGAACCAGGCCGGCAGACACCTTGACATTAGCTCACAGTGAAATAGATTTTGGACTTTTGAGTAAATCTGTGTCACTTGAAGTCACTAAATTTGTGATAATTTGCTTAAAAGCAATAGAAAATGAATGCACGCAGTGTGATGAGATCATCTCAGTTCATTCTGAGGAGGTTGGGCCACATGGATAGGGTGAGTGCACTGGGTGGTGTGACAAACTCATGTGTACAGCTTGGTCACCCCACACTGTCGGGAACCACACAAAGGTCTCCTCCGAGCATTAACCTCTGGCACCATTTCATATGGAAGGAGTTGGGCTGTGCCAGGTTTCCTGAGATGAGGGAAAAGCATCTGCCTCTCCTGCAGAGCCACCTATTTGTTCCTGTTATGAGAAGTAGGCAGTGACTGATTTGTGACACACCTTGTCTGTGTGGCTTTCAATGATCGTTTTCTTTGGCAACATCACAACTCAGCCACTAGGTGAAATTCAAGTCAAGCAAGTTAGGGCTGCCTGGGAACTAGACACACTTGCTTATAAAATATCAACATTTCTGAGGGAGTATTTTCTCCCCACCTTGAAGCAATTTAACTAGCGTGATTGACCTGTCTGATGCTTGGCCAACTTTTCTTACCCAGGTCTTTCTCTTGCTGAGGGGTACCATTGATAGTCACTTGGATGACACACACTCCTGTCTAGCATCTGCTTTAGAAAGTCACAGAACAGAGCAGCATACAACAATGGTATCACAGATCTGAGATTTTGCTCTATTCTCATTAAATGTTACCCAAGATCCTACCTTCAACAAAGAAGCAGCTAAGTCAGAAACACTATCTTCAGGCCCAAACCTATAAGAAATTCTTTCTGATGCATGACAATCGACAGTTTCAGGAGGAGTAACTATCTGGTGTTCAGATTTAAGAATGAGATAGTATGAGCTAGAATACGAAGTGGCAGGGCAGGCTGGATGGTGGTGGGTGATAATGATGTTATCAATGATAGATTCGAAATCTCTCTTCCAACAACATATTTTCAGCTTCCATTGCCTTTGGATTTCCTCCTGATTCACAGATTTGTTAATAGTCCATCAAATGAATATTTCACTTATGTTTATTCACTTATGTTCAGTGAGTAGGCTGCCAAGCAGAGCATATGAAACAACTTTTAAATTATGACTAAATTACTACATTATTATAACTAAAATTAAAATTAACTCCAACGTTGCTGAAATTGTCAAAAGCAGCACAGTTTGTTGTAAACTTTATAAACTGATACATTTATTATGTGTAAATTTCCATATAAAACCCTGACTTGGGGTTCCTGGTGATAAATATACTTTACTGAATCCTAAACATATTCATTCGTAGGAGAACTATATTACCTTCAGCTTTTAAGAAACTGAATGTAACGTAAGTACTGGCTAACAAAACTAAATGGCAGTTAACTAAATCTCACCAGAAAACTCTGTTATTAAAGCTATCTTATTCAACATGAAAAAATTTGGTAAACCATAAAACAGGGTAAATTCAATGAGCTTATCATTAGGCAAATTTTATTTTTGCAAATCAAATTTTAGTAAATTTCAGCCTTCACCAACCAAAAATCAATCAACAGCTGCTTCATTCCTATACAAATAAGAGGTACCTGATAACCATGGGGCATTGTTGGTAAAAAGCCAATATTTTTTGTATGAATTGACCACAGTTTACAATTACTTTGTCTCATCTCAGCCCTGAGATCTCTTACCTTAATTAATGCTTCTTTTATAGGGAAGGGAAGCTGAACTACTGAAATGTTAACAAGGATATAGAGGGCTGTCAGTGAGGCCAAAATGACCCCTGTGTTTCACCCTTACTAGAAAAAGCATATTGCCTTGAACATCAATTTCTTGCCTATGTCCACTTTCAGGACAGCCATACAGGTTGCCATAAGCAATACAGAACAACAGAGAGAGCACTGCCTCGCAGTTCTGGAGGAGGGGAGTCTAAAATTGTGGTGTGTTGGGGCCTTGCTCCAATTTGTCCCCTGCCTTTCTTTTTGCGTAGGTATTTCTGGTGGGCCTCGGGGTTCCTCGACTTGCAGTTGCATCACACCAGTCCCATCTCCATTGTCACACTGTGTCCTCTCTGTCTTCACACTGCCTTTGGGTAAAGACATCAATCACATGGATTAAGGGCCTACCCAACTCCAATATGACCTCATCTTAACAAACACCCTACTTCCAACCCTATTTCCAAGGAAGCGTAGGACTGGGGGAAAGGATTTCACATATCTTAGATTTGGAGGACACAATTTAACCCATGATATGACCTTTGCCTATACTTTCTAGATATATATGGTTAGTGACAGTTATTTTGCCCAATGCTCTGTAGGCAATTCTCTCTTTTGTGCACCTTGTCATTTCTCCTTTTCTTTTTTATTAATCAAATTTATTGGTACATTTCAGGTATACACAGTGATCATGTTTATCAGAGGGAATTTGTACCTGTACATAATATATCTTGATTCTTTTTTTCACAATCCCCTCCCCTCCCTTCAACCCCTCTTCCCTTCCTTATTTACAAAAGCTTTGTTTCCATTTTTCCTTCTTTTCTCATTCTTTCTTTTCCCTTCCTTCCTTTCCCCCTCCCCCCTGCCTAGTTCCTCTTCCCATTTGAACATTTTCTTATTTCACAATATCTATTATACATTTTGGTTCTTATTTACACTTTCAGTTTCTCACACCAGAGAAACAATGTGATATTTACACATTTTTGTTCTATTCATTTAACTTAACAGTACGATCTCAAGGTGCATCCATTTACCTAGAAATGTCTCAAGTTTATCCTTTTTATGGCTGAGTAGTACTCCATTGTATAAAATAAACCACATCTTCTTTATCCATTCATCAGTTGATGAGCATCTGGGTTATTTCTAAGATTTAGCCTTTACAAACCATGCTGCTATAAACATAGGTGTGCATATATCACTGTGGTATGATGCTTTTAATCTCCTTTTCTGATATATCTGAAAATTATTTTTAAATGCTAGGTCACACATACCCACACACTGGAAATACAAAAGTTTGGGTTGGATTACACTTTGAAAAATCTCTTGTGGAAAAACTCTGGCTAAAATTTTGTTTTTCCTCCTTTCTAATCCTCTTCTAATCTAATTCTCTAGTTCATGTTTTCTAGAAAAATTCCTATTTAATGTTATTCTTTTGTTTTTCAATGAAATTGTCACAGAGGTTCCTTAAATGTAATATAAGTATAAAAAATTTTAATGTTTACTAAGCAAACAAATTCACAAATAAGAAAACCTTTTGTTTTTGTTTGTTTTGTTTTATTTTTAGTGTCCCAATTTGAGGATGAGAACATTTTTTACTGACAGAGACAAAAAATAGGAGGCTGGCAGGAGCCTGATCTCTGCAAAAAAGGTCAGGGTGTGAGGATGAACGTGGGAACAGCCCACAGGAACATCCCACCTGTCTTCCTGGAGCTGCCACTAACAGGAAGGACACAATGATTTCATAATAATTTAGTTCTTAGAGAAGACATGTCTCTCCCTCTTTTCTTTCTGGTAACCCAGTGTCAGAAGAAGAAGTCTGAAACCTGAAACTAAAACAAGAAATGAAAATATCCCAGGAGTTTGCACTGGCAGGCGAAAGGCCTGTTAATTAGGCTGCAGTCAGCAAAGTGGGTAGAGCCAGGTCAGGAAACTCACACAGCCCCGGTGCCAGGTTCCTCTCCTGCCACACCAGAGCAGGGATTTGGCCCACGGGTGCAGAGTCCATTTGTTCAGAACAAGCCAGATGTCAAAAGTGTACAGAATTAAGAAAAAATCAAAATGTGACATGAGCAAGCAGAATTTTCTGCCAACTCAGAATGGAGGAAAGACACCTCAGTGATAAAGAAAGGAGGAAGAGGAAAGAGAAACAGATCGGTGGTGTGGAACAGCCCGTCAGGAACCCTGACAGGTCCATGAATAATAAATATTATTTATTTATTATTCTTTCAATAACAAATAATGCCCCACGGGAAAAGGAATAGCTACCAAAAAGTTTGGGGCATCAAGATAATCCCAGGAGATATCCACTGAGTGTGAGCTAGGTACCAGGCACTGCATTAGAAGTGTGGGACAGAAACATGAAAAGCTGCTCACTGTCAGAGTGGAAAATAAGCAATGATGCTACAGGATAAATACCATGCTGATATGTATGGAGTCAGGACCAAAGAGAAAGGGCGAGGTATGCCAGGCATCTTTCTGTCCCTCTCGGAAGGCCCATCTAACTGAGTTGCTACAGAAGAGAAAGCACCACTAAGAGGGCAAACACAGCAAGAGTGTTCTCAACAGAGAGTGTTTGATGCTGGAGCATACATTGTTGGACGAAGGGCAGCTCAGTGGGGACCTCAATGAATCACCTTGGGCACACGGAAAGAACATTAGTTTTTATCCTGGAGCCAACGGGAAGCCACTGACAAATTTGGTAAGAAAGCAATGTTATCTGATTTGTGGGGTGGACGGATCTGTTTGGACCCTCTTGGGAGGTTGGCATGGAAGGGAGAAGGGAGGCAGGAGCTTGCAATAAGCTGACTACCTCACTGTGTCTGAACCAAGGCACAGGATGAGGGAGGGAAAGGGGCGCTTAGAGAGCAGCCCTCATACCCAAAAAGAATCAGACCTTCTGTTCAAGGAGTCAGGGGTAGTGGCCCATTTCTGTAATCTCAGAATTCTGTGAAGCTGAAGCAGTAGGATTGCAAGTTCAAGCTCAGCCTGGGCAACTTAGCACGATCCTGTCTAAAAATTAAAAAAAAAAATTAAGGGCTGAGGATGTAGCTCGGTGATGTAGCATCCCTGGGTTCAATCTGCAGTACTCCAAAAAGAAAAAAAGAAAGAGAAAAGAAGCAAGAAAAAGGGCCGGTGAGATGGCTCAGCGGCCTATGTGCCTGCCTGGCAAGAGTGAGGGCCTGAGTTCGACTCCCGGAACCCACATACAAAAAAAGGGCCGGTGATGTCGCTCAGCGGCACGGGCGCCTGCTGGCACGCAAGGTCCTGAGGTCAACCCCCGGTACCTGCAAAAAAAAAAAAAAAAGAAGCAAGAAAAAAGAAAAGAGTGAAGAAAGAGAAGCAAGGAACCTCATGAACTATGAGGAACAGAATGAAACCTCTCTGTGTACTTACAGTCTGAATGGCTCTGGTACTCACACCATGATCTTCAGGGAGATATGGAAGGCAGCAGGATGTCTCCACACTGACAGCAATGTTCCAGCAGCTGCAACTCTCTATTGAGATATTACTGGAAATGTGGCAAGTTCATTCACGCATGTCATCACTGGACAAACATTCATGAAGTAGCCATATGTGTCAGGCATTCCTCTTCATTCTTTCAACAGACATTGCATACCTACTTGGTGCCGGACACCATTCCTGTTCAGAGGAAACAATAATAGATAAGAAAGAGATGATCTGTTGTTGCTGTGTGTGACTATGGTGGCACAGAGGATGAAAAGATTACTCAGAGATAGAATTTGTCCCGAACACCAGGAGGCACTGGTCAGTCACCAAACCTCTAACCCCTTAATGTAAGATACAGGTGGCCAAGATTATCTCTACAGGACAACAAGATCCACGAGAGCAAATCTGTTTACCACCCTGTCCAGCACCTAATACAACACTAGATGTGAGTAGGGGTTGTCCACAGAAGTAGAACCAATAGGAGATACACACACATACATGTATGCGTATGTGTGTGGATAGATGGATGCATGGTTGAATGAAAGATAGGTAGATAGATAGATAGAGAGATAGATATGGGAGGGGAAAAGAGAAGAGAGGTGGGGAGGGGAGGGGAGGAGAGGGGAGGGGAGGAGAGGAGAGGAGAGGAGATGAGAGGAGAAGAGAAGATTATTTTAAGGAATGGGTTCGTGCAATCATAGAGGCTCAGAAGCCCAAAATCTGCAGGGCAGGTGGCAGACTGAAGACTCAAAGAAATAGTTGGTGTTGCATATTCAGTCCAAAGGCAGTTTTCAGGCAGGATTCCCTCTCCTCAGGGAATCCCAGGCTTTTTTTTTTTTTTTCTCTTAAGGTTTTCAATCAATTGGATGAAGCCTAGTGACAGTATGGAGAATTAGCTGCTCTACTTAAAGACTAATGACCTAAACATTCATCTCCTTAACAAATAAAAAACAAAAATCAGAGCTGGTGAGATGGTTCAGTGGCATAAGCGCCTGCCTGGCAAGCGCAAGGGCCCAAGTTCGAATCCCGGAAGCCACATACGAAAAAAGGGCCGGTGACATCGCTCAGTGGCAGGGGCGCCTGCTGGCGCGCGAAGTCCTGAGGTCGACCCCCCGGTACCCACAAAAAAAAAAAAAATCAAAATCTCACACTCATATGTAGACTGCTGTTTAACCACAGGTCTGGGTACTGCAGCCCATTTACCCATAAAGTTAACCATCACATCAAGTGAAAACAGGTGCTTTGTAAATGTTTGAAGAACAAATTAATGAGATCTCATTTGTCTTCTCCTTTCTTTTCCTTTTTTCCTCTCTCCTTTTTCCACTTCTCTTTCCATGTCTTTCCTTCTTTCTCCCACTTTTTTGTTACTTTGTTTCTTCATGTGTGTCTTTCTTCCCATAGTTTTGTCCAGGTAGGAGGGGAGGGCATGAGGAAGGTAAGGGTCTCAGCTGAGGAAGTAAGCAAGGAGTGGGGCAGAAGGGCCCACGGGCTGTGACCACATCAGCCCCTGCAGAGCACTATCAGGAAGGGAAACCATAAGGAGGAGGAACTCACCAAGGTCAGACTACTTGAGTGGAAAGCCAGGCCCAACACCCGTGACTTCTGGTAACCTGTACTCTCTCCTCCCTCTGTGCCCAGCACTCAAAGAGTTCCAGGCCAAGAAGCCACAAAAGGCCCCTTGCAGGAGAAGTGACTCCTACTACACTCCACTCATCAGAGAAACACTGCACATGAATTCCAGCCTGACTCTCAAAGGCAGAAAAGAGCTCACTTGTACTGGAAGTTAAAGAACTCAGGTGGGGACCAAGTGTCTGGTATCAGAGTCTACTCATTCAGCCTCAGAGGACCAGAGTGACACCACGCTGAGTTATGTTTCTGATGCAAAGGGCTGTAGTGCTAAGCTCCAGGTCATAAGACTTCATCTTTCCTGCCAGATCCTGAGCAAATTAATCAAGGCTGCCCTATCTTCTTTTGTCCTCCCTCTTTTCATTATACATTTACTGAGTTCTTTCTCCATGCCAGACACTGTGCCAAATGCTAGTAATACAAGGGTAGATGAACCAAAGTCCAATGCTTGGAGCACTCTCATGCCAGTGGAGGACACAGCCTGTGTGACAGAGCGGAGCTGTGACAGGCTCCACGCAGGACACACCTGCCTCTGCTTAGACTTCACTTACAGCTGGTCTCCAGTGAAACCCTTTGGACACGTTGATTTCTATTCACTAGTACCTTCCTCTGACCCTTCCAACTGACGCATAAAAACCTGCAGCCAGAGAGACTGGTGTCCTGCCAAGGCACAGCCAAGTCTTCAAAGAGTGAGTCTTAGGCTGGATTCAGCTTCTTTTCTTTTATTTTTAATTTTGATTAGTACGTGTCTGTAGTACCTAATCATTGTATTCTTTGTGGGGAGTTGGTACCTATACATAACACATCTTAATTCTTTTTACTTCCTCTCCTCTCCCTTCCCCTCCTTCTATCTGTTGGTCCCATTCCCATTTGCAAAAGATCTCTCTCCCTGTTTTCTATTATCTATCTTTTATTTTGCTTTTTAAATTATTTATATTCTGAGATTTTCATATAAGAGAAACCATGTGATTTTAAACTTGGGTGTCCTTTTTTTCCCTCTTAATATTATAGATTCAAAGTGCATCCATTTTTCTAAAAATGACTCAAATTTATCCTTTATAGCAAAGTAGTACTCCACTGTATATAAATACCATATTTTCTTTACCCATTCATCTGTTCTTGTATATATAAGCCACTTCCACATTTTAGCTATTATGAATTGTGCAGCTGTAAACATGGGTATGCACATATTACTGTAATACAATATCTTTAACTCTTTGGGGAAGATACCTAGAAGAGGAATACCTGGGTCAAATGGAATTCCTATTTTAAATTTTGAGGAATCCCCATACTGCTTCCCATAGTGGTTGTACTAGCTTACATTCCCACCACCAATGTAGAAGGGTTCCTTTTTCCTTTCAGCCATGCCAGCATTTGTCATTTGATTTCTAGATGATAAGAACAGCATGGTGCTTGCACAAAAATAGACATGTGGACCAGTGGAATTAAACAGAGGATGCAGAAATGATCCCAGACACATTCAGCCACCTGAACTCTGACAAAAGGGCCAAACAAATATGCTGGAGGAGAGAAAGCCTCTTTAGCAAATGGTGCTGGGGAAACTGGCTATCCACATGCAGAAGATTGAATCTAGACCCATATCTCTCACCATATATTAAACTAAAATAAAAATGGGTCAAAGATCTAAATATTAAAACAGAAACATTTAACCTCCTGCAAGATAAGGTAGGTAAAACTCTTGAAGTCATAAGTATGTGTAAAGACTTTCTGAACAGAACCCCAGTTGCACAAGAAATAACATTAAGAATCAACAAATAGGACTGTATCAAATTAAAAAGTTTCTGTGCAGCAAAATAAGCAACCAACAGAATGAGGAGACAACCCACAGAACGGGAAAGAACGTTTGCCAGCTACACCTCAGACAGAGTATTAATATCTAGAATATACAAAGAATTTTTAAAAATTAGAATTCCCAGAATAAAAGATCCCATTTAAAAAATGGAAATTGAAACACATAAATGTCTCAGAAAAAGTACAAATGACTGATAATTACAGGAAAAAATGTTCGTCATCAGAGAAATGCAAATTAAAACAACACTGAGGTTCCCTCTTGCTCCAGAAAGAATGGCTATCATCAAGAAATCTGGATTTGATCTCCTTTAAAAGCAGCTTCTCAAATGGTCAGTCTCTTTCCTAAGATTCGTTGGCAGGGTAGTGGGTGTACTGGGGATTGAATCCAGGACCTGGCGCATGCTGAGCACTCGGTCTATCACTGAGCTACACACCCAGTGGCATCATTAACTTTATAAGGTCTTATAAGATAAATAAATGAGTCTGGAGCTGGAAAAATAAAAAGGAGATGGAGGAAGGGGGAAAGAAGGGAACTGAAATGTATTATGTACGTGTACCAATCCCCTACAGTGAATGTAATCATTAGGTACTGCAAACACATAGTAATAAAAGTGAGGGAAAAAAGGTTGTTGAATAGTTTTAACCACTAGAGGGCACCAATTCACCTTCGATCGCTCCAAATCTGCCTACATTTTGAAGAAGCCTCAGCACCAGGTCACTGCTACCAGATCTATGGTAATATTAATATCTTTTATCTTGTCTCAAAATGAGCCTTGCAATTGGGAGAATACTTTAAATTAGTTGCACATATTGTATTCTTGAGCCAATAAGAAGTTAAGGGGTGAGGGAGTCAAACTATCCTAATATAAAGAAAAGAGGCCAAAGACTACCATATTAATAAATATATTAGAACCAAAAACATAACAGATTTTTAAAACCTTTGCCCACTATCACATCCACCTGCAAACATCTAATGTCGATGCACAACGACAACATAACCTCAATAAGCCAATATTGATAAGCCACTGTGTAGCAATGGCATCCAGTAAATACAGGACCGTGAACCTGTGCATCAGAACCATCTGAGGGTTTTTTCTTTTTCTTCATATACATAGATAGATAGATAGGTAGGTAGATAGACAGATAGGATGATAGATGATATATAGATAGATAGATAGATGATAGACTCTTGATTCTTTTTAATAATCCTGGGTCTGGAAGGGGACCCCAGAATGCACACGAAGAGTTCAGAACCCATCATGTAATTGGATATCAGAAATGTAAAAAGTGAGAATTGAGCTCAAATATCTGATGACTATTGAGTTTCTTGCACCTTTGAGGGCTTTAAGAGGGAGAATAGGCTGGACATGGTGGTGCACACCTATAATCCCAGCCCTCTGGGAGGCTGAGGCAGGAAGATTGCTAGTTCAAACCCAGCCTGGGCAACATAGCAACTTAGCAGGACCCTGTCTCAAAATAAAACATAAAAAAGGGCTAGGGGTATAACTCAGTGCAAAGTCCCTGTGTTCAACCCCCAATACTGCAAAAAAAAAAAAAAAAAAAAAAAAAAACAAAAACAAACCTGCAAGATCGCTTGTATATTGAGAATGTGACCCCTGCTTTGCAAAGCAGTGGTTTTATGCCCGTAAATCAAGTGGCCTTGAATTCCCCCAGGCTCCCATTTTCTTATCTGTAAAATAAACACAATACCTATCCCGTTGTTGTGGGGATTACACGAGCAATGCCTTAGTGCTCACAGAAGTTCAGTGCCTGGGAAGTAAGAGGAGCTGTGAGTGAGACCACGACCACCACTGTCCTGCGTGGCACCGGTGTCAGGGCTGTCCCACATCTGACTGTAGGATTCCTCCCTTATCCCTTTCTGTGATTTCAGTTACTTTTGGCCAAATGAAGGGAAAGCTTCAAGAAATAAACAATTCAGGGCCGGTGAGATGGCTCAGTGGCTTAAGCGCCTGCGCTGCAAGCGGAAGGGCCCGAGTTCGACTCCCGGAACCCACATACGAAAAAGGGGCCGGTGATATCGCTCAGCGGCACGGGCGCCTTCTAGCGCGCGAGGTCCTGAGGTCGACCCCCCGGTACCCACAAAAAAAAAAAAATGAAATAAACAATTCATAAGTTTTAAATTATATGCCATTTTGAGTAGCATGGTGAAAACTCGCCATCCCATCCCATACCTCTCCATACCACCCAAGATGGGATGTGACTCACCCTTTGTCCAGCGTATTCACACTCTATACCCTTCCCACCTGTTAGTCACTTAGAAGCCATCTCAATTATCAGACCAATGTGCTCGTACTCAAGAAATCCATATTTTACTTATTAATGACCACAAAGCTCAAGGGTAGTGATGATGGCAATTTTATTATAGTGTATTTATAATTTATCCTATTTTAATTATCCTATAATTATCCTATTTTATTAGTAGCTATAATTGCTCTCTTACTATGTTTAATTTTTTTTTTTCCTGTGGGTACCGGGGGTTGAACTCAGGACCTCGTGCACCAGCATGCGCCCGTGCCACTGAACGATATCACTGGCCCTTTTATCGTATGTGGGTACCAGGAGTCAAACTCAGGACCTTGCGCTTGCCAGGCAGGTGCTTATGCCACTGAGCCATCTCACTGGCCTCCTATGTTTAATTTATAAATTGAACTTTATCATATATATATACACACACACATACACACATACAAACATACATACAGTAGTTACAGGGTTTGGTACTATCCATGATTTCCAGCATCCAGTGGGGCCTTGGGCTGTATCCCCACAGCTCAGGGGAACTGCGGCACATGATACACCTGACTAACTCCAGCTGACAGGTGGCCAGGAGGGCAGTCTTCTCTAGCACCAGCCTGAAAGGCACTCACACCCTCCATGTCCAGATCAAGGGAAAAGAGGAAAGAGAGTCTGAGCTTCTATATGTCTATCACTCTTCAAACACTTGCAGAGTTGATGATGTTCAACCTCCATATTCAAGCCACTGGACCTTTAGAGTTTCCTGGATCCCTCCTATATCTCCTTCCTGAAGCCATTTTCACTTGCTCCTAGGAATGCTAGGAGCCTGCTGAGCAATTCCCTTCCCTTCCCTTTCCTTCTCTTCCTTCCCTTCCTCTCCTATTCCATCAACCTTCCTAATTGATGTACTTCGTCCACTTCTTGCCCTTTGGTGTGCACCAAGGTTCTGTCCTGGGCCCTCTGCCCTTCTCCTCTAAGCCCTTCCTAAGGATTTTTTTACCTCATCACCTCTCTGCATCTGCAGGCTGATTCCTTTCTTTTATCCCTAACCTTAAGTTTCATACCTCACTCATCTTCTGGGCATCCACCTATAGATGTCCATGTGAACTTTAAACCAGTATGGCCAAAACGAAATGAATCATCTCTCCTATACTCCCTCCCCCATACACACTCCCCCAGTGACCTCTCTTCCTCTATTTGCCTCTATTTGCCAACCTCAATTAGTAGAGTCGTCATCAAGTAAATTCCAGGACCATAAATTCAGCAATCACCTTCCCTGTTCTTCTTCCACCATGGTTAATCCTTCTCTAAGCCCTGCTGATTTTATCTGTCAAACATGTTCAGCCTATCCCTAACCCTCACTCAGGATTTCACCATTTTACCTTAACCATTGTGCCATAAAGAAGCTAAATTTCTTGGAGCCAAGTCCACCACCCCTCCCCCATGGCCTGATTCTTCATTCATTGTCTACCATGCTCTTCCTCATAATTCATGATCTTGTAAGACCACTATACTGTGGTTCCCCAAGATCAGGTTATTTCACTCCCTTGAGCCCTTCTTTGTGCTAATCCCTTTCCTGGAATAACCCTTCCTGCCTGTCTTTGCTTGGCTACCTTGGAACTACTGTAGTGGGTTGAATGGTTCCCAATCTCCCCCAAAGGTATGTTTATCTGGAACCTGGAATGGGACCTTATTTGGAATGACCTTCGTAAATGTAAATAAGTTGAAGAGCTTGAGATAAAATCTCCCTGGGTTATCCAGGCAGAGTCTAAATCCAGTGAGAAGTGTCCTTACGAGAGGAGGAGAGACGAGCTGAGAGCCATGTGAAGACAGAGGTAAGAAGGGAATGATGCAGCCGCACCAAGGTAAACCTGGAGCCACCAGAAGTTGAAAGAGATGAGGAATGAAATCTTCCCTAGAGCCCTGAAGGGACAGTGGCCCTGCTGACACCTTGATTTTGGACTTGGTGGCCTCCAAAACTGTAAGAGTAAATTTCCATTGCTTTAAGTTTCCAAGATGTTAGTAATCTGTTATGCACCCATAGAAAATGAATACACTCACTTTTCAGCACTGGGTTTACACAGCCTCTACTACAAGAAGTCTTCCCTTATCCCTCCCACCAACACCCATCTCCCACCAACTTCCATCCGTTCCTTTCCGAGTTCTGTGTCACGCTATCCGCTCCTAAAAGGTAGCATCTAGGTTCTGTCTCCATTGTACTATGAGAATGAGAGTCCAGCACCAATCCAGGAATTTAACAGATGCTCAGCCAGATCAGTGCATGCAAATCTCAGCCTCTGGGCAGCCTCTAGGGTCTGGACCTTCACAAACACGACCACGTAGAATCATCACAGCAAGTCTACAAGGCAAGCGCTATCATAGCTGCTTTATAGATGCAAAAACTGATGCTCAGCAACTCACCCAAGGAGCAGAGTCAGAATGTGTGTCCAGGTCTCTTAAGGAGCTACTTAAGGAGCAGAGTCAGAATGTGTGTCCAGGTCTCTTTGAATCACAGGCCCGGGAAGCATGAGCAGGGCTCGTTCAAAAGTCCAGTGGGCCACGAGAAGAACAGCTATTGGAGGAGAGCAAGAAAAGACCAGGTCTCAATTAGCAAGCACTGAGATAGAGCCATTGTGTGTGTGTGTGTGCGCGTGTGTGTGTGTGTGTGTGTGTAAATAGTAACAAGGGTCAAAGGTTAATAAACTGGAGAACACCTAACTCAGTAATGGCAAACCTTTTAGAGACTGAGTGCCCAAACTGCAACCCAGAACCCACTTGCTTATCACAAAGTGCCAACACTGCAATTAAACCTGAATTCTGAGGTTTTAGTTTAGAGAAAAACAACTCATACATCAACATCTTTTGTCTTAAAAGAGAAACACAATAATAGAGCTTTTAATGACACAAACAGCTTTTTCTTGAAAAGTAAAAGTTTGCACTTGGTGCTTTTGTGCGCTATCTGATGCTTGGCTGCCGGGGCCATGCTGCGGTGACTTGGCTCACTTCACCACCGCTCACCTAACTCAGTGTAGCATAAATATTTTATAGTGGCATCAATTCTGAGGCCTGCAATGAGGGTCCTACCATGCAGGAGGGATGAGAGATTAAGAAGAATAAGGGCAAAGGGGGGAGGAGAAGGATAGCACTGCTCAAGTTTTGAAACATGTTTTTCTTTCCTCTCCCTCCTCTATTACACTTGTCCACATTTCTGCCACCATCTGGTGACCTTGCCATCAAGGTCTTGGACACATATGCTGTCTTAACTTACAGTATGGCACTTCACCAAGTGCAGGAGCTGAATAATGACCACAAAAGACATCCAGATCATGACTTCTAGAACCCATGGATCGTGCCTTATCTGGCAAAAGAGGACTTTGCGAATTTGATTCAGCTTAGGATCTTGAGACCAGACTACCTAGGAGGGCCCTAGTACAACCGAAAGTGCTGTTATAGGAAATGAGACAGAGGAAGATGTGACACACACAGAAGAGAAGAAGGCAGTGGAGGCAGAAAATGGAGTGACATGGCCACAAGCCAAAACATGCTGATAGCCCTGAAGCTGAAGGGGCAAGAAACGAACTCTCCTCCGGGCCCTCCAGAGCACGGCCTGCTGACACCATGACTTCATACCAGAGTTATTGACTCCAGCTTCGGACCACCCAAAGTTTGCAGTCCTTTCCTTCTTCTCTCTCTCTCTTTCTTTCTCCCTTTATTTCTTTCCAGTATTAGGGATTGAACCCAGGGACTTGTGCATGCTAAGCAATCACTCTACCACTGAGCTACATCTCAAGCACTTTTTATTTTATTATGTTTTATTTGATTTTATTTTATTTCAGGTACAAGGCCTTGTTAAATTGCTCAGAGTGTCCTCAAACTTTCAATCCTCCTACTTCAGCCTCCCAAGTAACTGGGATTACAGGCTTGCACCATTTCACCTGGCAGCCACAGGAAATTAATATACTAGACTTCTAAAGTTACCTTCGTCCTAATCAAAACTTATTGTCTTACAGCTTTCTTTAGTTCAGTGTTACAGAGAAATAAAATGTGATTACAACATTTCACCCTAACGTGAGTTCTCAGAGACAATTAAGCTTTTAAAGAAGGGCATTTTTAATTCCTCAAATTAATCTCTAACTTGTTAGATTAATATAAAGAAGTAAAGTGGGCTGACGCTTCACACCGTAGGTAGAATTTTTGGCACATGGACCAATAAAGTGGCAAATTTGCCCCAAGTAGGGATGGGGCTCTGCCCTCAAGGACTCCTTATTTTGGTTCTTTTCACATGAGGGAATTTACAGATTCTCCAGAAGTTCTGTTTGTTCCCAGTGACTCCAATGTTGCCCAGCCCGGGGCCTGGCACACGGTAAATGCTGAGATCCAGTGATGAAGGAATGATGATGGCAGCAGTCTCAGGTCCCAGGAAGTGAGAGGGGAAACCTGCTTGCACAGGTTGGGTGTGTGTCAAATGCCAGAGACTTGATTTTGGGCTATACCGCAAAACCTATATTAAACACCCCCAAGGTCTATGTTACTCACTGCAATTTAATAACTTCTATGTTCAGCAACATATGCCTCTTGTTTTCTGATAGAACTAACCCTGCAAAGTAGATGAAACTTTTCTGTGAAGTGCTAACTTTCTGAGAGCTGTAGAAAGAACTCTCCCAACACTCTAAGCCAAAACCTCCACAAGTGATAACTTGTTCAAGCTAACGAAGAGCAAGAAGTACAATAAACACCCCCCTCTAAAAAAGCCAATTATCTAAAATAATCAGTCTATAACAGACACAACCACAGCGTCTAAAATATAATTTCTAAGTGATATGGTCATCAAAACATGGAAAGCAACAGCTTCACCATCCTGCAATTTTCCTACAAGTATTCTTTCTCAATAGTTATATTTATACTTCACCCACTTAGTGTTTAAAAGTCCAAAAATAAATTGTTAAATATCACCAAGTAAGAGATTAGCTGTAGAATTAGTTCCAGCTTTAAAGACAAAATAATCCCTGAGGTCTCCCTCTCTCTCAATTTTCCTTCATTCCACAGAACCTTATTGATTATCTTCTACTTTCAACCCCTGGAGATGTTCACAGAATAAATCATTACATAGAGAAATCGACAATACTTCATGGAAGTATTGCAATTACCAGATTGAATATTTGACCTGCAAAACCCATTCTGTTCATGGGAAGCCTGGCAATCCATGCAGTTAATGACTTGCAGTTAGAAAAGCCTGAGAGTCCCCTCCACCTTGGCTTTCCAGCTGTCGTGGCATCGCCATTCCCACCTAGGCTTGGACCATGAGGCAGCCATCGGCTGTTAAATGGTGGTCCCCGACTTCAGCTGAAGCAGGGCTCAAATTTTGAAGTGCATACAAATCAACTGGAAATCACCTTCAAATACAGATTGTGATTGCGTGAAGCCAAGGGAGGAGCATAAGATTCTGTATCTCTAATGAGCTCCAGGTACTCAGAATGGCCACGCTGCTGGTCTGAGGACCACACTTCCAGGAGCAAGGAATTAGCTCAGGTAGTGTTTACTTAAAACAAAACAAAAGCTACTTCTGACAGCATGAGATTTTGAGGTACTTGTGTAAAGTCTCCAGGACTTCCCCACAAGGGTAGAGAAGCTGAGAGCATCTGAGCCAGGAGAAAGGCGGTACTGATGAGCCACAGTAGCTTAGGTGCCACTACCATGCTGAGCAAAAGTGATCAAGTGCTAAACATAAAAATAGAGCTGCAAAGCACAGAGCTAAGCTGCCTCAAAGGAGGTAAAGATGAACTCCCTGGGAAGTCACCCTACTGTGGGACCCTTGCAGGCATGGATTCAATACAGACACTGCCCCGTTTGTCCTCAGGGTGGCAGAGACTGCAGCTATCCCCTGGGCCCTCTCGCCTTCACCTCACTGCACCGATACACATGGTCCATGCCAGATACGTCCTGTCAATGTCATTATTAGGTTGAGAATACACTTGGTCCCCAGAGAGGGAGCAGAGGAACCAGGACTGCTTACTAAGAAAAGTTCAGAGAAGTTTCCAACCCAATAGGATCATGGATGCCATGGCTTCCAAAAGGGGCACTGAGAGTGACTATGGTGCTGAGTCTGCCATCCAGACAATATTTTCTTCTTTTTTAGTGCATGAGCCCATGGACGGCAGGGCCAAGTCCCTTCTGCTGGGCATTCCCAGGCCCTGGCTTGCGCTGGTGCTCACAGCATGCTGTACTCACTGGGTTCGTGAATGCTAAGAGCAGGTGGAAGGAGCCTCAAGGTCACAGCTGATGCTTCCTGACAATGCTCACATGCCCTCAATCACAGGTGTCTGACTGGACTCTCCTCCAGTCATGGAAGAGTAAACTGAGGTCACAGGGCAGATCAACCCTCACTTAGTGAAATATTTTGTGACAGCAGCTCACATCCCAGGTCCCTTCAATGCCCCTCAGATTCCTCAACCCTAACTGGTGTGTTGGATTCCAAGCTCTTGTAGGTGCCTCCAGAAGAAGCCACTGTGATCCTACTCGCTGCAGAATGGAAGGCAGGAGTTCAGTTCCCTTCACGGCTTAATTTCCGGTACTTCAGAAACACAGTAGGACCAGCTCCAGTTGTGTTTTCCCTAGTCTGACAAGACTCCCCACACTTTCTCACTTGATTAAATCCCCAGTGCCTTAATGAATCTAGAAAATCTCCTCTGCATGTTAGAGATGGGAGGTGGTGGGAAGGATATGAAATCATCCAGAGCACTTCCTCCTAGAGCAACTTGGCTGAAATTACCATACACCCATTAATTCTTCTCCTGCCATTCATTTCCCCTTTCCCCTTTCTCAAGCCCACAAATCCTTCGTTTCTAAAATTGAAATTGAAAATTTCAATTTCTAAATTTCAATTTCTAAAATTGAAAACACAAGTCCATCATTCAGTGTTTGAGAGCTACACATCGAACTTTTGGACCTAAAGCAATAGTAGTAAAAATAACAATAGACACAGTCTGTGCTCATTGTATTCTTCAACAGAGATCTTTAGGAGTGAGGAGACGAAAAACAGAGTAGTATTTAATTACTGCCTAATTTCTAAATAGTCTTCTTTCCTAGCTTTTTAAAATCTATTTTTTAAGTTGACATACAATTATACGTACATTATATTGCTCCACTTTGCATTGTTATAACAAATACCCAACTTAATAACTTTTGTAAAGAAAAGAAGTTTATTTAGACCCATAGTTTTGCAGGTTCTGGGGCACAGTGCCTGCCTCTGCTCAGTCCAGGGCCCTTCAGCTTCCTCACATCATGGCGGATTAGCAATGTGGGAATGTGCACAGAAGCAAGATATTACATCTTGATACAGGAAGCAAAAGGGCTGGGTGAGGCCAGAGTTAGGCTTCTTCAGCACCGGTCTAGACAGAACCAAGAGGTTCCATAGCGCTACCTTCATCATTTCTGAGGGCGTTCCCTCAACGATTCAGGACCTTCCACTCGGCCCCATGTCTCCAAGGTGCTACCCCTCCCAATAGTTTCACCCTGGGGACAAAGACTCTAGTCACATGGACCCATAGAGGACAAATCACATACAAATCATAGCAAGCAGGATGTTTTGAAGTATACCGTTGTCCCTCAATACCATGGGGAATTGGTTCCATGAGCCCTTTGATTATTAAAATCTATAGGTGCTCAAGTCAGCATATACAAAATGGTGCAGTGTTGGCTTACTATTCACCCACATCTTCCTGTGTACTTAAAATCAGGGGTCCCGAATCCCTGGGCCACTGACTGATACCAGTCTGTGGCTTGTTCAGAACCAGGCCACACGGAAGGAGGCGAGCAGCAGGCTGAGTGAGCTCAGCCACTTCCGTATTTATAGCCACTCCCCAGTGCTCCCCTTGCTGCCCGAGCTCCACCTCCTGTTGGGTCAGCAGCAGGGTTTGATTCTCGCAGGAGCACGAGCTCCACAGTGAACCGTGCGCATCCCAGGGATCTTGGCTGCAAGCTCCTTTGAATCATCTTGAAACCGATCCCCTGCCCCACTTGAAAAATTGTCATCTACAAAACCAGTCCCTGGTGCCCAAATAAGGTTGGGGACTACTGCTCTAAGTCATCACTAGGTTATCTATAATACCTAATACAATATAAATACCTTATAAAGTTGTTATACGGGCTTGTTTAAAGAATAATGACCTAAAAAGTCTGTAGTTTCAGTACAGAGGCAGTTTTTCCTCCATATTCTCAACCTACAACTGGTTAAGTCTGCAGAAGCAGAGCCCTCAGAAAAGGAGGGCTGACTGCATATTTGCTGTGAGATGGTTATATTTAATTAATTGATGAATCCATTAGTTCACGTGGTTACCACTGTTGTGGAATGAACACTGAGCATCCACTCTCCCAGAATTAAAAAAAATGTATTGGTACACACTTGCAGTATACAATGATCACCTTCATTGTGGGGAGTTGGAACTGTACACGTTATGTCTTTTTCCTTCCCCTTCCTCTTCCCTCCCTCCGTCTCTTGGTCTCCCTCTCATTTGCAAAAGATCTATCACCCTGTTGCCTATTATCTTTTAATTTTAAGAATATGTATCATAACTATAGCCACTATGATACACCATAACAGATCTAACTCATTCCTCCTGTCTAACCGCACATGTGTATCCTTTGACCAACATCTCCCCTTCCTAGCTTTCTTTTAATTTTGATGTTAATACTTGAGTATTTGAGAACGGCTATGACACTGAGGAGCTTCTGCACCGAGAGCCCTCTTTAGCCTCACACACACGCTGGAAGAGCACAGCTGCCCAGTGAGCACTAGGTGAGGTCATCTGTGAGAGGGACCCCCAAAGACCCCCCCACTCAGTAGCCTAACCTAGGTCAATTTAATAAACTTCAGGAAAAATTATTGTGGCTTTTTCAAGGAGGGTAAAGTTCTCTCTCATTCTCTCCCTCTCCCTTTTCCTTCCTCCCTCTCTCAATGAGGAAAAACAATGAAAATATCATACAAGAGTGAAAACACCACAACGTACAGCTAAAGCACAGGAAAGCCACTGCCAAAGAGGTTCGCTGGCGAAATAAAACCGCTACCCGAGGGCTTAAGCCTTCTTCTAGATGCTTTGCCTGTTTCCCTAGTTCACTCTAATGACCAACTTGCGACATAGTAGACGCAAATGTTATCTCCATTTTACAGAGGAGGAAACTGAGGCACAACTGAGCCTCATTAACTTGTCTAAAGTCTGGCTCAGTCGGTAAGAAGTGGATCTGGAATTTGAACCTAATCTTCGGCCCCACGACCTCACCCAAAATGAGAGCACCACTCTGCTCTAGGACGAGACCGAGGAACACTTGTTACTCTTTCCGCAGACGAATAAAGAGACGGCTATGTGAGGCACCCCACTTCCGGGCAGTGTGATTCAGACCTTCAGGCAAGGAAGGGAGAAACTGATACCTAAAGAGGTGGTAGCTTTCCCGCAGGTTGGTGCTGCAGCCGCGAACATGCGCACCTGTGCCCCTGTGCCGCACCCCCACCTCCACCCCACCCCCACCCCCACCCCCACCCCACCGCAAGTTTAACCTCAAGTAGGGACTTTTAGCCCCGGGCAACCCTGGGCCCAGCTCTCCGGATCAACGCCGGGGAAATTAAACAGTTCGCACGGAATGAAATTTGGCCTGTGGAAGGTGCTGCAGCTGGTGGTTAACACCAGCAGTAAGAGGATCAACTCCCAGTCTGCTGGCTTAAAAAGGGGAGTGCGGGGGAGAAGTGTGTGCGCTCCCTGTTACCCATTCACGTTAGTTAATTTGGATGATAAGGGTTCGTGTTTAATCCCTTTGTGTGCGAGTGAATACACTGAAATGGACAACCCCTGAAGGCACCCGCGGCAGGCAGGGCAACCTGCAGGAGGGTGCGGGTCGCGTCCAATCTGGCGTGAAGCAGAGAAGAAACGAAAAGTAAGACAGAGAGGGACACCCTAGGGTGCGTGGTGCAGACCCGTCCCCACCCTTAACAGGCTGCGGCAGGTGGGCTGCTCTCTTCCCCGAGGCCGCACACCCAAGGCCTGGCTCTGCGCCCTAGAGCGAGGAGCAGTGCTCCACCCTAACCACTTCTGCCCAAGGACCAACACCACCCAGAGGGAGAGCCCGGGCGCTGCCACCGTCTCGCAGAGGACAGAGAACTGAAGCGGGGGCGGAGGGCAGAAAAGAGCAGGAGGTTGTTTAAAGAGACATCTTTGAGGTACCCAGATGGAAGTGATTAGGAAAAGGTGAGAACTTGGTGGCTGAGGAGTAGGTCGTAAAACAAAAGTTGATTTTATTGTTTCCATCTGCAAGAAAGCTCACCCACCACCCACAGGCCGCGAGCTCAGAGCGCCCAGAGTGAAGGTTCCGAGGCAGCAAATGTAGGCGAGGTGGTCCGTGGGGAGGAGGCCTCCGGCCGCCGCCCGACTGCCCGCGGAGGCGCAGCCGGCCAGGAGCGTTCCCAGGCGCCGCCACCCCCCTCCTTCCCTCCGGGCCCGTCTGGCAAATTTCCCTCATTTCTTTTCGTGCCTTCCTCCCTCCTCCTCCCCCGATATTTTCGCTTTCTAAAACCATAAAAAAGAGATCAACTCCCCTAACTTCACGGGGCCCTTTTCAGTGACAAATATTGATGCCCAAAGTGTCTGCGCTCTCCCGCCCCCAAACCTTAAGAAAAGGCGCCCGCGAAAGGGGGACATAAAAAGTTAACAATGCTGTGAAAATATGTTTGCAGAAAATAGACAATCGTTGGATTAAACGTATTCAAGTATGAAATAATGCCTTTTTGTGTCAAAACTTGGGCGATGGGCGGGTACAAAAGTTCCCTGTGGCAGCTACTTGCTCCCTTTGTGAGCCGTGCGCTTTGGCGTCTCCACTTGGGCGCATTACTTAGAGCCCTCTAAGCGCGATTGTTTCTCCCTTTCTAATGACATTTACCGGATCAAAACATGCTGTTAATTCGATCAGAAGGCTTCACCCTCCCTGACAAAGCCACAATAATTTCTCCTGAAGTTTGTTAAATTGACCAAAATTAGGCAAATGAATAGGGGTCTGTAGGCGCCCCCTCACGCAGGTGACGTCGCATAATGCTCGCCTGGCCAGCTGCATTCCCCCTTTTCTTCTCGGTCCACTCTTCTCCGTGTTGCCCCCAATCCTCCCACCACCCCCTCACACTCACACACACACGCCCGCCTGTCTTTCCTCCCCACCCACCCCCGGCATTATTAAAATTTAGCCCAATGAAACTATTCATACTTTTCAATGGACATTTTCGTATAGGATAATAGGCTACAAATTGAACCTCTTCCCCCCGCAAAGAGAGAGCCGGGGGGGAGGAAGAAAAGAAAGCAAGCGACTTGGAAGGAGGGGGAGTCGCGTGCCAAAGACCCGCGGGAGGGGCGAGGCGAGGCGGGAGCCTCGTGTGCCAGCCGCAGCCCCACACCTGCCGGGATGTCCGGACAAATAAAGCGGTGTAAACAAAAACGGGGGAGATGGACGTGTCACCAAGTCGTGTGAGAAAAGCCTGGGAACAAACGGGGCGCCTCCGTCTCCAAGAGCTCTCCCTTGAACCCGGCGGAACAGCCTATTAAAGGCTTACTTAATTACTTTAATGACTCTGGACAGGCTTTAAAACGCACTTGGCGCTGGGACGGCGGGCTTGCTGGGATTTGTAAACAGGCCATCGTGTGAGACTCAGCGGTGCGACTAAAGGAGGCGACACTGTTTTGTGAGGGTCCTTGCCCCCCGGTGCCTGCGGCCACTGCGCCCCTGCGCTTCGCGCCCGCGACTGCTGCAGGCCCTCGCAGGCCCGCCGGCTCCAGTTTACCGCCTCCTTTTCCCGCCCCGGCTGCTGCCAGGCTAATGTTATTCCCGAACGATCACGTGTCCTTTGAAGGGCCACGTGGATTAACAAAACTGATCTGCCCCCAGCTCGCCCCCCTCGGCTGCTAATTTTTTTAACTTCTTTAATACTGATCTTGAATGCATACATCCTCCAAACGCAGATCCCCTAATCCTATGGAATAATTCAACTCATGAATGCACTTGGAGTCCTAGATGACCGCTTTATAAGGCAGCCTCTCTGATTTGGGAGGTCGCAGTCTACCCGAGACACTCGAAGAGGCGGAAAGTGGACGTGTGCCTCGCACCAGCGCCTCTCCCGAGGGCGCGCACTGCCCAGGATGTCAGACAAGCTCAAGGAACGCAAAGTGAGTCCTTGCGCCCTGGTGGCAGAGGCGCGTGACTCGCTGACCCACCGCCTGGCTGGACTGCTGGCAGGAACTTGGCCACATAGGACTTCGCGTGTGGTAGAATCCTAAGTGATTTGGGAAGGCGATGGAGATAGAGCGAGGAGAGTCCTGAACCGGGGAGAAGCTCACAACGGGCAGCTGATGGCCTCCCCAAAACCCTGGCGCTCAGTTTGGCGGAGTGGCCCTAGAGAGTAGGGTGGCTGGAAGGGGAGCGTGCCACCCCGGGCAAGTAGGGACAGGGCTTCCTTGGCCCCAGTGCCGCGGTACAGGGGTCCCTTTTTGGGGTGAACTACAGCCGTGCTTTGGATAACTCTCTGGGCAAAGACATCCTGAAAATAAAACCCTCTTTTCGCAGAGAACCCCGGTTTCTCATAAAGTGATAGAAAAGCGGAGGAGGGACCGGATTAACCGCTGCTTGAATGAGCTGGGCAAGACGGTTCCCATGGCCCTGGCGAAGCAGGTAACGTCCACAGCCCTAGCCACGTGCCGAGCTTTGGAAACCCCCGGTAGCCACTGGTGGCGGAAACGCCAGGCGCCACGGAGGTAGCGGGTCTTCAGGGCGGGCCTCACTCCCCGGAGGGCCTGAGCGCTCAGTGAGCCGCAGGCATCTCCCTCGCGGTCCTCTCCAGGTAAGGTCGTGCCCTCCCGGCCTGCTATGGTTGGTCTGCCACCGCAGGGCTGCTGCAAGGAGTCTCTCCTTTTGCAGAGTTCCGGGAAGCTGGAGAAGGCAGAGATCCTCGAGATGACCGTTCAGTACCTGAGAGCGCTGCACTCCGCTGATTTTCCCAGGGGAAGGGAAAAAGGTGGGCTGAGCTAGGGAAAGGGAAACGTGCGCGGGGAGCGCGCGCCACACCTAGACCTGGGGGCTGGAGGGGGGAGTGAAGGCGCCCCGAGAGGACTACTAGACAGAAGCTGCCAGTGCGGCGAGGACAGGGGTCCCCAAAAGCTCCTCTCCCGCCGGGCGACGCTAGGGGGAACTGGTTCTGAGACCTCCTCTCAGGTGAAGTGGATGTGGTCTGGTTCTTTTGGAAAAGACGTTTGCTGGAGCTTTTCCAATCACTAGACTATGGAGAGGAGAGCGAGGACCTCAAAAGGGAACATTGGCCAGCAAATGTGGTGGGAGATGCCCTGCACCCACCTCGGGCTCCCCTGGGGAATGGGGCTGCTCAGGGGTTTCTCTTTCTTGCAATCTTTCTTGCTTCTCTAGCAGAACTTCTGGCAGAGTTTGCCAATTACTTTCACTACGGCTACCACGAGTGCATGAAGAACCTGGTGCATTACCTCACCACGGTGGAGAGGATGGAGACCAAGGACACTAAGTACGCGCGCATCCTTGCGTTCCTGCAGTCCAAGGCCCGCTTAGGAGCGGAGCCTGCCTTCTCGCCGCTGGCTTCGCTCCCGGAACAGGATTTCTCCTATCAGCTGCACTCGGTGGGCCCCGAGTTCGCCGGCCACAGCCCCAGCGAGGCCGCTGTGTTCCCTCAGGGCGCTGCCACGGGGCCTTTCCCCTGGCCTCATGGCGCAGCCCGCAGCCCGGCGCTACCCTATCTGCCCAGCGCGCCGGTGCCGCTTCCGAGCCCCGCGCAGCAGCACAGCCCTTTCCTGGCGCAGGTGCAGGGCCTCGACCGGCACTACCTCAACCTGATCGGCCACGCCCACCCCAACGCCCTCAACCTGCACGCGCCCCAACATCCTCCGGTGCTCTGACGCCCACCCGCCCGCTAGATTACTCTGCGCTTTGGACGCCGCTTGGGAGACAAGTTGTATATATTGTACATGTGTAAATATTCTGTCAACAAAAAACCGGGGGTGGGAGCGAGAGGACCAAAAGCAAAATAGTCTTCTGAAGGACCTCCCCTTAGGAATAAATCTTTCCTGAAAGACCCAGAGAGGTGGGTTTCTTTGTTACCTCCCGCTCATCCACAACCCATCCCCTTCCGGATGCCAAGGGTGCGAGGCTGACAGGTGACAAAGTGATGGTCCTCGTAATTTGGCTGGCAAGGGGCAGGGGTGTCACGGAATCTGGAGAGGAGGGAGGCTAAATGGAGGCTTTAACAAGTATGGAGGCGTCGCTGGGGGTGGGATTCGCCGCTTTCCGGGCGTTACAGATTGCAACCGCCTTTCACCTCTCAGGCTTCTGCTTAGGATGAGAGGAGGAACAGAGCACTTGGCTCTCACAATATTCAAAGCGAAGGACCCACCCCAAACAGCTTTTATGGACTTTCGCAGCCTGGGACCTGGGCGCCCTTCCTACCTGAAAGGTAGTCTCCTGGCGCGCGCCCAAGCCCGCCCATCTGCAACGCAGCAAAACCTAGCCCTGCCGCTTGAATAGCTGACTTCGCAGCCTTAACAAGTCTGCAAAAATAATAATGTGGGTCAAATAATGTTCTGAGTTATGACTTAGAAACAACACCCATCTAAGTTTTCTGACTCTCTTCAAATGACAAGTACTCAGTGCCAGACGTTGGTTTTGCCTTTTGTACACAGATCTGCAGAGCTGCCGCGCGCCAGGTCAGGCGACAACGGGGTGAGAGGCCCATATATACTGAGTCGGAGGATGCGCTCTGCTGAGCGAATCCCGCTGAACTCTGCTCGGATTCTGGGGCCTGGAGAGAAAGCTTTTCCCTTCTCTCCAATGGGATTTTTTTTTTTTTTTTTTTTTTTTTAAATCTTCCTGCTCCATCCAGAACATGGTGAAAAAACGTCTGGAGTCTATGGAGGACTTGGCTAGTGATCTTTTAGGTAGCTGTGGTTTTCAGTTTCAGTGGGTTGATCCCTTAGCCACAAAACAGTGATACATTTAAAATGGCAAGCTAAAATCTTATTCTTCTAATACTGAAACAGCAAAATGAGTTCCATATTGTTTTATGTAAATAGGTAAAACACATAAGGTATCCAACCACTTAAAGTTGTGGGGATTTAAATTTTTTCCATCAGTGATTTTTTTCTTTAAACTTTTGTTCATGTTATTTCAATGTCCTTTAAATAATTTGAAATTGTTCAGTACTGTTTTCCTGTTTTCAGAGGCCATTTACCTGAAGTACGGCCAAGTGGTTTGCCTTCTCTCAGTAAAGTAACTTCCTCCATTTCTCCGCACAGGGTTTAAAAGAGCTCTGATCTAGTCCGTTTACTGAGGTCATGGAATTAGGATGAGCAGCAATTTGTAAACCATCAAACATCATCACACGGATGCAAAAAATAAAACTCTTCACTATGTTTTCCATAAAATGAAATATATTATATGTATTTTAGGGGGAATCTATAAATTTTAGAAAAGGTCTTACATGTCAGGGTTCTTGAAATAACTTATCTATAAAATGTGAGCTATCTCCTTCCTTCGGGACTGATAGAGTTGCAGCATGAAAGTGAGTATGAGACCAGGCAGACTTCCCAGATAACAAATACATGAGGAGCAATATGGGATACAAACAAATTATGCAGAAGTAGGAGAGTGGATGGTGCCCATTATTGGAACACATGTCTTACACCCATTTTCATCAGTGCTGGATACGGAGTATGAAGAAGGCCTTTCAGGGTTTTTTTTTTTTTTTCCCTCTGAGCATTAAGCCAATCTGAATTCCCTTTGGCAGTGAAGCATTAAAGATATAGTGTTACCCTGGAAATATAAATTATTAATATATTCAGCATTTTTGTCACTTCTCAACTGTTAACCAAATTAGACAAAACTTTCTTTTGCTAAGTAGATTTTCTCTTTGGGATTAGCTTTGGGAATGCACAGGGCCACCACAGTAAAAACTTTGGTCATTTACATATAATTTTGCAAAACTTCCACTGGTCCATGACAGTCTTTGTACCTCAAATGTTGGTATTCTTGATTTTTTTTTCTTTCTCACTTAACTGTGGAGGATAAAACCCTGCTTTGGATTTACAATGACTTTAGGATAAAAGTCTCCCTCCCCTTTCTCTCTCTTTGTGTGTGTGTGTGTGTGTGTGTGTGTTGTATGTGTGCACGTTGTGTCTTTTTCTGAAACATTCATCCAAAGTCCCAATTCTCTGGGCTTGGCCAAAAGTCAAACCAGGGATAGTCTGACTTTGCAAAAGATTTAGAATGTCACAACAAAATGGGATTGATTCAAATCACATTGTGACTTTAATGTGTTCTTCCTGCACTTTCTCTTACAACACACTACTTCCAGCATCCTTGTCCCAGACCCCCCTAACTTATCCCCCTTCTGTCTGAGTCTCTTATGCCCAATCCCTTCACTCTTTCTTTAAGTAAGTTGTATAGTAATGGTTTCCAAGAGAGGCCCGACCAAACCCAGAAATAGCAAAAAACAAAAACCAGTGGGTTTGGCTGGAGGTAAGCTATTGTGATTCCTCTGAAAGGGGCAAGCTCTTGTTCCTTGGTCTTCATCCTTGAGTGGGCAAGAATAAAAATAATCATCCCCATGAAATCAAAGGTTTTCTCCAGGGGCTTGAGGCACAAAGCTTATGGCTGGTGCTTTGGGTCTGTCCCCGTGGCTCTGCAGGGCCGGAACTAGTAGCTTCCAGGCACCTCAGCCACCCTGCCGAAAGGGCAGTAATACAGAGCTCACTTGTGCTTCCAAGCGTTATTAAACAAAGACAGCCCCATGTAGAGTAGGGGGCCCCCTCTGGTCTGAGCCGCTAGATGCCGGGAAAGGAAGGTGGAGGAGCTGCTATGTAAGTGCCTGAGCCCACAAAGGTGTGAAGTTTGTAGGAAGTTGGTCATGGGTGTCTGCATGGAATCACACACCAAGAGAAGGAGGGATATGGGCATGTAGTAGGAGCTCAATCAATAGTTGCAGAATGACTAAATGAACTGCCTAACAATGATGAGCCTCTTATAATTCTGCAATCAGCTCCTCCCCAAAGTTCTTGTTTCTGCCCTCAGTCTCCTCCCGTGTCATCAAAGACAAGAAAGAAATTGTACACCCACCCAGAAATCTGGGGCATAATCTACACGCATCGTGAGGATTGTCAGAAGGAGCAATTGCCTTACCTTTGCCTAGAAATTATACCCTTGGTCTGGCAGCAGGAGGTACTATGCGGCTTGCTTGCTTGCTTAAGAGGTTAACTCTTCCTCCAGACCCAACTAAACACAGACCCCAAATCCAGGGCTCAGATTCAGAGCTAGCCTGATGGGGTTCTGCTCCTTTCACATGGGTACGATCCAAGGCTGAACTGATTTGGACCTCAGCCTCTCTTAGTTATTCAGAGTGTGGCTTCTAGAGCCGAACTCGCTAGATTTGCCCAGTTGTGTGACTTTGAATACATTGCTCAGGCTCTCGGGGTCAGTTTCATCATCTGTAACGTTTATAAGATAAGTATATTAAAAGTTCGAATCTCGTCAGAGTGGTGGCAGTCTGGAGACTGAGGCGGGAGCACTGTCACCACCAGTTCAAGGCCAGCATAGGTTACATAGGAAGACCCTGCCTCAAGAGAACAACAAAAATGCACATCTCTTGGGTTGGGATAAAGTTTAAGGGAGTCAGGACACTCAAAGCACTCTGGACAGTGCTGGGGACCTAGTGGGTGCTCAATAAATTCTAGCTACATTAGTCGATTTTCTCCTCCCTTTCAAAGAGGCAGAGCCAGGGGGCCACCTGAGCTAAGAGCCAAAATACCCAGGCAAATCGTGAAAAATCATTAATCCCAGGACTTTGCTTAAACCCCAAGATACTTTTCTTCATTTAGGACAAGTGGAAGTAGGGATCTCTAATTCTTTTTTGTAATCAGATTTCACTGGTACATTTTAGATATACATAATGATCACATTCATCATAGAGAATTTGTACCTGTACATGCTATAACTTGATTCTTTTATCCCCATTCTCCCAGCCTCCCTTCAACCTCTTCTCCCCTCCCCATTTACAGAAGTTTATTTCCATTTTTTTCTACTTTTCTCATTGTTTTAACTTTTCCCTTCTTTCCTATCCCCCCCTTGTTCCCCTCCCCACTTGAACGTTTGCCTCCTATTTCACAATATCTATTATACATTTTGGTCCTTATTTATACTTTTGGTTTCTCTCACCAGGGAAACTGTGATATTTACACATGTGTGTCCAATTTATTTCACTTAAGAGTATGGTCTCAAGGTGCATCCATTTACCTAGAAATGTCTCAAGCTTATCCTTCTTTATGGCAGAGTAGTACTTCATTGTATAAAAAAAACACATCTTCTTTATCCATTCACCAGTTGATGGACATTTGGGTTGTTTCCAAGATTTGGCAATTACAAACCATGCTGCTATAAACATGGATGTGCATAGATCTCTGTGGTTGTGATGCTTTTAATTCTTTCAGGAAGATACCAAGGAAGGGAAGAGCTGGGGCAAATGGGACCTCTAGTCCTAGTTTTTTGAAATCTCCACACTGATTTCCATAGTGGCTGCACCAGTCAACACTCCCACCAACAGTGGAGAAGGGTTCCTTTTTCCCCACAGCCCCGCCAGCATTTGTTATTGGTTGATTTCTTGATAATAGCCATTCTTTCTGGGGTGAGATGGAATCTCAGCACTGTTTTAATTTGTATTTCTCAAATGACCAATCATGTTGAACATTTTTTCATATATTTATTTGCCATTTGTACTTCATGTGAGAAGTGTGTATTCATCTCAGATGCCCATTTTTTGGATTGGGTCTTTAAATTTGGGGGGCAGACAAGAGCAACATGGACATTGCCAAATTAGAACTGAATATTAGTTGTTCTGGCCTTGAACCCTAAGTTGACAATGACGCAACACATACTGAGGGAAGGCTGCAAGGAGAGACACTTCATTGCTGTGTCATTAATCTCAGAAGAAAGAAGTTGAGATAAGAACTATCGAAACTTGGATTGTGTTGTGTTTCCTTGACATGAAAAGAATATTTATCACTGAAACACTGTGTTCATACCTTCCAGTTAATATGGAAGAAAGAGAACCTAAAAAGGTGAATACACTCATTGTGCACTTGGCATTTTGGAAACAGTGATTTGCCAAGAAGCATCCAATTATTTTCTGTAAGAAGGACAGTGCTCTAGGTTATTACCTGCAGGATGCGCATGAAGAGAACAATGCACTTACGGTGCACCTCACAGTGGCTCTTTGGCATCAGGTATTTGCTGTGATTTGCAAGTTTCTTCCAAAAAGATTTACAGTCTAGTTTCCCAACTAACTACTTCTGGTCATACTTTGACACAGTATGACAAACCTCACATCCATTAAGAAGGGGGTTTCAGAGCTCAAGAACTGGTCTAAGTTCTGAGAGGAAGAGGCAGTCACTATCATTAATGTTCAGCTTCTTAAAAGCCCTCTACAGAGCCTGCCAGTCACTCTAGAGCTTCAGACGAGAAAATAATTCAATAAATATACTCTTTCTCCTCAAATAAATATAGATATATCAAAATGTAATTGTTTCTGCCCTTCCTTTCTCCCTTTCTCTGTTCTTCCTACCCATCATTCCCAGCTTTTAAGAAGATTTTTTTGGCCTTTAATGGCAAAACCATCCTATGAAATAGAGAGGAGACCACTGTGGTTTTATTCCCAGATCTATCCTCACCGCAAGCGAGACTCACTTACTCTGTCTCTTCCTGATCTTCCTCTACCCTTATCCCTTGATCGGTCTCCCTCCCTTCTCCTAAACCCTGCATCTGTACTGCTATCAAGTCTTGTCTATTTTACCTACTGTGTCTTAGGTCCATTCATTTCTCTATGTTCTTTGGCATTGTCACAGACCTGACTGCCAATGTCCCACCAAATTCTCCAGCCTCCATTCAGCTTTCTCCTATTCATTTTCAAGATAGCAGCAAGAAGTATTTTTTCTAAGACATAAATCTAAAATTCCTGTATTTGAAATTACTCAATTTCTTCCTATTGCTCTTAGGATAAAGTCCATGTTCCTTGTGAGGTCTTCTCTTTTGGCTCTATCACTTGACACCATCTCAAATTCAACATCGAGGCAGAGAGACTTCTGTCACCCCTCGAGTATATGCAGTCCTCTTTCATGCCAGACAATTATGAACACTGTGTGTGGGAGGCAAAGAAATCTACATGAGGTTGTTAAATGGACTAAAAGTGTTTCCTTTGAAATTGGTAAACTGTTTACAATTTTGAACTGTAAAAAATAGTTTATCATGTCAATTTGTTCTCTAACAGACAATTTGGCTCCCATCACTGCCTACTTCCAGCACAGAATTCAGCGGTCTATTTGCTTTTCTGATCTGCCAACCTGATCAGGGCTGTGCCTCAGCTTGGATGGTTGCCAAATCCTGGGTGGATGGACAGAGAGATCTCTGGAGTGAGGGGGCAGCTCATGAACCCAAAGTCATCTATACAGTCCTAAAGTGGACACCACACCATTGACTGACCATGTCCACTGGAAAAGATGGGACAAGACTCAGAATTTACACAGCAAAATGTAGACATGGAAAGAAAATAGAGTATAGTTGTGACTCATGTGTATCTGGTAGATTCTAATACCAACAGCCCTGGGAAGAAACCACGAAACCAAATACATGGAGGAATTTTTTTGGACTTATTTCTCTTTTTCCTTTTGTTTTTAAAGGTTTTGTTTCCTTTTTATATCTTTCGCTCTGTTTTTTTTCTTTTTTCTTTTTCTTTCTTTGTCTTTTTCTGTTACTTAATCTAATTTGATTAACTTTCTTTTATGCTATAATTTGATTTTTTAAATCTTGCTTTTCTCTCCTTCCCATCTTCCTTTTCTTTCTTGCTCAAATTTTACTCCTTTAATTTTTTCCTTCTCCCACCCCTCCATTTTTACTGTTATTACTCATAATCTTTATTAATTTTTCTTCGGTTTTTCTGGTCTTCGTAACATTTTGGCCATTCTTTTAAGATCATGATATACGGTGTATTAATCATTGTTATTCTCTATTTTGTTTTGAAATTTTGTTCTATTTTTCTTAGAAGTAAGAAGAGTGTTATATATTTCTTTTATGAATATCTACTTGTATTCGATTATAATAAATATTTTAAAATAATTTAGCTATTTAGTTTATTCTGTGTTTAGTGCTGATTTCTATTATTAATGATGGCATAATTGTTGCTTCATCAACATTACTGCAGTTTGTTATTTTTTCTCTGAGTAGTGCTGGGGATCAAGCCCCCAGAAGACGATTGGACACTAAAAAATCCCTTAAATATTATGCTGACTGTGTCGAAGAGGAGTAAAAACACCAAAACATAACCAAACCCAAAAGCACATCACAGGAAAGTAGAATCTAACTAACGAGATCTCCGATCTTCAACCCATCATGAAAGAAAAAAGTAAAGAAGAGAAACGTGAGAAAGCAAGGCAACAAGATGCCTCTCAAGACCCCGCATTCCCAAATCCCCAAAGCCAATCTCACAGATACTGACGTAGAGGAAGCTGTACGCAAAGAAGGAACAAACCAAATGGTCAAAATGTTTGAAGATATAAAAGAAGAAACATACAAGCAAACACCTGAGATGCTTAAAAAGCTCAAAGATGACTTAATTAAACAGATGAAGGATTTTACCAATAAAATGTTCAGTAGCTTAAAGAAGAAGCAAGCAATAAACTAATGGAGTTAAGATATGAATGACCACTTCAGTAAAAAATATAAAAGTATGAAAAGAAAGCAGAGTAGTACATAATGTGAAAAAAAAAAATGAATGGGAAGCATGAATGGCAGACTTGACTGATGCAAAGACAGTGTCAAAATCAGAAGACGAGGCGGATGTGATGGGTCACAAATTCAAGTACAGCCAAAAAAGGACAAGAAAACATGTAAGCTGGATCCAACAGCCGTGAGATGGCTTAAAAAGCACCTCAGAATTATATGAATAAAGAAAAAATTAGAAGACAGTGCAAAAGGTATAAAAACTTAGTCACTGAAATCGTATCAGAAAACATTCCAAATACAGGAAGAGCATTCAATATTCCAGTACAAGAGGCACACAAAACTCTCAGTAGCCACAGGGGAAAAGAGAACTTCTCTATGGGGTGTGACACATCGTAATCAGAAGTACAGAAAGTCAACAAAAGGAGAGAATACTAAAAGAAATTAGAGAAAAGTAGTAAGTAATCTATTAAGGAAAGCCTACCAGAAAAAAAAAAAATGAGGATTTCTGAGCACAAACTTTAAAGGGCAAGAGAGTTTGGAGCAAAGTTTTCCAAGCCCTAAAAGAAAACAGACTTTTATATCCTGCAAAATTAGCCTTCAAAATTGATGGAGAAGTAAACTTTCCACAACAAAGAAATTCTGAAGAAATCATGACGCCAGCATTGCAGAAAATACTTAAGATAATCTTTGACAAAGACAGGGAGGACACCAGCACCAAAGAGTCCAAAGGAAAGTGTACACCTACCTGGAAGAATAGTTAAATGTAAGGGAAAATAGAAAGGGATAAGTACTGAAAAATAATGCGATGACAGGATTCAATAAACACCAAACAATAAGTCTCAATGTCAGCGGTGTCGCCTCTCCAGTCAAAAGACAGACTGGCGATTGGAACAAAAAACAAAATGTAACCATATATTGCCTAGAGGAGACACACCTTCTCCAAAGGGGAGCACACAGACTAAAAGCGAAAGAACGGAAAATGATACAGCATTCAACTAGAGCCAGAGAGAAGCAGGAGTAGCTACCTTATCTTCATATGCAACAGATTTCAAGCCAAAACTGATCAGAAGAGACAAAGATCGCCACTACGTACTGGTAAAGGGAACAATTCAATAGGAAGAAATAACAATTTTATGTACCTATGCATCGAATGTTGATACAACCAACTTCACGAAATAAAAAATACTAGACTTCAAAGGACAGATAGATACCCACACAATCATAGTGTGGGACTTCAATACCCCACTCTCACAATTAGACAGGTAGCTCTCCCTCACGTGAGCAAGCAGACCTGCACCAGGTGAGCAGCACCCTCCCCACATGAGCAAGCAGGCAGCACCCCGCCCCCACGCGAGGGCACGGCCACCAGACAACACCAAGCTGGCTCTGCATTTTGCTTCCCCACGGTACAGGGTAGCAGAGGTGAGGACTAACCAACCGCCCTCCTCCTGGATGAGGTCGATTCTCAAAGAGAGAAGGGAGTGACCATATCAAACAACCACAGCCCTTAAGTGCAGCAGTCCACTTGAACCCTCGCCCTGCGACCTACATCCAGCAGAGAGCAGGAGACGATCCTATTTTCCACCCACCAACAGGAGCAAGGACAAGCCTTGCCTTGGACGGTAACCGCAATCTGGGGGGAACAGACAGAGGAGGCTCTGTGCAGGGAAGGCACCTCAAAACCCACTGGACCTAGAGCTAAACATAGAAAATTGTTGCTGGCTGGATCCCAAGGCTTCAGACTTTGGAAAGAAACACTTTCAGTAACACAGGATTTTTTTCTTTGACTCAATCTTTTTTATTTCTCTATCTTGTATTATTTTTTGTCTTTCCTTCATTGGGTTTTTGAAAGGTTTGGGGTTTTTTCCTCCCTTTTTTCCTTTGAGATTTTTGTATTGCCTTTTTCTTTTTTCCTTTCAACTATTTTCTCTTCCTTCTCACTTACTTTTACTTCCTACCTTTGCTGTCTTTTTCTTGTTCATTCTTTCCTGTGACTATCCTCTATCATTCTGAATTTCCTTTTACTCCTAAATACTAGCCCCATCTCATTTTTTCCCTCCTTTGCATATATCATTGATTAATTTCTCAAATTTTTATTTTTTACATTTTCCAATGCTGTACCCCCTCTACCTTTACTTTTTGTATAACTTCTAAGCTTTATGAATCTCTAGATAACTGTTAACTTTATGTAAATACTGATCTATTGTTAGTGGAGGTAAAGTCATTCTACTTAGTAGCTATACTATACTCAATGTAGGTCAATATTTGGTTTGCTTAGTGTTCATAGTATAATTATGGATTATTTTCTGTTGTTAATGGTAGTATTTTGTTAGTTCTTAGAATATGTAAATATGCTGTTTGTGTTTGACAATATAATTGATGTGGATTTTATTACTATAGCGGAGGTTGACATAGCTTTTGCTATTAATCGGATTTCTTGGGATGCCAATATTTGGATTGCTTTGGGGCCATTATCAACAGTGTGGCCCATTTCTGGAAAACTGAGCACTGGGGCAAATACACTGCATGCAGCTTCACATCTCAAGTAAATGGAAGTGGTTGGATACTGGGACAGAGGCAAAAGCCAGTAGTTAGCCACGCCCAGAGAGCACCAATGAGTAGATATTAATGAAGAGATCTCCAAGGACATGTACCCATGACTCATTCCCTTCCTCTAGACCCTACCTTCTAATTTTCCATCACCTCACAATAATGCCATAAACTTATGAATCCATCGATGGGTTAACCCACTGATGAAGTAGGAGCTCTCACAATCCGATCATCTTCCAAAGCCACAGCGCTAACATTGGTGTTTTGGGGACCATGCTTCCAACACAACCTTCTAGGGGACATTTTTTATTCACACCATACCAGAAAATCAACACATAAAGATAAAAGGTTTATTTTGGCTCAGGGTTTTGGAGGTTCTAGTCTGTGATCGATCAGTCCCAATAGGCCTGTGATAGCGTGTTGTGGTGGGAGCAGGTGGCAGAACGAAACCTCTAAACTGTCCAAACCTGAAAACAAAGGACAAATACTATCTATGAAAGTGAGAGTGACCCAAAGATCCACCTTATGGCTGGGAAGCAATAAGGAGAGGAAAAGATCTGCACCCCACGATTATTCGCGGGTGTACACCCGATGACCCCAAGAGCTGCCAGTAGGCCCCACCTCACAGATGCTTACCACCTTCCAGTAGTACCGAGCTGGGGGTCTTTGAGAGACATTTCATATTCAAACTAAAGCAGACAGCCTTCAGTAAACTAACTCTAAGTACTAGACATCACTAGTACTAAATAACTTGTTAGTTCTAAATAACTTGTTAGTTCCCATCCCTTGCAATTCTGTTTTCCAAAGTGTTTGCAATTTCCAGAATTTTCCAAGCTTGTCCCTGCCTTTGTATACATGATTTTCTCTCAATAGAAAGTCATGTCACCACTACCCCAGCCTCCTCATCTCCCTCTCTATCTGGTATTTCAGCCTCGTCTTTAAGATGCAGCTACTCGCTCTTTGGAAAGTTTTCTCTGCTGCCCCTCTCCTACCTCCCAATCTCATTAGGTATATGTTCTTCATTATAACCTATGCATCCTATGAATCCCTACCTAGGAATCCCTACCATTCACTTGACAAATACCTGTTAAGTGCCCACACACACTAGGGACTGAGAAAATGGGAAGTCCTGTGAGGCCCTGACAGCAGTTGCACCCTACTGGGGAAGAAATTATGTAAGTAGTAATTAAAGTGTGATAAGTGCTACAAGGGAATGTGGGGAGAGGGGGTGTACAGCAGAGTCTTCTGACTGGCCCAAATAAGGCAGAGAAAGTATAATTTCAGCTGATACAAGAATACAGTATGGGAATTGATTAGTTGTTTCAGGGAAGACAAGAAAGGAAGAGGGTTTGGGGTAGCGAGAATATCTTTGTGAAGGTGTACAAGCATGGAAGAGGAAATTTTAAGGACTTCGTGGTTGCCCAGTGTGGCCATGGAGTTAAGGCTTGATCAGATACACCTTTTAGAAAGGTCACTCTGATTTCAGGGTGGAAAAACAAGACAGGAGAAGGACTGGAGTCATGGGGACCAGTGTTTGTAGCACTTACATAGAATTGCTCTACAAAGAGTTGAAGCCCAGTATCAGTTTGAGTTTTATAAGTCTGTATTACTTTTGATATCTGACTTCGAGCTTTTTAGAAAGACACCAGCCCAGTGGTGGCAAAGCTATGGCACATGTTATTATGTTTTTCTTTTAAGACAAAAGATGTTAATGTATGAGTTGTGTTTTTTTTAACTAAAACCTCAGTATTTAGTTTTAATTGCCGTGTTGGCATTTTGCAATAAATAAGTAGGTTTTGTGTTGCAGTTTGGGCACTCATCTCTAAATGATTCGCCACCACGGCTCTAGATTACACTCTTTTTTTTTTTGCTTCAGAAGCCAGCACAGCACAGGGGCTCAAGAACTGTCCCTAAAAGACAAATGTGGTCCTTCTCTAAGGTAATTCCAGCTCTAACATCAGGCCCTCTTTTAGTGAGCAGAACAAGAATGCAACACAAAATGCAGTCTCCTATTTTTCCTATTAGAATACACTATTTAATTAAAACAATAACGTCTTTATTAAACAAATACTAATTTCCAAACTTTAAGACAAATGATAGGTATTGCCTATAGTTATGGCAGTAACCCAAAGTTCCAACCACAGGTGACTGGCTTTTAGGAAGGCACTGAAATTGATCCCGATGAAACTCATGCTTGACATAGAAATGAATGAGAATGTTCTCAGTAATTCAAATTATATATGCTTAAGAATAAAGACACAGTGGCCAAATTGCATTGTTGAGTTTACAGAGACAAGATTATGAATATTAGAGAAATAAAGATAAGAAAATGCTTCACAGAAATTAAACACTTTAAAAAATCTTTTTATTGTAAAATAAAATAAGGATACAGAAAACTACATTAAACAAATATTTAATCCTTATAGCCCCCATCCAGGTCGAGAAATAGATCCCGCTTCCTTGCAGGCTCATCGCAGCCACAGCCCCTGCCTCCCCGATTAAGCAAGCACTGTATTGATCTTTGTGATCAACATTTGCTTGGATTTTTAACAATGGTTTTAACACCCAAATGAATCCCTGAATAATATAGTTTAGTTTTGGTCTTGCTCATTTTGAAATATTTTACATGTTTTTTAGAAGCCTTTTAGTCGTATATTTCCTGTCCTGTCTGTCTCTTTCATTTCTTTACAATTTCCCTTTTGGAAAATGAAGGCTGTCTGGCCCACAGAATTTCAGAGGCTGGGTTTTGTTGGTGGTGAATTCACAGAGCAGCTTTATACTTTCTATCTTCTCTATTTTCTGTATCTCGATCCAGAGACTAAAATAGACTCATGTTTGATCCCTTTGGCAGAAGTAAATACAAACAACAACTGGAATGAATTGTTCACAAATCTTTCCACCTTTGCCTACCTCAGAGTTGATGCTGGCTTTGTGCGCGCTCTCCATTACACACTTTTTCAGTAACAGTCTGGACAAACTCCCTTTGGCAGAAGTAAATACAAACAACAACTGGAATGAATTGTTCACAAATCTTTCCACCTTTGCCTACCTCAGAGTTGATGCTGGCTTTGTGCGCGCTCTCCATTACACACTTTTTCAGTAACAGTCTGGACAAACTCACTATGTCTGGCCCCTCATTCTCTTACTTTTCCTCTAACAGTGCTCCCCATTAACCAGTCCTCTGACACGGAGAAAAGTGGCTGTGTGGCCTCACTGCTTCAGGCAGAAGCTTCGCTGGCCTACTGAGTTGGGAGTTTCATGTTTAGTCCGTTCATTGACACTTCACCAACAGCGCTTCACAGATGGAGGGATATTTTCTTCCTTAAGCAGATAAATACTCCAACCTCTTCTCCATTTTTTACTTTCAATAACAATGAAAGCGGACCTCAAGATGGCGGATGAGTAAGAAGCAGGCAGCAAAACTCTCTCTAAAAGTTACCATTGGAACACGGGAATATAGCGACCCAGAAAGCGCAGGAGGGGGGGAGATGCCTCCCCGAAACCCAGAAAAGTTCTGAAGCGCAATCTGGGACCCCCGGCACCAGTGACGGGTGACTTCCAACAAAGAAGAAGGAAAGAAGGAGCAGACCGCGCACACGCACCTTCTACTATCCCGGGAGTTGGAGCGCCGGCGGAGGCTCAATTCTACGGACACACGGTGGCAGCTGGCGCCCAGGGAGCCCCCACGGAAGATCCTGAGACAGCGGCGGGGCAGGGGAGCGGCGGAGAACGGCGCTGACCGGCGGTGAGTGTCTCTCAGCCACAGCTGCCCCGCGCCAGAGAGCGACCGGCCGGGCGCCATTGTGGGGGGTGTGGCGAAACTCAGAGCGGCTCGGAAACTGCTCTGGGAACTTGTGCTCCGGACAGGGCAGCACAGGGCCTCTCAATTGAGCCCACGAAAGTGTGCTGAGGTCAGCAGGCGAACGAGACTGGACTCTCAGCCACACCTGTCCCGCGCCAGAGAGCGACTGGCCCGGCGCCATTGTGGGGGGCGTGGCGAAAAACCAGAGCGGCGGGAACCAGTGCAGGGAACCCGCGCTCCGGACAGCACGCTGAGCCTCTCAGGCCCAGGGATCGTGAAAGGGCGGCGAGAGCGGAGGCGAGCTAGACTGGTCTCTGCCTGAAAGTACACGCCTCTGCTCACCACCCACCAGAGGGCGCTCCTGGCTTACTGGGACGGACCTGCACAGAACAGGACTTTGTCACAAGGTACCTGCCTACAACAGAGTCAACACCTGGAACTGATTCTTTTTATATTTTTTATTTTTATTTTTATTTTTTATTTTTATTTTTATTTTTTTTTCTCACTGATTTGTTTTTTTGTTCTGGTGAAGGGTTTTTTTGTTTTTGTTTTGTTTTGTTTTGTTTTTTGGTGGGGTTTTATTTTTATTTATTTTTTTTTTTTGTGGGTACCGGGGGGACAACCTCAGGACCTCGCACGCCAGCAGGCGCCCGTGTCACTGAGCGATATCACCGGCCCCTTTTTCGTATGTGGGATCCGGGAGTCGAACTCGGGCCCTCGCGCTTGCCGGGCAGGCGCTTAAGCCACTGAGCCATCTCACCGGCCCTGGGGTTTTATTTTTGATCTGTCTGTTTTATTGTTTTTATCTTTGTTTTTGTTTCTGTATGTGTATTTGCTCTTTCCTTCATTATTCTCTCTGGTTTTTTATATGAGTGTAAACAGCGCCTCTAACTTCTTTCTGATTGTGGTTGTGATCTGTTCTTCCTTTTATCCCTTCCTTCTCTTTTTACCACCTGTCCTCTGCACTAGTGTCCCAATTTTAGTGGGATCCCTCTTGGTCCTCTAACCTTACATCTAATTCCTTCCTCTTCTCCCAATACTCTATTTCCTCCTTAACTCATCTTAAATTTAAACTCCTCAAGGAAAAATTGACATACATAGGACTTGTATACTGCATATAATTTTTCTGGTGTGTTTTAGATTTTGTTATATAACCGCAACTCTATACAGCTAAAAGTGGTAAATAACTGGTTAGCTCAGTCTGTCATTTTTTAGGCTGTGTTTGATGCTTTAGTTAACATTATAGCCAAATGTGAAATAATTGTTCTAAACATCTTTCCTTCCTGATATTTCATGATTGAGATTGACTAAGGGACACAGAAAATACAGTGGCACAGTACCAAAGAATCAAGGACTGGGCCAAACAGGTAGCAACTTCGCATACCCAACGAATTGAAGAGGTAGGATCTGGCAGAAAGCTCAAAACCTAAAAGCAAGCTCCACTTGGAAGATACTGCAGAGAAGTAGTCATCTTCTAAAGATCTTAAACACTAGCAATAAAGTAACCTACTATAGGTAATTTGCAAACATCACCCCAGGAATTAAAGAAAGAAAAAATGAGACGACACTTAAACAAGATGCAACCACACACATCCAATTCACCAAAGGCAAACCTAGGGAGCAACGAGGTGGGACAATCCGAAAGCCACCCACCTGGCCTATCTGAAGTGGTAACAACAAAGCAACTGAATGAGGTTCTGGAAAAAATTAAAACAGAAATAATCTCACAGATAACTGCAGAGATAATGTCTACAATGAAGACCATGCTTAAGGACACTATAGCTGATACAGACAAAAAAATAGATGAACTTAAGAAAACTATAGAAACCATGAATGCTCAGCATAGGAAAGAAATGGAATCTATAAGGCAGATTCAAGCAGATATCCAAGAGATAAAAAATTCCATTGAAAGTATTTGTAGCAGAATAAGCCAATGCGAGGACAGGATCTCAGATATAGAAGACAGGCTTGCAATTAGTGATCATGAAATGGAAAAATTCTTAAAAATAGCAAGGGACCATGAAAAATCAATTCAGCAGCTTCTAGATGACTCAAAGATAAACAACTTAAGAATAATTGGAATAAATGAAAAAGCAGGAGATAGCATCAACGACATTAAAACCTTGTTCAAAGACATAATCAGGGAGAACTTTCCTGGAAGAGAAAAGGAATTTGACACCCCTATAAGTGAAGCTTTTAGAACACCAACTAGACATGATCAAAAAAAACTTCAGCCAGACATATTATAGTCAAGATCCCAGAAATTCAACAGAAGGGCAGAATCTTAAAAGCTGTTAGGGAGAAGAGACAAATCACCTATGAAGGAAAACCCATCAGAATCACAGCTGACTTTTCAGCACAAACCCTCAATTCAAGAAGAGCTTGGAATGATGTATTGCAAGCTCTAAAGGAAAATAATTTTCAGCCCAGATTGATGTACCCTGCAAAACTATCTTTCAAAATTGATGGAGAAATAAAATACTTTCATGACAAAGAACATCTGAGAAAATTTATGACCACCATACCAGCACTCCAAAACGTTCTGAAGGACATTCTAGAAAGAGATAGGAACCCCAACAGAAGGAATCCACCAGGCAGGGCAAATAATTAAATAGCCGGAAAGCGGAAAAACAAAGAGTGGGAACCAACAACAGGAAAATATCATGACAAGTCAATACATATCAGTTTTAACCATCAATGTTAACGGTCTCAATTCACCAATCAAAAGGCACAGACTGGCGAAATGGATCAAGAAGCAAGATCCAACAATATGCTGTATACAAGAAACACATTTAATTCAGAAAGAAATTCATAGACTGAAAGTCAAAGGATGGAAAACAATACTCCATGCCACAGGAACCCAGAAAAAAGCAAGGGTAGCTATTCTTTTTGCAGACAAAGTGAACTTCAAGCCAAGAAGGATTCAGAGAGATAAAGACGGTCATTACATCCTTGTAAAGGGAACAATCCAAGAGGAAGAGATAACGATCATAAATATATATGCATCAAATACCAATGCACCCAGCTATATAAAACAAGTACTAAAGGACATGAAAAATCAAATAAGCACTAATACAATTATATTGGGAGATCTCAATACTCCACTGTCACAAAAAGACAGATCAACTGGACAGAAAATCAATAATGAAATAGTAGAACTGAACCAAACTTTTGAACAAATGGACTTAGTAGATGTCTACAGAGTGTTCCATCCCACAACATCAGAATACACATTTTTCTCAGCTGCACATGGGACGTTCTCCAAAATAGACCACATACTAGCTCATAAAACCTGCTTAAGTAAATGCAAAGGAATTGAAATTATCCCGTGCATATTATCAGACCATAGTGCAATGAAATTGGAAATCAATGGCAAAAGATCCCACAAAAACTCCCTAAACACATGGAAATTAAACAGCATCCTCCTGAACAACCAATGGGTCACAGATGAAATTAAAGAAGAAATTAGTCACTTTCTACAACTGAATGATAATGACAGTACAACATACCGGAACTTATGGGATACAATGAAAGCAGTCCTAAGAGGGAAATTTATAGCATTAAACACTTATATCAGGAAAATAGAGCAAGCGCAAATAAACAACTTAAGGGTGAACCTCGAGCTTCTAGAAAAAGAAGAGCAGGTTAAGCCAAAAGCCCGTACAAGGGAGGAAATTATAAAGATCAGAGCAGAAATTAACGTATTGGAGAATAAAAAAACAATACAAAGAATCAATGAAGCAAAAAGTTGGTTCTTTGAAAGAATAAATAAGATTGACAAACCCTTATCCAACCTTATTAAAAAAAGAAAAGAAAAGACTCAAATCCATGCAATTGAAAATGAAAAGGGTGATATCACGACAGACCCTGCAGAAATCCAGAAGATCATCTATACCTATTTTGAAAATTTATATTCTACTAAGATGGAAAATGCAGAAGAAATGGACAGATTCCTAGATTCGTATGAATTACCAAAGCTGAATCAAGAAGATTTAAAAATCCTAAATAAACCAATATCAGCCAATGAAATTGAAGATGTAATTAAAAACCTCCCAACAAAGAAAAGCCCAGGCCCTGATGGATTCACTGCCGAATTCTACAAGAAATTTAGAGAAGACCTAACGCCCCTACTTCTCAAACTTTTCAATGAAATTGAAAGGGAAGCAATACTCCCAAATTCATTCCTGGAAGCAAGCATTACCCTGATACCAAAACCAGAGAAGGACCCAACTAAGAAAGAGAACTACAGGCCAATCTCCCTAATGAACATAGATGCAAAAATCCTTAATAAGATACTGGCAAACAGAATCCAACAAATCATCAAGAAGATTATACACCATGACCAAGTTGGATTCATCCCAGGGATGCAGGGATGGTTCAACATACGTAAATCAATAAATGTAATACAGCATATTAACAGAACCAAAGACAAAAATCACATGATCATCTCAATAGATGCAGAAAAAGCTTTTGACAAAGTCCAGCACCTTTTCATGATAAAAACCCTACAGAAAATTGGAATAGAGGGTCTTTATCTCAATCTGGTAAAAGCTATCTATGACAAACCAACAGCCAATATTATACTAAATGGCCAAAAACTGAAAGCCTTCCCTCTAAAATCAGGAACAAGACAAGGATGTCCACTGTCCCCACTCTTATTCAACATAGTTCTGGAAACTTTAGCCAGAGCGATTAGACAAGAGAAAGAAATAAAAGGAATAATGATTGGAAAGGAAGAAGTTAAATTATCATTATTTGCAGATGACATGATACTCTACACAGAAGACCCCAAAAACTCCACTAAAAAACTGCTAGATTTAATAAGCAAATTCAGTAGTGTAGCTGGATACAAAGTCAATACTCAAAAGTCAATAGCCTTCCTGTACACAAATAACAAACTTACTGAAAGAGAAATTAGGGAAACAATACCTTTCACAATAACATCCAAAAAAATGAAATACCTAGGAATCAACCTCACGAAGGATGTAAAAGACCTCTATACTGAAAACTACAGTACTCTGAAAAAGGAGATTGAAGAGGATATCAGAAAATGGAAAGATATCCCTTGCTCCTGGATAGGAAGAACCAATATAGTGAAAATGGCCATACTTCCAAAATTGTTATACAGATTTAATGCAATTCCAATCAAAATTCCAACAGCATATCTCACAGAATTAGAGAAAACAATCCTAAAATTCATTTGGAATCAGAAGAGACCTAGAATAGCAAAGGCAATTCTGGGCAACAAAGGCAAGGCAGGGGGCATCACTATCCCCGACTTGAAATTATACTATAAAGCTACTGTGATAAAAACAGTGTGGTACTGGCAAAAAAACAGACCTGAAGATCAATGGAACAGATTAGAAGTTGCTGAAACAACCCCAGACATACTAAGCCACCTTATCTTTGACAAAGGTGTCAAACACATTCGCTGGAAGAAAGATAGCCTCTTTAATAAATGGTGCTGGAAAAACTGGCTCTACACATGCCGAAGATTAAAACTAGATCCATATCTTTCACCATGCACTAAACTAAATTCAAAATGGATCAGAGATCTAAATATTAAAACAGAAACATTAAATCTGCTGGAAGGTAGGATAGGTAAAACCCTTGGAGACATTGGTGTAGGCAAAGACTTTATGAATAAAAACTCAACCGCACGGGAACTATCCCAAAGAATCAATAACTGGGATCTCATCTTATTAAAAAGCTTTTGCACAGCAAGAGAAACCACCAACAGAGTGAAGAGACAACCCACAATGTGGGAAAAAATGTTTGCCAGCTGTTCCTCAGACAAAGGATTACTATCGAGAACATATAAAGAACTCAAAAAAATCAGACCTCCCAAATTTAAAGACCCACTCCAAAAATGGGCATCTGAGATGAATACACATTTCTCAGATGAAGAAATACTAATGGCAAATAAATATACAAAAAAATGTGCAACATCACTAGTCATTCGAGAGATGCAAATTAAAACAACACTGAGATACCATTTCACCCCAGAAAGAATGGCTACTATTAAGAAATCAACTAATAACAAATGCTGGAGGGGCTGTGGGGAAAAAGGAACCCTTCTTCACTGTTGGTGGGAGTGTCGACTGGTACAGCCACTGTGGAAGTCAGTGTGGAGATTCCTCAGAAAACTAGGGTTGGAGGTCCCATTTGACCCAGCTATTCCCCTTCTGGGCATCTTCCCAGAAGAATTAAAAACATCGTACCACAGCGATATATGTGCACCCATGTTTATAGCAGCACAATTTGTAATAGCCAGATCTTGGAAACAACCCAAATGCCCATCAACTGAGGAATGGATAAGAAAGATGTGGTATTTTTATACAATGGAGTACTATTCAGCCATAAAGAAGGATAAACTGGAGACTTTTATAGGTAAATGGATGCAACTCGAGAAAATACTCATAAGTGAAATAAACCAGAAGCACATGTGTAAGCATCGTATTATCTCTCTAGTATGAGAAACTGAAAGAGTAAATAAGATCCAAAATGTACAATAGACATGGTGAATCAAAAAGAAACTGGTCAAAAGGAAAGAGAGACTGGAATAGGGAAAAGAAAGAAGGGAAAGGGAAAAAAATTGTATATATATATATATAAGATGGTTAAGATAGATACACTACCATTTTTACTTAGTTCATTGAAGAGTAAGGTTTGTGCCAATAATGTTTGGACAATTGAATGCTAATGTCTGGTGTCCTGAATAACTAACTTAAAGATAGTAATACGTAATGTATTAACCATTGTTACCCTCCTATTATGTTTGTTTGAAAATTTGTTCTTCTTTTGATTTGTTTTGTTTTTTCTTCTCTTTAAAATAAAAAAAAAAAAATAACAATGAAAGCAAAAAAAGTTGACTTGAAAGTTTAAACTATTCCAGAAACCTCATTTAAAACTCTGACATGCAGCTTTATATCAACTTCTGTCTTCTGAATGTGCTTTTGGCCCAGAAACTTTCAAAACAACGCAATCATTACCATCCCCATCGTCACCATCGTTCCAGCTGAGAAGACTTAAGTTTGATCATGTAGGAGATAGCTTAGACAGGCCATTCTAATAATTTAGGTTTACAGAGCATCAGCCTTTCAATTTGGATAATTAAAGGTACAATATCAATTCAGTTTTCTTGAGGTGAAATAACAGATCCTAATCTTTAGAGTGAACCGAGTGAAGCAGCCATTCATGCCTCACGCAGCAATGACCTGCCATCCTTTGCACTTTGTTCTTAGTGCGACTGGGCACACATCCTTGGCACCCCCCTCTCTTTCTCTCAGCTATACACAGCCCATCACTGGAGTCTTAAACCTTTCCACCTTTCTCCACGTCCTTTGATAGTCCCACAGTTCAAGCCACTTTTTGCCTGCTTGGTGTCCTGGGCTGCCGGCTTTGGCTTTTCAGAATGTATTTTCAATGGAATTTAAATTGTGTTCTAATCTCTCATTGCTACATTAAAATAACACACATTCAAGGCTCATCTATGTGGTAACGTGTCAGAGTTTCCTTCCTATCAAGGGTGAATAATATTGCATTGTATATATACACCACATTTTGTTTATCCATTCATGGATGAGTACATGGGTTGTTTTCACCTTCAGGTTATTATGAATAATGTGCTGCTATGAACATGGGTGTACAGATAACTGAATTCCTATTTTCAATTCTTTTGCGTATGCACTCAGAAGAGGAATTACTGGATCATGTGGTACTTCTATGTTTAACTTTTTTTTGAGGAACCCCTATACTATTTTCCACAGGGTTGGCACAATTTTACATTCATACCAGCAATGCGCAAGCGTTCTGATTTCTCTGTATCCTCAACAACAGTTATTTTGTGTTTTTTTTTTAAATAATAACTATCCTAATGTGTGTGAAGTGGTATCTTATTCCACTTGACTTTCCCTAATACAAATAAAATGTTCAGTTAATGTTGAACATTTTTCATGTTTGTTGACAATTTGTAGATCTTTATAGAAATCTCTGTTTCTAGTGTTCATTTTTAAATTAAGTTGCTAGTTTTTTATTGTTGAGTTGTAGGGGTTCTTTATATACTCTTGGTACCAGCCCTTCATCAGATACATGACTTACAAATATTTTCTCTGATTCCCTGGATGCTTTTGTTCACTCTGTTGATAGTGTCCTTTGATGTGCAAAAGTTTTAAATTTTGAGTCCAATTTTTCTATTTTATTTTTATTGCTTGTGCTTTTGGTGTTATATCCAATAAATCATTCATAATTTTAATTATATGTTTATGTGTTTTATTTCAAAAATGTCTGCTCCACTCAGCGGCATAAGTGCCTGCCCGGCAAGTGCGAGGTCCTGAGTTTGACTCCCGGTACCCGCATATTAAAAAAAAAAGTCTGCTCCAGTGAACTCTAAGATACCCAAAGGCAAAAACTCTTGTTTTAATTACCACTGCACCTCCAATACCTGAATTAGGGCTGGTGACTGGTAGGTAGGTACAGTAAGTCCCCGACTTACCAACGACTTCTATAAAGGGAGAACGTTCCTAAGTCGGATTCGTTAGTAAGTCCAACAAAATGAGTTTTACGCACCTTTGACAGAAATATACAATGTAGAGAATGAAAAATCCAAACACACACACAAATACAGTAAGTCCCCAACTGTACTGTACTACTGTACACTATCGCGCGGTACACATACAGTAAGCTCACAGCAGCACAACTGTGACAACCAGCTACTTCCGGGATTTATTCGCACCTACGTTGGTAATGCGAGTTCCGCTGGTATCTGTAAAAGTTCGCAATTCGAATGCTCATAAAGCGGGGACTTGCTGTGTTCCAACGTATACATCTGTATATTGATGAATATCTTCCGATGTTTTTAATTCATGACATAACATGGTACCCTATTAATTTATACATTTATGTGAAAAATAATGACAAACAAAAGTGATTTCTGTGTGACATTTAATTATCTTACTGAAAATTCACACTAAATTAAAGAGCATGAATTTAAATCAATCCACATGCAGTTCCAAGACATTTGGGGAAAATAAACACAACAAAAACTATATCAAAGGCATAATTTTTAAAACGTATTAATCTTTTTACAGACCTAGATTAAGAATGAAATAACTAAAATTTCATCTTCCAGATTTTAGCCATTCCATTTGAGATCTGATGTGACTTCATGATCTATTTCTTTACTCCTCACTGGCAGTTTTTCAATAGTGGTATGGAGCTGCTTCTTAGATAAAAGTGGGGAACGATCCCTTTATCCTAGTTTAAGTGATGGCCCAAATAAAATCCTGACTTTGTAAATCTTCAGAAGAAAATTAGCAAGTATTAATCTGCCTCTTAGATCAAGCAGGGCTGGGCTATAACAGCAGTAGAATGCTTGCCTAGTGTGTTGGAAGTCCTAGATTCAATCTTCAGCACCGCTAAATAAATAAATAAATAAATAAATAAATAAATAAATAAATAAATAAATAAATAAATAAATAAGCAAATATTTTTTAAGAATGTTAGATCAAGCAAACCCACAAAGGAATCAATTCCTTGTGTGCTTCTGGGAATTAAAATTGCAGGAACTTGTATTATCTGCTGAAAAACAGCAGGGGGAGCTCATGAGTTTCGTGTGCAGCTATTACTGGCCACCCTCCCCCCTCCACAAAACAACATTGCATTAAGTACAGTATAGCTTCAACAGTACAAGGGAGAAATTCAAAGGAAGCAAAGAAAATTTAAAAATCTAATGAAAGGTGAAAATTGCCAAAATTAATTTCATAATAAAGGACTGATAGAAAATGAACAGTCCGTATCTACATGCCTACCTCTCAGATGCTCTTTACTACCCCACCAACCCAGTGTACTTGGGTGCCTAAGACCCTCACTGCTCTCAATTCTTGAACATCTTTTTCATGTGTCAAGACTAGGTCACTAGACAGCTATTTCACAAAGTATGGTGCTTAAATTTTCTAAACATGTTTTAAAAGTTGGGGAACAACTGAAATAGTATGAAAAATTTCAGTTATAAACTACGGAATAGCTGATGAATACATAGAACACTTACTCAGTGGAGATTGTTAAGGAAGCCAGGAGCTGTGTCCTGAGTTTTAGGGGTAGGTAAGAAGTCACACCCTGTGAGGACAGGGTAGTATGAGGGAGATGAACACAAAGTACTATCTGGGAGAAGTCACAAGTGACCTAGTGCTCCCTGCCATTTCGTGCTATGAACCTTGGCCTGTGACATAGGAATCAATGTTTGGCATTAACAAATCATCAACATCTCCCGTTCTGAGACCTAAAAGTAAACTGAGCTGTGAAGTCCTCGATGACTGTCTTAATGACTTAGGCTGCTTACATTGCTCTCTGGGGCTGGGCTGGGGGAGAAGGGTCTTATCTTTGCCGATAGATATTCTATATCAGAATCACAGCTGAGTGTCTTGGAATACATTTTGAAGTTGTCACCTCTCCAGGGGAAGAGGGGGATTTTGACTTTGGGAATACAGGCAATTTTAGCGAGTGGCCAAAATGTCTTACAGACTCCATGAAGTTCAGGGTTTTGTCTTGGTTTGTGATTAGTGTTTCCCAACAAGAACAGATCTCTCCTTTTGTTACTTCAGTATGAATATTTGAAGCTTTGAATAAAATATTGTGAATTACAGTTGTATCAGAACATTGAGAAATCAAATGTTGAAAAGAACTAGAATAAATGGATGACTGCTAGATCAGCTTTATGCCATTGAGTTTCTATGTCTTAACACTTATTCCAAGGTCTTTACAGAAAAGTGAATCTACATAATAAAGTGAGTTTTTTCAGTAACTTCTATCAAACGAATGTATGCATGATTTATGCATAATTATGAGTGATGACATTTTTCTTTAAAAAGTGATCTGTGTGTTCTCACAAGCTACCCTGTAATTTGTTTCTTGATTAAGAGTCCATTTAGAAATAAAATGAGACTATAGGAAGGAAGGGCAGTGCAAAAGCATGACCTTAGCAACAAAATCCTCTTTAAAATAATGTTTCTTACCTCTTTAAAGGGCATTCATATTTTCCTCTGTAATGTGTCTGAATTCATTTCATCTACATCTTCAAATTCTTTTTCCACTAACTGTTAGTGTTTGGAAACCATATTTTTTAATTACCCTAAATAACTGGAAGAAAAGAAGAAAAAAGAAAATGTTGTTTATTTTCTGAAAACTGATTTAGTTCAATTGTAATAAGAGAAATCTCAGAAATAGATGGCAATTTTTATTTAGGTTACATAAAATATTAGAAATAACCAGAAACTCCAAATGATAGTGATCATAGAAGAGTACCATAATAAGTTAACAATAGCTATAGGATGAAATTTATATTAATATATCAAACAAAAAAATATGCTTCTTTTTCTACAGAGTTTATTCAACTAAGTATGAAAATTAGTAAATTGGAGCCGACTGTCACATCAGCTTTCTGGGACTTGATCTCCTCTCCAGTAAAATAATAGGCTAAAATTATTTGATCCTTAGATATCTTTTAAGATCTAACACCCTAGGACTCTGACAAGTATCCACCTCCAGAAGTTCTGTTAAATTTCATGAAACATAAAAGGTGTACTTGCTTAAAGGGTCTAAACTGCTATTTAATTTTAGACCTGTATGTATCACACTAATGCGGCTAAATCCTTCAAAGGGAGAGCTGGTGGAATCTGAAATGTCCATAAAGAAGGACTTAATAAAAAGGTAGTAGACTCACAGGAAGGAACAAGTTTAAATTTACAAGTTTGGTAAAGCCCACACTCACTGGATCAATAGCTATCTTTTACCAAGCAATTCAGGAACTCACACAATATCTGATCAAAATGGCCTCTTCCCAGCTCTTCTCATGTGCTAAAAGTCTTTATTACGGTATACACCAACCACCAGTTGAGTAACAAACCCAATGGTTATCCCAGCTATACATTCTGTCATTGTTGACTGGCCATACATAGTAAGAACTGTATAGAGTGATCCTCTACTGGTCAAGCAGGTTGCTGGTGTGCGTTAGTCAGTTTTCTATTAGTATCTATAACAAATACCAGTGATAGAAGCTTAGAAAGAGGAAAGATTTATTTTGAATCACAGTTTTGGAAGTTTCAGTCCATGTTTGATTGGTTACATTGCTTTGGGGCCTGCAGCAAGGCACTGCCACTATAATAAGAGCACATAGCAAAGGAAGGTGCTCACTTCTTGGTGGTTGGAAAGAGAGAGACTGGAGAGGACTGGGGGTCCCAATATCACCATTAAGTCCATGTCACCAATGACTTCACTTCCCCCCACAATGCCTCCCCTCCTAAATGTTCTACCACCTCTCAGTAGCACCACTGTGGACCAAGCCGTCAACATATGGGCCTTCAGGAGACATTCAAGATCCAAAGTCCATCATGGTCCACGAACGTGCTTTCTGTTCCCTTGTCATTATGGAAAAGAGGTTCCAAAATGGATTTGTAAGTTCAGATCAAGTTACTGGCCACTGAAGAAGCAAGGACCTTAACCCACCATTACCCTTTGGGAGGAACAGGTGAAGTCACCACCTTTCACTCTGTTCCCACGGACAAGGACTTCTATTGCTTGCTATAACAGATAAAATACTCCTTCTGTTGAGTTACAAAATTTTTAAGTAAGTTAAATCTAACCACGTGTTCACTGTCTATGACCAATGTTCAGATGGTGGGGTGGGGCTAAGAAATGACACGAGAAAAAAGGAACAGCCTAATCCTTTAGACCACCCATTTTCAAGAGATTCAGGAGGAGTCGTGGACAAAGATGACGCCATACTGCAAGTGAACCCTTGTGCCGAGTGCACGATTCGACCCTGACCCTAGAGCAGCACTCGCGTGAACTGCCTGGATTGAGGGATCTCCTTTCACCGAGTTTGATGAGCGTGGACAGTAGAACCAAACAGAGCATGAGATTGGTTCCACCTGCTTCCCCCAGAGCTCAAGCCTCAGATCTAGATTTCAGTGTAAGAAACCAAAGCACAGTGGGCCCTTTCTGAAGAACCAGAGAAAAGTGGGAGTGAAATGAAAGGAGTGTGGAGGAGGCTGGATATCAGCCCTGCTGTGTACTGTCACACACCCTGGTGCCGCGCACGGGCGTTGGCACTAAGGGACAGGGAGGGCGGGATGTTCCTCTTCACCAACAAATGCAGTTTTAGCTGCTCCAGTCTTTTGCTGATATGAAAAGCTTTTGGAATTTCAACATTAAGGATGTTCATCTCCTAGGAATTAGTTTAATATCTATTTGTTGACTTGTACAATGCCTGATTGTTTCCTTACTGATTTTTGCCTTTTGGATGAGGAAGCTATGATGAAGTTAAGAGTAGGATCTAAGTGATTCGTACAGTAGGTTTCTGTTCCCACAGTCATGGGAGTTAAAAAAAACCTGAGCATACTTTTTCATTGCAATATAACATTTCTATTTTTGCAAATAGTAAAAGATGTATTTAATTGCATTTTTGTCATTATTTAATCATTATTGCTTTACCATTCCTCACCATTACTTAAATATATGATAAGAACACACAGAAAATGCATACAAGTGCAAAGAAGAAAAGTCCCACATTTAATAAAAATCAACTGCTGAACTGTTCTGGTACCTTCTGCATTCTTTGCTCTGTTTGTATGTACATGTGTGAGTGTGTGTGAACGTACCATATACTTACAGAATTGGGATTACACATTCATTCTAGTAAGTAAATTAGGAGATAAGGAGAAGGGAAATTCCTTAAGAGCTACTGTTATCTTGGGAGTGATCTTGAGGAGTTACAGAAGGGTACGTGATCAGAGAATGGGACAAAGAGGGTTTTCCCTGCATCTGTAAAATTTGTTTTCTTAAGAAGAAAAGAGCTCGTACAAATGAGGCAAATTGTTAACATCACTGAATCTGGTAGTAGATAAATGAGTGTTCGCTATATCCTTCTCTATTTTTCTGTAGATTTGAAATATTTCATAATTTTCAAAAGAAAAGCTAGAATTGCTATTATGATTTGGTGTGTGCTGCATCTGTGGCAGCTTTAGCACTTCCGGGGGTCTCTCCTGTAGTCCTCTTGCTGAGAGGGTAGACATTTCTGCTTTTTCATAAACCGCTCTCACAAAGCTCATAGCATCCAAAGGAGATTCCACATCACAGACAAGGTAACTCCCTCCAAAAAGTGCAGTCATTTCAAAAGCACTTTCTCTTCCTCCCTGATATTGATTATGCCAGCGTCCCAGGTGCCTCATAGGGTACCCAGCATCAAGACTAGAAAACGAGAAACACTGAGCACAAACTGGTAATGCAAGGGGCTTGGAGTTACCTTTTCTCTTTCCTCTTACTGTCCCAAGACGGTCAATCTTTTGTAGATTAAAAGTTTGTTTTGAGATTTTTTTTAATGGCTCAGAAATGCCATAGACTGATGTAAATTCATGACTTTGGGTGCCTGCTGCACGAAGGGTGTGTTTGAGCTAGAATGTCCTCGGTACTCAGTGTATCACTGTGGGTAGAGTTCAGCTTGTGTATCACACTCCTGGGGTGCTCTTCTACAGCCTCCTGAGCTAAAGTGTTCCACTGACAGGAGTATCTTGACTCTACCCAGGACTATTGAGTTTTTCAGAACTCAGATGGAGCCAGATTTTTGGAGGGTATTGGAAACTCAGTCTAAATAATTTGTCTTTCTGGCAAATTGCTGAAAGACACTGTCTTGGTTACTTTTCTCTCATTGCTGAGACAAAAATACCCATCACCCAAAATTAAGGAAGGAAAGGTTTATTTAGCTCACAGTTTGTGGAGACTTCAGTACATAATCAGCTGGCTCTAAAGCAGGGTGGCAAGGCACAGGGGCAACTGTTCATGGCGGTGGAAGACAGAAAAAGCAAGAAGAGTAAAAAGGAAGGCGAGGGTGAGAGAAGACTCTTTCTGTCCCTTATATTGTCTGTAGGCTACCCATCCTAAGGTGGGTGTAGCACTCACACCCATAATCCCAGCACTAGACAATGAATCAATCACAAACTCTAGAAGCCCGCCCCCCATGACTGCATGAGGCTTTGGGGGGACGTCCAGACACGAACCGTAACAGACACCAAAATATATCAAATCCATTCTTAAAATTTCATCACACCAAAGGAAATATACAGTAAGATTTAAAAACTGGATCACATAGATTTTCATGTGGGGAGTGAGGCCAACTTTTTCAAACATTTCTTCATTAACATCTTCATGGGTGCTCAAAAACTTCACTGTTATGAAAAAGTAACAATTGATGTAATATAGCAAGGTTTTTGCGATGGTCCAGAAGAAAAAAGAAGAAAATATTACAAAGAAAAACTTGAAAATCCAAAAGACTTGACAGTGAGAAATCCTGGAAAACTTTATCAGAACAGTTGAAGGATGCTGAAAGTGATTAAACAATTTTTGTGAATTTTGCAATAGAAGCAGAAGTTAGGAATTTGGTTCCCACTAATCAAGGTTGAATGTTGATGGGGAAGAGAATGAACAGTGAGTAACCAGTGATACAGTGTGAGGAGGCCTCAGATACACAGGGTAGAGACCAGCCATACCGGAGCATCACCTGGACTTGGAAATTAGACAGGATTCTGCTGTTGGGCCCAGCCTATAGTGGATATGCAGACTAGAAAATGAGGGATTGGCAGCAATTTCCCAGACAGTTTTACAGAAGGAGAAAACTCAACCCTTCTCTCCAGGAAGGCCAGCATCTTAGCTGAAAACCATGGAACAAACAGCCGCAGGCACTTGGTGTAGGTGGGCAGGTGCCTGACCTGATGCCATCGCTGACAGGGCTGTCCAGTAGGGTCAAAGGGGAGGAGGCCCTGAACCTCCAAGTCCCAGCAGATCTGACACAGGCACACCCAAGTGCACTGGACAGAGAGGCTACAAAAACAAGGCACCCCTTAATGAGTTATTTTTGCGCTTGGATGAATGAAGCACTGCTATAGGAGGCTGGCGGCTAAAAACCTTCTCCGCTTTTGTATGGAGCAATGGCAAGCACTTTCCATCCTTTCCTGGGGGGTGCTAAAAAGAAGGCCTTTCGGAGTCTTCAGAAGAGATGTGGATTTTAAGGCCGACCTTAAGTCATACAGAACTAATCAAGCGAAAACAATAAGAAAATGAGCCTCACAGTCAGCAAGTATCTGAGGACTTTATCAAAAAGAATTAGAAATGGACAAATTCACTGGGCCCTGCAAAGGATCAAATCTGCAAGGTGGCATTATGTGGATGGGATTAAATTATTTATTCATTGTTAATTTATTTATTTATGTATGTGCAAATGACCTTGCTGCTGCAGGTGCTAAAGGGGCTCTGAAAAGGCCGGGTTTTTTAGATCCAGGCCTAGAATATTGGTCCATTTAACTCATTCTTTCCTTAAGGCGATCAACACTGACTTTTATCTAAGGAGAGGGAGGAGGAAAACTAGTATGTGTGCAGGGAATGACGCAGGACCTGAGCAGCCCTGCGGACCCAAGCATTTCAGCTTCATTCAAGATTCCGGGGAAGGCTCTAATGTCCAACAAATTAGCAAATGAATGCTTATGTCAATAAGTGAAAAATCCCTGGTTAATTTAAACATATAAAAAGCCTCTGAGGAAATGCCACAAAATGCAATCTGTTTTGCTTTCTCCTTTTAGTTAATTTAATTTAATTTTTAAAAGAGGGCTTGGCACTTCTGGAGCTTTATGGAAACTCACAAAAGTTACACACAAAAAAAAGCGTCTAGGGGATCCTTGATTTTGTACTTGCTTGAAATAGTCTTATTGTGACCACTGGAAGAAATAAGGAGACTGAATCAGCCATTCTGTGTATCATGTTCACTATTCAGTAGTACCCTGCCAAAACTGAAAAGCGGAGAAACCATCTTCACCTCTTATGCATGCCTGACGAGCAAAGACAATTACTCTGTCTGTATATACGACAACAACGTTGTAGGGGAAACCTTAGGGTGAAATCAATAATGATCTTATTTTCTCTAGCTTTAGGCAAATAATGATGGACAAAAATGGTCATCCTGTGTTCCTGCTGACCCAGCACAGTGGGATACGGTGTAGGACATGACCTTTGGGGAAAGAGAACACAAGAGCTCAGCGTGGGGGATTCAGACAAGAAGTTACACATATTGAAACCAGTAACATCAAGCAGTGAATTCTCCTTGAGGAAGGAACAAGACTCATTTAGTTTGTGAAAAAGATATATGACAGTGGAAGGTCCCTGGATGAGAATCTTTCTGCCAAACTGGTAGGGATGCTAAGCAAATGATTTGCTTAGGAAATGCTGCATTTCATAATATACAGCGGCTCTCAAGACAAATTAGAAACTTCTCTTGAATTACAAAGAGGTAATCTTTCTCCAAAAGGAGTGGAAGGAGAAAGGAAGGAAAAGGAAAACTAAATATAGTGGCAAGATTTTCTTTCACATATTCAATTGTTTTTGAACTCTAAAATAGATTAGCAAGCACCCAAGCGCTAAACTAATAATTTCCAGAGGAGAAAAGGAAAAACATATAGGATGTTTCTATATTGCTAAATATCATTAATTCATTTTCCACTATTTTCATAGTTGTAGGAATTTTGCCACTAAATGCCAAACTGCCTAGAAAATAAAAACAATTTCTCCCCTCATTTTCTTGGACTTGCCTAAGAGTAAAGTTCAGCCTGTCTAAAATCAGTAACACTACTCAACCCAAGACTGATAAAATTATGAAGTCCTTAGACGTGTTTTCAACTTCTGAATACCATGATTCATTTTCATATGTTAGAGTTCTATTTTGTCTGTGGTGCACCTCATTGTAATATATGCCTGATTTCAATAGGGATTTTGAAGCCCTTTATTCCTAGTTAGGTTTTCACTCATAATAAGGATAGTGCTGTGTTTGAAGTAATAAAACTTCCAGTTTAAATTCTTTCCCCATAATGAGTAAATGAGTCTGTTTTTACATGTAGATGTCCCCCCAAGCCTCATACACTCATAGACAGGACTTTTGAAGGTGACTGGATAATGGGGCCATTATAGCTGACTCAGTTACAGGTGGGGGCTGGTTGGAAGAGGTGGATCACTGTGGGTCTGACTCAGAAGGTTCATCTCTCTCTTCCTGGATCTTCCCTTGACTCTGCTTCCTGTCCCCCATGCTGTGAGCAGCTTCCCTCCGTTCCGGCCCTTCTATGCTACTTCCGCCCTAAAGCCAGCTGACTGTGGACTGAAACTTCTACAAACTGTGAACCAAAATAAATTTCTCCTCCTCTGGGGCCGGTGAGATGGCTCAGCGGCGTAAGCGCCTGCCTTGCAAGCACGAGGGCCCGAGTTTGACTCCCGGATCCCACATACGAAAAAGGGGCCGGTGATATCGCTCAGCGGCACGGGTGCCTGTTGGCGCACGAGGTCCTGAGGTCAACCCCCTGGTACCCACAAAAAAAAAAAATTTCTCCTCCTTTAAATTGTGGGTATCGAGTATTGTCTCAGTGACAAAAAAGTAACTAAGAAAGAATCTTTTGCCTGCATATGAAATTAATGAGCATCTTGGTGTAATAACAGAGAGAGTAAAAATAAAGATCTATCTAATACACTTTATCACAAACCATTTCCTAGGAATATAGCAGTTTACTGTTCCTGGTGGGAAACAAAACTTTTTATTTAAAAACAAAAAGAAAACTTTGACACTCATGCATTAATTTGTGCTTTGTAAGCAATTTACGAAAAACGTTTTCTCCAAGGAGAGGGAAGGACTGTCTCCATTTTCTTACTCTCTTTTCATCATTGAAGTTTTATTTTATTGGAAACAACCAGGGCAGAAATTAGAAGTTATCATCAAAATATATTTACTTTTAAAATCAGAACACATTTAGAAAATAGACTGAGGGCTGGTGAGATAGCTCAGCAGCATAAGCGTCTGCCTGGCAAGCACAAGGTCCTGAGTTTGACTCCCAGTACCCACATACAAAAAAAGGGCTGGTGATATCGCTCAGCAGCACAGGTGCCTGCTGGTGTGTGAGGTCCTGAGATCAACCCCGGTACCCACAAAAAAAAAAAGAAAGAAAGAAAGAAAGAAAGAAAATAGACTGAGCCAGAAAGGAGTTAGCTAGGAAAAAATTGTATTTTTAAGTGTCAATTTTCTAATTTTTTTTCATCAGCACAATCAATTTCACTAGCGTTGTTTGTAAACTTGAAACATCAAAGTAGTCATTCAAAAATAAACAGTTAAAATTCTAAATTTTACCACCAAAATATTCTGATGTCTCATTAAGCATTGGGAGATGTCTTTATGAGCTGCTCATGCAGAACACCAGCAGGTACTCTGACCCAGTGCTGGTACATCAGATGATTCAGAGATGACAAAAAAAGTCAAAGGCATTATGAGCCCTGATGTCATACAGAGCAACTAAAGCAAAACTCATCAGTATGTTTCTGTACGCACCTTTTTGAGGTCATGCACAGGTACATTTTCTCTCACTCTATAACAACAGCAATAAGCAACAGCAACAACACGTTTGGTGCCTTAGAATGACCTAGGCATTTTGCTGAGCAGTTACCACAGAATCTCGTTTCAGAATATCTCTCGTAGAACATCTCATATTTGTGAGGCAGATATGATTATTTCCATTTTCCAGAAGAAGAAACTGATTATCAAGGAGACCAGAAAATAGTAAATGGCAGAGCTGGGATTTGAACTTGAGTCAGTCTGATGCCAGAGCCTGAGTTTTTAGATACTTATTTTTTGCATTTAAATAACCAAAAAAAGATTAGAATCCCCTATTGCAACAGGCCCTAAGAGTGTACTTTCTGTATTGTTACGTGATTTGTCCTTGAAGGCTGACAGCACTCATGAGGGTTCCGACGGCTGCCTTCTCCCCTTCCTCCAGAACCTGTGTGCCTTCTCAGATGTTGGCAAGCCCACTCACTCACCTTCCAGCTCTATCATGCTCATACCCAGCATTCACTCTTCTCTGCATTTCTGCTTTATCATCTACTTTATTGCCCAGTAGTACTTAATAGTGCTTGATAAGGACAGTGAACGTTTATACACAGCACTTTCATATGCCAGGCACCGTACTAACTGCTTTACATATTTAAATGGCTGTATCTTCAGAACATCCTTCCTGGGAAGGTACAGTCATTCATCCCCATCTACAGATATGGAACTGAGACAGAGTTGAAGGTCATACAACCAGCAAATAATACAGCTCATGATCTCAACCAATTTACTCATTATATGATAGCACCTTCAGTGATTTGCTTATGTGTTAACTGTTTTCCTCCTGTTTCCGGTATGTAAAAAGAGATGAATATCTGCCTCGCTCACCAACAAATCTACAGCATTTACCGTAGTGCGTACCATACACTAGATGCTCAGTAAATATGCACTGATCAACTGTTAGCTTCTTTCCTACCTTTCAGCTTTTGAGGGCATTTCCCTGACTCTCATGGATATTGCCAGGTAACTTAAACACCTCTTTACTTTCACAAGATCATTCATAGAGTCCAGTATAATCTTCAGGTCTTTTGCTCTTTTCAAGTTGGGGTGGTGGTGGCAGGAATTGGGACACTCTGCTGTGAGAATCAGGAGCACTATAGCCTCAAATTATAAGGATCTTCAAGATGGAAGAAACCTTGGGGACACGATTCTCTGCACTACTCAGTACCTTAGGAAGGTCATCCGTCTTTACAGACAGTATTATCTGAGCTCTGTGTCTTTGGGTTTCCACCTGGATTTACTAAGGAGAGATGAAAGCAGGAGATGGAAGACTGGAAGGAAGTTCCAGCCCTGCTGACTGCTTGCCTTGGCACCATGACCAGAAGTGGCTGCTCCATCTATGACCACCAGTTCCTGTTGGGTGTGTCCTCCAGCTTTGAGTGACCCTCTTCTATAGCTCCAATCCTGCAAAAACAATGCCTCTCATGCTCCTTCAGATCTGATAGTAAGGTTTTCCCGCTTTTGCTAGCTCTTGGGTGCCTCAACATTTCTTGTAGATCCCCCCAGTCTTGCACATACCTCTGCAAAGAGTGCCTTTATCAAATACTGCTCAAAATCCCAGCAGAAATTCCTTCTTCTTTTTGCTGGAATGTTAATACAGAGACCACCTGATCCAAATTCCCCTCTAATGCCATGATCCCTCTATAACATGCCCAGGATCGGCATTTCAAGAAGTCTATTCCATTTACAGACTCTATTTATTAAAATGCTATTTCTTTTTTAAAGGCAAGAAAGATCTGCTTCCCATGAAATCCTATTTCTGTCATCTGGAGCATGTAGAAAAAGCCTGCTTTTTCCTTACCTGACAGCCCTGTAAATATTTAAACACAGCTGTCATGGTCTCCCCCAAGTCTTCTCCCAGGCTATACACATTCTGTTTATTTTCCACTTTACAACCCTCCATGCTCCCATAGCAGTGCCTGAAAATGAGGGAGTAAAGAAGTGGGAGAATAAATTTATAATAATTGATAGGTGTGGGTAGTAGGATAAAGGAACCAGGAAGGAAATTGAATCTGCCTATTTCTGATCTTATCCCTGGGGATGAGTGGTCAACTTTCCATTATACATATTTTATTGTTATTACTACTTAAATTTGTATATCACTTCACCCATTCTCTTTTTATATTTTAACATTTTTGACAGCTACATTGTGTTTTATAATTTAAACTAATGTTTTTAACTGATACATAAAAACATAAAAATTGTATATATTTACAAGTTGCCATGAGAAGTTATGACACGTGTATATGCTGTGCAATATTTAGGTAAGAGTAAATGTATCTACTTCATCAAACATCACTTCTTTATAGGGAAAATATTCAAAATCCTTTCTTCTAGTTTCTTCAAACATAGAGTACATTATTGTTGTTATCTACAGTCACTCCACTGTACAATAGCATGCCAGAATTTTTTAGTCCTACTAGCTGTAACTTAGTACCCACTGCCCAAACGCTGTCTAACCCTTCTCCCTTCCTCTACTGTCCCCACCTCTGGTAACCACTGTTCTACTCTCAACTTCTATGAGATTAACTTTCTAAAATATTTCACATATGAATGAGATCATTCAGAACTTGTCTTTCTGTGGTATTATTCCGTATCTTTTCTGTGCATTATATTATTTCACATAATATAATATGTTTTCATTGTGATAATATGTACATAAGATAAAATTTGTCATTTTAACTGTTTTTAAGTGTACAAGTCAGTGGCATTAAGTACATTCATATTATTGTGTAACCATCACCACTATCCATTTCCAGGACTTATTTTTTCACAGTATTAAGGATGGAGCAGAGGGCTTCACACATGCTAAGCAAATACTTTACCACTGAGCTACACCCTCATTCCCATTTCCAGAACTTTTATATCAACCGACACTGTATCCATTAAATGCTAACTCCCCATTCGCTTCTCCCTCAACTCTGGTAATTGCTACCTTACTTTCTATGTCTTCCCTATTCTTGATAGCTCATATACAGTATTTGTCCCTTTGTGTTGGGCTTATTTCATTTAGTGTAATGAGCCCTACCAAGGTTCATGCATGTTGCAGCAGGTATCAGAATTTCCTTTTTAAGAGTGAATAACATTCCATTGTGTGGATATGCTACATTTTGTTTATCCACTTACCTGTTGAGGGACATTTGGCTGCTTTCCACCTTTTGGCTGTTCTGAAAAATGCTGTTATGAATATTGGTATACAAGTATCTAAAAGACTCTGTTTCCAGTTTTTTGGGGTATGTATACAGAAGTGGAATTTTTGGATCATATGGTATTTCTATTTAACTTTTTAAACTGCCAGACAGTTTTCCACAGTGTCTACACATCTACCACTAAGAAAATGAAAAGACAAATCACAGATTGGGAAAAATATGTGCAAATCATATATTTGGTAAAGGACTTGAGTCCAGAATAGAGAGCACTTAACATCAGCAATATATAGAAAATGCTTGACAAACCACCACATTATTTAAAAGGGGAAAAATTTGAATAGATTTTTTTCTATTTCCTAAGAGGAAATATTTCCTAAGAGGAAATATGACTTTAATAAGCACATAGAGAGATGCTCAAAATAATTAGTCATTAAATAAATGCAAATTAAAATCACAGTGAGATACTTCTAGACTCCTACATAATAGCTATAATCAAAAAAACTAGAAAATAAGAAGTTTTGGTAAGGAAATGAAGAAATTGAAAACTTTATGCCTTGAAAGTGGGGATGTAAAATGGTACAGCTATTTTGGAACATGTTCTGGGCAGTTATTTAAAAATTAAATATAAACTTACAACCCAGAAGTATCACTCTTAAGACTCTGTCAGAGAAACAAAAACACATTTACACAAATATATGTACACAAATGTTCATAGCACCATTATTCATAATAGGCAAGAACTAGAAATAGCCTAAATGTTCATCCACTGGTAAGAGGATAGACAAAATGTGGTATATCTATACAATGGAATACTACTCATAAATTAAAAGAAATTAATTCCTACATGTACAACATGGATGAACCTTGAAAATGCTAAGTGAAAGAAACTGAACACCATATATATATATATATATATATATATATATATATATATATCACATATATTTTATGATTCTATTTATAAGAAATCTCTAGAAAAAAGCCAATCTATAAGAGATATAAAGCAGATGGAAATGTTCTAAAACCGGATTTTGGTGATTTTTCTACAAGTCAACATATTTGCTAAAATCATTGAGTTGTACATTCACAATGTTGATTTCATAGTACGAATATTATACTTCAATAAACCTACTTTTAAGACCATGCAACTTTTAAATAGTAGTACAAAACCCAAAGAAAAGTTTTCTCAAAAGATCTATGAATAATAAATCTTTGCAAAGAGGTAGAAAGTAGAATATAAGTTAGTGCTAGATTTTCTCAACTTTCTTAAAAGTTAGCAAGAAGCCTATTTGAAAGCTTGCATTAAGCAATTACACATTATTCTTTCACAAGAAAACAATCATCATTGTATTTTATAATCTTTTATTGTGTCTTGGAATGTTTACATTTTTACTTCAGCCTATTATATTCCCTAAGATTTCATTACATATATAAGGTGAATGTCTTTTTGTGATTTTAGTTTAATATTTGTGATTTTGTTTTTGTTGAATGATCATAACTGAAAGTATTCTGGTAGAGAGCAAACTAGTACTGTGAACATGCTCATACGGTACAAGAAGCAGCTCTGAGCTTTGAGAATATCCAAATGACTGTCTGCTGAGCTAACTGCATCCATCATGTGTCCATGGATACTGTTTCTGTAAGGGAGTGGTCCCCCTGAGGAGTTAAGGCTTCGTGGAAATAAATGTGGTATTCTACCTAAATTACCTGTCAGAGGTTAGTTATCCACCACAGCATCCATTTTCAAATGTGAAGAACTTCTTAATGAACTTAGCTTACACATTATACAGTACTAATTCTCCAGTCTCTATGTTGGAATTCCTCAAAAGATAATCTAATCAAATCTTTCTCAAAATTCTCAAACTCTTAGCAGTTTCTTAAAAATTCTTAAAAATTTTTAATTCTTAAAAATATATAATCATATATAAGATGAATATATAGTCTAGTGTGTTCTATGTCTTTTTTCCCTAAATTATATACATTCAAAATAGACCCACCAGGTACTAAGGTCTTACATATAGTAGGCATTCTCATCTGTTAGTGTATGTAATAGAGGGACTTAGTGTAGAGATAAATATTTAATGTTTTTTTGGTGAGACAAATTTTTATACCTATGGCCGGTGAGATGGCTCAGCGGCTTAAGCGCCTGCCCGGCAAGCGCGAGGTCCCAAGTTCGACTCCCGGAACCCACATACGAAAAAGGGGCCAGTGATATCACTCAGCGGCACGGGCGCCTCCTGGCGCGCGAGGTCCTGAGGTCGACCCCCCAGTACCCACAAAAAAAAAAAATTTTTATACCTATGATAGTGGTTTGGTAGTAGTAATATAGAAAAGATAATGAGCATGCCAATGTCTTTAAAGAGGAATTGTTCCAAAATAAAGTTTTAATTCACTGGTAGGATAAGATGCGGGTTGGTGGCTTGCGCTCTGATGTAGATGTACTAGAAATTTAGGCTTAGAAATATTTAATGACAAAGAAAAGCACTTGGATTCACTTAAAAAAAATTTTTTTTTTGTGGGTACCAGGAGTTGACCTCAGGACCTTGTTGTGCACCAGTAGGCGCCCGTACCTCTGAGCTATATCACCGGCCCTTTTTTCGTATGTGGGTTCCAGGAGTCGAACTCGGGTCCTCGTGCTTGCCAGGCAGGCGCTTACACTGCTGAGCCATCCCACCAGCTCTCACTTAAAAAATAATTACTGAAATTAATTTTTTTCAGAAGCTTTACTTTTTGATCTCAGATTTCTTCCCTCCAATAGAAAAAAGAGGTTCAATATGACATGAAAAGTTCTCTTTATTGCTAATTTGCTAAGAATATGAAATTACTCCTGGGAATAATGAAATTAAAACAATAAATGCACAACGAATTAACTCACTGTCTTCAGATTTGCTGAAAAATAAAACTGGCAACAAATCAACATATTTCAATATGTGGTAAGAATAAATGATTTGGATACTGAGATAAATTAGCCTTCCTTTAAGATTTCAAGTTACTAGTTATTCTAGACCTTTAAGGTTCACAAAGCACTGTTCAGACTAAAAATATATGGTGCTGTTGAAATCAAAAGGGACTTGGCATGTTACTAGTTGTCCATTCCTGGTACTTTTAATAGACCTACTTGATACAGATACTTTTGGATCTCCTCCCTGACTGAGAAACACATTCCAAGTTTAACCCAACAGGTTGCTAAAGGTAACCTTGTGGGAAGTAAAGTGGTCACAAAATCCTTCTGCTTTTGGCTCATTTAAACTCCTTTCCAATAAGTTTAGTACTCAGTATGGGATCATTCTGGTCAGTAAGCATAACCTCAGACTGAAAAAATCCTACAGGGGTTTGGAAAGTACAAAAGTGGCTGAGTAGCTCCTGGGCCAGCAGGCCAAAGGAGAGCTGTTAACTTTGACATTCTGAGAATCCAAAGTCCTCTCACAAGATGCACTATAAATTCCCAGAATCCTAAATCTCTCTGAAATCCATTCGGTTCACAAGAACTAACTGGACAGGCATAGCAAAGTCAGCATAGTTGGAAGTGGAAAAAGCACACGGATTCACACCAAACAGGTTATGATTTCCCGTTAAGTAACACTGCTCCTTGTATATTAAATCATCCCATATTAATTTGCGTATCAAGGTATTTTTATTGTTAAAATCATAAGACAAACTCTGAAATGGGCAAAACTATGGGAAAGGAGGCCAGGTCAGGGGTTGCCTATGGCTTGAGTGGGAGATTGACTATAAAGTCTGAGGGGAAGGTTCTAGGTCTTGATTTTGATGGTGGTATGCATTTATCAGAAGCCACTGTACTACATACCTAAAGAGGGGAAATTTTATTAAATATAAATTATACCTGAATATATTTGAGTTAAAAATGTTTTAATCATACATCAAAAGACATAAACTAATCATATGTAATCCAACCCTCTGGAAATTTTCCTGGCTGGAATCAATATCTTGAGTGGGAATGTAGATATTAGACTACAAGGACATTAGGCAACACCGCATATTTGGGAAAGCGCTGCCATGAAGCATCAGAGAGATAAAACAATATTTTGTCACCAGCTATATGGAATATATTCAATACTAGGTAACATAAGGAACTCAGCCAGAACACTAGATCATAATTATCTGGACTCTGTTGTGGAATTAGACAACCTAATCTCTACAATTTTAACACTTCTTACCCTAAAATTCTGACACATGTGTCAGGATGCATTGCTAATATGTCTATTTATTTCTTCAAACAATATGATTAATGCCTCTATATCATTTTATTAACATTATTACAATCAACCATAATAATTTTTCTAAATATGTCAAAGGCTTTCAGTTTGCCTTATAGATTTTCCCTCTGACTTCTCCATGTCATTAACTGTTAAATATACAAATCAAAACTTACGAGTTAGTAAAATTTATGTAGAGTGCAAATGTTCATGTTCTATAACATATTCTAAAGAATCATCACCTGATTCTAGTATTTCATTTATTTTTTTTCTGATTTTTTAAAAAAATATATATCTTAGGGGTCACTTTATAAGGGATTCTTTATGAAGCATTTCATTTCTTTTTTTTTTTTTTTTTTTTTGTGGGTACCGGGGGGACGACCTCAGGACCTCACGCGCCAACAGGCACCCGTGCCGCTGAGCGATATCACCGGCCCCTTTTTCGTATGTGGGTTCCGGGAGTCGAACTCGGGCCTTCGCGCTTGCAAGGCAGGCGCTTAAGCCGCTGAGCCATCTCACCGGCCCAGCATTTCATTTCTTACACTAAAATAATATATCGCTAGAATCAAAGTACATGACAAATACTTTAAAATGCTTTTACTAGGTAACATTGTTGGACATACGTGATTAATCTGACAAAATGAAGAAAGTAGGACTAGCAAGTAATTTAGTTATCAATGACACTATTTTCTTTTAGAACTTCTGAATTTTATTTAAACATGAAAGATTAAATACATGAGTCTATCTTCACTCTCTCCTAAAACCCTTCTAAAATGACAGTAAAAGAATAGAAGGGATATAAATGCACAAAAACAAAGAGAACAGCAATGAAGACAACATCATTATGACATATCAGTGAAATTTTGATACTGAAAAGTGAAAAATGAATGGTAACTGAGGAGTAGAGCTGAAACCCCTGAATATGAAGAGGTGTATGGAGGCAGGCAAGGGAATGCAACACAAATCCCTGGACAGGGGCAGAATTTGGATGCATCAGGCAAGAAAGGGGCTGAAAGAAAGGAGGTTAAAAAGCTTGACTAAAGACCTCTTAGACGCTCTGCATCCATGTGATAACTCCTTTCCCTGCCTACTCCCCATTAAAAGAAGAGAAAATTATTCTTTGGATAAATCAAAGAGTGAGGATCTGGATTTGAGGGCATTGGGAAAGCCAGGCTTAGTATCAGGTGTCATAATAAAATCAAGGATTAAGTGGAAGTTTATCCACTCAATATTTAAACCCTGAATACTTTGTCTCATTTGGCCCCTAGAATACTAGTAGCTGCCAGGCGTGACAGCACACACCTATAATCCCAGCACTCAGGAAGCTGAGGCAGGAGGATTGCTGTGAGTTCGGACAGCCTCAACTAATAGTGAGACCATTTCAAAAAACCAAAAAACAACAAGCAAACAAACAAATAAACCAACCAGTAGCCATGGTTATATTGTCAAGGCAGAAGATGAGAAGATTCCCTGTTAAGAAAGTAATACTCACAAGAGAAAAGATACATAGAAACTGAAACTTGGGGATCATGCAATGAAATGAGTACACCCTTAACAGGTATTTGTTATCTATGTTAGGAATAACATCCCTTCTTAAAGTAACCGTCAGCTTAAGAACTTCTATTTGTGCTAGTGCTATTTAGAAAAAAAAAAATCTGGAATAAGGATGGAAATGGTGGTCATGCCTTAGAAAACTACTAGATTATCTGATAGAATAGGGTAGCACTTTGACCAGGTTGAGCATGGTAAAGATCAGAACTAGGCTGTTTTCCATAGTCAAGAGTACACTCTTCCTGTTTTCTGTTCCCCAAATACTACATACAAGATTAGGCAGCGTTATGTATAAACAATACCCCTTGAGCACATAATTCATTACATAAAGACCTAAGTTAAAGCCTCTGATGAGCAGTGTTATATTTTTCTTAACAAATATGCATAATTATGTTGAATAGATACCCTTGGCCCAGGGAAGTACTAAACTATTCCTGTGTATTCCCACCTGTCCCAGGGGTCGATGTCCCCACCTTACAGTGTCTCAGGCAGCAAAACTTACTTTATTTCTATCTCAGTAAATGCCTCATAAAGGAAGAGATGTCAATGACAATTAGAATTACAGCTTAGTTTGGATGTCAATGTCATAGAAAATGGGAAAGGAGGGAAAAGGATCTTACTATTAAGCAAGGTCTAAAAAGTAAAATTTTCCACATACTTTAGAGAAAACAACTCTGGTAACTACAAAGGATTTAAAATATTTAGATAAGAGTTGTCTACACTTTTATAAAAATAAAGTTATAGTGATTTTTAAATGAAGCAAGAAAATGAAATTATTTTTAAAAGATTAAAACTATTTTTTAATGATGGTTTATCCTGCCTACCATGGCTCAAGCCCCAGTACCTTGAATTAAAAAACAAAAACAAAAACAAAAGTAAAATAATTATCTATGAATAAATCAAGGCAAAACTTAATTTCAATTTGGAATAAAAGTGTGATTATTAAGATATAAAACAAGCAACTGAACTCTAGGCTTCACTTTACTTTTTAATATTTTCCTCTACCAAATAATTATGGTTATTTTCCCCCCTTTCCTTTCCTTTTCCTTTTTATGAGGAAGTACTCTTTATGGAATGAAATGTGCTTTAAATTTTACACTCATGCTTTCCTATCTTCTACCATTTGGAATTTTACCAAATGTTATTCACTCGGTTATTTTCTTCTGCTGAACCACCAGGATCTAGTGAGTTGCTTAGGTTTCGAGCAACTGCTAAATTTTTCAATTTCTCTCAGTGCTCAAACACATTGGATATAAAAGTCTGTTAGTAGAAATAATATTAATAATGCAAACCCCTCTCATTTATTAATGATGTATATCATTTTCCACCCAAGTACAAAATTCCAAGTGTGTCTTCACCAAATAAACTGAGAAGCCCTAGACAGTTGGAAGACACAAGCATGCCTCATGTTGCCAAAGAAAATAAGAAAGACCTGACAAACTACAGGCTAAGCATTAGACAGGCGCATAGATAGAATTAATGTGCTTTTTCTCATGCAAAGAAAAAAATTAGATGCAAAATTTACATTTAAAACTGCATTGTTCCCCTTTAATCTGGCCACCATCCGAGTGGTGATCTGGATGTTAGAGAAGAGATGAATGGGAGACATTGGCAGGGATTGAAGCTTGGGGATGAATGTGGAAATGTAGAATGGATGTTTCTTTTTTTTTTGGCTTTGAGTTGACTGTTGTTTCTGTCTGTTTTTTAGAACTGATCCGAGAGGACAGGGAAGTCAGTGTGGGCGGCTCTAAGGAGACTCCCTCTCTACAGCTGCGGCTCAGAGGATTATGGCGCTTCATCCACAAGGCAACATTGCACAAGTAGCCTTTGAACAAAAGTCATGGATACTATTAATGATATGGTAATCCTTAATCGAGCTACCTCCCAGTAGTGATTATACTGACATGGGAAGAATATCTAAGTCGTGGAGGCAGCCCACAACAACACTGAGTCATTGTTCACCCCAGGCTTGACCAGGACTAACTTTTACCAGCATCTCTAACGTCACCTTTCCCCCTGGAACCTCCCCCGAACCCTTGGCCCCAGCTCCCACTCCCGGCCCATCATGGTGAAAAAAGTGGCAAAGAAAACCCGGCTCCTAAATCTTTTTTTAGATTTGTTTTTGCAAGTTCCCACACACATTTAGTGTTGTCTCAAAATTCATGCTGTCAACTGCCTCTAGGAACCATTTCCATCTGAGAACAGACCACACAAAGTTAGTTTGGTGGGTCTCAGTGAAGATGTTTTAATTGTCTCACAATAGATTCTTCTATCATTTGACTTGCAAATGCTGCCCTCTTGCTCTCAGATAACATGTTCAGAATTAAACAATTCGTCAATAAATTTCCAAAAACTCCTTAATTTGATACTGACATACCAGTGGTGTCCCATTTGCTGTGACTCAAACACTGTCGGGGGTAAAATCTTATGACTCACTGTACTGTGGAACTCCCCCAAGGCCAAACATAATTTATCCATAGATGATTCCCCTCAGTGTGATAATATGATCTTCGAGGAGAAGAAATAGATTTATGGTTTTTATGTGATTACATGTGTAGGATAAACATGTCTACATTAATATTCTAAATTACTCCTGATAGATGCACTAGTATGGCTGAAGAAACTATATCCTAACCAGCACCCTGAGCTAATTATTCCTTTTGCATGGCTTATTAATATTTTAAAACAATGCCATTTCCCTGCCATTCAAAATAAACCTAAACAAAACCAGAAGCTAACACAATTTTATTGCCACTGTCTCATATTCATGAGACTATATACATAACCTTTCTAAACCACATAATAAGCCACGCTTAATACATAATGAAATTGTGATGTGAAAAAAAAAATCTGTTTTTTCTAACAGACACGTCTGAGGAAGGTTATTGTTCTAAATCAGCCTTTCTTTAGTGTCTATGAAAGACATTTTTTCTTTTGGAAATTATTTTTGTTTTTAGCATCTTTAATGAATATGAGATACGTCCATTTTATCCATTATATGGCTATACAGGACAAACAACAAACTGTATACATATAACTCTAATACAGAATGAAGTTTATTCAACGTGAGGCCATAAATGTGAAATGGTTCATAATGAATACTATAACAACTTACGAAAAATTTCAGAGCTACTGACACTAATGTGCTGCCTTCTTTGTAAAAACTAAAAATAATCTGTTGGTTGTTTTTGAAGACTTGATTTAGGTAAAGAGGACAAGAGCAGAAACCTTCCCTTCTGACTTACATACACTTTAGTAATACTTAGATATTTACAATAACCATATATTGCTTTCCTAACTTAAAACATAATAATAGCAATAGCCAGAAAATATGAATTGCTTGGACTATCTGAACTTCTTATTCTCTAAGTGGTTATATTTCATGAACTTATATGACAGTGCCACTAGGGCAGAGTACAAAGTAAAAGTTTTAGGATTCGTGTGTATGTCAAAATTGGCTGCACAAATTAATACATCATGTCAAATAAAAGCATGGAAGCTTTAACCACACATCATCTACCAATATACATCCTCCATTCCCGAGAGAAAGCATATCTGATTACCACAATACCTAAAAATGATTAACCATAATTTTTATTACTTGCAAAGCACAAAGAGAAAATTATTAGCATTACAGCCAAGAGTGCCAGTCTTGTCTCTTGACCCAGTGGGCATTAGGAACCTCTCAGAGTGTTTCTAAGTCTGTCAAATGGAGATAACCAAACTTGCCCTTGCCACCTTATGCACCAATATTAAAGTGAAGTGCTGCTGCTAAAATAACATTATGAAGCCAGAAATGACAGTGAATATCCTCACCACAGAAATATTGTGTCCAGGGTTCAGTGTCTGAGAGTTGAAAAATGCACATCTATTTAGAAAGTAGAAAGTAAATGCTTCAAATTCATATTTAGTCTGGATCAGCTATTTATTAATATCCTTGCTTCAGTGCATAATTGTCTAGCCTTCTGCAAACACTGTATAAAATAACCCATAATTACTTTTTGCTCAATTTGTTAAATTTGTGGGAATAATTTGAATTTCCTATCCTTACAAGAAGAGGGGCAGAGACAGAGACATAAAGGGGGAGTGCCATATGACAAGCAGAGGCAGGGACTAAACCGGTGAATCACAAAGCACACTCGAGATTACCACTCACCACCAAAAATGGGCAAGGGGCAAGGAAGGCTTCCGCCCAGAGTCTCAGGAAGAGCATGGTCCTGCTCACACCTTGGTTTTGGATTTCTAGCTTCCAGAATGGTGAAAGAGTACATCTCTAGTGTCTTAAGCCACCAGTGTATGGTTCTTTGTTACAGCAGCAAAAGGAAGAGGCACTTATCTCACAAGAAGTTAAAGTTCCAGAAGACTGACACCCTGGTGATTGCAAAACCTCCCAGGGATTCCAAGGAGGTTTTGGTAAAGTCTGCTCAGCCCCATCTTCCAAAGGGCTAATAGCCTGCTCCTCATCCCCACACACACTTGGGAGGAGAAGCCTGCCCTTGGACTTGGTATTCTTGATGGGACAGTTGCCTGTAAAGTTAATGACTTATTGCTTCTTCAGGGATTCAGCTGGTGTGGGCATGTCACAAAAATCAACCAGATGTTTTTAATGATTTTGGACATATTTTTGATGATTTTTCCAAACACCCTATCATGATCAAAACATTAATTTTAATTTGTTTTTTAAAGAAATTTTAGTGGCTATATGTATCCTTAAAAATGGCGCCCTAAAGTTGGGATGTACAAAACAGTAAAATAAAAATTATCGAACATGATATGGATTTTTGTATTGTTAATACTGCCAGGACTGTCAACCATTCTATATATTTTTCCCAAGGTTCTTCATTCTCCTCAATTTTTGACAGCAATAGTCCACTCCCCCCACACATATACCCTTACCTATTTAAAAGTGAAATTCTCAGCCATATATGTATTTTTATAACAAAAGTAGCAAATAAATAATTTCTCTAAAAGTCATATCTGTTTCCCCAATTCAGAAATGCTTGGCTGATTGTAAACACAGCAAATACTCAATAAAAATTTACTGTGGTCTTAATCTGATGATTCTAAAATAGGCATTAAAATGAATTTATTATTTCAATCTTATGTAATTCTTTTTATTTACCAGGAAAAAAATTGCTTTGCTCTTATGACAGCATTACAAAGTGTATTAAATGACCTCTTCAAATCTCCTTTAATTTTTATAAGAACGTAAATTGCGGGCTGGCGATATAGCTCAGCGATATAAGCGCCTGCCTGGCAAGTGTGAGGTCCTGAGTTTGACTCCCAGTACCCGCATAAAAAAAAAAAAAAAAAAAAAAAAAAGAATGTAAATTGCTTCAAGTAGAGCTTCAGATTTAGAAAGGACCTTAAAGATCTTTTGGCCCAAACTTTCACTTTACAGATGAGAAAACCAGAACAAAGGGATATTAAAGACCTGCTCAAGGCCATATAGCTACTAAACAAAGGTCCAAGCTGTAACTCCCATTACCCAAGAAACCTAAAACGTAGGTCAGAAGCCTTTGCACCACATCACAGAGCAATAAATACAATCATTCTACCTGGCAGATGAGGAGGACCGTGAGTAACAATCAACTGAATTTAAACAGAATTTAGAGAAATGGTCCTTACGAATAAACCACATAATGCATAGAAAACTCCCAGTAGGGCAATAATAAACGCTTGTGAAATGAACTATTATTCTTATGGTTGCATAATCTAGAGATGCAGTGTGGAATAGCAGAAAGCCTGGTGGACTTTTAAATCACACGCACTGGGTTCCTTCAGCAGTGGCCCCTTGTGGGCTCGTGTAACCTGGGCAAATCATTTCCTATGCATTATTTTTCACACATGCAAAATGGGAATAATAATAAGATAAAGTATATAAAATATCAGGTAAGTAGAATCATTTTAATAGTAACAATGAAATTATAGTTTTATTTCATATCTTGGACAAAAAATACTAAAAATTAAAAGAGTGGTCTCTCGACACTAATCTTTATCCAACTAAAGTTGAAGCAAAAAGGCAGGGTTCATACCAACTTTATCTTTTCTGCTGTCTACTTCCCTCCTTCCCCACTACATACTTTGCTTTTGGCATTGACTGTTGAGCCTAAGAGTCCCTATCTTGCTGCCTTCTGATGTTCAGGAAACTCCCCTTCCAGTACCCTGCTTCTGTACTGCTCTTTCCCTACAGGTCTCACATTTAAAATGAAAAATGCTCTCCTTTCTTCACTTCATTCTCTCAGGCACCTATCCTTGACTTTCCAAGGTAAGGACTACTTGGCTGACAAACTTGTCTAACTAAGGGGGCACTCCCAAAATATGTTCTGTGGAATATTAGTCTCCAAGGCGCTCCATGAAAGAAAGTCAAATGAGTGTGGGAAATGCTATAGACAGCAGGAGATGCCCACCCTTGGATAAGACCTACAGGTACCTCCTCAACCCTCTTGTTCCCTGTCACATCAAGGGCTTCGACCACCAGTACCTACAATTTGGCTCGAGGGCGTTCTCTGCCTTGCAGCCTGTCAGCCTCTGTGCAGGGCCCGGGTGTCTGTGCTGCCAACAGTATCCCTCAACTAATGACAGGTGGCAGTCAGTGGATATATCTACCCCAACTTCCTCGTTCTCAGCTTTCCAGCTCTGAAGTGGGTTCTATAGAGTTTCCCAGAGGTCCCAGCCAGGTGAGAGCCCGAGATGCCTGCGCCAATGACCTTCTCATGAATGCATCCTATACTGGCTTTCTTCCCTTCCTTATCTCACTAGCATTTCCTTGATCTTTTTTTTTTTTTTTTTTTTGGTGAGTACTGGGGGTCGACCTCAGGACCTCATGCACCAGCAGGCGCCCGTGCCACTGAGCGATATCACTGGCCCCTTTTTTCGTATGTGGGATCCGGGAGTCAAACTCGGGCCCTCGCGCTTGCCAGGCAGGTACTTACGCCACTGAGCCATCTCACGGGCCCCACCTTGATCATTTTTGAGAAAAACTATTTGTCTGACACATGCCAACAATACTAAAAGTTAAAAGAGATCTTTCAGGAAATAAATGCATATAACATTTTAATAATAAACTTTATTTAATAAGTTTCCCAAATTTCTTTGGCCATGGAAGGTTTGTTTGTTTGTTTTGTTTTGTTTTGTTTTGTTTTGTTTTGTTTTGTTTTGTTTTGAGACAGGGTCTCACCATGTTGTTCAGAACAGCCTTGAACTCACTATGTAGCCCAGAATTTGCCTTGAATTCATGGCAATCCTCCTGCCTCAGCCTCCCAAGTGCTGGGATTATAGATGTGCACTACCACACTTGGTGGGAAGGTACTAAAGAATAAGACTGTTGACCATGCTATGAAACTAATCTTCCTCTGACACACTTTGAGAAATTCTGACCTAAGCACTAATGACTGACTAATTAATATAGTGCCCTCTCATGAATATTTGCATTTTAACAGCTTCTTCTGTAGAAGATAAATTCCTTCTGACTAAAAGAACTGGGTCTCCTAAGGTGAGACTTTCAGGCTCTGTGGTAGGTGTGATGGGAGATAATTTTGGAGGGATACATCTTATTATGGCTTTCAAGTCAATCCAGGTTGATAAATATCTACTCTGCTATCAAGAACTAACAGGGAATAATGAGTAAGTTTCATGGCTAAAGAGCACAATCATGAGATTTGGATGAGAGCCCAGGAGGTAGAGAGGGTGAAGAGCTATTTTCTGAAATTGCTTTGTTGGAAAAGTGTATTTAGGAAGAAGAAACCCATCTTTCATTGCCCTCAGCCAAAACCTTCAGATACCTGGGACTACAACAGGTCTTTAGGTATCTGAGGAATAAAATGGTCAATACTGATCAGAATTTTTAAAAAATTAAGCCTTGAACAATATCTATAAAATCCATAAAAGATTTCACCAAAGAGCAAAAATGGCTTCTATGATAGAGAAATATAGATTGGGAACATTTTAAAATACATTCCTGCTCTACCTTTAACACAACCATTGGCACTAGACATACACTGTACTATCCAAGCAGGACACCATTGGAAAGAAGTTAAAAGAAGTAACAACACTTGGGAGGTAAATAGTACTTGGAAGGTAAAAAAGAGTGTAAAAGGTCAATGTGTATGGGAATATATTTAGTGCAATTTGGGAAAGCTCATCTCTAGGACCTGACATTTGCCACTTAACAGCAATTTTCTTCCTAACTTAGCAGTACACTTCTCCTTTGTCATCTCAGCCACACTATCCTCTCCCATGGCCAGTGTGTGGGTGTGAGTGTTGAAACAATATTTTTAAATGCATTGCCTGGTAACATTTAAAAACTATGTTTTGTTAATGTTGCTATTTTTTAAATCCTTTGTCACTTATAAAATATTAATATATGAGATATAAACAAGAAAGACAAATTTTAAATAATCTAAATACCTTTAGAGATACATTCTCTGTATTAAAAACAAGAAAAAAAAATCACTAAGGAATGAGAAAATATGAAAAAGGAGTATCAGGAATCAAACACGACTATGAATTGGGGGTATCTGACATTTCCATCTTCATCAGGAGGGATTCTGTCAAGTAGCAACTCAAACTCTTCATCAGTAATCTCCACACCAAACCTGAAACAAATAGCAGTTAGCATCAGTCACCCCCAAGTTCACACTTGGGTCACACATACCCACAATACCCTAAGCATATGGCTGCCATTAATGCTTTGTTCCTGCTGCAGTCCTCGAGATCAAGAGCACCACGTGAATATCAGAGGTTAATCAGGGTTTTGATCGCTTCAACTTTCTCAAAGAAAGAGATTCTACCACAAACCCTGCATTGGTGGAGCACAGAAATAGAAATACCAGCATGTTGAATTGTGCGTGATTGTCTTCTATAAAAAGTTATTCATTACACTAAAACACTGGTATTGCTTAAACAAGTTAACTCTGAAAGGCCTTTCAATTGGCCTGCTTAGCATGAAAGAAAAGGTAGAGAAAAAAGTGCCTTTCAAAAAAATCGCATCCTAATGCTCTTGCAAAGCATTTCATAATGGCTTTAAGGACATTTTGCATACAAATATTTAAAAAGTGGCAGTGTTTATTCATCAGCAAGAAAGTGTTTCCATCTCTCATGAACAATCAAAGCATAATCCTTGAATCGTAAATAAGAATGACTTAAGCACTAATAATGAACAAGGCGTTCATTCATCATTTCTCAAAGCTGATAAAACCCAGCTGACTTTTGGAAAAGAATATGTATTGGAAAGGAATATATTTTCTTTGAGCAATGCAGTGAGAGAATAACAGCAAAATTTTTTTCTATTTTCATTATTACTTTGCTGGTAGTTATAAGACAAAACATACAACAACAACACAACAAACAAAAATGACTTTTTTCATAGGCCTCAAATAATTAAGTTGTCACAAACTTGTATTTCAGAACCACTGGAATCCGAATAGCATCTCTGGGACTTTGCAGTTAGGTGTCCCTTTTTTCATTGGTATAAAATTAGAAAAGAAAAGAGAACAGAATCAATTATTTAATGTGACACCTACGCACTTTTTAATTTTACTCTCTTTCATTCTTTTTTTTTTTAATCATTTTTTTACCAATAAACTTACCAGTACTAATGTATAAATCTTTGGCATTTTGCCAGAGGAATGAAAATTAATTCTCAGGTTTTATTTAGATGTAAACCCTTAAACTCAGTACTTAATAAGAAAACAGATTTTTTTAATAGACATACTTGAAGAAATACCAGATTCAAAGTCAAAATACCCAAATCTAGTTTATATCCACCATTACATAGCTGTGTTATTACAGAGAAATCACTTAAACTTCCACATTTCTGTTGTCTCAACTCCCAGATGATCTGGAAGTTCTCCGTACCCAACCGAGTGGTCATGAGAGAGTGAGATGATGAAAGTAAAACCGCTTGGGAAACAAGAAGTACCATATAAATGCGTGTCGTGTGTTATTAGTGACGAGTACTGAGGAGTTTTTTAATCCCCCCAAAATACTAGAATGGACTATTTAAACCTAACAGTGACACAGTGGTTCTTTCTTTCAAGAGGCCTCTTGTAGAAGGCAGTGTGGTATAGGGTGATGGCATGGCCTTCAGGTTAACGGGACAGCATTCGAGTCCCAGCTCTGTCACATAGCAGCTATATGAAGCCTTGAACAACTTATGTAATTCTCTGAGTCTCAGTTTCCATTTGTATAAAAAGGTGGCTTTGAAATTGAATAAATTACCACGTATATAACATGCACACACCTTCTATATTGGGAAATGTATTTTTTTTAACAGTTAAACTACTTCCATTTTCTTGATGGATAATGAGGTTTTCCTAACCGCCAAACTTTACTTCCACCTCCATATTTCAGTCACTATCATATCATATTGTTATTATTTCCTTTAATACCTGTACTATTATCTGAAATTACTGGTTACTGACTATTTGATTTTTTTGTCTCTACTCACTATATAAGCTATATGAAAAATAGGTACCTTGTCTGTCTTGTTCACCACTGTATCCTTAGAATCTATAACAATGATTGGAAGCTGCTCAAAAACTGTTTAATAAATAAGTAAACAAATAAATAACTCGTGTCTACTGTAAAGATATATGTATGTACTTATAAACAGAGGAATTTCTACTATGTGAGTTAATGTATGTTACTTTGCTTTATTTAGCCAGGTTACAATGTATACATATTTCAAAACATGTTGTACAATGTAAACATATACAATTTTATTTGTCAATTAAAGAATAAGGAATAATAAGATAAAAAAAGAATGTTTTAAAGTTTCCATTCAATACCACTCATTGCCATAGAGAAATCTGGATGACTTCTAACTGTGAAAATTTAAGTCAGTTATATTTGGCTTGGAATAATTCTATGCTTTTAAGTATGGACATTTTATATTCACAAAACTAGCCAGACCTCTAATAAAATAAGCCCACATTTATTCATTCTCTTACATATTCAACAAATATTTAGGAGCCACCAACTATGTCTTTGGCACTACAATAAATTCTTTGGAAGACAATGATAAGACATATCTTGCTGCATAGCAGGGAAGACAGTAAACAAAAACACTGTAATAAAATGCGACGAAGAAATACAGGATCTTAAGAGAGCTTTTAACAACATGTCCTAATGCACAAAAGGTGAGGTAAGGCTCCCTAAGCTGAGAGGTAGCTAGGTAAAGAAAAAGTGAGAGCCTTCTAGATAGGTAACAAACATTCTGCAAATGAAAGGGTCTCAATCTCACTAAGGCCGAAAATCCACCTGGGAGAAAGGAGAGACCAGTCATAGAAACATAACAAGTAGCTATTTTTAAGAAATATGGACTTTATTCAAAAAGCATAGGAACTATTTGTGGTGGTCTTTTTGATGCATCAACTTGGCTAGGCTAACAATGTCCAGTTTTTCAATTGTACACTAATCTAAGTGTTGCGGCAAATGTGATTAAAGTTCACAATTAATGACTTTAAAGAGTAGGCCTGATTCAATCAGCTGAAAAGTCTTAAAAGCAAAGCCAAGGCTTCCCTGAAAAGAAGAAATTCCACCTGTGGACAGCAGCATCAGCCTTTATAAATTTGTATTAAATTTGGGTAGCTGGATCCAATAAACCTGGTGAGAACAGTTGTAGAAGAATGAAGGGTCGGACCCCATACTGTAACAGGTTTAAGGAGTGGAAATTGAAGCAACAGAAAATGCATACCTCCTTCAAGAAATTTCAAAAAGGAAGAAGTAGAGTCAAGTGATAAGAAAAATGAGCACTGTTAAATGTCAACACAGACAGTATCAAGGGCAAAGTTAAAAATAGGGAGAGAAAAAGGGAATTAGCAGGAGACCCTGTGAAAGAGAAATCAAGAAGACAAGCAGAAAGGAAAAAGTATATCTCTGTCACTGAAACAGAAAACTGAAGAAATGACGGGTGTGTGGGCTTTTCAATATCAGTGGTTTCCCTCTTCCTAAGTGTAGTGTGAGGATTATTTCCTAACGGGAGAGTGGAGTGGAGAAGGAAAGTAAATGTGAGTTACGTATTCTGAAGAAACTGGAAAAGGTTTGAAGTAACCATTGCAGAAAATAGAACATAGAGAAGCCTAAAAAGCAGGGATTGACAGAATATATTGAGAGTCCAGGAGAGGTTGATGATACAAATACGTAGTGATCTAATCTATTAAGCAGTATGATTTTCCCCAGCAGCGCTAAGCAGCCTGAGCCCAGACAAAGATAAGAGGGAGCTTAAAAATTGACAAAAAAAAAAAAAGTCTCACATTAAAAGAAAAGAATACAAGCTGTGCTCCAGCTTAGAAAGGGAAGAGGTATGTAGCGAGAGAAAGCAAAGAGAACACATAGGCGTTACTAGCTAGTAATAAACTGAATGTACAATTTCATAGCTCTGGTTATTTTGGAACATATCAGTTGGTCTTGGACTTTACCCAATGAAGCTTACATTCTTGAGTAACCCTAGAGACATTTTTTACTTAGAAGGTAGATATAAAAATAAAAACTAAAACCTACTGTGAATTTAGTACGTGTTTAGCACTATACTAAGCATTTAAAATATGTATTATTCCATTTTAATCCTTATGACTATCGAATAAAATATTCTTACTATCTCTTTCACTGTGCCTAAAGAAGGCTGAAGAAAAATAGGAAATGGTACCAAGTAGAAAATTTTCTTCCCCTTAAAAGGGCTTCAGAGAAGCAGTGTCTTCAACAGGAAACCCTTCAGCAGGTAACATTTGGAAGTTGAAAGTGGAGCAGAATTTCTTCCTCCTGGGTTGGGAGTTCTGACAAGCACGATGGGGGAGAATTTTAGAAGAGGAAGAGTGAGAGTTTGTAAGAAGCCCGGATGAACATTAGCCTAAGAGAACTCCGAGAGGGTGTGGGGGGAGGGGTTACATCACGGGTACTCTTCAGGAAACTGGGTGGGAGGCCAGATGGACTTAGTTTCTAAAACAAACCTCAAACCTTAACCATCTAGCCTGATTTTTGGCCTCTCTCTTCCTCTCTCTCACTCTCTCTCTCTGCAGGTAATGGGTAAGTAGCTTAAGTTCACAGCTACAATAATAATAGCCAATGTTTATTAATTGCTTACTATATGTCCCATTGTACGTATTAATTTAAGCACAAGTATCCTGTAGAGCCCGACTGAGTCCTGCTCATTAACTCTGGAGCCCTCATGGTGACCATTTTGTTATTCTTACTACTTGCAGGGCAGGTAATTCTTTCTCTATAATTCTCTGTCCTAGGTTGCTACTTTCTCTAGCAGAAATAGGTCTCTCTACAGTCCTTCCATTAAATTAAATGTTAATGTATAATAAGATTATGACAATGTCAGTACTTACAAAGCTAACTTTAACACTATATTCTATAAGTGGATTTTGAAATAAGGACCGTTCCTCTCAGACTTTATCCAGGAGAGCTTACATTCTTTTTTTTTTTTTTTTTTTTTTTTTTTTGTGGGTACCGGGGGGACGACCTCAGGACCTCGCGCGCCAACAGGCACCCGTGCCGCTGAGCGATATCACCGGCCCCTTTTTCGTATGTGGGATCCGGGAGTCGAACTCGGGCCTTCGCGCTTGCAAGGCAGGCGCTTAAGCCGCTGAGCCGTCTCACCGGCCCTACATTCTTAAGTAGCTCAAAAATTGCTTCCAATTAGAAGGCTATCTTCAGGCATATATCTCAATGATAGTATTTTAGGATCGATTCAGTGTATTTTTAAAAATCATCTGTTACACCATAAACTTAACTTGCCCTCAGGGAAGAAACTAGTTGCTGATATTTCTCTCCAAAGGGGGAGTATGTTATTCTCAGGCTTATTATTAGAAATTTCATAACAGACAATATCTTGGGTGTTTAAAATTAGTTCCATTAATTTTTCTGTATAGAACAAATAACCGAGTAAAGTACTTTTTCACACACACAAAATAAGCAGAAATCCACAATAAATTTCTCCTTTTCTGTTATTTAACAGTTTTAAAATACTGAAGCATAATACTTTTATGTATAGAGTACAAGAAGGAATAAAAATGGAATTTTTATTACTCCCAGCCCCTCCCAGAAAAAACTTCCTTTATGCTCTCTCAATCAGACTCCTTATACAGGAAGCCATTTCCAAGGAATCTAAAAACTTAGTAGAAAAGATGAAACCTGACACTTAGTGAAAATCTTTTATTTATTCCTAAAGGTGACTACAATGAGAAGGCTTATAATTCATCATTTTTTAATTCTTCATGAAGGACTTTGTAATTTTTACTAAGTGATGCATTTTCCAGAAACAAAAAAATATATTAAAGAAAAATTGTTTCGGAATTGAGAAAATGCTGTATTAGCTATCATAAATTTGGGATTGTTTCATTATATTTTAGCACCAATTCTTTTTTTTTTTGTGGGTACCGGGGGTCGACCTCAGGACCTCGCAGGCCAGCAGGCGCCCATGCTGCTGAGTGATATCACTAGCCCTTTATTCATATGTGGGTTCCGGAAGTCGAACTCAGGACCCCGCCCCTTGCCAGGCAGGCGCATACACTGCTGAGCCATCTCACCGGCCCCTTAGCACCAATATATTTTCCTGATAAATTTATAATTAACTGGATACTTAAATTATTTTAGTATGTGATTAAATTATATTTAGTATTTTAAAAAGTATTTAAGGATGATATACTTTTATTATTTAAAGAAGTATTTGGGGTTTGTTTTGAAGACTTTAATTTCTTACATCAAGCTCTTTTCCAGCTAGACCAGTTTATCTTCAAAATACAAAGATATGGGCCAGGGATGTAGCTCAGTGGCACAGTGCCTGCCTGGCAAGCACAAGGTCCTGAGTTTGATCCCCAGGACCCCCCTCAAAAAAAAAAAAATACAGTGAAAGAAAACCCACGTTTCTCATCACCTCTGTTCTCTCTGTATTGTCAAAATCTTTATCGCCATGGTTTCTCAGAAAACATCTGGGTACTATTATAAAATAAATTCTCAAGGTCTGGCAAAAGCATCTTCAGCCTATATCTCAAAATGGGGACATAATCCAGTCTTTAATTAATGTTCCAGGCCTACACAATTTCAACATTATATATTAAAAGGCCAATATCAAAAAAACTCTGCTTAAACCCCAGGCAATGAAGAGCCCATTAACCTTGATCACAGATACCAAATCTGTTGGTATATGATAAATTCACTGCCTGTCCTGAGTAATATGTCTTTTCTCCATCCTGTGATCTAAAGTCAGGCTGAAGTTATCCTAGGACAGTGATGGCAAAACATTTAGAGCTTTCAGTGATAACCAACAGCCCACTGCAGCAAACATGCCATAGGTTCACCACCATTGCCCTAGGAGATCCATGAGCTTGACAAATTCCAGAAAGACCAGGTGGGGCTGAGCCTGAGATGTGAGAATTACCACGATGATCTTGATATCATGAACCACAAGTGGTCCAAACCCCCGAGGACCTCCCAACTGGGAGACTTACCTTTTGGACTACATCATCCTGAGGTTATATTGTTTTTATCAGACTACCCTCAAAAAGAAGACAGTATTTAACATTGTAGAGTATGAACACAAGAAAAGGACTTTAAATAAATGACTTTTAATGACTTTTTTTAAAAAGGAATTTCTTAGCATGAGTTACAAAGTGAGATGTCCTGGGTTTAAGTCCTCAGTTCTTCCTCTTTGTAGATGTGACACTTGGTAAATCTCTTAATCTCTCACAGATTGTTTCTTCATTTACAAAATAGGCAATGTATTCACACTTACTCTACCAAACAACAGGATTATTGCTAGGGTCAAGTTGGTTAATAAACATATCAGAAACATAAAACTTTACTGTAAATTCTAAATTCTCTATGTCAGACATTCATAATATTAACAATACAATTGGGTAAAGTTTGCATTCACATGAATGCTAGCTCTGAAAAAAGGGGCTGGCTAGTTTCCTCACACTCCCTTTGCATTCCTTGTTCCTCCAGACAGTAAAACTGTTTCTGTAAAATTTGAGTTATTGGGGAGCAAAACAATTAGACAGCAATAGCCCAGACAGGATAAAGCTGGAGATTTGTACAATAGAATCAAGAGGAAATGTTTTGATCCTGAGCAGGTGTTCTCCCTAGATTATCAAACCTGCAGCTGATTTTTTAAAAAATATGGCTCCTCCCAGGTGGATAAGCCTTGGGGCCACAGGTTCTTCAAGATTCTGAAGCTCACGTGAGATGCTTCCAAAGGAAGTTAGAAAGATTCCCCAAGCATTACAAGACCTGGTGGAAAGCTGCCCGTGCAGAATGTTTGTTAGCACACAGGAAGCCCCCCTCCTGGTCCAGGGACAGGAGTGTCCTGTTCTGATTGTGGGTAGCCGGTGAGTCTGTGGCTGGTGGTGGGTGCCCATGAGTCCCTGAGAAGGCGGCAGGGAGACATACGGGGGAAAGCAGTGGCCCGGCCAAGGTGCATACTGAGGGTTTGCTGGGCACACTGGGAGGCCGCAGGGCATACTGGGAGACATTAAGCACAGAGAAGGAAGTAAAGAGAAAGTCCGGGGCATTTGAGAAGCAAGTGGTCAAAGAGCAGTGGGTATAGCTATCTCAAAGTAAAATTTCCCTCGTGGTTATCTGTCTTATAGCTGCTTTTGTAAGAATAAGATAGCTTGAATTGTTTACAGCCAGCATCTCTTTTCCAGTCAGAGATGTCTTCCTGGTTGAGTTTCCATCATACTTCAGTTTGGCCCAAAGGGGACCATTTCCTGTGGCCTCTCACACTGTCCTGAGTATTAACGATCTCCACCTGTACTGACTTCCTCGTCCTGGCCTTTAATTCTTCTCTGGCCTCTAATTTTTTATAATACTAAGGAGAGAAATTTTACTCCCCATAGTATTACTGAAGTTTTATTTTTTTCAACCTGAAATGGATAATACAGGCCTCCATGTTTCCAAAACCATATTTTAAATCGCAGCATAAATTTTTCTATCTTAGATAATTCATCGTATGCTTGTATTAATTTGGGAGCGAGCCCCAGCTCTAAGTGAATGGATTATTGATGAAATCCTATTAAATAGAACCCTAGCTGACCTGGCTGCAACCAGCAAACTAATTGGAACACAGCTTCTGTGCCATTTTGACCACAATAAAGGATTTACATTTATGTGGAATGGCTGTTACTAAGATTTTACAATGCCCTAGATAGAAATTCTTGGCCAGATTTCACATAGGAGATTTTCCTAAATCAAAAGTAGAATATCCAAACTCCTTGGTGAAATTATCATCATACTCTATTTTTCTATCTAACCTAGTTTAGTTATTTTGAAAGTTACAGCAAATGAATCCATCTATGCAGATTGTGGTAAATGCTGCTCTTTTGTAAAGATGTGATTTAAAATAATTCTGTTAATGTATTTCTTCATATTTGTAAAATTTGCTTGCTCTACCTTTCCTGTGTTTTGTGATTCTCTTGTGGGACAAACTGTCTTTCTATTAAAGGCAACTCAAGTTGCTTTATAAGATTTACAAACTATAGTGAAGAGCTAAAGGGCAGAGTTGAAGTTAATCAGTAAAAAATATGTAACCATTCAAACAACAAGAAGTAAATTATGATATCATTATGGATTGTATCATTCTGCTTTAGAGCTAATAAAGTATACAGCACACAGTTATAACCATAATCATCATTTTGTAAAATTTTATCAATTGTGTCATTTTGAGACTAACAAGCATTCTTTACTTGAAATTAAAACTTTTACTTTGGGATTGTTATTTCATACATGTAGGTAGGGACACACCCGTGTATAGATTATTTTGATGTTAAGTTTTACTACATATTGTAAAATTTCTTTTTTCCACTTTATGTGTACAATGTTTCTTCTTTGTAACATAACTAATTTATTTCCATACTCATTATTGATTTTTCCTACTGCAAAATGGAAATTATATAAAATTTATTAAAATGTGTCAGTTGGGCCAGTGAGATGGCTCAGCAGTGTAAGCGCCTGCCTGGCAAGCGCGAGGGCCCGAGTTCGACTCCTGGAACCCACATACGAAAAAAGGGGCCGGTGATATTGCTCAGTGGCACGGGCGCCTGCTGGCGCACGAGGTCCTGAAGTTGACCCCCGGTACCCACAAAAAAAAATAGTGTCAATAACAAAAATATAATACATAACCCCCTTCTTCAATAATTGTTCCTCCTCTTCTTTCCTTCCCCCCAGGAATATCTACCTTCAGATGCCTGATGCTTCACTCTCCAGATTTTATTCTATACACATACTAAAATATTATTTTAAAACAGTTATATTTTAAAAGTTATTCTGTCACTTTATTTTTTGTCTTAATCTAGGTCACTGTGCCAATATTCGTATGATTAATTCTCTTTAAATGTGTGATATTTCATTTGTGGATATGCATAACTTATGTGACCAACACCCTACTAATGTTTATACGGGTTATGTCCAGTTTCTCCTTATAACTTAGCTTCTTGAATTGTGTCATTTTTGTTTTCCATTGCTCCCCATTCCCTTGGTCATGAAAAAAAAAGTTTTCTGTGACCCAGGGCCACTTTCTTGCTTATTCCTTTTTCATGTACTCTGTTTTCCAAAATGTTTTTCTGACTTTCTGTTCTTTTCCTTTCCTTTTGGATCTTCTTTTTTCATTCTCCCATTTATTTCCCCATTAAGGACAAAGGTCCTCTTCACATAAAATCTCTCCCCTTTGGTACCAATGTGCTCTCCTCTCTTCCCAATCCCAGCAATGAAGAGAAAGAGGCACTGAGTGTGAGGTTTCTGATAAGAGGCTGCTGCTGGCAGGGAGTCTTGTCAAGATCGCCCTCATTCTGAGCACTCCATTCCCACATGAACAACAATGAATGGAGATTTCACCCGCCCACCCCACATTGTTCAAGTTGTCCTTTGCCCTTTCCATCAAATCTTGGCACCCAGGAGACAGCAGAACATGTTCTGAATTCAACCCTGGGGAGCCACCGATCAATATCACTTGACTCTTCTTACCCATTAGTTGTTCTCTTTCTATGCCTGACGTGAGCGATGCCTAAGCTATTCTTTGTCGTGGCCCCTTCTCAGTTGGCCCAGCTAACCCCTATGGGGTGGGATGGCTATCTCCAGCCCTAGGCAGAGTGCCACAGGCACAGGAGTACAGACAAAGTGCAAGGCTAAGTCATGGGACACGGACGGTCTTACTGGTTCAGCTGTAGGCTTAGATGAGATGGAGAAAGAAGTGAATTTTAGCTCTCTGATCTTCGGTATCAAATATTAAGAATATTAACTGTCTGCTTAACTCGTGAAATATTGTAAGAATGGAAATTTATAAAACACTTTAAAAATAAGATTCCAAAGAAACAGAGTATATTTTTAATAAGTCACTTTTTTCTTTTTGGTACATATGTTTTATCTGACTTTCTTTTTTCATGTACGCAACCCATTTTTCTTTATTCCCTGCCATATTTACGTATCCTTCCCCATAAATTTGTTCTTATTCATTAAGCAAAGACAATTATTTATATTTATCTCTAATAACGACTTCTTTTTGCTGAGCTTTTTTGGGACTGGAGAGGGTAGGTTCAGAAAGGAAGAAACAAATAACTTTTGTCTTTTTTTGAATTCTAATTTTTTATAAATATTGCTCAAATTTCTTTTATATATGACATATCTTTGGGGTGATTTTATAATTATTGAGATGTTAATTCTAGGTAGCAACAATCAAGAATAAAAATTTTGTAGGGAAACTGAATTTCTGCCTGTTAGGAACTTCAAAAAGTATAGTGATTCTTCTAAGTCATAGATGTAAGTTGGTCAGGAACCAGGTCCCTTACACAGCTCAGTGTTCAATTGATTCCGGCCAGTGTCTTCATCTGTCTGTATCTGAATATTCCAACTTCAATATTTAATCAGTATGTCAAAGCTCTGGTACCAAATGCCAATTACCTTTACTAATCAAGTAGCAGATTGTGGGAGTATTAGAACAAAGAAGAATATGTCACAAACTCTTTAGAATATAGAGGGGTTTTCTTTTAGATTTAAAAATAAGAAACATTTTGGGGTTTTAAATGCAACAAAATATCAGAAAATTATAGATTTATCTGCTGTCATAATTTATGGTGAAAGAAAATACAGAGGAATTCTTTTTTTACTATCGTGATTTTTTTTCCTGTACTGGGATTGAACCCAGAGCCTCACACATGGTAGGAAGTGCATTCTGACTGAGCTACACACACCAAACCGTAACTGTGGTGAAATAATTTTTGCACTGAACAAAAATGGCAGCCTTGGCCTACAGGTAAGCATTCCTTTTTTTTCTTGTTTAAAAACAACTCTTTTCTAAGTATATGTTATCTCAACTCCTCTCTAATTCAGTTCTTCCTTTCAAACTGCACTTTAATAGCATACCAATGAATTCCAAAACTAAATTATTGTTTTGGCCTTTGATTTCTAAAGAAGGAAAACACAAATTTGTCTCTTTATTAATAAGCACATAACTTTTAATAGACTCTACAAACCTCTTCACACATCTCAGTCTGATGAACAAAGGGACTTACAAAGGGATGATTTAACTACAGTACAGGAAGATCCAAAGATTCAGGATTCAGTAGAATTATACAACAGCAGACGGCATTGCCGATTATAGTGATCACGGCTTATGATCCACTGAAAATTTCATCTCTGCTGTATGAAAGACTAGACTCAGGCCGTCAAGTAGAAGGAAAGGCCTTAGTAAACTGTGTCACTAATAATATAAAATCACCTGTGTACCCAACTTACACTTTAAGGAAATTTCATACCTGCCAAGGTGGGAAATAACAACGTAATAAAGATTTAAAAAGGGAGGCTGAGTATAATGCTGATCACTAGGACAAGATTCCAAATAGCTGTATGACTTTAATGAGATCTGACAGAGCTGGTACCAGAAAAGAATTGATTGAATGTAAAATTTTAGATAAGACCTTAGCACAATTAGAGTTTATGGATGTCACTCTCCATAAACTTTAATATTTTTAATAAAAGGAAGATCTTATGAAATTCTGACAGAGTATGTGATAAGCCAAATGGTCTGCTAACTGATCAGATTATCTGAAGCTGTTACACTTCTGAATTTGTGTTTATGTTGGTGCATTTTGGCTTGGCTACCCTGGACGCTCCATAAAATTAACCAGTCTATCCAGGGCAGTGATGGCGAGCCTTTTAGAGATTTCAGTGATACAAACAGCCTGCTGTGGCACGCACGCCACAGGTTCGCCACTACCGATCTAGGGGAGTAGGAGCCAGAAGTGTGATGAACACTTGCTGAAATAAGTTTCAGACCTACTCTGTTTCCCCAACCTCTCTCCTCAGGCTCTACTCCCCTATAGCTGTCAAAATCTGCATCCCGTATACCTAAAATCAAATGGACCTAGAACATACAGAATATTAATGAAAAGCACAAGCTTTGGAGTTAGGTAGATTAGCTTGGAATCCCAGTGCAAGCGCCTCCTAGTCATATGATCTTGGGCCAGGTATTTAATTTCTCTGAACCTCATTTTCCTCATCTGAGTATCTGGATAACAAGAACAAAAGCATTTACTTCACAGACTTGCTACCATGGTTATTTTAGCACCATATCTGAAATATAGCAGCCAAAAGAATGTAGCGAAGTTCCTTAGGGGTCTTTTATGTCTGCTATGCCAGCTCAGCGGCATAAGCACCTGCCTGGCCAGCACATACGAAAAAAGGGCCGGTGATATCGCTCAGAGGCATGGGCGCCTGCTGGCGTGCGAGGTCTTGAGTTCAAACCCCGGTACCCACAAAAAAAAAAAAAAAGAATAGGATGTAGAATTCGTAGCTAATCCTTGAAGAGCTTGTAGCCTTCCCACCAAAGGACTTCATTAGTGATTATATATGGGAAACTATCATTACAGTACTAATATACCCTATTTCATTTTAGAATAAAGGCTTTGTAAGTTGGTACTTCCCTGGAATTCATTAGTTGCCTGTTGGATAAACATTTGTAGAATTTTTGAATGGCAACAAAATAACTATAAAAGTAATAGGAGTACACACATAATTTTAAAATGTAACCTTTTTTAGTTCCATCAGAATTAAAGTTTCTAGGGCTGAGGGTACAGGCCAGTGGAATAGCACTTACCTAGCATGAGCAAGGCCAGGGCTTGCTCTATCCCCAGTACCATAAAAATAAAAAATTAAAGCTTCTGCTTTTCAAAAGATACCATTAAGAAATGAAAGGTTTTGTGGAAATGGAAAGGGGATCTCAGGATGGGGGAGATGGGAGGGAGGAGAGGGGAAAGGGAAATAAAAAAGATCAAGATGAGTTTTTGTATATGTACAAATTCCCCGTGATGAATATACTGACACAGATTAAAATCAGATTATTTATACTTATAAAAAGGGAGAAGAAGAAAAACAATGAAAAAGTGTCAGGCATGGCAGTACACATCTGTAATCTTAGCTACTTGGGAGGCTGAGGCAGAAGGATAGCAAGTTCAAGGCTGACCAGGGTAACTTAATGAGACCTGTCTCAAAATAAAAAAATAAACAGTTGGGGACATAGCTCAGTGGTAGAGTGCCCCTGGGTTCAATCCCCAGTACCAGTACACAAGAAAGGAAGAGAGGGAGGGAGAAAGGGAAAGCGAGTCATAAATATAATACTGTATATACACATTAAAATGTCTAAAATTAGGAAGACTGACCAACAATAGCATGTACTAGAGGCTTTGAAGCAACTGAATTCTCATACATTGCTGGAGGGATGTAAAATTATAAAACTTCCAAATGTAGAAACATTTTGGAAGTTTCCTATAAATTAAACATGGTCTTACCACCCAAGCTAACAATTCTACTCCTAGATATTCGCCCAAAATTAATGAAAACATGTGTCTACACAAAGACCCACACATGAATGTTTATAGCAGTTTTGTGCAAAGAAGCCCAAAACTGGAAACAATGTAAATATTTCACAGGTGACAAATTATGGCATGGACCATAGAGTGGATTACTACCTGGCATAACAAACTACTGACATGCCATGAAAACAATCTCAAAAACATGCTAAATAAAAGACACCAAGTAATACATATTGTATGATTCCATACATTCATGACATTCTAAAATACAGACAAACAAACGAAAAGAAAAACTCAGAACATCAAGATTCAGGTGAGCTTCTTTGGTTGGTAAACACAATACCCCCAATACAGCACTGTGCTTTTAATGTTAGGAAAGGATCACTTAAATAGACAATTTTGGAAGCCATGTTAATGTTTTATATTCCAAATTTTAAAGGTACAAATAGGCCCATAAAAACTTAGGGAAATTTTTGAAATAATGGGTACCAACAAATTAACAAGTATTATCCAGGCAAAGTGGGATGAGATAAACAAAACAGGCTGCTATTTATTATTCACTTTAGATATTTAGGTGGAATGGTTACTGGTCATTTTTGTCTTTTTATGTCCTTTAGGTTTTTTCAAATTAATGAACAAATAAATGTATATTAGGAAAATTTATAAAGTTTCATTTTCTCTAGAATTCCTACTTCCAGTTAAAACTGAACAAACACAGAGGATTTTAGGTTGTTTTGTTTTGTTTTTTGTGGTGCTGGGGTTCAAACCCAGAGCCTTTCTCATGCTAGGCAAAAGCTCTATCACTACCCTACACTCTCCACCATCAGTGAACTTAATTCCAAGACTCCATGAATGTTATTCTAGTTCTTTCTACGGCCAATTGTATAATGCTTTCCCTCCTTTTCATTTTCTTTTTCTTTCCATAAGCATAGTGAGCAGCTGGTAGTTTTCAGGATTTCAGCTGTGTTGGTTTAGGAAGAGAGTAGTTTAGCAATATCTACCTACCAGATGCCAGCACCCTGCCCCCAACTGTCACAACCAAGAATATCTGCACACATTGCCAAATATCCTTAAGGCAAAATTTCCCCTTACTGAGAATTACCATTCTAAGGAGCTTTTAAGATCCTCCAATGATATACACAATTTTCCTAAAATTAATCTCCCCATATTATGTTAAAATAAACAAGCTTTCCTTATACGGGACCTCCTTTCACCTACTATTCTTTCACAAGGGCACTTCTACTTTACAAAGAAAAGCCTACTTCTCCCTCATTCACACCCCCCCCCAATATCGTGGATTGAACTCAGGACCTCAGAGATACTAGGCAAGCTCTCTACCTCTCTACGCTATAACCCTACCCTGCCATCCAGAGTGGTACTGTGGTATACTGTATTACCTAGAAGAGGAGAAATCTTGAGTCCCCCGAAAAGGGATAATCAAAACATTTAAGCTCCCAATACATCTCATTCAGAGATGTATTAGCTTTACTTTTTGTTATACATCTATCAGAAGTAGTCATGTACTGTATTTATGGTGTTGGATTTACTGCATACTAGTAAAAATTTGACAGCACCTGTGGTCACAAGAAATTTTTAGAAATTAATTTTATTCATATAATCATTTCAGAGAAGTATAACACAGTGATCACAACTTTCTAGCATAGCATATTTTATGCTAGTATACAATTCTGTGGAGAAAATAAAATAGTAAATAAGATTTTAAGGAGAAGAGGGAGTAACATAAAGTATACAGCTGTAAAAGATGAGCTTGATGGTGGTTAATAAACACTTGTGGGTATTTTGGGTTCAATTAGGTTCACTTAAACAGCGATATAAAAATTCTATTTTAACATTTCAGTATTTTCAATACGCCAAAGTTACTACGCCTCTTCAGTTATTTAAACTTGTGTTGAATACATAAGCTTTAAAGTTTGTATGAGGTGCACTTTTTCAAAATGATTTTAGGGGTACACGAATAAAATATTTAATGGACACTCAACTAAACCAGTGATGGGGGGGACTGCAATCCTCAATCTATACCAAGGAAACTCTGCCACCTGGTGGCTTAGATTTTTCATGGTTATTCAGCAGGAGTGAAAGACATGGATACAAAAAAAGGGAAAAGAGTTAATGCTTAATATTATCATTGCAGGTTCAGGAAACTCTCATTCGCAGTTTTTTACTGGATAGGGTAACACCTAAAGTTTCACATGTAAGATCAGCTAATTTCAGTAATTCTTAAAAAGATAGTTCATATAGTTTTCTTTTATGAATATTAAACCAATTTTTCTCTGTAATTTTATTATTAGGGGGACATAAAAATTTTGTTCCATTTATGTGCACTGTAGAAAAGTAAAAATCACTAAACATTCCATTATTTATAGTACTTTATTCAAAATATCATATATGTAAAGTCTTATCAACTGTTTTCAATGGCTGTTTGAAATTCCTGTTGACTTTATGGTAATCTCTTTTAATTTGTCAAACTTTGGGTAAAGTTGGGTAAAGTTAACATTACCCAACAAAATTTTAAATATACTTTACATATACTACTTCTGAATTATTGTGGCTTTTAGCTACCTATTTTGCTCAGTATTTTAATTCATTAATTGAAAATAATAGTTTACAACTGAGCAAAAATAACAACCCTTTTTAATGGTAATACATAAGGCTAATTCAGAACTCACAAACTAGTAGCCTATGGGTGGCATCTGGCTTGCATATATCTTTCATTGTTAACATTTTGAACACAGGTTCATATAAAACCTGGGGTTCTAGTTCCTCTGTAAAAGTCAGGAGCTGTGTGAATATCTATGCTCCTCGACAGCAACAACTGCCCAGGGACGAATGGGCACGAGTCTCTTGAGAAGAAGCGGATTTGCTTCAGACACTGCTTCTCTATCATTTCCCTAAAACCAGGGCCAGTGTTCTGGTGCCACTCACTATCCACTTGGTAACAGAGAAATTTCCTTTTCACCATGTTTCTATTAAAAGAGATTAAAAGAACCACATAGTTCAAGAAACAGGGAAGAAAAACTATTTCTTTGTGGAAGCTAAGTATATTCCTACATGTTTAATCTTTGAACTAGAACCCACTCCAATCATTTATATTACCTGACTGGCTCATGTAGACATTTGAATTTGTTACCTCCTGGGATAGCTCATAAGAGGAGCTTTGTTCACATGTCAAGCACATAAGCATATGTGCGTATGTAGATATGAATATAACCAAGCTTTTAAGACATAATTCAGCTCCAAATGGGGACTAACATTACAAAAATAAGCCTGCAAAAATATTTTAAAAAATTTTGAAGAAGTGTAGTAAAGATATCTAGCCCTACCAGATAGTAAATCATAGAGTTACCATAGTTACAAGTCTCATACTACACGAGACTAGTCACCTCAGGAAGTCTGGAAATAGACTAGTACATGTAGAATTTAGTATATGATCAATTTGGCATAGTTGAATAGAAAAAACAAAATATGAAAAAAAAATCAATACGTATACATTTCGTATAAATGTTGTTATTTGAAAGGAGATAATATTTTTAAATTAGTAGTAGACTCTTCTCTTTTGCCTTGCTGGGTTCAAGCCTCGGGGAAAGAGTGGCTCTGTTTCCTGTGCCAGGTGCTGTTGTTCACTCACTCAGCAGCCATTTGCCTCTGCCTTCTTCCATGGTGGCAGACCCTATCTCCCATGGTAGAGACTGTAGAAATGCCCGATGCAGTCTTTCCAATGTTCCTTCCAGCTAAGGTTATATGTCATGATAATGGATAAAATGAGAGAAATCTGCTTGGACAGGTTCTAGAAAGATTTTCACCCTGATAATAAGAGGAGACACATGAAAGATTTCTACCTACTCCTTTCTCTTACCTTTTAGTGTCACTGTCTGATGAAGTGATGCCTGGGGTATCTGAAGATTTCCTGCAAACTTGAGGTGTTGAGTCTGGAGATGAGAAGTCAACATGGTAAGGACAGGAGAGCACGAGAGGGGACAGGATCTGGGCCACTGGTGGCATTATGGACTTGCCAAAGTCCCCTCTAGATCCTACGTCCCTACAGTTCTTGACATGTAAGATGAAATGATTTCTTTGTTTCATCTGCTTTCAGTTGGATATGGTCACTTGCAACCAAGAAGCATTCAAATTTTTATATTACAGAAGAAATTGTCTAAATAAGGACTGAGGTAATAAATACTGATACATGAAAATATAGTTTTACTGAGAAAAGAATTATTCCAAATCCACTATCTGTTCCTTCAGTATATAAGCACACATGCTCACTGGATTCTTTCATACAGTAAATAAGACATCTGTCAGTATGGTCTGTCCACTGATGATGCTTTGTTTGGATTTGTTTTTAAATATATCACATGTAAGAGTGGTGGTGGAGGAAGGTGAGTCCAGGTAACAGTGAAGACAGAGGAAGTGGTTGACCATCCACACCATCAGCTGGTCAGAAAGGTCCACCTCATGCACCGTTCCATTCCAGGGTGGTCATAGTCACATTAGAACAAACTGCTGAAAGGATCCCCCATGCCCAGACTGTAAAATCTGACCATCTATGGAATGCATTTTACAAACAAAATTGAAGAAACATGATCAATCCCAAACAAAGGGAAGTGTTGTGTGCCTTCTGAACAAATAAGTATGGCAGATGCTTTTGCTTCAAACACAAAATGGAGTGTTAGAAGACAAAGTTATTTTTAAACCACTAATATTGAGTAGAAAAGGAAAACATGAAAATTGCTGTACAATGTATGAAAGACCTAAAAATTTACTTCTATAATTTATATCTGTTGAGCTCAATTTTGCCATTATTGACCTTTAACATTGGACTAGTTACTTTTTTCTGAGTCCCTCATCAGAATAAAGTAAGTGGTGACGGAAAGTGTCCTGAAAGTTCTAGAGTCACTTCTAACTCCTATAAAGAATATAAAAGCTTTCTGGCTATAGGGCTAATTGGGTTCATATCAAAAGTTCATTTTAAGATGGATGAATCTCAAGGACTATTATGCTAAGAAAAATAAGCCAGTTATAAAAGGACATACATTGTATAATTCCTCTCATCTGAAGTATCTAAAGGAGTCAAAAGTATCTAAAGGAGAAAGTAGAAAGGTGTTTACCAAAGGCTGGCAGGAGGGAAAGGGAATTAGTGTTTAGGGGGTATAAAGTTTCAGTTTTATAAGATTAAAAATTTATGGAGCTGTCTTGAACAACAATGTGAATATACTAACACCACTGAACTGTACACTTAAAGGTGGTTATGATGTTAAATTTAATGTTAAGGGTTTCCTTACCAATATAAAACAAAAATGTTTTAGTATGAGGGAAAAGTTGAATTTTAAACCACCCAAAAATTCAACACCACAGAAAGAAAATTTTGATTTACCAATGGATACTTGTCAGCCAGGTATGTTTACTATTGATTTTTCAACAGTTGACAAGTTCCTATCCTAGGGTACTGTCGTCTGGCAGGAAAATAGTGAGCACAATAGACATAGACCTGTCGTGAGTAAAAATACCCCCAATTCATTTGAAGGCCTTGGGTTCTACAATAAGGGAACATACAGAGAGGAATGGGAGCTCAGCGAAGGAACCGCATGGTGGCAGAGATAAGGGAAATTCTTCCTGAGCAAATAAATGGGTGCTAATCTGAGATCTAAAGACAAAGTTATCAAGTCCAAAAGAAGTCAAGAGTGTTCTACTCAGAAAGAACATGGATGCAACTCCGGGCAGTATAAAGCTAGTGACTAAGATGGAAGAAGAGGCCATCCAGAGATGAGGTACTGAGGAGGTCCACAGAGGCAGGATTACAAAGTGCTTTGGAGTCCATGTTAATGAGTCTGCACATTTTCCTGAAGGCAATAAAGAGTCATTGGAGAGTGTAGAATAGACACGATTACTTTCAAATTTAGAAAGACCCTCCCTGGCTTCAGTGTAGGCAAAGGACTGAAGCCAGTCATTTCCAGTAGAGAGAGCTCATTTAAGTGGCCAAGGCAGGGAGTTCAGTGAGATTAGCATAGGCACAAAGGTATGTTGTATTTTTTAGTTTTGGACTTAAGTTTTTTTACTTAATATTCCTTAGTGTTTTCTCATTTGCTATGGTTTGAATGTTTATCCCCCAGAATTCATGTGTTGAAAATTTAATCATCACTGTCATATTTAATGGTATGTGGAGATGGGACCTTTAGGTGATGATTGGTCATAGGAGCTGTGCCCTCATGAATGGATTAATCCATTCACAGATTAATGGACTAATTTATTATCGAGTGACCGGGTTGGTTATCATGAGAGCAGGTCTGTTATAAAAGCCATTTTAGCCATCTCTCATTGGCTCTCTCTCCATGTGATGCTCTGTGCCACTTTGGAACTCCACAAACAGTCCCTACCAGCAAGAAAGTCCTCACTAGACCTGTCCCAACCTTGGATTTCCCAGCCTCCATAACTGTGAGAAATAGATTTCTTTTCTTTATAAATTACCTACTCTAGATATTTAGTTGTAGCAACAAGAAATAGAGTAAGACACCATTACATCCAAGAATTCTTGATAATCATTTTAATGGTTGCATGGCATTTTATTGTATAAACATTCCAAAATTTATTTAACTACACTTACTTTTTTGAGGGTTGTTTCTAGGTTTTTGCTATTCTAAATGAGTGAGATAATATTTTGATACAAAGACACCCATCCACATGTTAAAAATATTTTAATAAATGTTAAGATCATACTGTACTAATTTCTTGCAGCAGATGGCAAAAGAGAGAAAAGATCCTAACTCAGACATGCAAGACCTTGTCACCAAAGGGGTGACAAGGTGTGTATGAGTGCATGAGTATATGCATGCATGTGCACATGTGTATGGGTGCATAAATAATTTTGCTTTGTCCTAAATGACCACTCTGGATTGCGGGCCTTCCAAAGAAAGCATTGTATAATACATGCATGCTCTATGTTGCATAGAACAGGGAAGGCTGTGAGTTTGAGGTTCATAGTACATTCCTCTATCCAGGCAAAAGGTCAAATGCTGCAGAAGGACAAAGCTAAAAATAAAGTGTGGCATCAGGGAAAATGAGGAAGTTATTCAGGAGGAGGTGAGTCATAACAAATTGGTATTTCTGTATCCTCCCAGACACTGTAGTGACCTCTTCAGCCAAGGAAGGCAAGCAGCTTCTTACATGAAACTAATTTTAATAATATATAGTATAGTAACTCTATAGAGTAATTTCATTCCTCTACCACTTTTGTTCCCAAAGGCCAACTTCTCATGGATCATCTGTAGCCAGGCTGCCCCTTGTTCATTAATGTAAGGTCCCCAGGAATATGTGCACCACAGAAATGAGGAATGAAAGGAGTTGACCCTCCCTGAAAGCTTATGAATATGCCTGGTAGGACTCCATAGATTAGAAAAATGACAATACCAACTCCCAGAAGGGTAGTACAACCTTGCATAGGGGTAGAGAGGATTTTTTTTTTGTATGATCCTGTAATCACTGTCATCCTAGAAGTTTCTCAGAAAACTCAAATAACTAATGCCAGTCAAACTTTTTTTAAGGTTGCATCTCTTCAAAAAATCATCAAAACATTCTTCTTTCAGATGCAAATCAAACCTTTCCAGGACTGAAAAGAAATCTTCCTTTTCAACTTCTTAGAAAGAAGTTTTAAGGCACTGCAACTTTACAACTTTTCCACAGAAGTCATGTTTGGTTTTTTTCATTTTTTTCTTCTTTTTAAGAATCTCAGGGAAAATGATGACTCAAAAAATGGAAAATGTATTTCGCATTTTTTAAAAAGTACCTACTATATACGTATAAGACATATGTGTTGCATTATACCTAGAGAGTTAAAACTCCATGTTAATAGTTACACAAAAACTGCTACCTTATTCTGGAAGAAAGAGGGCTCATTCCTTGCTACAACATCCAGAAAGAGGAAATGAGCCAGGGAATTTTTTTAATGAAAGGCTATTTGTTTCCAATTAGAACCTGTATATTTAAGACTAACAACTTAAATTTTTATAAAATTACACCAATCATGAAATTATCAAAGTATAGAACTTATAAACACTTAGATCAAGCATTTTTCTAATTAGATAATCTATCGGTTCTTCATTTTACTCAACTGATTCATACTTTTAATAGAGAATTCAAATCCAAAGCAAATTAGGTTGATTTTGTATTGTGCTCATTTCATGTCCTCACCCTGCCTAGATATACTGGGATTTATAAACATTCATGAAATGCTTTTCAGAGACTCCTAGTAAAAAAGGAAGAAAACAGAGAGCCTTGATAAAATGCAAATTGGATAATCAAGACAAGGAGTTATCTATGTATGAAACTTAAAGTTAATACAAATAACTTCAAAGAAAATATTTTGTAATAACAATTTCAATGAGACAAAGTCTCCCTAATTTATTGGCCTTTCTATCTTCACATGGGTTCAAAAATATAATTCAAGGCCTCCCCCTGTCTAACTGCCTGCAATAAATGTAACTAACTTAGCTGCCTATATTTTATTCTTCTGAAGAGCTATCCCCAACTGTGGTTAGGGTAGACTAGGTGTAGTTTTCATCTTAACTGCTTTGAGCTGAGAAGGGTTGATGTAAAGGGAGACCACAGTTAGGGACCCCCTCCAGAGAGCTAATCTAATGGGTTTCAGTAGTCCTGTTGAAGTTTGCCAGTTATGAAATCTTTTTATGAGGTTGATCTAGTGGATCTCAGTAGACGGAATCTAGCATATTTATTGTTGGTATTATCCATATGAGCACTTGGAGTTTGGCAGCCTCTAGGCAAGAATAAACAAAATTTTTGACATACTAGAGCACGTGTAATCAAAGCATGAACATTAGAAATGGAGAAAGCAGATTTGAGAAAGAGCTAAGTCTAGAAACTAATTTTATGGGACTAGAATAGTGATTGTAACCCATGATCTCTAAGATTTCTCTATAGATGGAGTCTGATACTTTGTCATAAGTACCTAGTTTTATCTGATTTTACCTAAAGAATTTGAGGGTTATTGAGCTTTTATAGATTTTATTGTAATGAACTATAAATGACCCATAAAAGTGGTTACCTATTGGCATAACTGAAAACTGTCAGAAGTGGTTAGAGATTGAAGTCCCTTCCTATATTTAGTTTATTATTATCACATTGTTTTAAATATCTCTTGGTGATACCTTTTTGCTGGATGTTCAACACCAAGTTAAATTGAGACCTATATTAATAAAATTTAACCTCTTGCTGTCTATCAAGGTCAGTTAAGTCTCCTCAGGATTTGCCCTGGAACCATGCATAGCACCTCTCAGTTCTTATGTCAGTGTCAGCCGTCCGGATAAGTCACAGCCGTTGCTTGACCAAGTTGCTTTCTGTGAAAGCTACCAGAGCTGTAGGATATCACAGAAAAGGTTCCCTCATATCCTGGGTCCTCATTGACCTCCAAGGGCTGGAGCCAAAATATTGGCTGTCCTTTTAGCCCATCTATCTTTCTAGTTTTTAGTCTCCAAACCTTAGTTGTTGAACATCCAGAAGAAAGGATTAATGAAATTAGCATTCCATTAGGAGCAGTGAACTTAATTATAATAATTATATCTGAAAATCAAGCATCTTGAAATATAAAATATAGTTTGAGAACTGTTATTTTTTACCAACCATGGATGTTCTAGTAGTTGAATCCCTATAGAATGCTAACAGATAATAATTATATAGTTTCATAGAGAAAAATTAAGATCAAAAGCCATACACAATATCCTAGCAGGACAATTATGATGACATTTTTATAACACACTTAAATCTCCATATTAGCATAGAATAGTATTTTGTGTGTGTGTGTGTGTGGGTACCAGGGGTCGACCTCAGGACTTCACGTGCCAGCAGGCGCCCGTGCCGCTGAGCGATATCACTGGCCCTTTTTTCGTATGTGGGTTCTGGGAGTTGAACTCGGGCCCTTGCGCTTGCCAGGCAGGCGCATAGGCCACGGAGCCATCTCACCGGCCCCCTAGAATAGTATTTTTAATTAATCATCTCTATCCAGCACCTAAGAAGCTGTCACCTAATTTGTTGTCCTTTAATGGGATGTCACTGAAGTGTGTGACATTGTTTGGACTCCTTAATGTCAAAATATCTCTAAGTATAGTAACAAATACAGAGCATACATATCACATACGTTTTTGTTAAAATGTATTATTATTGACTGGTGACCTCATTTTGACTTGACATGAAACTCTTATCATGAATATCTGGAGCACAAGAGAAAGGCAGATGTCTGAATCTAAAAGAAAAGGCTTATCATCATAAACAATTCCAGTTTTGCATTTTAAAAGATCTGTATATCTGGAAGGCATAAATACATTTAATGCACCATGAGATTAGCAAAAATCAGTTGTCATAGCCATATGAAAACTTTTTTTTAAATTTACCTATGTATCAGAGCATTTTTAAATCAGAAAACCTTCTTGTCTCATTTTTTAAAAAAAACTTGATCCTGTAATGATGACTAATGTAAACACATTACAATAATATATTTTAAACAACATCCTTTGGGGTATCTCCCATAAGGCTATGGAAATTATTGGGGTTTCCCATTAATGAACAAGAACTGGATAGTGTTTCCAGGCAGCTGCTTTCTTATTTATCAGTCGAAATCCTATCCAACATTTTCTCGTCAGCTCAAGGGATTTTTATTTTAATTATCATAACCAATTTTGATGACTCCTGAGAACCAGATCATAACACTTAATGCATTATTTTTGACAATGAGAGACTCCTAAGTCATAATACATAAACAACAATATGCATTACATTTATATAACCTATTTTGGCCAGCTGGCAACTTGAGTGGAAGCATATCTTTAATTTTGATGATACTTATGCATAAACCGAATTACAGACAAAAGTTTTAAAAATCCAAAAATGCAAAAAGAAGAAAAATTTTGTCGAGCTCAAATAAAACAGCCATTTACAGATTGGACAGATAGACAAACAAATAAAATACATAGGACAAATATGTTTATAAAATAAGAGCACACTCATATATTTTTGGCCAAATTGAATTAATAACTCTTTTACAATTTTAGAAGTTTGTAATTATAAATAGACTAGTCAGAATTTTTTGTAGGTCAGTTAGCAGATATCGCTTATAAAAACCCTCCATCTATAATTAAAAGGATTTTATTCCTTCCAAACTCCCCCCACAAGAATATTGGCAACTTTTGTGTTCTTCTTTCATATAGCTTCCATCTCGGTCATCTCCACACCCTCTGTCACATATTCAGACCTTTCTTTTATTCTAATAGCATTCTCCCTGTAAAACTTAATATAATTTGGGTCAATAATATTGCTTATATTAATAATAATAATAATATTATTATTATTATTAATATTGCTTATATTTGCTGGTACCTGTGATTTGTCTTTTGTTGGAGCCATGCCCCATCCCCTTGCTCTTAAATTGTTATGACTATGCCCAAATAGTTCCCTGCAAGCTGCAAATGTTACAGCCATTTGTGATATAAGAGCAGTGACCCGGGTGCACAGTTTATATTTCCCACTGCAGCTGACACAACAAAAAGCAGACATTTGGGTTCCTCCCACCTCCCTTATCCTGGCCAGTCTCCAGGCTTTGTGGAGCTCTTTGTTTTCCACCTCCTGTTGCTGGCTTGTGTCCATTGATCCTATTCTCTCCCCTGCCCAGGGTTCTGTGAGAAGTGGTGAGGGAAGCAGAAAGCAGTGATTTCTCTCTGCAAAATAACCCTTTAAAAGTCTGTAGAGGTATAGGTATATTTGTGCTGGTTGTTTTTCTCTAGCCTTGCTGTAAGCTGTTTTCCTACCTTCTCCCAAATATGTAAATTTACGGTTTCTTCTTTTGAAAAACAAGAATTCTCTTGAACAAATCCAAGAAATTTAGCAAGCTGTACAGTATTAATAGGCATTCCTCAAACCTTAGGCAAAGCTTTAAGCATATACATATACAAAGAAAGAACTTTAGATCCTGAGTTACGTTTGATCCTTTTTGCCTCTAATAATGTAGTAAACATACTTATGTACAATTGTGGCTCTCATGAGCCTATTTGCCTCATGTTTTACACCTGATGATATCAATATTGATGAAATCTATACCTCTTTCCCCTATGCTTCTTGTGAGCCTGTTTTGCTCTTTTGCTCTTGTGAGCCTATTTTGTTTGTACGTGCAATCTCAGAGGTGTCCCTTCACCTGTTATGATGAGTTTCCTTGTACCCTGAGTCCCTGTTTGGGCACCAATTGCTGTGTCCAGCATAGCTCTTAAAACTCCAAAGGGAGAACAGTGGGGCATGAAGAAAGACAGGAATTAATATACAAAAGCTGAGGTCAGGTGGAGCCCTCTCTCCTGATGGGAGAAGGGAACTGCCCAGCACCTGCAGCGTGTTTATTTATACAATCAGCATATGAATAAGTTCATGAGGAGTTTAAGGGGAGGATAGGATCTGTAACAGCATGCCATAGTGGTTTAATGGGGACAATTGGTGGCTTCACAGAGACAAGAGAAAACTGTCTGTGTTACTTCAAGTGAAGGTCAAGTCAGTACATGCATCAGCTCCCTGAGGTGTACACATTTCTCATGGGACCCTGCGAAGCTCATGAGAGGCAGTGGCCTTGTCCTAGATACCCGAGGTACAGACCACTTTGCTCCCAACAACCTTCTAACAGCACATTCAGCAAATCGACCCCATTAACCAATCACATCTCTCAGAGTCCCAATCCAATTAAATTGAGAATTATTAGCACACAGTGAATATTACAGACTGAATTATATCTTCCCATCACCCCAACTCACACGCTGAAGTTCTTGCTCTCAATACATCAGAAGGTGAGATATTTGAAGATATCTTCTGTAAAGATTAGGGTGGGCCCTAATGCAACTGGTGTCCTTATATAACAAGAAGAAATCAGGGCACAGGTTCACAGAGGGAAGATCATGTGAAAACACAGAGAACAATCCATCTGCAAGCCAAGGAAAGAGGCCTGAGAACAAACTAACCCTGGTTAACAACTTGATCTTGGGCTTGTTGGAAAATAATTTCTGCCACCAAACCATGCTTTGCATGGTACTTTTTATGGCAGCACTAAAAAACTAATGCAGCAAGGATAGGCAAAATAGGAACTTTTAAATACTGCTGGTGAATAAGTTGGTAGTGTATATCCATTTTGGGGAGTTAAAAGCTCTAGTAACCAGCACATCCATTTGACTTGTCTATCAGAGAAAGTCTTGCAAATATTCCCAAAAAGATACAAGGAAGCTGTTCAACATAGGATTTCTCTAACTGAAAGCAATTGAAATTAACTTCCCCTTAGTGGAAAAATGGCCAAATTAACATGATTCATTTGTATGACATAATTCTACTCAGCAGTGAAAATGAATGACCTAATTCATCTGCATATATCAACATGGGTAAATCTTAAAAACAAATTTCCAGTGGAAAAAAAACTTGCAAAACTATTTGTATAGTATGAAAATTATGTGTAATTTTAAAACATAATTATAAATATTATTTATGGATGCATTCATACATGTAAAACTACAAATATATACATGGATATGCGATGTACATAAGATAGTAAGTAAGAACATGGACTATCAGACCGCTCTCATTTACCAGTTATATAACTGTTGATAACTTAAATATCCCTGTGCCTCAGTTTCCTTAGTTGTAAAATGGGTTTACTAGTGCCTACCTTCTTGGATTGTTGGGAATATTACATTAGGAAACATACACAAAATACTAATGTCGGAACATAACTCATAGTAAATGCTCGATAATTATTATCTGATGCTATGATCTGAATATCTGTTCCCTCTAAAACTCTGTTGAAATTTAACTGCCATTGTTTCAGTATTGGAAAATAGAATCTTTTTTAAGACTTGTTTAGGTCATGAGCACTCTGCCCTCATGAAGGAATTAATTTTACTGAGTGTGTGGATTGGTACCCCCTCCTTGCTCTCTTCTTCTCTCTTGACTTTCCCTTCCTATGTCACATCGTGAAACAGCAAGAAGGCCTTCACCAGGTGCTGGTGACTTGACATGAGACTTCCCAGCCTCAAGAACTTTAAGCCAGTAAATTTCTCTTTATTATAAATTGCCACCTTGGGTATTCTTTCATAGCAGCACAAAACAGACTAATACATCTTACTAGATAAATAGTAGTAAGTGAATGATACGTTCAATGGTAAAGGAAATCAAAGGTGAGCAAATTTTTAAAAATTGAATTGTTACTTTTGGCAAAGCTTTTTCTGAAACAAAAATACTGTGATAGAGAGCCTCTGGATGGCCTCAATGACCGCAGCTCTTAGAATTCAGGCCCTTATGCAATCCCCTCCTCTGGAATACATGCTAGACTTAATGACTTGCTCTTTTCTTACAAATAGAATATGGCAAATTGATGGGCTGTTACTTCCAAAATGAGGATATAAATCTCTCTCTCTCTCTCTCTCTCTCTCTTTCTCTCTATCTCTGTCTCTCTGTCTCTCTCTCTGTCTCTCTCTCTCTTTTTCTTACTTACTTGCTTTGAGAGAAGCTAACTGCTGTGTTGTCAGCTACCCCATGGAGAGGCCCACATGGCAAAGCATTAATGTGTCTCACCAACAGCCAGTGAATGACCCTGGAAGTAGATCCTGTCCCAGCTGAGCCTTGAAATGACTGCAGCTGGGGCAGCAGCTGACCTGCAATGTCCTGAGAGTCCCTGAATCAGAGATGCCTATCCCTGATCCCTGATCAACAGAATCTGAGATAATAAATACTCTCTGTTTTGCTGACAACTTTCGGAGTGCCTTGTTACACAGCAATAGATAACTAATACACCCAGTGTTTGAAAGGGTGAAAGGTAATGCTAGTCTATGTAAACATTTGGCTTTCTATAGCCATAAATTTGACAACCATAAATTAAAGATACTTGAATAACAAACTTAGTCTGTACTGAACATATGCAGATTTTTTTCTTGTCATTTCTGAAACAATACAGTATAATAACTATTTACATAGCATTTACATCCTATTAAGTATAATAAGTAATATAGGAGTGACTTAAAGTATACAGGAGAATGTGTGTAGGTTCTGTGCAAATATTATATCATTTTATACAAAGAACTTGACCATTTGTGGATTTTGGTGTTCATGGTGGGGGAGGAGGAATCCAAGAACAAATCCTGCACAGATAGTGAGGGCTGGCTACCGTCTTAGTTACTTTTCTCTCGTTGCTGAGACAAAATACTTGATGCCCAAAATTAAGGAAGGAAAGGTTTATTTAGCTCACAGTTTGTGAAGGTTTCAGTCCATACTCAGCTGGCTTCAAGGCAGGGTGGCACATGGCAGAGGGCAACAGTTCATGACAGTGGAAGACAGCAAAAGCAACAAGAGCAAAAGGGGAGGAGCGCGTGAGCAAGCCTCTTTCCCTTCCGTATACTGTATGCAGGCTACCCACCTTAGGGTGGGTGTAGCACTCACACCCATAATCCCAGCATTGGACCATGAATCAATCACAAACTCTGGCAGCCCGTCCCCTTGACCGCATGAGGCTTTGGGGAGACATCCAGACACAAACCGTAACAGCTACATTCATATCTAGAATGTGAATTGGTTTAAATTTCTGGAGAATAATTTCGATAATATTCCTAAAGGTATTTACAAGTTATTTTTGCTCTGAGGAAATAAATGCCCAAAGGTTGATGTGCATTCACTGAAGTAATAAATATATTAAATGTAAGAGTGAACAACTGGTAACAAGTTGCATGCCCAACACTGATTGAAGAATGGTTAAATTATGCTATATTTGTTCAATAAAATCTTAACAGACATTAAAATTCAAATTAAAATTCTACCTAATGATTTGTTAAAATGCTTACTACATAATTGTAACTGTGTTCACAAATCAATAATAATTAGGCATGACTCAAAATTGTTTTATGAATACATAAAAACTTAAAAGACTACATAGAAACAGATCAACATGATAGTAGTGATGATCTGTGACTGATAAAATTATTAGGTGATTTATATTCTTGGTTATATTTTTCTATATGTTCTCATTTTTCTGTAATGAATATGTATCATTTTTTAATCTGAAAAGTCCTTAAAGATAAAATAATGAAATGTGGGCACAGTGTGATTCTTAAAATACATTTACATTGCATATTTTTTCTGGATCATATTTTTCAAATTCCTCTCTCATGTTCCTAAAGTCTTCTCTGAATTTATCTTTTAGCCACTTTTCTATATCAAGTAAATCTTCTTTGTCTTCCTCTCATCTTGATAATTTTTTGACATGACCTATAGATATGACTGAGGAGGTAAAATACCAAATATTTACTTGATTTAAGATTATATAAAATCTTGTAAAGGTAATTAGGTTTGACCCTTTGCATCAAACATTTACTTTAGAAATAAAGGTTTAAATCACCTTACATAAAAATGTAAAATGTACTTATATAAATCAGTATTTCTTACACTGAGTTCTATGAACATATAAAATTTCCCAAGTTCATTTCCAGTAGTTCATGAAATTCTATGTAATATATAAAGTACATGCACATCTTTCTAGGAAGAGAGTTCACAGTTTAATTAGGTTCTCAGTAGAGTCTGTAATTACCTGCAACCCCTGTTGGCATGGTACTGTTGCCTTTAGCACAAAAAGTCCTGAGGCCTAGGCAAATGAGGATGGTGGTCACCCTGCCTGCAATCTAAGAAAGAGCAATGAATAAAATAATTCAAAGACTCAATTGGAACTTAAATGAATGCATAAGTAAAAGTGAAAAGCTTCCTTCTTATTTTAAGGCACAAAATACTGCCATTTCTTCTTATTGAACTTATATCCCAGGACTTATTTTGTATACAGATCAAAGCTAGTGGTATCTTCTTAAATTTCCAGGTTAACTGCAATTTGTGAGTGACACCCATGTGTCTAGTGACTACACATCCTTACCTTTTGTCACATGTATTTGGTGGTCACAGCATCATTATGTTAGATATGATTGCCTTGGCAAGCTCACACTCAGTTTCAGTCAAGAAAGGAAAATGCATCTCATTGCATAAGAATCCAGATCTGTAACAGCGAGTGGAACACGGGTGCTGTCCCACGGCCTCAGTGCCAATGGGGTACATCAGCTGATCTCTGCCCCATTGGAGACAGGTTAGGAACCAGGAAAAGGGGCCCAGGAGAGGCCTCTGCATTTCTCCAGAACATGGAAAGGATGGGCCTGTGAATTCTTGAGACAAGCTTCTCCTTGACAAGGCATACTCAGATTATGGGCCACCTTTTTATTTCTCTTTTGTAATCTATCAGTCTTTTCCCAGTCTTTTTATACAGCCAGGTTTGTCTCCACTGTGTCTCAAGGACTCATAGGAGGGTCCTTAGGCCACCCCTGGGGCAGCATTCCCAGAGAGCTGGGTGATGGCAGAAGAACTGATGAGACTGCACGGCAAAAGCAGACCTGGTGGGGTTGGAGGAGGAACTCAGTCTGGCTGTCCCTGACGCACCTAAGAGATTTTCTTTTCAGTGTCCACTTGAGAGCTCTGGGTTTGTTTTAAGAATGGTGCTGTTTATGATGTGCACATACTTTGTAATGTCAAGGAATAAGCAAGGGTGGTTTTATTCATCTGTTTAGTTTTTACCTGAAACTTGGACTTTTTGGATCATCTGTTGTGATCCTCCTCAGTGTTTTAAGAGTTACATTTCTTTTGAGAGCACCTCCTCAGTTCTCAACATACCTGCATCAGTAAAATGAAACATGAGATTTAATCTCAGTGTTTTATGACAAGTACATTATCTAGAGATGGCAAATGTGAGACAGGCAGGCCATGAACTTCGCTCCAGACAACGCTGGTCATTGTGGCACGCCTGGGGTGAGTTCTACTGAACATTTAGCAATGATATACACGGAAAGAATATTTAATTGTGTGTATGTGTAGAGATGCACATACAGAATAGATGTGCCCATTTTCATGTTAAAAGTGAATAATACTTTGTCAGGCCATGTGTCCTGCGTTTTGTTTTGTTTTGTTTTGATTTTTGTGGTACTGGGTGTAAAGCTAGGCATATTCTACCACTGAGCAATATACCCAGCCACTGATTTAGAATTTGAAAACAATATTTTATGGCCACATGCACATGACGTATACCTTTATATGTACACAATTATTGAGAAATACATCAACTGCTCATACTTTGCCCTTAGAGAATGATCATTAAAAGTTTGACTTATTAGTTGATTTCATCTACCTTTCCTGATATCCAGTATATATGGGACGTTTTTAGCTTGAGGTCAAGATACGAAAGGAAGTAAACCACAAAGCAGCATAAACATTACAATTCAATAATTCAGGCTCTGGAGCTAGACATGAAATAGGCTCTGAGTCTACATTCTAACTCTACAACCTGGAAGTTCTACTTATAGCTCTCTGAGTCTCAGTTCCTTTATCTATAAGATAAAGGAAATAACATTTACTTCAGGATTTTTTAAGGAGTAAATGTTACTTTATATAAGGAGCCTAGTACAATGTGTGGAATTAATAGGCTTTCAACAAATTGCTTTTATAGTAACTGTACTGAAACTGGATTAGAGCTGAACAAACTCAAAGTAGAGTCTAGTACAAGGTACACAGCTGAGGAGTGATTACAAAGTAGGGATAGGACTCAGTCCCAGTCAACAGACATTTACTATATGGCCACTGTATGCCGGACACCATGTGAAGCACCAGGGTCAGAAAGGAGAGGGGGCTGGGGGTGATGCCTATAATGATGGTTCATGATGGTTCATGTCCATAATCCCAGCACTTGGGAGGCTGAGGCAGGAGGATCACTGCAAATTCAAGGCCAGCCTGGGTTACACAGTGAGTTCAAGACCAACCTTAACTACATAGTGAGACCCTGTCTCAAAAAAAAATTTTTTTTTCATTTTAAAAAGAAATAAAGGAGAAGGGAGCAAAGGGTGCGTGCAGAAGGCAGGGAATGTCCTGTCCCTGGGCTCTTCCTATCATTACCTATCTGGGTTGCCTCCGGGCGCTACATACTTAAAGTCCAGCAAAATCAAAGTATCAAAGATGTATGTCTTGTATCTAATGACATAAATTTTTTAAAATTTAAGATGAAAGTTACCATTGCCAAAGCTTTTCAAACTCCACATCCTTCATACGAAAACCTAGTTTGTTAAGAATTTCTTTAAATTCTGTCTTGAGTGTTGTTCTTTTGTCTTCTGAGTTGTCCCATGGTCTGAGACCCAGAAACCTGTTTTCAATAAAAGGAACAATGGACTGGCTAAAGTGTGAAATATATTCCACCTCAGATATCTAATATGCAGATTTTCATTGGCTTTTCCTTTAGCTAATGAAGATACCTATTTTAGTCCTTAGAATTTCATTACTTGGGTTATCAATGTGAAGGCAGAAAGAAATACCCAGTAAATCATATCCACATGCATGTCTAAAATTAAGGCCAGTTGCAACAGCCCTCTGAATTCCGGCACAGGAAAAGCGTCTACCTATTTTTTGTTTTGTTTTGTTTTATTTTCCTTTGAAGTGTGCATGAATGAGTGTGGCTATCATCAGTGCACTGCCTTCTGTTAAAAGGCCAAACCAGGTAGGAATTCCTGAGGGATGTGGTTCCTAAACTGCTGCATAGAAACTTCGGGTTTTCAGAACTTTATCTTGGAGTTTTAGCCTATGTGAAATTCAGGATATCAAAAAATAGGAAAAGAGGGAAAAGAGACATGTTTGTTTACTAGTAGAAGAATATAGTTATATTCCAGCAAACAGAGATCAGATCCCTTCCCCAAAATTTTACACTTTTTAGCCTGGGTAATGTTTCAGATTTTTTTAATGCAGTTTGGCAATTTACAGTTTTATTTGATTTTATGCGGAAGAAAATTAGTGACTTAAGTTAAAAAATAAAAAAATAGGTCATAATCCTGTTGCTTGTATGGCAAAATTGAATTTTGGGTAAAAATCAGATATAGAAGTAGAAAGTAAGAAAGACAGCAGGAAAACATTCCTAATCTCTCTGATCCTTGCCTTCCAGCTGAGCCATTCGGCAGAGTCCTCCCAAATACACAGGCTCCTCCCTCCTCAGCCCCAGCCCTGTGCCGACTGGATGACTTGTGCTAGTTGGAAGGCTCTGTGCCAGGGGCTGGCAATAGTTGTCTAGAAATTTAGACAACACTATGAGAAGCACATCTCTTTAAGAACCAAAGGTTTATTTCCATATATGTTACATTGCCTTCATCACTTTTTTAAAATCTGCCCCTCCCTCTGGGATCCTGTTTACTTAATAAGTTTAATATTGAGAACTAAACACATGCCAAGCAATGTGGATCCAAAGTTGATCAAGGCATGGTCTCCATTAACAAGCATTGAGACCTAGCTGGGGACAGCTACAGATAGCATGATGAGGGCGACGAGACCAGAGAGTGTGGAGAGCTAGAAAGACAGAGAGCACAGCCACTTAAAGCAGTATAAAGACTGTGGAGTGGGGGTGACTAGCAGAGAACATTTCTCAGACAAAGCAAGGTTTCAAGTGAATTTTGAAGGATGAATAGCAAGTAACTGGGGAAAAAATGGAGAGGGAGGTGGGAGGAGGGAGCTGAAGGTAAGGAGTTGGATCGAAGCTCCATGAGGCAGAGGAAGCAGTTAAAGATGAAGGTAAAGGATGCAGGTTGTGTTTAAGGCATTGCAGGTGAACCCGGAGGGCTGGGGTAGAAGACTCACAGAGGTGTGGTAAGAGATGACTCCAGAGAGGGGAACGGGGACAGGTGGAAATAGGCTTGAGTGTCAGCGGTGGAAAGGAGAAAGGTAAGGTACTGCTCCATACTTTGAAAGGTTGGGGAACACCATGGAAGGCCTGAAATCAGAGAGCAGTTATAGAAAAATCGTTTCTGCTACATGGAAATCCCAGCCTAGCAAAGGGCCATGACGGAAGTCAGGAAAAGAGCTGAGGGTTTGTTGATACAATGGGTGAGAGTTGACAAACGACAGCATCAATATAGAAAAGAGGAAAGATACAAGAGGGATTCCATGAACATATGATGTATAAGAATTTCCCTTTATCCATCTTCAAAGAGTCCAGCTACCTCCAGAGAGCTTTAGCCTGGGCCCTTTTGGAGGCGGGGAAATAGTCTGCAGTGCCGGGTGAGATACACTAATTCCTTGAGGGTGAATTTCTCGAGGGTAATTTCTTGACTGTTTTCATTTGTTGCTTTTTTAAAAACTAATCATTTTATTTTCAAATCCTCACCCCATTTCCAATCATTTCCCTACCCCATCCAGGAAAACTGGTAATCTTTCCTAGCATAAAAGCCAAATCTGATTTTTTTTTTTTTTTTTTATGTGGGTACCAGGAGTTGGCCTCAGGACCTCACACTTGCTAGCAAGTGCTTGTGCCGCTGAGTGATATCACTGGCCCTTTTTATCCTTTATGTGGGTACCAGGAGTCAAACTCAGGACCTTGCACTTGCCAAGCAGGCGCTTATGCCACTGAGCTATCTCACCGGCCATTTTTTTCCTTTATGTGGGTTCCAGGAGTCGATCTCAGGACCTTGTGCTTGCCAGGCAGGCGCTTATGCTGCTGAGCTATCTCACCGGCCCTTTTTTTCTTTTTGAGACAAGGTCTCACTAGTAGTTCAGGCTGGCCTTAAACTCACTTTGTAGCCTATGCTGGCCTCGAACTCACCTCAATCCTCCTGCTTCAGCCTCCTGAGTGCTGAGATTACAGGTGTGCGCCACCATGCCTGGCCCAAGTCTGATTTTTCAGTTCTCTGAGTATTTCCTGAGATTACAGAGATAAGTCCTGGCCCTCCATGCTGTGTGATTTCAGAGTCTGTTTTTGTCCAAGTCAGGCACAGACTCCGGTCACCTGGTAGCCCTCATGGTTAATCAGTGTTGTTATTTTCTTCCCCATTCTATTTCCTTCTTCTTAATCAAGGGTTGGGATATTTATGTATAGTGATATTATTTGATGTATACAGTGATATTATTTATGTATAGGGTTATTATTTGAGTAATGTGGACTATTGAAAATGTCTCAAGCATAATAGTGTGTTTCTATTATGCTTGAGATTAGATTATATAGTCTAATCCTAACATATAAGCATGTGATTTAAATTGTAGCCAGAATTTTTTTGATAATATGAAAATCAAACTTCTGATTTAATCACCCATTAGTATTTCCTTTGCCTCAAGATCATTGCTTTTAAATAACTGCTTTATGACAAAAATAACCCCAAGCTCCCATCTTTTCATAGATAATTGTAGTTTTACTTTTTTTTTTTTTTTTTTTTTTTTTGTGGGTACCGGGGGGACGACCTCAGGACCTCGCGCACCAACAGGCACCCGTGCCGCTGAGCGATATCACCGGCCCCTTTTTCGTATGTGGGTTCCGGGAGTCGAACTCGGGCCTTCGCGCTTGCAAGGCAGGCGCTTAAGCCGCTGAGCCGTCTCACCGGCCCTGTAGTTTTACTTTTAAAGTGCATATCATTTTTAAAAAATAAAGGAGACTAATCCTTTTTTTCATAGTACAAAATAAGAAATCAGAAATTAATTTTTATTTCAAGAAGGAATTTTTTTTTAAATGCTTAGCAGTTAGCAACAGCTAATGTTGCTCTATTCAATTGTAAGACAGTTTTTTCGTGGGGGCAGAGAGGGTTTCATGAGTGAATCAACTGATCATGGTTACTCTGTAACGCCAGAACTCCAAAATCTGGAAGGTTTACAGCTCCTGATGCTGCTCCCATGACAAGAGTCTCTGATCTAACCCACATTCTGCTGACAAAGGTCTTAGCAAGCTGAGTCAGGGTACTAAAGCTTTTCCCTTGCCCATCCACACTTCCTTGTAAAATCAAATTCTAGTAAGAACCTCCCCCACCTTGATATGTGATCGCTTTCCATATCTACTTTGGTCCCATGATCTCCAACACCCCTTTATTATATCTGATTACCCTGGCCTGTCTTCAGCAAGAATCCTGTTAGGTTGGTTTAGCCAGATTCCCCTTACTTCTGATATTTCCTTTTAGTAATGTTCCATCCACCTCTCCCACTGGACTCCTAGGCTAGAAATCTCCACTTATCTATGCTGTACTCAAATTTAAATCCAATCTCTCCCAATCTCTTTCTCCTGTTACGAAATGCCATTGCTGTGGTCCCTGTACCTATTGTGATGGTCTTGAATAAAGTCTGCCTCTCTGTGTTTTAACAAATGTTATTGAATTTTTCTTTTCTTTTTATATCCTCCTTATTCTTTAATCTTTTCATAAAATATTTGTAAATTTTCCAACCGTTGATAAAGTATTTATAAATCTTCTTCCCCTGGCCAACAGGAACCAAGGAAATGATTTGTCCTCTTTGGGACCAGGACACTAACAGAGGAATAAACAGCATACTCCCTGGGGCCTGCAGGGTGCTGATAGTCCCAGGGAGACATCCCGAGGGAAAAGGGAAAGCTTGGAATTTGGAATTGGACTATCTGGTCTAGCTGTCTTGCCCACTTGAGACATTTCTTCCAAGTGTCAAACACTGAAGCTTCCAGTTTTATTTTTTAAAAAGCAAGGTATCCCCTTGTACTGGCATGCTTAGTTATCCAGCTACTAGCAAATGCAGAGGATGTTGTACTAAGCTGTTGTTCATAAAGGGAGTAATCAGTTGGACAGATAGTAGCTTTCTCAGTCAAGCAGGAAACCAGTCATAATTCTGCCAATGACCCAGGGGAACAGCTCAGGTTACAGACAGAGGGTCCTTCCATTCACTGCAGGAAATAGATCATCCATGCAGCAGGGACAGCATCACACACATGGACTCTTTCCTGCACTCTGGGTATCAGAGTATCAGTGAAGACCCTTGCCTTCTTGGCAGTGCTGACAGGAGGGAAATTCAGAAGAAAAACATACCTAACTTAGCAAGAGAGGGAAAAACACAATTTTTATACCTCATTCACGTCTATGCCAGGCTCCAGGTTGAGATAACAAGCTGGCCCTGCCACGCAGCAAGGTGACTCTGCTCCTTACATGGCTGTTGCTCTCAGCTGACTGGCCTGAAAATATGCATGCTTGTTTTCAACCTGGTGGGCACTTTTCCAGCACTGTGGTAAGAGAAAGTAACAAAGCTCAGTACTCCTTTCACACTGACAAATCAATGTATTACGCAGCAATATCAGTAGCCGGATGTGCTCACACTTGATTCACCTGTTCAGATACTCTGTGACAATTACAGGGATCTGAACAGCCAAGAGCCTGATGACAAAGATAAAATTAAGAGCCTTTAGAGCAGCACAAATCTTAATAGCTAAATCTTGGAAGCAGCCTATATGTCCATCAACAGATGAATGGATAAAGAAAGTATAAGTACATGATGGAGTACTACTCTGCTACAAAGAAGAATAAATTTGAGTCATTTATAGGAAAACGGACACACCTTGAGACCATAATGTTAAGTGAAATAAGTCAGACACACAAGCTTAAATATTGCATTGTTTCTCTTATATGAAGACCCCAAGGAATTAAAAAAAAACTAAAGAGCAAAATAAAATAAGAGATCATAGGAAACAGGGAGATAGATCTTTTGCAAAAGGGAAGGGTACCAAGAGATGAAGGGGGAGGAGGGGAGGAGAAAGGAAGTAAAAAGAATTGTGATGTGTTATGTACATGTACCAACTCCCTGTGATGATGGTAATCAGTATGTACTGCAAACATGTACTAATAAAAATTAAAATTTTTGAAAACTAAGAGCCATAGCTTCATAAGTGAACATAGCATGAATTAGTTGTTCTTTTAAAAAATGATTTGCCTTTCTGTTTACAGAAACATGTTAAAGGTTTTCTGTAAAAATTAATTTTGATACCATTAAATTAAAAAATCAAAAAGAAAAAATAATTAGGCATATTTCACTGTCCAAAGATAATCATTATAAACATTTTGGTACACAATAGTCCTATTCTCTTTCTGTGCCTGTTATTAATATGAAGATTATTATTATTTATGGTATAAATATGTATATTCTAATATCTTATTCTTTTCACTTAGCCTTATTACATTAATATTTTCTTATGTTGTTAAAACTTCTTGGAAGCATTATTTTTGCTGGTTATGTTATATTCCCTGCTATGAAAGTTCCGGTTTAATGTTTACTTAGCCATTGCTGTAGTGTTAGCTATGAGGCTGTTTCCAGTTCTTTTTTTACTTTGAATAAGACTCTAAAGAATTGTATGCAATAAGTTTTTCCCTTGTACTTTGAACTACTTTCTTAAAATAATTTTATATTAGAAGAACTGGGTCAAAGAGAATGAATATGTAAACCTCACGATAAAATTACCTTCCAATGTCTTCTACAAATCAGAACTCTCTCCAATAATACATAAAAGTGTCAAGATATGAGTTTGAATTGGATTCTACTTTTCACTGATGGGATGACTTGGGGCAAGTTAGTTGACTTCACTGGGCTTCAGCTTCTTCATTTCTGAAATGGAGACTCCTACCTCTCAAAATTATGACACTTAAAAGATCTAACCTATATAACTTGGCACTAGTTCTGGTATATAGTTGTGTTCAACTTAAATATTAGTTTCCTTGTCCCTTACCCCTATTTGTTTTGCCACTGGTAATTAGAAATGAAATACATCCTCAGGTTTGTTATATTTCCTATTAGCCACTATCTAGATCATGGATGAAACATCTTACCTACAAGGCATCTGAAGTAGTTAATTGTACAGAAACAGGCAGAATCTTTTCTACATACATTTGGTGTATAGAACCCATAAGATACTACGTAATTTAATTGGTAAGAAATTATTTAGTGTATTTGTTACTGTTATTGCATTTCTGAACAGAGTATTTTATATACTTACCTCTTTTATCTTTCTTCAAATTATTTGCCATTTCTATACTTACTTTTCTTACCAGAAAAGTAAGGATAATACTTGTCCTACCTTATTCATGTAACTGAACATGAAAATACTTGGCTAACCACTGTTTTACTCACCAACTAACCACATACAATGAGTCAGTTATAAGTAGGATTAGACATAGATGTCACAGAGCTATGGAAGGGAAAAGGAAAGATGGAATAAATCTTTATCCAGAACTTATATTTTACACACATTATCTATATACACAAGATCCTGAGAACTGCTTCACAATTATTCTATTCAAATCTAATAGATTAGCAAACTGAAATTCAGCAAAGTTAAGTAACTTCCTCAAAGTCCTAAGCTACCATGAAGTAAAGACATACTCCAAATATTAACCTATATGCTAGGAAACAGAAAGGATTTTTATGCTTTATCAACTTTATAATTATTAAGACCACTGTGAGACTGAACAATTTATTTTATTAACTTTCATTTTGTTGCTTACAGAAAAAAACACAAGGTTAATCCATCTGAGAAATTTATTTTATTAAAGGATTACTTGAAAAGGACCTGCACTGAGAAATATCATATACCATGAGCAACCAGGGGAGACTATTGTTATGGCTTGTGTCTAGATGTCCCCCAAAGCCCCATGCAGTCATGACAGGGGGTACTTTTCCGAGGTGGCTGGATCTAGAGTGTATTGTGCTGGTGTTACAGAAATCTGATATGAAACCAAATGGAAGACTCTTGCACCTGAGGAGTTGGAAGGCAACTTTTATTACGCTAGCAGGATGATGGGAATCAGGTCTCAAATCATCAGTGTAGAGTCAGCTTAGAGTTTAGCTTGAATACATTTTTGCAAGCCAGAAATACAAAGCTGATTGCAGGTTATTATATGATTGGTTACATAGGCTAAACCATATGTTGTCAGGCAGATTTGTTCTGGGCAGGCTCTGCTAGGGAGGGGGCTGTCCAAGTGTGCAGGTGAAATCAGGCAAGCATGTCCTTGACTGGGTTATTCTGTCCTAGGTGGAAAGTTCCTGGAATAGGCAAGCAAAACAGAATGTGTTTATAGGCTGGAAAGTACGGGCGATGCAGCTGGATGCAGTCGGATAAGGCTGAGTCAAACCGTCTCCGAGTTATAGCTGGCGTGGGGGTCAAGGCTGAGTCCAACTATGTGACGGGCAGCAGGAGCTTAGGCAGCGGCTACTAATTGATTTCTAATTTCTGCTATGAGATTTCTGTAAGTTTGCCATTACACTGGGATCAAGGGTGTCTGATTACTAAATCAGTCCACTGATTGGCTTGGCATATTCTGGCTAGGATTAAGGGTGTGAGTGCTACACCATCCCTAGGGCTAGAAGCCTGCATAAAATATAAGGGACAGAAAAAGGGTTAATGTGCTCTTGCTTGCCTGTTTGCCGAGCACTATTTCTCGTCTGCCATGCCCCTCTGCCATGTCACCCTGCCTTGGAGCCAGCCCGCTATGGACTGAAACTTCTACAAACTGTGAGCCAAATAAACTTTAATTTGGGTGTCAGGTATTTTGTCTCACCAGTGAGAAAAGTAACTAATGCTACTATGATATGTGTAGGCCAACAGGGTGGAAGGAAAGGGAGAGATTCGAAAACCCCAAAGTTTTATTTGTTTTCAGTTTGTAAAATACATAAACAAACTCCATATGGAAGACAGCTCCATTAGTATGGTAAGTATTGAGTGTCATATCTGTGCAGGCAGGGTGTCTGTGACCAAGTGTAACCAGCAGAGCCTCCTGCAAATGTGCCGGTCATGTGAAATCTTGGAAAAGAGAGGCCCAGAAAGAAAGGGCTGCCTATGTTATTCAGGGTCTGCCTTGCTCCTTTCACAAAAACATTCTTGCTCCTTTCATAAAAACAGCCAGAGTGAGGTCCCCACCAAGCCCCTCAAAAGAACAAAGATACAAGGAAAAAAAAAAAAAAAAACAGGATAAGACTGTAAACCAAAATAACTACTATTTCTGTTAAGTTAAAACAGATGAACTGCAGGGTATTTTAGGCCAAAGTCATTTTTATATGGTTCAACCTATACATATTAAATTGTTACTTAGATCTAGAAAAAGTTGTTTCTGGGGAATAATTCCAAAAGTGACACATGGTGGTTAGGGTTCTAGTGAGCTATCACCTCTAAATTATATCCATCACTTTTGAACTAGAGTATGAACCAGGCACAGTGGTCCACACCTATAATCCCAACCATTTGAGAAGCTGAGGCAGGAGAATTGCTTCAACCCAGGAGTTTGAGACCAGCCTGAGCAACACAGTAAAACCCTATCTATAAATAAATGAAGAAGTAAATAAATAAAATTGAACTATGAAATATTTTGGGATATTTCATATTATACAACATAAAAATTAATTATAGTCATAGCCTCTTTTTTTGTTTTTGTTTTTTTTTTAATCCTGCACTTTAATTTCTGCACTCAAAAAATCACATGGGGCCAGGGATATAGCTCAGCAGCTAAAATGCCTGCCTGGCAAGCATAAGGTCCTGAGTTTGATTCCTGGTACCAAAAAAAAAAAAAAAAAAATCACATGGATGTTATGTACAGTAGAATTTGTGTATATTTTGACAGCTTAAGTGGATAACTTGACAAGAATATCTATATTACCCCAGGTGGAAGAAGGAGCATTAAATAAGGAATCAGAAGTCCTGCTGCCTACTAGTTGTGTGGCCTCGGTCAGAGCCACTTGTCTGGGTTTCATTTTACATCTTCGTAAAACAAAGATAACCCGAATCATAGAGTAGCGCGTGGGTGTGATTTGGAACAGTAATAAAGCGAGGAAGAAACCTTTACATTTATAAAATGTTACAGTGTCCACTGTAGTCTCATAAGCAGTAATGCTATGCGTCACTGAAGAGTTTCACCTCTGGTTTGAAAGGAGCTGGAATAGATTGTTCCCAGGTACCTCCTGCAGGGTAAGGAAAAAGCCATCTACACTGACGAGCCTCTCTCTGTTTGATCACAACACACCACGAGCAACCTGACTCTGCTTTTAACCAGTCAGTGCGCTCAACGTGGACAGAGACATCTCTGTCACTGGATGGAGCCTTGGAAAATTATTTTGTGGGCTTAAATCACTCCACTAGTCTTCACACATGGGTCAGATTTGGGGGGCTATTACTGAATGCCTACTCCGTTATTTTAGTTACATAGAGCTGGTTTCCATGAATTTCATCTCTTTGTATGTTCAGCACACTTGGACAATGTCCCTTCAGTAAGAGACAAATATTCTTAGATGATCAGCTTGTGTCCCTGCTGAGACTAGGATGCTGGTGCTGCCCTCCAGGGTCTCATCCCAGCCTGAGCCAACTAGGTGGCTTGTCTCAGTATGTGGTAGATTCTGTCACAGTAAATAGGGCTACAGGGAAATACCACAGGCAAAGATCCACTCTAACAAGGGCAGTTTGGGAAGTTTGTCTGAGGAGGAATTAAGCCAAACTGGGTGACTAAGAGAGAGAGAGTGCTTCAAACACATGAGCAGTTTGAAGCAGGAATCCAAAATGAACCTGGTAGTGCATAGGCTAGAAGGAACCTGACAGGAGCTGGGGGGTAAGGGAGCAGCTTGGAAGGTGGGCAGCCAGTTTGAGGGTTGGGCTTTCTTCTGCAGGAAGTGGGAGACACCGTGGCCTTTGGGCAGGAAAGTAATACCTCACAGCAACCTCAAGCAAGATGAAGGCCAGTTCCCTACCTTGAAAATACACCAGAGCATCTGCTGGGAAGTTCCTACATTAAGAAAAGGGCGGGGGCGGTGAGATGGCTCAGCGGCATAAGCTGAGTTCCACTCCCGGTGCCCACATAGGAAAGAAGGGCCGGTGATATCGCCGGCACGGGCGCCTGCTGGCTTGCGAGGTTCTGAGGTCGACCCCGGTACCCACAAAAAAAAAAAGAAAGAAAGAAAGAAAAGAAGAAAAGGTGGGGGATTAGGGAGCCTTTCATTTCCCAGGAATGCAGAAAGCCTGGACCGCAGCTGTCCCTCAGCGCACTGACATAGACTGCAAACTCCTGCAAGGTAGGGTCCCAGTCAGCTTAGCCGGTGCCAAACCCTGTGCCTGAAAATAAGAAAAAGGAGAGGGAGGGAGAGAGAGAGGGAGACAGAGACAGAGAGAGAGACATGAAGACAGAGAGACAGAAGGGGAGAGAGAGACTGGGAGAGGGACAGGGACAGGAAGGGAGGAAGACGGGTCTGCTGATTTAAACGAGCTCGCCCCGAGGTGTGCGCTGTCAGGGGCTGGCATCCGGACACCAGTGGAAGTGACCCGCAGGCAGGGAGAAAGCGCCTCGGACACCGCAGACGCGGGCAGGCAATCCCCCCTTCCTCACCGCTCTGACCCGAGGGTAACCGCGATAACGACATCACGCGCGTACTCCAGAACCCGCTTGCTTCCAGCCACCCCTCGGCCACCAGCCCGCCCCAGTTCCGATCCCGCGCCGCGTCACCGGCGGCGCGCGCCCTGGGCCGCTGCCCCGAGTCCCCTTCGCGGTTCCGGAGGAGCCGCGAGGCGCTGTTCCTGCCGGGTGGAGGTTACCACTGGCAACGGAAGAAGCGCCCAGCACCCCTCCGGCCGCGCTGCGCCCCGCGCTGGGCAGAGCCTCGCCGGGGCGGAGAGGAGGGCGCGGGCGCGGGAGGCCGAGGTCCCCGGGCCAGGAGTCGCCCCGCGCAGCGCCAGGTGCCGCCCAGGCTCGGAGCGAGCGGGGTGGGTGGCCTGGGCGGGGCGCTGAGCCCGGACACCTCCCAAAGCAGAGGTGTCAGGACTCTCCGAACCTCGGAAATGGGCCTGGCAAGGGAAAGAAACTGGGAGAAACCGGTTAACCTAAAGTTAGCCGAGTTCCACGCAAATGGCTTCGTCCCCATCGCGGTAAACAGAGAGAGGCTGAGCGTGGACGCCTTGCGAAGCGCGAGGCGCAGAAACGCACTCTGCCGCCTCGCTGTCTTCACTCACTCAGAATAAAGCTCAGGGCTGACTTTGCCAGGGCGTTTCGGATAGCCTTGCTCTATGAGTGACATAACTCGCGTATGCCGCTGGAGTTTACTGTACAGTTTTGAATCTTGGTGGAATTGGTGAATGCTAGGAAAGGCGGATGTTCAGGATTAGTGGATTCTGTCAAATAGTTTTCCAGAGTGGCTGTACCATTTTGCATTTCCACCAGCAATTTATGAGCATCCCGGGTTCCAGCTGTTCACATCTCTCCACCCCCACCCATCCGCCCCCACCCCGGGACCTTCGCACAGAGCTATGGTACAGCCTCAGTCGCCACACCTTCTTCAAACTTTTGTCTCCCTCCCTCTCTCTCTCTTGAGACAGGACCTCATCAAGTCACCAAACTGCTCAGGTTGGGCTCCAACTTGTGATCCTCCTGCCTCAACCTCCAAAAGTGTGGAATTGCAGGCCTGTGTCACCATACCTGGCTTGTTCCGCATTCACGTCAACCCTTGACACTGTCTTTTTTAGTGTTAGCATCTTGGTTGTGTGCTGGCATCTCACTATGGATCGTTTTCTTTTTATTTGAAATTGCTGACTACCAGCCATTTCGAAACTTACAGAAATGAGTTTCACGTGATTCAACGTAATGATTTGCTTTTCCCTCCCGAGAGATGGGTTGAACACCGTTTCATATGCTTAGTTACTATAGTGTTTGTAAAGTCTAAGTTTCTCTTAAAGAGCTTCCATCTATTTTTAGTGGTTTACATCTGTAGTTTGCCTTTCTCACTCTAAATGGTATAACAAGGGCTGAATTGTGTCCCCTCAAGAGCCATAAACTGGGTATGGTGGCGCATGCCTGTAATTCCACCACTCTGGCTGAGTGAGGCAGAAGGATTGCAAGTTCAAGACCACCCTAAGCTACACATCAAGATCTGCTTAAAAAAAAAAAAAAAAAAAAAAAAAAAAAGGCATATGCTGAAGGCTTAATCCCTCCTATCTCAGAATGTGTCCTACTTGAAGTTAGGGCCCTTAAAGGGGTTCAAATAAAATGACACGGCGTTCCCAAATCCAGTATGATTGGTATCTTTATAAGAAGAGATTGCGACAGACAGACACAAAGATGACCATGTGAGGACAGTGAGGAGGTGGCCATCTACAAGCCTGGGAAAGAGGCCACAGGAGATCCCACGCCTGCCAACATTTTGGTCATGAAACTTACAGCTTTCAGAATTCTGAGAAAATGAATTTGTTGCTTAAGTCACCTGGTCCACAGTATTTTATTATGCCCTAGTAAACCGAAATGATGTACTTGCTTAATGAAAGTTCAGTGTATTCCAAGTCATCCATGTTTCATTTTTAATTTTATGATTTTCTTTTATTTTTGTGTGAAAAACATTCTTTTAAAAAAACAGTAATAAGGGGCCGGTGAGATGGCTCAGCGGCGTAAGCACCTGCCTGGCAAGCGTGAGGGCCGGAGTTCGACTCCCGGAACCCACATACGAAAAAGGGCCGGTGATACTGCTCAGCGGCACGGGAGCCTGCTGGTGCGCGAGGTCCTGAGATTGACCCCGGTACCCACAAAAAAAAAAAAAAACTGTAATAAGAAAGAATTAAATGAATAGTTTTTAAAAAATATAATGTAACAATACAAGGTTAAAGATATCATGCTGAAAGAGGAAATATTAGAAACATTACAATTACAGCCAGGAAGAGCACAGGTTACTTCTTGCCTTCACTATTATTTAAATTGTTTTCTGATGATTCTGGACAACATAATTCAACAAGAGAAAAAACAAGGGGCACGTGATTGGAAAGAAATGAACATAATTTGCAGACTTGATTTGTGACCTTGAAAACTCAAAGAAATCTGAAAAACTCTTACAACAATAGCAAGAAACTTTTTAACAATGTTTCAGTACAAATATTAAAAAGCCAGTAATCTTTCTATAGACAAAGAACAATCTTCAGGGGAATACAGTATATAGTAAAAGACTAAGTTCCATTTAAAATAGAACCAAAAATTCTAAAAGTCTATGAATGGAAATAATGAAGATACCCAGTTTTCTAGGAAAGAAACATCCACTATTGTAAAAACATAAATTCTCCTTAATAGTGTTGTAATTTAATGCAGACTCTATTAAAAATTTTAACATCAGACAAACTAATGCTAATATCTATGTGGATATAGACATACATACAGACATACACATAGACCGCAAGAATGCAGTAATAGCCAAACCTTAAAAGGAAGAGTCATAGAGGGGTATTAGTCCTATAAACCAAGAAAATATCAAGAAGGAAGAGCAATGAAGACCCTGTGGTATTAGTGTCTGACTAGTGCATGGTCCTTCCTTTCATTTGCTGTGTAGTTTCACTTAGGGACATACCACAGCTTATTTACCTGTTACATTGTATTCCAGTTTAGTCTATTATAAACAATGTTGCAACGAGTATTCCTGTACAAATCTTTGTAAGAACACATGTGGTCAGTTCTTTTGGGTTAATACCTAGGAATAAGATGGCCAGATCATAAATAGTTATACATCCAACTTAAGGGGAAAAAAAAACTGGGAAACTGTTTTACAATGTATTTCCTACCGGCAATGTATGAGAGTTCCTGTTAGTCTACATCTTCGTTAACATTGAATATGGTCAGGTTTTTCTTGTAGTTTGGTGCTGGGGATCAATAGTTTTTAAAATTTCAGTCATTCTAGTAAATGTGTAGTGGTATCTCACTGTGGTTTTAATTAGCATTTCTCTAATGACCAATGAAGAAAACCTTTTTACTTGCTAATTTGACCTCTATATATCTTCTTCGAACGTATCTGTTCAAATCTTTTGGGTCTCTCTCCCCCTTTTTAACTGAATTGTTTGTTTCTTGAGTGTTTGAGAGATCTTTACATATATAATCTGGATACAAGTCCTTTTAATATATATAATTTCAAAATGTGTTTTCCCAGTCTGAGACTCAACTTCTATTTCGCTTGACAGTGTCTTTCAAAGATAAGTTTTGGGGGTGTTTTTGGTTTTGGTTTTGGCTTTGGTGGTAAAGCAAACAGAACCCAGGTTCTTGTGCATGCTAGATAAGCACATTTCATCGAGCTCCATCTCCAGCCCTAAAGATAAATTTTTAATTTTGAGAAAGTTCTGTTATCAAGTTGTTCTATTATGGATGATACTTTTGATGTTCTAAGAAGTCTTTGCCTAACTCAAGGCCATCAAGACTTTTGTGCTGTTTAGTTTTGCTTTGTTTTTGAGACAGGGTCTTTCTATGTAGGTCAGGCTGGCCTTGAACTCACTGTGTAGCCTGCACTGGCCTCAAACTGCAGCAGCCTCCTGAGTTCTGGGATTACAGGCATACACCACCACACCCAGCTTTCTTTTATGTTTTCATCTCAAGATTTATATTTAGCTTTTACAGTTAAGGCTATGCCTTATTTCGAGTTAATTTTTGTGTATAATAAAAAGTATGGAACTAAGTCCTTTTTTGCCTGCCTGTTTAAATATGGGTATCCTGTGGTCCAAGCACCATTTTTTGAAAATACCATCCTTTCTCCACTAAATTATTTTGTACCTTTGTCAAAGTCAATTGTTCAGATGTGTATAGGCCTATTTCTGATCTCCTGTTTTGTTCCATGGATCTGTGTATCTATCTTTACATCAAAACCACACTGTTTCGATTAATGTAGTTTTAAATCCTCTTAAATCAGCAGGGGTTTTTCCTCCTAGTTCTGTCTTTCCAAGTTGTTTCACTTGGCTATGCCCTTTGCCTTTCCATATGAATTTTATAATCAGTTTATCGATTTCTACCAAAAAATAGCCTGTAGAGGTCTTGATTAGGGTTACATTGGATCTATTTTTATCATATTGTCCCTAAAATATTTCATATCTTATGCTATCATAAATACTGTTTTATTTCAAATTCTGAGTGTTCATTGAAAGTTTACAGAAATCTCACTGATTTTGTACAGTGAATATCCTATTAATGTGTTAGCTCTAGCAGCTTTTGTATAGATTGCATCAAATTTTCTATACAATTTGATCATTTGTGAAAAAAAAAACTTCTTCCTTTCAAATTTAGAAGCTCTTTACCTCTCTCTATGGCCTATTGCTATGGCTAGAAGCATGAGTACAAGGTTGAACAGAAGTGGTGACAGTGGACATTCTTGTCATGCTCCTGATCAAGGGAAGCCATTTAGACTTTCGCTGATAAGTATGATGTTAGTTATAGGTTTGGGTTTTTTTAATAGATAGCTTTAATCAGGTTGAGGAATTTTCCTTCTGTTTCTAGTTTAATGCAAATTATTTTAGTTTTATTTTACTTTGTTTTTAATCAAGAATGGATGTTGGGTTTGTCGAATGCTCTTTATGTTTCTTTTATGGTTTTTCTTTTTTAATCTGGCAACATGATAGATTATATTAATTTTTTTTTTGGTACCAGGAATCAAACTCATGACCTTGTGCTTGTCAGACAGGTGCTGTGCTGCTGAGCTATATCCCTGGCCCCTATATTAATTTTCTAATGTTAAACTAAATTTGTGTTTCTGGAATAAACCTCTAATTGGCTATTATGTTAAAATAGTTTAATATATTTTGATTCGATTTACCAAAATGTTGTTAAGAACGTTTGCACCTATATTCAGTCTTCTTTTCTTGAAATATGTGTCTGGTTTTGGAATCAGGATAACGGTTATCCTCAGAGAATGAACTTGGAAGTATAACAACCTTTTCATCCTTTATCAAGGGTTCATGTTGAATTATATTATTTATTTGCTAAATATTTGGTGGAATTTCCTAGTGAAGGCATCTGGGTCTGGCATGTTCTTTATGGGAAGGTTTTAAACCACAAATTCATTTCTTAAATACTGTAGGACTACCCACATTATCTATTTCTTCTTGAATGAGTCTCAGCCATCTTTCAAGGAATTTGTCCTTTCAAATTAAGTTATTGAGTTTATTGGCAGAAGTTGTTCATAAACTTCCTTTATTATTCTTCTAGCATCTGTAAACTGGTGATGTTGCCTCTATCCTCATAACCTGTTTCTTCTCTTTTTTTTTTTTTGTCATCAGACTGACTAAAGGTTTATCAATTTTATTGATATCAAAGAATAGCTTTTTTTACTGATTTTCTCTATTGGCCTGTTTTCCATTTTATTCATTTCCACCTTGATCTCTGTTACCTCCTTTCTTCTACTCACTTTGGGTTTAACATCCTTTTCTTTCACTTCCTAAGGTGAAAGCTGGCAGCACTGATTTGAGGCATTTTTTTTCTAATATCAGCGTGTAGTGCTACAAATTTCCTAGACTATAATCTATTTTGTTAAGTATCCTGCGTATACTTGGAGAGAATGTGTTTTTGCTATTATCAGAGGAGGTGCTCCATAAACACCAATTCAGTCAAGTCATTCGTGTTTCTGAGTCTTCTACATCCTTCCTGATTATCCTATTTGTTCTATCCATTATTGAAAGACAGGTTGTTGTGGGTTAAACTGTATTCTCCAAAAAGATATGTCCAAGTCCTAATTCCTAGTACCTTGTAAAATGACCTAATTTGTAACTACAGTCTTTGCAGACTTCGTTGAGATAAAATGAAATCACACTGGATTAGGGTGAGCCTTCATCCAATGACAGGTGTCCTTACAAAATGAGGGAATCTGGACACAGGCACACAAAGAGAAGGACACCATACAAATACAGAGACAAAGAGACTTGGGAAGAACATCACGTAACAATGAAAACAGAGATGGGGAGAGCACCGCTACAAGCCGAAGAACTACATGGATTGCCAACTTACTGGCAGCCACCAGAAGCTAGGAAGAGGCAAGGAAGAGCCCTCCCCTAGAGTTTTCAGAGAGACATGGGCTGCTGGCACCTTGATATTGGAGTTCTGAGCTCCAGAACTGTGAGAAAATAATTTTCTGTTGTGTCGAGCCATCTGGTTTTGGCGGTTTGTTACAGCAGACCTAGGAAACTAATAGACACTTAAATCTCTGTGAATTTGTCAATTTCTCCTTTCAGTTGTATGTTTTTAAGTATTTGAAGCTTTGTATTTAGCAACATAAACATGTAGGGTTGTTGTGCCCTCGTGAAATGACTTTCTCTATCTCCCTTCTTTCTTCTTTCTTTGTCATATGTCTTTGTCTATCTTTTCACCTGTAACACACATTCACATTTAAAACACATTTCTTGTAGCAGCATTAACTTAAGTCTTGCATGTTTCTCCCATCTGACAATTTCGGTTTTGACTTAACTCTTTTTATAACTATTTTGAAACTGCACCTGCATGTATTAAATGTAGGGAGAGGTTTGTCCCCCTGAATTTTGTGTACTTTTGACAAGCTTTTAATAAAAGTTAGAAATCTACTAACGTTTTTTTTTTTTTTTTTTTTTTTTTTTTTTTTGTGGGTACCGGGGGGACGACCTCAGGACCTCACGCGCCAACAGGCACCCGTGCCGCTGAGCGATATCACCGGCCCCTTTTTCGTATGTGGGTTCCGGGAGTCGAACTCGGGCCTTCGCGCTTGCAAGGCAGGCGCTTAAGCCGCTGAGCCGTCTCACCGGCCCTCTACTAACGTTTTGAGAACAGTTGTGCGTGATCTCCCTCTAGTGGTCAAAACGGATAATGAAATTCGAACAATTTCAGAGCTGAACTTAGTGGCAAGCAAATATTTGAGTTATGTCAATTTCTTGTTAATTTGACTTTAATGTTTTCTGCAGCAGTTTGTAAAATGTCATCATAGTTCTGAGACATTCAGTTCTTAGAAGACCAAGAAGAGAAAACTGGCACCCTTGGAATCCAGCAAAGTGGTAGCCACCTAAAATAATTAATAACAAGTACGGAATTATTAGCTCTTTGATGTGTGACTCAGAAATATCATGGTAGTTGACATAGGATAGTCATAGTAAGCAGTGTAAATTACCACTTAAGGACATCCAGAAGGAAGACAAATCAAAAATGTAAGAAAAAACAATTCGAAAGTATGTATAGTCATTCCCTTCACAACTCCCTTTGAGTCCATGATTATTTCAAAATAAAACCTAAGGGCCAGTGAGATGGCTCAGTGGCGTAAGTGCCTGCCTGGCAAGCGTGAGGTCCTGAGGTCAACTCCCGGTACCCACATAAAAAAATAAAAATAAAATATATGAAAGGTTATGACAAATGGAAATGGGCCCAAACTCTCTATTTGTTTTTTTTTTTGTGTGTGTGTGTGGATACTGGGAGTTGACCTCAGGACCTCACGCTTGCCAGGCAGGCGCTTATGCCGCTGAGCCATCTCACCAGCCCCTAAAACTCTGTATTTAAAAGAACAAAAGTATTAACTTAATTTTTTTAATGCAAAGGAAAATATAATGGTTCACAGAGGACATACCTAAAGCATACAGAGTGTTGAAATTAAAGGGATAGACCAACAACCCATGTGCCAGCCAAAGGGAAACAGATATTGCTCTGTTAATTTTAGGTGGAAAGAACTTTAAGGCAAAAAAGGCATTGTTACAGATATTTAGAAGCAGGGCCACAACTTAATGATAAAAATTAAATTCACCAAACTACATAACAATTCACATCTTGCATGCCTTCTAATCTAGACAAAGCGTTAAAACATGTAAAGGAAAAATTGGCAGACCTGCAAGGAGAAATTGATTAGTCTACCATTAAAGCAACTGTGATTTTTTTGTGGCAGATGCAGAATATGCAAAATTATATTTCTGCTTACTCTTAATTTACATGATGCAATTCCATATGCCTACCTTTCATGGTGCTGCAGAAAAACTATGGTGGGTTGCAGGTGTGCCATTATTAGAAAAACTTGAGAAACATTGCACTAGAAGTTGAAGTACAGTATTTCCCCATTCATTCAACCAACATTTATTGAACAACTATTATGTTTAAGGTAGCATGGAGTTTATACACTAAAAGTGTCACTTGTGGTTTTACTTATAAAGTTTAGCCACCTAATAGAAATGTATATAAATTGTAATTTCATAGAAATTATAAAGAAAACTGCCCTGAAGTCCCCCTTGAAAACTTTCTTTTAGTTAAATGTTTCCTTCTTAAAGAAATGTGCTTTGTAGAATGAGGAATAGCGCAGAGTTTTTAAAATTCTGATATGACCTTATTATGTTGTCTTTTACAAATAAGAAAATGTGATATCCAGGACAAATATTGGTCTACAAGTTCAATTGTTATTTCTATTACAGACTTCATTCTGCCAAGTGGCAGGACCAATTTGTATCTCCTTCTCCTTTTTGTGCTTTCCAATGGATGATGTCTAAATTCCTGGGATTTCTTTTTTTTTTTTTTTTTTTTTTTTTTTTTTGTGGGTACCGGGGGTCGACCTCAGGACCTCGCGCGCCAGCAGGCGCCCGTGCCGCTGAGCGATATCACCGGCCCCTTTTTCGTGTGTGGGTTCCGGGAGTCGAACTCGGGCCCTCGCGTTTGACACGCAGGCGCTTAAGCCGCTGAGCCATCTCACCGGCCCAATTCCTGGGATTTCTTTACACTAAGGATGAGGAAGGGAAGAGCACGTGGTCTGGATCTCCATCTGTCTACACTGGTGACAGCTGCCAGGTCTTTCCTTGAGTCATTCTGCTTTTCAGTCATGGCTCCATTAAGGTCGCTTCTGACCCTTTCCTCCCTTCCATCCATGGGGCTCTTCAGGTCTGTCCGCTGTCTGTGAACTTTGGTGTCCTTGGATACCAAGTGTTACTCTACTGCTCCCATGAACACACTGGGGCGTCCAAGGTCCTTCACACTGGCACACTAAACTGCTGGTGCCTGGGATTCGCTCTCTTGCTCTCTTACCCTTCCGGGGTTAACTCTTTGGGCCCTGACCTGCATACTAAAACACCACCCAGCCGTTTCTTCCAAGGCATTTTGCTGCCTCCGTGGGCTGGGGTAGCATACAGGGTCCTTGTTTCTCAGGGATCCAGCGTAACATCTTGTTCTTTCTTTTTCTCTCACCTTCTTCCTTTCTCTCCAAGTTCAGAAAACTTTAGGCAAGCTGGAAGCTTTGGTTTCCCTTTGGTATTCTGCTAGTTATATTGTTTAGACTTGAATTTTTATCTTCTTTGGGAAATTATAATGCCAAAAATAAACTACTTCCTTTGCTTTCTGAGTGATTTTCTGCCCTGTGGCAGTGGCACAAAATGTCTAGCTGACTGTATGAGTAAAGTGTTCTGGGGCAAAAGGAAGCGTATGAGGATATTAAAAACTCTCACACATTAAAATAGCAAAGTATTGCTCTTTGATAGTACAAATAACAAAAATAGTTTCACTGATAACATTTATTAAACATTGGTTTTAATAATAACAGGAATAGAGTGTTTTGTTTTGTTTTTTAATGTATGACGCACTAAACACAAGGGAAGCCAGTTTAAAATGTACTTAGAGAATCAATCGAGCCAACTCCGAGTGAGTGATGGCTTCATTCATAACGGCTACATGTCAGTGAAACCAGAAGATGCCAGTAGGGGAGGCAGATGGTTACGGACGGAAGGCATCATTGCACATGCAAACAGAAACTGAACTGTGCCATAAAATATGAAATACGCTTGTTGCTGTCTTAAAGTAAAGGGGTGCTAATATTGGAAATGAGAGAAGGGGAGTTGGAATCATTTTAAGGAAGTGCAGTCTGCCTGTGTTATGGGGTGTCAGCTGCATGGGCTGGAGAGCACCCAGTCTTCGCGGCCCCTGCAACCAGTGGCCGGCCTGATTCAGCTTCTCCTGCAAGCAGCGGCCTTTGGAGAGGAATCCGTCAAACTGTCTTTTCTATAGGGGCTTCCCAGCCACTACTCCACAGCCATCTCCTCCCTTAACGACTAAGCCTCCAGATCCTTCTAATAAGACCTTTTGTTTCATATACATTTATCAAACCTTTAAAAGAATACAAGTTCTGACTGAGGGAGGCCGTCCGCCCATCAGCACAGCCCGAGCCTCTGCGGGGCCCCTTCTCACAGGGCAGCAAGAGCGCCCTGCCGACAGTGCAAGGGTGTCTGCTCCACGCAGGCGCGCTCCTCCCAGGCAGCCATTTACTTTTCTGAGCTCTGTATCACCAGCATCCTCCAGAGCCTTTAGAGTCTAAAACAGGCACTCGGTAATGCTTGTAGGAAGATGAAAATGAAAACAACAACAACAACAAATGGACAAATTAGTTGAATGTAAATAGTTCCGATAATTTCAATTGCGGTGGGGAAGAATAAGAAGAAAAATGAATACCCAAGGGAATTGACCACTAACGGGCAATAACTGTGGTTAAAAAAAAAAAACAGTCAAGTTGTAGTTTCATACTTTGGCTTGGCATTAGCTAACTGATGGTGGTCAAAACAGATTGCATGAAAACTCCTGATGGCTGAAGATACATGTATTGTGTGTGTTTCTTTTAATAAATACTTTATATGAAGCCACAGATTAAGAAGAATTTGTTAATTGACGTATCGTTCTAATTCATTAAGCAAACCCAAAGAAAAATTGTGGTGAAATATTCTTTTTGTCTTTCCATAGCAATGTATCAGTGTAAAGGAGTCTACTAAATACTTTCAATCGTTAACAATTCATATGGAGTCTTATACAATCGATAAATTCTGATCCCTTTTGCTTAATGCTGAAATGTCCCACGCATTGTGTTCTAATTCCTGTTTTAGGTGTGCACCTGCACACAGGCATTACATTATCATCACCATCAGCAAGTCCTTAAATGTTTTTCTGCGATTCTTGTGACTTATGCTTTAGCAGCTCCCATTCTCCAGTCCCAGTTGGATAAACGAGACCACTCTGTAAAAGCTTCCACTAAAATTCCCAAAGACAAGCTCAATACCCTATTTTTATTTTGACAGAGCCCTGTCCTCCTGGCCTCCAGGACAGCGTGCTACATTTGAAAGTGGAGTCTCCTATTATCTCTGCAAGGCCTCGTTCATTCTCATGCTGGCAGAAAGCCCCAGAGTACTGAGCCTGGCGGGGAGACACATGTTCTGCTGCACCATTTTCTGCCCCTCCTGTGTAAGTGATACTAGCATCTTGTGATCACAGGCAGCTCATGCTCCTGAGGGCATCTGAGGCCTCCCCTTTCTGAGAAAGCCGGTGGAGAGGGAGAACTGTGTGTGAGAGTCTGTGGAAAACCTCATTCCGGCTCAAATCCCTCCCCCTACATACCAGGACACTGGCAAGAAGTCAGGAAGAAATTCTATATGTTCTACTCAGAAAATATCAAAAATTCCAATTGAGAAAATTGAATGTAACAGCCAGGCATGGTGGCACGTGCCTAGAATCCCAGCACTTGGGAGGCTGAGGCAGGAGGATTGCTGTGAGTTTGAGGCCAGCCTGGACTACATAGTGAGCTCAAGGCCAGCCTGAACTACCCAGTGAGACCCTATCTCAAGACAAACAAACAAAAAAATTAAATGTAACAAAGATGACAATACTTCAGAAATATGGTAATTCAATTAATGTTCAGTTTAATTTATCTGTTAAAAATTTTTCTGGTAGGTTCAAAAACTTGAACAACTTGACAGTAAAAATAAATCCAGACATATATGCAAACAAAAAATTTTAGTTTCTAAGTGGTTGCACAATCACATATCAATTTTTTAAAGAACAGTGATCAAGTAAATATGTCATATTATATAGAGATTTCATATGTAAGAACTTGATATAGGATAAATTAGAATTAGTAATACAAGACAAATAATGGGTGGAACAAAATAATTACTTAAGATTAGAGTTGAGTACCCACGAATGGTCTGGAGACATCTTACCATATCTAATATAGTGTTAAACATTTAAAAAATAATCAAAAGTATTTGTCTTCCCAAAGTGGAAGAAAATAGACTATGTATCTATAATTCAAATAGACTAATGTATCAGTAAGAGATACAATAACATCAGAACATGAAGTATATCATTATATATACCTGTTCATATCTAAATAAATAACACCATTAGAACAATAATAAAAATCAAAAAGAAAACAACAAAATTTTTAAAAGGTTCAACACATACTGCCCGAAATACAGAGAATTGTTGTTTTAATACAGGTAAATAATCTGCTTTCGTGCCATCAGTGGTCAAGGAAGATTGTTTACACAAAAGGGCAAGTTTTCACAAATGGCACAAATAACTAAAAGATGCTTTTAAAAAAAAATCAGTGTTGGAGGAAGGACTGTGACAAACAAGAGCCCATCTGTACTCCTTTGAGTTCATATTTCTGAAGAGCAATTTGTTGATAAGTGGCAGGAGCTACAAAACTTTAGAAATCCTCCATCTATCCATTCCATTTTAGGAGTATATGAAAAGAAAAAATGGGGAAAGTAAAATTTATATAGCTGCATTACTTTTCACAAAAAATAGAAACTAATGCACAGTTAAAAGGAAGTGAGTTTAGGTAACTTCTCAGTATTAACAGGGTGGGACACAGTACACTATTATAACTGAAGATGCTTACCATGTGGATTTTTTGATCCATGGAAATCTATATGTGAAGCTGCAATGGAAAAAGCTGAACAAGGGACAAACATGCTAAATGTAAGGTCATGGGAGATGAGTCAGGTTTCACTTTTGTTGAATTCACAGAATCAGACTTAGGTGCTGGTACACATAAATGTTCCACAAGTGTTTGTTGAATGAATACATAAGTGATTTCAGTTTGACTATCCTTTTGTATGCTCTGACCTGTGGCAATTTTGCAATAGTTCCCAGCCTTTGTACAGCTCCCCTTGATTTCCCAACTCCAGCGGGCCCCGGCCCCATGAACGTATCCTCTCCATGGTCCTGGAGTCCAACTCATGACCTCTGCTCTACTTAAGTCTTTGTGCCCCGAGTGACACACTGCTGCTGCTCTATGAACACCCACCATGATACCTGCATTGCCAGCAAGCATAAAAAATGAATGAGACTTGGGAAAAAATGAACGAACTCTGTTAAATGTACAAATGAACACTAGCAAATATGGGAAGAGAACTGAGTAATGCATTTAGAGTTTATAACGAATTGCAACCACTCCAGGGGAAGGAAACAGTAGTATTTGAAAAACCGTATGGTTACTTGAACTGCCTTTTTTTAAAAAGAGGTAATACATTAATATTAATAACAATATTTTTAATTAATTGCTATCAATTTCCCCGGACTACACAGGTCTCCCCAACTTCAATTGCGTATTTAAAAGAAACAAAGACAGACAAGGATTCGACCTTCTCTGAAAGGCTGACAGCTCTGACCCTCAAGGAGACGCCAGCTGACAGAACACTGTGCCGAGTGTGTGCTGAGATTCCCGCGAGAGCAGTGGTGCATTAAACCCTTCAGCAGCGTACAGAGGAAGAGTCCCAGGAGCTCTGAAATGTAGAGAGCTGGGGAAAAAAGCGTTCTGTCTTAAGAGTTATCAGGCTGAGTATCACAGTGTGACAGGCTGCCCTAACAGAACAGCAAAACACGCACACACACACACACACACACAGCTAGCGTGAGCATTCAGCCCCAGCCCCCTGCATCTGGCCTTCCCAGGTGGCACTGACTGCCCTGCAGAATGAATGATTAAACGATTGAATGAAGAGAACTGGGAAGAGTAGGTTGCCAGATTATATGAAGCAATCACAGCATCAAGTGACCTCGGTATCTATTTAGGAAGATCGCAATTTGTTTGCGAGAGCGCACAGCTAAGAGGCCCAAACCCAGGCAGTGAGTTCTGGTAAAGGACGCCGTGATAAGGAAGACAAAAAAAAAAAAAAAATTGTCCGCAATCCCTTGGTCAGGAGCGCGTCTCCCAGTGCAGGCCTGAGGTTAAAGCAAGCCCTGCTCCAGGCCGCGGTCCCGTGTCTGTCCCCGGGTCGTCCCCAGGCTAAGTCCTCTTGTGCTATAAATACAGCGGCCCACATGCTGCAGTGACATGGTGTTCCCTCTGCTCGCTAGGACAGATAACATGAATTTGCCCTTTAAATGTCCCAAGCTGAAGGTACAGCCCCCAGCCCACCCCTGCCTCCCGGAAGCGCCTTCGCCCCCAATGCCCTCTGCAAAGGAGGGGACGGAGAAGGGGTGTCCAAGCACCTGCCCAGCCAATGCGCACCGCGCGCGCCGGCCCGGGGCGCTCATCCTCTCGCGAGACCCTGGGAGGGGGATATAAGGAGGGCTGCGGGCCAGGCGAGCGGCCCCTTCGCGTAGCGCAGGGTCGGAGGTGGGGTGGCAGTGCCTGGTCGGGGCGTAGGCGAGAGCGAGAGCGCGGTTCCTTGCAGGCTGTGTGCGCCCGGCTGGCGTTATGGGTGATCAGGCTTTGAGCTTCCTAAAGGACTTCCTGGCAGGTGGCATCGCCGCTGCCGTCTCCAAGACCGCGGTCGCCCCCATAGAGAGAGTCAAACTGCTGCTACAGGTGAGGACGGCGAGCCTGCGCGGGCGCGAGCGCCGGAGCTGGCGGGGCGCAGCGGGCGGGGCGCGGGCCCGGGACGCCGGGTGTCGGCGGGAGCCTCTGCGGTGCGGGGCGCAGCAAATCCGTGCCAGGCTCCAGGCCCGGGCGCCGGCCTGCGCGAAGGGGAAGGTGCCCTCTGCGTAGCCAGGTCCAGCGTCAGTAGCAGATTCCTGGTGTCGGGTGGCGCCCGGCGTTCGGGTGTCTATATATGGAAACCCCACCCGGAGTCACTTTGGAGCGAGCCAGTTCCTGTGGCTGGGACAGCACCCGCGCTGCACTCCAGGCCTTCTAGGCCGGCCTCACCTTTTGATTTTCAACATCCCTGGCACCTTCTTATCCACACCCACCTTTTACAATTAAAAAAATTAATCATTATTACTGTATCCCTATGCACTATGCTGTGATGGACATACGCATTACTTCGTTCATCCTTATATTACCTCTGCATGATAAGAATTATTACCTCCCGTTATACAGATGAAGAAACTGAAGTTTTGAGAGATTAAGAAACAGTTCGCAGAATTAACTCAGATCACCCCACTCAGCATATCCCCAAATCTTTTTCTCCTCTGCCTGGTCCCCGAAGGGTTTATAATAATTGTCCCATCTAACCTGTTCCCATCTTCACCTGCCCGAAAGGCAAGGACTTCTCAATGTAGAATAGCCCAACTTGAGAGTCAAAATTATCAGCAGAAAAAAAACCAACAAACTGGTCACAACAGCAACAGATCCTTCAATAATTAACTACTTGAGTAATCTGCTTGAAAATGTTCAGGCTCTGATGCTCACTGGATTTATTTTCTTTCCTGTTACACCTACTACCCTGAAATCTCAGCTGCAGGGAGACTGGAGTGACAGAGGAATTGTCCTCTTTCTGCTCAACATATCTATTAAATCAGGAGCCCTTTGGGGCAGGGATCTTTTTTTTTTTTTTTTTTTTTGTGGGTACCGGGGGGTCGACCTCAGGACCTCGCGCGCCAACAGGCACCCGTGCCGCTGAGCGATATCACCGGCCCCTTTTTCATATGTGGGATCCGGGAGTCGAACTCGGGCCCTCGCGCTTGCAGGGCAGGCGCTTACACCGCTGAGCCATCTCACCGGCCCCGGGGCAGGGATCTTTATTTCTATCTCCCAGTGAACCCCTAGGAAACATGGAACAAATAAATTATTATCTTTACACAATTAAATTACTTTTTCAGTTTATTTGGTTAAACCTTTTCCTCAAATGCCCTAAGATAAATTGGATTTTTTGGCTGGTTGTCCAAGTAACAACATATTCGCATTTCTTCACTATCTGATTTCCTGATACTTTTTTCAAAAGGAAATTGAGGTTCTCTCCTGCCTTTCCTGAGGGGGAAGGAGTGTAAAAATAGAAAGGAGGGGTGAGGAAATGCAAACCCTTTTCTCCTGTCCACTTCCTTTGTCTCAACCCTGTCTGTCCTCTGTTACCCACCCCTTCTTCACCTTCCCCCCAGGTCCAGCATGCCAGCAAACAGATCAGTGCTGAGAAACAGTACAAAGGGATCATTGATTGTGTGGTGAGAATCCCCAAGGAGCAGGGCTTTCTCTCCTTCTGGAGGGGTAACCTGGCCAACGTGATCCGCTACTTCCCCACCCAAGCTCTCAACTTCGCCTTCAAGGACAAGTACAAGCAGATCTTCCTGGGGGGTGTGGATCGACATAAGCAGTTCTGGCGCTACTTTGCTGGTAACCTGGCTTCCGGTGGGGCAGCTGGGGCCACCTCTCTCTGCTTTGTCTACCCGCTGGACTTTGCTAGGACCAGGTTGGCTGCCGATGTGGGCAAGAGTGCAGACCAGCGTGAGTTCACTGGTCTGGGCAACTGTATCACCAAGATCTTCAAGTCTGACGGTCTGAGGGGTCTCTACCAGGGTTTCAACGTCTCTGTCCAGGGCATCATTATCTACAGGGCCGCCTACTTCGGAGTCTATGATACTGCCAAGGGTGAGAGAGGGGGCCACCAGGGACAGGGAGTGGGGAGGAGGAGGTGTGTGGAGAGGGGATCCTCCAGGACCTGTAACTCACGAAGGACCTTATATTGAGTAATCATGTTCTAGTCTCTGGGCTAAACTGAGGCTTCTGAATGGAGAGGTGATGTGGTACAGATAAGCTATTAGCCAAAGGATTCTCCATGTCCTCTACTGAAATAAACTCTGGCCTTGAGTAAATCAGAGAGGAAGAAGGGAGCCTAACTCCCTCCTGACAGCTGAATCAGTTACCCAGTTTAACTCAGAGCAACTTCACCTTCAACATGCAGGACTCTGACTTCCACGAGTCCACTTTTGTTGGCTGCGGGTCATCTCTGAGGTATCCTCACAAGGGGAGGTTCTTCTAGAAGGGTGGGACATGGGGTTGGAGATGCAGTAGCCTCTTTTCCTCCACCTGCTTTTGGCCAAGCTGCTGAGAGCACTCACCTCATGGCCACTTGGCTCCTTGCCTCTGCCCACAGGGATGCTGCCCGACCCCAAGAATGTGCACATTATTGTGAGCTGGATGATCGCCCAGACCGTGACTGCGGTGGCAGGGCTGGTGTCCTACCCCTTTGACACTGTTCGTCGTAGGATGATGATGCAGTCTGGCCGAAAAGGGGGTAAGCACAGGCTCTACTGATCTCAAATTATTTTTTGCTCATAGAGAACACTATTCAGTCCTCTCAGTTTTCATTATCCTAAATTAATTAGCAAAGTTATGTGATACAAACTTAGGGAAGAAAGAGTATTCCTAAGTCTCAACCATTCCTTTAGAGAAAATATTTTTTTCTTTTTATTAAAGAGATGAAAACATGAAAATTGAGATACTTAAAAGGCAAACCTGGGGCTAGTGAGATGGCTCAGCGGCGTAAGCACCTGCCTGGCAAGCTCGAGGGCCTGAGTTCGACTCCTGGAACCCACATATGAAAAAAGGGCCGGTGATATCGCTCAGTGGCACGGGCACCCACTGGCGTGCGAGGTCCTGAGGTCGACCCCCAGTACCCACCAAAAAAAAAAAAAAAAAGACAAACCTAACTAGCACACTTAGACCCTCTTTCCTTAGAACCTGAGTGCAGAAATAAGGGAAAGGAGTAATTAGCTAGTTTTTTTTTAAAAGAATTCTTGCTTCCCTTATTTCAAGTTTAGTGGGAGAGAGACTGTTTTAGCTGGGTGAGAGACGGCCTGAAGCACTCTGCTTTGATAGAAACATTTATGCTTCATAGGTGGCAACATAAGACATTGTCATTTTTAAAGCAAAATACAAGTTAGCAGTCTCATGTTAGGTTCAACCTAATCATTTTTTAGCCCTTAATTGTAGTTGTATAATCTTGGGCAGTATAATGTGAGACTAGGCTCAGTTCTCTCATCCATAAAAAACGGCAACCGTGCAGTGTAATACTCCTGCTTTGCAGTCTGACAGCATGTGAACTGGTTGGTGAATTGCCCAGGTTCTTCACTGATCTTGAGTTAGAGAAGTACGAATGACAGGAGACCCATCCTAACAGTTACGCAGAGGAAGAGAATGTCCAGTGGAATGTTGCATAGAGCTGGGGCTTAATGCCCAAGTGACCTTAATTTTATAAAACTGGTAACATTGCATACAGGTGTCTTTCAGAGGAAGAGTCTCTTTCCTCCAGATTTATGGGGCCCTGACCCACATTTGTCTCCACAGCTGATATTATGTACACGGGGACAATCGACTGCTGGAGGAAGATTGCAAAAGATGAAGGAGCCAAGGCTTTCTTCAAAGGTGCCTGGTCCAATGTATTGCGAGGCATGGGTGGTGCTTTTGTATTGGTCTTGTATGATGAGATCAAAAAATTTGTCTAACGTGATTAAAACTCAAGTTCACCGACTCACAGTGAACTTGGCCCACAGTTGCACAGATCCATGTGTGGTTTAATAGACTATTCCTGCAGAAATAGAAAGGCAGATCTGAGATAAAACCAGACCAAAAGGAGTACCTCAGGAGGAAAAGCAAAGCTTCACTGAGTGTTCATTAAACCACAAATGTATTTTGTATTTATTTTACATTTAAGTGCCCTCAGCAAATGGAAAATAACTTACAATACTTGTACAATTAACTGAAGAACTGATAATGAAGAAATAACTGAATGTGAATCATCAATAAAGATCACTTAATACACGTTTTCTTACTGAACTCTTGTTAACTCTTAATAGATTAAAAAAAGAAGACCACCTGGGGGTGGTGGCACACGCCTATAATCCCAGCATCAGGAGGCTGAGGCAGGAGGATCGCTGTGAGTTGAGGCCAGCCTGGGATACATAAGGAAGTTCAAGGTCAGCCTGAACTACATAGTGAGACCCTGTCTCAAAAAAACAAAACAAAAAAAACTATAAATGCATATTTTCTGGTATGACTCATTTACTAGTGACCAAGCTTCTATACATCAGATACTACACTGACTGTACGAGTTCAGTTTTTCAAACTCAAGCAGTTCATACATTGTCTTTATCTTACCTCATATTGTTTTGCTGTGGGCTCAAAAGTGGTAACATGGAACATCCTCCTATAATCCCACCTTGTTTTATGCACTTTTAAGCAGTCTTTAGGAATTCTGAGATTGTGCTAAAATAAAAGGCTTGCATCACCATTTCAAGAATCTTGCATGCTTAGGAAGTGCTCTATTTTAGTCCCTTTAGGAACTAAAGGGAGTTTTATGACAGTATTCATTGAAAACCAGTTACTTAGTTTAGGCTGGTATGACAAAGTAACATCGACTAGATAGATGGCTGATAAGCAACAGAAACAATGCTCACAGCTCTGAAGGCTGGAAGTCTGAGATCCAGGTGCCAGTATGATTGGGTTCTGGTAAATCTTCTGACTTTTGTTATCTTTACATGGTGGAAAGCTCTCTGGGGTGCCTTTTGAAAGGCTCTAATGCCATTGATGCAGGTGCCACCTTTTTTTATATTATCACCTCCCAAAGACCCCCATCTCCTAATGCCATCACCTTAGAGGTTAGGGTTTCATCGTAGGAATTTTTGGAGGGATATAAACATTTCAGTCCATTACATCAGTTTTCAAGCTAGTATTTACTACCTACTAGGCTCTGTGAAAGATACAAAAAGACAGAACTTGCCCTAAAAGAAGTTTAAATAGGGATAAAGGTAAAATGACAGTTAAATAATGTAATGTTTGATGCAGTAAGTATTGGTGGGTGGTAAATGGAGAAAGGAATGGTAAGAGAGGAACTCTGAAAGAAAATAACTACATTTAGGTACATGGGTATAGAAAGTATCTGTTAGTGCCTCTTTTTCTGTAACATTTTATCAAGACTTAGAGAAAAGGTCAGTTTGAAATTGACTCTCAGATTTGTAAGCAAGAGAAAAATAATTCAAATATGAAGTGGAAAGTTAAGTACATTTGAACCAGGAAAAGACCAGTTGATATCATCTTAGTTTGTGATGGATCCGAAGGAATCAAGTCCCAGTATCCTTAGGCAAAGCTGGGGAGGCAGGCAGAGGCCTTGTCTGTGTTCTGACACAGGTGTTTTGAGAGATGTGGCAGTTAAGCCTTCCACCTACTCACTCCTGCCTTCTAATAAGTGGCTGCCTTGCTTTTACCACAATTACCAATGTCTGGGCTTTACCACATCCAAAGGTACGTCTAACCTGACTCACACCCAGGCTGAAGGAAAAGACTGCAAGGTCTGAAAGAGAAGTATCTGTCAATCCTGCCTTCTCCAGGCCTGGCCCTGTTACAAGCTTCTCAGATATATTGCTTTTTGTTCCAGGAAGATATAAATGATCCAAATTCTATTGTTCATAGACAAAATAAAGGCAGAGTGGGCTAACAGGGCAATAATTTTGTGCAGCATATCTAAAAGTAGGGCCAGCCTTTTTAGGGTTTTCAATCCTAAGGGTTTAGGATGACAGGGAGGCCATGAGATGCAGCTGGAACCTGACTGCAATGAATAAAAACAATAGGTCATCCCAGGCACACCAAGAAGCCTGGGTGTTCTCTAATCTAACTGTCCTCCCTGGTACACAGTGGGGAGGAGAGAGGCGGAAGTGACATATATTAATAGTTCACATTATCTACATTCTGCACAGACCCAGGCACTGGCCTCCGCTTCCTGCCAAGGTTACCTTCAAGAGTCCCGCTGAGTTAGTGCCACTACTACTTCCTCATTCACCAGGAATTCCTACCACTCTCAGTGTCCCATGGGAGGCCATAATCTCACAGGGAGACACAGCAGTGCTGGGCAAAGCTGTGTCATACTTGAAGGTCTGGAAAGATAAAAGGGGTTCACGTTAAAGTGACAACTTGGAATTGTGTGTCAGACTCTCAGGTTCCCCTTCTCCAGGACTTTCTCACTGGCCCCTTTTCCTCCAGTGTGCTCTCCCTAAATGCAGCCTCCTCTTACCATCATCCCTAACCATTTTTTTGTATTTTCTCCTGTAAAGCCTCACCCACAGGCATCTTGTATTTTTTAGGCAGCTTGTATTTTATATGTATGAAAGAAATTACAGAGTGTGACATAGGAGTGAGCCCATGATGGAAGTAATTGGACATTAAAAAAAAACAAAAAACAAAAAACTTGCTTCTTTGGGCTGAAATTGCAGTTAACTGGATGACTGCTTCCATTCTATTTTACTTTGTAAAACATGTAGTGTAACTTGTGTTGAGCCAATATTTACTAATCACCCATGATGTGCGAGGCTAGGAGGAGAAAGCTTCACAAGGGAAGCTTCTCTTTTGTGGCTGCATGCCTAGAAGAGTGCCTGGGACATAGAAGGTGTTTAGTAAGTATTTGTGGAATGCAAAATGGATGAGAAGGGGGAAAGTGTAGCTACAAGCGCAGGGGACATGAGACTATGTGGGGAAAAGCAAATCTTCCAGCTTAGGTGAAATCCTGAACAGCCTACTGTGGTTGCTGGACAAGCCCGTCTGGGTCATATAATGTAAATGATAAAAATGTATGGCTGTTTTACGTTCAAATTTCAAGTCCTTAAATAAAATTTTAAAGTCTACCATGCCATGAATTCCTTTTTACTTACTTCCCTGCTCCTACTGAATATCAGAGATGTTATCAACCCATGATGAAGTATAATTTAGTCCTTACTATGCATGGACTTCAGATCTGCAGATTGGTCTTACTGCTAACATTTATCCCCGTTTGTCATCATTGTCCGACTGCACAAAGATGTGCGTGTTCCTGACTGAAGTGGAAAGAGGCGACGCTCTGCCTTTTTGTTTCAGCTCTCATACTGCGAACAAGTGCCCTTTTCATAGTCTATCTATGAAATGTAACAACTTTTTTAAAATTAAGTTTATTGGTACATTTTAGATATACATAATGATCATACTCATCATAGGGAATTTGTACCAGTACATGATACAACTTGATTCTTTTTTCTTCCCATTCCTCTCCTCTCCCTTCAAAAGGGATAAGCCAGAGTGTTTAAGAGGTTACGGATCAGGGTGAGGAGTGGAGCAGAAGGGGGCACAATGCATATTCATCTCACACACATTTGCCAAACACTATTACTGAACAAAGCAGCAAATCGGCCACTGCAGGCACAGAGAATGACCCAGCCCAGGCCATTAAGAAGTCTAATAGAGGGGCCGGTGTGATGGCTCAGCGGCGTAAGCGCCTGCCTGGTAAGCGCGATGGCCCAAGTTTGACTCCTGGAACCTACATATGAAAAAAGGGCCGGTGATATCGCTCAGTGGCACAGGCGCCTGCTGACGCGCGAGGTCCTGAGGTCGACCCCCGGTACCCACACACACACATACAAAAGAAATCTAATAGAGAAGAGGCCATGGCAATGTAGTCAGTAATTTACAGAATATAGCAAGCCCTGTAATAGAGGGATGGTGAGAGAGTAAGGGGTTGGCTGTATGTTACAGGTGATGCAGAGATGTCCAAGGACTCAGAGTATCCCTGGGGCTTCTGGAAAGGCAAATGTACCAAGTCAGATATAGATGGAAGGGCAGCACAGGCTGAAGGACCAGTGTGTAACAAAGAAAGAGATGAAACATCCCACTTGATTTAGAAAAAGTAAGTGAAAGAGGATAGTAGCTGGGAGGGGACGTCAGATAAGGACAACATTTTACCCCCCAACATTAGGAAAGGGTAATTCACATTTGAAGCCCACTGAGTAAGACATAGAAAATGGTAAAAGCAAAGATAATGTTAAGTGTGGACGGGGTTGTTTTCATTTATCCATCATTTTCTTCATTCCAGTAGGCTTGCTTCTGAGGATACACAATCAAATAAATATGAAGTCTGCCCTTAAAGCATTTATAAATTAAGGAAGGCTTCCTGGGGAATTGATTCAGGAACTCTGTTTAATAATGAATAGGCATTAATTAGCGAGATAATGACAGGGGTGGAATGACACTGACATGGTCAGTGTTACTGACTCAGCATGACAAAAAAGCCACTTAGGCTAAGAAATGAGATGCATTGTGTGTCCTAAAAAAAGTTCTGAAGACATGGGGAAGCCAAGAGAGGTAAAGCTAAATAATAAAGTGCTTAGTTTGCTCTTCTGAAGAACTACTATTTCATACAGTGATCTACAAAGAGCCATTGACATTTTTAAGAGTGATATGGTCAAATTTCAATTTTAACACTTTGGCAGTAGAGGGAGAATGGATGGGGGAAAGTAATGGATGGGGAAGTGAGGAATGATTATGGCCCAAAAGCAAGCAGCTTCAACAGGATGATGAGAGGACTATCTATGGGGCTTAGTGTGGACTTAAAAGGAGAAGAGGAAAGGGCGAAGAGGCTAGGATTACTGCTATTGGTGGAACTAAGGTGAAAAGAATCATGCTAATCATTTCCAACTCTGGAAGGGATTCAACAGGGGAAGAGAACATAAAGCCACTTCATTTGATGGCTACCCAGACAGCTTCAGATTCAAGATTAACACAACTGAGTTGGCAGAGTTTTACTGTAAAATCTAAAAATTATCTTCAGAACCAAAATACAACTTCTCTAGGATTTCCATAGTGGTGTAGGTAATTTGAGTGAACACTCCTTCAGAAAGTAGAAATGGGGTTCAAACTACTTAAAATAAATATCTGTGTGAAGGCACTAAGGAGCTAACAAGGCACAGAAAATTACGGGCCGTGATTCTTGGGAGAAAAAACCCAGAGAACAAGTCTGGTATTTTTCGGACCAATTTTCCCCCCAATGGTTATCTGCTAATTGTGAAAAGGCAGCTGAGAGGCCAAGGAATTGTAAGATTTTGAAGCCTCCCAGAGAAGAGGGGCAAAGACTGGAATCCAGGCCTACTGAGGAAGGGGAGCCCTGGTAAGCCTGCTGTGTTTTAGTTTGGGGAACAGTGAGGCTCGAAACAGTTTGGCTCTTGCAATCACTGATGTCAACTAACGGATCATGTTAAATCTTAACTGGGTTAAGGTAATCTGAGATTTCAAGTACCCCTGCTGCCTGCCAGAAACAAAGGCAAGTCCTGTATGGAAGAAACTACCACTCAGAACAGAAACCAACCAAGCTTTTTCTCTAGATAGTAAGTTTCATGGTTTGCTAGACAGATGGCCTCTGACACAACCATAAAGCTCTGTCATACTGCACAAGCAGCTCTAGACAAGACAAAGGAATGAACACGGCCATGTTTCATAAAATTTTACTATGGACATTAAAATGTGTATGTCAATATAATTTTCACATATGACAAAATGATTACAGGCGCAAGATCTTGCATGGTAAAAGAAACAGTCATCAGAGTGAAGCTACAACCCATAGAATGGGAGAAAATATTTGCAAACCATGCATCTGACAAAGGGGTAATGTCCAGAATATATAAAAACTCAAAGAAAAAAATACAAAACAAAAACCCCCAATAGTAGGCTGGAGGAATAGCTCAGTGGTAGAAACATTTGTCTAGCATGCAAAAGGCCCTCTGGGTTCAATACCCACCACCACAAAAACTCGACAAACAAAAAACCTGATTATAAAGTGGGCAATAGACATAAATAGACATTTGTCGAAGGGTGACATAAAAATGTCCACCAGGTACAATTAAAAATGATCACCATTACTAATCATAAGGAAAATGCAAATCAAAGCAGTAATGAGATATTATCTCACTCCAGTAAAAATAGGTATTATCAAAAAGACTAAGACATATTCAAGTGCTGGCCAGGATGTGTGGAAAAGGGAACTCTCACAGTCAGTGAGAATGTAAACTTGTATAGCTCTTACGGAAAACAGTATGGAAGTTCCTAAAAAAATTAAAAATCGAACTACCATATGATCCAGCAATCCCACTACTGGGCATACACCAAATAAAATCAGTCTGTTGAAGAAACATCTGTACTCCCTATATTTACTGCAGCACTATTCACAACAGCTAAGAACTGGAAAAACCCAAGTGTTTATCAACTGATGAATGTATAAAGAAAATGTACTACATTTACATGACGCTGAATACTATTAGCACAAAAAGAATGAAATTCTGTCATTCGGTACAACATGGATAGAGCTGGAGATCAGTATATTAAATGAAATAAGCCAAGCACTAAAAGACAAGCACTTCATGATCTCATTCGTATGTAGAATATTAAAAAATTGATCTCATAGAAATTGAAAGCAGAATGGTGGTTACCAAAGGCTGAGAAGAGTAGGAACAGGTAGGGATGTGAAAATATTGATGTGTGGGTACTAAGGTAGGAGCAAGAAGTTCTGGTGTGCTATTGCAAAGCAGGGTGACTACAGATAAGAATAATGTACTGTACATTTTTAAATATTAGAAGAAAGGATCTGACTGTTTTCACATGTTTGAGGAGACAGATGTTTACCCTGTATATATATTATACAACATATACATGTATCAAAACATCACATGGTACTCCAAATATGTACAATTTCATGTATTTTCATATCAATTACAAAATAAGTATACCCCAAAATACATATTATTCTTTAATTTTTAAAAAAAGATCTAAAAATGTAAAAGCCATTCTCAGTTCCCAGGCTGTGTCGGTCAGCTTTCTGTTAATGTAACAAACTACCTGAGATAACTTAAAAAGACAGATTTATCTTGGCTTATAGTTTTAGAGGTGTCAGTCCATGGTAAATTGGTCCTAGTGCTTGGGGCCTATGGAGAGGCAGTACATCATGGTAAGAGTGTGGTCGAGCAAAGCTGCTCACCTCATAATGGCTGGGAAACAAGAGAAAGGGAAGGGTCCCAATATCTCCTTTGAGGGCACATCCCCAATTACCTAAAATATCCCTCTTTGCCCACTTTAAGTGGTGAATCTTAAAGATTTCACCACTCCCCAAAGCTTTCATCTGGAGAGCAAGCATTTACCACATGGTCTTTGGGGGACATTGTCCATCCAAACTGTAGTACAGGTTATAGAAAACAGGCAGTAGGCTGCTGGACTTGACCCATGAACTACAGTTGGCTGGCCTAACAGAGAGCTTCAAGTTTTTTCTTTAATTTTCATACAAATCAACAATATAACTAAATCAACCTATTAAAATATAGTCTAAAGAGCTCAAGGTTAAAAATGAATATCACATGGAAATTTGAAAATATTTTGAACTTAATGAGATTAAAAATGTTACATTATCAAAACTTGAAGCTATGTTTAAAAGAAATGTGTAGCCTTCAATGCATCTATTAGAAAAGAAGTCCAAAAATCTATTTCAAGTTTAGAAAAATAACGGTAAACTAAGTAAGAAGAATGAACCTGGAAGAAAATAATAGAATTAGTGAAGGAGAGACAAAAGTGCCAGGTGGATTGAATAAATATGAAAGGTACTTCTAGACAATAACAGAGTAGAGCTATCGTGTCTCTTCATGGTAGCCCACGCTACACTGTAGGGTATATACTTTTTTCTCACTTTTTCCTACTTTTACTTAACCCAAACTCATTCTGCCAAGCCTATTTGTTCCTACCTTTAATAAATGTAAAACTTTGCCATCATTTATGCTTGTTTCATTCAATTCTTTATTCAGGACAGAACCTAGAAATCACCTCCAGAGGGAGACTCTAGCACCCCAAAGCCTAGTAACACATCTGGCTTAGCTAGCCAGGAGAGCAGCAGGTAATTTAGACATACATTTGATGGCCTGCACAGAACAAAAGAATAGCCAGTAAAGCTTAACTCAAGTGACTGCTCCAAGATGAGCCATAGGAAACAGCACGAACAGCAATTCGAATTCTACTGAACTTGCTGCTAGGTCATATCCCTGATCAGTGGGAAAGAATAAAGCCAGCCTCATTTGAACTGTCTAAAGAAAAAGACCACCTAAAAGGAAAAAGGTACTCCAGCAAACCTCTAGAAGACCTGATATTTCTCTTCAAGAAGCAAGATTCTAATGTGGCTCCAAGTACAGGTTTTTCCTTAAACCCAGCCAGTGAGCCACAACATCCCAATGTAGTTGGAGAGCACTTAATCCTCAGTAGATAGGGTCTACAGCCCCTTCCAGCAGGAAGCAGATACATGAAGACAGAGACCTTTACTCCCTCAGGACCCCATAAAAAATTATGGGGATACTGTCTCTTAAGGGGAAATGAAGCAGGAAGATAGGGTGTGGCTAAAACTGGTTGTTAGACACATGTACAGAACCACTCTCAAGGCCCTGCCTGTGGATTTCTCATGAGAACTCAAGCAGGTTTTTGATAGGATGACCGGGACATGACACCAGTGTGGAAAATAGGAGGGCCAGGCACCATTAAGCATTTGCTATTGTGTCTCTTCACGGTAGCCCATCCTATGCTCTAGTCTAGGGTGTATTTTTAAAATTTTTTCTTCCTTTTTTCCTACTTTTACTTGGCCCAAATTCGCTCTGCAGAGTGTTTTTTCCTACCTTTAATAAATGTAAAACTTTTGCCACTGTTAAAAAATAATTAATAATATATATAACTACTTCTATAAATCAAGAAAAAAAATTCCCCAATACAAAAATTGGTAAGAAACTTAAAAAAGCACTTCACAAATGAATGTATGTTACAGCCAATAAAATAAAGTATTATGAAGCAACAGGAACTAATACACTTCTGTAGGACAGTAAATTGATATATATACTCTGGACAACTCCAGCATTATCTAGAAAACACACATACTTTGTGACCCAGCAACTCTACTCCTATGTATGTGCCCAACCAAAATGTACACACAGGTCAATCAAGGTACATCTACACACTAGCCTTTCAGTCAAAACCTGGGAGTCACCCCATATATCTAACCACCACACAATAGATAAATAAATCATGGTATAGTCAAGCAACAGAATACTACACAGAAATAAAAATGAATCACAGTTACACACAACACTATGGAAGAATCCCACAAATATGCTGACCAAAATCGTCACACACAAAAGAATATAGTTCCATTTATATGAAACTCAGAAGCAAGCAAAACTAGTGTTAGAGTACTTGGTATTTTGCAGGTGAAGAGACTAATGTCTGGAAAGAGGCCCCCAGGGATCTTGGGAATTCTGGCAGTACTCCAACTTTGGATCTGGGCAGTAGAGACTCAGGTGTCTACTTTGTGGCAACTAATGAGTTGTACATTTACATTTAGGTTTTATACTCTTCTTTGATAAGCAGTTAACAAAACCTCAAAATGTATGAAATGTCTCTCTCTTGTGGGCACTTACCCAAAATAAACCAAGCCTCTCTCACATTATCAAAACTGTAATTTAAAATGAAATCTTCTTGAGTTAATAGGTTTTTCTAGATAGTACAGGTAACTGAGAGGGAGATATTGTACTTACTTAATTCTGGGTATTTTTTACATGAAACAGAAACATTCTCAGAATGATATCAAGAAAAATAAATGACATATTCCAAATTTGGAGATGAGCTCTAATTCTAAAATTAGTGAAATAAACATGTGTGGGTTTATCATTGTAATATAGTCCTTTAAGAATTTAGAACCATAACTTTTAATTGTTCTCTGGTGACTGTCCAAATTCTTTTACCATCTTAAAATAGTGGATGTGAAATTAGATTCATGTAAAAAAATATCTTATTATAGTGTAATAAGGACAGGTTACCTAAAGTGAAACATCAAATCATCATCTAGAATAAAAAGTGAAACTACCTGAATTTACCAAATGGATTTTGAAATACAGGCATAGAACATTAACAGTCTTATCATATTGATTCCAGAAATATCTCTAAGTGGATTTTAAAAACATTACCAGAATTTTAAAACTCAAATAAAATTTTCTGCTGTAATAGAATCCTGTTTGCTGTAAGAATCTTTTAACTTTGTTGTTGAGAACTAGTATATACTACTGCAGGGGCTATTTAGTAATTTATTCCAGCGGCATTATTTCTATTTAACCCTCACTGAAACAACAAAACCAACAAAAACCTCCTAAACTTATGTTTTAGAACCAAGTTTTAAAAAGAACATTTATTACTCACGGCATATATCATATAAATGACATCATGTACACAGCTACTTTTTAAAAAACATTCCTTCAGGCTCTGAAAGAATATCTATTGTACTGTACCACCATAACAATTTTACAGAATGAATTAGATGGTGTAGTTTAAAGAAATGCTAATCAGAATTATCATTTTAAGCAAATTCTGTCCCACTAAGTGTCATACTTTCAAAAATATAAATAGCTTATATCCTCCTCCCGACTTCATTCTAATTCTTAGTTTTGTAAGGTACATAGATGTTAATATTCTAATTTTAAAAACAGGAACAAGACAATGCATTTTAGAGAAAGACATGGGATCAGAAATCAGTTACCTTTAATTCTTTTATTTCTTACTCCCCTAGGCCACGTCAGTTCCTTCATGCCTAAATACATTACAATGGACTAGGAAACTAAAAAAATGTTGATTTTTAAGTATCTTACTAATCTTTATTCGCTGTAATCTAAGTAATCATTAGTGTTAAACACATTTTCTAAGATGGCATACAATCATTTACAGGTGTACACTTTGGCATTTCACACAGTAAACGTTTTAGAGATTTAATTAATATGATAAACTCATACCTTTAACTTTACATCAGTCTTAATACTTTTCAGAGCTGCAGAGTCTGAATCTGAAGATGAGAAGCACACAATCATACTCCTCACAATCACCTTCTTAAAGATGTCTAGATACCATTTTGGACACTTGAGTTAATGCACTGAAAATGACTCCACTGCACTATATTTATAAGCAAACCAGAAAACTTTGGCGAAGCAGCTAAGAAAGCAGCTTTTCATGGAGACTGAAAAAGGAAGAGGAGAAGAATGAGCTAATAGCTATCCCTTAAGAAATAATTTTAATAGTTTAAAAATCTTTCACAGAATCTTACTTAAAAGGAGGCAACATTAACTCAACATTTGACAGAGATGAAAATAATTTTTAGTAAGACTCTGGCCTAAAACTAGGCCTCGGATTACATACTTTCTAGTTACAGATATAAATCTTCAAGGTATGTATATTAGCTCCAAGTCAACCAAATATAAAATAAGGCTAGATTATCCTTCACTTTTTAATGCTGTAGATAATGAGGAGAGTAATGAATGTACTTACAATTCCTCCATTTAAAATGTCACTTAAACCATAACAATTTTCAAAGTATCTTGACTTAATATCACAGAATACCACATTTCCAATGCCCATAATCTACCTATACTTTAAGCAACTATAATTTTGTTTAAAAAAGACCATTGTTCTTCCCAACTTTTACTTGAAATTGAATCCCTGTTATTAGTAATACTTAGACAAACTTCCCCTTTCAAAGCTGTAAAAACTGAAGGCATTAAAGTGTTATCTAAAATCAAACAATAGCTTTATCTATGAAATTATGTGTTGTATTCTGATACCTGGCAGCAGAGATTATACAAAATGTACTGAGATTAATGCTATATAAAAGATTCTGTGTGTATTTAAACATATTCCCCCCTCAAATAAAAATCCATTTTTAAAAATTGACTCACTATTGGGCAAATGTCCAAATGCTAAATTTTAAATTCAGCATTATCTTATCTCTCTTTACAGAAAAATGTTACACAAACATTAAAAGTGCAATAAGTTAACAAAAGAAAACCTTTGTTTAGATTAGCGAAAGCTTTTATATAAAACAAGTGTAAAAACTTATTCTCTAAAACAAAGTATCAAATAATGTAGAATGTTATAGCCCAAGGAAAGCAGCAGAAAAATCTCACTGCCAGGTTGTGTTTTCAAGACTTTCACCCCACTGTTTCCATGCTTTATACGCCTTATCCTAAACAAAATCTGTAAATACAAACTCAGGCCAATAAATTATGAATTGATGTTTAGAAAAATATAGTTTGCCTTTCTGCTAAATGTGTTAAGAAAAGTAGATGTAGCGAACATGCTACAGGGCTTGAGCATTAAAAACTAAAACACAGATCTTACTGTGGCTGCAGAAAATTAGTATTACAAATGAAAGATTTGTCATATATGAAAACTTTCCTATATATTCTAAGGGTGTACTGAAAAGGCCAGTAACGAAAAACAGTGATGCCTTTAAAAGACCACACTTTGCTGTATGAAATAAGAGCCTATCAACTGGCAGAAAAATACTCTAATTTCAAAAAGTCCACTAAATTATACCCTATCTGCCACTTACAAATCCATCAAGATTACCAGTCCTTCAAATGTGAGATTGGTAAAAATGCTACTTCCAACATTCAACTAAATACACCAAAACAAAACTGGAAAACTAGCTGATGTATGACCTTTCTCTTTTGTTCATATTTAATTTTCTTTCTCAGAACCTATTAACTCTACTTAGAATTTCTAAAGCATTTCTAAAGCTTACTTATTCTAAATCATCTCTCAGTACAATAAATACTAAATCATAGCACAATATGCTAACAGAATCACTTAAAACACTGTTCTGACATACCTTGGGATCTGATTCTTGGCTCTTTAAACTGGTGATGGCTACTTTGCTGACTGAACAAATACTTGCTCTGCTTATGGTGCAACTGATCTGATCTGTAGACAAACTAGGCACAAGGCAGTAGATTATAAGCCCACCTGCTTTCTCTGAATCATTAAAACACAAGAGAGGCGTTTCTAAATTGAATTTTCTAATACTCACAGTATGAAATCATTTGAAGTAGCTAATCAAATTTTTAAGACCTAACTCAATGCCCTTACACAGAAGTATGAGATACCTCTGGTGAATTCTAAGGATTGCTCCAGGACAAGCTTCTCTCAATATGCTTACCAAATCTAAATTAGCTCTATCCACAAAACACATTTCAAAATTTGTTTCATAAAAATAAAGTATAATTTTCACAAACAGGTTATGATTCATGCCATATAAGTCCTAAAGCAAATGGAAAACAAAGTCAATCAAATTTAGGTGGTAAGCTCAAAGTTTAAAGCTTACAGGAAACGAAAATAGAAAATGAGAACTATACAGTGGACATCTTGGGTGCAACATGCAATGATATTATTACTACTGCTTTGTCAGCATGACAACTCCATTTCTATATTGAGAAAATACACATGCATGCGATGGTACCATTTCTCTAATAAATACATATACATCTCATATAAATACATTCTCATTGGAAACACTGACTTTACATTAAATTGTCATTTTGACAACAATTTTGCACTGAATAACAATAAATTACAACTCACTGTTGTGTACTCTGAATTGCTAAAAAAATTACAGATGTTTACACAGAACTGTAGTAATATACAAAAACACATCAATAAAAATTGGATGAAAAATGTTTAAAGTAAAAAGTAAAAGGCTTTATAACCAAGCAGCACGGACATTAGGTGGTTTGGTTCTCGGCAACAGGCTGTTAGATGTGTCAAAACCTGATGGCTCAGTCTTACAACTGAGGCCACTGGTAGCACTGGATGTTCTGGAAGCTCCTCCTGAAAACACAAAAAGTAACCGTCGAATTATTCAAACTCAATGAATCATCGTCTGATAAGCTTCCTCTCCTAGGTCCAGACTAGGTTATCATCACCATCTCACATATGTCCAATAGTCTAATGCAATGATTCTCAAACCAGAAATACACTGAAATGCTTAAAAGGTGTGGCACTTAAAAGGTGCTCAAATAACTGAAGTGAAAAAAGAAAACCATCTTGCATAACTATTTATATATTTATATAACAAATAATTTATTATACTCACGGCACAATACTAAATATGGGTCACTGGAACAAGATCCTATCTTAGTCACTATATTTAAAAAAGCAGTATTTGTAAAATGAATAGATGGAATTACCAGTCATTTGAGTGTTTGAGACTCACCTGAATACTGAGAAGCTGTGGCACTATAAGTAGTTCCAGCTCTCTTTAGTATGGCTTCTATTTTTTTTATATATATAGTTTAGAATGCACATGTGAAGTAACAGCATAAACTTCAAGTAAAGGAAAATGTCTGGCTTATAATCTCAGCTACTGAGGAGGCTGAGGCAGGAGGACCCCAAGTTTGAGGCCAGCCTGGGCAACTTAGTAAGATCCTATCCCCTCCCCCTCAAAAAAGAAAAAAGAGAAAACAGAAAACAGAAAAGAGGAGAGGAGTGGAGAGGAGAGAAGAGAAGAGGACAGGAGAGGAGGAAAGAGGAGGAGAGAAGAGAAGGAAGAGAAGAGAAGAGGGCTGGGGATGTAGCTCAGTGGTAGAGCACTTGCCTAGCAGGTGAGAGGTCACAGGATCAATCCCAAATACTGCCAAAAAAATGAAAGTATCTGATCTTTCTAGTTGTTGCATACCGTGGCACTAAGTACTCACTGTACTTCTGTATTCTCTCAGGGTACAGGACCGACTAGATCTATAAATGATCACATATCAAACATTAAGAGGTATTACATCTGATGACTACAGTTTGTTATTTTTTGGGCTAGTTACCTAGCAAGGGAGGAAAAAATACATATTAGGGCTAGAAGATACCTAGCAATAATTCCTAACTGATTAGGGAGAATGTTTCAGCAACTGTCAAATAGCACTTCTATTCATTTATTTCTTTAAGAAACATACTGAAATTAAAAAGTGTCCCTCCTGTATTATCTAGAAACTACTAATATTTTCAATTGATTTATCTCTTGGATTCCTTCCCATGCTACCATTACATGTTGTAAATAAAAACCTGAGATTAAGAGAACACAAATAAAATGCGCCAGCAAAAAATAATAGATGAATTCCTGAAGTCAACATTTTAAAACCGGTATCATAAAAACATAGGCTACATTTAAAAAAAAAAAAAAAAAGGCATAAAAGATATCAACAAGTACAAAATAATTTGGAATATGCTTACTTAATGGGCTATACTGGCTAAGAGTAGATCTCACTCTTCTGGAAGAAGGTGCTGGGTTGAGATAACCCATATTACGATGATAATCCATCAGCTGTTCCGAGCGTTTCATACCAACCGTGGGCTTCACAGCTTCCAGCCTTTTCAATAAAGCCTTCATTAAAAACAATTTGAAAGTCAATGTGAGATAAACAGCAATAGTCCTCAAAAAGGCAAATACTTTGTAGAACCTGAAATTCACTAAAGTAGAAAAGATTTTAAGTCACTCCTAATAAACCATATGAAAGAAATATTTAAACAAAATACTTTGAGAAAAATTCAAAGACTTTTGCTATCCTATAGGCAGTCAAACCATGATTCAATGACTCGTTCTAGGTCTATCCTGCATTATACAGTATTATACAGCATCCTTGTCTACAGAGAGAGAGAGATAATATGTTATGGGAAGACCCTAGACTATACAGTCAGTGGAACCATGTCCAAAAATAACTCTGGAGTTCAGCAAAGAGAACCACTAACCCCAGTTGGGTAAAACTTCACTCAGGAGTTGAACCTGTTCTAGCTTTTGAAGGGCAGAAGCTGAGAAAAGGGTATTCTGTGTAAAAGGAAGCCAGGTGGACCGTAATAAAGATTTCTCAGTTGGTCTGTCTATTTCATTGTCTGTCATCAAAGGAAAGATCAGGGTTTATATCCTGGCTCTGCCAGAGTCAAATACTGGATAAAAATATTAGCAATGAAATAAGCTCAGAGTCAGGTTTTAGTAATAAGCAAAATAACACATATTAAGTGCTCATAACAGTGCCTGACATCTAGTAAGGACTTATTAAATATTAATACTGTTATTAATGTTGCTTTTTATTATTTTCTAGTTGTATGACATACAGTAATTTTTTTTTTTTTAATGTGGGTACCGGGAGTTGAACTCAGGACCTCGTGCTTTGCCAGGCAGGCGCTTATGCCTCTGGGCTATCTCACCGGCCCCATACAGTAATTTTATCCTCCCAGCAAAGCTACAGATTATATGACAATTAGGGCAGTATTTATACTTTTCTTATATTCTTTGCGAAGTTTTACATGTCTAATTGCAGACATTAAATATCTGTTTAATGAACTGAGAAATCATAAGAATGGCTACTTATATTCCAATTTAGGCTTTATAAAATCTTAGTACTAGCAGTCAAATCAGATTCTAATAATTTCAAAATAGTTTGTCCTTAAACTCCATTAAGTGAAACAGCAGGTTATGAAACAGTATACATGACACTGCCAATTTTTATTTTCAAAAATGCATTTATGTATAGAGACACTGAGAAATCAACTAGAATGGTGTTCCTGTACAGTGGTACATCAGTTCACGAACTTAATTCTTTCCATAATTCTGGTTGCAAACTGAATTGGACAAGAACCAAATCAAATTTCCCTATACGGTCAACAATGAAACTCAACCACTGAATTTGATTCGGTTCTCATCCAATTTGGTTGCAACCAGAATTGTGGAAAGAATTAATTTGTGAACTGAGGCACCACTATGACTTTTAATCTGTCTCTGGGAGTGACATGATGATCACATTTTTCTTTCTGTTTAAGAGTATTTTGGAGCCGGTGAGATGGCTCAGCGGCATGAGCACCTGCGTGGCAAGCGTGAGGGCCTGAGTTAGACTCCCGGAACCCACATACGAAAAAAGGGCCGGTGATATCGCTCAGCGGCACGGGTGACTGCAGGCGCGTGAAGTCCTGAGGTCGACCCCCGGTACCCACAAAAAAAAAAAAAAAAAAGAGTATTTTGACTGTGCTGTTATAAAATGTTGCTAAGAGGATGAAATAAAGAATTGCTGTAAGTCTGTGAGATGATATGTTAATTAGTTCACAATGTATATGTATCTTGAAACATGCTGTATACCTTAAATATATGATCTCATTTATCAATTATACTTAAATCTGCAAAAGAAAAGTAAAAATATGTTCAATAACTCAATAGGATGTCATAATTGAAATTCAACCAAAAATAGCTGTCCAACTTATTTTGGGGGAAATTGTAGTTTTTGAAATTATACATATATTTAAGGTAAACCACTTGATGCTTACCTTATATATATCTGATATACATATACTCTGATATGATCAACAAATGACAATCAAACTAATCAACATATCTATCATCTCACATGGTTAACCATTTTTTTGTGTACGACAAAAACACTTAAGAGCTACCCTCTTAGCAAATTTTAAGAACACAAGGTACGAAGTAATTTCAGATATACAATATAAGTTCTAGAGCTCTAAAGAACAGGTTGGTGACTACAGCAATCCCAGCATTCAGAAGGCTGAGGCAGGAGGATCACCTCAAGTTCAAGGCCAGCCTGGGCTACATAGTGAGTTCAAGGCCACACTGAACTACAGTGAGACCTTGCCTCACAAAACCAAAATAAATAAACTGTTTTAGATACTTGTCCAAATATTTTTTGTATCTGGTGTCTTACTTTTCTCTCATTGCTGAGACAAAATACCCGCGACACCTGAAGTTAAAGGAGAAAAGGTTTATTTAGCTCACAGTTTGTGGAGGTTTCAGTCCGTACTCAGCTGGCTCCAAAGCAGGGTGACATGGCAGAGGGGTGGCAGAAGACAGCAAAAGCAACAAGAGCAAAAAAGGGGGGAAACAAGCCTCTCTTCCTCCCTTATACTGCATGCAGGCTACCCACCCTCAGGTGGGTGTAGCACTCACATCATCTCCCTGCCCTCCTCTGGCACAGGCTCAGGATGTTTGTAAAGTGAGGACCCTGGCCCCCCGCTGAGTCACTTAGTTAAACTTCTAAACTTCTCAAGTTGACACAATGAACAACATCCTAGAGGTAAGGGCATATCCTCTACACCCCAGGATGTAGAACTGCTGAGTTACTTAGTTAAGCTTCTAAACTTCTCAAGTTGACACAATGTATAAACCATTATATCTAGGAAGTATTCTTTTTGTAAAGAAAATTAACCTAGTCTGAATCCTGCTCATCTTCTGACACAGAAAGATTTAAGCAAATGAATGAACAAATACTGTCAATGATTTCTGCAGCTATAAGCAGAGTTGCTTTCATGTTTTTAAAGTGATAAAGCAAAGATCTTGTATAAGGAGACCTTAAAAAGTAACAAGTGTTCAAAACTTGAGAAAAATCAAGACAACTGCTCTTCATATTTCTCAAAGGCTGGAGTCATGCTGAGTTACTTAACTTTCTATTATGGCTGGAGATAACGGATGATAAGCAGAGAAAGGAAAATCACATTAAGTGAACTATACATCATATGATCTTAGGATAAATGTACTTGTGCAAATTAATATTTATAATGCTAGGTATGAGATTTGCTATAAATTTTCATCTTTGACTATATAAAACTATATATAAGGATTGTAGACCAACAAAGAGCAGGAGGGTTTTTGTTTTTATTTAATGTTTTTAAGATATAAATTCTCTTGTATTAGTTTTATTTTTAAAATAATATTTTAACAGACAAACGTGTAAGAACTCTTATGGATTTAAAACTAATGACTATTTTATATACATGCAGTTTTAGGAAGTAAAAAAAAAAAAAAAAAGAGGGCCGGTGAGATGGCTCAGCGGCACGGGCGCCTGCCTGGCACGCGAGGTCCTGAGGTCGACCCCCGGTACCCACAAAAAAAAAAAAAAAAGAAAAAAGAAAGAAAGAAAGAAAGAAAGGTAGTAAATCAAGTCCATTTGAGCTCTAGGTTCTAATCCTGATACATTACAGGAAAAATCTTACTTTACCCCTAAGTTTGCTTCAATTACTCCCCACTGCCTCCCTTTTCTCATATCTGAGGAAAGTGACAGACTTTAAAATAATGGAATAATCCTATTTTTAAGAGGGTAAAGTGACACAACTATGTGGAAATAATCTCATTTTAAGAGGGTAAAACAAACTCAGTGTCTTCAGTTAACCACCTCTTTTTGCTAAGATTATTCTTGTCCCATTTCAGAAAAATAAGATTCATATTATGTTCAAATGAAGATAAGGAGGTTTGGTTTAACAAGAATATTTCAAAACTCATGAATTTAAAACAATCATCACTTTTCTGGAAAGAAATTTCTAACATAACTGAGTGTACAAGGAGCAAGCATGCCCTCTAGTGGATAAACCTGCCTTTTCTTTATTATTCCCTTTATTTTTCCGCCCCCCCACGCTGGATGCTGGGGCCTTGTGCATGCTAAGTGTGTGCTCTATATTCCCTTAATTTCTCATTAGATGCAATGTCTATGTAATACTCTCCCTACTGAAACAAATATTGAGGCTCTCAAACTTTACCAGAAGGACAGATTAGCAGTATGCTTTTGCTTCTAGAGCACACAACTTCATTTTATACAGTGTCTTTCGTTCCCTCCATAACACTACTTCGGTATCATGATTATTTCCATATAAGTAGCTTTTGAATTGCTGACATGCTAATGTAAGAATTCTGGAACAGAAATGTTTTAATCCTTATGCCTGCTGGCCACCTGGATTTGTCTCTGTCACTGAGATGGAGCAAATGAAGGAATACAAATCATAAAATGTATAGAATACTGGACCCGCCCGTGGACACACTCGACAAGAAATAACTACAGAAATATGCATGTGTGTTCGTATGTATGTGCGTTTTGAATACAAACAGCCTACAAACAGATTTAAAAGTATGTGGCTTACACTGGAAAACTATTAAAGCCAATGTAGTTAACTTCGGTAGGTGACTGATTATAAAACAAATATATAAAAATAAACAGTTTAAACAGAAGATAGAACAAAAAATATAGTTTTGAAAACTACAAAACCTTATGAAGGCAGGTTATAAGAGGGCTCAAATAAATGGGAAGAACATAGTCTGGACAGGAGGATATTATTTTAAAAGTATGACATGTTCTCCAATTAAAATGTGATTTAACTCAATTTCAGTTAAAATTTCCCCTTTTTTTAATGGTACTGGGGATTGAACCTAGGGGCTCACATAGGCTAGGCAAATACTCTACCACCAAGCTACATCCCAGCTCTTTTTATTTTTTATTTTGAGACAGGGTCTTGCTAAATTGTCTAGGCTAGTCTCAAACTTAGTATCTTCCTGCCTCAATCTCTTAAGTAGTTGGGATTACAGGTGGATGTCACTGTGCCTGGCACAATAAATGTTTTCAAGAAGAAAAACTATTCATTCTGAGGAATAAGTGCAAAAGAATAGCCATGAAAGGTTCTGAGATGGTATCAGTTTAGCTTTATTTTGGTTTAAAGACTGAAGAAATAAACAATCTGGAAGATTAGTGTTCCTCACAGTAACATAATAAATGTAGTTTTATAATAAATTGTTTATTTTCCTATTTAGGTTTAAGTTCCTTTTTTCACTTCTGTATCAGTTAGTTCTTGATTCCAGAGCTGCACAATACAAAGATAACAGGCATGTGTGGCTAGAGAGCAGTTGAAATATAGCTAATTTCAAACTCAGATATGTTTTAAGAACAAAATGTACAAGTGTCAAAGACTTTGTACCAAAGAAAAGTAAAATATCTCACCACTAGAAGCATACTATGATGACACACAGTAAGGATTAATACTGGAAACAGTAATTTTAACAGCCTTAAAAATTACTTTAACTATGAATTTACATGTTCATTCAAGGTCTAATTTTAAGATATTTAATTTAAGAGACTTCCTGGGTTTAGGATGTTGGCTCAGCCACTTAATTACTAGTTCTGTGCCCTTGAGCAACTGGGCCTCGGTTTTTTCTCACCTATAAGATGTGGATTAAAACAGTACCTAACTAAACAACTGTTGGGATCCGATAAGCTAATTATTTAGAAGATACTTAGATAAATGCCTAGTGTTCAGTGAGAACTCAATAAGTATAAGCAATTATTATGAACCAAATTTTATGAAGAAAAGGATATGCTATCATAATAGTATTAAATATGAAGACGTTCAACAGTCCTTATACATTCTTTTAGAGTATCAAAGTGTAATTATATTTATAAATGTTTCACGCATTCAAGTAAACTACTAAATTTGACCTTTTCAAGATGTATTTATCCTTTAAAATAAATGATATGTAATTTGTTTTAGCTTTGCAGTATACAATGAAGTGACACACATTTAGCTAGTGAGTATTTCACAGAAGATACACTGCAGTATCTGATTCTTGGATACCATTCCTATACTAATGTAGCAATTTAATAGATCTAGTCAGATAAATAATAGGGCTTTCAGTATTTTCCTTTCATGGTCCTTAAATATAGTTTGCCAGATAAATGATACATATTATATCTTCCAGACCCATTGCTCATTATGTATTTCCTCAATACGTCTCTAATAATGTGCTTTTATGTAATTCAGTTTGAAAATTCATGTATTTAGGTTCCCTGTAAGTTGTATTTACGAACCAGCACAAATGCATTTTCTTTGACAGATGATTACTTACCAAATTTTCTCTTTCAATCCTTTGTTGTTCCCTCTGTCTGTTGAGAGCGCTGTGATATAACTTAGGAGGATGACCATTTGATCTTCTGGGAATTGCACTTTTGTTTCCTGATTTTTCAGCCTGTCTTGACAGTTCTTTCAAAAGCCTCTGATTTTCCCGATCAATCTGTCTCACCTCTTCTCTTGAGAAAGAGTAGTTTTTCCTAGGTACTACTGAAGGCTGATCAAAGTGATGTTTTTGTGGCTCCTTTTTATCTAATTGCAGGAAAGCTACAGAACAAAAACAAAAAGAAAACAGCTAAACACAATAACTCTAATGGTAACATGCTTTAACCCTTAAAAATATAAACTATATTAATTCATGAAAAAGTATGTGTGAAATAATGCTGATGACTTTCAGATTACAATTGTGTAGGAAAAAAACAGATGTAGCTTAGAGTTTTATGCTTACTGGGTTCTTTGGGTATAAAAGCATGGAAAATTGAAAAACAGCTGAAATAATAAAGGTATGGGATAGTATACTTCTTACACAGATGTAATTTATGGAAAATGTTTTGTCATGCCTACTTTACAATTCCTTATGGCAGTTTAATAGTTGGGGAGTTTAGAAACTTCTGGGTTGTTAGTATAATAATTTAGATAGTTTTTGTTCATTGAAAGGCATACTTCAAAAAAATAAAAACAGCAATGACTGAGGAAAACAATGGCAAACTCAGAATATTTTGAAACTATCAACCTTAAAATATACAAGATTTATGGATCTTAATATTGTCATTAAAACAAATATTTCTACTATAAAAATCAAATTTTTTCTTAAACATAACATACATTATGTAAAAGGTGTTTTTAACCAAGAAAAAGTTTGCATACTATGACTATCAAATGAGTTATGTATCAAAATGTGTAAATTGGGGCCGGTGAGATAGCTCAGCGGCATAAGCGCCTGCCTGGCAAGAGCGAGGGCCTGAGTTCGACTCCCGGAACCCACATACGAAAAAAGGGCCGGTGATATCGCTCAGCGGCACGGGCGCCTGCTGGCGCGTGACGTCCTGAGGTCGACCCCCGGTACCCACACACACACACAAAAAAGCGTAAATTACTGTTTCTATATTATGATTTTTAGTAACCACAATTAGTAAACACTTGTGAAAAGCCTCTAAAAACACAGAACTTGCTGAATGTTTTCAGTTCAGTATGTACCAAAACAGGAATACATTATATCAGATTAACAGAAAAGCACATTGATTTTGTTTTGGTTTTTTTTATATAATAGTTTTTATTTTTATTTATTTATTTTTTATGTGGGTACCAGGAGTCGACCTCAGGGCCTCGCGCTTGCCGGCAAGCACCTGTGCCACTGAGCGGTATCATTGGCCCCTTTTTTTCCTTTATGTGGGTTCCAGGAGTCGAACTCAGGACCTCGCGCTTGCCAGGCAGGTGCTTATGCCGCTGAGCTATCTCACTGGTCCTATATAATAGTTTTTAAAGTAACTATTACTTGTTTTTCCTTAACTATCCTTTCCTCCCACCCCATCCCCGACCCCCAACCCGATGTTATTGGAGACAACCCAGGACCTTCAAATTTAGCTACATCCCCAGGCCTTTTTATTTCTTGTTTTGAGACAGGGACTTGCTAAATTGCTGGTGCTGGGGTCAAACTTGCAATCTTCTTGCCTCAGTCTCCCAGTGTGCTGGGATTATAGGCATGTGTCACCATACCCGGCTTCCCTTGACTATCTTTATTTCTTTTACATATTTGGCATTTTATGCTGTTAAAAACATGGTACTGTAAAGTGAAGGGATATTTTTAACCCACAATTAAAAACAGGTACAGTGCATAAAAGTTAAATTATCTGAAGAAGGTGACAGAAACAGTAATTTGACCTCCCTACATTTAATCCTAAAACTATCCAAGATTACAAAACTTATAACACACACATTGGCTTTCTGATAGGAAAAAAAGAAGAAATTAATAATCGGTAATTTGCTGAAAACCACACCAAGTTAATGACAAAACCCTAATGAGAATACATCTAGAAAGATATAGATGTGCTGTATATATGAAATTATCTTGCTTCTAAGGGACACTTATTTTGTAGAATAAGGTTTCTACCGTAATCTACCTATATAGGAAACTCTTTAAAATGTATTTCTAAATAAAATTGAGCTATTTTTCCTACAGACATTTTTGAAGTTTTAAAAGTAAAATAGAGCAGCAAATTCATTTTTAAAAGACAGTTAATCTAATTCAGCTAAAAACAAACACAAACCCAGCATTGTAGCTCTCATTGTTGAAAAAATATATATGGAGTGCTTATATATTGATAACAAGTATTACTATTACCTTTTTAAAAAGTGACTACATGGTTTACAATGTGCTTTATTTTTTTATTTTTATTTTTTTTGTGGCACTAGAAATTGAACTCAGGACCTTGCACTTGCCAGGTAGGCGCTTGTGCCACTGAGCTATCTCCCTGGCCCCTACAATATGCTTTAGTATAATGCTATATACTTTATATGTGTTAGTAATTGGCAATCATAAATGTATGACCCATGTTTTTTTCCAACGAAGATGATATGAAAAATGGTGTAACTTGAATAAACTTTCAGGGATACATATGTATTTATATTCATATATTTAAATTTATATATCTAGAAATACTGCTTGTCTCTAATTATCCTTAGTGAAACAACTGTGTTGAACTCTTCATACATACTTCAGTCTGCTTTCATTAGAGCCACTTCGTGAACCATTTGACATCATTTACTAGAATATCAGCTTTACTTTCACCTAAGCTAATATACACACAATATTTTAACAATTATGTGTGATGCTACCACTGGAAAGTTTGTCCCAAATAACAGTAAGTCTTTATTAATATTAGTTCTTTTAAAAAATTCATCTTGAAGCCATATTCATTACCCCTATTAAATAACAATGGCAGGTGCTTTATAAATTGATATTTTTAAAGATTAAAAAAATCCAACATTTATATCAAAAGTCATAATTCAATGGAATAACTAAATTTACCAAATTTCTTTGCCTTCTTTACTAACAACTTGCTAGACGAGAAATTCTGTGACATTCTTCCCGTTCCCTTCTTTTGAATTTGGGTAGGCAGACTTGTAACTGCAGGGTACAGCCAAAGTGCTATGTGACTTTCACAGCTAGGTAATAATAGGAGATGCAACCCCTCCCCATTTTGTTTGCTGGGAAACTGCTGCTCGGAACCCTGAGCCACCACTCAGGTTTGATTACCATGAGGCTGCCACACTGCAAAGAAGCCGAGTCACACAAATAGGCCACGGATAGGCACTCTGATTCCAGTCTTTGAGTTACACAAGTTTTGTGGTGATAACAGAGCAATAGTAACCAAAACAAAATTTGGTGTCAGGAAGCAAACTGCTACTGAAAAAAACCTAAAATTCATGGCACTAGCTTGAAGATTTGGTGGCAAGTACTGCTGAAGAACCTGGAGAAAGACTGTTGATGAAGTCTGAGAGGGTAAACTGGCAGACTGTTTAGCAACATTGTTGACTGTGATGACAAGGAAAATGGGAAAAATTCCTACTGCACTGATGGATTCAATAAACACATTGCCAACACAACTGCTGAAAGTACCAATTTTTTTTTTTTTAGGCAGGGTCTTGCTATGTAGTTCAGGCTAGCTTTGAACTATGTAGCCCAGGCTGGCCTCAAACTCACAGCTATCCTCCTGCCTCAGCCTCCCAAGTGCTGGGATTACACGCGTATGCCACCACGCTCAGCCTGAAAGTATCAATTTTATCAACAATAAGATAGGACAGAGAGATGTGGTTAAAAAAAAATTATCAGTTTTCAAGCAAAATTTATAAGGAATACAAAAGAGCCAGGACTTACGGGGTTTAGAATTAAAACTATTCATCTCTCATCTCTCCCAGCAGTAGATTCACCAGACACTCAAAGAACTATACCTGAAAAACCACAACTGAGGAATCTCAGCTAGACCTGATTTAGGTCCTGGATCTCGAGATTGGTGGCATCTTTGGAAAAGGGTGAATACAGTTTTGCATATGGTAGGAACATAAGTAAATGTAAGGCTAGAAATAGGATTGAAGAGATATTAAGATGTTTATAAATCAACCAACATTCCTCCCAGTAAGAGGTAGGATCTATGTCCCTCCGCTTTAAACCTGGGAGCATTTATGAGTATTTCAACCAACAGTGTGTAAGAAATGATGCTATATTCGGGGCTGGTGAGATGGCTCAGCAACATAAGCGCCTGCCTGGCAAGTGCGAGGGCCTGAGTTCGACTCCTGGAACCCACATACGAAAAAAGGGCCGGTGATATCGCTCAACAGCACGGGCGCCTGCTGGTGCGTGAGGTCCTGAGGTCGACCCTCGGTACCCACAAAAAAAAAAAAAAAAAAAAAAAAGAAATGATGCTATGTGACTTCAAAGGCTAGGTCATAAAAGGCAATGATATTTCTGTATTGTTTCCTGGAACACTTATGCTTGGAATCTTGAGCTACTATGAGGGGGCCAGGCCACATGGAGAGGCAGACCATGTGTGGGCCTTCTGGTCAGTAGTCCTCATCTTCCATTTGGCCTAATCCCAGGCACCTGACAAAGTGAGTAAGTAAGCTTTTAGGTGATTCCAGTCTCAAGCCATCAAGTCACCCCACTTTTGAATTTTTTAAGTGATGGTGTCATTTGTTATATAGAAAGAGTAACTATTTTATCACTTTTTTAATAAACAGTGTGACAAGGGCTGGTGTTACGGTTTAGATCTAGAATGTCTCCCACAAGCCTCATGTGTTGAGAGGTCACTAGGGGTGTGACATGGAAGCATATATCTCCCTTCCCAGCTCCTCCCTTCTCTCTGCTTCCTGACCACCATGATGTGAGCAGTTTTCCCCTGCCAGCCCTTTCACTATGCCCTTCCTGCCTTGGAGCCAGCTGCCTATGGACTGAATCCTCTAAAAACCATAAGCCAAAATAAACCTCTGCTTTAAGTTGTGGGTGTCGAGTATTGTGTCTAGTGACTGGAAAGTGACTAAGACAGCTGGGGATGTAGCTCAGTGGTAGGGTGCTTGCCTAGAGTGCCTAAGGCCCTGGATTCAAGCCCTAGTGCCACAAAGAAAGGAGAAGGAAAAGGAGGAGGGGGAGAGAAGGGGTAAGGGGAAGGGGAGGAGGGGAAAAGAGGGAAGAGAAAAAAAATTGTGACAGATGAAGAGAATACTTGTGGGACAAGTATAGCCCACAAGCAGAGAATTAAGTTTTTCTGTTTTTTCTGATTATCCATCTTCCTTGATGGTTAAGCCTTCATCAATTTTACTATTTAGTTCTGTTTGCTTTTATCCTAAGTTCAAAATCAATGACCGTTACATGTTTTTGGTATAGCTGGCCCATTGACTAACAAAAACATACTTGTTGTATCTCTTTTAGGACTTTTCATATCTTAAATTCTATTTTGTATACCAATAGGATTGATACTTCTATTTTCTCCTTTTAAATGGAGATATACCTGGCATATCTTTATTTAAGCCTTTACTTTTCATTTTTCCTATACTATTTTAAATGTCTTTTTAGGTTGGATTTTATGTTCTTTCCCAATTCTTTTGGTATGTTAGCACAACAGAAGCCTTATCAAAAAGTGCTAGTGTTTTCTGTTCCTTTTTACTGTGGTAAAATATAAGACGAAATGTACCATCTTTAAGTGTACAGTTCAGTGCTATTATACACCTTCATAATGCTGTGCAACCATCACCACCATCCACTCCGAAATTTTCCACCCTGGAAAGCTGAAACTCTCTACCTATTGAAAGGGGAGAATCCCCATCTCTTCTTTCCCCAGGCCCTGGGAATCATAATTCTACTTTCTGTTTCATTAATTGGAATTACCCTAAGTACCTTACATAAGTGGAATTATAGCATATTTGTCTTTTTTGAGACTAACTTATTTCATTTAGTATAATTTCCTTGAGGTTCACTCACATTGTAGAATATGTCAGAATTTCCTTAGTTTTAAGGATAAATAGTATTCCTGGTTTCATTTTCAATACAGTGATAGTGTCTTCTGATGAGTTTAAACCATTCACTTATTTGGCTTTATTTTCCCCCCCACAATCTTACTTTTTTATTATTATTTTTTTAATTATTGTTATTTTTTAGAAAAAAAGCTTTTTTGTTATTTTTTTCTTCTTTTTTCCTGTTTTGGAGAATTTGCTAAGCTTAAAAATTTTTTTTCCCTAAAATATTCTCTTAAGTTTTGAAGTACTTTAAATACTACAATCACATATTCTAGCTCCATTCTTGTACAATTTCTTGAATTTTCTGGCCTCAAGATTCCTTTATACGGGGCCAGTGAGATAGCTCAGTGGCGTAAGTGCCTGCCTGGCAAGCGCGAGGTCCTGAGTTCAACTCCCAGTACCCACGTTAAAAAAAAAAAAAAAAAAAAAAAAGATTCCTTTATATTTCTACAGGTTGAGGACCTCAAAGAATGATTATGTAGGTTACATACGTATATCGTTATTTACCGTATTAGAAATTAAAAGTGAAACACTTTAAAGATATTTATTCGGGCCAGTGAGATAGCTCAGCGGCATAAGTGCCTGCCTGGCAAGCGCGAGGTCCTGAGTTCGACTCCTGGTACCCACATAAAGGAAAAAAAGGGCTGGTGATATCGCTCAGTGGTACAAGCGCCTGCTGGGAAGTGCGAGGTCCTGAGTTCGACTCCCACATAAAAAAAAAAAGAGAGATTTATTCATTCTGCTACAGTAAACCAAGTATATGTTAATATAAAAATTTTATAAGAAACAAAAACATTGATGAGTGGCAAAACTTAAAAGTTTTGCAAAATTTTTAATGGCTGGCTTAAGAGAAGACCTCTGGATTTTCACTGTTGTGCTGTCATTGTCGTGTTGCTCCTGGAAGACTCCACTTGTATCATAGGAGAATGTAAAAAGCAAGCCAAACTTAGTGCTGCTAGTGAAAGGAGTTTTGTCTTTATAGATCCCCTCTAAAAGTCACTGAATTCGCTCTCGTAATAGTTTTGAATGTTACCTTCTTTATCATGAGAGTAAGGCCTCTGTTGATTTTAGCTTTTCTTAAGTGTTTGGTAGTACTTGGTAGCTGCTGGGTTAGGGTTGCTAATAGCTGATTTCAGGACAGTCATCTTTCCTCCCCTGGGCACTGAACCCAGGGCCTGCATATTGAGCTACATCCCCATCCCTTTTTTTTACATTTTTAGAAACTTGACACACAGTGTCACTAAACTGCTCAATTACCCAGGCTGGGCTTGAACCTGCAGTCCTCCTGCCCCTGCCCCGGCCTCCCACAGTGCGGGGATCACTGGTATGTGCTGCACAATGCCCATCAGCATTCCCTTCCTTACAGGGTCTAACAGGCGCTGTGTCTTCCCCTTGCACAAGTCACATCACTTTATTCCCTCCCATGCTGCTATCACCTTAGTAAAAAAATGTAATCATTCTCTGCTCATCAGGGCTTCCTCAGTTCCATTTCTTTCTTTTATACTTATTTTTCTTCTCAAAAAGCATCCTTTAGTGATTATTTCATACATAGCCTGTGTGGTACATTTTGAGACCATGCATTTCTAAAATATCTCTATTTTGCCCTTTCGGATTCTTCCCAAGTGACCTAATTTTATATACAAAGTATGAAATAGACCTTCAAATTAATACTCTCCAAATATGTAAGATTCATGCCATAACCTGATTTAAAACTTGTTTTGTACTCCTGTTTGGTTTTGATTTGAGACAGGGTCTACCTATGTAGCCTAGGCTGGCCTTGAATTACCAATCCTTCCTCTCTCAGGCCCAGGGTACTGGATTACAGGTACGTGCCACCAGACTTGGCTCTACTACTCAGGTTTTAAAGCCCTTTTTGCCTATTCAAGGATTTATATAGCTCAAGGTTAAAGATCTAACTCCAAGCTCACTCTTTTAACATTTACATAGCAAAGACAGGTTTGGAGTGGGCATGGGAAGTTCCCCAAGTCCGCTTCCCAATGAGATAAACGGGGCTGAATGTTTAGAAATGTTACTAATATTTCAAGGTCTACTTTAAAATCATGTATCTAATAATGCCAATAAACACTGATCTTCCTTTTTAACAGTCCTCACAGAACTCTGAATTTAAAATAGACCTTAGCAACGTACATCAATTATTTCATCTACAAATGAAGAGTTGGTTACTGGCTTGTCTGCAGTCATGTGCACACACAAAAGCCTAAAATTTTCTTACTATATTTCTAGAATTTTCTCCATCTTGCTATATAAAGTATCCAATTCATCACTGTTTAACTATTCCACGGTCTCTATTGGCATATTTGATTTTTTATTCTTTTATTAATCTTTCTTTCACATGCTTAATATTTTATAGGTCAAATTTATATTTAATGAACAAAAATTCTTTCAAGCCAATAAATGTTAGCTATATGGACATCCTTCACTATCTAAATTCTTGCCTAATATCCACTGTAAAACTTGTGAATTTTTTACTCACTCAAAATTCACTACCAGAATCAATAAATTTTTTAGCTGTATCTCTGTATGTAAAGCATGAAAATGTTTAAATTCAGAGAATGCAGACTACACCTGCTTTCCTACCTCAGTCTTTCTGATAGGATCACAAACTGTCCTCAAAAATATTTACATGTGTTACACATTATCATTATCATCTTCCCAACATTAAGTGAATTAATCTTTTAAGTAAATGAAGATTATGAAAAAATGTGAGCCAATGGGGGCCTAGAGAAAACTATTCATTAGAAGTTGAAAGTGATAAACATAAGCCTGGATGTGCAATCACTTCTATCGTCATGGTTTAGTTACAAGGGAGAAAAGAGAAAAATTTATGAAAACGTTGGATCTGAAAAAAGCCAATGTATAAATGGAAAATGCATAACGATTTTTTAAAATATAGAGATATACCTTAATGTAGCAGACTGATAGTCAGAATTACTGTTTAAAATGTTTTATTATAGGGAATCCTTAGTAGATTGTCAAATTATGAATTCCAATGACAGACGTACCAACTGGCAAAATGCCACCTTTATTCCTGTGCCTTCAAAAGCCCTGGGCGCCATTTACTGACAAGTGTCTTAGAACAGGGCTCGCTACTGTGCTGCTTACTCATACATTTGTATGAATGAAGCTTACTCATACATTTCAGCACAGCCTCTGTGTTGATATTTTTCCATAATATTTTGATTTAATTATAATTGCAGAAACTGTTCAGGAATTTGGGGTATGATTAATATTTTTCCTATTTAAGATTTTAAAATATATAGATTCTCTATATCTAGCTAAATTTCAGAAATTGGCTAGAAAGGAATAGTAAGAGATATCTGTATTTATTTTAAATGGAACAAAGTAATTTAGCATCTTAATATACAGAAGACGGCTTTAGGATTATTTCTAACAACTGAGTGCTGGTTAGAAATGTAGCTGTTTGGGCTCTATCCTAGTTTTACTAAACCAGAATCTGTATTGTAAGATGCCAGAACAACTTGTATGCATATGGAAGTCTAGAAAGCTCTGGTGGACAGAGTTAACTACCCATTAGCAAATGTTCCTACTTTCCTCCTTAACAGATTCTGCTCCCAACTCCCACTCTTAACTCAGGCCAGGGTGAACCTGACTGGCTTGGAATAATCCCATTCCCTCTGCCAATGACTGGTTCAGAAATGGAGTACAACCCAATTCTGTGCAATGAGACTAAGTGCAAACTGGCTAGGGATATTTTGAAAAGTTTCCTCCATTCAAGAGTCAGAGAAAGAGGCAGTTTCTCCTTGGACACTGACATGTCTGAGGTGAATACCAATATATACTGCTGTATATATTTCTAGTAGCCTATGAATAAAGATTGCACAATGGCTGGAAGAAGAGAGTGGTAACCATTTTATCTGTAAGGCACTAAATAAGTGTGAAGTTTCTAGTCCTAATTAGCTTTGCAATATAGTATCTTACTTAATAATGCAAATGATATTAGAATATTTGGCAAAGTTACCAAAATAGCAATCATCTGAAACAATAAAAGGTATCTACTAGAAAAATCTGTGCAAATTCATAGCATTTGATAAGCTAACATTTAAATTTAATATACAAAAACAAATTTTTTCTTTTTGAAACAAGATCTTGCTACACAGTTCAGACTGGCCTCGAACTCCCAGTGATCCTCCTGCCTCAGCCTCCCAAGTATTGGGATTAACAGGTGTGTGCCATTATACCTGGCAGATATACAAATTTTAAAAAGAAAAGTAAATTACCTTTTAAAAGATGATTCAGGTCCATTGTGTCATGTAAGACTTTTTGCTTACACCTGTGGTCTGAACTGGAATCTAACACTGGTGACTTTGGGGTGAGACTCGACCCATGTTTTTCCTTCCCTTTCTTGGCTGCTTTCAAGCATTTTGAATCATTTCTTAAAACCTCAACATCTTCATATATTCCCTGACTCACATTTTCTTGCCTTTTAACTTTTACATTTTGGTCATTTGATGTGCCTAGTTCAAAAGACTGAACAGGGCTGATGTCTGGAGTTGATAAAGGAGTTACATCTGTCACAGTATCTTCGGATTCCTCAGTATAGTCACCAATTTTTGGCTTAGTACTTGAAGGTGGTGTTCCTGTTGATTTTGTTCCTGATTTATATTTTTGTTTTGGTGATAAGAGGGTTATTGTATGTTTCCTTGATGATGGACGTGAATGAGATTTAGAGATATCAGGTCCTGCATCTGAACAGTCTGTACCTAAACTTGAAGATGAGGAAGACAAAGAAGAGGAGGAGGAACTAATTTTGGAATATTTTTTATTCATGCTTTTTTTAAAGTTATGAGATGGTTTAGCTGACTTGGACCTCACATGATGCTTTTTTCCATCATCACTACTTTCCTCTCCATCTGTGTAGTAATCATCCTCACCTTCTTTTACAATTTTGGGGATTCTATTTAGAATGGGTAAGCGTATTTTATGTCCTGTTGTAGCATCACAGAATTCTTTTGATCTTGAATTGGTCGATGATAAAGAACTTCTGCTTTCTATATCATTCTCTACAGGGTGTTCGTCTGGAAGATTTTTCACGTTTCTTTCATTTCCCTTGTCAGTAAGATAATTTTCCTTTGTTTGAATTCCAAATGTCAAGTTCACGTTTTCTGTATCCTTATCTATTCTCTCTTTAGGGTCATCATTTTGCTTGTCAAAAACTAAGTTATTTTCACATTTCTTTGCTTCTTCAAAGTCACTATCGAAAAAAGAATGGTCTACTTCACCATCTGATACATCTCCAAACCGATCCATGATGACAAAAATGTGTCTGGAAAAGAGTAAAATGTAACTATCAGACTAAAAAGTAATTTCCAAAGCTGTTTTTGTTAATATGGTATTACAATATTTTCCCAAACCAAGAAACTTGGTTGATATATAAAGAGAAACATTATAAAACAAAACAAAACAAAAAAAATAGTGCAGTGATGATGGGAACCTAGGGGTAATATCAAGTTATACCAACTTGACAAATAAGTTCACAAGAAAATTATAGATCATCAAGGCAGGCATATCACAAACTTGGGTACCTAGGTGAATCCTAGGGAAAACCTGCCTTCTATAAATCAAAAACAGTTTAGAAGAAGAAAGGATGGTACCAAAACCTTGTAAGAGCAACTAAGCCAGTCTAAACATTACTCTAATGGAAGAGGTACAATAAAGATTGACAAATTTCCATATTTCAGTACTTGCTGTCTCTGTCCATTCTGTTCCTTCACTGCAATTATCAAGGAAACAGAAAATAACATATTACCCCTATTAAAAGTAAAAGCTCTACCAGGCACAGTGGTACATACCTATAATCTCAGCTACTCAGAAGACTGAGACAGGAGATCACAAGTTTAATCCCAGCCTGGGCAACCTAATGAGACACAATCTCAAAATAAGAAAAAGAAACGGGGCCAGTGAGATGGCTCAGTGGTGTAAGTGCCTGCCTGGTAAGCACAAGGGCCCGAGTTTGACTCCCGGAACCCACATATGAAAAAAGGGCCGGTGATATCGTTCAGTGGCACAGGTGCCTGCTGGTGCGCGAGGTCCTGAGGTCGACCCCCGGTACCCACAAAAATAAATAAATAAATAAATAAATAAATCTAAATAAAAAAACAAAAAGGGTTGGGGATGTGGCTCAGTGGTAGGATCAATTCTGAATACTGGGAAAAAGAGGAATAATAGGAGAAGCAGAAGCAGTAGAAAGACCTCATCCTGCCCCTTCGTATTGAGGTACAAAAACTAAGGTACACATACAAGGTTGCACAGGTAGCTTGGAGTCAAACTTCTAGTATTTAACCACCAGTTCCATTTTGAGTGCAAATGCTGAGGCAGAATGACTTGGTAACACATCTGTGCAAATAGATCACCTCCAGGTATTGGACACACCAAACTTATTCAAAGAAAGCGCCCCAACTGCACAACATAATCATAAGGGACAAACCAAGAAATAAATTAATAATGATAATAAAAATCACTATCTATAAACTTAACAAATTAAATCAGAGATTTGGATACTACATGACGTATTAAGGCCACATCAGAGAAAACCAGGCCTGTGAGCTTATTAGACCTACCAGGCCAACAAATAATGCAACTCCCTCACTTGGACCCAAAGAAAGGGTACCCAACAATATGGATACAAGGGCAACATACACCAACACATCATCTCATCAGACCACCTGCGGGATGAATCACAAAGTTGGCAGGTGAGGAACTCTGGCTTTCTGCTGTCAGGCCTCAATTCCGCTCCATCTCTGTGCTTGGTGCAGCCCACTCAAACTGTCTGCTGTTTAGACTTGGGCTCTGAACCAACTCTGTCCTCTCAACAAGTACTGTGTTGACTCTGGAACCTCAACCTGGTCTGTAATCTTATCTGGTCAACTGTGGTGAGTTTTCACATCTCCATGGGCTCCTAGCCTTCTGTAACCTGTATAATATGGTATGAAGTGTGATGTGTGACTTCAGTGTGACAGATATTAGTAATTAAGATTGGAATAAAAGAACTTGCAATTGCTTATCTCATTGGATATCAAGTGAAACCTAGTACTCAGCAAGATATGGCTAACAAAATTGAATAGCTTGTGAATTTATTGTTCAATACAGCCTGGAGGTGGAGGTAGGAGAATCACAAGTTCAAGACCCTGGGCAACTTAACAAGACCCTGTCTCAAAATTTAAAAGGGTTGGGGGTATAGATCAGAATGAAAGCCCTGTGTTCAATCCTTGGAATGTATGGAGTAGAAGAGGGAGTCTGACATTGTGGAAATACAGTACACAAATGTGTCTGGTCTATGTTAATAGCATACCTTGCTTACAACATATACATGAAGTTCAATACTAGAAGAAATGAACTAAAACATTTGAAACAGTTGCCTCGTCTGGGGCTGGAACCACTGTTTCTGTTACAGACCTTACATTACTAGTTGACAAATTACTACATACAAATTTATGTATGTAGTACAGTCATTTTTCAAAAAAAAAAAACCATTTTAAAAATCTTAATATTCCACACAGTTGGAACTAAAGTAGAAACATCACACTATGAAGTCATAACCTTAAAAAGCTATTTCCCTATATTGTTACAGTGGTCTAGGAAGCAGTGTCACATTATCAAGATTATTTCTTTTTTTTTTTTTTTTTGTGGGTACCAGGGGGACGACCTCAGGACCTCGCGCGCCAACAGGCACCCGTGCCACTGAGCGATATCACCGGCCCCTTTTTCGTATGTGGGTTCCGGGAGTCGAACTCGGGCCCTCGCGCTTGCAAGGCAGGCGCTTACACCGCTGAGCCATCTCACCGGCCCATTATCAAGATTATTACAGATAATCTTGAGTTCAGAACAGATCTCTAATACTATTATCCACTAAAAAACCCCAGGATTCCCTGGAAGGGAGCTGATTTTACTGCTGAAAGTAAAGAAAAATAATCACCTTACTGGAATATTTTATTGTTGCCAGAAAGCACAATATTCAAATATGCCTGGGGTAGTGAAAATTAAACAAAAGATCCAGTTTTAAAAGGCTGCCACTTATATACTAGACAATTTAGCACTGAGCAATAATAAAGATAAAACATATATAAAATAAAAAAAAGAATTCTGTGGAAAGCCATGAGTCCATAATGACATACAAAAAGCAAAAATATGTACTATGTTAAAGAAAAAGCACATACATGAATGTTTACAATTATTTGTAGCCAACAGTGCAATTCTGTGCTCTCTATATTCAAATTATGACTAATTCCATCATATCAAATCAGGCAATAAAAGATTACATAATGCATACCCTAACAGCCAGCATATTTTGCTGCCTTTAGTTGTTTAAGTGACCCTGCAACCTAACAGAAGACATAAATACAAGTATAGCTATGATTTACAAATAAAGCAAACTTCTATTACTAACTATAATATGATACATTAATATAATGGCTTCAACATATGTGGTAATACAGTTTATCATCATTAAATAAATTTTGTCTGCCTTTAAGGTTTTGAAGACCTAGAGATTCACATATATTAGACTTGTAAATTTGTATTTCTTATTATTTTACACTGTTCCAATCAAACCCAGGGCCTCAAGTACACAAGGCAAGTCCTCTACTGTTGAGCTATATTCCCAGCCCTTAGACTTACAAAAATCTTTTAAATGCTTAAGAGAATCTGACTGGCTAAATCAGTAAGTTGAGACTTACTTGGTTTATAAACAATGTCTTGGCACATAGGTATATTTTCTGTGTTCGATTTATAAGTGTTTCTTTCTAGGTGTTTGAGGTACTTAAAATTAAAATACAGAAGTTGTGATGGTAAGTTTGCAAATGGTATACAATGTTCAGTGAAATTTAATATATTTTATAAACTAAGTGAAGACTAATCAAAGTACAAGTGAGCTCTAAAATTTTAATATAAAATTAGATTTAAATGGAAATATTTATAAGTACATATCAACATTTAAGAAACATTTCACTGTAAAATGTATACCTAATAAACATTAAAAGATTATTTTCCATTGCATAAATTAATGCCCCCTTTTTATTTTCATTTCTGGATATTTATTCTAAGGATATAACATCTAAAAGAGAAAATGGTATTACAGAATTACTTGTAATACTGAAAAATTTATATACAGAAAAACCATGATGGCATTAAAATAATAACATAGATCCAGGATCAGCAAACTACTGTTCAGGGTCAAATCTGGCCTGCCATCTGATTTTTTAAATAAAGTTTTATTAGAACACAGTCCATTCATGGGTTTACATCTTGGCTTTGATAGTTTTCACACTAGAACTGCAGAGCTGAGTAGTTGAGTCAGCCTATGACCAACAAAGACCAAAATATTTACCATCTGACCCTTCATGGAAAAAGTTCATAAACCTGATGTAGATAATATATCAGCATGAAAATACAGAACAGAAAGCTATTATCTATACCGGATTAATGATACAATTTATTCATTTAAACAAAAACTAGAGGGACAAAATAGAAATTAAGAATTGACCTATTAGAAGAAAAACTGCCAACAATCCAATCCCATTGGAATTTAAAAAAATTTCCATTACTATTACTCTAAAACTATTTGTGCAATAAATGATGAACGGGAGTCAGGTCGCTGTTTGAAGACAGTGAACTGAGTCAGACGACCCCCAGCTTAATGCCTGGTTCTGCTGCTTCCTAGCTGTCTGATCCTGGGACTATGCAGAAGAATGCTCATAACAACCCTTTAACAGTGACGAATTAGAAACAATCTCAATGTCTACTAAAAGGACATGGATAAATAAAATGTTGTATAAGCATATGCTGTATCAGAAAAAAAGGTAAGCTGAGATCTACAGAAATGTTGACTAAGTAGAATTAAATGAGCAACAATATACTGTAATTGTGTAAAACTTAAAACATACGCAAAGCAATGCTACATTCTTCCTGAGCATAGACATACGAACAGTTATAAAGCTTGACTGGAAGGACAGATATGAAAAAGCTAAAAGTATAACCTTATGAGGAGGGGGAAGAATAAGGCTGGGGAAAAATAGAGTTGGGCAAGGACCTACAATCATTGGTCATCACAAACCTGAAGTCTATGACTGATCATTACCAATCAAATTCTGCCCACTCAAGTTCAGAAAGAAAAAGCAAATCCAAACAGTCACTGAATGGACAGTTTTTATAACACCTCCAACATAACATTAAACACCCTTTTTGATAAGATAATTTACCTTTAAAAATAAAATGTGGGGCCGGTGAGATGGCTCAGCGGCATAAGCGCCTGCCTTGCAAGCACGAGGGCCCGAGTTCGACTCCCGGATCCCACATACGAAAAAGGGGCCAGTGATATCGCTCAGAGGCACGGGCACCTGCTGGTGCGCGAGGTCCTGAGGTCGACCCCCCGGTACCCACAAAAAAATAAATAAATAAATAAAATAAAATAAAATAAAATGTGAAGTGCTGAAATAAACGAGTCATGGTTATTGTTTTTTCCTTTCTCACTTTGACATGGTTAAGAACACCCTTGCAATTAAAAATACTTTTATCAGTTTCTTCAAATTTCAAAAAAAAAAAAAATGGTTTTAATGCATAGCCCTGAGTAATATTTTATAAACTGGAGATCACAACCCAATGTAAAATGAATTTAAGTCTTTAAAGAATACAGTGAAATCATCAAATATATTACTTATTTATGGGTAGGTAATGTTTCACAAAACTTTTGTTTCCATCAATTAAATACAGTATGTGTACCAGGCCTTAATATAAAACCTTTTTTGAAGGTCTCAGGTTTGAAATGTCACTGGTCTACGGACATGAGAAATTGTAATCAAATAGTAATGTACTATAATACAGGCAAGAAAATGGAATGAAAGTTTAAACTTTGGGTGATAGTAAAGACAGTTTCAGCAGTTTCAAGTGTCGTAGGCAATATTACATTGTCTAGGACAACTCTGCTTTGCTAATGGATAGAGGCAACACTGGAATAAACCAGGAAATAGTTTAAGAAGCATTATAATTTCAGTTGCAAATACCAAAGGGATGTTTTCTTGAAATTTGAAGAAACCGAAAACAAAATTATAAAATTATGAAAAAAGATGATTATAGGGTGAAGATGAGAGCTTAAGAACATTTTTTTTTTTTTTGTGGGTACCGGGGGGTCGACCTCAGGACCTCGCGCGCCAGCAGGCACCCGTGCCTCTGAGCGATATCACCAGCCCCTTTTTCGTATGTGGGATCCGGGAGTCGAACTCGGGCCCTCGCGCTTGCCGGGCAGGCGCTTAAGCCGCTGAGCCATCTCACCGGCCCAAGAACATTTTTAAGTCATGATAATTATAAATTTTTATTAATGGTTTGCTCAGAATTAGTATCTTTAGATAAACACCAGTGACTATTTCACTGAATGTTTCCACTTGATTTCACTGGAAAATACATTGATAGAAAAGCTTACATTTTCCTAGTTTTTTTAACCTTCTAAAAAAATGAATCAATCATCCAGATTATTCCAGCCCCACCCCTCAAAAAAATTTGTTTAAATTGTAAGGAAATAAAATTACTAGCATAAGCAAACTTCCCTTGTATTAGTGCTGTGTTATTCTACTACTAACAGTTACATGTAGTATTTACTATATGCTGGGAATGCTTCTCATATAACTTTAAGACATTTTACCATCCCCATTTACCAGCAAGAAACTGAAGAAGAATAAGAACTTGTACAAAATTAAACAGCGAGTAAGGCCCACACCCAGGATTTTAAAGCAAGCATAAAGGATCATGTTATTTATTGCTTTCTATTCTGCTTCCATAAGATTAGGAACTAAGACTCTTTTTGCTTTTTTTTTTTGTATTGTATCTATTTCTCTGATGGCAAAGAGTGGGCAACATAACAAGATCCTTCCATCACAGGGATTTTTACAAGGACAATAGGACCTGTTTAGCAATACTCGTTGTTAAATGAATGATTTGCACAGTTAAAATTAAATACACATTCCAGTGCTTCCCACTCATCTTGCTGAATATATTTATCATACAGCGGTTTTCCTCTACCAAAGTAAACTGGAATAAACCTTATTAGTACAACAAACTAAACAAACTGGTAGCCCTAGGTAACAGGACTTTAAACTCTGAATTAACTAGTGGCTCCCCCATTCCAAACTGTGACCAAACTCCCTTTCCAAAGAAGGTAGTAGAATTCCAAAGATATTTCTGGCAAGGAGACTGACAATTCTGCAAGTTGTTAACTTTGAAAATTTCCAGCATGCCTCTTTTTGTGTGTGTGTGACAAAGCAGACGAATTAATCTGTTAATAATTTCTGGTAACTTTAAATGTTGGAGTTCATGCTCTTCCTAACCCCTACCCTCACAGTTCCCCAAAAGTCAACTTTGAAAGGATTTTACATTTCTCCCAATGACAAATTTTAGGTGTCATTATCACTGAATTAAGGAATACCTAGAGAACTGTTACGTTCCTAATACATCCCTTACATTAAGAATGAAGAAAGTGGGCCAGTGAGATAGCTCAGTGGCATAAGCGCCTGCCCGGCAAGCGCGAGGTCCTGAGGTCGACTCCCGGTACCCACAAAAAAAAAAAAAAAAAAAAGAATGAAGAAACTAAGGCTTAGCAAATAAATACAAATGATTTGACTGATTTAAATTATCAGTTTGAGACTGAAACATTTTGGATTTAGGGATGCTTAACCTGTAACAGGATATAAAATAGAGGAAGGTGAAGAGGGAAATCACATCGAGGATCCCAGCTTAAAAAGAGGGATCAGTTGAAAAAAGAGCTGGAGCCACCAAGTGGCAAACTATAACATGGAAACCAACACATGTTCTTAAACTATACTGGGATAGCAGTACACAGTCTTAGACACGTTCATTATATTCTGCTTGGTCAAACAGTTTTTTAATGAAGCATTTAATTCAGGTAAAGAGTGTAGAATCTAAGTCATGATGAATGGTTTACAGTACAAGAGACTTGTAACAACAAATAAAAGTAACCACTAAGGGAAAGGTAATGTTCAGATACTTTCATTTCAGGACTGTGACATTAAAAAAGATTTTAGAATTTGCTACTTGTAGTTCCAAGGTAGAATTTGTATCAACAGATAGGGTGCACAAAACAACTGTTGCAAGTTTAACATAAGAACTGCTCAAAAACTGGAACGGGCTACTTTCCAAAAGGATGAGCCTTCAGCCCCTAGATCTGCTGAAGCAAAGATAAGATGACCATTTGCAAAGAAAATACAAACTTTCTTGGAGGACAGGATCTGTTCCAACCCCCAACTAAGTCTAAATCCCAAAGTCTGTCCACAAGCCATATGAAATCCTTGTTTTTCATAGCTAACAGTTTCCTTCCTTGCTTATAAAGGGGATCACAACATGCTACCCCAAATTATGCCATTTCAGCATAAGGACCTTTTAGAGCTGAGGACAAATAAGAACCAACAAATGCAGAAAGGCTCCTCACAGCTTACTTTCTCTGACTAAAAGCAGAAGCTCCTGAGGAATGAAAGCTGCCATAATTCCTCTCTCCCAGGGAAGATTTCTGGCCATGGAAAAGAAAGTCGGCGCTGAGTTGAGTTAGCACAAACAAACCTTCCGGAGAGAGCCCTTATTTTCCATTAGTTCCCCCCTTGTATTTACTTTCCCAGTTTATGTCCTTTACAGGCCTGAAACCCCTTTTTCTTTGCTTGTTCTGTTTTCACAGTTTACCACTCTGTGTTTAAAACGGTTCTACTTTGGGTCTTAACACTTCTTTTCCAGTAAGGCCCCATGTCATAAATAAATTGTGGTAGCCTTTTCTCTTGTTAATCTGTCTTGTCAATTTAATTTCCAGGAGCCCAGCTGCAGAACCTAAGAGGATAGAGGAAGAGGCTTTCTTCCCTCTTTCGCCTACACTTGTCTCCTTAACAGATTGGTTAGAGGTGCCCACCAGGTTTACAGTGCTTAGGAGGCTGATATGGGAGGATCAGGAGCCCTGGAGTTCCAGACCAGCTTTGGCAACATAGCAAGACCTCCTCTCAAAAAAAAAAAAAAAAAAAAAGAAGAAAGAAAGAAAGAAAAATCAGCCTAGTACAGTAGCACACCTGTAATTCTGGCACTCTAGGAGGCTGAGGCAGGAGGACAGCAGGTTAAACCTCAGCCTGGGTAACTTAGAGCAATCGGGGCTCAAAAAATTTAAAAAGGTCTAGAGATGTAGGTAAGTGTGAAGGCCCCTGGGTTCAATACTCAGTACCACAACAGGGGAAAACAAGACAAAACAAAACAAAACGAATTCCTCATCAGACTGGGAGCTCATCCTTTATATCCCCAGGGCCTGGAGGAGGACCCAACAATTATTAGTCATTTAAAGCACGTTTATCCCACAAAGAAGTCTGGGGTTAGAGGATAGGTGAGATTGAATCCTAGTTCTGCTCTTTGTTACCTTTGTAGGCAAGAAAATCACCTTGTTTTCAATTTAGCTTTCTTACAGTTCCCCGTCCTTTTCACTCACCCCCTTCAGATATATACATCAGAATGATACCCTTGTAAGCCATCTGCTTCCCTGAGTGGTCACAGTTCAGTAGAGGTGCACTGCCCACTGTCTGGGAAAGGTGAGGTTTAAATTTAGATCCACAGTATCTGACAGATAAGGTTATTGTAAGGATTTAAACACAGGTGATTTAATGTACAGGAAAATGTATCCAATAATCCCATCCACTAAGCAATTCTCTAGTAACATTTACTTCAAAGTTAGTGAGATTTAAATACAGTAGAGAATAAGAACAACGGTAGCTTCGTAAAATAATTAAGATTCTCTTTACAACACAATGGGAAAAGGTAAAATTAAATGACAGTTCATTGGATCATAACCGTCTGGTTCTCCATCAAGGCGAGTTTTTGCCAAAGTTGCTTGAGTCTCTTAGACACTCACCATTTGTATAGATCAGGAGCCGGCAATAGAAATACTAGTGCTTGCACAAGACGTCAGGAAAATACAAAAATAAATAAATAAATAAATAAAATAAAATTCTATTTTTTTCCCAAACCCTCGTTTTGTTCCTGTGACACATTTCTGTAGATATATAATAGAGCCCCCAAAAGAGACTCAGTTGGGTAAACCAAAATCTTGGCCCAATGTAAAAATCTGTTATCAACGAACTTGAAGCTCCGTCCACGACCCGCTCCCGACCTCGGGAGGAAGCAGACAAAACGAGTGCGCCTCGGGTCTCAGGATCCGGTCTCAAGTCCGCGGAGATGAGCACAGCAGTCAGAACCCAGGCTCCGGACTCGACCACATCTCACTTCGGAGCCGACTCCGGCCCCGCGCCACCTCCAACGCGTCCAGGGGGCAGGAACGCCGTTCCCGCCAGGACACCTTTGTCGTGGTTACACCCGCGGCCCGCGGCGAGGGGTGTGGACCGACCAAGAGACTGCGAGGCGGAGGGCTGGGGCCCGGCCCGGCGCGCCTCCCGACCTCCCGCGCAGGCTTCGCGTACCCACCCCGAGTGCTGGCCGTTGCCGGAGCTCGGAGACCGCAAACGGATCCCGAACGGGTGGTAGGTTGTGGCCGGCTCGCCGCGGACACGGACATACAGGAGGTGTTCGCGCGACGCTCACCTGGAAGCCGGGGCGTTCGCAGGCCCGGTGGCACGCACGCACGCACGCACGCACGCACGGACACACCGGCGCGCTCACGCGAGCCTGCACGCGGCTCCCTGCGGAGCGCGCACGCGCGCGAGTCCAGAGAGTCGCGCCGGGAGCTTCCGGGGGAGGAGCGAGCGGAAAGGGAAAAGAGGGGCCGCCCGAGCCGGAAGCGGGTAGTGAGCTCTGCTCCGCGGCGGCGGGCTCCAGCTCGTTCCTCCAGAGCGGCGGCAGACGCAGGAAAGGAAGACTTTAGGGGATCTGTTGCCCAGGGCATGGTCGATGTGTTTCTGCCTCTTCCTACCTTTTATGCTGTAGGATGAGTAGTTTTAGTTTTCGTGGATTATTTGATAGAGAAAGCTGTTCTGGTTGTCTTTGTAATTCGTTACCAAAACGACAATAATGAAAACGTAGGGCTTTTGTGTGGTCTCTTATATCAGCAAAGTTCATTTGATACTGTTCACGTTCATAGTCTGTTCTGTGGACGGAGGGCTGCTAACACATTAGAAAGTCTTTGTACTGGTAAAGGAGATGTGGTTAAAATAATCTAAGAGGAAAATGGTATCTGCTGAATATATTGAAGGCCTTAATTTCATGTTGCACTCTGAGGCACACCGTAGGTGTGGTAGAATAATGTTACGCCAAAAATGTCCACTTCCTAATCCCCGGAACACACTCACATGGTACCTTATTTGGCAAACGGGAATCTTTTCAGATGTGATTAGGATAGAAATGGGAAGGTTATACCTGGGTTATCCAGTGGGCACAATATAACCACAAGAGTCCTTATAAGAAGGGAGGCAAGAAGTTAAAAATCAGTAGTAGGAGCTCTGACACTGAAGCAGATGTGAAGAGACAATGATCCAAGGAATGCAAGCAGCCTCAGGAGGCTAAAGCAGGAATTTTCCCCTGAAGAAGGAACACAGGCCTGCAGATACCTTGGTTTTAGATTTCTAACCTCCAGAATCACAATCCAATAAATTTGTGCTGTTTTAAGCTTTTAAGATGTGGTCATTTGTAATGGCAAAAATAGGACACTAATATAGGTACACAAAAATGGGGCGCTCATATAGTAGGTACTCATGAAAGTGTAAAGAAAGGAAGTACAGATTCAACCATATATTAGGGAATCCCAGTAAAGAACTCTGTGTGTTTTAAACAATGCATTTTGTATTTCTTGGAGCTAACTACCAACAAGTACCGTACAGAGAACCATTTATTTGTTCTTTTTGTTGGTTAAAAGAAAGGATTTCACTCAATTCTTGATGAAACCATGTGGGTACCAGTTCCCAGGGATAGGAACCTTGTGGTTCAAAGACCCTGAGTAGATACTCCTCCAAAGAAGACATACAAGCCAGGTCTGGTGCCACATGCCTGTAATCCCATCACTGGGGAGGCTGAGGCAGAAGGACAGTCACAAGTTCAAGGCCAGCCTGGGCTACATAATGAGTTAAAGCCAGCCTGAACTACATAGGAAGACGTTGTCTCAAAAACAAAGGGCCAGGCATTTAGCTCAGAGTTGCAGCGCCTGCCTGGCAGGCGTGAAGTCCTGGGTTCAATACCCGGTACCAAAAAAAAAACAAAAAAAATGAAGATATACAAATGACTAATAGCACAAGAAAAGATGCACAACATCATTAATCATTAAGAAAATGAAAAAATCAAATGAGGTATCATTTCACCCCCACCAAGGTGTCTATCAAAAAGATATTTTATATAGACACCACCAAGGTGTCTATATTTTTCCCTGCAAAAAATAACAGCAAATAAACGGATTGGCAAGAACAAGCAGCAATCGGAACCCTTGTGCACTCTTTGTGGGAATGTAAAATAGAGTAGTTGCTGTGGAACATAATAGGCATTTCCTTGAAAATAGAGTGTTATTGAGAATTATGTAACCCAGCAATTCTGCTGTAGGATATACACTCAAAATAATTGAAAACAGCATCTCAAACATATCTCTATACCCTCATTCATAACAGCATTATTCACAATTGCCAAAAGGTAGAAACAACCTAAGTGTCCATCAACAGATGGGTAAAACACAACACATATACACACACACAAATGGAATATTACTGAAGCATAAAAAGATGAAATTCTGATATATGCTAAAATGTGGATGAAATCTTAAAGACATTAGACTAAGTGAAATAAACATAAAAGCACAAATATTGTATGTGTCCATTTGTATGAGATTACCTAGAATAGATTCACAGAAATAAAGCAGAATAATGGTTCCCAGGGTTCGAGGGATAGAAAGAATATGGAGTCGTTTGATGGTGCAGAGGTTCAGTATGGATTGGTGGAAAAATTTCCGGAGATGGGTAGTGGTGATAGTTGTATAACAAAATGAATATACTTAATGCTGCTGAACCATAAATGTAAAAATGTTTAAAATGGCAAATGTTATATTGTGTATATTTTATAGTGAAAATTTTAAGATTTTATATCTTAAAATGATTTTGACTCTTTTATTTGTGCAATGAGTTTTTTTTGTGTGTGTGGGGGGGTACCGGGGTCGACCTCGGGACCTTGTGCTTGCCAGCAAGCGCTTGTGCCACTGAGTGATATCACCGGCCCTTTTTTTTTTCCTTTATGTGGGTACCGGGAGTCAAACTCAGGACCTCGCGCTTGCCAGGCAGGCACTTATGCCGCTGAGCTATCTTACCCACCCTTGTGCAATGAATTTGTCTTGCCTCTGATGTCTTAGTCTTTCAGGCTGCTATAACAAAATTCCATTGACTTAGGTAACTTATGAGTAATAGATATTTATTTGCATAGTTCTGGAGGCTGGGAAGCCCAAAATCAAGGTGTCAGCGGGTAAGGTGTCTAGTGAGAGCCTGGTTCTTGGTTCAGAGATTATTCCTTCATTCATGTGTCCTCACATGGTCCAAGAGGCAAAGCAGCTCCCTCAGCCCTCTTACATGGGCACTGATCCCATTCGTGTATGCTGTGCCCTCATGACCTAATCGCCTCCAAGCAGCTTCACCTCATAACACATTGGTGATTACATAGGTTTCAACTTAAGAATTTTGGACAGCCATAAACTGCTGAGGACCAGCTTGATGCGGTGCAGAGTAGGCAATAATTTATATTAATAAATTGGCACAAGAATAAATTGAGAGTCTGTCCTAGGCCTACATGACTGTGGCAAGACCTGCAGCTGGCTTACAGGCGGATTAATCTTTAAGCCAATGGCCAAAATTGAGACCAGCAAACAGTCTGTTAAGTTCTGGTGCCTCAAAGCAAGATAACATGGCAGCTAAGGACTTGACTTACCCAAATTCCTTCTAGTTCAATAGTTGCAGTTAGCAATCAGGTTACTAGTTAACCATGATTGGCTCCTGTGTGCTTTTCCAAAACTGCATTGTTCCTCAATTCTTGAACCTTGACCCCATTAACAGTTCACTCCCACTGCTTCCTGCAGCCCACCAGCACAGCCCTAATCAAGCTGTGCACCTAATAAAGGCCAAGGACACCATGTCTCGTGGTCTTAGTCATTGGGCTTTGACCATCCCAGTGCCCCTTGTAACTAAAATATATATCTTGTCTGTATTTGTGTTTTATTCTGTCATCGTTCTGCTAAGTAGGAGATTGGTGGTCCTAGGCCATGGCCCCAATAACAAATGTTCAGGCCATATCTAATCAGTCATTGTGCACTGACTGTATTTTTCTTTGCTCGTGACAAAGTGAAATAGCAGGTAGATCAGTTCAAAAGTTTATTAGTCAATACTTATTTTAGACATATTGGCTATCAAATAGTCACAATTGATGTGCTTTATAATTTGCCAATTGCTAATACTGGATATCAAAATCTAAGTGAGTTTGCAATTTTTTCTTTTATGTTATATTTCTTGAAAATACTAGAGTTGAATAAAGCTAAACTATGTGAATAGGATCTTTATTACCAAATTCTCAACTGGCAAAAATAGTTTTCTATTACCTCCCTTGCCCCTATCTTTACTCAAGATCTTTTTTGTTTCCTAAGTAGAGGGGACCAGATCATTAAGATTCTCAGTACCAGAGACAAGAAATGTGAACTTTAACTTATTTGCTGTGGTGAATCACTAAATGTGATTTGTGTGAGCAGCCAGATAATCCACCAGAAACTGACTAATATAGTCTGTCAAATCGTGGTAAGTCATTAAAGTAATAGAACAAAAACCCCACATGAGGCTGCTCTCTTATTTACTCCTGGATAGGTCCTATGATTTGGCCAAGGGGACATTAGCAAATGTAAAAAAGCAACAGTTTAAAACAACTTGTACATTCATGTCTCTGTGACTGTCCTCTGAAGAGGCAAAGCTAAACCCTTGGAGGATAAGAACACAGGAAGCAAAGAGAAACCATTTCAATAGAGGTTGGATAGACCAAGCAGCCCCTAACCGACGTGCCAGTGGTCCGCAACTTCATTAGTGACCCTGAACAAGAGGCGTAGAACTACCTAGCTGCTCCCAGCCCACATTGCTGACTCACAAAGTCATAAGGAAATAAGATGGCTATTATGGGGAGTGGGGTGCAACAGTAGATAACAACACAGTATTTCCCTGAATTTCAGGTCAACACTTAGAGAAACTGAAATTATTCTTTTTGTGATCTACCCTTGTTCATTCTTTATCTTGAGACCAGCTAGCTTAGTTTTCAATACTTTTCTCTGTAATTGTTTCTCTTTAAAGATTAATACATGGGAGGCTGAGGCAGAAAGATGGCAAGTTTGAGCCTACCCTGTGTCACTTAGCAACTTAGGTCCTGTCTTAAAATATAAAATAAATATGGGCTGGGGAAGCAACTCATTGCAAAAATCCTGGGTTCAGTCCCAAGTAGACCCCCAACAAACCAAAAGATAATATGGAGGTATTTCTGCCTGTTTGCCAATATGAGTGAATCAAACTCACTATAATTTATATATGTTCTAAAATTTTGTTCAGAGATACATTTTCTTCTAGGCAATATTACAGTATGTTTCCTTCAAGTTTTAGCATTGTACTATTTGCTTTTACGGTATTTTATGATTTCCTTTTTGAAGTTTGACAATAATTTTATCTTCTCTCTTTTTTCTTCCTCCCTTTACCCCTCCTTCTTTTTTTTTTTTTTTTCTTTTCTTTTTTTTTTTTAATGTGGGTACCGGGAGTTGACCTCAGGACCTTGCGTTTGCCAGCAGGCGCTTGTGCCGCTAAGCGATATCACTGGCCCTACCCCTCTTTCTTATCTATTTATATCTCTTTGTGTATGTGCTGGACTTTGCTTCTGAGTTTATAAGAAAAAGAAGTTAACTGATTTAAGTCTTGTTCTGGTCTTACAGTAAATTAGAAGACACTAAAATGCTATGTAGATCTTTTGACTCGTGTCAATGTCTTTATTCACAAATTTCCCCAAAGTCGTCAAAGGCAAACATTGGTTTTCTCTTCAGTGCTGTGACTACCTTTAAGATGGGCCAAGGGGCTTAGGAAGATGCATCACACACTTAAGACAAAGACCGGGTGTCATGTACCTGCTTACATGTCCAGTATTTTTAAATTATCAATTTTTTCACTTTTTATCTTAATTTTATAATTAGGAGTTAAGGCAGATGTCATTTTCATCTTAGACAAAAGAATAATGAAGATAGCCTTACAGAGCATCCAAATACAGCATGTCAGAATGCATTAGCCATAAGGAATACAAGTAAGGTATCCCTATTTAACTTGCCTGTTAGGACTCAATATTGATTACTTGGAAGGATACCTAGATGCTAATTTAAAACCTGATTTAGGACCTTTCCTCCTTCAGTAGCTTCCGGTTCAAGCCCCTTGGCCTTTTTATCCTCTTATCTTAGTCTCCTCTCAGGGTTCCTCAGGTGATGCACAGAGTAGAGGACCAATTACTATTTGTTAAGTAAATGTATGAAGTGTCAGTGATGACTAGGCGGCATTATAACATGTGCTTTGAGGTAGTTTTCCGTACATTTCTCCAGCTCTGTATTACTCCTGGGAACAAGGTCCTGCTGTACTGGAAAGATCATGGCACGGAATTATAGTATAGTATAGTATAGTATAGTATAGTATAGTATAGTATAGTATAGTATAGTTAGTATAGTATAGTAAATGTCAGGCCAGTTTTCCCTTCACTAATTCAAGTTATAATCACTTGTTATTTGTCAGGGGCCTAGCTAAGGTGCAGCTATTCTCACATGGCTGCACAACTATACACTGTTACACATGGAACACAAGTCTTAGGCTCATGGACTGAAACCCTATTTTATATCTTCTGTGACACAAGATAACCAAATCACAGAGTTTTCCAGAAGTACTATGGTATAGTTGTTAAATGTGCAAGCTCTGAAGTTACCCCATGTGGAGTGATAACCAAATCCTAGCTCTCATATTCATTAGCTTTGAGATGATGAACATGTTAATTCGCTTCCTGTTCCTCAGTATGCTCATGTGTTGATGGAGACCACATCATCTGTAAGGGCTGTTATGAAGTCTGTTGAGTGCTTAGAACAGTATCTGATACACACTAAGTGTCCAGGCACTATTATTGTGAGCTATGGATTTAAATTGGAAAGTGCATAAAGCCTTCAGCATATAGACCGGTGATGATGAACACTTCAGAGCTTTCAATGATACAGCACGCTGTGGCACGAGTGCCATAGGTTCACCACTACTGATACAGACCCTGGCATGTAGGTGATAAAAAATACTGATATTATTATTGGTGATAACAAGCAATTATGCTTTGAAATAATTTGGACTTGTGGGGTACACGTTGAGGACCCCCAATGGAATGCATACTGTTTTACAGGCAAAAGGGCTTCTTCAAAATCAGTTATACTATTTTTATTTTTATTTTTTGTGGGTACCAGGGGTCGACCTCAGGACCTTGCACACCAGCAGGCGCCCGTGCTGCTGAGCGACATCACCGGCCCTTTTCTTGTATGTGAGTACCGGGAGTCAAACTCAGGACCTCACGCTTGCCAGGCAGGCGCTTATGCTGCTAAGCTATCTCACTGGCCCCCCTATTTTTATTTAAAAAAAAAAAAAGAAAAAGGGGAGGAGACCAAGATAGTAGTTACTTCTTTTAATGTTATCACCTTGGCATGGCAACGAGGTATTCATTACTGCCTTATTTTTGACTTACGAGGTATGTCACAATGAAGTGCCCCATGAATTCCAATTCATATTTAAAACAAAAAACTTCATAAAAATGAAAAATTGAGTACATTTGTTTTTTCATAGATAAAACAATGAATTTATATGTCATTGTTTTAGAACTAAATGTTATGGATCATTTCTAGACCTTGTCATCTTCCGTTTGAAATCCATGTGCCATTCCAGGAAAATTTATTATTAAGGCGTGGAATGAATACGTTGGTGGACTGTGTATATATATATATATACATTTTTTTTTTTTGGATACCAGTGTCTTTTCTTTTGAATAATAATCTCCTGGGTAATACTTTGTCTTAAAAGAATAAACACCCACTGAATATTTTAGTTTACTTTGTGTGAATGTTGATGTTTTCCTTTGTTGAAATGACACAGTAATAATACTCACAGATGGAATGATTCCTTATAGAAACACACTGTATAGTTACGATATCTGGAAATACTTTTTAATGCTTTTCTTATCTGCTCCCTGGAAATCAGAATATAAATACATTTATTGGAAAACAATATAAGTTTTAAACTATTGAAATTCATTAGAGTGACATGGAGACAGCTCCTAGGCTGTCCGTTGTCTTTAAATGTTTCCTATGTCCTTATCTTTCTTTCCCATGCTTTCCTCTTCCCTTCTTTCCTCTTTCTATTTTTGATTTGCCCTTGATTTTTTTTTTTTTTCCTTCAGTCTCGGGGATTGAACTCAAGGCCTTTTCAGTGAGCTACAATCCCAGATATTTTTTACTTTTTATTTTGAAACATGGTCTTGCTAAATCGATGTTACCCAGACTAGGCTTGAATTAGACATCCTTCTGTCTCAGCCTCCCAGAGTGCTGGGATTACAGGCATGTGCCACCATACACAGCTCACGCTTGAAAAAAAAATCAATCTCTTCGGAATTCCTTTATTTCTATTACAGTATACATTAAAAATACATCTGCGGCCTTATTGGTCTTAGCGCTACTGTAATTGCTGGTATTTATGTAGCACTGTTGGCATCTCTCTTCTCAGCAAGCATCGTCTGTGTACTACCGGCTGGGATCATGACAGACGAGGCAAATATGCACGCTAAACAGTACTTGGACCACTCTCGTTTGCGTGGGTAACAGCTTTTGTACTGAGTAGTTGGCAACAAAAACACAGAACTGGAGGCAGTCTGACTATGGTAGCTGTGTACATCCGTTGGCACCAAGCTGGCTTCTAGAAAATCGCAGGCTTCATTTACTCCTCAGTATCTGTGTGAATCCTTACCTTAAGGCCTCAGGGTGGGAAAAAGGTTGTTAGCGCAAGAAACTGTTCAAAGCGAGGGTCAAGAATGGGTCCTGTCTAAACAGCAAGTGAAAACGAGGTAGAAATTTTAGGGGCTGTAAGAACGGTAGCAGGTTACATGCTGGTGATCAGCGGAGGGAAAAAAAACTGAGGGATCACCTGAGTTAAAGAATTACAAATACTTCGGACACCTGCAGCAAAATTTTCCATCAACAGACGGCTACCTAGGGTAGTGAAGTAGGGGAGCGCGGGAAAGAGCGCGCTCTCTGCGATTGTTTACGCCCAACCCCAGGCAGCCGCCGCTGGACGCCGCCCCGCGACGTGGGTGGGCGGCGGGGCGGCACCTCTCGGCTGTCACTCAGCGCTCGCGGCGGTCTCCGCCCCCCGCCCGAAAGGCACTCGGGGCCGCCCCCGCCTCCGCCCGCGTCAGGCCTCGCGGGCTTCAGTCACAACACGGCCGGCCACCTGGGTGCGCCGGGCCGGGCGCCGGCTGGGAGCGGCTCGGCGGCGTCTGTGGGAGCCGTTCCCTCCGAGGGCCGCCGGCGAGGGCATGAGCGCGGGCTCCCCCTGCCTCCCGAGCCGCGGCGGGAGCGGCCGGGCGAGGAGGCACCGCGCAGAGGCCACCGTCCAGGGCAGCTTCGCGGGACAGCGCGGCAGGAGATGAGCCTGTCCTTAGCGGCGCAGGCAGCAGCATGCACCCCGATGCCACCGACAGCAGAGGCGCCGGCCTCAGCCCAGGCGCCGGCGCCAGCCCTGCCCCGGGCTCCGCGGGCGAGCGGCGGGGGCCCCGGGGCCCGGGCGGTGGGAGCTGGCAGATGCCCGTGGCTGCGGCCGCACTCGCCGCGGTGGCCCTCTCCTTCCTGGGGCCCGGCTCCTGGGCAGCGGCGGGGGGCGCGGGGCCGGGCACCGTTCTGCTGCGGCTCGGCTTGTACCTGAGCTGCGCCGCGGCCGCCTTCCTGCTGGGGACCTTCTTCACCCTCGCCTGCCGGAGCCCGCGCGCCCCGCCGCCCGACTTCGCCGCCGCCTGGAGCCGGCTGGCCGCGGCCGCCCGCCGCCCGCTTGGGGTGAGTACGGCTGTCGCTGCCCCCGTCCCCCGCTTCCGGCGCGATCCCCCACCCCCTCCCGGGACCCCGCCGGCCAGGGCTCGGCCCGGGTCCTCCTCGAGGCCTGGGGGTGGGGGTTGCCGAGCTGCGCAGGGAGAGCCTCCGAGTTACTCATCCACCATCCTCGGGCACCATCTCGACCGCTGAGCGATGTTGTCACGTCTGTGATGTTGCCGTGCGGTTGGCGAGTGCCTGAGAAGAACCGAGCGCGACATTCGCTGTGTCCGGCACCGCACGCAGCTTAGGCGAGACCGGTTGGTTTTTGGAATGGTCCTCGGTGGGAGGTAACTTCCTGACCATTTACAGCTGAGGAAACTCGGCTAGCTCCCCATCCTACACCTCCCCCGCCCAGGCGGGGTACACTTCCTACCACATCATCCTGTCTTCCACTGTGTTGGTAAGTAGTCGGTGCAGCCCTGGCTGGTGTCTGTGATGTGAAAAGAGGACACCCGAAGACCGCTTTTGCTTGCAAAGAAAAGAAAGCTATCCTCAGTAGAGTCTGGGACGTTACGGCTGCGGTTAGGGAAGATAGGAAAGAACGGCATTTTAAATGAGCTTTTCCCTTCCTCAGTGCCAAATTCACTACTTTTCCTATCTTCTGCCTGCGCATAACCTTTTAAAAGGAACTTAATTCTGTGGTAGCTTGACCGCTCACTGCTTGACTGGATGATACCATCATTAAACTGAAATTACCCAAGCGCTTTGGGGTCAGGGAAGTGGCAGTGGTTCAGCTTCCTAAGAACGTTAGAATGACTTTTGTCCACAGGATTTCTGCTTGCCTTTTAAAAAAGCATCACGCTATTCACCAGAATGACTCTTCCCCAGGTGTACTAGTTTAGAGTGGTTTGCTGGAATAATGACTGAAAGATTGTAGGCAAGGCAGGCAGGCATCCACTCAGGTTGATAAACAATTCAGTGTAATGAGGTATAGATAGGAAACTCTTGTTCACATAAGTCTCAAGAATTAGTAATGTTTGTTTCTCTTAAAAATATCCACTTAGCTGTTAATTTTTTCTTTTCTAATTTATCAAGAGTTGGTAAGCAGATGTGTTCTTTTTTTCGACAATGATAAGATCCCAAGATTTTACGAGTTTATAGCTCTTTAAAAGATAGCCCAGTTAATATTGTAAGAAATTATAATTCATTCCGTACAAATTTATTGAGCATCTTGTATGAACCAAGTCCTCCCTGTATTTTGGAAGCTGGGATTGAAACAAGAAGACACAAAAATCCTCCTATTTGGAGATTATTTTCCTGTGGGAGACCAGACGATAAATAAGTAAGATACTTTGAGGTAGTGATAAATGCTCATGAAACACAAAGTGATTATGAGTTAAGTGATTAAGCGTGACTAGTAGGTGGGGGGAGGACATTTAGACGGTGAGGTTAGGGTCAAAGTCAGAGAATTTCTGGTCACCTCTGAGGGCCTGGAAGCCTCATGTTGTGGGTTAGCACTGCTTCTTAGAAAATACAGTCTCCCAAATCTCCCTGGACACTTGTGCCTCTGGATAGGTAGAACTTGGATTATCATATTGAGAGATGGTTTCATGTAGAAATTAGAAAAAATAGTATTTTAAAGATAGCACAGAAGTGAAATAGCATATATAATCTCATGTATACTACTCAAAGATTTCCGATAAGAGGTGAAATATAATCTAAGGGAAGTGATTTTTTGGTCATTCTTTTTTTTTTTTTTTTTTTTGTGGGTACCGGGGGTCGACCTCAGGACCTCACGCGCCAGCAGGCGCCCGTGCCGCTGAGCGATATCACCGGCCCCTTTTTCGTATGTGGGTTCCGGGAGTTGAACTCGGGCCCTCGCGCTTGCCAGGCAGGCGCTTACGCCGCTGAGCCATCTCACCAGCCCTGGTCATTCTTTTTGAACTTGAGTCCCTGAATTATTTTTAAATAGAAAAATAAGTAATTAGAAAATTACTTTTTAAAGTTATATATTACTTAGAATTGACATGCATGTTATTCATACAAAATTCTATTTTCCTTAAGGTACTGGTGCTATTTACTAAAGTCTCTAGTTTGCAGTATTTGCAATAATTTGTGTTTTTTAAAATTCTCTTCTTCATGAATGGTAGGATGAGCAGCATAGCATGTGGTGTAGTATAAAATACTGTATCCCAGTTTTGTGGGGGTAGGAGCTGGATCACGCAGGTCATTTAACATATGTAGTGGGGGAGTCTGTTTAGTGGTGAACTAAATGGAGCCTTGTACTACAGAAATTTGGATTCAGCATGAAGAAAAGTATTCTCTTTTATTCATGTACAATACATTCGAAATTCTTGTCTGAGGTGTCAATCCACCCTTCCTTCTCTTTGCTAAAAAAAAAATAATCTTGGCTTCCTTCTATGGAGGAAAAAAAATGCACATATACGCTGTTAATGGTAGGTAGCTAGAGAAGCCTGCACTAAAAAGGCCAAAGTGTTTTCATGTCTAGAAGTGTTCAAATTCTTCTGAATGCTTCACAGTATAGTTATCAGTTATAAACTCCATTTATGTTAGGATCTATGAGTGACAAGTTTTGTTAACCTATACATCTAGCAGGATCTCAAGGCTCCTCAAGTGTTTGCTGATGATAATGAAGAAAATTGGGTGGTCACTAACCTAGTGCTCCACCCTCTCCCATTAATCTAGTATCTTTTGGGCATCCTTAGGTGCACAGATTTTGATTTTACTTTGGTAGGAACCAGTACTGATTAAAAGTAGTTTTCATCCCAGATAGAAATAACATCCTAAATGTCCAGTGGTATTTTCAAGTACTAGAAAATTTTTGTGTAAGGACAGCAAGGTTGACACGAAAGTTTGACAGTTGCTGTTTTGGGCCCTGCTTTAGAAAAATTTGGACTTTGTTGCAGGCCAGCAGAATGGAGCTGTGGTGATCTGGGGCTGGTCTGCTCCTGGTGTGACAGTTGTTAACCCAGCTTTGTATGTGTTTCTAGTCCAAGGTTATACTTTGGTATTCTACCAGGCCAGTTAACTTGCTTGGTCTGAGCCTCAGATTTACTTGCCACAATTACTTGACCCTAGAACTTGATCCAACTAAGGCAAGAATGAGAGAAATAAGGCAAGAGTGAATGAATAGTTTAATAAAATTTATTGTGAGACCAGTGGTTCAAAGTACTGTACATCTTCTTGGGCTGGGGATATAGCTCACAGGTAGAGTGCTTGCTTAGCACATGCAAAGCTCTTGGCTCAGTCCCTCCTATAGAAGTGAAAAAAAGGGCTACATCTTCTCATAATGGAAAATAGGAAGTTATTTCTTACATTTTGAGGGTAGGAAGATAAGAGAATAACTTTTCTGTCACAATTTATGAATTTTTCTCCTTTCTTTTATGAATTGACTACTTTAGAAATATTATATGTTGACAATTTATAACTATATATTTATAGGGTATAAAATAATATGATTTATAAATACAATGTGGAATAATCATGCTAATGTATCCATTACCTCAAATACTTAACATTTTTTACTCTGGATACTTCTTGGTTTATTCTTCATACATTCAAAACAAATAAACAATTAGGATTGGAGAACTGGTATAAGTAAGTGTATAAAAGTTGGATGGGGCCGGTGAGATGGCTCAGCGGCTTAAGCGCCTGCCCGGCAAGCGCGAGGGCCCAAGTTCGACTCCCGGAACCCACATACGAAAAAGGGGCGGGTGATATCGCTCAGCGGCACGGGCGCCTACTGGCGCGCGAGGTCGGTCCTGAGGTCGACCCCCCGGTACCCACACACACACACACAAAAAAAAAAAAAAAAAAAAAAAAAAAGTTGTATGGCTAGTAGCACACGGGAAACTAAAGACCACGGCCATGTGAAGAAAACACTAATGAAAGACTTCAAAGTTCAACCAGATAGTTCAAGAAGTTCATCTGATCTAATTAATAAGCATTTACTCAATATCTGTTACATATCTTATGTTCTGATCTTATTAGCTAATTTTCTGCCTAGCTAGTTGTTGAATACCAGTGCCAGGCATATAGTATGCTCTCAATAGGTAGATTTCCTTTTTTTTTTTTCTCTATAGTAGGGACTGAACCCAGAGCCTTGCACATTCTAGGCAAGTGCTCTACCACTGTGCCATATTCTCAGCTCAAATAGGTGGATTTTGATTAGAACAAATTTAAGTATACAACTGTCATTTTCAGATTTGACATTTTATACAGTTTTCTAAGGAAGGGTCAGAGCCTTATAGAGCTTGAGCAGTTGTGTTTTTATAAGTGCATGGCACTGTTTAATGGTATTGGGGAGGATTCAGAGGTGAAGAAGAATACTCCTGTCCCTGCCCTCTCAGGCCCAGTAGATGAGACTGATGGAGGAAACTGGATGAGAAGGCAGATGTTTATAGAGACAGTAAAAACATTCACAAAGCAATTGACAACTCTAGTTGGCTTGAGTCAGACTTTCAGAATTCCTAAATGGGTCCTTTTACTAATACAAATGTTCTTTGAGTAAAACAAAACTTAATTTAGTTATTTGAGGGAAAAGGGAAAAGAAACTGGAATTAGGGAGATTATACATAGCTTCATTGTTGCTTTCCTTTATTATGTTAATATGATCAACTAATCCTCAATAATTTGATAATGGATAATGCATAATATATTTACTGTCTTCAGAATGTTTGTTGAAATTGTAAATAAGGCTTTTAAGTTATGGTGGCCAGTGAGAGAAAAATGTACCTATTCTCTGTGGCGTAAGTAGTCTTGTACTTTAAATTCATACTATTCATAATTAAAACTATTCATAATTTAAACTTAATAGGTTATATAATCATATGATTAATGACATCAAAGCATATAGAAAGGTAAATGGTGAAAAAATAATCTCCCTTTCCTAAAGACAGTCACTAGTAATAATTGCTGTTTTTTTTTCCAGATATATTTTATGCATATACAAGCAAATGTAAGTGTATTTTAAAAATTTATGATACCTATAATCTTTTGATTTATAAACAGTGATTACATATAAAGGAAAAGTATTTATTTTCTCTGTCTTCCCTTAGGAAGGAACCCTTCCTCAGGGATGATAAACATTAAGATGAAGTTACATATGAATAATGATAACTTCAAAATAGGAAGATCCAGTAGATGGAACATAAAAAAAAAAAATCAGTCAAAAATAGCAAATGAATCCTCAGAAATGAAGGAAGTGTGTATTTGAATTTGGGCAAACTGTCTGAAGGAAGCAATATATATTTTCATAATTTGCTAAAAGAATCCGGAAACTTTTTCAGTGACAGAGTACATGTACCATTTGAGATTTGAATTACCAGTGAGCGTCTGAGGTGAGTCACAGGAGCTGGGATTGGAAAGAGGGTGTCGCCCAGGTTGTGGAAGCCCTCAAATGTGGGTAGCGTCAGATTTTAGTCTGTAGGCATAGCAGCTACTGACATTTTCTGAGTATAGAAGTGATAGCATCAGAGTTTGGCTGTAGAAATGTTAAAAGGAAATGTGATCAGGTTGGTAGCTGCAGTGATAAAAACTGAGTTAATGATGTTTTTTGACTGGAGAGGCAATAAGTTCAAACATGAAATTTTTCTTTGACATTAGATATCATTGGTTACCATTACAGATAGGGTCAAGAATATTCCCAAGAGTGTCTTAATATTCCTTTTACATAATGCATTCAGTCCCAAACCAAAGGACACCACTGTTTATGCAGAAATGTGAAGACTGAAGTCTTGAAACTTTGAACGTTCTACTTTGAGCTGCCTTTTCTAGTCATTCCCTGGGGGTTTATTTCTAACTCTCTTGAATTTTAGGCTGCTTTTGTTTTGGGAGAACACAACAGTATGTGATGTGACCTTGGTAATTGATGTTGCCTGCTTAAAAATATCCCAACCATACCATTTTGAGGGTAGGAAGTGCCCTAGATTTTTTAAAATGTATGGTGCATACAATTGTTCTAAAAAGGGTGACTCAGCAAGTTTGCTGCTGAGCGTTCAGGCTGCAGAAAATGAACAATATCTGTAGAAGGCTGTTAGTGTTCAAAGGATTGAACACAAACTAGATTTTTTTTTTTAATTGTGACTTTACTTTTGAAGGAAAAAAAAAAACTTGGGACTTATATTTTTGCCCTTCACTGTTACGTTGCCTTCCAAACTGGGGAAGGGGAAAGACAGGGTCTTTCCTAGATACTCTGAGGGCCAATGTTGAAGTTCAAGTCACAGCCTGCTTTATATATTTATTTATTTATTTATTTATTTATTTATTTATTTATTTTTACGTGGGTACTGAGAGTCGACCTCAAGACCTCGCGCTTGTCAGCAAGCGCTAGTGCCGCTGAGCGATATCACCGGCCTTTTTTTTTCTTTATGTGGGTTCCAGGAGTTGAACTCAGGACCTCACGCTTGCCAGGCGGGCACTTGTGCTGCTGAGCCATCTCGCCGGCCCACACAGCCTGCTTTAGTACTGGGGTGTTCTAGTGTTTCTCCAAGCACAGTGGAGCTTTCCAGGATACCTAATGGGTTTGGGTGTATTTTGGAGAGCTTCTGAGCTCCTGCATTGCTTTGTGAGAAAGTAGGTAGGAGTTTGAGGTATCCATGCTCTGTCCCTGGGACTAGCTGCACTTACTAGCTGCTCTGGGAACTGGGCAGTCCTGGTACATTTGTCAACTTGGGGTTTCCATGTATGAAAAGCCACAAGGTGGATATAAAATTGAGTAAAGTAACTCAGAAGTAAAATGCCTCGAGGCCAAGGAGGAAACAAAGGAGTGAATCGTATGTATTTAGGTAAAACACATCAACTTCTTTAGGCTACTAAGATCTACTTAATAAGCTTTCTATTTTAGTGTTGAATACACCTTCTGGAAAATTAGCTTACAAATACTCATTTCTAGAGTAACTTAAGTTTCTTTCGCTTTCACCCACCTATATGTATGACGACTTTTAACTGAAGTTGTACAGATGTTTGCGCTCATCTGTTCATTCAGGACCTTATCCTCTTACTGTAGTATTTTTACTTCCTCCCCGCCCACCATTTCCCTCAGCATTTCTGTGAGTAAGCTTACTTCCCTTCTTCCGGCTCACTTCCGTTCTTCCGTTCTTGGTGCCTGCAAAACACTTGAGGGAGGCTTCCATGTTATTCCCCCACTATCTATGAAAAATTGCATTTCCTGCTGGAGCACCACTGTCTCCCTCTCCCAGAGCTGCACACCCTGCCCCCTCCGCCAAAAGCCACTTCATATGCTTTAAAGAAACTGGGAGTGTTGCCTTATTCCTCTCACTAAGGCATATTTCTTTCTTTAAAAAATTGCCGCCTTGTTGTGGAAGCTGAGGATAAGCTTATGCTTCTTTTTGTTCCTCCTGTGAAAACAGCCTCTTCTTTTTCCTGTGGCCCTTTCCATCTGGTCCAGACCAGCCCCTGGGATCAAAGTAAGGCCTTCTCTAGTCTCTGACCTCGAACCCCTGCACAGAAGCTACCTCCCAGAAGGTCTCTTCTTCTATGCAAATCTTCTCATACAGATATAAATGTGAGTGCTACGTGCAGGTTTTCTAAGTTATTGGACATAAAGTTAACATCTTCAGATATTCAAGAGATTTTCATATGTTTTTCCTAAAGCAGAGTTGTTAATCTCTGTTTTTATATTCTGTTTCATAAAACCTTTTTTTTTTTTTTTTTTTTTTCACTGAGAGTCTGACCACTAGATAGATCAGGAAGGTGGTTTGTTTTGGTCATTCTTGAAGTATCATTTTAAAAAATTCTTTCAGGCAGTCTCACCTTGAGCCCCCTGCAATTACCTCTCTACATTGAAGACTTTGAGAATTATTCCTCACACTCATTTATTTATTGAGCTGCTTAACTTGACGTTTCCACATGGCAGTCCCAGTTGTGCCTGAAACTCAAGTCTAAGACATCTTGTGATCCATGTCTCCATTCCATCTGTCTCTTGTCAATGACTGGCACCCCTGAAAATCACATCCCACAGCCAGAAACCTAAGTCCTTCCTGATGTCTTCTTTTTATACCTCATATGAACCCCAACATCAGGTCCTGTCTTCTTACCTCTTGAGAACCTTGCATCCATCTACTCCATCTACCTCTTTCCATCTCTCCTGCTTGGTCCCAGCTAGTATCATGTCCTGCCCAGCTGACTGCAGTAATTTTTCATTTGTTCTCTCTGCCTCCCCTTTTAATTTATTCTCTTAAAAATGCAAGTCTAATCAAATCCCTCCTTAGCAACATGTTTAATTAAAACTCTTCAGTAGCTTCCTGGCTCTGTAGGTAATAATCTCATCATAATTACCTTCACCCTTCATGGCCATCAGTCCTCATAGTGCCACACTTCCTCCATCTCTGGGGACTTTACTGTTTCCTCTGCCTTGAGCATTCTGCTCTTTGTCCCCCTTACCTATTAACTTATTTCAGAAGTCAGTTATCATGTTGGCAGAGAAGCTCTTCTTGTCCGCCAAGTTTGTATGTCCTTAGCACCAAATACCACTCCTTCCTTGTACTTATTACAGCTGTGATTTTGATCCTTCAGACAGAAATTGCTGTCTGTATCATTAATACCTAGGTAGGTGATTTACTAGGTGAGGAATAAATGTTTCTTGAATGAATGAAGAACTGAATGAATCAGCATAGCATGGGAATTAGAATGATTTTGGAGTCAGTCATCTTTCTGGATTGGAATCTTGGCTCCATCCAGGTAGTAAATGCCTTTGAGGGTTATTTGGAATAGTGTTATGGTATTTGTCAAATACAGAATACAATGCTTTGTGGATATTGAAAGTATGAAGTGGTAGCTCTTACCATCCCCCCCATTTTTTTTTTTTTTTTTTAAACTGGGGATTGAACATAGGGCCTTATGCATGCTAGGCAATGGCTCTACCACTGAGCTTCTCCCTTCACCCAGGACTTTTTTTTTTTTTTTTTTTTTTTTTATGTGGGTACTGGGAGTTGACATCAGGACCTCCTGCTTGCCAGCAAGTGCTTGTGCCACTGAGTGATATCACAGGCCCTTTTTTTTCCTTTATGTGGGTTCGGGGAGTTGAACTCAGGACCTCACGGTTGCCGGGCAGGCGCTTATGCTGCTAAGCTATCTCACCTGCCCCTATGTTTTAATATAGAGACGGAGTCTCACTAAATTACTGGCCTTGAATTTGCAATTCTCTTGTCTGAGATTCCAGAGTAGCTGGGATTATAGGTGTGTGCCACCATCCCTGTTTACACTGTTATTTTAAAAAATTTTTTAATTATAAAATTTAAAAATGCAGATTTTTCAAGCTTGCAGTTCGGTTGCAATCAGAATCATGGAACAAATTCTGCAACCAGAATTGTGGAAAGAATTAGGTTCATGAACCAAGGTAGCACTGTGTAACAAGGTGTTTTAGCCTTATTTTAAATGAGTCCTGCTCATATTTGGAATTAGTTATCTCTCCAACAAAACCTCTGATTTCTTAGCAAGAAATAGTATTTCAAGAACTCCTTACGGGTGTCAGGGAGGCTTGTTACTATTGGGTTGGTCATTGTTTCTCAATGTCTTCTGTGGCAAGATCTGGAAAAATTATGTGTAAGACTGTTTTCCAGAGAAGACAGTAGTTTTCTTTTTTTTTTTTTTTTTTTTTTGTGGGTACCAGGGGGTCGACCTCAGGACCTCGTGCGCCAGCAGGCGCCTGTGCCGCTGAGCGATATCACCGGCCCCTTTTTTGTATGTGGGATCCGGGAGTCAAACTCGGGCCCTCGCGCTTGCCAGGCAGGCGCTTAAGCCGCTGAGCCATCTCACCGGCCCCGACAGTAGTTTTCTTGTCACCTAGTAGTTAGATGTGTGTGCTCATTATGTCTTCATAAAGGCAAATAACACTTGTTTTGAACAGTGCTTTGTAATAATTTTTACCTTTTGCGTATAGTTTATATTGGCATTGTTGATAGTTTCAAAGATATGGTTTCCGTGGCCTCAGTTTATTTCACTCTAATCCATGGTGGTGAACACAATGGACAGATGTGTGCTGCAGGAGTCACAATGTGAATGTCATGAAGTAGATGTCTTAGTAATCAGTATATCTGAGCTTTTTATTGCACTTGCAGTTTTCAGATGCATATATACATTACCCAATTTAATTTTTACTTCTGTTGCATTGTGTAAAGACTGTTGCTTTTTTTTTTTTTTTTTTGTGGGTACCGGGGGGTCGACCTCAGGACCTCGTGCGCCAACAGGCACCCGTGCCGCTGAGCGATATCACCGGCCCCTTTTTCGTATGTGGGATCCGGGAGTCGAACTCGGGCCCTTGCGCTCGCAAGGCAGGCGCTTATGCCGCTGAGCCATCTCACCAGCCCTGTTGCTCTCTTTTTACAGAGGAAAAAGAAAAAGAAAACCCCAAGATTAAGGAGGCTAAATATTATGTATAAGCTACATTTCAAGTGGAAGAACTCAGAATTAGACCTAAGAGCTACACATTTAACCACATTATTACCTTTTTAATTATCAAAAATTAGTCTGGCCTGCTTCAGAGTTAAAAAAAAAAAAAAGAAGAAGAAAAAAACCCTTCAGGAATCTTTGGGATGATTCCAGATCTCCTTTGAAAGTAGTATCACTTTAGTGGTCTCAGGATCAGTTTCACTGATGTCACAACTGCCTCTTCTATGCTTGTGACAATCATTACTAATGTAATAAGGCTGTGTTTTGTTTTCCCTGTTGCATTAGACAAGGCTGCATAACCCCTTTTTAATACAGCATTCCAGGAGCCAGTAAACATTTGCTAGAATTGGCATATATTGTAATGTGAATGAAACCCTCTGCCATTCTGAGTGGAATGGCAGTGATTCCTTTGAGTTCCTAAATCACTTTTCCTTCCCCCTTTAAAAAAAAAAAAAAAAAAAAACTGTCTCCACTATACTGTATCATAACAGGCACTCATATATCCTTTTGATCTCTTCTGGTAAGAATCAGAGTTCCCGTTGTGATCCATTAATGTTTAATTCGGGGAGTTGCTTTTAGGTACACTACAAAAAGGAGCAGAGGCAGGTACGGTGGTCACATAAGTTTGAAAAATTAAGTTCTTGAAGCTTTACCTGTTTTATTAGTGTTCTAAGAAATCCTATAGTCAAGGCAATTGTTTAACTTTTTTTTTTTTTTTTTTTTTTTTTTTGAGTACTGGGGATTGAACCCAGGTCCTTCACGCTGAGCTACAGCTCTAGCTCCTTTTTGTTTTTTATTTTGAGACAGGGTGTTGCTAAGTTGCCCAGGCTGATGTGGAATTTATGATCCCCTTGCATCAGCCTCCCAGCGTATTGGGATTATAGGTGCGTGCAACCGTTACTGTGTAATGGGCTGGTATAGTCCAACCTCTTGTGTATAACAAAAAGAATTGCCAGTGTGGACCGAGTAGCAGGTGGCAAGCAGCTACATTTATTGAAAATCACTGTGCTCAGGGCAAGTCTATGCCAACAAAAGATATAGCACAGACAGCAGAATAGTGCTAGGGGTAACAGAAAAGCAAAAGCACCATATAGCACACAGAAACAGCAACAGCAGCCTCAATAAATCAGGCTTTCGGAAGGAAAGGACATGCGCCTCAGCGCAGATTCCTTTCCTGAATCTCTAGGTGTGATTGATAGAGTGCTGTGCCATCTCAGGATCTCTCAACACACATCGTTGTCCCAGACTTCACTCTAATCTTAATTACATTTATGAGAGTCAGCACATATTTATGAACCCTTAATAAGGTGGGAGTAGGATATAAGTGAGTGACAGCCGAGCTAGGAGATCTAACATGCATGTGCTCAGCTCCATTGTTTCTAAGTGTACTACAGTCATGCCCACCTTTAACTGTTTTTAGTCCAGTGTTTTCTAAACATCACTAATCCTATATCCCCTTTCTTTTTTCAAACAATTGAGAGATTTATTGTCTTGAAAAATAATACATTCCAGAGGCAGGATGGTCTCAGGGGTAGGGCAGGCTCCCTATGGAAAACTTGGAGCCACTAGCTCCTTTTCTGTATGTTTCCGGCTGTCCCTTCCCTGTGAATTAACTTTTGGGCTATTGGTCAGATGGCTGCATCAATTTCAGCAACTACAGCCACACAGGATACTACCCATTGGAAGAACAAGGAAACCATTTGGAACATGAAAACGTTCTTAGAAATTGGCAGTGTTCCCTTCACATCTGATTGGCCAGGTTTGGGCAAGTGCCTATTTTTAATGAATTGCTGGCAAGGGGGGGGGGACAGGATTTCTGACTGGTCTACGTCAGTCATTTAGACAGGAAGGAGATTGTGGAGTCAAAATAATGAACACTTCACCTCCCACAGGAGGTCATCTCCCACAGGGGTAACCTCTGTTGTTAGCCTTCCACATGTCTACTTACTTTTCACTTAAATTACTTGCTGTTTCTGAATTTATCTTTGTGTGGCATGTGCCCGAGGGCATGCATATACCCCTGGGAAGGTCTTTACCCCATTTTTCTCTACATGTTATTCAACTCTACATGTTATTAGAGATTCAGCTTGTTATGGCTTGTGTCTAGATGTCCCCCCAAAGCCTCATGCAGTCATAGAGCTTTTTCAGAGGTGGCTGAATCTAGAGTGTGTGATTGATTGTCAGCTCAGTGCTGGGATTAAGAGTGCCGGGATTAAGGATGGGTGATTGCTGGATCAGCACTGATTGGATTGGCACCGCCCTAATCCACCAGTAGACTGGATACAATGTAAGGGACAGAAAGAGGCTTGTCTCTCTCTCCCTTGTTGCTTTACTGTAGTCTGCCCACCATGAAGCTGTTGTCCTCTGCCAAGCCACCTTGCCTTGGAGCCAGCTGATTATGGAATAAAACCTCTACAAACTGTGGGCTAAATAAACCTTTCTTCCCTTAACTTTGGGCATCAGGTATTTTGTTGCAGCAACGAGAAAAGTAACTTACGACACAATTCAATTGCCTTTCCATGTAGTCAGCTTTGTAATGCTATTCATTTCTGCCTAATAAACACTTATTGAGGGCGATACCAGAGGATAATATTTTCTGACCCAGAGAAGATAGAAAAGGGACTGGGCCAGATTTTTTTTTTTTTTTTTTTGGTGCCAGGAATGGAACTCATGACCTCACGCTTGCCAGGCAGGCACTGTGCCACTGAGCTGTGTCCCCAGCCCCTTAGGCCAGATATTGTAAACACGCATATTTCTGCACAGGAAAGCTTCATGGGGAAGTGGGGGTTCAGCCATATTGGGGTTTTGCCTGAAGGGAGCCAGAGAGTGATCAAGCCGCTTACAGAACGAAGAGTAGCAAGTTTTTATTCATTTGCTGGAGTGGACTAAAGTCTGGTAATTTCCATCAGTCAAGGACATGGTTCCAAAGGATACTTGTTGTGATGGACTTGTACCAGTGGGTAGTTATGGCCAACTCAACTGCTATGTTTTTCTGTCTCTGGAACCATCATCCTGTGAAAAACATCCTGGTCTTTTATTTGATGCATTAACAGGTGGTCAGCTTAGCTTAGAATCTGCTGAGTTACCTTTTTTTTTTGCTGCTGAGTTACTTTTACAGCTGGTGTCATCATCTTTCATAAACATACTGGCCTTAAGATATGCTGAAGGACTTTTAGTGCATGTCCTGCTAAAAAAAAAAACAAAAAACAAAAAACAAAAAAACAAGAGTGGAGTAGAAGAAATAGAGCAAGTCCAATAGGCAATAGGTCAAGCTAACCCTGTGTCATAGTCTTTGACAAAACATTTGTTAAATGATCAACATGTTTACATGCAGAGCTGAGTAGAATCTGACTTAAAGGTTAAGCCAGCAAGCAAAGGGAACAGACACAATATGAAGACAAGAGATACCAAGCTTTTAGTCGCTCATCAGACATCTCCAGGTCCAAATGAAAAGTCAGAATTTTTAGCAAAAGTGGCTGTCAAGTTCCCAGGAAACAACCCAGGCAACTGTTGTCATAACTCACACATCAGAGGTGCTATCTACAGCACAATTAGTGATTTTTAAGTTGACTAAGAGGCTAGAGGGCTTATTTAGGTTTTATTCTTGTTAACAATTTCTTATTTATGCAAACATTCTGTTTCTGGAGTTTTATTGGGGTCTCATAACCGGTCTGTTAAAACACGTTGCTACAAAGGGTAATATAGTTTACTGTGCCTAGTAGTTTTTGTTTTCTAGCCTTCTGTTCTACCACGGTGGTCCCAAATTGTTTCAAGGGGAGCAGAGGTAGAATTCTACTTTAATTCCAGGTTTTCACTTGGGTAGGTGAATGGATAGGTGCCATTTGTATGGGCTTGGCATGGTGAAAGGTAAGGATATGTAAATTTTGGCCGTGTAGATTTTGAGATGGCTGTGGACGTGTTCAGTTTGTGGTTAGGTATGCAGGTTTGCAATTTAAGGGAGAGATCAGAGTTAAACAAGTAGATTTGTTGGTGGTACCTGTGATGGTTCAAACTACTGAATTAGTGGTTTAAATTAGGCAGGCAAAGGAGGAACAGTGAGTGACCTTTCTGAGTGGAATGACAGAGTGAATCTTCAGAAACTTGAGTAGGAGAGAAAAACACGGAGAAACCATAAGAGAAGCAGGAAGTAAATGGCCAACAGTGGCAGGTGGAGCAGAGAGGTCCAGAAAGAGCATCAGAGGTATTGCTGAGATCTGGCAACTTGGAGGTCTTTGTAGACCCATACCTGGGTCTTATTTGGGGCTTGGTGGGCTTGGGGGCAGAAATGACATTCTCTTAGCTTAAAGAATGAGTGGGAGGTGAGGAAACAAAGTGTATGAACCATGCTTTCTCAAGCATGGTTAAGAAGGAGATGGGAAAACAACACTTAGAGGACAGTGGTGTGTATGTTATAGGATTTTTTGTTGGTTTTTTGGAGAGGAGACTGAAGCCCATGTCTAAGTTAGAAAGATTGAAAAGTAGAGAGGAAATTCCTAAAAACCTCAAGATAGAGGCTGATTGATAGATCAGTGTCTGGGCAGACAGGATCAGAGTATACATGGGGGGAATTTAGACTTGAGACTAGTGGCAGAGAGGTAAAATGGGGGGAATGGGAGCACATGGAGAGAATTTTGTAGGAGGTTGACAGGGAATTAAGATATTTCAAGCAGAGTAGCCTCAAGTATCTTGGTAAATGGGAGGCAAAATTAATTACTGATGGTGAGGGGGATAACATTCCCTTCAGAGGGTGATTTTAAGACAAATGATAAAAGGTTTGGAAAAAAATCATTGGACAGAAATACGGCAAAAACATTCATTGATCCCTTATTATATATAGGGCACTTGTTTAATCCTCATAAGACAGTTACTATTTTTTTTTTTTTTTTTTTGGTGGGTACCGGGGGGTCGACCTCAGGACCTCGCGCGCCAACAGGCACCCGTGCCGCTGAGCGATATCACCGGCCCCTTTTTCATATGTGGGATCCGGGAGTCGAACTCGGGCCCTCGCGCTTGCAAGGCAGGCGCTTATGCCGCTGAGCCATCTCACCGGCCCAAGACAGTTACTATTAACCCCATTTTATGGATCAGGAAGCAGGTTTAAAGAGGTTATATGACTTGCCAAAGGTGACAAACTAAAAAAATGGTGGATAGTACTAGGCTTTTCGTGGTATGACAGAAAGTCAGAGCACCAGAATGTTTGATGAGAGTTGTTTGGATATCGTCTGATTTAAGGGAGGAGCTAGGGCCAAGATGGAGCTGAGAACCTAGAAGAAAGCATCAAAGGGATTGGAGATCCCCTGTCAGGCCAAAGCTTGTGCAGCTGTGAGAATGGGTGCCTGAAGTAGAGTGGAGGTGAGGCAGGGGTCACAGAAAATGTGAGAGCTGCTGGAGTAGAGGACATCAAGGCCTGTGTGGTTGTGATCCGCCCCCATGTTCCATGTTGGTCTTATTCCTCTTGACTGAAGGATTGTCTCCCGAAGTTCTCTGGTAAAAGGGGAGTGAGGGGAGACTGCATTGTACATTGTGAAGTCAGGGGGAATGGGAGAGGCTAGGTCCTTGTAGAGTGGCGGTTACTGTCTCTCACTGTTTTGTCCAAGGCCACCCCTGGCTTTACTACTGTCATTCAGATCATTTGCTTGTACCTATCTATACTCAGGGACACTTTCACAGATTAAATGCAATAGAAGTTAGGCCTTGAGACAAAGAGTTATTGTTCTGCCTTAGAAGAGTATGTTTTAGTAAGTATTAAATTTCCAAGAATGATTTATTTGGTGCCTATACACAATATAGATGATTACAAGAACATAAATAATTTTTGATTCAAGCACAGTGTTTAAAACTACCTCATGAATTTAATTGATTTTCTGTGTCCTTTGGAGTAATCAATGATTTGTTAATACCATTATGAAGTAGAAATTCTCTAGAGAAAGTTTACAGTACCCCCTTTCTTAATAAGGATATAAATGAAATATGTATAATTATTACTCAATTAACTAAGCATGATCTTAAGTTATGAGCAAATCTTTTGTGACCCCAATCCCAACTTATTATATAACATGGTTGCTATATTATACATTAAAATATCTCTAATTTTCCTAATAAAAAAGTGTCCATTTTTGTCATCATGATTCCTTAGCAGTCTTTCTCAAAGTGTGGCCTAAATATCATAGAAATGATTTTGAAATTCTTGCTAAAATACTTATTCCAAAAACACGTCCTAAACTTTCTGAATTAAGAATCTTAGAAGGGTCTGGAAATCTGCATTTGAGCAGCTTCCCCAAGGGATTCTTGAAAAATGCTTGAGTGTTTTCAAGCTATAGATAGGGGCTACCTGATGTCACCAAGGAAACTCAGAGTAGCATTTAGTATTCATGTAGTTTATACACTACATGTACAAGTACATGCATTTTCAGTCCTCTCTCCTTAGAGGTAGAATGGCTGCTGCATGAGGCCCTCTCTCAATACCATTTTCCTTTTAAGAGGAAGTTTTAGTCTTTGAATTTCAACACATTTGTTTTAGATAGAAATGGAAGAAATAATTTTAAGATCTCAGTCTAGGGTGGGATAGATATTTTACTCACCAGTTAGAAGGGATGTAAAAGCCAGCCAATTTGAGTTGATTCAATCAAATTATATTTTTAGTTTTATGTAATCTGTATTTAATGGAAGTAATTCATCTCACACATCTCAGTATCTTGTATTTATTTATTTATTTATTTATTTATTTATTTATTTATTTATTTTTGGTACTGAGGATTGGACCCAGTGTCTTTGTACTGGGCTATATCCCCAGCCCTCTTTTTTATTATTTTTAGATTTTGAGACAGGGTTTCACTAACTTTCCCAGGCTGGGCTTAAACTTGTGGTCCTCCTGCCTCAGCCTTCCAGAGTGCTGGGATTACAGGCATTATTTTATACATGTGTGTTGTAGGGGTCACTCTGCAGAGAACTCAGTTTGTTCCTCCAAACTGTGAAATAGAGATCCCACTGAACCAAATTACCAATGCAATATTTTTCTAAGTAGGTACTAAATATTTTATCACCAATTTTTATTTAAAAGCCAGCCAACAAATTAATAAGAAAATGATATTATGGTACTCCAGAACAGTAATGTAGTGCAAAACATTGAAAAAAGCATTCTGTGTGACTCAGCTAGTTGAATTACTTAAATGCTCTGAAGCAGAGATAACTATTCTGGATAACTACTCTTCATCATTTATTTTCAGTGGTATCATTGAGAGCTATTATGAAATGAGAATTATTTTTTGTAATATACTTTAATATATATGAATCTCAAAATTCTTATGAAATCATAGACCGATCATATGTTTGAGTGACTTTCGTCCATGATCTGAGCTGAAGAATGAAACGTAGAGAGGACTTCAGACTAAGGAAAATATTACAATTTCTAAGCACACCCTCCTATAGTAGAATGGCTCATTAGTTACTCCATTATGGGCTGCCATCAAGAATATCTTAAGCCCCTGAACACAGAGAATGTAATTTATTTACTGTTGTTTGTCCAATACTCAAGTAAGTGTCAAGCATACAGTATGAGTACTGAGTAAATATTAGAGATTGAATGAATTGATGGAAATGTGATTCATACCATAGAAACCCGTGATTTCCCAAATGAACTCAAAATTATAATAGAAACCAGTAATAAAATGGTTACAGAATTTTGACCACACAGATCTTTTCAGGAGTGCAGAAAGCTAATGTCAGTTTTCAGTTACCTTTTCCTAAGCCAAATTTACTTTTTTCATTCTTTTGTATAGGTCCAATATCCATTCTGTATTTGCCAATTTATACCAATTTTATACTAACATTTGCCTATGTTATTTTCAAGTACATGTTATGATTTCATTTTCCAAATCTGTCTGATTTGAAATATATTCTTAAATTTCTCTTGAGTGTTTTTAAAGAATCTTCGGATTTTTATCTTAACAATAAAACTTGTTAATTCTCCATAAGCCTACTTTTTCCAACTAAATGATAAAACATTTCTTTTTTTTTTTTTTTGTCTTTTTAAGACAGGGTCTCACTATGCAGTTCAGGCTGACATTGAACTCGTTTTTGTAGTTCAGGCTGGCCTCGAACTCACAGCAATCATCTTGCCTCAGCCTCCAAGTGCTGGGATTACAGGTGTGCTCCACCACACCCGACTTGATAGAACATTTCCAAGTTTTGTTTTATTTTATTTCATTTCATTTTATGTTATGTTATGTTATTTTATTTTTGAGACAGAGTCTCACTATGTAGTTCAGGCTAGCTTTGAACTCACGATGTAGCCCAAGCTGGCCTTGAATTTGCAGTGATCCTCCTGCCTCAGCCTCCCGAGTGATGGGATTACAGGTGCTAAGTATTATTAATTTATGTTAAAATTTCTGACGATCAGTTAATAAAGATTTTGCATGTGTGTTCGTATGCATTTTTCTCTTACCAGATTAATCACCAAGAAATGTTACTGATGGATTGTGTTTATGATATTAAAATCTGAAAATATGAGAAGTCATGATACCAAACTCATGTAATAAAACTATAATTATTCCTTGGGAAGGAGATTAACATTGTAAAATAAATTAAACTTTAACTTTGGAACTGTATAGAAATCTATATCTATATACTGCTTTAAAATTTTTAAATCATATCTACCTGCATTATCCTCCATAGAATGAATAATAATTTTTTAAATAGTAGAACCATCAGTATTTCAAATTTAAATGAATCTTGGAGAAGTGGACATATTCATTCTAATCCAGCAAATTAATGGCAAAGAAACAACTATGTTCTACATCTTCCTGGATTTTAATTCAGTGCCTTGGCCACTCACATGATGTTCTTTGCTTTTGCCATAAGTAATGGGACTGTGTCCCAGCATGAAGCATGTTTGAGTTTAGTATTTGTTCAGAGAAAAGATCTGATTTCATAAACCTTCATAGGATCTAGTCTAAGGATTTATCTTAATAGATGACCAGCTTTCATTCTGGAAATAAAATTAGAACCTTGATTCTTACATTTGTTTCATGCTGGCAGATTTTCCTTTAGCCTAAACATGACACACACTTTGCTAAATGGTGTGATAAGCTACTCAAACTACTGATGATGTGCTTCACACTTCAGTTTTTGGCAAGTCCATTTTAGGTAAAATTGTGGTATGGACTCATACTTTGGGAGCCTTTTTTGGCTTTATTTTACTAAGTATCCCTGAGAGAAAAGAAGGCCCTGACCTGCCTCTTCATCCTTCGTTCTACCTTCTTGTCCCTTACTTAGTTCTTTTTCTCTCTCTGGAGGTAGTGCTGCCCAGAGTACAGTACCTGGACCATCAAGGCCCATGGTTTAGGGTTCAAGAAGTTGGAAAGTAAATTTTCCAGTTTTCAAAAATCTTAGTCCTCCTCTCCATCTGTCTACACTGTTTGTCCCTTCAGTTCCTTCTCAGCTGGTTTGAGGACTCCTCTTGAAGCACAAGGAAATTTTTGAGACAGTAAGTCATTTGAATAAAATTAGAATATCAGTCCAACCATATTTCTTAGATGCTTTCAGTATCTTCTGGAACATTTTTGGTAGTGCTATTTTTGGTAGTGCTATAGCATATACTCTATGCTATGACTAGCATAGAGATGAAAATATTTTACATTTAAAATGGAAAAAAAGATGAGGATAAACTAAATGTAGAATAAGAGAATAGTTAAATTGTGGTATGAGCCATTCAAAACATGTCCCAAGTTTTTTCTGTAATAGAAAAGATGCTCATAGTCTAATACTGAGTTTTAAATGCCAGATAAAGAATTGTGTGTGTGTAATTTCTATTTATAAGAAGTATGCAAATGGAAAATACCAGTAATTCATACTTAATCAGATGTTGTACTTCATGTGTATTAACTCAGTTAATGCTCACATTAATCCTAAAAGGTAGGCACTATTGTTATCTCTCTTTCATAGATGAGGAAACTGTGGTACAGAAACTGCGTAACTTGCTCAAGGTTATGCAGTCAGTGGACACACCAACTAGAAGGAAAGACACCAGAATGTCACTAGTTATTATCTCTGGATGATGGTGATATGGGTCAGTTTAATTCTTTACATCTCTGTCATAGAATGTAGCTCTGCTATTTTTATAGTTGTAAATAACAATAAAGAAATTGTAGCATGTTCAAAATCTAGAAAAATAGCAATATGAGAAAATTTGTAGGTTTGAATTTCAAAAAATACCTTTCCTTATAGCTAAAATAGAAATTATGCTTGGTTTAAAGTTGGAAAATCTGGTGTGCTATTGCACAGTAGGGTGAGTATCGATAACAGTAATATACTGTACGTTTCAAAATGTTGCAAAGAAGGGGTTTGTTTGTTTGTTTTTGAGAAAGGGTCTCACTATGTTATTCAGCTTGCCTTTGAATTCCTAGACTCAGGTGATTCTCCTACTTCAGCCTCCCAAGTAGCTAAAACTGCAGGCATGCACCACTGTACCTGACTTGTGTTAGAAGAGATAGATATGGTTAACCTGATTTAAACATTATATAATGTATACATGTATTGAAACATCACATGGTACCCCATTGATATGTATAATTGTTATGTTTCAGTTAAAAATAAATTTAATTTGAATAAAAAAGTAAAACTCCATTAAAAAAGAAACCATGAGCGCCACTACTTTCTGTCAACACAACTCTCTAAATGACTTCCTGGTATGTGTCTGACAGTTTTCTTTAATTGATAAGGAAAATAATAATCCTTTAGCTCATGATTAACCATAAGAAAGTACCATGTTGTCAAACCAGGCCTTGTTTTGATACTTAAAATACTTAGCCAGTAATAGAGAGTGTAAAGGCACACTGCAATAGGACATGTCCAAGAAGATGTGTACTCTCTACAAAGCAGAGCCTCAAAGGCAGAAATTTTTCAATTCTTTCTTGCTTTCATATCCATTATTGCTATCCCTTTAAAACTGATACTGGAGATTGAACTCAGGGTCTTATGCATGCTAAGCAAGCAAGCACCACTGAACTACACCCCCGGACCCCACTCATAGCTCTTTACTATGGCTGCTCAGCATCTGTGCTGGGAATCACTCTGGTTCTTGTCGCCATTTTTTGTCAGTCTTAGTCTAATTAGATGGTACTTCAAGTTTCTTTCTTTTTAATTTTTTTATTAGTACATGTTTGCAGTACATAGTGATAACATTCATTGTGGGGAGTTGGTACAGAACACATCTTAATCCTTTTTATGTCCCCTCCCTCCCATCGGTTGGGTCCCTTCCAAAAGATCTATCTCCCTGTTTCCCATTGTCTATCTTTTATTTTGCTCTTTATTTATACTTTAGGTTTCTCATATAAGAGAAACCCTGCGATATTTAAGCTTATGTGTCTGATTTATTTCAGTTAATATTATCTTAAGGTGCATCTGTTTTCCTACAAATGACTTGTTCATACTTCTTTATTCCTGAGTAGTACTCTATTGTGTATAAATATCCCATTTTCTTTATCCATTCATCTGTAGTTGGACATGTAGGCCATTTCTAAGATTTTAGCAATTATGAGATGTGCTGCTATAAACATGGGTATACGTGTATCACTGCAATATGTCTTTAACTCTTTTGGGAAAATAGCTTGAAGGGTAATACTTGGGTCAAAGGGAATTTCTAGTTTTTGAGGAATCTCCGTACTGATTTCTGTAGTGGTTGTACTTGTTTACATTCCTATGAACAATGTAGAAGTGTGCCTTTTTCCCCTGTGCTCTTACCAGCATTTGTTATTATTTGATCTCTTGATGATTACCAAAATGGAATCACAGTGTTGTTTTAATTTGCATTTCTCCAATGGCCAGAGATGTTGGACATTTTTTCGTGTATTTATTGGCCATTTGTACTGCTTCTGAGAAGTATCTATTCATTTCACTTGTCCATTTTTTGATTAGGTCTTTTACTTTGGGTGGTCTCATTTTTTTGAGTTCTGTGTATATTCTAGATATTAGTCATCTGTCTGAGGAGTAGCTGGCAAAAATTTTTTTCCCATTCTTTAGGCTGTCTCTTCACTCTGTTGATTGTTTTCCTTGTTGTGCAGAAGCCTTTTAATTTGATACACATAATTCCATTTGTTGATTTTTGATGTTATTTCTAGTGCACCTGCGGTTCTGTTCAGAAAGTCCTTGCTTTTGCCTTTGTCTACAAGAGTTTTACCCATGTTATCTTCCAGCAGGTTAACTGTTTCTTTTTTAATATTTAAATCTCTCTTTTTTTTTTTTTAATACTGGGAATCGAACTCACGACCTCATGCTTGTGAGGCAGGCACTGTGCTGCTGAGCTGTATCTCTGGCCCTTAATATTTAGATCTTTGATCTATTTTTAGTTTAGTTTAGTACATGGTGAGAGATATGGGTCTAGATTCAAGCTTCTGCGTGTGTACAGCTAGTTTTCCCAGCACCATTTGCTAAAGAGACTATCCTCTGGCATATGTCTGCCCCCTTTGTCAAAGAAAGATCAGATGGCTGGATGTGTTTCTACATCCTCTGTTCTGTTCCATTGAGCCACATGTCTGTTTCTGTACCACTACTATTCTATTTTTAAACACTATAGCTTTGTAATATAACTTGAAATCCTGGATTGTGATGCCTCCTGCTTTGCTCTTGTTGCCTAGGATTGTTTTCTCTAGTTTTGTGAGGAATGCTATTGGTATTTCGATGGGGATTGCATGAAATCTATGCATATTAGTTTTGCAAGTATGACCATTTCAACATTATTAGTTCTGCCTGTCCAAGAACAGGGGCTGTCTTTCCATTTTCTGATTACCTCTTTGACCTCATTTTTCAAAGTACTGTAGTTTTCCTTATAGAGCTCTTTCATTTACTTAGGTTAATTCTTAAGTTCTTAATTTTCCTTGATGCTGTGTGAGTGGTATTATTTTCCTAATTTTTTTCTCTGTGGTTTCATTATTGATGTATAGAAATGCTATTAATTTTTGTGTGTCTATAGGCACGGTGGCACATGTCTGTAATCCGTGCACTCGAGAGGCTGATTCGGGAGGATCACTGCAAGTTTGAGGCCAGCCTGGGCTACATAGTGAGTTCAAGGCCAGCCTGAACTGCATAGCAAGATCCTGTCTCAAAAAAAATTTTTTTTATGTGTAAATTTTGTATCCTGCTACATTGCTGAATTTGGTTATTAATTACAGGAGTCTTTTAGTGGAATTTTTGGATCTTCTATGTAAACAATCATGTCACTGCAAATAATGATAATTTGACTTCTGTACATATTGCTTTTCTTTCTGTTGCCTGGTTGTTGTGGCTAAAGTTTCAAGTACTATATTTAATGAGAGGTGACAGTGGACATCCTTGTCTTGTTCCTATTTTAGAGGAAAAGCTTTCTACTTTTCCTATTTAATAGAATATTAGGCAGTAGATTTGTCATAAAGGGCATAAAAATCAAATGGAGATATGGTCCTTTAGTATCTATCCAGGGTTTTATCATGAATGGTGGTTGGATTTTATCAAAGACTTTTTCTGCATTTATTGAAATAATCATGTAGTTTTTGTCCTTGCTTCTGTTTAGTGGTATATTACATTTGTTGATTTGCATATGCTGAACCATCCTTGCATTCTTGGGATGAAGCGTACTTGGTCATGGTGAATGATCTGTTACATTCTGTTTTCCAGTATCATGTTGAGGCTTTTTGCATCTATGAAGAGATTGTCCTGTAATTTTTTTTTTTGTTTTTTCAAGTTGGGACCTTGCCTGGGTTTGGAATCAGGGTAATGCTAGCTTCCAGCAGTGAGTTTGGAAGTGTTCCTTCCTTTACAATTTCATTAAAGAGTTGGAGGAATATTGGCATTATATCCTCCCTAAAATTCTTGTAGAATTCAGCCATGAATCTGGTCCTGGACTTTTCTTGGTTATTACTGCGTCAATTTCATTTCCTGTTACTGGATTGCTCACAGTTTTATGTCTTCTTGGTTCCGTTTTGGTAATTCATATGTGCCTAGGAATCTGTGGATTTCTTCAAGATTCTCTTGATTTGTTGTCATACAACTTTTCATAATAGTTGCTAACGATCTTTTACATTTTGGTGGTGTCCGTTGCAAGTTTGCCTTTTTTGTTTCTAATTGCATAGATGAGTCTTTTCTTTCCTTCTTTTGTTAAGTTTGGCTAAAGGTTTGCATATTTTGTCTATTCTTTGAAAGAACCAGCTCTTCAATTCATTGATTCTTTGTATTTCTTTTTCAGTCTCGATTTCATTAATTTCTGCTCTATGATCTTTATGATTTCCTTCCTTATACTAGGCTTGGGTTTGGGCTGTTCTTATTTTTCTTAGTCCCGTCTCATCATTCTGAGAAGCACTTTTTTTTTTTTTTTCCATTTCTTTGATTGTGAATAAATTATTGTTTGAGGCCAAGGTTTTGAAAGGAGCCATGGTTTTAAGATTAATAGTTTAAGATGAGAACATTCATCATGAGATCCCAATAGATTGTCAGATGCTGGGAATATTTGGGAAACCTCAACCATGTGACAGCTCCATGTGGTTAATGATGATTATTGAGGGTTTGTGTTTGTTTTTTTGTGGGACAAATCATTTCACTAGCTTTACAGCAAACTGCAATCATCACTCCTTCAACCCTGTACAACCCCTTTTCTTTTAAAAATAAACTGATTTACACTTTAAAAAATTTAAAAAGATAACAGCATGTAATGAAGAGAAACACTTGTTTATTTTAGTCATGCAGGTAGTGGACATAAGAGGAATTACATGCAAGACATGGATTAACTTGGGAGCGACCCAGAGAGCAGTGTCCTCTTAAAACAGTAGGCAGTGGGGTGTATGTATATGGATTCCGGATAGTTTTGGTTGTTTAGTTACTAATGGCATCAGAGCAACCAGATTTCTTTGCTTGATTTCTCTCTGGATTTTGCTACCCCATGAGAGGGTGTCTTTAGCCTTGATACAAAGATGGTTTGAATGTATTGTGGCTTTAGACTGAAAAGCTGATACATATTTCAGGAAAGGGTTCCTTGGTATGCCTGTTATTGATGTTAATTATCTGGTTACATACGTTAGAAAAAAGCTTTTAGATTTTGTGCTTTCTTTGGAAAACATTTTATTTATTTATTTATTTTTCAGTTTTTTTTTAGGCAGGGTCTCCCTCTGTAGCTCAGGCTGGCCTCAAACTCATGGTGATCCTCCTGCTTCAGCCTCCTGAGTGCTGGGATTACTGGTGTGCACCATCACGCCCACCTGGAAAACATTTTTAAAATGAGCAATTATATGTTGAGATCTCTACTTTTTTTCCCTACAGAACTCACTGAGTGATTAAAAATGATCTTGATAAGTTTAAGCTAGGTTTAAATGTTAAAGCAAAGATGGGTTTTATTTTAAATAAAAAATAAGGTATATTTTTAAATATAATAGTGGTGTAGTTCACCAAAAGCTTTTATGTGTTAATATTGTGATATGGGTACTAAAATCAGAAAGCAAGAGTGAAGGGGTCAGATTACACATGAAATCTTAATTTCTGGACTAGGATATTAAAGATTTCTGTCACTTATCCTTTGTGACGGTGAGAGAAGTACACATGGTTTTCTTTCATCTTGCCTACAACAGCATTTTAGGAAAATGATTATCTGGAAGAGGTAGGCCTTAGTTGAAGAATGAGGCCTGTGGTAACTCAGACAGAGAAAATAAACATTTGCCTTCAAGAACTAGCCTTTAGGAAAGTCTACCTGTGGAGTTTCTTTTTTTTTCCCAAACCTATCAGCAGAGAATGAGGATAGTCATTATTCAACGATTTACTCATATTTAGTTTTTTAGTTAGCTTCCTTCCTTGTTTTCTTTCTTTCTTGAACTCCACCTTGAGACAGTGATAAGTAAAATCTATCCTGTGACCTTAAAGAGTATGCATGGCTAATTTAAATTCATTTCAACATGAGATTCCAGCTCCATAAATATTAAAATTTTAAAGAGAAATCTGTATGCACAGTAACCCAGTTATTTATGGCCCATGATTTTTGTTTTTGTTTTCTTGTTTATTTTTTTGTGGCAGGTATTTCTATGTTGTCCAGGCTGGTCTTAAACATCCAAATCCAAGTAATCCTCCCACTCAGCCTCCTTAGTACTTGGGACTCAGGCGTGTGCCACCTCACCCAGCTGGGCCATGGTGTTTTATTCTTTTATCTTTCCTCTTATCCTTACTTACAAATTCTCCATTAGGCTGTGAGGTTGGGATAGTGATAGATTTTTTATTTCTACTAAGGACCAGTGACTCAGTTTCCTTCTTTAAAGGTTGTAGGAATAGACAGCTTTCCCCCCACCAGCAACATCTGAAAGCAGTGAGTCTTTCCACTGCTTTGGCAGTCTGATGGTATGTCATTACTCTAATAAAAGGTTGCATTCTTGTATATTTATTGGTCATTTGTCTATCTTTAATGTTTGCCCTTTCAATTCTTTGCTTGGTTTTTGAGTTGTTTGTAGTCACATATATTATAGATTTTGTCTCCTACCCTCTTTTGTCAAACAGGAATTTTCTAAATAATCATATTTGTTTTTTTTGTTTCCCCATATAACTGGATTTTGTGCCTTATTTTAGAGAGGCCTTCTCTATCTTAAAATTGCATATAGCTTCTCCCATATTTTCTTTTGATTATTTTTTAGTTTAAGAGAATATTTAGTCCTCTAACACATTTGTATATTATATAAACTATAAAACTATAAAACTATAACCTTTTTTCCCCACATCAATATGAAATTATTCCAATAGCATTTGTTGACTAGTATGTTGTTTTCCTCTTGATTTCAAATTTTTCTTTATGTTTTTAATTCCCACATATAGAGGCATGTGTTTTTGTACTTTTCTGTCATTCTGTTGATTGGCTTATTCTTACACTGTCATCACGTTGTTATATATTATGATATCTATTGGGGGAAATCTTTACTTCTTTTTTCCATATATTTCTAACTTACCTCGTGTGCTTATTTACTTTTCTAGAACATTTCAATTATTAAACCTTATCTTAATGCTTTTTTAGATGATCCTTCATACCTTTGGTTTTATTTTTATATGTAGTTTATTCACTCAATAATCTTTATCTTTTTTTTTTTTCTCCCTCACATTTCAGAGTCCTGTGTATGGAAACTCACATGAGACAGTTCAGTCTAGAAGGGTAGTAATTTCTCATAATATGGATAAAGCTCTGAAAGAAGGTAAGGATTAAATGAGTGTACATGTAATTACTATGTAAAGCAGTTTGTTATCTCCTAAAAGGAAACTAATAATCTAGTAAATTTATTTGTTCTTCTTCCTATAGCAGTAGGAATGTTTTCTTCATGAGTTTATTTTTGATGCCTAAATACATTCTTGTTTTGGTTAAATAGAAAGAATTTTAGCTTTTATTGAGTAGGAATTTCCAGATCACATAAAACTAGCCTGGCAATTGGAGCTTCTTCCACCATATGAAGCATGGCTGTGCTCTCTGTTCCTTATCTAAAAACAAGTATCAGGAAATATCTTCTAGATATAACCTAGAGAAGGTGTGTTGGGGATTCATGGATGCAGGTTCACTCATGGACAGCCCAGTTAACCAAATTAAGTGATAGTCTCACCGACGTTAGAAGAACAGACACGTGAAGCTGGAGAGGAGGCTGGAGGGGGATTGTGTATAGTACAATATGGTTTTATGTCTAGAAGTGTAATAAACAAGTATACTTATAAATATTAAGGTTTAAAAAGGAAATTAGTTTGAAGATATTAAGGTTTAAAAAGATTTTTAAAATCAAATTTTCTAAAAACATTGATAATTTGTTGTACAGAGAAAAGAGTTTGAGTTTTTCAGGTGAAAACGTGTTAGATGAGAAGTTAAGACATAACTGATTGATACATAAATAAGCAAGTATGTTTTACTTGTCACAGTTCATGGAAACTACCATATTCAAATTTAAAGATGAATACTACAAAAGTATAAAAACATTTGAAATTATATGGAGTCATAGAATTTTAAACTTTGCAGACTACAGTTAAACTTTAAAAATATTTGTTGTTAGTAAAGTACAAAGACTTTTCTAAAACTTATTTAAAATTTGACTTATTGGGCTGGTGAGATAGCTCAGCGGCATAAGCGCCTGCCTGGCAAGCGCGAGGTCCTGAGTTTGAATCCCGGTACCCACATACGAAAAAAGGGCCGGTGATATTGCTCAGCGGGGCACCTGCTGGCGCGCGAGGTCCTGAGGTCGACCCCCAGTACCCACACACACACAAAAAAATTGGCTTATTATTTACAACCTCAAAATCAATTTTAGAGTATTTATTAGTAGTTTTTTTGAGGAAAATTTTACAAACGTTGAGAAATGCACAAATCTTAAGTTTGTAATTCAGTAATTTTCATAAACATATATAACTAACCATCCCAATCAGATAAAGGACCTTTCTACTGTCCTGGAAAATTTGCATCATGCTCGCATTTGACCAAAACTCACCTTCCATTTTTGGAATTCTGTCACTATACATTAGTTTTATCTGTTTATAGAAGTCATGGAAATATCATCATACAGTGTACTCTTTTGTGTCCAGTTTCTTTCACTCAGCATAATGTTTTTCAGATTTATCCCTACAGTGTCTGTCAGCTTATTCTTTATTATTGCTGGATTGTATTCCATATACTGATATGGCTTATCACAATATACTCATCCTTTCTCATATTGGACATTTGGGTATTCTAATATTTGGAAATTTAGTGAATAAAGTGGCCAGAAATATTTTTGTGGATGTATATTTTTTTTATTTCTTCTTGATAAATACCTAGGAGAAGCAATTCTAGTACATTGTGCTAAGCCATGTCAATATATGGAATACAATCCAGAAATAATTTCAGACACATCTGAATGAGTATAGGATAGTTTTATATTTAACTTTGTAAGAAAATGCCAAACAGTATTCCAAAGTGATTATATCTTTTTAGACTTTCACTAACACTGTATGAGAAAAAAACCAATTGTTTTATATTACCACCAATACTTGCTATTGTCACTCTATTTTAATCATTTTGATGTGTCTGAAATAGTATTTTTTTGTGGACTTAAATTGCATAGCCCTGTAAAATATGATGTCGAATACGTTTTCATGTGTTGTTGACATTTTCATATCTTCATGAAATGTCTATATCAGTCTTTTCAACTTATAATTTATTCGTGGATAAAAATACATATTCTTGGGGCTGGGGATATAGCTCAGTGGCACAGCCCCTGCCTGGCAAGTGCAAGGTCCTGAGTTCCATTCCTGGTACAAAAACAAAAACAAAAACAAAAAACATATATTCTGGATTCATATCCTTTGTTATATAAAGGTATAGCGAATATTTTTCTCCTAGTTTGTTAATTGCCTTTTATTTTCTTTATGGTGTTTTAAAGTAGAAATTAAAATTTTAATAAACTCCAATTTAGTGACCCTTTTTTCACTCTGTTCTTTAGCTAGGATAATTTTTATTAATCTGCTTTCATGTTTATTGAGCCTGATTTTTTTTTTTTTTTTTTTTTTTTTTTTTTTTTTTTTTTTTTTTTTTTTGTGGGTACCGGGGGGACGACCTCAGGACCTCGCGCGCCAACAGGCACCCGTGCCGCTGAGCGATATCACCGGCCCCTTTTTCGTATGTGGGATCCGGGAGTCGAACTCGGGCCTTCGCGCTTGCAAGGCAGGCGCTTAAGCCGCTGAGCCGTCTCACCGGCCCGAGCCTGATTTTTTTTTTCTTGTCATCTCTAATCTGTAGTTAAATGCATCTAGTAAATTTTAAAGGTTTTTTTGGTACTTCTGATGCCTAGAATTTTTATTTGATTCCTTCTCTTCCTTCTCTTTCTTCTTTTCTTCAGTTTTTGCTTCACTGCTGGGATTTTCCCATCTGTCACTTATTATAACCATTTTAATCTTTAATTTATTAAAGATATTTACAATAACTCTTTTAAGGTCCTTGTATGATAATTCTACCATCTAGGCATCTTGGTTTCTATTCATGTTTTATACGTTTTTGGTTTCTTCTCATGTGTAGTTATTTTGATTATAATTGAATGATGTGAATGCTACTTTTTAAGCATTCTAATTCTGTTACCTTACAGTGTTCGTTTTAGTGTGCAGTTAAATTACTGACTAATCACCTTGAAGATAATTGGTTTTTTTTTTTTTTTTGTGGGTACCGGGGGGTCGACCTCAGGACCTCGTGCGCCAGCAGGCGCCCGTGCCGCTGAGCGATATCACCGGCCCCTTTTTTGTATGTGGGTTCCGGGAGTCGAACTCGGGCCCTCGCGCTTGCAAGGCAGGCGCTTAAACCGCTGAGCCATCTCACCGGCCCAAGATAATTGGTTTTATTTGCTGGGTCTATTTGGATAATATTCTTAGTTTAAGGTGAACCCCTCAGACCTGGAAACCACTAGCCAGATTTAATATCAGATAGGAGTAGAGGTATCTGCTCAGCTATTTCACTCTTCTAGCTATTACTTTGCACCGGTCTTATAGTTTTAACCCCACACATGTGTAGCTCAGAGTTAGCAATGGGTTTGAGGATTTGTACCTACATATTGTGGCCCTATCCTTTTTGGTATTCTCTGCCTTTATTTCCAGCAGCTCTGGTGGCTTCTACGTCTGTCTTCTGATTATCTTAAATAACAATAATTTTAAAAACATAGACCTGTCTGAGTTCAAATTGGTTTGTGCCTCTAGGACTGTTGTTTGCAGGGAAAGGTTGTATAAGCGCATGTCTTACCTAATATTATTCTCTTCTTTCAAAGGTACATTCCTTTCTGATTTCAGCCAACTTTTTTTTTTTTTTTGTGGGTACTGGGGGTCGACCTCAGGACCTCACATGCCAGCAGGCACCCGTGCCGCTGAGCGATATCACCGGCCCTTTTTTCGTATGTGGGTTCTGGGAGTCGAAGTCGGGCCCTCTCGCTTGCCAGGCAGGTGCTTACGCTGCTGAGCCATCTCACCGGCCCTCAGCCAACTTTTGATTGCTCTTTAGTGCCTTCAAGTTAGTTCTTTAATTTTTTTTTTTCCGGCCTTGCTAGTTGTTTTCTGCAGGAAGGTTAGTTTGATAACTCTGAAGCTACTATCCCTGAAACTGAAATTCTCTTAATTAAAAAATTTAACTATATAATTGTATTTTATTTCCGTCTTTTAAAAGGCTGAGTAATATTCCATTGTAAGTGTAATACCACATTATAAGTATGTACCACATTTTGTTTATCCATCTGTCCCTTGATGGACACTTGAGTTGTTTCTCATTTTGGCTATTGTGAATGATACTCCTGTGGGCATAGTGTCTTTTCAAGTTTTGAGGCTTAGAAATTTTCTTCATACTTGGATATAGCCTTTTCTTGGATGGGTTAATTTGTTTCAGAAGTATTGATGGGAAAAAGAGAGAGATGGGAAAAGAGCTGAGGCCTTATTGATAGAAATGAACAACACATTGTCTTCAAGCTTATTTCTGTGTGATGATTTCTTTTGAAAGGAAAATGTTATCCACAGCCTTCGGGTAAGAGCTGTAATTAATTACCTTTTAGTGTAGTTTTTTTTTTTTTTTTTAATAACTGCCCTTTGTTTTAAATAAGATGAGAGAAAGCTATTGGCTGTTATAAAAATGGTTATTGGAGTAACATTTATACATTTGCTAGAATTTCTTAGCAACAACAAACAAACCTAAACCAGAATCACCTTCTAAAAGATTTGGTCATTTAAATATATGTGAAATTAGAATCTAGAAATATATGTTGAGAAAGCTAAGAGGTTTCATAAGCACCTAGAAAATCTATAGTAATTATAATTTGCATCTCTGGAGTACGTGTGTGTGTGTGTGTGTGTGTGTGTGGTATTGAGGATTGAACCCAGGGGAATACTACTAGCAAGCTACCTCTCTAGCCCTTTTTACATTTTATCAAGATAGGGCCTCACCAAATTGCCCAGGCTGGCCTTGAACTTTCTGGGGATCTAAGCAAGGGCCTCACATTTGCCTCAGCCTCCTAAATTGCTGGAACTACAGGCAGACCACCATGCCTGATTTCTCTGTAGTATTTAATTTACATTTTTAAATCCTAGCACCAGTATATGTAATTGAAATTTAGGATGCCTTAGCTTAACATTGATAAAATTGAGTCTCTTGGTTAAAAGTATAAGTAACAGTACACTTCTTAAGACTGCAGTTATTTGAATTCAGTTTGTGAAATATTTCTTTTAAAATTTCCTCCTGGAGTTAATTTAAAGTAGATAATAATGTACCATTTTTTAATATATTTATTTTATTGTTTTTAGAGCATATGCTTTAAAAATAGATTTATTCAGAGAATTGAATAAAATATAAGATCTATGGGTATGTGTGTTTGTGCATGCATATTGTACATGTTTGTGGATTTTTTGGCACTAAAGTGTGTATGTGTGCGTGTGTATGGTAGCTCAGTGAAAATTAGGGTATGTTTTAAATCTTTACAGACTGAAATTCAAGAAGAAAGAAGTAATGGTTAAAAAAAATACAGAGCAGGGGGCCGGTGAGATGGCTCAGCGGCGTAAGCGCCTGCCTTGCAAGCGCGAAGGCCTGAGTTCGACTCCCGGAACCCACATACGAAAAAGGGGCCGGTGATATCGCTCAGCGGCACGGGTGCCTGTTGGCGCGCGAGGTCCTGAGGTCGTCCCCCCGGTACCCACAAAAAAAAAAAAAAAAATACAGAGCAAATAATAGAGTTGGACTCTATGTGGAACAGTAAGAATTACTACAATGCTGGAAGTTAAATGGCACAGTTGGGAAAGAAGATCAAAGCATATTACTACTGTGTTTTGTCAGCTAATTTCAAATATAAAGCTATTTTAGAGGTTCTCATATTGTATTAATGAACTATCGTATATGTGTATTTGAGAACTCAAAAGAGCTACCATTCTAGCTGGGTGTGGTGGTGCACGCCTGTAATCCTAGCACTTGGGAGGCTGAGGCAAGATTGCCATGAGTGGGGGCCGGTGAGATAGCTCAGCGGCATAAGTGCCTGCCTGGCAAGCGCGAGGGCCCGAGTTTGACTCCCGGAACCCACATAGGAAAAAGGGGCCAGTGATATTGCTCAGTGGCACGGGCGCCTGCTGGCGTGCGAGGTCCTGAGGTCGACCCCTGGTACCCACAAAAAAAAAAAAAAAAAAAAAAAAAAAAATTGCCATGAGTTAGAGCCTGGCTTGGAGTACATAGTGAGTTCAAGGCCAGTCTGAACTACATAGTGAGACCCTGTGTCAAAAAACTAAAAGAATTAAAAATAAAATGTGACCATTCTATACCAAATACTCTTAAAAGCTACATTTCCTGGAAAGCAGATAGAAGATAAAAAAAAAAGTAGACCTCTAAAAATCTTTTTTGATTTACAACTAAATCTCATTAGATCTATTGCCTGAGTTTTACTAGGGTACACCAAATTATCTCAGTAGTATGGATCGGGTGATTTAATTGCAGTACATAATTATTGAGGACTTGCTATTTGCTTAGTAGTTTCCTGAATGATAAATTGAAAGTTCTTGAGTTGAATAAGCAGTAATTCTTCCTAAGATTTTTTTGTTTTCTAAAGCATCGGTGATGCAGACCTCAAACTTTTATCTTGTGAGACGCTATTTGAATGTCTTAGAAATACCACTACCTTTATTTTTTGTGATGTTCTTCACAAGTGCAATTAAGGTTACATGTACATTTGAAAGTGAATATATGGGCGTTGGTTTCGATTGACTCTTAATGCTTTTCTATTTGTTTTTGCAGTGCTAAGGATGTAAACTAGGCCTCACACATGCTAGGCAAACATTCTGCCACTGGGCTAAACCCCCAGCCCATTAATGCTTTTCTGAAAATCAGCGGTAAATGTGTCTGTAAGTAAATTGTCTAGGTTATGCAAAGGGCTATAACTTGTACCTGATCTCATGGTAACAGAAGATATTGCAAGGTCATGGTCCAAGTATAACAGCGCTTTGAGTCTCTTTGGAGCAGGAATTAGATAAGGTGAAACTGATGTAATTTTCTTATTACTAGGCTTTCCGTGTGGCTATTTCAGAGGATATTAGGGGATCTGAGAATTAGATGGTGACACACAGGAAAAAAGACAATGACTTCTTTTACTCCCTTAGGTTCAACTCATCTAATTCATGACTTTTTACCTAGTGGCTGCATATACTCTTTTTGTTGAATGAATAAATATATCAACCAATAACAAACTAATAACCCCAACTCTTCCTAGGAGATGACTTCCTATTGGATTTTAAAACTTTGGGCAGAGGTTGGGGGTGTAGCTCAGTAGTAGGGCATAAGTTTAGCATGTGGTAGGCTCTGGATTTAATGTCCAGTACTAAAATAAAGACAAAAAAACTTTGTGCAAACCATAAAGGCTCATCTAAATGAACAATAAAGTATTGTCCTTTATCATTAGATCAGTTACTGGTTGAAAGAGGACTATTTCTTTTTTCTAAGAGACCCAGGCCATGGACATTTATGATCTGTGAGATAGAGACCTCATGGATAGAGCCAATTATATCTCTAAATTGCTCAATAAAAAGGCAAGGGTAGGAAAAATGGCTTCCTTGGAGTTCTCTTTCTTATACTGTTTATTTCATTTGAGTCATTTCCTTGTACTGAAAATTGATAGGTAGAGATTACCTTATGTCACATTTTCTAGACTGATGTAGTAAGTGGCTTTTAAACTTTGTCTCCTCACCACTAACTTTCTCTGCTTTGTTAACCTTAAATCTTTTTTCAATTAACTTAAGTTCCAATCATATTATTTCATTGTTCATAATCTCCAGTGGCCCCCTTTAACCTACTCGTTTCTTTGACAGTCCTAGGCATTAGCCCCTGAATATTTGTTGGCTGTTTCTTTGTCTTTAAGGGTAAGACTCTTCGGTTGGCAGTGAGGATTAGTAGTATTTCCTTTCATTGTGGTTAGGCATATTTTTTTATTTGCTAATAAAGACCATAAAGTCTGTCACCTTGAGTTGACTCATAGTGTGTGTTTGTAAATATTTTATTCATATGGTACTTCTGTAAATGAGTCTATATAGTTATATATATTTAGAAGATGGCTTTGGTTTATACTTTTTATATCTAGTTTCATGTCTAGCTATGATACTGTGAAGAGGGTGCTGATGTGCTATTACTGGGAGATATACCTGTGGATAACATGTATCTTTATTGTGCAGTACAAATTTTTGCCAGTATTTTTATCAATTAATAACCAAAATGTGTTACCAGAGAAGTATTTTATTGTCGTATTAATTAGTATATGCAGTGTGCTTAACGAATGTAATAGAACATTATGTAGGTGATATGCCCTTTACAGGAAGCCTTTAACATGCTTAACAAGATCTTATTTTAAGGATGTTAAGTCTTTTATAATAGTTCTTAATTTTGTTATAATTTGAAATTACATTTTAATGGAAAGGAAAATGCTTCTATTTTCCAAATGTTTTGGGCTGCAGATTTATTGACTACTCGTTAAAAATTCTGGCATGTCAACCTTTAATAATAGATCAGGGGAGAAAGAATTTCAAATAGACAAATAAACAGCATTTTATTGACAAAGTTCCTTCTTGCATTTGTCGCATCAAGACTGAAAAAGGCTGTAAAGGCCTTGAAGACAAGAACCTTTGAAGGTCATGTCATCTAGCCCACTATCTCAGGAAGTAATTTTTTCTTATATCATCCTCCCTTGACTACTGGATATCCAGCTTCTTAAATAGTTTGTGATGGAATGATCACCATGTTAATGTGGCCATTTCTTGAATAATTTTAATGTTTTTATTAAGTTCCTCCTTCTGTTGAGCTGGAAAAACAACTTTCTCATGACTGTCATCCGTTGGTCTTATTTGTGTTTTCTAGAGCAATTGTACAAAGTAGAACTTGCATATTTTGTCACATAAATGTGCTTCAAGCAAGCCGCAGATGCAGGACAGGAAATTTATGTCAGGCTTCTCATGTTTTGCTCATGTAACTTACTTTGTTCTATCTGTGCGCTCGGTAGAAAGAGTGTTTGACTGGTAGATAGGAGATTTGGCTCTGCCACCTCTTTCAGCAAGTTATTTCACTTCTTTGAGCCTAAATTTCCTGAAGGAATAAAATCCAATTACTGTGTAGAAACCATGGTTTATTTGTTTGTTGCTGATAAATGAGATTATAGGTATGGTCTATTCATGGTTTTGCCGTAATTTTTATATCTGGGTCAGAAATTCTTTCTGCTTTCTTCTTGATGGAGTAGTCCAATTAGGGATGAGATATGGCTACTTTTTGCAAAAATCTAGAAAACAGCTATTTATTCAAATTAATATTTGGAAGTTAGAATAAAATGACTTAAGAATTTTAGGAGATGGTTTGTGGTTTGGTTTTTTTTTTTTTTTTTTTTTTTTGCCTCTCATGTTCAGTGTTAGTGATCTGTAATTGATTTTACCTTATGTACTACAAGTTCTCTGTAAATTTATTCAATGAATGGTTAAAGATTGAGGTAGTATTTTTTTTTCTGTCTTTGAAATTATTCTCAGCTAGAAGGCACAATTACCTTAAAACTGAATATACCTTATAACTGAAGCCCATGGTCACTTTGAGGATTTATGTAAACCTTTGTATATGTGTATGTGAACAAATTTTTTTTTTTTTTTACTTTAAAGAGAAAAAAAAAAACAGTTTCAAATACAGGCTAGTAGGAGAGTAATAATTAATACATTGCATATTTTTATATTCATAGTAGTTGTTGAGAATACAAGATACAGGCATAAAATATGAACAAAATTCTTGATGCTCTGTGTGTGTTTTTGAGCAGTGAAATTTAAGTTACATCTTAGGACTGAATAAATTTGGAAGATGTGTACTTTAGCCCAGGCTGGGATACATGCCTTGCTGGAGAAGGCATGACCTTGCCCCATGATGGTTGAGAAGTTCGGGGCAATACCACAGGCTGGGGGAAAATGGTTGCCATGCATGATGTAAGACACAGTAGTACCTCGGTTCATGAACTCAATTCTCTCCACGATTTTGATGGCAAATCGAACTGGATGAGAACCCAATCAAATTTCCCCATAAGGTCAACGTTGTAACCATTGAATTTGATTTGGTTCTTATCCAACTCGGTTTGAAACCATAATCATGGAAAGAATCAAATTTGTCAACTGAGGTACCACTGTGCTTTTCACAGAAAAGTCAGGAGATTGGTTCTAAGATCAAATATTTAAAACTTAGATTGTATAAGAAAATCCAGGACATGTGGTGAAACATTCTAGTTAGAGGAGAATCTTTGATTTTAAAAGATTTAGGAAAGATCACTTGTCTTCTCTTGAGTTATGTGTTTTACTCCTTTATATTGTAAACAATGAGTGTTAAACAGTCAGTAGCCAGTTTCCAGTAAAAAGGCTGTCTTGGTGTGTGTTCCTTTCATCTGGACTTACTCATTGCTTTATTTTTTCCTGTAGTGTTCGACTATAGTTACAGAGATTACGTTCTCTCCTGGTATAGAAACCTCAGCAAAGATGAGGGACAGCTTTACCACCTGCTTTTGGAAGACTTTTGGGAAATTGTCAAGCAGCTGCACCACAGAATGAGTCACGTGGATGTGGTTAAAGTTGTCTGCAATGAGGTTGTAAGGGCTTTACTCACTCATTTCTGTGACCTGAAAGCTGCCAACCCCAGGTAACTGTTATAACATGAGGAGCTCTCTCTCCTCTTCGCTTTAAAGTAGTTTTCTTTCAAGACAGTACTGTGGGATATTCTGCCTTTTGTTCATGTTTGACTTGAAAATGTAAATGTTTTGGGGCAGAGTAGTTAGTGTTCTGATAGAGTAGTTTTTTGGGTAACTTTCTAATAGAAAAGCACTTTATAAATGTATTTAATTTAATAAATAACTTTAACAGTGATATGAATTTTACCGAGCCAGCACCATGATGAACTTACTTATTAGTAGTTTTGTTACCTAGAGATTGTAAAAGTTCAGAATAGTATTTTGTAATACAATTAGTGCCAATCAATTTACAAATTTTAGAAAAATTAATGTATAGTTTTATGTTTCTTTTGTGATTCCTATGCTAAGAGCTCAGTTGCTTTAGAAAGTCCTGAAAACTGATTTTTAAAGAAACTTAACATTGGAGCTTATGGTATCTAATGAGAAAATTTGTTTCATTGTGGAAATTGCTAATGTATATGCTTCTTAGACCTTTGTATCTTTACATTAAAAAGGTCTATTTGTGCCTCTTAGGTGAGAAACTACCTTTGGAAGAATACTTTAACAAGGCCATTTCTCTCATAACATGTTCTTATTTTTTTGGTTTTCGGGTAGGATCTTTTTCATGTATCTTAATCTTACGTAAGTGAAAGGATAACGTATTATAGCACTTACAACTTGTACATACAAAGTAGTTTTATTGAAATGAATAGCCTTCTGTCTATTTGGATATGTATTTGAAATAGGAATGGGACCATCTCTAGTTAATAAAGCCTATTCTCACTTTTAGCAAAGAGATGAAGTATTTATACTATGTACTAATGGGGTGCATCAGCATTGACATCCTGTTGGGCTGATGATAACTCATATTCTCTTCTCAGAAGCTCTGTTGTGCGACTTCATTAGAAAATAGTATCTGATGTTGCTCTTGCATGGCAGTTGGTTGCTAAATGTGGTTGTGCAGCAGATCTCTATTCTGTTCTATTGTCCCTATTGTGAGCTGTCTTTTCAGCAAAATCTACTGGCCTAAGGTTGATGAAGCCAAGATCCAGAGCCATTACATGCCCACTGTTTTCCAGCCCTCCCCTGTGTTGTAAACTTTTACACTGACACATAGTAAGAAATACATTTTAAATTGTGGCCCACTTTCATAAAGCTGTACTCTTAATATCCTGTGATAACTTGGATTTTTTTGTTCTATAACATTTTTTAAATCTTTTTTTAAACCATTTCAATTTTGTTGTTACTTCCTGTCATGACCCATCATGTGAAAGTACTGTATTACTATAGAGCAGTGGTTCTCAGATTTATTGGTCTTGAGATTCTTCTACAACCTTAAAAGCTACTTAGAACTTTGAAGAGCTTTCATTTGTGTGAATCATGTCTAGTAGCTGACTGTGCACACCTTTTCCCAGCTCCAAATTCAGTGAAATCATATTGCTAGCTTGGAATCTGCCATTTGTACTGTGGAATGGGCAAATGTTGTCAATCAACATCTTTTTTCATACAGAGCCAGTTAGTAAACATTTACTAGCACCACTCATCACATCCATCAATAGTTATCATACTAGGTATTAAAACCAAGAAGTTTTCCAAGTACAAGAGAACGAAGTACAATTTCCTTTTGCTGTCAGTGGTAATGTCATCACACATCATGTAGCCTCTGGAAAACTCCATTATACTTCTGAGAATGCAAGTGAAAAGGACAAATGACAATGTTTGTGTTACCAGGAAGATAGTTCTGACCTCACAGCCCTGCTAAAAGACCTTGGGAATATGTAGGAATTTCTAGACCATTCTTTGAAAACTGTTGTTTATAGAGAAAGTAACTTTCACTAAGGGATGAAGGTGTGAATTAATAAGAAAAATGAGAGAAACATGGCTCTTGGGTTACCTCCCTAGAGCTTCAATAGCTTCTACTTCTCCTTTTGAAGTGTCCATTAGTCCCGTGGACCACCTGCTAATTTGCTGTGGTATTCACTAGCTCAAGTGTTCCATGGTTCTCCTCAACAGATACTATCAAAGACTTGTTTGAATTCAGCAGACATTCATTTTAAATTGTTTAAAGGGCTGGTTGTGGTGTACACTTATAATCCTAGCACTCTGTGAGGCTGAGGCCGTTTGAGCCTAACCTGGGCAATTTATTGACTTAGTGAGATCTTGTCTCAAAATAAAAGATTAAAAAAGGGGCTAAGGATATATCTCACTGCAAAGGCCCTGGATGCAGTGCTCAGTACTACAAAAAAAAAAAAAAAAAAAAAAAAAAAAAGAAAGTTTTAAAATTTGATCAAAGAGAGAACAGTATTTAGGAGAAGGGCAAATGCTTAGAGAAATTTAGTGTTTTTATGATCATCTAATTTCAACATGAGAATATTCCATTTAGAAGCTCCATCTCTTTGGGCTCCTTATTTTCTTATGCCAGGTGTAGATTTTACTGTTACCTAGGCTGTTCCTAGAAGCTCTAGTTGATGATAAAAGAGAATGAAGACCAAAAGGAAAAAAAAACAAAACAAAACAAGACGAAAACTCTATCACTGCCCTCTAGGGTTATAGATATTTGAAAAAAGTACGAATGGCATTTTACATACAGGTTTTCATGTTTTAGAAAGCTAATATTTCTCTGGCATCTTATGCCAACCACACAGTGAGCTCTCAGTGAGTGTGGGTTTCATGGTTGTATGTGTATCTGCCTACCTTAACAGTGCTCTTATCCTGGAAACCTTCACCTTAATCCAGACCTCCTTTGGCTGCAAAATGACTTTGCTAGCATATGGAGCACCCACTTGAATTGGCCACTGTCAGACCAAAGAGTAATAAATTGTGTTAATGAAAACAACACATCCTTTGGTTGACTGTGAGACAATTGTATGGGGGCAGCTTTCTGGTCAGCCTGTGTTTATTTCCAGACTGGCATTCTGTTGCTGCTCTTAGCCAATCCAGATCACATTTAAGTCTTGCTTCTTTTGTACCATCTGTTTTATTTCAGAAAAGTCTAAAAATGATCGCTTTTATGCTGTTAATTCAATAGCATCTTTCATTTCATAGTCTCTTTATTATCTGTGTTATGTGCCAGTCAAATACTGGGATGTTAAAAAAAAAAGTTTTTATTCACATATTTTCCTTCTTTATCTCTGACATTTTTCCCTTTCTCCTTTGTAATCTGTGGTTATGACATAACGAGGCAACCTGAGCGCCAGAATGGAACTTCTGAGTTATTTCTACCGTGTATCACCTCTGTGACTTCAGTCACTTAATCACCCAGATCTTAATTTTCTCATCCATATAATGGTGTGGTGATAGCTACTTCTTGGTGTAGGTAGGAGGATGAAGTAATATTGTAATACAGAGTTTATACAAGGTGCCAGGCATAATGGCACGTGCCCAGAATCCCAGCACTCTGAGAGGCTGAGGCAGGAGGATTGCATGTTTGAGCCCAGCCTGGGCTACTTAACAACTTAGTGATGGCTTGTCTGGGGATGTGTAGCTCAGTGTGAAGACCCTCGGTTCAATTCCCAGTACCACAGTCAATCAATCAGTCAATTAGTCAGTTAATTTTAAAGGTTATAGTCCTTTTGGTTATTCAAGGAATGAGAACTCAGAGGTAATTAGTAGGAAGGGCCCTGGGTTCAAGCCCTAGTACCACAATAAGTAAATAGAAGGAATTGCAGTGAACAGTGATCATTATCGATCCAAACTGACAGAAGGATGCTACAAAGATTAATGCTGCAACCCACCAGAAGGCTAGCTAGTCATCTCCTGACCCAAGTAGCCATTGCTTCATAATCCTTTCTGTGTTTCTGAAGCTACACTTGACGTCCACTTAAGAGGGCTTCACAGGAATGTCCTGCTCAGAGTTTGCAGATAGTCTGGAGAAGTCTTCCAGTGAAGGTTTTGCATAGATCAAGATTGGCCCACCCTCTGGCCTTTGACTCACTCAGAAATTTTTTTCCCTAACTCGGCTCTAGAAGGGAGGAAATTTGTGGCATTCCAAGAATGAGGCCTCTTTTTTAACCTGCCTTCCATTGATATGGACAAGGGACAGTGTGCACTTTTAAGAGGTGTTTTGATATTACTTAAAGATGCTTCTCTCATTAAAGTGGATTTTATTTTGGCCAACCTCTGCCAGTAAATATTAACAAAATATATACAGTATTTTAAAGCAAAGAATTACTTTCGAAAGGGCTTGTCATGACAAAGGAATACCATCTTAATCTTACTGTACTGAAATGTCAACTATGTGGCAGCATGTCTAAAATTTCAATTAATTGAAGATGCCTTTTTTTTTTTAAAGTCCATGTACATCAATGTGTATGTAAAACCTTGTTATTAAAATCTCTTTTCGAAAGAACTCCAGATATACTCAGCCACCTTATCTTTGACAAAGGTGCCAAATACATTCACTGGAAGAAAGATAGCCTCTTTAATAAATGGTGCTGGAAAAACTGGCTTTGCACATGCTGAAGATTAAAATTGGACCCATATCTTTCACCATGCACTAAACTACATTCAAACTGGGTCAAAGATCTAAATATTCAAACAGAAACATTACATCTGCTGGAAGATAAAATAGGTAAAACTCTTGAAAACATTGGTGTAGGCAAAGACTTTATGAATAAAACCCCAAGCACACAGGAACTGTCACAAAGAATCAACAACTGGGATCACATCTTATTGAAAAGGTTTTGCACAGCAAGAGAAACCACCAACAGAGTGAAGGGACAACCCACAATGTGGGAAAAACTGTTTGCCAGCTGTTCCTCAGACAAAGGATTACTATCGAAAACATATAAAGAACTCAAAAAAATCAGACCTCCCAAATTTAAAGACTCAATCCAAAAATGGGCATCTGAGATGAATACACGTCTCAGATGAAGAAATGCAAACAGCAAATAAATATATGAAAAAATGTTCAACATCACTGGTCATTTGAGAGCTGCAAATTAAAACAACCCTGAGATTTCATCTCACTCCAGAAAGAATGGCTATTCTCAAAAAAATGAATAACAAATGCTGGCAGGGCTGTGGGGAAAAAGGAACCCTTCTCCACTGTTGGCGGGAGTGTAGACTGGTACAACCACTGTGGAAATCAGTGTGGAGATTCCCCAAAAAACTAGGATTAGAGGTCCCATTCAACCCAGCTCTTCCCCTTCTGGGTATTTTCCCAGAAGTATTAAAAACATTGTATCACAGCCATATTTGTGCACCCATGTTTATAGCAGCACAATTTGTAATAGCTAGATATTGGAAACAACCCAAATGCCCGTCAACCGAGGAATGGATAAAAAAGACGTGGTCTTTTCATACAATGGAGTACTCCTCAGCCATAAAGAAGGACAAACTGGAGACGTTTATAGGTAAATGGATGCAAGTTGAGACCATACTCATAAGTGAAATAAACCAGATGCACATGTGTAAACATTGTATTGTCTCCCTCGTGTGAGAAGCTGAAAGAGTAAATAATATCCAAAATGTACAATAGATATTGTAAAATGGGAAAAAACTGTTCAAAAGGAAAGAGAAACTGGGATGGGGGAAAGGAGAACAACGGGAAAGCAAAAAAATATTACGTATATATATAATATATATATATATATATTATATATATAGTATGTATAGTATATATATATAAATAAGATAGTTATACTACTAATTTTACTTAGTTTATTGAAAAGGAAGGTTTGTGCTAATATTTTTGGGCAATTAAATGCCTATATCTTGTACTCTGAGTAATTTAAAGATAACAATATGCAATGTATTAACCATTGTTACTCTCCTATTATCTTGTTTTGAAATTTTCTTTTAGTTTTTTTCTTTTTTTTCTTTTTTTTTTTTGTGGGTACCGGGGGGTCGACCTCAGGACCTCGCGCGGCGGGAGGCGCCCGTGCCGCTGAGCAATATCACCAGCCCCTTTTTTCGTATGTGGGATCCGGGAGTCGAACTCAGGCCCTCGCGCTTGCAGGGCAGGCGCTTAAGCCGCTGAGCCATCTCACCGGCCCGTAGTTTTTTTTTTTCTTTTTAAAATAAAATTTAAAGATCTCTTTTCAATGTGTTGGCTTTGCACATTAGGATAGAATTCCTCTAGCTTGTCGTAGAAGAGAAAGAGGAGATTGTTCCTTTCTAGTGTATATGTTATAGAAACCAGTCTTCAGTTGCTAATGAACTCCTGAGAGACATTAGTCATAAGAGCTCCAGCATGCATATTTCCATATTTGTTTCATTTCCTATTTAGTAATTAGTATGTTTCCTCCCTTCTGTTTTTTTTTTTTTTCTTTCTCAGCATTAGCACTAGTTACTATAAGAACCTTTTACACTTCCCCTTTTACTTGGACAATGTTAGAAAAATTAACATTCCAGGCTTTTTTGAGTTGCTATCAAGAAAAAGAAGTATGTAGAGAAGTATATATAGAGAGTTCATTCTACTCCTCACTTGTATCCTCTGAATTAGTGGTCCTGGGATGGGGTCAGTGCTGATAAGGATGTCCACAGCCAAGGTTGGAAAGAGCCTCACAGAAGGCAGCTTACCATCAAATTTTGTATCATCAAGTAACAGACTCTGTCTTCACTAGAAATAACCCATAGATTTCTTATCCTGTGATCTCCTAGTCAAGAAAGGTGGCTAGTGACCCTGTTTTATGCTTTGTTAGTTTTTTTTTTTTTTTTTTTATGAAACTATGGGTCACATTTAAGATGACATCTAGACTTAAAAATTATCTACTTAAGGAATTACTCATACTTTTTTGGATTGTTGCTAGGATTTTCAAGTTACCTATACATTTTGATACTACTTAAAGTGTATATCATGATTTCATTTGAAATCCCCAGAGGGCATACATTTATATTTATTCTAGCATAAGTTTTCCAGATTAGTCTATGATTGAGAAAATTACTGATTATTAGTATTGTTGAGAAGGTTAAAGAATTATTATAACCAATGTGTTGCCCACTTGAAATACGTTTTGCCTAATGGTACATAACTGAATTGTTTCTAGAAATTTCTTTCCTTCTTTTTCCTTTTCTTTACTGATTTATTTTTGTAGGCATGAAGAACAGCCAAGGCCTTTTGTGTTGCATGCATGCTTGAGGAACTCAGAGGATGAGCTAAGATTCCTACAAATGTGTTCTCAAGTTCTGGTGTTTTGTCTCCTCCCTTCAAAGGATGTCCAGTCTCTCAGCTTACGAATTATGCTTGCAGAAATTCTCACGACAAAAGGTAAACTTATAAAATTAATATTACTAATACAATAAGTATATAAATTAATGTGTCATTAGATTTTATATAACACCTGTGCAGACCTTGTATGCTGTGGGGCATAAGGGAAATAAAGTATTTTAGAAATTAAAATATTTTATGGTAAATTTAGATTTTTTTATATAACATATTGCCCAATGCATAATCCAGACTGTATGCTTTCCACCAGGAGGCATTCATGTGGGAGAGCTTTTGAGTTATCTAGGCCAGTAATATATGTGTTTATGATAGGGTATACTTGCATGCGCTGTAAGATTAAGGTATCTGTACCGTAAAGTTCAGTGATAATACTGTACATAATTCTGTGACTTTGAAATAAAAAGAATATGTCACAACATGATGTGAATAGTGGAAAAAGTTAACTAAATCCAGGAAAATGCTTTAAGCAGGATAACAAAAATGGAAGAAAATATGAACTAAGAAAAGTTTTTCTAGCTCAGAATCTCAAACAAATGAGAGTTACTGATTGAATATCCTGTTCATCTCAGGATTAGCCAGCTGTGCCCATTAGCTCGTATAACTAACCACTGAGAAAGGGGGAACTTTTTAGTCCAAAGTTATTGAATGTCTTTATAATAGTGTTACTGACCTTTTAACAACTTCCTCCCTGAGGTCTGCTTTGACCATTTGGGAGAAAGTTGACTTTCATCTTTTGGCATATTACATTTTCCGCACATTTCAAGAACATATTGAGCCTTATAAAAGAAGTAAAAGAAAAACTCAGTGTACTTAATTGTGGTAGCTTTGTTAAGAACTTGGGTTCCAGATGACTTCCTTTCATTACTCCTTTACATTTCCCTCATTATTAAAGTGACCACTTAACCATCACCATGTATAGTAACATTTCCAGAGGCATACGCAACCTTGGGTGTGTGTGTGTGCACACTCAAATATACATATATTTGTGCACATTAAAAGCACTTGAATAATTTTTAATTTTCCCCATTTGGCTAATTGAAAAATGTTTCCCAGATATAATTTCAATTATCTGATAGAAAAATAATTCCCTTGAAGAAGAATATCTTTTTCAGTTGTGCTTTCTTCTCTTTCCCACAGTCCTGAAGACAGTAGTGGAGTTCCTGAGTAATCCAGATTACATTAACGAAATGCTGCTTTCCCAGCTGGAGTACAGAGAACAGATGAATGAGCATCACAAGAGAGCCTACACCTATGCTCCTTCTTACGAAGAGTTCATCAAGCTTATCAGTAGCAGTTCTGATGTAGAGTTCTTGAAGCAACTGAGGTATATAACTATAACACAGTAAAGTGTGTGTGTGTGTATAAAAGAGATTTTTTTTCAGAGAATCAAAAATAAAATCCATAAATTTTAACATTTAGTGACAGCTATATTTTATTGCCTACCTTCTCAATAGTGTAATTAGAATTATTTTTTTTCAAAGAATTGGGCTTTTCCAATAATTAGATTATAATGGATTAAAAGCCCTTGAGTTGTTAGAAGTACCTGCTTAACTGCTCAGATGCCTGCCTTAGAAAAGTATTTGAAGACGATGATGCATTTTTTTTTTTTTTTAATATGCGGGTACCGGAAGTTGAACTCAGAACCTTGCGCTTGCCAGGCAGGCACTTATGCCACTGAGCTATATCACCAGCCCAGATGATGCATTTTTAAATTACAGTGTAGAGCATTGTGTTGATTTTTATTTTTCTTAGAAAATGTCGAGGTTTAGTTCTGACATTAAGGGGTTCTTGATTAGCTGTTTTGAGTAATTACACTTGAAAGTATTGTAGGAGCCTTTCATAGGGAAGGCTCCCCAGGATGTCTGAGGGATGAGTTGTGTTTTGCTCTTGATAGCATATGCATAGAGAGTATGATTATATAGTATTGTCTAGTTTGTGGATTTTCTTGGTTTGTTTCTCTATTTGCCCTTCTGTTTTAATGTTCCCAAATGATAATACATGAGGAAGAAAGAAAATTCTGATGTCAGTTTTTATTTTCATTAGTAATTTTGGTAAATCACTGATGGAAAAGTAAAATACTGCCTAAAATTGGGTCTTTGAACTATTTGAGGACTTTACATTTACCACATTTACCATTGAACTAGGATTACCATTAAGGTGATTTATGCTACTTAATTTTCTGATTTGAATGATACACCATGTAAGAGGCACACATTGTAGATGGCACACTGTGTGCTTATGGCAGTAGTATATGTTAATTTGGATTCCACAAATATATAAATGATAAGTTCAATCATAATTTACTTTTTATGGTATGTAAATATCTGAATATTTTGTTTCTCCTACCATGCATACTCTTAAGTGGCCTAAATGTTAGTCATTTATTATGGATTTATGATTATTTATGTCTGAATCCAGAAATCCTATTTTGAGAAGTGTGGCATTTGAGTTGATAGAGAACCCAAGAGCCAATATTCCATGTTTGTTGAATGAGCCCTGCATATTATACCCACTGAAAGGTGATCCTTACCATGGCTTCCTTTTATTCCTTTTAAAAGCAACTCACAGTAAATCAGACGTGGACCATTTGGTAACTTCACGTGAGTTTAAGAAAACAATTTACAACCACTAGTGGCAGATTAAGTGAATCAGTAGTCACTGTTCTTCCAGACTTGTGAATGTTACATTTTGTGTACCAAACAAAGGATTTCAGCATTGCATATAATTAATGACATAGTTAATGGTATTATTAGAAAGATGTCAGCCAGGCATGGTGGTGCATGCCTATAATCCCAGCACTTGGGAGGCTGAGGCAGGAGTATTGCCATGAGCTCAAGGCCAGCCTGGGCTATATAGTGAGCTCAAGACCAGCCTGAACTGTCTGGCTGGTAGCAAGATCCTGTCTCAGAAAAAAAAAAAAAAAAAAAAAAGATGTCAAAGGGTTTTTTTTTTTTTTTTTTTTTTGTGGGTACCGGGGGGTCGACCTCAGGACCTCGCGCGCCAACAGGCACCCGTGCCGCTGAGCGATATCACCGGCCCCTTTTTCGTATGTGGGATCTGGGAGTCGAACTCGGGCTGTCGCGCTTGCAAGGCAGGCGCTTAAGCCGCTGAGCCATCTCACCGGCCAAAGGGATTTTTAAAATCAGAACTAATTATTTTGAATGATCAAGTACTAGTTTTTTTTTTTTTTTTGTGGGTACCGGGGGTCAAACTCAGGACCTTGCGTGCCAGCAGGCACCCGGGCTGCTGAGCGATATCATCAGCCCTTTTTTCCTTTATGTGGGTACCGGAAGTCGAACTCAGGACCTCGCGCTTGCCAGGCAGGCGCTTATGCCGCTAAGCCAATATCACCAGCCCAGTACTAGTTCTTTAACACCATCTGTCATTTTGTGTTTAAGCAGTTTCTGTATTATAAGATGAATGAATTTTAATAAGAATTGATAGTTCATCTTGAAAATGTGCTAGCCAGATGGTCAGAACTAATTGAATTCTGGAGTCCATCATATAGTGGATAAAAAAGTAACTCTGCAAGAGTTGCCCTTTACAAAATAAAAGTGTGACATCTACTGCCCCAGAATGACTGAAAAACTTGCTTTGGTCCCTGTAGGAACATTATTGATCACCCTAAGTGACCAAAGGTTACATTAGCAGTTCCGATTTTACATTTCCCCCTTTCCCCACTAATATGTGATGAAACAGAAACAGTGTGAGCACTTAAATCTTTTTTGTTTTTTTGTTTTTTTTTTGGTACCGGGAATCGAACTCAGGACCTTGTGCTTGCCAGGCAGGTGCTTGCACCACTGAGCTATGTCCCCGACCTGCACTTAAACCTTCCTCAAAGATCACTTCCTCTTGACCTTGTAAGTAGGACAAGATTGAAGTATAGCACCCTGGACATCCTAGGAATTTGAGCCTTTGTTGGGCATTGAGAAATTTAAGGGACAGTAGCAGTACTTAGCTATGCCTTTTTCATAAATTAGTATGTAATTCACCTACATAAAAGCCACCATTTCAAAGTGTACAGTTCGGTGGTTTTTAGGGTAGTCAAACACTGTGCAACCAATACCTCTAATTCCAGAATATTTTCATTATTCTCGAAAGAAACCTGTGCCTATTAGTAGTCACTTTCTACTTCTCAACTTCCGCCATCCCCTGGCAACCACTAATCTACTTTCTGTCTCTATGAATTTGCCTATTATGGATATTTCATATAAATGGAATCAACAATTATGTGGCCTTTTGTATCTGGCTTCTTTCACCCAGCATCATGTTTTCAAGGTTCATCGATGTTGTAGTATGTATCAGTACTTCATTCCTGGTTTTGGCTGCATAATATGGGTGAATATACCATATTTTCTTTATCTGTTCATCAATTAATGGACAGTTTGAGTTGTATACATTTTTCAGAATGCCTTCGGACTGACCATGGAGCATCTTCAGGATCATTTCAGTTCCCACTGACTCTTGATAAATGAAAGTAAAATAAAATGTTGAAGATTGGGCCAGTGAGATGGCTCAGTGGCATAAGCGCCTGCCTGGCAAGCGTGAGGGCCCGAGTTCGACTCCTGGAACCCACATACGAGAAAAGGGCCGGTGATATTGCTCAGTGGCATGGGCGCCTGCTGGTGCACGAGGTCCTGAGGTTGACCCCTGGTACCCACAAAAAAAAAAAAAAAAAGTTGAAGATTACTAACCTCTTCCTGTCACCACCTGCCCCACCGTGCATCTGCCACCAACAGGAGTAATGTAATACAGACATCTGGAAGGGATATTCCTTTTCCATGTCACTCCTGTTCCACATTACTCCTGTTCCATGTATGATATTTTCTTTGTGTCAACCATTTTACCGTCAGGCTTTGCATTTCCTGCAGAATTTTATAGTCGGCAGGGAGATCATTTGGAGGTACTTTGATGATTAGATAATAAAGCTCTATAGTGTCTAATCTGTTAGAAGAAAAATACATTTCTAGTTTTAATTAAGTTGGTGAAATAACTGAGTCTAGCTGGAATGACCATTCTCTGACCTCTGCTTCTATCAGCTTTTAGCTCCTCAAGTAAGACTTGGGGACCCTGTTGATGACTTCTTGTAGAAGGGTTGAAAATTCTCTTGTAACAAGGAGTTGAAAAGAGTCTTTTTCTTGAAAGAGTCACATGCAAATGGTAACATCAACTATGGAGTCATGGTAATCCTGAAGAATTTGTAGTCTTTTCAGCAGGTTTGACAGAAACCTTAGGAGAAAATATTGCAGAAGGAATTTTTCTCAGTAACAGACACCCATACAGAGTTACTGCCTGAATACTTTTGTGAATACTGCATATCCAGCGGTGTCTTCCTCTAGGCTCATGACTATGAGGCAACTCCTTGGGCTTTGCTGTATAGTGGAATTTCTGGCTGTTCTGTCTGATACAGTACTGGGATGCCCTTTATTCCTGGGGCATTTATCCTTATCTGTTGCATCGTAGGAACAGACCTGATGGTTAATCTTTATTCTCTGCTTCTTAAACAGGTATACCTAGAAAGGATGCCAGGACGACTGTTCTAGCAGAGATTTATCTTTTTGCTCCAAATGTAGATGATATTGCATAAATGATGTAATTTATTGTTTGATATAAAATTCCTTCTATTCAAGGGTCAGGTCTGCTTACTGTTATTTACAGTCTAATTGCTTTTTATTAGATTTTTGTCTGAAGTCTACATTGCTGAGGCTTATCAGCATCCTAACACTAAGGGAGCTGCTATTTTCAACCAGTCTGAACTATTCTGTTGTTTTTGTGGTATAATTAGAGTACTCTACCTACTGACTTTATTAGTTTTATGTCACTATCTTCAAATTGTTCTCAGTAAAATTTTGGGATAAGCTGCCTAAGGCAGGGAATGTGTTTTATTTAGACTAAACAGCTGATGAAATCATCCACTTTTATGTCCTCCAAATTTGGGAGATAGATGCATATTTTCTAAAGGAAACAAGGTAATTCCACTCTGCTAGTCTGGAATGTATTAAAAGCAAAACAATCAAAACCAAAAAACCTTGAAGGTGCTATTTATAGTTCTGGGATAGCTTGGTTATTTTCTTTGTCAGCATGAGGTGCTTTCACAGTAGAAAGCTAGAAATGCTTCCTTCAAGTATGCTAAATTAGTAGATTTTAACCCTTGGCTATGTATTAGAATCCTCCGGACTCTAGTAAAATTACAGTTGAATATTTCACTGTCCTTTGTAAGTACATACTTCCCTTTCTTTCCTAGCATCCTTAGGCCCAGTATGCTTGGTATACATGTACACTTACAGAAATGAACATGTGGTTTGCAGATTGGTACAATATTTTGAGTTTTCCATGGTTTCTGAGTAGCACCAGTAATCAACACTGTGAGCAGTAAGGGAGCCACAAATGTGAATGCCGTCTTGGTGCAGGATATGAAAGGGTGGATAAAGAGGTTTCCTGCTGCTGGCGTGTGTGGTGGCTGATGCTACAATCCAGGAAGGCAGACCAGAACTCAGAATACAGGTGCAGCCATTCATAAAACTCAGCAGTTAGAGCTGTCCTAGAGAAAGGACTGTTTCTTTATTTCAAAGATAAAATGGACTCCAAGTACATATTAAAGGAGAATTGAAAGGTTCTGCCCTTTTGATACCTTTTATAAAGGACCAGGCAGATTGTGGGCCAAGAAAGCACCAAGTGCTGCCCACATTGTGTAAGTCTTCAGCATACTTTTAAGACATACTCTAATGAAAATTATTTGCTCCTCCACAGTAAACACAGATACCTGGGCTTCACCCCTAGGAATTTTTATGTAGTTGGTCTAGGGAGGAACCGTGGCATCAGTACTTTTAGAGGGCTGCCCAAGTGATTATAACACACAACTAATATTGATAATCTCTTTTAAATGGAATATTCTTCCACATGCTAGCAATCTGAAATCTTGGCTAGAAGTCATGTAATATAAATCAGTGTATTCTAACTCATTGAAAAGTAGTTTGAGGTATGTGGTAACTCCGTTGAGAATATTGATTCTACTTCATTCTTCTACAAGTTTATTATAATGAATCAGGTGGTTTTTTTTATCACTGACTTCCCAGGGAGATATGTTCAACCTGAAGTTTCTCACTCTTGGTAAAATTGACATTTTGGGCTAGATAATGCTTTATGGTGAGGGGTTATTCTGCTTGTTGTACAATGATAGCAGCATCCCTGGCCTCTATTCACTGGACGCCAGCAGTACTCCTACGGGTATGACAGCCAAAAATGTTTCCAGACATCCCAAGTAGCCGCTGAAGGAGAATGGTGCCTCTGACTGAGAGTCAGTGGTTTAACTGCACAAAGTCTGGAGCTACTTTCACTAGTTAGGATTTCATTGAGCTGAAAGTTGCAGGAAACTCCCAAATAATGACTTACCCAAAGTTTAGTGTTTCTTACCCTCATCAGCTGACAAATAAGAATTGTATATATTAAAGGTATACAGTATGCTTGGTGTACATGTATACCACAATTAAGCTAATTGACATCTATCCCCTTACATAGTTACCGTTAATTTTTTTTGTGTGTGGTGAGACAATTAGGATCAACTCTTTCAGCAAATTTCAAATATACAATCCAGTATTATTAACTGTATTCATTGTGGTGAACATTAGCTCTCAAGAAATTATTTACCCTGAATAACTGTACCTTTGCATTCTTTGGCTAGCATCTCCCCAGTTCCCTTGTATCCCAGCCCCTGATAACCACTACTTTGCTCTCTACTGTTACGAGTTTGACTTTTTTAGATTCTGCCTCTAAGATGATGTAGTATTCTATGTTGGCCTAATTTCATGTAGCATTATTTTTCAAGATCATTCATGTTGTCACCAGTGGCAAGATTTCCTTCTTTTTAAAAGTTGAATAGTACAGGACGCAGTTCAAGACTCTTTGGGGGGCTCCACCTTCCTCAAGAACCCAGGCTTCCTCCAGCTCACCGCTGTGCCATCGTTAAGGGTATAGTCCAGAGTCCTCAGAGTGCCATCCTTCACATCCTAATTCCAGCGAGCAGGATTAAGGGAAGGAAAGAAGTAGCAAAGCACGTGCACTGGCTCTCAAGGAAATTTCTGGAAGCTGCCACATGCTATTTCTGCTTATATTTTAATGGCCAAAATAATCGAGATATATTAGTTATTTGTATTCTGGGAAACCTTAGGACCAGTTAGAAAATGGAGAGTTCTGTTACTAAAGAAGAAAAAAGAATGGATATGGGCTAGGATAGGCAAATAGTTGTTTGTGCTACTGTATCACGTATTTTGTAGTTTCTATTATGTATTAAAGACAGTGTTGGGTTCTTTATAATCATCATCTTGCTCGATCACTAAAACATTCATGTGTTTTAGATACTATTTTTCCAGTTTTGTCATTGAAGAACGTCAAGTGACTTGGCCGGGATCACATAGCTAACAGGTAGCAGAGCTGGAATTTGAATGCAGGTTCATCTGATTGCAAATTCCATATGCTGGCTGACTTGTTAGCCAGAAAATAGCAGCAGCCTAGGGCCCCATCTTTGTGGAGTTTCCACCATGTGTAGAGCTAACTCTCTCTCTGCTGCTGTGAGTCTTGGCTGGCACTAATCCTATGTGTATAAAACAGTACCATCAAAAGTACTGTTGTCTATTATTAAGACATTGATAGACTATCAGAGTATTGGGTGGTGATATAATTAGAGCAGCTTATCACTGCTATAATTTCATCTACCAACAATCCAAGGTTTTTCTTTTTCAGTCCTGGGTTTCTGATCCCTCACTTAAAGAACAAAATAGAGAATCTGAAAATACCTAGTGGAAAGGAAATTTTATATTGAAAGGTTTAAAATTTAACAGAGTGAGAATTATTTAGCATGGAGAAGAAAAGGAAACCTTTTTATCTAGCATATAGTGAGATTGGAAAGGTGTTTTTCTCTTTTGCTAAAGTAAAGCAAGAGGCAATGAACATAATTAATAAATTAACTTTGGATCATAATTAACAGTGGAATGGGTTACTGAGAGAATTTGGTATTTTCTCTTTAAGGAAATGGGCTTTATATCTGAATTGGTTTAGGTGCTTTTGAACTGGAATGTAATATATTAAAATTCTTAAAATTGCATGCTTTCGTGAAGAAGAACTTAAATTATTTGAATGTTCAGTGTTTTGAACAATGATTCTAAAATATAATGTAATCACGAGCAGTGAAATAGGATTATGTTGTAAAGGAACATGAAAGAAGAAATTGAGCACACCTTGAGACAAACTAATGTACCGTGCCAGAAATGAGTAAGCGCATAAAAACCGCTAAGGAAAAGATTGGTGTGGGTGGACAAGGAGATAAAAAAACAGGAAGTATAAACAAAGAGGGTATTGGTAAATTTTTATGAAAGGAATAAATGCATATAAATTTTGTTTTAAAAACAGCAAAATTTGGGGCCATCGAGATGGCTCAGCGGCTTAAGCACCTGCCCGGCAAACGCAAGGGCCCGAGTTCGACTCCTGGAACCCACATACGAAAAAGGGGCCAGTGATATTGCTCAGCGGCACGGGCGCCCAAGTTCGACCCCCCGGTACCCACAAAAAAAAAAAAAAAAAAAAAAAAAACAGCAAAATTTGAGGCTGCTTATGAAAAATGCCCTGAAAGATCTTTTAGTTTTCTGAGAAATAAAAGTACATCAACTTCAAATGTAATTAGGTTGTTCTGTTGGTATTTGAGAAATAGAGGCCACCAAGGTAGGAGGTGAACATATCAGATGGTATATACTCTTTTCATATAGAAGGAAATGTTATTGAACATTGACAGTGATTTTAAGCTTCATAAAAGGAAGTTTTGATGTGCAGAAGTTAGTGATCTCAGAAATTTACAAAAATTCACCGTGTGTTTATAACTGGAGCAAGACTGGCATTGTGGGTAGGTAGATCTGCTTTATGAATGACTGTTTGGACCACATACATAAACCACTTAGCTCAAGTTCGGGCATATTCCCAATTGTTAGTTGTTACTGTTACTGTTATTATAATCATTAGACGAAGGCTTACAAGTAGATATAATGGTGAACAGGATCAATCACTAGTGGCACTCTGCAGTGTCATGTTAAGTTTTGGGATTTGAGGCCTAAATAACAGTGTCCTTTCCACTCTGAGGTCTGAACCATTTTAGAGGCAAGGATAAGGCAAACAGGGACCAAAATGATACCTTACAGGGCTGGTGAGATGGCTCAGCGGCGTACCCACCTGCCTGGCAAGCACGAGGGCCAGAGTTCGACTCCCAGAACCCACATACGAAGAAAAGGGTCGGTGATATCACTCAGCGGCACAGGCACCTGCTGGCATGCAAGGTCCTGAGGTCGACCCCCGGTACCCACAAAAAAAAAAAGATACCTTACGGATAGATAATTGAGAATTTGGTTTTTATGTGCAAACAGTGTGCTTTCTGAAACAACCTTGGGATTAGCTAGTTTTTCTCACCTAGGAGTGTTGGACCAGAGTAAGCTCCCTTGTGCTTGCTTTCCCATCTCCCTGGCAGGTCTAGAGTCCCCCTGCTTGCTCCCCTTAGAAGCAAAGAACACATGTTTTTAAGAGCCAGGAGAAGAGAGAGGCTGTGCTTCTCATGTCCAATTCCTGCTTCCCTGTGGGAGATTTAAAAATCCCCTCTTCCACTAGGAAGGAATGAATGGAGGCTTGAGGAAGGCCACAGATGAGGCTTTTTATACTTGGAATGGAGGGCCAAGGGTTAGTGATAGATAATGCTCTTTTCCTAAAAGAAAGAAATACTGAGAGGGGGGAGAAAGAGGAACAGAAGGAAGGGAGGGAGGAAGGAAGGGAAGGAAGGAGAGAGAGAGGCAAGGAAAGGAAGAGAGAAAGAAAGAAAGAAAAGTGATGCTAAGCTCCTCCACCAAAAGAGAATTTTGTGATTCACAAGGTCTGTTAAAAGAATGGTAGTGAAAAATGGTAGAAGTGCCCAGCAAGTAATTTTTAACACCTGGCTTTTGGGTGTGGTGAGAACTCTGACTAGTAGCAGATGATTTCTGTGGTGGTAATATGCCAGCCATGGCCAATTTAGAGCCACCAACATGATGTCATTGAATGTGGAATTGGGCAGCCAAGTGTGGTGGCACACACCTATAATCCCAGCACTCTGGAGGCTGAGGTAGGAGTATTTCCATGAGTTCAAGGCCAGCCTGGGCTATGTAGTGAGTATCAGGTCAGCCTGAACTACACAGTGAAGACCCCATCTCAAAAAAAAAAGAAAATATTTTGTGGGGAGAAATAAAAGAATGTGGAATTGGGAAGAGATTTGCAATAGCACCTCATTATATATGTGTAATATTTCTGCCATGCTGATATCATAGATGTAAGCAACCTCATAAACATATATAATAGTAAAATGAATAAGATTATTAGGAAATAAAGTTGGATTTTTTTTTCAGTACTGACAGTTGAACACAGAGCCGTCACACTGAGCTGTTTTTCACTTTTTTGAGACAGAGTCTCCCTAAATTGCTAAATTGCTTATGCTGGGCTCAAACTTGAGATCCTTTTGCCTCAGCTTCCTAGCGTGCTGGGATTACAGGACTGTATCACCACAAAATGTTTTAGTGCTTATTATCTTTTAAAAAATAATTTCGAGGTCCTGAGGTCAACCCCCCGGTACCCACAAAAAAAAAATAAATAAATAAAAAATAAAAAATAATTTATCGTAACTTTGTATATTTAATGTTCAGTAATAGTATGCTAGCCAGCCTTTTGTTGCTATGACCAAATAAATGAGAAAAACAGCATAAAGGAGGAAAGGTTTATTTTGGCTCAGGGTTTCAGAGGTTTCAGTCCATCATCAGCTGGCTGCATTGCTTTTAGGCCTGTGGTGAGGCAGAAATATCATGGCAGAAGGGCGAGGCAGAGAAGAGCTGTTCACCTTGTGGCATCTGGGAAGCAGAGATGTTAAGAAAGCCTGAGAGAGGAAGGGCCAGGAACCAGATACATTCTCCAAGCAAGGTCCTGTCTCCGTGATGCATTTCCATTACCTCTCAGTGAAGCCATTAAATTGTGACCTCATCCGTGGTTCAGCCACTGGTGACATTCCAGCCCTCATAATCCAGTCACCTTCCAAAAGGCCCATATCTAACCACATGAGACTTTTGGGGGACATTTTAGATCTAAGCCATAACAAATGGATTTGGTTCCTAAAAATTTAACAACCTGGTCTCATTAAGTAGCTCAAGCCTTACAAGTTGGCTCTAGCACAGTTCCAGGTGGGCACTGGAATCACACATGCTGTCATTTGATGACCCTGTACTGTGTAGATAAGTCATCTCAAGTAGACTCTTATCAAGAATCACTCTGACCTGCACTCAACAGAGCTGGTTTGCATTTTAGTTTTGCTGCTTCTAAGCTGCATGACCTTAAATCTTGAGCTTCAGTTTTAACTGTGAAGTGGAAAACATAGTTCTTCCTTCATAGGATTTTTGTGACAGTTAAATGAGACTATGCATGTAATTCATTAATGTAGTTTTCAAGTCATGCCAGTTTCCCAGTAAAAGCTAAAAAAAAAAAAAAAGTAACTGTCAGGAGATGGCAATAAAATTCTCGAATCCAGAATTGAATAGCATTAATGGATGAGATGAGGAAACCCAATATCTTACTTTAAAAAAACTACTCAAAATGTGTAAGAAAGTCATTAGGACATTTTCAATATAGAATAGAAAACTAGACAAAGATAATATTTAGGAAATATCCTGAGCAAAAATGCTTGATATAAGTATTGAAAATGAAACATACAACAGCAGTACTATACATTCATAAAAATAAACACCTTAAGCCAGGCAGGGTGGCATATACTTGTAATCCCAGCATTTGGGAGGCTGAGGCAGGAGAATTACCTTGAGTTTGAGGCCAGTCTGGGCTACATAGTAAGTTCAAGGACAGCCTGAACTACATAGTAAGACTCTGTCTCAAGAAATTAAATACTTAATAGTGATATCAATAACTGACATAAAAATATGAGGGACAGTAACAGAAACCAGACATAGAGAAAATTTTTGGCGCTCTTGAGGTTAACCAGAGGGCACCAGCTAGGCAGGGGTGACATTGTTTTTGTTGTTTGTGTAACACGTGATTTCTGTAGGCTCTGGGAACTGGAAAATGAATATATGGTAACATTACTTAGGATGATTATAAGATCTAACCTTAAGATTAAGAAAATAATCACACAGATTAAAAACTGTTAATACGTTATATATATTTCCAGATTTCACATGGGAGAGGGAATATGTTTACATTAATTCAAGACACCTTCCTTCAGCCTGCTCTGGTCCAGAACTTCCTATACTTTATGAGTATACAGATGAGTTTCCTCAGCTCTTGGGGTAGCCGGGTAGGTCCTAGGATGCCTTGTTACCCCAGTGTTCTGGCCAAACATTTTTCTAGGTGTGCTAGTAAGTATGTAAATTATAAATCAATGTTTGTAACAGATTTATAATGTGAAAATGCATTCTTTTTACAGGTTTTGATTCATAATTATTTATCTTAAGGAAATAATCATGAGAGTGTAGATTTTCTAGGAATGTTTTTTGTAGTTTTATTTAAAATAGAGAAAAGCTTGAAATCACCAAAATGCCCAACAATAATGGTTTGGTTTTAAAAACTTCGGTGTAGCTATACAGTAGGTTGTCATGTATTGGTGGTGACATGGCACTAACATATTTAAATATTATGGAAAGGTTGGGCATGGTGGCACATGCCTGTAATCCCAGCACTTGGGAGGCTGAGGCAGGAGGGTTGCTGTGAGTTTGAGGCCAGCCCGGGCTACATAGTGAGTTCAAGGCTGGTCTGAACTACACGGCAAGACCCTGTCTCAATAAATAAATAAATAGGAAAATCTTAACTATAATTGATAAATAAAAAGGCTCTAAAATAGTATGCATGTCATAAACCCAGTCTTATAATTTAAAAAAACATTATTTGCATAGAGAAAAATGATTTTAAAATGTGCCAAATATCAGTAGTGGTTAACTTTGTTGTGCTTTGTGTATTTTCTTCAATGAACATATGCCACTCTAGAGGAAGTAAAGATTGGCTCAGACGAGAAAATAAAGTGCCCAACCATTTATCCAGTTGGAATAACAGAGACTGAAGCCAGCAACAAAATTAACAGGAAACAGGATTTCTCCCACATATATAGTACAGCTGTAAAATGTCATTACGATCCCCTTCTTTGCACTTTCTTACTCACTAAGAAGTTTTGCTATCTAAAATTTTACAACATCAGAAACTTTGCTGCTTGGAATGATAGCAGTAGGAATGATACATCCTGCTCGCGCCTGGAGGATCTAAGTCCATTTGACATGCAGAAGCCGCTTCAGTTTATAACCCATACACAGGCACAGATGAGGGGGTTCCGAACTCAACATAGCATATCCTCTTGTACTCTGTATTTCCCAAGGATGTGGGACCCCGATCCACCCAAAATTGACCCCTTTACAAAACAGCCCTACTTTGAGCCCATCAGAACGTTGGTTCATCTGAATTTCATTGGAATGTTATACTCTTTCCCAGATCTCAGAGTAATGTTGTGTTTTCCTTTGTTGCGTGCTCCCTCTCTGCAGTTCTCTGAGATGCAGTCTCTACTTTATTTCTTTTTTAATTTTTATTTTAAAGTGGAAAAAAATAGAACAAAATTTCAAAACAACATAATAGGAGGGTAACAATGGTTAATATATTGTGTATTGTTATCTTTAAATTAGTTACTCAGAGTACAAGATATCAGCATTCAATTGTCCAAACAATGTTAGCGCAAACCTTTCTTTTCAATGAACTAAGAGAAATTAGTAGTATACCTTATCTTAACTAACGTGTGTGCATATATATATATATACATATATATATATACATATGTCATATATATGTATATATATATATATATATAAATGTATTTCTTTGCTTTTCCCTTCCTTCTTTTCTCCATTCCTCCATCCAAGTTTCTCTTTCCTTTTGAACAGTTTCTTCCTGTTTTACAATATCTGTTGTACATTTTGGATCTTACTGTTTCGGCTTCTCACACTAGGGAGACAATATGTTTATACATGTGCGTCTGGTTTATTTCACTTATGAGTATGGTCTTGACTTGCATCTGTTGTGGATCTATAAATCTGATCTTGTTGGATATAGTGATCCTGGTAGTGTTCGATTGGGCTAAAGTACTTTTGTAATCAGGAAAAAGTATGACTACTTTAGAAACCTTTATATTGTTTTACAAACACACACATGCCATTTCTCTACGTAGTGCATACCAAAAGAGTCAGCAGCTTATGTACTATGAAGAGGCTTCAACAAGATAAGCATTAAGCCGGGTGTGGTGGTGCAACCATGTAATCCCAGCAGGGGAGGCTGAGGCAGGAGGATTGCCATGAGTTCAAGTCCAACCTGGACTACACAGTGAGTTCAAAGCCAGTCTGAACTACATAGTAAGACCCTGTCTCAAAAAATAAAAAGAGATAAGCTTTGACCTGTATATTGGACATTAGTGTACAGTAGCAGGAAAATGTTAAGCAGTATGAGCTTTAAGTCAGGCAGCCCTCATTGGTAATTCTGGCTCTAGTACTTAAAAGCAGTAGGACCTTGTATCCATTTCTTAATCTATCAGAACTCCACTTTCCTCCTCTGCAATATGGAAATAATTATAGACCCATTATGAGGATTAAGTGAGATCCTGTGAATTAAAATATCTAAACAGATACCTGGTACCTAATGAAAGGAATCTATAAATGTTAGCTCTTTACTCAGGCAGTGTATATTCTCTTCAGTACCGTTGGTGACTCATTTGTTCAAAAGCATGAATCACTAAAAATATCAAAAGACAAATTGTTCAGAATACTATGTGTACCTAAGTGTTAGCTCATTAATATTTATTGAGTACTTACCATGTGTTTAGTACGAAGGTAGGTACTACAGGAGATTATGAGACACAGTCCCTGTCTTCAGAAGGCTCAAGATCTAGATGAGTAGTGTTTTTAACACAGACAAAGCCATAATTTTGTCTTAGGCTCAAATATGTGTCACCATTTTTTGAAGGACTATTAGGCCCTGAAATGACTGGACACACAATTTTGTTTGAATTTTCTTTGTAGCATCTTTGTGGAAGTGTTACTCTGGTTTGGTTTGTTCTGGTTTGGTTTTATGACAGGGTCTTGCTGTGTGGTCCAGGCTGGCCTTGAACTCTGAGTCCTCCTGCCTCAGCCTCCCAAGTGTTGGGATTAAAGATGTGTGCCACCATGCCCAGCTAGGAGTGTGATTCTTTAAAACGGCAATATACAATAGTAAACAAGTGGTGCTATCACAGTGCAGAAGTAATTTAGGATTTCAGATAAAAGAGAAAATTTGCATTATAGGTCATTGGGGAAGACTTGAGGGAAGAAATAGTATATGTAAGATTGAGTTTGATGGGCAAGTAGGGAGATAGCTTTCTGGAAGAACACAGAGCATAAACAAGAGCATAGAGTTTTGGCAGAATAGTATAGAAATTGACCTGGATGACGTCTACATTTTATCAAAGAGAAAAAGAAGTTGGGGTACATCAGAGTGCCTGTGTGAGTCTGTGGAGGGAGTGCAGGCTGGAATGTATCCGTTACTTCCTGGAGGAGGTTGCTGAGGTATTGAGCCAGGGAGGTGAAAGTGAGCTTGTCAGGGAGGTGCTCAAGCTAATTTGGATGAAAGAGCAGGATAGAACCAGGGGGACAGCTAAACTGTGTAGCTGTCCTACTGACCCGCACACGAGCAAAAGGCTTGAACAAGCACGGTGGCAGGAGGAGGAAGAAGAAAGGAGCTTGTGTAAAGATGTTCAAAGCACAAGTACAACAAGCTTTAAGACTGATGTTTACTAGTATATTAGATATCAAAAATAGTAAAATTTTGAGGACGAGGAGGATGGTACTATTGCAGACATGGAGAGGCAAGGAAAGCTTTCTAAGCAGGAAAGAGAGGGTGAGTTTGAATAGTCTTAGATCCATAGCTAAAGAGAGAGGGAGGGAGAGAAAGGGAAAGAAACAGTTTGGAAATTTTCAGTTTAAAACTGACTCATTCTACAATTTTAACACAACTACTCTTCGCTTCATCTGTATTTTGCCGTGTATCCCTGGTTAATCTACCATGTATCTGCAATCATAAATGTGTATGCCATTTTGTATTTTTAAAATAAATATGTCATAAAGATTTATTTGAATGGAATCTTTATGTGTTACTGGTTGAGTGCTTTCTCTTTAATCTGATCTATTCCCAGAGCTTCCTGAAGGCAGGAAACATATCAGTGAGTCCAGAACATAGGAAAAGATTAATAAATGTTTAATGAAAGTGTTAATGACCCCATATATTATTTCCATGCTTTTCTTCATAGAGGATGCTACAACATACATGATAGTTTTGGTTTTGAGTTTTTAAATTTTTGTTCTTTTTTGCTGCTGTTAAAATTGTTTACTTACAATAAATTCTCAAGATTGGAATTGCTGTGTGGATGGACTTTAAATTTATTTGCAGGACATCCCGGCAGCTATGTATAAGGCTATGTATGTTTGAAGGCATGTCCTGGAGTTGAGTGAAAAGTCAGCACATTCCAGTGGTAGACCCTCAGTCCCAGGGTTAAATAAAAGATTTGTGTAGGGAACATTGGACTTTAATAGTTCCAGGTTTGTGTATGCTTCTTATAAGCTGTTTCCTCATCTGTTCAGTAACTTCCAGGAAAATTCAGACAATAAGGTATTTTTGCGCTTTGCCATAATTTGATGGAGTGTAGGCAGTTTCATTAGAAAACTACCGATTGTTAATGTCGTTGGAAAACAGCACCTGAGTGCATATTCAGCCTAGAGATACCTTCTGTGTGTACAGAGTCCTCAAAAAGCTCTGTGTCTCTTGGAAGGCATTCAGCCATGAGACAAATTAGCATACAATGACTTAGGGGTTTATTTTCCAATGACTTAAGTTAGGATAGCAGCATATCCTGAGATGGGCAGTCTGGGCTGTTTTGATGGCTCAGTAATGTCACTGAGACTTAAACTCTTCCTGTCTTCGGACCTCACCATCCTTAGCCTGTGACTTCTATCATTACGGTTGCTGAAGGATGAGGGTGGCTGTTGAGTTTGTCCCATTGCATCTTTGTGTCACCCAGGACAATGAGGGAAGGGCAAGAACAAAATGTTGCAAGGGTTTTTCTATGGCGTCTGCCCTTTCTTGGGGTCCCTATTCTGCAATTTCTGCCTTTATCTCCTCAGCTAGAATTACGTCAGATGGGCATCCCTAACTGCATTTGTAGGTGATGGATTGCTTTCCCTGATAACACTGTGGCTCAGTAGGAAAGGAAGGCAGGAGGATGTTATGTGGGCAACTAGCAGTGTTTGCCACAATGTGAAGGCAGCAGGCCACTAATGCAATAACAGTCCGCTCTTGGAGGTGGTGAGACTCAGACATGGATGTTTATAGTGTACAAGTAAAGAAGAAGAAAACATGTGAATTTGTGGATAGTCCATGACTTTGATGGACTTTGTTGTGGATACTTATGACTTTGGTCAATTTGTGTCTTTCCTCTGGGATTTAGTTAAAAAGCAAAAGAATGTATGATATGTTTTAAAAGCCAGCCAAATGTAGCTCTGATCTTAGAATGCTGCGAAGTTTATGTTCAAAGTAAGAATTAATGCTCAATAGCTTTCTTACAGGCAGAATCTTAAACAGTCAATGTATTTAAGAGCTAAGGAACACACAGTACAGATCATTTTGGTTAGGGAAATACCTAGTAACCAATGACTAACCTTTAACTGATCTCTAAGGTCCCAGGCTTTTTTTTTTTTGGTACCAGGAATCGAACTCAGGACCTTGCACTTGCCAGGCAGGCGCTTGTGCCGCTGAGCTATATCCCTGGCCCAAGTTCCCAGTTTAATATGCTCAAAACAGCTGCAATTTCACAGTTGTACTTAGCATTTAAAATGTAAAATTTTATTTATTTTTTCTGACTGAGATCTTTTCAGTTGCACATATATGTGTTTGGTGCTCTAATCTAATGGTTCTCAACTCTCACTATGCATTGGAATTATTGAGAGCCTTAAAGGAATATTGATGCCAGAGTCCCACTGCAGACTTTCTGACTCTCAGTCTGGAACATTCTTCTGGGTGAGAAATAATGAGGGAATACACCAAGGCAGTGGCAGTGTGGCTGGAGGCAAGCGGACACCTTTGAGGAGTATGTAGGAAGCACATCCAAAAGATCTGTCTGCACTGTTGAAATGTTCTTTCTGTTTGTACTGTCCAATGTGGTGCATAAGCCGCATGTGACAACTGAGCCCTTGAAATGTGGCTAGTGTGACTGAGGAACTATATTTATGATTTAATTAATCTAAATGGCCTCAGGTAGCTCATGGCCACCCCAATGGACAGTGTGAATTTAGGAGTTGGAATCTACTGGTTCTGATAACCAAGGAGTACTGAAGAGAGAGGGAAGAGTTGAGCAGAACCTCAGAGTTCCTACCTTCATGTAGTAATGCTTTTGGTATATGGGGGGTGGGGTGGGAGGCAGGTTTGCGATTCCTCTGTTAGGGCCTCAGAATTGACTAGCACACAGCCCAGCACCCGGCCTCTTAAAGGTGCTCAATACATGTTGGATTATTTTAGTGAAACTTGGCTAGGATTCACAGCTCTATGATATATTTGTTTAGTATAAATATAGTCTAAAAGTATCTATACAAATAGTGTTTTCCTCCTACTCAACCCTTTCTCTTTCTTTAAAATCAGGTATCAGATTGTAGTGGAAATAATCCAAGCAACTACAATTAGCAGCTTTCCCCAGCTGAAGAGGCACAAGGGTAAGAATCAGTTTGTTTTCCTTCATTATATATTTTAGGGTCCTAGGTCTATTCCCAGTCTTCTGTCTCCTGTTAGATCTTTGGCAAATATGAGCATTCTTCTGACTTATATTTAAATATTTCAAATTTATTAAAATAATAGTATATCATTAGAGAAAGTAAATATAATTTCATCCTAGCAAAGTGATTGTATTTCCATATTCGCTTATAAACTTTATTCATCTGTAGTCGTAGATTTTAGAGGGTTTGAGTTATTGGGTATGCAGTGTTTCTGTTCTGTTTTTATACTAAACATGATTACATAATTTTTTTCTCACTGGAATTTAAACTTAGCATTCATTAATATTTCTATTTTGAAACATAATCTTGATAGCCATTTAATTGACTCCAGGTGAGCTAGTGTTTCACAATTTACTTAATCTTTATCTTTAGCTAAATATTTGGATTATTAGTAGTTTTTTTCCTTTCTCTACTCTTTGGTTGTACATTTTTTTAAAGAAAACTGCTCTTTTTTTTTCTGTTTGTTTCTCTTGAAATGAAGTAAGATTCTGAGGAATATTTAAGGGGTGAGGATGGATTTCAGCTCCCAAGAAGTTTGCCTGGTGCTAGTATATTCCTTTTTGCATAAATGACGTTAGAGGAAATATTGAAATCTAGAGTGCAAAGCAAATCTTGATTCACTGCTCAGAGGCAAACATTACTTTCACCTTGTAGACTTAGACTTCTCACAGATCCCAGGTGTACTCAAGTCCCACTCAGGGAGTAGAGTGTTTAAAGAATAGGGAAGAGTTTGGCCAGAGACTCTAAAACTTACTCTCTGTCCAAGTTTCTAGTTAGCACGGAGAAGCAAAAGGAAGGTCGCTTTGGGGATTTTTCTGAGTTACTGACAGAAGATCGGAGCGTGTAAAAAAAAGGAAGTGAAGGTATAAACTATGAAAAGGCACTGATTCTAAATTTCAGCCCAGTAAGGAAAACTGTGCATGTGTGTTCACTCAAGATCCGTTGTGGAGCACCCACTAGGCCATGTTACAAAAGTAAACTGAACAAAATTTCTGTATTCACTGAGTCTCTAAACTAGGCTGTGAGACAGTCAGCAGTCAAACAATAAATAAAATGTACATTATTTCTGGTAATGTCATGTGCCTTGAAGAAAAGCAAACATGTATGTGGGTTTGTGGGAGGGGTAGGGGACGTTGGCACAGCTGGAGAGAGGCTGATTTTGCATTTAAATAGTGTGATGGTGAAGACCTTCCTCTGATAGTGCCCCATGAGCATTGACTGACCTGGGGGCTTGAGATGTCTGGAAAGATAGGAGCAAGTTTAACTTCCAGAGGCTGAAGCTTGCAGGCTTGTCTGGAAAAGCAGATGTGGCTGGAAAGGGTTAAGTTGGAGGAGAGAACGAAAACATAATTCTCAGAGGTGGCTGGAAACCCAATCATGGAGGGCTTTAGGTACTTTAGGGGCTTTGGCTTTTACTCTAAATGAGGAAAGAAGTCTTGGTAGGCTTTTGAGGGCCCTGATCTGATGAATTCCTATAAGAGGATGGAGCCTATTCCTTTGCCTGTTCTCACTGTTCTTGGAGGGAAGATGCTTCACTTTCAGATAGTTTGACAAATATTTTGAAGTGAATACTGTACCAGAGAGGGATTTTTTTTCTTGACACCATTCTTTTCTTAGTGCTCCTCCTCGTTATTAAGAGTCAAGTTAGAAAATTACCTTTTTTATTTTGTTAAATTAGTTTGCTCACCCTGCCAACAGAGTACTATAGACTAGGCGGCTTAAACAACAGAAATCTATTTTCTCACAGTTCAGGAGACAAGAAGTCTGAGAAGTCTGAGGTCGAGGTGTTTTTTCCTTCTGAGAGCTATGGGGGAAAGACCTACTCCAGGCCTCTCTCTATAACTTGCACAGTAGTTTCCCTTACCTGTAGTTTCAGTTACCAGCAGTCAACTGTAGTCCAAAAATATTAGATGGAAAACTCTAGAAATAATTTATAAGTTTTAAATTGCACACCATTCTGTGTAGCATGATGAAATCTCACACATATGCTCTGTCCTACCTGAGATGTGAATTATCCCCTTGTCCAGTGTATCCAGATTGTGTATGCTACCCACCCATTAGTCACTTACTGGGTGTCTTGGCTAGCAGATTGACTATGCATGTGTTCATGTAATCCTTAAATGGCCCCACAGCCTAGGAGTAAAACTAAGCTTTATTATAGTTACATACATACAGGAAAAGACATAGTATATGTAAAGATTGGTACTTTCTGAGGTTTCAGGCATCCACTGGGAGACTTAGAATATATCCACCACAGGTAAGGCTAGACTACTATAGATGGAAAGGGGAGACTACTGTAGGTGGCTGTCTTCTGTGTGTCTTCACATTGCCTTTCCTTGGTACCTGTCTTTCCTTTGTGTATAGGTTTTATATTCTTCTAAAGACATCAGTCATACTGGTTTAAAGCCCACCAAAATGATGCAAGACCTTATCTTAATTCATCAGTGGCAAAATAAATAAGTAAAATAAATTGGAAGCAAAACATTTGTTAAATTTAAACACGTGCCGTGGTGCATACCTGTAATCCCAGCTACTTGGAGTCTGAAGCAAGAGGAATACAAGTTCAAGGCCAGACTGGGAAACTTACCAAGACCTTATCTCAAAAAAAGGGTGGCTGCCACATAGCTCAGTGGTAGAGTGCTTGCCTAGTGTATTCAATGCCCTGGGTTTGATTCCCTGTGCCACAAAAGAAAAAAAAAAAAAATTATATGTCGGAGGACATTACCAAGAAACTGAAAAAGCACCTCATAGAATGAAAGAAAAATGTTGGCCAATCACGTGTCTAATAAGGAGCTGTCCAAGTCCAGGAAGTCGAGCAGCGATGAGATGAGTGCTCAGTGTCTCCTGTAGCTTCATATGAGTGCGCTTATCTACCAGCCACCTTTAGAGCTTCCTCCTCTACTTTTCTGGCTACCAAAATAGTAGGACTGTTTATAAAAAATAGTCCAGGCAATTTAAGAGTAACATTTATTCAGCTAAGAATAACGAAGGACGTGAAGTTGACTTGAGTGTGCTAGAAACTGTTAGTATGTAAATAGTACATACTTAAGCATGGTATTTTGAGTATTGATTGGGAGCCTTTTTACCTTTTTTATTCATTTAATAAAATTGTGCATCTTATCCAAGTGTAACTAAACAGTTTTAGAATTGAATATATCATGTAGAACTGTAGGAAAAGTAGAATATATATATATAAAGGTACAATAATATATATAATCATACACAAACATGCATAATTACTGTTATTTGCTAATAAGAGTCATGATTCCCATTAGGAATTTTTTTTAACAGTATCAGGTAGTTTGTTTGTCCTGTGGGCTCTATGGGCTTCTCAGGTTTTTTTTTTTTTTTTTTTTTTTTTTTTTTTTTTTTTAATGCTTTGATCTGATCTGATTTTCTAGCATTGCAGTATAATTGTACAAACAAGCCTCTAATTTTTTTTTTTATTTTAAAGAGGAAAAAAAATTTCAAAACAAGATAATAGGGTAACAATGGTTAATGCATTGTGTATTGTTATCTTTAAATTAGTTACTCAGAGTACAAGCTATAGGCATTTAATTGTCCAAACAATATTAGCACAAACCCTTCTTTTCGATGAACTAAGAGAAATTAGTAGTATAACTATCTTAACTATCTTGTGTGTGTGTGTGTGTGTGTGTATATATATATGTATATATATATGTATATATATATATATATTTTTTTTTTTTTTTGCTTTTTTCCTTTTCTTTGTTCTTTTCTCCTTTTCCCCATCCCAGTTTCTCTTTCCTTTTGAACAGTCTCTTCCCATTTTATAATATCTATTGTACATTTCGGATCTTATTTACTCTTTCAGCTTCTCACATGAGGGAGAAAAAACAATGTTTAAACATGTGCATCTGGTTTATTTCACTTATGAGTATTGTCTCAACTTGCATCCATTTACCTATAAAAGTCTCCAGTTTATCCTTCTTTATGGCTGAGTAGTACTCCATTGTATAAAAAGACCACATCCTTTTTATCCATTCCTCGGTTGATGGGCATTTGGGTTGTTTCTAATATCTAGCTATTACAAATTGTGCTGCTATAAACATGGGTGCACATATATGGCTGTAGTACAGTGTTTTTAATTCTTCTGGGAAGATACCCAGAAGGGGAATAGCTGGGTCAAATGAGACCTCCAATCCTAGTTTTTTGGGGAATCTCCACAGATTTCTACAGCTCTCCCACTAACAGTGGAGAAAGGTTCCTTTTCCCCACAACCCTGCCAGCATTTGTTATCGGTTGATTTCTTGATGATAGCCATTCTTTCTGGAGTGAGATGGAATCTCAGGGTTGTTTCAATTTGCATCTCTCAAATGACCAGTGATGTTGAACATTTTTTCATATATTTATTTGCTGTTTGCATTTCTTCATCTGAGACATGTGTATTCATCTCAGATGCCCATTTTTGGATTGAGTCTTTAAATTTGGGAGGTCTGATTTTTTTGAGTTCTTTATATGTTTTCGATAGTAATCCTTTGTCTGAGGAACAGCTGGCAAACATTTTTTCCCACATTGTGGGTTGTCTCTTCACTCTGTTGGTGGTTTGTCTTGCTGTGCAAAAGCTTTTTAATAAGATGAGATCTCAGTTGTTGATTCTTTGTGATAGTTCCTGCACAGTCAGGGTTTTATTCATAAAGTCTTTGCCTACACCAATGTCTTCAAGAGTTTTACCTATTCTATCTTCCAGCAGATTTTTTTTTTTTTTTTTTTGTGGGTACCGGGGGGTCGACCTCAGGACCTCGCGCGCCAGCAGGCGCCCGTGCCGCTGAGCGATATCACCGGCCCCTTTTTCGTATGTGGGATCCGGGAGTCGAACTCGGGCCCTCGCGCTTGCAAGGCAGGCGCTTATGCCGCTGAGCCATCTCACCGGCCCTCTTCCAGCAGATTTAATGTTTTTGTTTCAATATTTAGATCTTTGATCCATTTCGAATTTAGTGCATGGCGAAAGATATGGGTCCAATTTTAATCTTCAGCATGTGCAAAGCCAATTTTTCCAGCACCATTTATTAAAGAGGCTATCTTTCTTCCAGTGAATGTATTGGCACTTTTGTCAAAGATAAAGTGGCTTTGAGTATGTCTGGAGTTGTTTCTCCATCTTCTAATCTGTTCCATTGATCTTTGGCTCTGTTTTTTTTTCCAGTACCTCACTGTTTTTATAACAGTAGCTTTGTAGTATAATTTGAAGTCAGGGATTGTGATGCCCCCTGCCTTGCCTTTATTGCCCAGAATTGTCTTTACTATTCTAGGTCTCTTCTGGTTCCAAATGAATTTTAGGATTGTTTTCTCTAATTCTATGAGATATGCTGTTGGAATTTTGATTGGAATTGCATTAAATCTGTATAACAGTTTTGGAAGTGTGGCCATTTTCACTATATTGTTTCTTCCTACCCAAGAGAAAGGGATATCTTTCCATTTTCTGATATCCTCTTCAATCTCCTTTTTCAGAGTAGTGTAGTTTTCAATGTAGAGGTCCTTTACATCCTTTGTTAGATTGATTCCTAGGTATTTCATTTTTTGGATGCTATTGTGAAAGGTGTTGTTTCCCTAATTTCTCTCTCAGTGAGTTTGTTATTACAAGCCTCTAATTTTTAAATGATGAAAACTTATAAAAAATCTGATATGACTTAAATGTGTGTTTCCTTAAACTCATGTGATGAAACCTAATCACTGTGGTGATGTTTTTAGATGATTGGCCCTTGGAAGGAAATTAGTGCTCTTGTGAAAGGCATGAAGATGCTGAATCTGATAACATTGATCTTGGATTTTACAGCCTCCAGAACTGTGAGAGTAAATTTCTGTTGTTTATAAGGTACCCAGTTTATGATATTTTGTTATAGCAGCCTAAATGGACTAAGACCAGACCTCAGGCTGTTTTTCTACAGTATTGCTGTATGGGGTTTTGGTAGGGGCTCTCTCCTTGCCCAGTCCTCATGCTGTGAACAAGGCAGCCTCCAGCCTGACATTACTGCTTAGCCCCATTTGTTCTCTGACTTGAAGTACTTGAGAACTCAAGTGCTTCTGTTGCACTCACAGTAGTCCCCTGATTTTTCATGGCCGACTCTACTCTTACTCTCTTTCCTAGAAAACTATAGTCAACATATTTCCTGACACTTGCATTTTATAAAGTGAAGTTCAGGTCTGAAAATGTTAAACAGTTTATCTGGTTTAAAGTAGAACTAGTCAGTCTAATACTTGATTCAAAACTTGAATCCAGGTCTCCTGATTTTTAATCCTGCAACTCTTTCCACTGCATGACTCATTCACACAGGTAGCTGTTATGAGAGTCATGCTCAACGTTTATAACTTGTATGGCTCAGATCTGTTCTAATGTTAGTTCCAATCTGTTCAGCTCACCATGCTAATTTGGGAACAGGGTTCTAAATTTAATGTGTGGATATAATTAATATGACTTTTTTAAGTGTACTGCAAGTATGTTGGAGGACCTTAGAGCAAAGGCAATGCTAGAAGTTTCAGCACTTGAGAAGTTAGAGGAAGGCAATAAAAGGCAGGCAGCAGGCACATTCTGACTGGACTGCAAAGGTCTGAGAGGTCTCCATAGCCTTGTCCACTGTCAAGTGAGTGGTTCTGCCATCAACTCTGATTTTTGCTTATTCCTTAAATACACTTTCCACTGAAGTAGACACTTTTCGACTACGAAATTTTGAGGTGTCTGGAGCGATAAGATAATCCCATTTGTTCTTTTAAAAAAGAACATACCAGCCTCGAGTTGAAAAGCAAAGTAAATATTTTTTGTGTTCCCAGCCAGCTTTTGAAGTGTTTTTCAGATAATTCTGAAGAAGTTTGTGATGATTAGTAGTTACTGAGAATTGCACCCAACTTCATGTTAGGAAGTCAAGCACCGTTTCTCGTTTTGAGCCTTGATCAATCCCTAAGTGGATACATAACTATTTGTTGAATATTCCCATGAAAAGGATTTGGTAAAACTTCTACTTAAAGAGCAATGATTTTAGTGAGGAAGTCCCTGTTTCTTACTTTGGTTGCCTGGAGGCCATGAGAGAAGCCGTGTACATCCTGAGGAGAGAAAGGGTGATGAGGAGTCAGGAAAAGGGTGCAGCCTTGTCCTCTCTATAGTCACAGAGGCCATGCCACTATACCGCATCAGTACTTCTCACTGGGACCACATTCGGGGGTGTGGGATATAGTTTTGCTCCCATCTAACAGTGTCTTGAGATACTTTTGGTTGTCATCTCTGGGAGGAGGGATGCTACTAGCATCTAGTGCCAGAGGCCAAGGATGCTGCTAAATAGCGGCCCCTCACAACAAAGTTACCCAGTGCAAAATGCCAGTGAGTTTGAGAAACCCCACTGTATTTTCTGTTAAACTCCTCAGTCAGTCTGCTGAGGATGTTGCTGTGAGTATATGCCTTGAAATATGGTAGCATGCTATGCGAGAAGAAAAATAATCTACCTCTGACATTTTTTAATACCTGAAAAATACAGTGGTGTCATTTTAATACATTTACACTAGTACTCTTTCTGGAGTCGTCAGTTTGGGCTGTAAGTTACTTCACTCTTTGTTGCCTCATGAGAAACAGCACCTCACAGTTATCCTCTGGTGCTGTTATTCAAGGCACTTCACTTCCTTAAGGAAGAGCTATATTATAGGAAGAAAATTTATAGCAAAAACACATCTGTAATGTTGTTCATGACTCTGTTGTAATGTCCTTAGAGCCAGAAGGGTTTACCTAATGTCCAATCTAAATGTACTTTTTGAGCAAATTTACTCATTTTCTTTTGCTCCAATCTCAATAGAATCTAGGCTGTGTAGGAGAAAAAATCTTAAGAATTTATCATTAGAATATTATATTAGGGCCGGTGAGATAGCTCAGTGGCATAAGCACCTGCCTGGCAAGCACGAGGTCCTGGGTTCGACTCCTGGAACCCACATACGAAGAAAAAAGAAAAAGGGCCAGTGATATCGCTCAGTGGCACGGGCGCCTGCTGGCACGCGAGGTCCTGAGGTCAACCCCCGGTACCCACACCCACACACAAAAATATTAGAATATATATTTTAGAATATTATATTGCTTGTATATTCATCTTGGCACCAGTTTAAAGAGCCACTGCTGTCCAGTGTTTCACTGACCACTGTTAGTCGTGTTAGTCTTTTTATTTATTTATTTTATTTATTTATTTATTTTTTTTGTGGGTACCGGGGGGTCGACCTCAGGACCTCGCGCGCCAGCAGGCGCCTGTGCCGCTGAGCGATATCACTGGCCCCTTTTTCGTATGTGGGTTCCGGGAGTCGAACTCGGGCCCTCGCGCTTGCCGGGCAGGCGCTTAAGCCGCTGAGCCATCTCACCGGCCCTAGTCTTTTTAAAAGCTAGATTAAACGTAGTGTGATTAACCCAGTTTTAACAATGCATAGTGTTACTGCTTAAGATGCAGAGTAATAGCTGTATGGATCCGGCTTGAGCTGGGTCACAGCATGTTGTCACACACCTACTTGCCTGTACTTTTCTTGACATGAGTATTTCTTGTATGAATGGGTTTTAAGGCCACAAATAGATGTCTTCTGCATCACTGGATTTACAAGGATTTTTACATGCCAGAAGCATGGGCTGCATGAGCTCCACATTAGTCATTTTATTCTGAACATGGAAAATAAACAGAATTGTCTAAGTAACAAGCTGCTATTGCATTTGATAGCAACAAGCTTTGTGATTGGACAGTAGCATTGTACAGTTTTACCACACCCAGCAACATATATGTTTAAAAGTGAGCATTTTTCTGAATAGTTAGCTCTTCCAGGCATGCAGTTCTTTAGGTACACCCAAAAGACTTCTTAGTTAACAGTGGACTTATTTGGGGCAAAATACATTTACCTTTATTCTTACACAAAGAAGACTGAAATAATATTTTTTCCTGTTGAGATAAATGCTGAGTTAGTTAGTAAGTTCTTTGGTCAGGGCCTCCTGTTAGCAGAGCATAGAACAAATTCAAAGCAGTTGTTGAAGTTGAATGAAAATATCTCCTCAACACACTTACAGGAAGATATCCCATAATATCTAATGACAGACCATCTTGAACAAGGTCATCTGTTGACCTGAAGTTTGCCTATGACCCTTTGTAATAAGTACTGGAAAAGCTGTTTCTGACTGATAAACATGTCTTATGTTTATGTGCCTAAGTTTTAAAAATTAATTTGTTCAGTCTGCCTAGGTGGGACCTGAGAGAGATAATGATCATCCTAGGGCAGTGGTGGCGAACCTATGGCACGCATGCCACGCTGGGCTGTTGGTTATCATTGAGAACTCTAAAAGGTTCACCGTCACTATCCTAGGGAGTTGGAGGTCTTCAGTAAAGATGTGCTGGCTGGGTGTGGTGGCGCACACCTACAATCTCAGCATGCGGGAGGCTGAGGCAGGAGGATTACCACAAGTTTGAGGCCAGCGTGGGCTACACAGTGAGTCCAAGGCCAACCTGAACTACATAGCGAGACCCTGTCTCAAAAAAAAAAAAAAAAAAAAATGGATATGAAAAAGCATTAGACTATGCTGTGAGGGGAACCAAGAAATACAAACCCTGTTCTTTTATTATTGGTAGCTCCTTATCTCAACCAGGATATTAGGACTCACCTCTAGAAAGTATGATCTGACCTGCCCCACATATGTAGTTACATATTTAAGGAGGATATTTATATTTGTCTAGTGGTTACATAAGCCCTGAATTTTGCCTAACAGTCTTACTGAGTTTCTGAGATGAACTTGCTCTTCTACTTTCCACTGTAGTTTCACACTTTCCTCATTCGACTTAGGCCTCTGATCACTCACCCTTTTCCCACCTCACTCTGTGTGGATAATCACTCACTCCTTAGAGAAAATGTCTATGTGAAGAGAAGTCATCCAGTTTCCAGCCACCAATCTCCAAACATCTCATATCTATGTCCATTTGTTCTGCCTTCCATGTTACTACGGTGGAGGAGGTGGCCCTTTCTCAAAGCTAATCTCTTCACATCTCTTCTTGATTACATTTCCTATATATGGCCTCTTTTTGCCTTCAACTGATTCCTTCTCATAAGCATTAAAACCAGCTCAGTTCTCGCTTACTTTAAACAAAAATGCCTTCTTTTACCCTAACCCTGCCTTCAGATTGTGTGGGCAAAGGCAGCCCATTTCCCACAAGGTAATGCTTGATGTTTAGTCATTTAAAATTAATTTTGTAGTTCTTTGTTTTTGCCTTAAATTGCATAATGTCAATTTAAGGAAATAAACAATTGTAAGTAGTTTTAAATTAAAATTTAAAAAATTTTACTCACGTTCATATAACTTGCAACAGAGCCAGAATTTAAATCTAACTCTGATTGCAGACTCTGCTGAAAGCTGTCTACTGAATTGGGCACAGAGGTCACTAATGATCTTGGCAATGGTAGGTTTAGTGGAGGTGGAAGGGGAATGTAGAAGCAGAGTGGAGTAGTTAAAAACTATCCTGCTTTTGTCCTTCACAGTGAACATTCTAGAAAGAGCCCAATACCTGATACTTATCAGAATGTTAGCTATATTGTTATTGGCCTCTCAGTAACATTTGCCACAGTTAACTGTCCATTCAACTATTTCTTGAATTCCTACTGTGTTGCTTGGCATGGTTATAAATGCTGGAGATACAGCAGTGAATAAACAGATAAAACTCCTGCCTTTATTACCATGTTATTTATTTAGATTGTATAAGGGGGTCATTTTGTTTCTTCTTGGGTTGTCTCCCCCACCCCATGGTGACAGTTATTCTTCCAGAGGTGAACATTGTGAACTCTAGAGCTTATATCTCCACCTAAATAGCTCAAAAGCCCTCAGTCTCATTTTGCCTGTTCCGATTATGTTTTGCTTCATAACATGCCCCCTAAAATGCAGGGTCTTAAATGATGGTCATTTGTCTTGCTCATGAATAGGTAATTTGGAAAGGGTTTGGGAAGAATGACTCAACTCTGCTTCAGGTGGCATCAGTTGGAGTGGCTTGACTGGGTGAGACAGTTCGCTTTCAGGTGGTACACTCACACATAGGCCAAGGTCTCAGCCAGGGCTGTGTGCCGGGAATTTTGCTTCCTCTCTATATAGATCTCTCCTTTGACTGATTGTACAGGCTTCCTCAAAGCATGGAAGCCTTGGGGCAGTAGATGATGTACATGGTGGCTTAGTGCTTTGACAGCTAGCCTTGGAAAACATAGCATTGCTTCCACCATAATCATAAGAGCCCACTCAGATTCAGGAAACATATCCTACTTTTTAGAGGGAGATTCTGAGAAGTAACATTGTAGAAAAGAGAATTTGAGATGGAGGAAATTGTAGTGATGTTTGGAAAATATCTACCACGTTGTCTAAAGTTGAATTTATAACCTTCCACAAACCTATTTTTTTTTTTTTCCGGTGGTCCCTGTTGCAGTAATTAGGCCCATCATCTCCATGGCTGCTCATGTCAGAAATCTAGAAACCATATTTAACACCTCTCTTTTCTTTTCATTCTTTAGCAACCCATCCTGCACCCTCTCCAGTGAGTCACTGGATCTGTCATTCTCAAATCCTCTAGCCCTGTCTGCTGCCACTGCCACGAACCTAGTTTGGGCCAATACATTATTAGCTTCCTTGTCAGCTTTACTGGAATCATCTTCCAACTGGTTTTCCTACTAGCAGTCTTTGACCTTCCAATCTGTTTTTTACCCTGCTTCCAATGTAATCTTCTAAAATACAAATCCATCCACAGCGTGTTCCTGTTTAAAACCCATTAAAAGCTTCACAGTACTTTTGGGGCAGAGAGTTCTTTCCCTGGTCACTGTCTACTTCAGATTCATTTTGGATCTTCTAGCTCCACGTCTGCTATACAAGGCCCTGAAGTTCTCTTCTCTTCCCTATCTCAGCGTTCTCACTATCACCCTGTTTCTTTCTGTCTGTCACACTTTACTCATTAATCATGTTTGGTTGAATGTAATTAATTTCCTTAGGGAAGTCTGGATGAGGATCTTCTATCAAACAGGTGGTACTTGCTCATTTTCTTTTTAGCCCATGTTATACTTTTAACTGCTAGTACAATCTTTGGTTCTCTTTTTGCTAGACTCTAAAAAGTTTCATGAGGGCCACCAATTAATTAGTCTTGAATCACAAACAGCAAGCCAGTCCCTGACATAATAGTGAACACTCAGCACATGCTTATAAATACATACACATTTATATAAAATATTAAATATGCACAAACCAGTTTGGGGTGTATTATGTACAGTTTTCATGAAAATATGTTGCACTTGAGTAAGATTGGTCAGTGATATATTTAGAAATTATGTTAGAAATTACTGGTATTTGTATTCTGCTGTTTGTTTAGTATCCTCTGTTGTTCAAAATATACCACATCAGACACCGATCTGGTTCAGAGCTGTTGTGTTCCCTCTCGTATACCTTGTCCTCTGACTGGGTACTGTTCATCACTCCTATTCAAGGTAAGGAATCTGCTGCAATGAAAGCTGACCTCCTGAGGGCCAGAAATATGAAAAGGTACATTAACCAGCTGACTGTGGCAAAGAAGCAGTGTGAGAAGAGAATCAGAATCCTGGGAGGTCCTGCCTATGACCAGCAGGAGGATGGGGCCTTGGATGAGGGGGAAGGGCCTCAAAGCCAGAAGGTAGAACTTTGTAGTTTCTTATTTTGACCATATCAACCAACTTTATTATAAACACTTATGTAACTATATATGCAGTATTGGGGCCGGGAGTATAGCTCAGCGGCACGGTGCCTGCCTGGCAAGTACGAGGTCCTGAGTTCGATTCCTGGTACTCTCCCCCCAAGAAAAGTACATATCCATATATGTGGTCTTTTACCTTTAGTATCTAACTAAAGGTGTATGTTTAATAATTATAGACTCACACACTTATTATATGAGTCAAAGAGCCATATTACTTGATGTCCTTGACTTCTGTGAATGGTCATAGGTATGATAGGTAGTGTGGGGTGTGTGTGCACGCATGTGTGTTTTCCATTCCCCTTTTTTCTTCTCCCCCAGTCCCAGAGGAGCATGTTTATATTTGCAAAGGCCCAGTCAAACCACTCATTATCAATTGGATAGAAATAAACAATTGTAAAGTAAAAGTTATCTTGAAAGTTATTTTGCTTAACTCTTGCTACATTGCTATGAGATATCTACTTGATGTCCTCACTTTCAGATAGTGGGATGGTGGCTCTAAATAATTTGCCTAAGGCCTCATAGGATGAGAAAGAGCTAGATAACAGTGCAAATGTGGTTGATTCACAAATCTTGAGTAATTTCTCACTAAGCCATAAGATATTGATGACTGTTGTTGTGCTACAAAACTTTGGACTGTCTGTTGATACTCAATCTTTAAATCACAGAGCCTAGGAACATATTCTAATCTGACTTTAGTATCTGTCGTAAGGACCAAGTTTGTTTTCTAAGACCTGGAGCATGCTAGGATCGAAGGGAACAGCCACAGTACACCCTGAGGACCCTGGCTGTACCACTTTGGGAATTCCAAGGCAAAAGCCAAATTCCTTTTTGAATGGTGTCATATAGCCACAAAGAAGCCAACATCAACATAATACTTTAACCCTGGCTACATCCTGTAACCTTTATTGTTCTGATTTTTAGTCTCTTGATCTTTTCTTGTTCATCTCTCAACTTGAGTTCAGATGCTTATCTGGTTTTCCCATGCCTCCCATGAGCTTTTACCTTTTCACCTTTTCCTGTCCTAGTCTTGTTAGAACCTCTTCAGGAAGGTTTCTGTCCCATGCTTGTACCAAGCCCAACACAGGCCAGAGTTCTGCAGCATCTTACACAGATGGCATACATGTAGCCCCAAAGAAATCTTGTTTTGTACAGGGCTGCCATGACCTCTAAAAGTCCATTGATTTGTACTTAGCAACTGTGCCTTTCTGAGATTTTGGCCCTGTGATCCATGTGAAACTTCATCCTTTGGTGAATCTTAGAGACAGAGACTTGGCAGGTTGAATATTGCCCTTCTTATTCTTTTTCCTCTGCTTTTGGCCCCTTATATATAAATATCTAGCCACACTTATCATAAATGAGGTCTTTATCTTATTCCCATTCATTCATTCAACAGACATTTATTGAAGGTCTATAATCTCTCAGGTGAAGTGTTAGGTACTGGGATACAAAAAGAATAAGATAGAATCCCTACTCTGAAAGAGTCCTATGTAATTACAAAATGAATAGATAAGCGATCCAGTAGAGAGATGAGATATATACCTAGGAGGTACCTAATGACTTTCAAGTAGTCAAAGCATGATATGCTTTTAGGTGTTATGGTATAGGAAATCCTTGGGATCAAGGAAGCTCATTCTAGGAGAACTGATGTGGTTTTAGTAGAGTGCAAGTTTACCTTGCAGTGTCTGTTAGAAGCAGACAGTTCAATGCCAGCTGTATTTTTGATTCATTTTCTCTAGATAGCCAAGAAAGGAGAAATCCATTTCTGCAGCATCAGTTTATCCTCAGAATAAAACCATTTCCTCTAGTTATCAACTGGAAGCCTCAGATAGTGTTACAGAATTACATGGTGGTTTATTATTCTTCAGATAAGATTTTAGTTAGGGCCATTCTGATATCTTCATAAGTTACTGAAGAACTTTCGCTATGACCTAGTCATTATCTGACCCAGAGGAAACCAGTAACTGTATTTCAAAATTTACACTTCCAAGAAAGATGAATCCTCCATTTAAAAGAGATTGTCAGTGCATAAGAAAAGGTTAAGACCTAATAACAAATGAAAGGCACAGGTAGGTTGAACGTGAGAAAAAAATAATATGCCATGCAAATACTAAGCGTGAGAAATCTACCGCAGTTAATGTTAATGTCAATGTCAGACAAAGTAGACTTCAGAATAAGGAATATAACCAGAGATGAATATTTCATTATGATAAAGTGGCCAATTCATCAAGAAGAAAAAAATGTATAATTATAGTTGAGGGTGTTAACAACCTTTTCAGTAATTGAATACCAGAAAGATATAGAATACTTAAACAGTCATATCAACCAACTAGAGCTAATGGACATTTATAGAACACTCACCCTAACAACACCAAGAGTATACCTTTTTCTTACCTGTACATGGAACAGTTGCCAAAACTACATTGCTGGAGCACTCAAGAGGCAGAGGCAGGAGGATTGCTGTGAATTTGAGGCCAGCCTGAGCTACATAGCGAGTGCAAGACCAGCCTGAACTATATAGCAAGACTCTGTCTTCAAAACAAAACAAAACAAAACAAAACTAAACTACATTGCTGGTACTGAAATAAATCCCAACAAATTCAAAGGGATTTAAAACTATGCAGAAATTGTTCTGACTACAATAGAATTATATTGGAAACTAGTAATAGAGATGTGGAAAAGTTCCAAATATTTGGAAATATAAACAACATATCTAAGCCTTCAGTCAAAGAAGAAATCATTAGGGAAATTAGGAAATATTTTGAGTGGAATGAAAGTGAAAATACAATATATCAGTATCTGTGAGATCCAGTTAAAGCAGTACTTAGTGGGAAATACATACAGTGCTCTAAACTTTCATCTTAAGAGGCTGCAAATTAATATTAAAACAACTGGAAGAAAGGAAAGCAAGAAGGTTCCAACTAGAATATTAGCAAGAAGGGTTGGGATATCACTGTAGATGCTGCCTACAACTTTAAAACCATAAATTTGACAATAAAAAAGGCAAATTCCTTAAAATACATAAAACTCTGTATTACTTTTTTTTTTTTTTTTAATATGTGGGTACTGGGAGTTGAACTCAGGACCCCGTGCTTGCCAGGCAGGCACTTATGCCGCTGAACTATATCACTGGCCCAAAACTCTGTATTACTAAAACTGATTTAAAAAGAAAGCCTATACCCCTAGATGTATTAAAATCAGTTTATTATTTAAAATCTTCCCACAAGGAAAACTGCAGGCTCATGTCATTTCATTGAGGAATTTTTATTAAATATTTATTGGAAAGATAATGGCAATTTATTGTTATTGTTGTTGTAGGGATTGAGCCCAGGCCTTATGGAGGCTAAGCATGTGCTCTACTGAGCTTCACCCCCAGCCATTAACACCAGTCTTTACCACATGCTCTCAACTCTGGTTGAGATCCAGTGCTAATTCATATTTACTCAACTAGAAAGTTGTGATTTTTGACAGTGCCACTGCCTTCTTTCTTCACTGAAGTTCTGGTTCACACTCTCCCTGATTAGTTTTTGTTGTTGCCTGTTGTGTTTCACAACACTTCAGCTCAGAACAACCCATTAAGTAGGTAGTATCTTACTCATTTTACAGATGATGTCCTGAAGCTAAGTGATAGGGTAATACAGCTGACAGGACTAAAAAGTAACAGAGTTAGGCTTCAGACTTAGGTATATCTAGCTCCAAAGCCCAAACAGTTTTAACTGTCCAGCATTGCATATCTTGCTTTGTTTTCAGTGCAATGTGCCTTTTTTTTTTTTTTTGCAAGGTTCACTCCCCAACAAATGACCTCAAAGTGGACAGATGGAAAGAAGATTTTCAGAAAAAATAAAAGGAGAAGAGAAAATGAAAATCTAGGGGCTTTGGACATCAGTGACACTATATGTGTGATCTTTTTTTCAAGGCCAACTTGCGCACTGTTTGATCCAAGCCCAATCCAAAACAAACACTATAAGTGCAGCCCAGGACTCTGAGTATAAAGAGAATTCTCTGTCTCTCTTTATTCCTGGAGTTGTTGATCCATCTTCTCTAGCCAAAATTGATAGAAACTCCTTTTAAACCTTTTTGGAGCATGTTGAGTTAGGATTTGTGTTTCACATGCTTCACTGGTATGTTTACACAAAGGAAAGACAGATGTTCTGATGTCCAAAAGTTAGTAAATGAACTAAATGTTAGTGGTTTGGAATGTTTGTGGAAACTAATTGTTAATGGTATATATCAGTGGGTGGCTGTTTCTCTTAGTTACCAGGAGTTATATGAAAATGCCTTCCCCTTTCTGCCCACAAAACAGATGAAGCAAGGTTTTATTGTCATGTTGGCGACAGAAAAGTTGAATGTACATGGAAAATGTGTGCTTAATTTTAGAAATCTTACTGGTAACACTTTAGAAAATTTGCCAACTTCCATAATGTCAATCTTTAAATCTCAACATATAAGTTTTTATTTGACTCCCTTAATAGAGGAAGTTTTTATCACTGATTCAGACTTAAGTATATGGGCCTTTAAATTCTTTCTAAATTAATTTGAGGCATTTTTTTCCTAATTGAGTCATAAACAGTGGAGGTCATCTGCTTTATCATATTTGTTGCACAGTCTGTGCTCGAGATTGTTTCCACTGTATCTTCAGAGAGGTTGCCTTTTCTTTTTCTGTGAACACACGAAATGGTAAACACGGGAATAATAGAATGGATTTTGGCACATCCATGCTCTGGGATATTAGGGCCAATTAATGATGCTTACAAAAGATTCTTCAGTGAGTGTGATATTGTAAACATGAAGGATATAAAATTGTTTGCATTTTCCTCAGCTATATAACAATAGATGGAAAGCAAAAATGCCAAACCTTAAGACTCCAGCTTCGTTGTCTTTTTTAAATTTCTCTTCAGTGTTTCTATTATTGGTAACTACTGCTTTAGTGTAGAATATGTATCCCATGGGCCAGGAATTGTTATGTTTCATTTCCTTAAAACTATGGCTGACACCAAGTATGTTGAATGAGTGAATGATTTATAGAAAATTAGTATCTTTTAAATATGTGCATTTTGAATATTCAGTAGGCTTTATTCCATTTAAAATTTAGGAAGTGAAAAAAAATTTAGGAAGTGGTAGAGGAGATATTTCATTTTACCAGGATCTCTAGGCTTTGAACTTAAAAATACATTTTTCCCTGAATGGAGAAGTTAATTCATTAGAAGTTAAAGCAAACTTGTGTTTAAAATTTGATTTTTAAAAACATTTTTATTAAATTCCCTTAACAGATTCTTCAATTTGAAGATATCTTGGCCAATACTTTGTATCGAGAGCACTTTCGAATATACATGGAAAGGATGGACAAGAGAGCACTGATTAGTTTTTGGGAATCTGTGGAACAGTTAAAGAATGCTAACAAGGTAGTATATATGGGCTCAAAAGAATATTAGTCCTTAGCAGATGAAAACTTACGTGCTAGGCTGTATATCTTTTTCATGAAGCTGTAAGGTAAGTATACATTAAAATATGATTTTAAACTAAAAATAATATTGACATTCTATCTCAGCCTATTATGGCAGATAAAACTACGTTATGTTTTTGCAGAAGATGCTTTTGAATGTATAGTGAAGGAGAAAAAGATACATAAATGTACCAAGAGGTCGAATTTGGTTTCTGGTAGTTATTTTTTAACACACTATGAAAAGGTATGTACATATGTACATTGCTATTATAAGTTTGTCTTATCACCTATACCTCAGTGTCATAATCTTGCTATTTATTATATCATAATATGTATTTTTCTTCTAAAATTATATTTTATTTAAAGTATGATTGGGTAAAGGAACATATTAATAACATTTTTGGTTACACATTCTTCTTATAGTGAAGAACTTAGCAGTAAGCATAGTGCTTTGCACTCGGCAGGTTCTCAGTATGTGCTTAAGAATTATCTGGGCAAAGTGGCGTGTTTCTGTAGTCCTGTCAACTCTAGAGGCTGGGATACAAGGATCAGTTGAGCTTAGGAGTTTGATACCAGTCTGGGCAACACAGTGAGACCCTGTTGGGAGGGAGGGAGGGACGGAGGGAAGGAGGGGATAGAAAATATATGTGTGTGTATATATATATATAGTTATATATATATATATATATATTTGTATAACATTTCAAGAGTTTATTAACATAAGCACAAAGAGCATTTATTCATCTCATTTGCATATGAATGTTGCTAGAACTGAATGAAGATTTTAAATACATTATAGGTCACTAACTGCATTGTTTAAGGAATTAAATCCAGTCTTGGAATATTTTAAAATCTTCTCAGGAGTGCCGTACATCATTAATTTATAAGCCACAAATTACCTCATTTTACCCAGTATTGCATTTGCCAACTTTGTTACTCATTTTAAATTACCAGGTTTGACTCCAGATGACTTTTGGCTGCTCTCAAAAGATGTCATAAAAAATTATCTAAAGTTTTCCTAAATTACTGAGTACAATTTGAAAAATTTCAATGAAGTAAGAACATATAACTTACTCAAAATTGCTTATATTTTAATCTAGCAACACTTATTAGTCATGTTCATTAAGTTTATCTATTTTTTGCTACTGTTGAAAATTTTGTATATTATATGAAGAGTTAATGAAATGCCTCTAGAAGAAATGTAAAGAATTTTTTTTTTTTTTTTTTTTTTTTTTTTGGTATATGATTGCCACACATAATGGTACATGTTTTCAGTATATAATGATTGTATTTCTCAGGGGAGTTGGTACATACACGTAACTATCTTAATCCTCTTTTCATTCCCTCTCCCCCCTTCTCCCTCAGGAAATATAAAGATTACGGCAATTACAAGAGATGTTTATTTCTGAATTAGACCAGTGATGACCAAAGTGTGCCACTTAAATCTAAGCCAGTGGTGGTGAACCTATGGCACACTTGTTGTTTTTCTTTTAAAACAAAAGATGTTAATGTATAAGTTGTTCTGTCTAAGCTAAAACCTCAGTATTCAAGTTTAATTGCAGTGTTGGCACTTTGCAATAAATAAGTGGGTTTTGGGTTGCAGTTTCTAAAAGGTTAACCATCACTGGTCTGAACTCTCCAATATAATATAATTATTCTGAGAATATCTGTCTTGTTTTTTTCCCAAATACACAATTATTATCTTCTTCTGGGGCTAAGAAATTATTCATATTAGTGGGATGAGGACTTCTAATTACTTACATTAGATAAAAAGTCAAATAGATTTTAGCTGATAAATTATATTTTTGTGGAATTGAAATTTATGGAAAAGAATCCATTGCAGGAAGAGAGCTATTCTCATTCTCATTTTTCCTCTGACATTTAAAAGAAATTACAGATATTAACTGCTACACATGAACTATTTGTTTTAAGGAACCATTTACTTTTTTCAGGGTGTGACATTTATCCCACCGCAGTCCAGTATTAGAGTACATCCTAAATATCTTCCAGCTTTCATTAGTACAAAACGATTTCTCTCAGAAATGATATTCTTTACCTTTCTCTTTCTTCACCTTCCTGTCTTTTCAGAATGAAATTCCGCAATTAGTTGGTGAAATTTATCAGAAATTCTTTGTGGAAAGCAAAGAAATATGTGTGGAAAAATCACTTCACAAAGAAATCCAGCAGTGTCTCGTAGGAAATAAAGATATTAAGGTGTTCTGCAAAATCCAGGAAGATGTATTTGAGACCCTAAAGGACAGGTATTACCCTTCCTTTATTGTCAGTGACCTGTATGAGAAATTGATGATAAAAGAGGAAGATAAACAAGACTCACAGTTGATTTCCAACAAGGATGAAATGGTGAGTAACGTTTAGATTTCTCCTCCTTTTTCAGTGGGTAAGATTTAAGTATGATTAAGTGGGTACATGCTATATGAGCCAAATTTGATGTAGACCTTCGTCTGTTAATACATAGGACTTTACATAGAATAAACAGTTAAAATTCCTTGTTCTGGTTTTGTGCACTTCTTTCTTCCCTTTCTTTGTCCCTCTGACCTACTTGCTGTCACCGTCACCAATGAGTCAGAGACCTCTGGCTGTCTTAGACCCATTCCCAGTTTGACTCCTAAGAAGTGAGAGGGGACAGTCTGTGGGTTGGGCCATTTTGTGGCTTAGACCAGGGAGACTCAGTAGTGTTGTTGTCCAGTATCTAGGTAGAAAAGGGATGGGAGAGGGGTGAGGAGAGCAAGGAGGTGTGAAAGGGTTATAGGAAGTTTAAGAAAATCAGATGAAATTAAAATGCTCCCAAAGAAACCTTGCTGTTGTATCTTAGTTCTACTTTTTTTAAAGTGTACTTGATCGTTTTCGATAGCTCCAGGTGACATTACTCACTTACTATTAGTGTATTGTCTGATCTTTAAAATTTGTACGTACAGGGCCGGTGAGACGGCTCAGCGGCTTAAGCGCCTGCCTTGCAAGCGCGAAGGCCCGAGTTCGACTCCCGGAACCCACATACGAAAAAGGGGCCGGTGATATCGCTCAGCGGCACGGGTGCCTGTTGGCGCGTGAGGTCCTGAGGTCGTCCCCCCGGTACCCACAAAAAAAAAAAAAAAAAAAAATTTGTACGTACATATCTTGGAATTTTTTTCTTTTTGCCCAGTTCACAGTATCTCCAGCCTGGCAGAATCAAGTGCTTGCTTTTGATGGTATTAGAAGTCAGTTTGGGGTCTCTGAACTGTTGTAAAATTGTATGATCTTCATTCAGACTTTTAAGTTTTGTTGCTTTATTCTTTACATATGAAGTCACTGTACTGATTGGCCTAAACTCAATACTCACTGCATTTTATCCTTAAGATGGTTCACAGTTTGTTTAAGCATATTATCTTTTACTTTAAAAATCAAAAGTTATTATTGCAACAAATGCTGTTTAAAAAAAAAAAAAGGTTAGTGAAATTAATAAAAAGATCAGTACCCAACAGATAAATTCAGTAAGGACTTGAACTGACAGTTGATGTGAGAGGTAGTAATAAACCAACACACCAAGTCCACCTTCACTTAGACTCAAAGCTCGTATGTATTACTGACCCTTTGGAATCTGTTGGTACCCTTTGTTTGTATAATCTTTAGAAGTGGAAACTTTGAGAAATGTATCCTAAGAAAATAATTAAAATGTAGAAAAACTTTTTACATGATGGAACTTGTTTTAGTATATTTGAGATAGCAAAGAGGCAGAATCAATCCATAGTGGGAGCAGCAATGGAAATACGCCTCAGTAAATTGTCAGTGCAATAGAATACAGTGCAGCTGTAGTATTATAATGTATCATTTTGTTTGGAAAAGGCAGAATACCCAGTAAATGAGTACAAGGTGTAGAATTATGTCATAGTGTATATATTTGTGGACAGTGAGTAGAAAGAGTGTACAGAAACGGACACATCTTGTTTTCTAGAACCGTCAGTATTTTTATTTTTCTTTTAAAAATTTAAATACTGTTTCTTAATAAAAAATAGAAGAAAAAAATCTGGAGAAGCGGTAAGGAGTAAAGAAATCAGAAGATGGTCCTGAGCAATTCATTTCAGTATTCTACGTGTTGTTGGCTCCTTCTGACTCTAGTTAACATGCTATTTAGTAATCCATCCAGATTTTTTCAAGTTACATAGTTCTTTGTGAATTTCAAGTCACTTTCCTTTTTTTTTTTTTTAATGTGGGTACCAGGAGTTGACTTCAGGACTTTGTGCTTGCCAGCAAGGGCTTGTGCTGCTGAGCAGTATCACCAGCCCTTTTTTCGTATGTGGGTTCCGGGAGTCGAACTCAGGATTTCGTGTTTGCTGGGCAGGCGTTTATGCCACTGAGCCATCTCACCGACTCTCAAGTCACTTTCAAATGCTATTTTACTTATAAAATAATCTACCTATTAATTTATAACGGGAAGAACTGAACAAAGTACATACTGAAAATTATTTTTTAATGGGAATTTGGAAATTTATTTTAAAAGGACTTATAGTAGCTTTTTATAATATTGTTAGGAGACTAGAAAGAAGCAAGGTATCTGTCTTTGTCAAAGATTATGTATTGAAAATTCAGACTGAGTTGGGAATAACTCAATTGCCTTTCCTTGTTCCATATAGATTCCTTGGATGTAACATTTGGGAAATAATGGCATGAAATTTCTTCCCTTTTCTTTAGGTTATTATATATTTCCCTTTTCTACAATTCTGGATACCAGTTAGTTTGGTTCTAAATACTTTGATTTTTCTCTTCACTACAAAATAAAAAGGCACTCTGCTTTTTTTTTTTTTTTTTTTTAATATCAGGAATCAAACTCACGACCTCGCACTTGCCAGGCAGGCAATAAGCCACTGAGTTATATCCCCGGCCCAGCGCTCTGCTTCTAAGCATTCTACTATAGTATTCGTTCTCTTACTGGAATCTGGTATTTTGAAACAGTATATTGTACTGATGTGGCATCTGTATAATAGTTAATAACTACTGATTTTTCTGTCATCATACAATACAGTGTTGTGTGACTTCCCCTCCAGGGCCCAGGAGGTGAGGCTGATGAAGCTGTAGTTGAAGGTACCAGTCAGATTAATGAACAAGCCAGTTTTGCTGTGAACAAATTACGAGAACTAAATGAGAAACTTGAATATAAAAGGCAAGCTCTAAGTTCTATTCAAAATGCACCAAAACCTGACAAGAAGGTAACCTTTTCTTTCAAGGTTGTACCTAAAGATTTCCATTTGTCTAATTTAATAAATAATAGTTTTCAGTTTATATTGAGAGTGTCAGTTTCTTTAAAAAGTTTAGCTATGAATGAGTTCCACTGCTGTTTTTTTGCTTGCAGGGTAAAAGAAAAATAATTGTTTTTAGTTCTTCATGATTTGGGGTTCTGTCTTAGGTATCAGCTGAATAAGTGGTTTCTTTGATTCTGGCTTTCCTACATACCTTTAGGGAAAGGGGTTAAGCTTTCTCTTGTGCCTTTCTGCTGGTAGGAATAAGTTAATACTTACGGACAATCTTTTGGGAAAAAAATGTTTTTCTTTCAGTTGTCCAATTGCAATTTAGAGAAACTTACGGAATTATGCAAAAACTAAATTGTTTTGCTAAAAGCCAACAATATTTGAAAATTTAAAAATATAAATAGTATCTCTAATTGACATTTCTCAAGCTTTAGTGTATATTTTTGCTGTGTCTTTATTCCTATTTAGGGTAAAACAAAAAGGTCTCTCTAATATAGTTTTGGCTGACACTTCTTTGGGGGTGCCAAATGGGTCTCCTTGGAGCTTTCTGAATGTGTTTGAGAGATTCAAGTGGGTCAACAGGAAAGCAACTTTGAATAAAACAATTCTAGTGAGTCACATTGGGTTTTCTTCCTTGGTATTTCTTCAGTGCTTCTTTCATGGACATTCAAATGCTTTTATAATATTCCTGAAATAAAATGTAAAGAAATCAGTGTATCATGAGCCTATTAGTAATTTATAGTCAGAATATCTATTATCTGTAATCCAGATACTATTTAGTGGGTTTTTTTTAATAAAGAAAAACCAAGAAAGTCCTACAAAAGTTTATAATTTTTGTTAGCAATCTTTTTACAAAATTATGAGGGAAAAGGAAATTTAGTGTGAAAGTCACTTTAATAATCATTCGTGGTACTCTGAGAAGAAAATACACAAATAGCCAGGTTTCCTGGGTCGCTATAAGAAATTAGTTTAGTCTCCTCCTTACGTGGAGTCATTCTCAGTTAGCATGTAGACAGCTTGGAGAGTGCTGCAGTCTTCTCATGACAAGAACGTCTTTGAGGTGATAAACAGAATCAGCTGGTATGGTAGATAATCAGTGTCTTCAGTATGGTGTGTTCTTCATGAACGGTTGTCTTATTTATTTTGGGTCCACCTCATTATAAATTAAAATGTATGGGGAACAGGAGGAAGATGAGCTAGAAAACATTCAATGAATTATTTTCTGTTTGGTTCGTTATTTGGTTGAAAGATATTCTTTACCCTTTCTTAAATGAACTTAAAATAACCATGGGGCAAATATTCAGAGCTGTAATTATATGAAAGAATTCTCAGGAGGTTTCACTTACTTTGAAAGCTAATTTCTCATCAGAGCAGAGATAGTCCACATTGCCTGTTAAATCAAATTGTTCATGGCTGCTCAGCGAAGTGCCCTGACTCTGGCGGTTGTGTACAGGGTTCTGAGGGCTCCACAGATACAAGGAAGCTGGTAATCTCTCCAGAAGGGTGTGTCATGCTCCTTTTATGTCTTTTGCTCATATTGGTAACAGTAAATTAATGTGCCTAATAATTAATTTTGTAAAACCTAAGATAGATGTTGAAAAGGTTTTGGTAATTTAACAACAGACGCCTAAAAAAAAAAATCTTGTCCTGGAATGATTTTTCTGGATTCAGTATCTAATTGTGGATCTGGTCATTTTTCCATGCATGTAATGGTAGTGGTCTTCCTCCCCTCAGTAAAAAAGCTAGGAGTTTGCTTAAACTTCCTACTTCTCTCACATCTCATCATTAGCAGTATCATTAGCTACTAGATGTAAAGGCAGCCTTTTAGTTTGATTTCCTGAAATCCAATGCCTGGATTTTTTTGTCTTTTATTTCTCTAAAGAGATTTTGTGAGTCTAGAGCAGATTGTCCAATTCTGAGTTAATGTTGGGAGCAAGTCACTGCCCAGGAAGAATCTCGGTATCAGAAACAATGAGTAAATGTAGGTTGCTGTGCTAGTCACTGTGAAGAATCAGTGAAACATACGTGTGACAAAATCCCCAGGGAGCAGATTAAAATATACATGAAAATCAAAAAGTCATGGCCCTTATTGATGATAAAATGCAGGGTGATGGCACAGACAAGGGGTGCTTCCTGTAGGCCTTCTGAGCAAGGAGAGAGAAAAATATGTTTATTTTTTAAACTTGCAGTAAAATATATATAACCAAATGTGCCATTTAAACCATTTTAAGTGTATAGTACAGTGGCATTAAGAATATTCACATTGTTTTACAACCATCACCACCATCTATCTCCAGAACTTTTCCCACATAAAAATTGAAACTCTGTACCCATTAAACAGTAAGTCCCCATTTCTCAGTCCCTCTGTTCCCTGCAACTACCATACTGCTTTTTTTGTTTTGTTTAGTTTTGGGGGGACAGGGGCTTACTTTGTAATTTAGGCTGGCCTTGAACTCATGGCAGTCCTCCTGCCTCAACCTCCGAAGTGCTGAGATTAGAGCTGAGCACCATCACGCCCAGCCACCATTCTGTTTTTTGTCTCTATTAACTTAACTACTCCCAGTACCTCATATGAGTGGAATCCTGCAATATTTGTCCTTTATGACTGGTTTATTTTACTTCATATATTGTCTTCAAGGTTTTTCTATGTTGTAGCATATGTCACAATTTCATCATTTTTTAAGGCTGAATAATTTTTCAATGCGTGTACCACATTTTTTGTTTATCCATTCATCCCTCAGTAGACATTTGGATTGCTTCACCTTTCGGTTGTGGTGAATAATGCTGCTGTGAACACAGGTGTACAAGTATCTCTCAGAGATCCTGAATCTAGTTTCTTTGGGTATATACACAGAAGTGGATGCTGGGTCATATGGTAATTCTGTTTTAAATTTTTTGAGAAACTGCCATTTTATTTTCCACAGCAGCTATACCATTTTATAATTCCCAAGGGTTCCAATCTCTCCATATCCTCACCAACACTTGTTGTATTGCTCCTTCTCCCTCTCCTCCCTCTTTTTCCCTTCTTCCTCCTCTTTTTCCCCTCTTCCTCCTCTTTTTCCATCTCCTCTTTAAGTGGTATCATTGTGGTTTTGGTTTACATTTTCCTACTAATTAATGAACATTTTCATATACTTATTAGCCATTTATATTCATTTGAGAAATGTTTACTCAAGTCCTTTGCCTATTTTTAGTTGTTTTTTTGTTGTCGAGTTTTAAGAGTTTCTATATATTCTGGATGTCAAAACTTTATCAATATGTTGTTTGCAAATATTTCTCCCATTCTGTGGTTTGCCTTTTAATTGTGTTGACAGTATTCTTCGATGCACACAGTTTTTAATTTTGATGTTCAGTTTTTCTTTTGTTTTGTTTTGTTTTGTTGCCTATGCCTTTGGTGTCATAGCCAAGAAATTATTATAGTCAAAGCTAATGTCATGAAGCTTTCTCCCTGTGTTTCCTTGTAAGAGAAGGTCTTTGTAGATCTTACGTTTAAATCCATTTTGAATTAATTGTTGTTTGTGACAAGGGTCCAATTTAATTTGTTTGCATGTGTATATCCAGTTTTTGAGTGCCATTTGTTGGAAAGACAGTCTTTTACCCATAGCATGGTCTTGGGATCCTTGTTGAAAATCATTTGACCATGCAAATAAGGTTTATTTTTGAGCTGTCTATTCTGTTCCGTTGGTCTTGATGTCTGTTCTGCAGTTTTGATTACTGTCATTTTATAATTAAGTTTTGAAGTCAGGAATTGTGAGTCCAACTTAGTTCATTTTCAAATTTATTTTGACCATTTGGGATCCTTTGATTCTGTATGGATTTTAGAATGGATATTTCTCTTCCTACAAAAATATACTTGAAATTATGATAGGGATTGCATTAAATCTGTAATTGCTTTGAATAATATTGCCACCTTAATATTAAGTCTTGCAATTCATAAACTTAGGTTATCTTTACAAATATTTGTCATCTTTAATTTCTTATATCAGTTTTTTTAGTTTTTATTGTAGAAATCTTTCACTTCCTTGGTTAATTCCTAAGTACTTTTTGATGCTATTGCAAATAAAATCGTTCTCTTCTTTTTTGAATTGTTCATTGTTACTGTATAGAAACACAACTGGTTTTTTGTATGTTGGCTTTGAATCCTGCTACTTTGTTGAATTACACAGTTCTTTAAGTGTTTTCATAAATCCCAGTCTGTTTTCCTTGTGACAGATTGTTTCCAAGTTGAAGGATGAAATACTTCTAATAGAGAAAGAACGCACAGACCTTCAGCTGCACATGGCAAGAACAGACTGGTGGTGTGAGAACCTGGGCATGTGGAAAGCCTCCATCACCAGTGGAGAGGTAGGCTTCACTGCCTTTTCCCCCAGTTTGTCTGGAAAGTTTAACTTCATAAGATAAGATTTTGTCCTAGAGAATTAGGACTGAAGATATAAAAAACCTACACTCGTTATTTTAGACCACGTTTGTCCATGATCTTTCTTCCCTTTATTTTCACTCTGATTTGCCCATGACTGGGAACTGTCCCAGGCTAATTTCATTCCACCTCCCTGGAATTATAAGCAACTTTGATTCAGAGCATTTAATGGCCATGAGTTATCATTTTTTTCATTGATGGTTGAAATAAAGAGTACTTTCGGAAACTTCGGAGATGAAAAATTTAAATTTTAAGTACCTATTATTCCATCCTGCTTACTTCAATTGCTTAAATCTCAACAGCTCTGAGATCTTTAATAATGAATGTATTTCCTTAAAATTATTTGGCTATTCTTTGAGGGATATGAGATAGTAGTCAGTAGAATGCACTGTATCCTTTTCATTTATCTATAAAAATAATTTCATTCAGGAGGAAAAATGCTTATAGGCATTTGCTGTACTTTGTTTTTGCAGACAGCTATTTTCTTCCCAACTGCCTTATATCAGTCAAGTAGAAATCTGGAGATAAAAGTCATGTCCACTGCAAACAAGATCACCATGAACAAGATCCTGAGCAAGATAGTGTTAATGTTTTGGTTTTTCATAGTTTCTGATGGCTTGTCTTTGTTCCTCTCCCCAGTCACCTTAGTGGCTTGGTACTCATTCTGTGGGAAGGGCTCAAACTTCACAATCTCAACTTCATCTCTAGACAGGTAGCAAAACAAAGCACGTTCTCCTAAGAGCTATCTTTAAGGGACACACCAAGTGCCCCTTGGCCCTTGACACTCCTGGTAAGCTAAGCAGTGCACCTTTTTCTAGGGAAGGTGGGCAGCAGTGGATTAGGGAAGGGTGTACTTAATCTGGGAATACCATATAGGAAATATAACTGATTACTGTAGGGGAAGTTATTGTCTGGGTGTAAGTCTAGGAACATGATAACCTCAGGGTTATGTAGTGTTAAAAGGTAGTAGAGAAGGTGTCATCCCAGTACTTAGGAGGCTGAGGTAGAAAGATCACAAGTTCAAGGCCAGCCTGGACTATGTAGTGAGTTCGAGGCCACCCTGAACTACATAGCGAGACCCCGTCTCAAAAAAACAAACAAACAAAAAGGTAGTAGAGAAGGCCTATGGGAAGGAAAGAAAAATTCTGTCTCTGTTTCAGCTTTGCTTAGAGCCACCTCTGACATTACACAGCATATTACCATCATCTTCCAAAACAGATACGGAGGGAAGGGAGGGAAGTAGTAGAAACCCTCGCAAGGCACTTTGCCCTGATAATGAGTCATTTCTCAGGAGTGTGCTGTGGTACTTTGTTCACTGAAAAGATAAGGGAGCTAGAAAAAGACGGGTAACCTTTCTGCCATCACTCACAATGTAGTCCCGTACAGGAATGTGTGGAAGATGTGTTTATATCAGGCCAGACTCTTTTGAGTTCTGGTCCTGGCTCACCCACATAGGAGAGAATGTCACCTGTCTGTACCTCTGCTTTCTCATCTGTGCAGTGGAGTAGTAGTCCAACCTCATGGGTGCGCAGATTGTCAATAGACTTTACATGTCCTTCCTGTGCCTTCCTTATTTTCTCTCTAAATCAATTCTTGATGCTAACTCAAGCTCAAATTCTGTTTTCTGTTTGTTTTTATCTATTTAGGTTAAAAGTAACCTAAAAATGCCAGGGCTAGGGTGTGTGTGTGTGTGTGTTTGAATTGCCTAAGTTGGAAGGTAAAGGAAATTATGTCTTTTGATGTAAAATTTAATGAGAATTAAAGTCATGGTTCGTTGAATCCTGAAATTAAACTGGAGAGGCCTTCAGCCTTTCCTCATAGGAGTTCTCCTGTATCTGATACTTCTTTGCTTGCTATAAATTTGTTTTTTCACGGAAACACAGGTTAAATGTGCCTATATTCATTTCTTTTTGCTGTGTAACATTTTTTTTTTTATCAAAACAGCAATCATTTACCAGCTCACACTTTTACATGTCAGAATTTCAGCACAAGCCAGGCATGGTGGTGCATGCCTATAATCCCAGCACTTGGGAGGCTGAGGCAGAAGGATCACCATGAGTTTGAGGCCAGCCTGGGCTACATAGTGAATTCAAAACCAGCCTGAACTACAAAGTGAGACCCTGTCTCAAAAAAAATAAAAAAAAATCCAGCACAGTATGACTGAGTCCTCTGGTTATTATAGCAGAAGGCTGAAATCGGGTGTTGACCAGAATGAGTTCTTGTCTTCTGGGGAGAAAAACACTTCCAAGCTTATTTAGTTTATTGGCAGAATTCAGTTCTTTCTGGTTGTAGATATGAGGTCTTTGTTTTCTTGCTGGTTTCCTTGTTGGGCTTCCAGTCTTTTCTGTTAGAACCACCTACATAATCCTCTGGATTATGTATGGTTTACTGTGCCATATTATATAACCTAATTGCCAGAATAAAATCTGTCTTATCCGTAATCCTGGGGATTATGTAGGACACCATGCAGGACACCACCAGGAAGGGACAATCTTGGACATTTTAAAATCTATTATATCTGTTCATGATGCTTTTGCTTTCTGTTTTTACTGATTTTGATTTCTTTTTTCCAGGTTACAGAAGAGAATGGTGAGCAAATGCCTTGTTACTTTGTCATGGTCAGTCTACAAGAAGTTGGAGGAATTGAAACTAAGAACTGGACTGTCCCAAGAAGGCTCAGTGAATTTCAGAATTTACACCGAAAACTTAGTGAGGTATGAATACTCATGAACACAAGATTCTAGAACTATTGAGCATGAAGACATTCAAGAGCTCATTTCAGATTTAACACAAAAGGAAACTGATTAAGCTTTCTCTTTCCTGTTAATACTGGCACAGTGGGATTTTCGGTTGACTCATAGATCAAACCACCTAGTCTAGCTAAATCCTTCAGGACAGACAATTGCTATAGAACCCCAGAGCCAGAAGGACCAGGTAGCATCTAGGGCCAGTAGTTCTGAAGCTGCCAGTTGTAATTCTGCAATGAGCAGTGCAATCCATTTTGAGTTGCAGCAGTAGAAAGAGAACAGAAGATACAGGATGTCATCGCAGATGCCAAAAGAGGCACAAAGCAGTGGTTGAAAGCGTATCCTCCAGAGCCAGACCACTTGACTGAGTCTCAGCTCTACCATTTCCTAGCTGTGTGACCTGGGTTTGTCACTCCATTTTTTGTGTCTGTTTCCTCATAAATGAAATACAGATGTTAATAGTTCCTCCTGGCTTACCTCAAAAGCTTGCTGTGAGAAGTAAGGGAATAAGTGTAAACAAAGCATTTATAAGAGTGTGGCATACAGAAAGCATCGATGTGGTTTTTGGCTTAGTAGTAGTAGTAATAATGGGCATTGTTTACTTTTTGTTTAATATATGCTTATGGATAAATGTGTATGGATTATGGTTTACAGCATAGCATGTATTTCTTCCTGTAGATTTTGGTAAAAAGTTTGAAAACCACTAATATAGGTCAGTTTTTTTTCTTTTTTTTTTTGTGAGACAGGGTCTCACTATGTAGTTCAGGCCATCCTTGAACTCATTATGAACCCGAGGCTGGCCTCAAACTTGTGATGATCCTCCTGAGTGCTGGGATTACAGGCATGCACCACCACACTCAGCAAGTCTTCCACAGGAAGTAATTGCCTGTACCCCAGCAATGAAAAGCTCTTTAATCATTTCTGCTTTAATTTTGGTCCATTTTTCTCTTGCTGGGAATGAACTGATACTGGTAAACTTGTATGGTTACCTCTGAGATTTCTTTTTGCAAGTGAAATTTGTCTTATTTCCTTTAACTTATCTTCTGTGGAGTTTTTTTGTTGTTGTTAACCCCTTTTAATCACTAACTCCTTTTTTTTTTTTAAACGTGGGTACTGGGAGTCAAACTCAGGACCTTGCGCTTACCAGTAAGCGCTTGTGCTGCTGAGCGATATTACCGGCCCCTTTTTTTCCTTTATGTGGGTACCGGGAGTTGAACTCAGGACCTTGTTGTTGCCAGGCAGGCGCTTATGCCGCTGAGCGATCTCACCAGCTCTTAATCACTAACTTCTGAACTCTGTAACTTCTTCAGCTGCTTTTCGAAGGCTTGGAGGTCAAAACTGAACATCATAAATACTACCGCATTTTCAGAATTGACTATAGTTACTCCAGCATGTGGAAAACAAAATGTTTATCTCAGTGTAAGAATACATTCTTCCCAAAATCGTTGAGTAAAACAGACACTATAGAAAAATGCGTAGTTTGCTCTGTGACAAACATTCGTGAAACCAAAGTTTAAGATCAGTCTAGTAGCTGTTAAAAATGGAAGTATGAAAAAGAATTTAGGGATGAAATAAAATGCAGTTGGAAAACAAAATATACTTAGAAAATAAAACATAATTGCACTGAAGCATTAGAAAAAGCAAACTTTATAAGATTTCCCATCTACCATTTTATCCATCCAGTCTCACTTGTCCTCACCTGTGAACTGATGGCTCTTCTTTTGCCCTTGCTGTTTCCCCATTGTGTGAATTTTCCTGCTGTGAGAACCTTCCTGCTGGCTGCTGTGACAGGAAGCACCCTTTCACGCCCTTGTGGTTTTAATCTTTCCTTTCTAACTCTCACTGCCTGTTTCATTTCTCTAAAATTTCATAGAGCTGTTGTAAGGATAAAATAACACATGCCACACTTTTTAGCACAGTGTCTAATAGAATGTAGGACTTAATTCACAAAGGGCAAAGTATTGTTATTTATTAACATATTTCATTATTATTAAGATATTTATATTCCACAGTTTGCAACTAAAATGCAGTAATAGAGCCTAGGGTTTACAGTGATGTTAGAAATAACACTTCTGGGGCCGGTGAGATGGCTCAGCGGCGTAAGCGCCTGCCTTGCAAGCACGAGGGCCCGAGTTCGACTCCCGGATCCCACATACGAAAAAAGGGGCCGGTGATATCGCTCAGCGGCATGGGTGCCTGTTGGCGCGTGAGGTCCTGAGGTCGACCCCCCCGGTACCCACAAAAAAAAAAAAAAAAAAATAACACTTCTGATAGAAAAACATTGTGAGCCGTGTTTCCAGACATATGGGCTACTGGGCCTCTTACTACAGATTTACATTATCAGCTTCATGATTGTCCAGTTTCTAGGTATCTAGTTGTAGGCTTGGGGGTGACCTTTTACTTTTTCCATCTAATATCTTATTCCTCCAGATTCTTTAAGCCTGATTATAATGGATAGATTTTCAACTTCTTAAATCTAAGAGGACCATGTACAGGATGAAGATATTTAATTTGTTCTCATTTTAATTCTAAATATTTTCAAAAATTAAAATGTAATTTTAAAACACTAACATTTAATTTCTCCCCCCACAGTGTGTCCCTTCTTTAAAAAAAGTCCAGCTGCCTTCTCTTAGCAAGCTGCCTTTCAAATCTATAGATCATAAGTTTATGGAAAAGTCAAAGAATCAATTAAATAAGTTTTTACAGGTAAGCAAACACAAAACTTTGCATGTGAGAGGATAAATTTGTTATTTAGAGTTAAATAATCATTATCCCAAGAGCTTGCTACTTTGCCATTTGTTTCACAACCTATGCCAAACTTGTTATTGCCATGCCTCCTGGCATTCTCATCAGTGTCCCCACCAAAGATAACCACTGTCCTGACTTTTAACAGCATAGATACCACTTTTGAACTTCATATAAATGGAAATATACAGCGAAAACCCCTTTGTCTCTTGTTTCATTCACCATTGTGTTCGCGAGATTGGTGAACATAAGATTAGTATTGTTTTAATTGTAGGTAATGATTTTTGTTGTTTTATAGGTTTATCATGCTGTGAACACTACAGCTCTCAAAACTATTGTTAGTAGACATTTGGCTAGTTTCCAGTTTGAGGCTTTTACAAAGAATGCTTCTATAAACTTCTGCTGCTTCTTGTTGGTGAACATATATTGTGTTATACCCAAAGATTGTAATTTTTCAGTTTTTTTATCATTCTTGTGGCAGTTTTTGCACTCTCACTAGCAGTTGTGTCGCATGCGCCACATCCTCACTAACACTTATTTTCTGCCTTCTTCTTCTCAGCCGTTGTGATGGTGTCTCATTATAGTTTTCTTTTATTTAATTAACTTATATATTGCTGTGCAGGGGATCGAACCAGGACCTGACACATGCTAACCACTGCATGTACCACTGAACTACATCCCCAGCCTCTCTGTTGTAGTTTTAACTTGCATTTCCTTAATGACCAGTGAAGTGACTACCGTTCCATTTGTTTATTGATCATTGGAGACCTATCTTCTGTTGCCTGTCTTTTCTGTGAGCTGGCTTCTGTATGTGTCTTGGATATAAGTTCTTTGTCATCTGTATGTGCTGCAAATATTTTCTCCCTTTCTGTGAATTGCCTTTTACTCTCCTTTTTGCCCCTTTGCATGCATGTGCACTTGTACGTGTGCATGTGTACGTGCACACACACACACACACGCACACAGTATGTGTAATAAGGTAACTGACAAGACAGCCACTTCACACATTTATAATTTCTTTCTATTGAGAACACTGAAATTTTTCTCACTAGCAGTTTTAAAATATGTAATTAACTTTTGTCAACCATATCTATCCTACTGTGCCATAGAATATTTGAAGTTATTCTGCCTATCCAAAAGCACTTTCTACTTGTTAACTATCCTCTCTCCATCCTTTTTTCTTCCTCCTTCACAGCACCTGGTAACCACTATCTTAGTCTCTACCTCTATGAGAATAACTTTTTCTTTTTTTTTGGTGGGTACCGGGGGTCAAACTCAGGACCTCACGCGCCAGCAGGCGCCCGTGCCGCTGAGTGATATCACCGGCCCTTTTTTTGTACGTGGGTACTGGGAGTTGAACTCAGGACCTCGCGCTTGCCAGGCAGGCGCTTATGCCACTGAGCTTTCTCACCAGCCTGAGAATAACATTTTAAAATTCCACAAACAAGTGAGACCATGCAATATCCTTTTGTGCCTGACATTGAATTTAACCTGTGTCCTCTAGGTTCATCCATATTTGCCACAAATAACATATTTTTACTTGTTTTGTGGCTGAATCATTCCACAGTGGATATATACACCATATTTTCTTTACCTATCATCCACCAAAGGGTATCTAGGTTGATTCTATATCTTGACTGTTGAAAGTAGTGCTACAGTAAATGTAGGTGTGTGGTAATTCTTTGACATTCTGATTTCTTTTCCTTTGGACATATACTTAATAATGGAATGGCTGGATCATATTGTAATTCTATTTCTAGATTTTTGCAGAACCTCCATGCTCTTTTCCATAATGGCTGTGCTAAGTTTACATTCCCACCAATTACATATGAGAGTTCCCCTTTCTTTGCATGCTCACTAGCACTTCTGTTTGTTGTTGTTGTTTAGGTTTTTTGATAATAGCCATTCCAGCTGGGTTGAGATGATATCTTATTGTGATTTTGATTTACATCTCTCTGATGATTACTAGCAATGGTGAGCATTTTTTTTTTTTGTATACTTGTTGGCCGTTTATGTGTTTTAAGAAATGTCCAGGTAATTTGCTCATATTTAAATTGGATTATTTTTATTTTTGTTGCCTGTGCTTTGGGATTTATATTCATAAAACTTTGCCAAAACCTATGTCCCAAAGCATTCCCCTATATTTCTTTTAGTAGGTTTATAGTTTTGGTTCTTATGTTTAAGTCTTTAATCCACATTGAATTTTTTTATATGTATAATGAAACATGGGCATCTAGTTTCATACTTCTGCATATGGATATGTAGTTTTCCCAGCACTGTTTATTTGAAAGAACATCTAATGTATGTCCTTGGTACTTTTATTAAAATTCATTTGGCTCTAAATTTGTGGATTTACTTCTGGGTTCTGTATTCTGTTCCTTTTGTCTCTGTGTCTCCTTTTATGCTAGCATGTGCTATTTTGGTTACCGTTGCTTTGCAGTATGTTTGGAAGCGAAGTAATATATCCTGCTTTGTTCTCTTTGCTCAGAATTGCTTTGTTTCTTTGGCATGTTCCATGGTTCCATGAAAATTTTAGGTTTTAAAAAATTTTTGGTGAAGAATATCATTGGTATTATGATATGGATTGCATTGAATCCGTATATCACTTTGAGCAGTTTGGACAGTTTAACAATATTCTTTCTGTAATGAATGTGGACTGTCTTTCCTGTTTGTGTGTGTGTGTGTTTGTTTTGTCCTTCCCATTTTCTTTCATCAGTGTTTTACAGTTTTCATTATGGAATTTTTTTTGCCTTCTTGGTTAAATTTATTCCTAGATAATTTATTATTTTTGTAGCTACTGTATTGTATTACTTTCTTGACTTTTTCCAGCTAGCTCATTGGTGTATAGAAGTGCTACTGGCTTTTGTATGTTCTTGTGTTATGAAACTTTACTGAGTTCATTTATCAGTTCTAATGTTATTTTGGTGAAGTCTTTTTTTTTCATATAAGATCATGTCATCTGCAAACAGAGTTAGCCGCCTTCTTTCCAATTAGATGCCCTTCGTTTATTTCTGTTACCTAATTGCTCTGGCTGTGTTCAGTAAGAGTGGAGAAGGTGAGCATCCTTTTCCAGAACTTAAAGGAAAAGCTTTCAACTTTTCCGTGTTAAATATGACACTAGCTCTGGGTTTGTCACATATAGCTGTATGTGTTGTGGTATGTTTGTTCAACACCTAATATGTTGAGGTTTTTTGTTTTTTGTTTTTTTTAATATACAACAAAGGAATGTTAAATGTTATAAAATGCTTTTTCCAAAACTGGTGAAATTCTCAGACTTTTTGCCTTTTATACTGTTGAGGTGATGTACTGCACTTATTGATTTGTATATGTCGAATCATCCTTGCATCCCTGGGATAAATCCCACATGATCATTTTATACAATATTTTTGATGTGTTGTTGGATCTGATTTGCTAGGATTTTGTTGAGAATTTTTGCATCTATGTTCATAGGGGGTATTGGTGTTTAATTTTCATTTTCTGCTATTCTTTTTCTACATTTGATATCAGAGTACTGCTCTTCTTACAGAATGTGTTTAGAAGAATTCTATCTTTCAACTTTTTGGAATATTTTGAAAATAATTGATGTTAATTCTTCTTTAAATGTTTGGTAGGATTTAACAGTGAAGTGACCCAGTCTTGGTTTTTTTCTTGTTTATATTGGATATACTAAATTTGAGGCTTACCATTAGCATCATAGTGTACTATTTTCTAAACTAATATTGGAGGATAGATTAGCTAAAGGAAATGAAGATGAAGAATATATCATTCCTCCTAAATGCACCTTTATGTATATTTAATAATCTGGAAAAAAGGAATAAAGGCAAATATACTTGGTGCAAGGAACAGGAAAAGCAGTAGTGCCATTGCCCCTCCTTCTTGATCTCCTTTCCTGTGTCTGTTGTGGGACCTGTATACATATGTGTCAGTCTACTGCAGCATACATGAAGCTGGCAACCACTGGGGTATTAGTAATGCTCCTGGAACCCCTCATCCTCAGTTTGGCAGTATTGAGCCATTTCAGAGGTGCTTATTACAGGCAGAGACATAGGTTTTGTCAGGTTACTTGCTGTCTGAGAAAATAGGATGTCAACTTCACGGACTAACTCCTCTTGAGACTAGAACTTAACCTCTGCTACCACCCCACTTTCTATTATCAGAAGCATAGTGGTCTCCCCAGTGTTCCATCTCCCCCAGGAGGGATACATCATAAGTAGGTGATAGTTTCCACTGGGTTGTTCATTCCTGCACTATCTCATAATACTGAGCACAAACATTCTTGACATCACAGTGTTAATCTTGCTTTCTTATGTTAGCATTTGCTTGTATTTAAAAAAACTTGATTTATGTTCTGCTCTCTTCTGTCCTAGGCCAGATAAGTATGTATAGAAATCTGTGAAATTTCCAGTTTAAGGGCCAATAAAAATAGTTATATAATTATGTAAACAAATTCTGTTTGGAAGGTTGTGACACAGTGAAATGAAACTTTTGGCTGACAGGCAGGGTCAGTGATAACTCAGTCCTTTTTCCAGTGTGAGTACAAAGTGTAAACATAGCCATAAAATAGTGTTTAGTGGTATCCATGTGTAATTTGCAAAAATTCAAGTTGCTCAAGCACAGATAAATGAAAGTTGTTTTAGATCTGTGAGTTGTATTGAAAGTGAGAATTTTGTGTTGACCAAGCAGTATGAAGTGAAGTGAGTTCAGTATCTCCCATAAGCACAGCATTGGGCAGGGCACTACCAGTGACCCTGGAGAGGACCGTTTGCCATTAGCGTCTTTCAGCATGGATTTTACATAGTTTATTTCAGGAAGAAAAAGAAAGGGGTTTTGTTATCAAAGTAAATCCATGACACACACCTAGTTTTATTTTGTTTGCCCTGCATATAGTGGGTCCCAGCAGCTCAGATAGTTTCCTGTGTAGGAGTAATTAATCCTCTCTTTTCTACAGAATCTACTTTCAGATGAAAGACTCTGTCAGAGTGAAGCACTTTATGCCTTTTTGAGCCCTTCTCCTGACTACCTCAAGGGTATTGATGTACAGGGGAAAAAAAACACTTTTTCATTATCCTCATTTTTGGAAAAACTTCCTCGTGACTTCTTTTCCCATCAGGAGGTAAGTGGTCCAAAGGCCATACCACTTTTGTAGCATATGTAAGAAGGGATCTTTTTGAAGGTTGTGTGAAGTAATAGGTATTTGTTGTAAGTGTGTTACAACTGAAACAGCAGTTAGTGCTGTTATATTTTGGGGGCACCTGCTTGTTCTCCCCTGTAAGTCATTTGGAAGAATTCAGATACGGGATTAATAATAAGGTGGGTGAATGAAGTGTGGATGGGAAGTTCTACAGGAGTCAGTCCCTGGAGTTGGGAAGCAGAGTGAGGACAGTGTTGTAGTGGTGCTGGACCAATACTGAAGGCTTAGGGGAGGAGGCTGTGTTTGGGGGATAGTCTGTTGGTCATTGGACCAAACCAGAAGGTTTCAGTAGTGTTCTAAGGGAAGATAAGGCAGAGGTTCATGCTTAGTAGTTTAAACTTTACTCTCAGGAATTGGAGAACCATGGAATATTATGAAGCAAGATAAACCTGGCAGCAATATGTATGAGTGAAGGTATGAATAGAAAGAGACTGTAGATATTTTCTTAGTTTTTTTTTTTTTTAAATATGTAGATACCAAGAGTTGAACTCAGGACCTCATGCTTGCCAGGCAGGCGCTTATGCTGCTGAGCTATATCACCAGCCCCTTTGTTTTTGTTTTGAGATTGGGTTTCTTACTTACTTTTCTCATTGCTAAGACAAAATACCCAACACCTAGAGTTAAAGGAAGAAAGGTTTATTTAGCTCACAGTTTGTGGAGATTTCAGTCCATAGTCGGCTGACTCTAAAGCAACGTGGTGTGACAGAGGGGCATCACAGAGGAGAAACAGTCCCTTGCATGGCAAGGCAGGCAGAAGGTAGCAAGCAGCAGAAGCAGCAACAGGTCTGCCTTCCCTCTCTTCCTTTATATTCCATCCAGGCTATAAGCCTGTTGATTGATGCCACTCACACCCAGGGTGGGGCTTCCATTATCAACCCCTTAATCCCAGCATCACACCTTTAATCCACATTCACACACCCTAATCCAGCCACTTTTTTTTTTTTTTTTTTTTTTTTTTTTGTGGGTACCGGGGGGTCGACCTCAGGACCTCGCGTGCCAGCAGGCGCCCGTGCCGCTGAGCGATATCACCAGCCCCTTTTTCGTATGTGGGTTCTGGGAGTTGAACTCGGGCCCTCGCGCTTGCTGGGCAGGCGCTTAAGCTGCTGAGCCATCTCACCGGCCCCTCCAGCCACTTTTGAAACTACCGCCTATGACCGCTATGACCTATGAGGCTTTCGGGGCACATCTAGATACAAGCTATAATACAGGGTCTCACTATGTAGCCCATGCTGGCCTTGAACTTTAACAGTCCTCCTGCCTCAACCTCTGGAGCACTGGGATTATGGTTATGTGCCACCACACCTGGCAAGACTGTAGACATTTTTGAACTCATGTCCTTGAACACTGTTCTGGGGTCCTGTGTAGGCCACCAAAGCCCCTTTTTTGGCTTTCTAGCAAATTGCACAAAACCTATCTAAAATTTGGCTCCAAATGCCATAGCCTCTTTACCAATACTGACTTAATGAGTTTGACCATGTAGAGGAGCATGTTGCTTTCCTGCAGGCTGAGAGAAAGTGTGTGTCCTGTAGACCATCCCCCACCTCTGTTCAGGTCTGGGTGTGAGCCTGTCTCCTCTCTCCTCTCTCTCTGCCATGTCTGTTAGACCTCGCTGCCTTCTGGTTACCCTCTTTTATGCTGGAGCCTCATGAGATTCACATCCAGCTCAGTCACTCTGTGAGACTACTTTGTGAGAGTGTCCGTGGCTTCCTCTTAGCGCTCATCTTCTTCACCCTCTTTGAAGCATTTGATATTGTTGGATTTTTGTAAAGCTGTGAATTTTTGAAGAACTCTTCTTGTCTCTGTGAATTCTCTCCAGTCCTTTCCTGTACTCACATGATGTCACCGCAAGTCCTGTCATTAGCCTACTGCTTGGTCACACAATTCCAGCTTCATCTTCTGTGCAGACATTAAAATGAACTTCCTCAGTTGTCCTTCTGCCTGATGTTTAGACCTCACTTATCCGCATCTCACCTTGTAAAAACAGCTATCTGTGTCTGCATTGTTCTCCCTAGGTTACTGTCAACTGCTAAAAGTCTGGATGTACATTGCACCCATTTGGACTAACCTGCTGCTGCCTGGCATATAAGAAATTTTGAACTGAAACTTGCAGACTTTCACATCAGGAAATGAGACTAGCTGAAGTATAAAGTAAAAGCTCAAGCTTCAAAGTAGAACTTTAAAAATAACTAAACTACAGTGTGCATTTTTTAAAGCAGTGAATTTTAAATCATTTAAATTAAAAGCTTTACTTTTAAAACTCAGAAAATATTTTGTAGTTTTAAGAAAACTATTTTTTTTTTTTTTTTTTTTTTTGTGGGTACTGGGGGGTTGACCTCAGGACCTCGCGCGCCAGCAGGCGCCCGTGCCGCTGAGCGATATCACCGGCCCCTTGCGCTTGCCAGGCAGGCGCTTAAGCCGCTGAGCCATCTCACCGGCCCCTAAGAAAACTATCTTATTCCAATTTTTTTATTAATAGGAATGGAAGTTTTAAAAATTAGCTTATTTTAAATCTTGAATAAGGCGTTAGAATTAAACTCTTCCCTGAGGTTTAGTGCATTTTGTCCTCTGTATTGAAAGTGGATAGATTTCTGCCTAGGAGTGGAAAGGTAAGGCAAAACTATGAGCAAATCATTTGGAATTTACACTTGAAGAAGAAAGACCCATCTGCAGTTTTCTTAGATAAGTGACCTGCTTCTTGTGACTTTGTTGTCCCCCCAGGAAGAGCCAGAAGAGGACAGTGACCTGTCAGATTATGGCGATGATATGGATGGGAGGAAAGATGCCTTGGCTGAACCATGTTTCATGTTGATTGGGGAGATTTTTGAACTTCGAGGAAGTAAGCCTTTTTGTTACTATTTAGTACTATTTGCTGGTTAAGTGGGACTTATACAATGCCTCTGTATTCCTGAACTGCATCAGATTTGTATTTATATTCATGCATTGGTTCATTTCACGGTTATTTTAAGGGGCAGCCACGTAAAATGTTAGGTACTGATGACACAGCCTTGAGACACATAGCATCTCTGTACACATCTCTGTACAGTGTATTCCCCCAAATACGGAAAGATAGAATGCTTTGAATTTCTTTTCAAGTGACTCAGCATAGTTTCATTCCCTATGGCCAAAAGTTATACAGAAATTACTTTGCATAGCAGGGGGAAAACAATATTGTTCAAGGTAGGATTTTGATGTTAGTTTAGTATTGTGGCTAGGGATGCAGGAACATCTCAGCTGTATTTTTCCACCGCCTTTCTTTAGAGCAGTGGTTCTCAGTGGAAAGGAGGAGGAAAGATTTGATGTCTGGAGATGTTTTGGTTGTTAGAACTTGCAGGTGAGAATACTGCTGGCAGCTAGTGGGTCGAGGCGGGGATGTTGCTAAACATCCTGCACTGTGCAGGACAGTCTCCATGACAGAGTTAGCCTCCCGCAGTGACAGTACTGTGGCCAAGAACCCTATCAGTAATTCCTGAAGGAGATGTATGTAGAAGAAACAATAAATAGTAAAATGGAGATCCAAATACTAGTTTCTCTAAGAGCTACATAAGTACCTGTCCTCCAGTGTCCTTTTCAGAATATATATATTCTGCTTTCAGTGAGTTTATAGTAAAAGGACAGAAATGTATATATAAGGAAGTTCATTTTAGCATGATTTCAGTAGCAGAGTTAGAACTAAGATATGTTTTAAGTTGGGGATAGTTAAATTTAAAACATGACCATATGTTAGAATATAATTCAAATACTAAAAATTCTTTCAGATAGAAAATCCAGGGCTGGTGAGATAGCTCAGCGGCATAAGCGCCTGCCTGGCAAGCATGAGGTCCTGAGTTCGACTCCCGGTACCCACATACAAAGAAAAGGGCCGGTGATATCGCTCAGCGGCACGGGCGCCTGCTGGCGCACGAGGTCCTGAGTTCAACCCCCGGTACCCCCTCCAAAAAAAAAAAAGAAAAAGAAAATCTGTAGCCTTTCTGTAGTTTAGACATTTAAGATATACACTAATGCTTGACTTACTTCAGTAGAGATAGAAGAAAAACAGTATTCCACCCAAAGTCTGGCTGTTCCTCAATGAAATCTGGCCAATGAAGTCATGAATCCTCACAGTTTTGTACATTTGGTAATAAGAACAAGGACACCTGTGTTTTAGCTTTTACTGGAATATTCGCTTTGATAGATATAAAGATATTGGGACGTAGTAGATGTGTCAGAGCCAGTCATAGCCACAGAGGGCTCAACATGCTGCTTTTTTTTTTTTTGGTGGGTACCCGGGGGTCGACCTCAGGACCTCGTGCGCCAGCAGGCTCCCGTGCCGCTGAGCGATATCACCGGCCCTTTTCTTCGTATGTGGGTACCGGGAGTCGAACTCAGGACCTCGCACTTGCCGGGCAGGCGCTTATGCCACTGAGCTATCTCACCGGCCAAAATGCTGATTTTTTATTTTTTTTTTTGAGAGATGGTCAAGCAGTGTATTCTAGGCTGGCCTTGAACTCATCATACCCCAGACTGGCCTTGAACTAGTGACGATTCTCCTGTCTAGGCCTCCCTAATGCTCCGATTATAGGCACATGCCAACCACACCTAGCTCAAATACTGTCTTAGCAGCATGCACGACCTCCATCAAATGCCTGTGCAGAAACATTTGGTTTTGCTAGTGACATTTCAGAGGGGAATAAATAGAATATCCTTTATAATGAGATGTGATGTATTTGCCATCAGCACAGTCCTCATGCTGCTGCAGCTGCTTCTGTTGCTTTGAACAAATGAGGCTTTGAAAGGAGTCCTGGGTGTGTTTTGCTGTGGGTGTGGGTTGGGGCTGGAGTAAGGGGTTATCAGCATTGGGAGAGAATCTATAGCAAAATCAGTTTGGGTTCCTGTTGTAAGTCAAGATATTAAAAAAACCAGTAATGCAGCCTTTTTTATAACTACCCAGCAGTCGGGCATTTGTGCTAGAGTTGCACTTGTCCTCAGACTCTCTGGGTATGAGTTGCCTCTTTTCTGCCCTAGGAAAGCAGAATGAAGTTATCATCAGTGACAGACATGCTCATCCCCACCTGAATGCCAGTCTGAAATGAGCAAGTTTGCCTACCTGGCAGCATTCCAACAATTTCCATTAAAAAGTTTAAGGCAATTTTGAGACATGATTTTGAATCCAAGACTTGACTTTTAGCTGAAGGACTAATACTACTTTAACTGGACATTTAGATTTACTTTAAAAAATTAGAAATGACTTTAGAATATTTTAGTGTAGTACTGGGTCTCTGTTGTTCGTTGGTCTTTACTTAGGTGTCTGCCCTCATGTGAAAACAGTTGTGAATGTGCTCTTTGTAGGTTTTCTTGCTGGGTGCAGGAGGCCTGAACTCTTGGCTCTTTTATGGCCAGCTGAATTTCTCATTTCCTCATGTGGCAGTAGCCAAACATTTCATGGACTGGACATGAAAATATAAATGAAAATTTTCATTTATATTCATATGTTCACAGCACTTTTTCCCTTCCCTGGTTTGTGTTCATATTGTATGCCTATAAAATGTGTCTCAGATAACATTAAAGTTTAGATCTGTAGGACCCTTCACAGATCTTTGTATAAAAGATCCACAGAGGAAAAATAAATAAATAAAACGGCACACATGAATTCTGTCACTTTCTCAATAAAAAAACCAAGGTTCAGAGAAAGGTTTATGCCCAGCTACTGTGGGTGGTGGCTCATCAGATTGTAGAATTCAATCTGACTCAGCATCCTGGCTCTTCACAGTTCACCTTTCTTCCCCCAAGCACATAAGATATGAAAAAGTACAAGATGTTGTCTGAACTGCTATTCAAATGAGAGCATTTAGAACCGTCCCTTCATTAATATTTTACAGTGTTTGTCAATATCTGACTACAGATGCTGCTCATTCAGAGCCTTGTGTCAGGAAACGGTTCAGCAAGCCAGGCAGAAATCTAAAGTAGGAATTACACTGTTAGTGGAAAACGGGCACCTTGTCTCTAGCCTGGGGATATGGGAAGTAAAATATTATTGCCACTTGCTAGCTCAGCCATTCTTTAGACATTGAAAGCTGCAAAAACTCTTTGGTTTCATCTCATCAGTTGCTAAGTAAAAAATGAAAGCTTAGTCAGAATAGTTTTCTTGAGTGGACATTAGCTAACCTAGACCCAAATTCTGCAGAAATCATTAGCCTCTAATTGATGTTGGGACTTAGATTGAATTAAGTGATAAGACTTTATGCTTTTCACAGCTATGAAAATGTCATAATTATATTCTGTATAATTTTTTCCTTGATTTATATTTCAGTGTTTAAGTGGGTGAGAAGAACATTAATTGCTCTTGTTCAGGTCACTTTTGGAAGAACCATCAACAAGTGAGTTGTATGAAATTAATATTTGAATCTATGCCCTATGGTACAGTACCCTATGGCACAGTAGCCAATAATTTAACTTTCATATCTTTCTCTTTTTGTTTCTGCTATGATTTTATAGGGAAGCAGACTTCTAAATTTCTCCTACACAAATGTATGGTGTATTAGATGTTGAAGCTTGAGCTCGTTCCAGCATTCTGGCTGACAGGGTCAGAAGGGTGTGTTCTGCAAAGTTCTCTTTGGATCATGATTACTAGTTAGGGTATTTGGTATAGTGTTTTTATGCTACATAATGGAAATTGGACTAAGGTTTGGACTCTGAGGATGAAAGTGGGATGAACTTCACGTGGAGAGTACAGTAAGCCCCCCACTTACAAATGAATTCCGTTCCAGGAGAACATTCTTAAGTCAGATTTGTTCATAATCCGACAAAGTGAGTCTTATACAGTATACCTGTTAGAGTTCCCAACTCTAATGTTCATCAGTCTCAGGGACTTACTGTATTTACTTGGAGGGAAATACAGTACAAACCATATATGAACTTTTAAAATTTGAGGTGGCATTAAAATGTTCATCCTTTCTGTTAGTTAATATCTTAGTATCCATGAGGGTCTATTATATAGCACTTCTGTAAGCTGTTTGTAGATTCTAAACCATATATTACCCATATATTCAACATTATGTAGTATATCTTTCATTCCTCATAAAAAGTGATTCACATTTTGCTGTTCATTTATGAAACCCCTGTGTCTATTATTGAAAACTCATAGTCAATTAATACTAGTCTAAGAAATTATCGGAACTTTAAATAACTATAAAATGCAGTAAATAGAAGTTAAATAAAATTATTTAGATAGTTTCAGTCCTGAAAGAGGTCTCAGAGATTAGTCTAGCTCCTCATTTTTTCAGGGAGGAAAGAGAACCAAAGAAATCACATGACTCACTTGGTCAGCAAACCTGCCTGGCCTCCTGGCCTGTGCCTACTTGCTCAGCCATGTCTCATGTTGTATCTGTGCCTGGAACTGGGAACTGCTATGGTCATTGTTTCTTAAATACTAACTCTGTTTTTGAAATTCTTCAAGAGATAAGCATTATGACTTCCTGCACAATAGGAATAAGACAACTTCTAGAAATAAGAAATCACCTTTTTTAAAAATAAGTTTTAAGATGAAATTATCAGACTTTTCCAAGTGAAGGATTTACTTAGTGTTGAGTATTTGTACAAGATCAATATGATAGTTTTATCATAGAGAACTTGTGCATTTTTATAGGAAACATAAAATGTGTTACTTATATATTGATTTACAAGTAGAATATATTTTTTGTGTTTGTAAACAAAAATTTTACCTCTATTTTATTTCTAAAAATTTTAGAAAATAGTTTTAGTTCCGCTGAGACTTGTTTAGTTCCGCTGAGACTTGTTTAGTTGACTATCATAAGCTTCTGTTTTATTCAGAAAAAAATGGGTTTTTAAAACTAATTTCAGTATAAAGTGAACCATAGTTTTAGTAGTAGTGACAAGCCATGAGATTTCCAAAATGGCCTCATTTTTCTCACTACGTAAGACTTATTATTTTCCAGTTTCAGCAAATGTGCTGAAACTTTTCTTATTCTTCTTTATGATAGTGACTCTTAATTATAAAATAAGCAGCTGTGGTTTGCAAGTGGTGGATACATTTGTCAGTTGTTTTTATGGGAATAGAGGGAGGCATGTTATAGAAAATTTCCAGGCTCTTCATTTCAGTGGGCTTTTTATCAGTTGGAAAATTATGAAGCACCTGGTACTTGCTATTTTTGCCTTTAGCAGATGACAACCCATCATAAGATTAAGCAGCAATACATTGTAGGCTTTGTACAGCAACTGCAGTTTCACATACTGCAGTTACTTAAAAAGTGTCCTACAAGTTTTGGCTAAAAGAGCTACATTGGTAGAAAATACTTAGGTGATGACCTTTAGTGAGAATCATCACTAACTTCAAATTGTAAGTTGAAATTTTCTTTATTTCTTCATGGAATGCCAGTGATTAACCCAAAGCAAGATTACAGAAAGGAAATACCACGCTGGCATGACTATGGTACAGATCTTCCTAAAGGAAGAAAGTAAGCAGGTTCTCTATGAAGGCAGATGTTCCACTAAGTTGATAAAATTATTTTATTCGGTCCAGATTTGAATTTCACAGTTCTAAGCAATACAAAAAAGTATCTTAGGAGGTGTACATTACATTATAATTTGACTTATAGTAATGAGTGTAGACATTTATTCACTAGTGTCTGATTATTGTATTACTGGGCCTTAAACATCTATTTTAGATGCTGTTTCTGGAACTTCTGTATCATCTCTTGAAAAATCTGAGAAGATCCTTAAAAGAGCTTTTTGATTTATTACTATTCATGAGTCAAATTTGAAGTTTCACGTCTAACACTAATAGTCTAAGATGATGTTTTTTCCGCTTTTCAAGAGACTTCCTCCTCCCAAGTCCCATTCTCCTGGGCTCTTTGAACTTTGTCTCTGACAGCAGGATACCTATAACTGGTTAAAATTCAACTACTGACATAGGGCTGCGTGAAAGATCTGGGGAACCAGATAAAAGCCACTTGTGCATAAGTGTACAAGTCAGGTGCTTGCCATTTTCATTTCTGTGGCAGTGTGAAATAGGCTAGATATCTTTCTCCTTGCCTCTGGGATGCTTCCTCTGGGCCAGAGTATTGTACCCAGCATCATCTGCCATAGCAACCCTAAGAGACAGCTGGTGAACAAACTCATTTCTCCTCTGGGAGTTCAGGGACTCTAGGACATTTTTCAGACCACTTTTAACAGTCTTTCAAAGTGGGCTTATGATTCAGTTTATAATGCTTCACAGAGAAATTAGTGTACTAAGTACTGTATACAGTATATGCAGTTGCAAGCTTCAAATCTTGTCCATACAGATTTGTACCACAGGACAAACATTTGGAGACATTGGTGCCAATGAAAATGTGAACTCCAAGAACAAATGGTTATCCAGTATCACCAAAATAAAAAATAACTTTAATAGCCAGAGTTTAAAAATCTAATTCCTACTTTGTTCATCAAACATTTAGACCAGGCTGTATCTTAGCCTACCCATTTATGAATACCTTCTGAGAATAAAGTATAAAAGTTTCAAAACCTCACCCAAGAAATTTTTTTTCTCTTAAAAGACAAATCCGGGACACAGTGAGTTGGATTTTCAGTGAGCAAATGCTAGTTTACTACATTAATGTTTTCCGGGATGCTTTTTGGCCAAATGGGAAATTGGCACCACCAACCAGAATCAGAAGCAAAGCTCAAAGTCAAGAAACAAAACAGAGAGCGCAGCAAAAACTACTTGAAAACATTCCAGGTGAGGCCCCGGGGTTTTACAGAGATAAAAAGGGTATGTTAACTTTATTAAGATGTTTTTCATTTTTATCTATCAAAATATTATTTTTTAAAAATCACGCTTTTTTCTTTTAAGCCATTTCTTATCACTTGCTAAAAAGTTACGCTGAGAATCTTAAGAACTTTTAACTAGGAAAGTATTTTACAGCAAATAATACATTTTGTGCTTTAGAGATAGCCTAAAGTATGTTGTAAAATTTTAGGAATATGGTAAAAATATATTAATTTTAACTGTTAAAACCAGCAGTAGCAATATATTAAGAATATAGTTCCTGTAAATGCCTCATGTTGGAAAGTTTTGAATAAATGTTCTTTTTAAATGTTTGACCATTCATGGCCATTTATATTCCTTATGTCTCTCCTCCTTATACACATTTACTGTGTATGTGACATGTAATGTCCCTCTCACTGACTGCATTGTGCATTTTATCAGTGTCAACATGGAATAAAAACTAAAACTTTCAGAGCTGGGGCTGTATCTCACTAGTAAAGCACTTGCGCAGTGTGTGCAAGTTCCTGGGTTTGATACCCCGCACGACAAAAATGAAAAATGTATTTTTTCAGATACACTTCAGAGCCTTCTTGGACAGCAAAATGCCCGCCATGGTATAATAAAAATATTCAAGGCACTGCAAGAAACAAGAGCCAATAAGCATCTGTTATATGTGAGTAAATTAAAGCCTCCCCAAGGATGAACTATTTATTGGATTTTCTATTTCTGTTCACATATTGCAGATATTAATGCTTTATATTCATAAATACTCTTACTACTTACAACTCTGAACCTGTTTTCTCTGCTTCATTTTGTCTGTTCATTTGGTTAAAAAGAAAAAATGTACACATACACACACCCACTCAGGAATGCAGCATTCTCATTCTTGGATACTTGTTGCCTTGCTTGACTTCTCATGCAACATTTCTGCATGATTGTTTGGTGTTTTTATTTTGGCAGAGCAAACTTTTCCCATCTCCTTTCTGATTATAGTATGGTTTGATGTGGTTCATAGGCCAGGAAATAAATGGTTTATATAATATTCCTCTAGTCACTTGTTAAGTGAGAATAATCTCAGAACTAAAATTAGACTTTTCTCTTAGACATACTTGTTGTCAAAATCTTGGAGAAAAAACCCCACAACTTTCTGTTCTTTTTTCCTTCCATCTCGGCGCAGGTGCTGATGGAACTGCTGCTGATCGAGCTGTGTCCTGAACTGAGGACTCACTTAGATCGACTGAAAGCTGGTCAGGTTTGAGCTGCACAAATAAACCACTGGAGAAATGTCTGTGTCATAATGGACATGAAACATTTTCCTCTTTTCCACAGAGGGCTTGGCTGAGAACCATACTGATTTTTATTTTAGTTACATCCCTCTAGTTTTATGTGAAATAAGTAGAATTGAGGGGGAGGGCAACTTGATGCCACAGTAGGCACCAGGGAAAAAAACTTCTGTTTATTGATTTTTATTTAAATAATATAAATACTTTAAAGATCAACATACTGATCGAAATACAAATGTTAATATGTGATAAGAACCTAGGAAATATTTTTTTTTTGTTTGTTTGTTTGTTTTTTTGTGGGTACCGGGGGGTCGACCTCAGGACCTCGTGCGCCAGCAGGTGCCCGTGCCTCTGAGCGATATCACCGGCCCCTTTTTCATATGTGGGATCCGGGAGTCGAACTCGGGCCCTCGCGCTTGCCGGGCAGGCACTTAAGCCGCTGAGCCATCTCACCGGCCCGGAAATATTTTAAATATTTATGAAAATAGTTTTGTTTTAAAATGAAGAACTATGAATCTTGTACAATAATTTCCTCCCTGAGGACTCTGAACATTCCTATATTATTTCATGTGTATTGAAGAACATTGTCGTGCAATGCTTTATTGTGAAAATTTTATTGTCTTTATTTTTACCAAAGATTTCCCATAGTTTGAAGCATTTGAAGCAATAAAATACAAAAATGAATCACAGTGCTCTATGATGTTTAAGATGCTTAAAAAAAAAAAACACTTGGGCCATTCAAATAGCTATGTGTCTTTTTCTTTAGCAGAAAAACTGTCCACTTAAGTACTTCTGCAAGGAAGTAAAAAGTTTGTTGCCTTTCACCAGACACAAAATAAACATCTGAAATATATGACTCTTTTAGTGCATGAAAAGAGCCAAATTAGTGCTTAAAAATGAGGCATTAGAAATGAGCTGAACCTTGAAAGAATGACATAGGGAAACAAAGAGGAGGAAAATTATTTCAGGGAGCTTGTGGACTTGGTATACCATCAAGTCTTACAGACTACAAGGGGCATTAGGAGAAGTCCAGAGTACAGAATTTTTGTTGTTGTTGTTGTTGTTATTGATAGTGGGGCTATAAACAAGTCACTCAGTCAATTTTCCAGGCTTCATCTGTTAACACAGTGATAAAATACCTTCCCCATTCTGGTCCCTAGAAATAGTGAAAACAAAACATTTAAAAGGTAAAAATTCAGTTTGAATCCATAAAAGAAAAATACTAAATATATTAAAATATAAAGGTGATCTTATCGATAACTCATACTTGCCAAGTTCTTGATGAGAAACAAGTTCTGAAAGGTAAATGATTAAAACTTAGTACACTGAATTTTGTCTTCGAGATTCTTCTAAATTACAGCTCTTAGATATTAAGAATAGCCCAAAGTTGTCTATTTATATGCATAAGAATTATCCTTTAAAGGGCTATTGAAAAGACCATTTAAGGGCCCATGAGATAGCTCAGCGGCATAAGCGCCTGCCTGGCAAGCGTGAGGTCCTGAGTTTGACTCCCGGTACCCACATTGAAAAAAAAAAAAAAAAAAGACCATTTAAGATACATTCAGGGAAAGAAGTAATGTGAAATTGCCAAGCCCAAAGAACTCATCATAACACAGTTATGGGAAATGTCTTTCTTAGTATATTCTATGCTGTCATTTAAACTGCAGTGGTTAAGTTTATACTGCTAATGACAAAAATATTCTGGCTCTTCAATATTTCTTTATAATAAGTTCTCACTTTTTCATGAGGTAACAACTATAATGAATCTTACAGAAGTTTGGATTTTTTTTTAAGAGTAATAATCTGGAAGCTTCAACTCACTTGAGTTAAAGACTACCTCCACTCACAGGTCAAGGTTTACACTGCTGTCTGCAGCATGGCAGTAGTGTGCAGGTGCTGGATTATCAGCTTTCAAGTGTAACTACAGTAAACGGAAATTTAAAATTCTGTGTTGGGATCATAGGCATAGCATATTACCACATATTAAATTCCTATGATTGGGATTTCTGAGAACTGCATTTTATTTACTTTTTATTGTTCCTGCTATCCTGAGGATTGAATCCAGGGCCTCATCCATGCTAGGCAAGTGCTGTACCATTGAGCTACATCGCTGGCCTTGAGATCAAGTAATGAAGATCTAGTGATATAAGCAAGCCAGAACATAAAACAAGAGCAAGTAATTTTCTGCTGTACAGCAGCTCTAGTGATTGTCACCTGCGTATTATCATCCTACCTTGGTACTCAACTGCTTTGAAACTTGTTGAATTTAGTACTCAAGATATTTTGACAAAAACATCGTGTCCCAGTGCTCATTGGTTTGGTACACTACACACAAGCTACAGTTTGTCAGTGTGGATGGCCTCAGTTGCCTTGTGACTCCCTACCCTTTCCAGCCAAAACAATTTGGTACTCATTGTTTCTGGTACTTGTCTTGCCTCTTGGATCCAATTAATGTTGTGTGACAAGGTACTACTCTATTTCTGTTTTCCTACTACTAAGAAGAGACCTTGTTTAAATCCACAAAAAAGGATATTGTGACTTAGGAAAGAAAGTTGTATCAGCTTAATATGTTTACTAAAAAAAGGACATTTAAGGTATTTTTAAGACATCACCTTCATTTATTTCACAGATGTGTACTCATTATACAATTTAACACCCAGCTGCCCAGCTTGAAGCATTTACTTAAACTTACTTTTTTAAAAGTTTATAATGAATAACCAATTATTTATCAATATTTTAGTCTTAACAACTTCAGAAGTAGAAATGCTACACACATTTATCAAAAATGTTATTTGACAGTTCTGCTTCTTTGAATTTCTTTGGCCTGCATTTAATTTTGTGAATTTTTTAAAAAAATTATTTTTATTTGTTATTGTTTGGTTTTTGGGGAGAGGGTTTCACTACATAGGTCAGGCTGGCCTTGAACTCACTATATAGCCCAGGGTGGCCTTGAACTCACAGCAATCCTGCTTCAGCCTCCAAATGGTGGGATTACAGGCATGAACCACCATACCTAGCTCAAACACTGAATTCTGATAACTAAGTGTCAAGGCTAAAGAAAGCATCCAGGCTGAAATCTTAAGTCTCTGGAGCTGGGATTACAGGCGTGTGCTACCACGCCTGGCCTTTTATTTTTATTAGTACATGTTTGCAGTATGATTACATTCATCATGGAGAGTTGGTATATGTACATAACACATCTTAATTCTTTTTACGTTCCCTTCTTCTCCCATCCCTCCATTTCTTAGTCCCCCTTTCCCATCTGCAAAAGATCTATCTCCTATTTCCTCTTAAAATGTTTAAATGACTGAAGCAAAAAATTAGAACTAACAATGTTTTATTCAAAATTCACAAAACTAGCTGGGCATGGTGGCTCACCATGCCAGCCTGGGCTACATAGTGAGTTCAAGGCCAGCCTGGACTAAATAGTGAGACCCTGTCTCAAGAAAGTAAAACCAAACAAAAAATTCACAAGACTAAAAGCCAAAGAAATTTTTTAAATTAAACTTTCAAATGATGTTTTAAATAAGTTTATAGCATTTACACTTTGAGACTTAATAAACTAAAACTGCTAAACCTTCTCAGGTACTCTCTGTTTAAGAAATGAAAATGATGCTTGCTTTATGAATGGTTTCAAATTTAATATAGTCTAGGCACTGGATAGGCCAGGAAGGGGATCTCTGAGGACTCTTTAGCAATCTGATCCTGTGGCTAGGTTTCAGGTTGTAATATTTTACAGCACAAATTTGAGAATGACGGTAACATATCATCTGTTAAATACCCAAGGTAATATAACTTGGAAAGCAGACAATAATAGTCAGATGCTATAAAAATACACACATTGTATGGTGTTAGGATTGATGATCTTTGTTGAAATGCAACGTGGTCTAAATTCTTTGATGAATAACTAAGGAGTGAAGTTCATTTGCCAGTGCAGGATTCAGATGGCAAGCCTTAAAATCAAAGAGAGTCAGTTATTTAGATACATTCTAATTGTTTAGGTCTTTTTACTTTTATCTGTTTTTAAGAATAGTACAGTGAATTTCAGGAAAATTCCTTAAGATTTTTAAAAATTTCCTACTAGAAATAAGGAGATTTCAAATTTAACCTATGCAAAATAGATCATACATTATTATTTAAAAGAGATGAAATTTTATCAGAACCAACAAAAAGGTATTTAAGCACTGATGGTACCATTATACAATTTAAATAAAATGGAAAGCATTAATATTTGACTTCACTTGCTGTTCATCTATTACATGAATAGCAGCATCTATAATTTATTTTGGAATATATAGTTCTGTTAAGCCTAAAGTAAATAGTAATAAGGTGCATAACTTCTAGAAAGTCAAGAATATGGGAGAGATATCAGAGGTTATCTCGTTCAAACTCACCTTGTGCAGAAATTTCCCTTGGGTACCCAGGACAATTGGTCACTAGGTACAGCATTTTCTTGGTTGCTTCTAGTGGCAGTAAGTTACTAATTTAGAAAACTTTAGTTTCCTAAAGTTTTATTAGAACATTCTTCCTTGTATTAAGCTGAGGTTTCCCTCCATGTACTTTAGAATCATTGAAAGGTTCTAGGAAAATATATAATATTTAGAAACCCTAAGTATAGTAGTTGGCAAAGTCACCCAGCCTGGCAGTGGCAGGGCTGAGACCAGGCATGGGTCTCATGACCTTAGGTCCACGGATGACCATGCTGTTGTCTTCCCTTTTTCCATAACCCCCCACTGTTACCCCTGGTTGCGCTCCCTTGCCCACCGCTCCTGTTCTGTAGGACACTCTTTGTTCTGTGACTATCAGTCTGTCACTGTCAGTATCCCCGTGTTTTCTCTTGCTATAAATGAAGCATTCTCTATTTTTCTTCTTCTGCCTCAAATGACATGATTATTTTAGACCCTTCACTCATTTACTTCCTCTAGTTTCTCTCCATTTTATCAGTATTCCATAATATGCAATGGCCAAATTAGATACTGTATTCTAGAGGTCATCTTATTAGGACAGAATAATGGGACTACTGCCTCCCATTATATGGAAAATAGTTCCAACACTGTGATCTGTTTTGTTGCTTTTTCAAGATGTATAACCACCTTTCAGGATATTTTTTACCCAGAATTTTGTCTGCTAGTATTTAGAATACTAAGGGTAGTATTAGAATTGACTTTAGAAATTGGTATAATTTAGAAAGTATTTAGAATTTTTTTAAAGTTAACAAAGATGACTTTGCTCATTGTTCCTATCAACAGAACAGTGTGGCAGTGAATATCCCAAAGGTCATTGTATTTGGTTGTGTACTGTGTTCCTATATTTATGTATTTATACGATTTCGGTACTTAGGAAGTTTTAATTTCAAACACAGTAACCTAAATTTGTGTGCACATTAGGGTCCCCTGGGGAGCTTCAACACATATAAGTGTTAGAGATTGTGATTTAATTCTAAAATCAGGCCTAGGCTGTGGAATTGCCAGGTAGTTTTAATACACAGCCAAGTTCAGGAATCACTGCTGTAATACCAGTTTCAGGCAAAATCCTCAGAAATTTATTCCTTGCTTTGTTCCTCTGGCTCAAGCTGAATAATTTGGTGCTACGTGAATTGCTTTGTACGTTTTATTGTCGTATACTTCTAATTTGGACTCCTGACTCATGTAGGGTTGTTTGGAGTTCCTTTCTTACAGTTACTATTCATAAGGCTCCTCCAATACCATCACTTCGGCCTTTTAAATTTTTGTTGTTGGTGTTCTTGTTTTGTTTTGCTGTACTGGGAAATGAACCTAAGGCCTTTGCACTGAGTTATATCTCTTTTCAAATTTTTTTACTTTGACTGATTGATTGACTGACTGACTTTGAGACAGGTAGGCCCTAGGTAGTCTAGCCTGGTCTTGAACTTGCAGTGATCCTCCTGCCTCAACCTCCCAAGTGCTAGCATTACAGGAGTGTGCCACCACACCCCATTATTATTTTAAGACAGGGTCTCAGTAAGGTGTGCAGGCTGGGCTTAAATTTGCAGTCCTGATTTAGCCTCCCAGAGTGCTAGGATTACAGGTGTGTGCCACAGCGCCCAGCATGGAGTTGCTTTCTTTTAGATGAGAAATCTGTTTGGGATCTAAATAAAGTTACCACGTGGATATTAAAATAAAAGGTAACAGTTACTTGAAATTCATAAATATTCCTCCTAAGTATGATATAATACATTAAAAAACTTTTAAAAATTATATTTCATTAAGAACTAGAATGAAGATACAGGTACACATTTTTTTCTAAGTGAAAGACATGAAATTTTTGGCTTTAAGGTATTGGTGCTAGGCCTTAGGTTGTAGATGGCTACAGATTTGAAGAGACTAATTGGACCTTTTTGTCATCTGAATGTAATTATGCTATTAAGAAATTATCAGAATTGTCTGCAAAAAATCTGCATCCCCAACAGCCTCTTTGTAGACAGGTTGTCTGCTCAGTAAGTGGGAGAAAACAATAATCTGTGAAGTTCAAGCTTCAGATAAAAGCCCAGCAATTTCTATTTGGATGAATTTCTACTTTGTGCTAAAGCTTACTTTAGAATAATAGTTGTTAGCTGTTGCTTCATCTTTTGTGATGCCCAGGCCAAGCTGAAGACACCGTGCATAGTAAAAAGACGCCATGGCTATGCCTCTGTTGATGAACTCTGGAAGACAGTCCGTGACCTGGGCTATCATGGGGATGTCGTGAACCTCATAGTCAGCAATCCTGATAGAAATTGAAGAGGACATCAGTTGGGGTTTACATTTTTACAGAACGATGGGTCTAGAAGTTGTCCTTGTGCTCAGAGTGCTGTGTCTTTACCCCTGTGAGAACTAGGTTTTATGCTGTGTGAGAAGGGTTCAGGGAACAAAATCAGCTCATACCAGAGGAGGATGAAGAGATCACTTGACCGCTTCCCTGTGATCCTACCTATCAGGCTTAATAACCATTAGACAACAAATGGTATGTTTCTTGTAATATTAATATTTTAAGTTTACCATCATCTTGTGGACTTAAACTGAAGGAGGAAAATAGAATTTATATTTCTTTGGATCAAATATTGAAACATTAACTTTATAACTGGCCTATAGTCATATAGGACTAGAAAACACTGTAAGAAACTAGCACATCTATCTTCTTTAAAAATAGGCAAGAAAAAACAAGCTATCTTTTGTAACCTAGACACAAACATGGAGAATCGTGTGAAATGAGATTTACCAACTCCATGTTAACCACATTAGGGGGAACAGGAATGTGGAAAATAATGGGAAGTTCCAAAGATTGTAAAGAACTATTTAAGTCTTAGTTTTAACTAGTATCAGCACTCTCTTGGGAACAGGGGAGATTCCCCCTTTTAAGTGGCCTGCCGGAGGGGGGAAACAGCTCCTTCTTGCCTTCATCCTCTCAGTTGTTGCCCCACATATGCTGGGAGAAGGGACCAATACATGGGCTTTCCTAGGGTATTGCTTTCATACAGTGTGGACAAATAATAACAGAAAGTATGTGGAGGAGGTGGACTCTGAGAAAAGTTTCCATATATTTTATAAGATAAGTAGTGTCAATCTTTTAACTGTTTTATAGCCATGAAACTTTATTTCCATTGCATAGTAATAGAACTGCATGATTGAGGAGTACAGGAAGAAACAGGCTGAACAGATGTTTCTGATATGTCAATGTATGTTAAATACTTTATATACACTTTTTATAATCCTATAAAAACATCTGCTTTGAAAAAAAGCAATGATCTCTTAAAAAGGAAACTTTTTTTTTTTTGAGACAGGTCTCACTATGTAGTTCAGGCTGGCCTTGAACTCCCTATGTAGCCCAGGCTAGCCTCAAACTCGCAGTGATCCTCCTGCTTCAGCATCCTGAGTGCTGGGATTACAGGTGTGCACCACCGTATCTGGTATTAAAAAGGAAACTTGCTTCAGCTAGTAGCACTGAAATTATGAAGATTAATAGCATAGAATTGTACCATCCAGTGTGGTACAATTAGTCATATGTGGCTGTTTAAGTTCAAAAGTTTTAGTCCTAAGTTACATTAGACTCATGTTAAGTGTTCAATAGCCACCATTCTCAACATTTGCAGAAAGATCTGCAAATTGGATAGATCTAGCACAAAATGCCTAGTAGCTGTTGTAAATGCTTTCATCCAGCTTATTTAAATCTTACTGATGTAGTTTGTGTCCCTAGCAAAATTCAGGCATTGCTAGTGTGACAGTATGAAGAGGTGAGTCCTCTGAGACATGATTAGTCATAGGGCTGCTCCTTAGTGGGTGAGATTAAAGCCCTCATCCCTGATTTCAGCTCCCTTCCCAAGCACTCTGACTTGAGAGGACGCAGTGTTCCTCCCTTCCCAGAGATGCAGCCCTTGCCAGCCAACTGAACCTGGACTTCCCAGTCTGCAGAACTGTGAGAAACGAATTTCTATTCATTACCTAGTCTGTGGTGTTCTGTTACAGCAATACAAAATGAACTAGGAAGTCACCTTTTGGAAAATGTAACACACTTTGTATAGAACTTCATCTTGTAGTAATACTCCACGAGATTCCCTTGTGCATAGATGTTCCCGCGCTCTGCAGCTTCCCTTAGGCATTGCAGGGCAGCGTCAGTATCCTGGTGGATGCCTTCTCCATAAAAGTACATGAGGCCAAGCGCACCCTGGGACTCCAGATTCCCATTGCCACATGCTTCTGAATGCCAGTAAAATGCCTAACAAAGAGCACAATTGCATCATTTGATTTATTATTCACAAAATGAAATTACAAAGGAATACTGGAAAGAAAAAGCTCTAATTATAAGATGATATAATAGGAGTTGCCAGGAAACAGTTTCAGCCCCAAATGTATTTCACACTATACTGAATGCATAAGTCTGAAGGAGTGCCAGGGTGGGCCGTGTGTCTACCCACATGCTGGTGAGGTCACAGGCAAGAGAGCTGGGGTACAGGAGATCAGCTTTCCTAGGTTTCAGGCTTCTCATACTCCAAAGCAAGGCTTGAGAAGGTGGAAGACAGCACTAAATGAAAGGCTTGGAGATACCCGCAGAGGCGCAGCAGGGGGAAGAAGAGCCGCTGATACTGAGGAAGAAACGAGAGCTCTGGGGGATCCCAGGTGGCAGCTGCCAAGATCAAAGACGCAAGGACGAGAGCTGTCTGTAGGTCAAGCACAACAGCTTGATGTTCAACTATGATAAGTTTGAGTTTTACAAATTATTTCCAAATTATTTCTGATTTCAGTTATTGAGAATAGTCTTAATTATCATATGCCTTTTACTAATTTGCCATTAATTCCTCTCTTGCAAGTAAGATTGGGCACCACATTTTCTTCTTGCTGTAGGAATTTTCAAAAATGTTCCAATCACTAAGATTATATTTCAGTGAAAATCTTAAATAGATTTAACTTTTAAATAATTCTTGGTATGTTTTACTCATTAGTATTACATACTCCTCAAATCAAAGGTAATATTAATTATACATACTTAAAAGGAATTGGGCCTTAACTTTAGGACTATTCTTCTTTCAGCTTTTATGGTATAATACTTTGTATGTGTAATCTTTTATTGTATACAAAATATTCTCATCTCTGGTATCCTCTAGGAGAGGTAGGGAAGATAGTATTTATAGATAAGTAAAAGGCATGAAATGAACTAAACTACAAACTTTCTTGACATTTTTATGGAAATATAAAAGATACTCAAAACTGTATTTACTCACTGTCTTCGCAAAAAAATAGTGAAATATTAATTTAAATATAATGCTAGCACTAAAAAGAAAAAGGTGTTACCTTTTCTAACTCTTTGGGTTCTTTTGTTGAATAATACAGTCCTAAGATACTTTGAGCCTTCACACTAGCTTTTGGATTTCCATTGTCTGCAGCAAAAAGCCACAGTCTAAAAGAGAAAGCAAGGAGACTTATTCTTTGTTTCGGCATTTCAACAAAACAAAATTTTGTTTTCAGGTAAGGTTACCTTTCAGCTTCCTCATCTGACTGATTAACACCTTTCCCTTCATAATAAGCTCTTCCAAGGTTAAAGGCAGCAGCGAATTTTAAATGTCTTGCTTTGGGACATGGAGAATCAAGAATTCTCTTCATATAGTCCACTCCTTTTTCCTTCCACAAAGGAAAAGAACAAACAAACAAAAACACCTTATTTTAAGTTTTATCCAAATTGAATTTCTTTGTTCTAATAATGTACCATATTTATATTCTGACATGAATACATAATATCACAACACTTGAACAAAACAACTTACAGCATCTGCAGTGGTCCCCAGCCCATCATAATACATTACTCCTAGCTGGTAAGTTGCTTGATGATCTTTATCCTTGATATCTTCAAACTGTTCTAATGCCTCTTCATACCATGCCTATAAGTCCCCAGAAAATGATTATTTTATTATGACCTTAAAGTAATCCCAAGCTGAGGCACCATGAGGTTATTTGTGCCCAAACATACACAATTAACAAGCAATATAGCTGTACTGAAACCTGTGGCCAAAGCTGAGAGATCACGCTCCGAGCCACTGGACTATGCCATAGCAGAGTGACAAGTGCATGCTGAGTTCTCACCAGATACTTGTTTGTAGAGAGAAAGTGGGATATGGGTGAGTAACTCCCAAATATTCACTGGATCATGAGGGACGGAGGACAGTCCCTTTTCCTTTGGGGTTCAATGAAGAATCAAAGCTGTATTACTAAAGCAGGGATAGTTTGCATTTCTCTTCAGTCTGCCTCCCATGCTGTCTCAGCATAATGTGGATAAAAGGGAGACTGACTCCACGCTATATAGAAACACACAAAGCTACTTTTAAGTACAGTACTGGATAAGAATTGGGGCCTTCAATTATTAGTAATATGAAAATATTTTAAATATTTTGAGTAAAATATAAAAATTTTTATAGTGTGAAAAAGAATTTTTTAAACACCAAACTGATAGCAGTATATCATACTTAGAGTAATTTGATAAGATTTCCCTGATATAACGATGTAAGGAATACAATATGAAATTTGTTTCTGAGGATCTAACAATAGATTTATAGGGAATGAATACAAATAAATAAATGATACCTCTTCAAAATATAGTTGACCTCGTAGGAAATAAGCCAGAGCATCCCCTCTTCTTATTCTTTCCTTCAAGAGCTGCAATGCCTTATCCACCAAAGCAGCATGGCTGTAATGATCTGATTTAATAAAGTGAAAATTCCACGAACCATGTAATGTGAATTTTCTCTTGAAGTAATAAATTATACACAGTTCACCTGATACTATTAACTTTATTTTCTTACCTACTTCGTATTCCTAAATCTGGCCTCTTTAGCTCAAGCAAAAAATATTACCTAAAAAAGGATTATCATAGTACCTAACACCTTACCTTGTAATACTGATTTTCAAACTAATACTGTGCATTACCAAGTAGGAGCTCTAACAATACAGTCTCTGTGCATATATTGGTTTTTCTTTAGGCAAAGCTGTCTTCTAGGTGAGTTAAATTTTTAACCTAAAGCTTAATTAGAAAGACTCTAATCAAATCAGCTGACCATCTCCAACTTAATTTCTTAAGTCTATAGAAAAGAAATTGGTAGTTTTATATGCCCATTTTAAGTAAAGCACAGTGGTATTCTCTTTAATAGAACTGACATTTGGCTTCCTCTTTCTGGAAGAACATCCTTAAAACCTGAGAGTAAAATCAGAATCAGGATTGAATTCTGAGACTCTTCCACTTACAATTTGGTACCAGATTAAATTGCAATTTCACAGATTCTTGCAGGAAAGTTTCATGAAGGATCATAAAAGTAACTGCTTCCTTGAAATCAGTAAGACACACATTTCTTGTCTTGTTTATCCTAACATAATGAAATTTTAGTAAGCATATTTTTCAAGGGAAGATTAAATACCCATATTTGTACCAGTGTTTTCCTTTCTCCATTGGAAGAATTTTTGGTGCTTAGCAACATATTGAGATATAGAGGTATAAAAGGGATTCTTGGGCAACTTTTCACTGGTCAAATTCATCCTGTTTCCACAATGTGTATTCTGTAAACAAGAATAAAAAATAAAATGGCAGAAATTTCTTTCTCCAGAAAAGTGCAGAGGCTCCATTCCCAATTGATACCCATTACAACACTGCCCCCCAACCATTTCCTAACAATATGACACCAAACTACCAGTTTTGAGATCTGAACATTCTTTCCTAGGAAACCAGGACCCTCCATACCTGTAAGACAGCCATCCTCCATTCTTTTGCATAGCACAGGATTGATGAAGAAACCAGTTTGCAAGTCCTCTCTGACTACAACTCTGCCGTGAGTCATGTCACCCACCCCTACTGCTGCCATTTAGTGGGAATTCGTTACACTGACAATAGATATAGTTCTTGTGTACTGGTTTGGACTTTGTATGGCTTTGTAACTTAAGCTCATCAGACTAATTCATTTCACATGAAAGCATTTGTTGGTGCCGGGAATATAGCTCAGCAGCGCAGCACCTGCTTGGCAAGTGTGAGACGAGGTCTAGAGTTCAATTCCCGGTACCCGCCCCCCCCCCCAAAAAGAAAGCATATGTCTATTTTACCTGGGAATATACTTTATTTTAGTTGTGTTGTTCAGTTTTGTCTTCCTGTCTGTATTGGATTGCCATGTCATTAGATTGGTCAGAGTTGAATGGTGAAGCAGAGTCTTCATATAAAATGTAGAGGCCACCTCATTTGGGATGAAGAAGTCCAGGTTGGCTCAGGCTTGGGAGGTTGTGAGACAGCAAATTCAGTTGCTATGCTCCTTTGATTATTCCTTGGCATTCTACTAGTATAGCTCACTTGAACCAATCAAGAACAAGCTTTCAGGCCAGGTTCCTGATTGGTGCTCAAGAGAACTCAAGAGACCCTTAGTGTGATTGGAAAGCTGCATTTATATAATTACAAGATAAGTTGCTTCATTAGATGAGAATGAGATGCAGAAAAAGGAGGTAATTCAGTATTTTAGCGAAAAGCAGAATCCGTGAACTATCTTTGTGATTTTGGAATCTTTTTTAAGAGTCAATTTCCTCATCTGTAGTTTAAACTATTACAAATAGTTTGAAGTAAAAGATTCAAAAACGTCCCTTCCTAGATACATATAATTATTTCATTATATGATTCCCCAAATCTATGGTTTCATTAATGAATATAAAATTCCCAATGTGGGCCGGTGACATGGCTCAGCGGTGTAAGCGCCTGCCTGGCAAGCGCAAGGTCCTGAGTTCAACCCCGGGTACCCACACAAAAATAAATAAATAAAATTCCCAATATATTAAAGGGTGAAGAAATATTAGGTAAGGTATTTAGAAGAAAATACAAATAGGATAATGCAGGTAGTGTGCACTATTCATTTATTACCCAGAGACTGATTCAGAAGTTTTCACTTTCACGGAAGACATTAACCCAGTATGCTACTATACACAAAAAAGGTTACAAAAATCCTTGACATATTCATGGTTATAATAGCACACATGGTTTTTGTTGCTGTAGCTTAAAAGAAATGTTGGAGCAGGTCTGGAAAATAATATTTATTGAGCCCTTACTAAATGTACTGGTCTTAGTTCTAAGTGCTTTACAAGCACCATTTCTATAAAACTTTATGCAATAGGGACTATTAATAGGAAACTGAGGCATGTTGATAGAGGTAATTTATGTGATTACTCATTGGGAGAGCTGGGACGTCCTTACACCTATGCACTTTATTATTCTATTCTGTCTCTCTAAAATATCAAATTGTTTTTTTTTTTTTTTTTAACACGACAGGACTCCTATAACTTGAAATTTAGTACAGTACTTTTCAATATGAGAAAATAACTAAGATAGAAAAAAAAGCAAGGGTATGTTTTCTGCCAAATCTTGAGATTTGATATAAAATCATTTGAAGCCTGACAACTGTTTGCATAACATGTTGTAAATTTAGAAAATTCTGTAATAGAAACTGTAGACATTACTTGATAATATAGAATCTGAAAGAAATATGTGATTTTAAAAAAAGAAAGGTAAGTGTAGTGGATACTGTGGTGCGCTCCTCTTTCAGTTAGTGTCCCTATCCCCAGCTTCTGTGAATGTGAACTGAAAACAGCCCGCAGCTGTTCCCTTTCTATAGCTTGTTCCCCAGTCAAACTTGAGTCCCCTCCAGGACACTTCGCTCCAGCCTTGTTGCAGATCGACCATGTAATGGTTTATATCTAGATGTCCCACAGGAGCCTCACGGTCTCCTAGGTTGGAAAGTGATTGGATTATGGGGGTTTATAGCTGACTTGCTGGTAGGAGGTGGAGTGTGGTCTGAGGAGGGTCAAATAGCCACATGAATAAAAATGTTTAGAACTACCCCGTGGGTTACTGCCTAAGTTTAACAACAAAAATTTTATGATTACAGAACTACCGTATGAGTCTGATTACAAAATAAATGATATAAAGAAAATTAGAAATAAAAGATTACTTAGAAGAAACTGAGCTAGTCCTCTAAAGTACAATAAACACGTATTTTTACGGGGGAGCCACTTAAGATTTTACAGAAATACACGGTTGGAGATTTGTGTTTTAGCTAGATTAACGTGGGGAGAGTGCTCAGGAAGAGAAGAGTTTGTCAGTGGCTCCAATTTGAACTGAATTTTTAGTTTACAAAAGGGAGCGAATGACTAAGCCGAATCGTTCGAACAGCTCTCGGAGAGTCATCTTCCCAGTCCTGCCTCCCGAGCACCCCGGGGTGACCCCTGGCCCAGCGGGGAGAGCCCCTAGTTCTGATTTTCCCAGGAAGCGTCCCAACAGGGCGATGACAGCCACAGGTTTCCTCTTTCCTGCAGACTACGCACGTTTGCACGAGTGCACTGGTGTTTCACCCGCTCCCCGCGAGGGGACTTTACAGCGGCGGCGTAGTTCGTGGCGTCCCCACTCCGGGCACGGCTCGGGGGACCGCATTTAATTCTGGGGAGGGGCAGTTCCTGTGGTAAACCCCGTCCTCCCACACACAGGAACGGGCCCTGCTCTGGCTTTTCCTTCCTAAACTTCCGGCCTCGACGAGGGCCGCCTCCCTCCTCCGGCCGCCGCCACGGCGCCAGCACCGCGCACAGCGGCTCCAAAGGCGGGGTCGGAGCACAGCTACTTAGCGTTGCCTCTTTCCTGGTTACGTGCGCGGGCGCAGAAACCAAAACCTTCGCCCGCGACTCCCGCTTCTCCAGCGGGATTAAAAGGCTTGGCACCCAGCCGCGATACGTGACAGACTGAACACGCCTCATGGCAGACGCTGAACTCTAACCGCCCTGGGTAGTGTTCTCCCAGCCCACGGCCTTCAAGGCGCACGCGTGCTGGGTCTCCCGGGGCGGCCTGGGGCCCGTGCCGAAGTGGGCGGGCCCGGCGCCTCATAGGATGGCCAATCGGCTGGTGAACTCGCGCCTCTGGCTCCTCCCCTCTCCCCAGCCAGCCCAGTGTAGGTCCTGGCTGCACGTGTCAGTGTTTGGGTACGTGCGGTAGCCGCAGGCTCGGGAAAGTTCCGGCCGCTGAGGGTTAGGTTGCTGGGGCGCGGTGGCCAGGGTCTTTAAATTCTCACGCACTGGTGCAGGCCCGTGCATTCTTACCTGCCGCTCTGCAGCGACTCTCTTACTACTCTGCATTCTCAGGGACTCTTGTCATCTGCTTTAGGCGAGAGATGCTGCTGCTTGATTGCAACCCGGAGGTGAGACTGGGGCCCCTTTGTCCTGCCGGATAGAGTTTCCTTCCAGATGGGTCAGGCGGGCCAGCGAGGGTGACGGTGGTCTGACTGCTCCGTGCAGCCAAACTGAGCCTTATAAGATTTTGATGGCTTTTGTAGTGGTTGAAGTTCTAACTGGGAAAGAGCTCAGGACTGAACAAAGGTGAGAGAGATGCTGAATCTGTTCTCTTCCTGCAGGCGGATGGTCTGAAGCATCTGCTGCAGACTGGGTGTTCCGTCAATGCACCCCCGGATCCCTGTGAGCAGTCGCCTGTCCACTTAGCTGCAGGTGGTGGCTTTGCTTACTTTCTTCTCTGGCAGCTGCAGACAGGCGCTGACCTCAACCAACAGGTAACTAGGTAACTAATTGTTGCTGTATACCACCTGCTCCTCCGCCTCAAATTCACAGACATTTCCTACTAGCTGCCAGTCTGTCCATTTGGTTCAGCTGTTACAAACATGTCTATAGCAGGTATGTCCTGCAGAAATACAAGACACTTAATTTAAAATATTTTAGTAGCCACATTAATGAAAAGGAAGTATTTAGTAATTTAACAGAATTTGTAAAAATACTTGAATATGTATCCAGTATAAAGAAATTATTGATTCCCGGTACCAAAAAAAAAATCATTGATGAGCTGTTTTACATTTTCTTTTCACGTCTCACAATCCAGTGTGTCTTACAGGATATCTCAGCTTAATCTGGCCACAGTTTCTTTTGATAGTTTTCAGCTTCCACTGAATATTAAAGTGTGGTGAATTTTAAATTGTAAACTTTTTGGCTTCCGTAGAATTGTTTTGCTTTCATTAAATTTTAATGTTTGTAGATGTGGCCACACATTTTTATTAATGAAAACTTTGTACTAGATAGCACACTAAGGGAACGGTATTACAAATAAAAATCTTGAATTAAAAAAAATCCAGTCTGTACAATGCCATTCTAACTGGTTTCCTTAAATAGCTAATCTTAGACTTCACTCACCAACTTTCACAGATACGTGCTTTCAGGTGAGACTCTAAAATGCCTTCTTTTCCTAAAGGATGTTTTGGGAGAAGCTCCACTCCATAAGGCAGCTAAAGTTGGCAGCCTGGAATGCCTTAGCCTGCTTGTAGCCAGTGAAGCCCAGATTGAGTGAGTATGAAATATGTAAATGGCTTCAAATTTTGTTTTCTTGGATTAAACTAGTCAAGAGTCCTGATGCTTCTTAATTGCATGTGCTTTTAAAATAATGCTTGCTTAGTTAGTAATGTAGGGTTATTTACATAGTTATGTCAGTGATATAAAATATCAATTTGAGTAAGTGGTATAAAAATGGATCCCAAGCAATCGGAGGTGCAATTCTGTTCATTATTCCACTTCATTTTTGCCTTAAGGCTCATTCTATAGAAATTTTCCTTGAACACGTTTGGGCACTCATTCACTGTGTTGAACACCAAATATCTTGTATCCATTCAACAATGGAATGCCCACAGGATGCAATGGTGAGCAAGAATAAAATTTCCCTACGTGTTTTTAACCTCTACTTTTCATCCATAGTATAAGCCCAAAATTCCTTTGTTAGGAACATAGGAAAAAAAGACTAAGTATCAATTTTTACTTAACTCAGTTTTTTTCTAATTTCAGTCTATGTAATAAGAATGGGCAAACAGCTGAAGATCTTGCCTGGTTATATGGATTTCCAGAATGTGCCAAGTTTCTTACAACAATTAAATGTATGCAGATGATAAAGTCAAGTGAACAACCCATTAGGGATCACTGTGTTCCAGTGCTCAGACAGAAACGAAGTTTCGGAAGTACAGAAAATATAAATGAGAAAAGGAAGTGTTGGTAAGTATGTAAAACTGCTGCTTTTTTTCCTTCCTCAAGAATCTTTTAGCATAGTATTTATTGTTCCATTTAATTACTGACGCTTTTATTTCGGTACTCTCTATTTTCTTTCTTTTTGTGGTTGGGGGAGTGTGCTAGGGATTGAACCCAGGGCCTTTGCACTGAGCTACATCCCCAGGCCTTTAACATTTTTATTTATTTTGAGACAGGGTCTTCTAAGTTACCCAGGCTGGGCTCAAACTCGCGATCCTCCTGCTTTAGCTTCCCCGTGCTGGGATAACAGGCATGCACGTCTGTGCTTGGCTTTCATTTTCGTTAACATTTTAATACTGGTAATAGTTACTACTACTACTGTACTAGATTCTAGAGACCAAAATTTGTCCTGCATAGTGGGAGTTTGGGGAGAAAACCTTTTTTTAAAAAAAGTTTTTAATGTTAACATGTTTTTTAAAAACAGATGTCATATCGGTTATGAAGAGGCTCGAAGCAGGGCTTCATTCAACGAAGATCCACAAACGATGGCTTTGGGTTACCATATGTGTTTAAACTCCGAGGTGGAGGAACACTTTCTTCCAAGTGAAGAGAACATTTACGAATACATGTATTTACATGCCTGTAATATTTTGATTGTGCATGTTTTAAGTTATTAAAGGAATGTCTAAAGAATAAAATCTCTGTGCAGTATTTACTACTTTTTTAAAAGAAACATCATTTAAACCATCAAACTATACCCAGGATTTAATTTGAAATTAACTTTTTTATTAATAAATTTATAATACCACTTTACTACAGTCTTTTGCATCAAGACAATTTAAATAATATTTGGTCGCTGAGGAAGACATAAGTTATAGTACGCATCCTTGTTCCAAAAGTCTGGGCCCTTCCATCCACACCAGCCCTGGATTTGAGAGAAGAAAGGAACACTTTTTACAGTCACCAGAGACTACACCATAGAAGCTGTGCTATAAAACTGTCAACAGGACATGAGATCAAGACGCAAATACCTATATAAGGACTAAGTGTAGAAAAGTAATACGGATCTTTAAACTTTTAATGCTACATTATTTAATTATAGAAAGCATCAAAAAAGAAAAACCTTCCAGTAACTGTTAGTCCAGACACTGCACTGCACTGGTTCTGAGAAGCAGTTTCGCATGGCTGGTAATTGCTATGATGTAACGACAGCCTACGTGCAGACCGCTCCTCTTAATCCACAACAGACTTCGATGTGTACCTTCCGGTGTCATCTTGGCTAAGGTGAAATACGGTAGTGAGAGTTCTGAGTTTGCCCATGAGGTGAATTTTATGTTCTTTCATTTCCTTCAGGCCATAACCAGTTCTACTTCCTACCACGTCCATATTAATCCTTCAGCAGAGAAAATTATTTTCAAATGGAATCTCATTATGAATGAGAGTTTATCAGATTTCAGGGCCACTGATTTACTTTCTTAAGAACAAGTTGATGACTGGCTTGTTTTACTTTATTATCAAATTAAATGCTTTGAGAAATACTTGCAAGGGGGCTAGCTGAGGACTCTTAAAATGCCACTAACTGACAAGTACTGGGGTTATTCCTTTAACTAACTCTGAAGATGCTGGGTATTCTGGCAGGGACCTAGAGTCAAAATCCATAGTATCTACAGAAGACAGTATATTAGCTCTGTTTTTCAGTGTGGAGGAGGGAGGGTTGATTGGAAATGTTATTTTTATTTTTCCACTATTTTATTTGATTATAAAACTAAGACACACATTGTAAAAATTCAAACAAGATCAAAGTTTTAAAAAAAGAAAGAAGAGAACCAGTTCTCCCTCTCTAGGTAAACACCACTAAGATTGGATCGTTGTTTTAAACCTGTTTGTTAATAACCTATTTTTAACTCATTTTTTCTACAAAACAATATATTTCATGTCCAAAAGTCTCTTAACAAATATAAAAAACTTTATATATATATATATCCCTGTTCTAACCTTTTTTGTGATACTTTCCCACATGTAGGCCTCCTGGAAACCAGACCCAAAGTTTTTTTTTAAGGGAAATGAGTAGAAAGGGTGTCAAAGAGCAAGTATATGGGGGCCCATGCCTCCTCTTCAAGATGACTGGCCTGGGAATGTCGAAAAGAGCCCCCCAGGACGGTAGAGTCTGGAGGTGGCAGAACTTCCCTGCAGCCTCGTAGATGGCGGGAGCCTGGTAACAAGGTTCTACTGATTGGCTGCACCTTGGCTTCATGGCTTCTTACAAGTACTACTGGATCAAGGGGGTTTCTGCTGTTGCAAAGTTCTATGGAAATGTAAGTAGCAAAGGAAGACTGTACTGCTTAGTAACTAGTCAGGGGTGACGCCTTCCTCTATCTCAGGAAACCCAATCTAGATTATTCCATCTAGTGCAAAGCCAGCCAGAAAGAAGCAATCTTATTACCCATGATAACTCTTCAGATGAAAATAACTGAGGCTTCTCCCTCCTTTAAGATAAAATCTAAATTCCCGGCTTCTCTGCTGATTCACTACCCTTGGAACTGGACAGGGTCATCCTTGCCATTCATGGCTCTAAGGGGTCCCTCCACATAGCATCAGCCTTGTAAACCCATTGTAGACAGCATTATTTTTTTCTTGAGAATCCTCTCCTTCTCTGTCCTTTTCCACTAGACCATGAGCTCCTGAAAAATCTTTTAAAACTTCCAGTGCTCAGGACAATGGCTGGCACATACTGGCTACTTAAATGTTTTGTTTTATTTTGTTTTTTATTATTTGGTTTTTTTGAGATAGGGTCTCACTATATAGTCTAGCTGGCCTGGAACTCACTATGTAGCCCAGATCCTCCTGCCTCAGCCTCCCAAGTGCTGGGATTACAGGTGTGCACCAGCACACCTGACTTTAAATGTTGAGTGAAAGAACCCTTTGCTATACAAACAGTAAATATTGCTACGATTTTCAGAAAGATAGGTGCACTCATCAAAAACCTTTCATAGACTTAAAATTCCAAATGACTTGAAAAGGAAAACATTTAACATTTTCAGAACATATTTATATCCTGTTAGTATTTACTCTTATCATTAACAAAACTTTAATAAACTGAGGACATGAGAGTTCTGCTATACGCGAAGACTAAGAACTTTCAACATATACATTAAAACATTTTATCCTTAGGATTTTAGCAAGCTAATGTAGTTATGAACAATGTAGTTCTGAAAATAATCTCACCAGTGAATTTCAATGTTAAACCATCCCATTTTCCAGTAATTCTGCTTTTTAAAAAGCAGCCTAATTAAGCTACAACTTCAAAGAGAAACCTTTCTTTGATACTAAGGATACTGATTTAAGTGGCAAAAATGAGTAAAGGGTAATAGGATATTTTCATTAGTTTATGATTTAAAAAGTCATACATATTCTCTGTAATTTTAATATTTGGCAAAGAATATGTTATTTAAAATTCAGGTTATTATGTCTTATAATATTTGTCTCCTAAAGATTTAGTACTGAATTTTCATATGTGAGAATTAGTTCCCTGTAAATCAATTTAAATTTATACTTTCATTAGATGATTTGGTAGGCATTAACACATACTTTTAAATCTGTCTTAACCTCAGAACCTTTACAGAAGAAGATCAGGTTAAATAGTTAAACCTGTATAATGTCCAGCATTTTGCTTAGCTATTTTTTGTTAATTCTAAAATTGTAAGTTTTTATATTCCAGTCTTCTATTTCAAGACACTGATAAACCTTGGTATATCTGTTTACGCAAAGCTATAGAATTTCCAAAGGAATATATTTATGAGCTTTGTGTTTCATTAAGTTTGAGAACTGAGAAAGTTTTCATATAATTTAAATTTTGTCTTTTGCAATTTACATTGTCCCGCTTGGCCTCCATAGAGACGTAATTGCTGATGACAGCCTTGGAACCACTCCCTACAGTGAGGCTCTGCCCTCGCACCTTGTTATCTTTCTTTTAAAAACGAGTTAGTTGTCCTTTTCTGAGTTCTTTGCTTTGTGTTTAAATTAGTGTTAAACAGACACCGCACTTACCTTTTCTAAAATAACTTGCAGATCTTCAGCACCTGTATAATGTGGGTCTAGAATCAGAAATTTTATCTCTCCTGTCATTTCATTCCATGCAACTCCTAGTATTGTGTGGGCCAAAACTCCTCCCCCTAGAGAAGAAGAAATATGAAATATAGGAGGGCATAGACTAATTTCAACTGACTATTCAATTTACATTTAAAAAGACTAATCTAAAACAGCATTAAAATTGACTGTCCTACATTGTAAAAGGCCTGGATGTCAAATATACTCTGAAAAGATAAAATTGCACCTGTAACACAGCTTATGCTCTGTGAATTGCCTAAGCCAGACAGAGCTGGCCACGGAGAGTCCGAACTCCTCCCGACTGAGTAACAGCCGCTGTCGCAGATGCTGCTGCATCTGCTTGGAGTATCTTTGGTGAAACCACCATCCACAAACATTCTTTCTGATGCTCTGCTTATGTCCGCCTACCTTCAGTTCTCACATACCAGTCTCAGCTTGTCTTCTGTTATCACAGGCCAAGTTTTGTTCTTTACAGAATCATGCATCTTTAGGTCTATTTTACAAATCCAGCCCAGAGAGGTAGGTCATTTGCACAGTGTCACACAGCCAGCCAAGTTAGTGGCAGAACCATGGTTCATGATGGTGCTCTCATAATAGTGCTCTCAGTTCTTTGAATGTTTAAATACAGTTATCACTTCTTAACTTTTATTTGTGCTTATTATCTTTTTTTATAACCTCTCTATTATCTTAGAAACTTAAAAAAATTCAATGAATATGTGTAGTGTAAAAGTTAATTTTAAAATAACTGATTTTATGCAACATTAAAACTTTATACTAATAAGTTTCATTATTCTCCACACTGCCAAAAAGGTCCAAGATGTCCAAACACCTTACCAATCATTACTGGAGTGCCTTCGCTCTGGAAATGATAAGCCAGTGCCCGTCCTTGGGAGGCCATTTCTGAACCTTGGCTAGAAAGAAACCACTTTCATTAGATGAACTATTCCCAACACTAAGATCAAATAATGAGTTTGGGGAGCCAATATTTTTTACCTTTTTGGTTTGTTATTGCAAAAAACAATATAAGCTTAAATAATATAAGTTTAGGGAACTCAAGTAAAGAGGAATTTAAAGCAACATAAACTCTAAATAGTTAAGGCCACTTTAGAAACTCCATTTGACCCAGCTATTCCTAAGTATCTTCTCAAAAGAGTTAAGAACATCGTATTATAATGATACATGCATACCCATGTTTACAGCAGCACAATTCATAATAGCTAAATCTTGGAAGCAGCCTGTATGTCTAGCAACAGATCAATGGATAAAGAAAATGTATTCACACACAATGGAGTGCTATTCTGCCATCAAGAAGGTCAAACTTGAGTCATCTGTTTGAAAATGGATGCAACTTGAGACCATAATATTATTAAGTGAAATAAATCAGACACACAAGCTTAAGTATCTCATGATTGCTCTTTTTTGAGAAACACAATTATAAATAAAGAACAAAATAAAAGATAGGTAATAGGAAGTAGGGAGAGAGATTTTTCTCAAATGGTAAGAGGACCAAGAAATGGAGGGAGAAGGGAAGGAGAGAGAAGGGGATGAAAAAAGAATTAAGATGTGTCATGTACACGCACCAACTACCCACAAGGAATGTAAATATTATGTAGTGTAAACGTACTAGTAAAATATAAAAACAAAACAAATATTTAAGGCCACTAGTTGTGCTAAGAAAGAAGCAAAAAATCTTGATTATTGCAGAAAGAATGTTCTGGAATTTTAACATTAGACTGAAACTGGTCACCTTGATGCCCAGGGCTTTTATGGGTAGATTTAATTACCAGAAAAATTAGTCCGAGACTCTTGTCTTTTCGCTCTTGGACTTCTGAGTTTGTATTTTCTCATTTTAAAATTAGGACTAATAATACCTGCCCTCTCTACATGATAAAGGATATTCTACAACTAAAATAGAATGAAGTCGTTATGTTTTCAAGTGGAACATTATATTTTAGGGAGTATTTCAATGTATTATGCAATTTTTATTTTTGAGAAGAGAAAGATGGGCTGGTGAAGGGAGGTGCAGATGTTCCTCAATTTAAGGTTATATCCCATTCTGAACTGAAAATACTTTAAGACAAAAATACATGCGCTACACCTAATCAACTGAACACTGTAACTTAGCAACACTGTATTTCCCGTCACGATTGAGTGGCTAACAGGGAGCTGGGATTTGCTGCTGCTGCCCTACATCACCTATGCTACTACATATCACCGACCAGAAAAAGATCAAAATTCAAAATACATTCTGTGGTTTCTACTGAATGCATATTGCTTTTGCACCACTGTGAAGCCAAAAAATTAAGTCAAACTATCACATAAGTGGGGAACTGGCTTTATTTATTTATTTTTTTGGAGGTGCCAGATGGTGCTAAACCTTAGCACCTTCGCTTAACAGGGAATGTATAAATAATGTTTTAATTTACCAAATATTTTCACTTTTTAAAAAATATTCTTTGCGGGCCGTTGAGATAGCTCAGCAGCATAAGTGCCTGCCCGGCAAGCGTGAGTCCTGAGTTTGACTCCCAGAACCCACATAAAGGAAAAAAAGGGCCGGTGATATCGCTCAGTGGCACAAGCGCTTGCTGGCAAGTGTGAGGTCCTGAGGTCAACTCCCGGTACCCACATTAAAAAAAAAAAAAAAAAAAAAAAAAAAAAAATATATATATATATATATATATATATATATATATTCTTTGCTACTTAATCTGTCATTCTTTATCACTGATTTCCACAACCACTCCAAATTCCAATTGTGAAATTGGACATTAATTAAAGTACTTGGACAATAAGGATACTGTTACCGTAGTTAACAACAGAAAATATGTTTTAAAACATAAACATACAATAAGGAGTAAGTTAGTTATGGTCAGAGAAAGTGATATTCATTATTTTGTATTTTCTCATTTTAATATTTGAATTGTGGGAAAGATTATATATATTATTTGGACACATTATTCGTTTATTAACCTTGTAAGAAGCAAAAGAGCTGGAGGTAAACAAAAAGGTCAATCATAGATCAACATTTGATTTTCTCCTTGTAAGACTTTTTGAAGACTGAAGCCTAAAAAAAAATTATACTTTTTCCCTGGTAGTCTAGTGATTTATTAAAAACAGACGAACAAACAAACAAACCAACAAAAACAAGCAAAAAAAAAAAAAAAGAAACCTGAAGAAAAAAACCCCAGAATTTCTATATATAACCTCAACTAAATTTAACTTTTTTTTTTTTTTTTTTTTTTTTTTTTTTTTTTTGGTACCGGGGGGTCGACCTCAGGACCTCGCGCGCCAGCAGGCGTCCGTGCCGCTGAGCGATATCACCGGCCCCTTTTTTGTATGTGGGATCCGGGAGTCGAACTCAGGCCGTCGCGCTTGCAAGGCAGGCGCTTATGCCGCTGAGCCATCTCACCGGCCCAACATATTTCTAACTTTTCCTTGTGTTGGCAAAAATTAGGCCTAGATTATGCAGGTATATATCATTGTTTGTTAACCCAGAATCTTCTAAAAAAATAACACCCCCAAAATGTTGCATTAAAAAATGAGACTCATAAAGCAGTGAGAAATGAATAAGGAGTGAAAATAAATGAGGAAAAAAAGATACAATTTTTCTATTATTTTAATAAAAATGACGAACTGTCACTTTCAAATAATTTATCTATTTTTTAATGTGTCCTTACCTGACAAAGAGTATTTTTGAAGTTATACCAATCAATTGGTTTAGTACCAGCTGTACTTCAATAGATCCAATCCATTGCCGTGATCCGACAAATGTTGCTGGTTTGTCACCGGCATCAACTAGAGCCTTTATGTATTTAGAAAATATTAAAAAAATCCATATACCAGATAGCTATTAAAAATTACATTTACGGCATTTTCCCTAATTACCAGTACAAGAATTTTTTTTCTTCAAAATAGAAATAAGTCTACACCATGAGGTAATAATAATTATTAATGGTATATTAACTGCTAATGGAATGTATAATTGATTATAATTTAAAATGGTGTGTTCTGTACCTGCTGAATTTCTCTATGTGTTGGAATGGGGCTCTCTGTGTATCCCTGATGTCTGAACCAAGAGCAGATAGTCTGCAGTGATCGGTAGGCACAGCCCCAGCCATTGTCATCTATCCGATCCTGCATATAATGATGATAACCATATATGCCCTGGACCACATGAATCTATATGGAAAGAAGAAATATAGTAAATTATTAACTTAAGACAGAAGTACACAGACTATATATATATTTGAAGTCATGTTTGCTGTTCTAAGAGCTGGACTATTACTTTAGATCCTTTTAAACATGTCTCCATAGAACTATGGTTTAACACTGTAACCTCTTGGTTAAGTAAAGGTCCAAAGTCTTCACCAATGGTCCCCAAAGACCCCCCTTGTGGCCTCAACTTCATCTCCTATACTTTTCCCTGTTTCTTACTCCGCTATAGATTCAATGTGACCTCAGAGTCTTACGGTTTTCCTGGTTGGGAACACCCTTTTCCCTAACAGTTTTTTTTTTTTTTTTTTTTTTTTTTAATGTGGGTACCAGGAGTCAAACTCAGGACCTTGCGCTTGCCAGCAGGCGCTTGTACCACTGAGTGATATCACTGGCCCATTTTTTTTCCTTTATGTGGGTACCGGGAGTCAAACTCAGGACCTCGCACTTGCCAGGCAGGCGCTTATGCCGCTGAGCTATCTCACTAGCCCCCTAACAGTTTTATAGCTTGTATCCTTCCACATTTAGTTCTCTGTTCAAATGCCAGAGACCTCTTCTGACCATAATCTAAAAATGGCATGCTCATTCTCTCACCACCCATTCTCTGCTTTGGTCGTCATCTTTATTCTGCCTCCCCCTTTAAAAAGTTTTCAAAGAATTTATCACTATTTAACATATAACTTACTATCATTTTTAAAATATCTGCCTATCCATACCAATATGAAAGCTCAATGAGAGCACACAGTATCTTATTTATTTCTGGGCCCAAGCTTCTACAACTCGCACACAGTTGATATAAATATCATTGAATAAATGGTGACTGAATGAATAAAAGAAGGAATAAAGTAATATATAAACAAACAAATGAAGAATCCATATAATGCGGTATAGGCAAAATGTTTTGGCAATTTTATAAACCTTCAATTGATTACACTATAGCCCAGGGTTATTATTTAATGACATTAAGATAAAGATTGATATAATTCTTACTTGTAGTATAATGCTAAGAATATATATGTCTTTTTCGAAAGACCAGTATTGCTTTTTAAAAGATTAGGTGAGAAGAATTGTGGGTGAATTGTCAGAAGACAATTAAGGAACATACAGTCTGCTCAAGTACAAAGAGAGAATTTATCATTACACCATTCTGGTAGGCTGATAAATGGCCATCTCCGAAAGAGATCCAGATCCAGATCCCTGGAATGGAAACTTCTATGACCAAAGGAAAAAAAAAAAATTTTACTGTAGATACGATTAAGTGAAGGATTTTTAGATGGGCAGATTATCCTATACTGTCCAGGTAGCCCCTAAATGCCATCACAAGTCTTATAAAATAGAGGCAGAGGGATGTTTGACATAAGAAGAGAGGGCAAATAACCATAGAGGCACAGTTCAGAATGATGGAGTCATAAACCAAGGAATATTGGCAACTACCTGAAACTTAGAGATAAAGAACGGATTTTTCTCCCAAGAGTCTATGGAAGAAGTTTGGCTCTACTAGTACTTTATTTCAACTCAGTGATGCTGATTTTGGACTTCTAGTTCCCAAACTGTAACAGAACAATTTCTGCAGCTTTAAACCACCAAGGCTATGGTTGTTATCTATGGTTGTTAATCTACAGGGAAGGCGTACAAGACTTAATAACGCAGTAGCACTTAGAAATTGTTTCTATGAATAGGAAAAGGTTAGAAACCAGTAGGAGAAGGAAAAATAAATAAATTCAAATATATTTGGACAATTAAACATTTTCTAAATAATACATAGATTAAGCAAAAACTGCAAGAGAAATATAAATATATAAGTGAACAAAATTAAGATCCTTCTTAATTAAAATCCTTTTACTGTAGGATACAGTAAAAGCAGTGCTTTGCCTGAAGGTTACAAGTAAAATCTGACATTATGAAATAAGAAAGATTAACAATAATATAAGTTCCAGGGGCCAGGGATTTAGCTCGGTGGCGCAGCGCCTGCCTGGCAAGCATGAGGAACTGAGTTCAATTCCCAGTACCACCCCCCCCCGAAAAAAACCCAATAATGTAAGTTCCAATTTAAGAAGTTAGAAGAAACAGAGTAAGCATATCAAAGGAAGTAAAGGAAGAAGGTAAAAGCCAAAAACTAATGTAATAAAATACAAAGGTTATAATAGAGTGGGGTCAACAAAGCCAACAGTTTAAAGGAAAAAAAGCCATAAAAATGATATAAAGAGGGCCGGTGAGATGGCTCAGCGGCATAAGCGCCTGCCTTGCAAGCGCGAGGGCCCGAGTTCGACTCCCGGATCCCACATACGAAAAAGGGGCCGGTGATATCGCTCAGCGGCACGGGCGCCTGTTGGCGCGCGAGGTCCTGAGGTCGTCCCCCCGGTACCCACAAAAAAAAAAAAAAAAAAAAAAAAAAAAAAATGATATAAAGAATTAAAAAGAAAAAAATTCTAAGAGGTATTAAAACCTAAATAAATGTAACTTTTAAAAATGGAAATGTCCTATACCCATGATGGTGAACCTATGGCTTGCATGGCACAGAGAGAACACAGAGCCCTCTCTTCAATGATGTCATGAGTTGTATGAGTTTTTTCTAAACCAAAACCTCAATACTCAGGTTTAATTGCAGTACAGGCACTTTGGCATAAATAAGTGGAGTATGGCTTGCAGTCTGAGCACTCAGGCTCTAAAGGGTTCGCCATCACTGTCCTATACTCATTAAAAAAAACTAAATCTGTTATTAAAAATATTCCCAAAAAGAAAATGCTAACTAAGTCCAGATTGTTTTACAGGTAAGTTCTACCAAATAATCAAAGACCATGCCAATCTTATATAAATATTTTTAGAAAGTTAAAAGAGGGAACATTCCCCAACTCATTCAATGAACCAGTATATTACTGATACAAAAACCAAAAACAGTATGAGAAAAAAATTATAAGCCAATATCACTAACAAAGATTAAAAAAATTCAACAAAATATTATACTATGCTATATAATAATATTTAAAAATATATAAGTACTCAGTTATGTCTTTGTAATAAAGGAACTCGATTTTTATTTTTTTAAATTAATAAATAGGTACATTTCAGATATACATAATGATCTCACTCATCATAGGGAATGTGTTCATGATATATTTTGATTCTTCTTTTTTTCCTATTCCCCCCTTTCAAACCCTTCTTCCTCACATTATTTACAAAAGCTTTGTTGCCATTTTTTTATTCTAGTCTCTTTTTTTTCTTTTCCCTTCCTTCTTTTCCCCCCTCCCCCCTCCGTAATACCCCTTCCCATTTGAACATTTTCACATTTTCTTCCTACTTCACAAATTATCAGAGATTCTTAAGTTTTCTACATTCTCAATCTATGATTCTGACTGTAACAGAGCAAGATTTTAACCAGGAATACAGGTCTCTTGAGATTTCCTCCTACAAGCTCAAAATAAGTGAGAACATTTAATATCCCGGAAATGCTGAGTGAATGCTCATCTGCGCACAAGTAATGGTGAGTACCCAGCCAGAGAACTTTCTAGGGGAGCTGCCCTGCCCAAGGCTCTAGCAGATGCAGCTGCTGCCCTAGTGCACTCTGATGGCCAAGACCAATAGTGGGTCCCCCAACTCAAGGGTAGGTATAGTATCATAGATTCTATTTTAATTCTTTTTTTTTTTTTTTTTTGTGGGTACCGGGGGGTCGACCTCAGGACCTCGCACGCCAGCAGGCGCCCGTGCCGCTGAGCGATATCACCGGCCCCTTTTCTCGTATGTGGGTTCCGGGAGTCGAACTCGGGCCCTCGCGCTTGCCGGGCAGGCGCTTAAGCCGCTGAGCCATCTCACCGGCCCTCTATTTTAATTCTTAAGATTAAAAAAAAAATCAGAATAAATATCATGAAAGATAGCCAATCAAATTTTCTTTGTTTGGGAATCCAAACTGAGAAGTGCAGAATGAGCCTGTAAGGAACAGGGAATGAAGCTGAAATGAGCCACACACCGAGCAGCTGAGAGGAAGAACAGCAGGTCACACACAAGCTCATACAATGAGGGCACAGAAGGTACGAAGCTGAGAAAAGACAGGTCAGTCAAGCTCAGAAGAACATACGCAGAAGTCAGGTGTGATGGCACAACCTGTACTCTCAACATTCTGGGAGGCCGAGGCAAGAGGATTGCAAGTTCAAGCCCAGCTTGGGCAACTTAGTGACTTAGCGAGACACTGTCTCAAAATAAAAATTAAAAAGGGCTGGGGAAGTAGTGGAAAGTCTCTGCATTCAATCCCCAGGATCCCTCCCCTCAAAAGCATACACATAGAAAGCAAGAGAAATATTACCAAGGTGTCCATGTAGGCCTTAGGAGAGACTGAGACAGCAGCCAGTCACAGGGCTGCTTGTTTCTAAGAGGTCCAGTGGTACTAGTGCTACTTCTGAATAACTATGAGATTTATTACAGGTCAACCTGTACTGTATCTTTATTTTAACTCTTTCTCACCCTCTGCCAATCCACTCTTATCTGAGCTACGTTTAGTGAGAATCTATCCTTTGCAACCAGGTACATGCTGCACAGAAAATGTCTACTAACTAGTAACCTATTAGCTGATTTATCCTACAGCGTGGTTTGGGTAGACTACGCTTTTACTTAGCATTATTTCTCAGGTTTGGAATGAAAAAATGGGACAAGTCTTTAAAGAAATTATGGAATAGAATTTTAGGAAGAGAAATGTGGCATATACTATTCCTAACCTTTTAAGATCATTGTTAATTACTGCTATCTTAAATTGCTATTAAAAAGAGATTGATGGTAAATTTTTTAAGAATGACATACATTTATAAACCAATTCTTTAAAACTTTCCTTGGGTACCAACAACAACAGCAAAAAACTTCTAGCAACTGCCTCTCATAAACAATTAGTTAAACTCACCATACCAGCCTCCATGTTAGGTGGTTTAAGATAAGTATGTGGATTTCTAATGTAACCATCTTTATATGGTTCATCTGGAAAGTGATAAGCATTAGATCTTTTGAAATAAGGTCTGTCATGAGGCAGACTGAAGACATCATGTAACTCCTAAATGAAACCAGAATAGATGAAAACAGTTAATGACTTAGAGTATTAGTCAACAGATAAACTAAAGAAGTTATGAAACTTCTATATAATGATTATAAGTTTTCAAACATTTGTGATTTAATTCAGTAAGGTCAGAGAGTGAAACTTAAATTAAAAGTAAATAAGACCTTTTTTTGTTTATGTACATACATGGACAGAAACTGGAAGGGAACACAGGAAAATGAAAATAACTTTTTAGAGTGAGATAACTGGGATAATTTTAAATTATTTAATACACTACAGTCTGTTAAAATACATCGAGACTGAAGACTGGGCTTTGAAACGGCCTGAATGCACCTGATCTCATCTGAAACAGCCTTGTAAATAAGAAATAATAATTAACAATGACATAATTATATCAAAGAATTTTTAAAAATCATGTTTAGAGTACTTTACATATTTAGAGTAAGGGGTCATGATTAAATTACAGAGCAGAAGTTGATGGTATAAAGCCAACCAAAATGGCAAGAATATAAAAATGTACATATGTTGTGATTTTTCCCAATAGTATAAAAACAGGTAATATTTACTTTTAGAAGTATGGCATCCTTCTATATACTTCAGTGGTTTGAATAGATCAGCTCGTGTAGTTGCCTCTGCAAATCAATTTACCTGGCGCTTACAGAGAGGTACAGAGTTAGAGTATTGTACTTCTTCCTAGGGACAAAGATGAGGAAGATCCTCCATGCTGTAATTCGATGGATGTCAGGCAAGGGCTGATATTTAAAATATGTACTTCAAAATCCTGTCATCTTCCCAATAATCTCATTTCTTTAAATGCTGATCATGTTTCCCAAAATTCCTCTAATGAATACCAAATAAAGCTGGGCATGGTGGTGCACACCTGTAATCGCAGTGCTCTGGGAGGTTAAGGCAAGAGAATCACAAGTTTACTCCCAGCCTGGACAACTTAGTGAGACCCTTCCTCCAAATAAAAACTAAAAAAGGGCTGGGGATGTAGCTCAGTGTGCAGGCTGTAAGTTCAATCCTCAGTACCGCAAAAGAAAAGGGGAAGGGGGGAGAGGGGGAGGAGGAGGAGCCAAATAACCCTACTGCCACAGGGTAATACCACAAATAATAATCAATTAAGGAAGAAAAGTTACAAGTGGTAATCTGATTATTATTTATGGTACTATCCTATGCTGGTAGGGTTACTTGGCTGTTTTTCCTTCTTCTTTTTCACAAATCTGCAGGTAACAGAAGGGAAAAGGGATTTGGTCACACTCATCAACTACTCTGGGCATGTAAGTATCTTCTCATTTCTATATTTCATTATGGGAAAATACAACACATGAACCAAACTGAGCATCTGAAATTAAAATGTTACATATATTATATACCATACTAAACTAGCATAATAATTTTCATTAATAACACCTAAAAGTTGTAAGACAGAAATTAAATAAAAGGAAAATAGTCTACTTCCATACTTCTCAATCAAATCACAAAATAATTTCCATTAACTGTAAATGTTAAACTGCATGATAGTTATGTTTTCTAATAAATGAGCTAGTTTTACCTTCCTATAGGCCTGCAGCTGATCATCTGGAATTCCTGATGGATATGAAATTGTTACAAGACTTTTTCTCCCCGGTAATAAAAAGTGCAATGGCTCAGGGACCACAATAGATGTTCCTTTCATATATCTCAAGATACACTTTTCCATATCAGTTAGTTGATTATGAATTGCATCCACTAGAAGTTTACGAACTCTGGGGGGAAAAACAAGTGCATTAACAAAAGTCATAATGCCTACCAAATGAGAGTGCAGGGCTAATATATCTTAATACAGTAAAAAAATTTTTTTAGACCAGGTTTGTTAAAAGAATCTTAAACTACACAAAATAAAAGAAACTGTATATTGGCTCTATGCGCATAAAGGGAAACCCTCTAGATTTTAGCATGCTACCCTACTTCCAAATAAACATTTAATTACTAGAGGACTCCTAGGTTTATAGTAACTAAGTAGTAAATCATAGTAAAAATAACAACCACTCTGGATATGCTTATATAATATTTAAAAATGGACTCTGATTGGGGAAAGGTCTTCATTTAAATGCAGTAGTATTATAAAAATACTTACTTTCCCCATGTTTCTTCTGGAGCAACAGATACAACTGCGTCCACTGGCAACGTCATAGTGACATAGTGGTGTCCTCCACTTTCCCTTTCGATAATGGGGGTTACAGCTGCCAAAGAGGTCGACATTTCCAGCATAAGATCTATATTTACTATTTGAAGCTATATAGATAAATAACAATAGTCAACTTGTGGAACATTAAACACTCAGAAAAAAGGGGAAGGAAAAGGACCTTTTAATGGGATAAAATGTAAAGCTATATTATAGTAAATTGTTAGAAAGCACAAATCTTATTTAAATTTTTTTTTTCGGTTTCAAATTAATCTGGGGGGAAGGGGAGAGCCAGTAGGAAATGAAGATGAAGTCAGACTGTCCACATGTTGATGAATGTTCAAGGTAGGTAATAGAATTGGGTTTATTATTTTATTCTTTCCACTTTGTATAGATTTAAAAATTTTAAAAATCAAGTAAATACAATAACCCACACATCAAAGGAACTTTAAAAATATATACACAATTATAACACATTGCATAAAATAAGAATCCATGCTTCCACACAGATAAGTAAATTAAGAAAGACAAGGAAAGCTCTACCTCACAGCTTAATGTTACCTAATAATCACAGAAGGAAATGATAGAAAAATCATCACATTCCAACTACCAGATTGGGTTCTGGCAAATTGTATCAATGGGTGTTAAAAGTGGTGGGCAAATAGCTGATGATATATATATATATATATATATATTCCCATGAGATATAAATTATAATGAAAAGCATAGCACCTTTACGGTGGAGAAATTTGGCAGATATCATCTTAAGTAAACAGTTAAAGCTAACATCACCAATAACAGTAACAAAGTGATAGCACCTGTCTCTTTAATATGATGCACCGAGAAGGATATGACATCTCTTCTGACAGTCCTGCAAATATTGCAGGAATCTAATCGCGAGGAAATATAAAACAGACTCAAATTGGGGGACATACTACAAAATAACTGGCATGTACTCCTCAAAATGTCAAGCTGTAACTACTGATAATTTTCATATCATTATCTTTGTCCCACAATTTTTTGCATATTCCACATTTGTAAATTTCACAGCTCATTTCTACATCTCAGTGGTATCTTAAATAGGACCAAAACTGATCTTACATCTTTGTCACTTTCTATCTTTGCCAAAGCAAGAAACTGGTTATGAAATATACAGGGCTAAATATAAAAGGTAATCATGGAGTAAATATATGTGTTTAAATTAAAAAATTTTATTACATTAAAAGACACATTGCCATTAATCCCCCTCAAAAATCTCCTCCCAGTTTTGAACACATTTATCCTGTCATTCTTGCCACCTTGTGAAGCAGTTCTGGAAGTCCTTTCCTAGGGGTCTTTAAGAGTTGTGATAAAAAATACAGTGGGTGATGCTACCCAGTGCCATCGAATAGAAAGGCAGACTCGTACAAACATTATGTTATGTCCGTATCCACCAGATCTGGCACCGTACAACTGTGGCTCTTCCCTAAATTCAAAATAACCATGAAAGGTAAACATTTCGAATCAGTTCAGGACATTGAAGTAGCCACAACAGCACAACTACAGACACTCACAAAACGAGAGTTCTAGAACTGCTTCTGAAAGTGGCAAGGATGATGGGATAAATGTGTTTGAAGTGAGGGGGAGTATTCTGAGGAGCATATGTGGCAATATGTCTCTTACAGTAATAAATTTTTAAAAATTTAAACATCCACTGTATTTTTTGATCTATACCACTAGTGTCCAAGTACAATCTATTATAGCACCTAAATATCTCTTGTGTTCTTCTTTATTTCTATAGCTAGTGCTTTAGTTAAGCTTCTTCAACCTCATGTGCACCCATTCTCTGCTTACCAGCCTGGAAAAATGTTATAGTCTTACTACTTCCTACAATTCCCACTACTGGTGATGTTAGCTTTTTAATAGCTAATTAAATAGATAATATGTAAAGCTATATTACAGTAAATTGTTAGAAAGCACAAATCTTATTTTGAAGCACAATTTTGAAGAAGGGTCTCCATTTTTCATCTCTATCCAACATCTGATAAAGTTTGTGGCATGGCAGATACACAGTAATATTAGTTCAAAAATCAGTAGAACCAAAAACAGTGTGAAGAAAAAGAAATACTTTAACACTTGCTATCTTGTGCAATATAATGTGTCGGATCCTTTTCATTTTCTTTTAAATACTAATTTGTAAATGTACTCAAGTCTGTTTCATTTTTTGTGGGAGTAAAGAAAGCATTAAAAAGCTTCCAAAACATGTGTTATAATGTGTTCCAAGATAAGGTAAAGTTTTACATGTTTAATATGGTTAAATGGTATTATTTTATGTAATATGTTTAAATGAAAGTTTAGATATGTAAAGCAAACATATAACCTGTTTGACTTCAATATTCTGATGTATAAAAATAAGAGGGCAAGATTAAATTATCTCTAAGATCTTAGCTCCAAATTCGAGGATTTAAAATTTTATCAATAGAGGGCTGGGGATGTGGCTCAGTGGTAGAGTGGCTGGATAGCATGCACAAAGTCCTAGGTTCGATCCCTAGTCCAGTAGGAGGGAAAAAAAAAAAAATCAATAGCGAAGATAGGTGATTTACTTGCTTACCATGTCTGATGACTGTTTGTCTTTCTTTCTCGTGAATTTTCGTTTTGTGTCTTCCTGCTCAAATCTAAAATTTTAATACAGAGAGACACTTATAAATAGGAAATGATGTTTTGAAAACACTTCAAAAATTTGTAAACACACTTACTGAATAAAGTGCATTATGTTCTTACAAGCAGAGCTATCAGTGAGTTCTCCTGGAATGGTGTTTATGCCACTATTAGGCCATATATACACTGAACTGCGGCATATTCTGAATACGAGTGCATTTGAAGAAAGTTTGGTTGTCAGGTCACTCAATACATGTTTTAGTACCTTCTTGATAAAAATATCTAAAAGAATATAAACAGAATTTAAGAAAAACCTTAAACTTTTCAACATAAATGCTTTCAAACACACATAAAAGTAGAGCACAGTAAAACTGACTGTCACATTCTCCATTTTCAATAATTGTAATAAAAACTTTTTGCCTATTTTTCAAAAAAAGCAAGATAAAATTCATTTTTTAAAGTATACAATTCAGTGGCTTTTAGCATCGTCACAAAGTTTTACAATCAACACTATCTAATTCAGAACATTTTCTTCACCCCCAAAACAAACCGTGTCCCTATTAGGAGTCACTTTTCATTCCCCCTACGCTTCTCATTCCTTATTTTTCTGACCCACTCTGTGGCTCTAACACATCTCTCACCATACTCTTCATGGGTGGTTTCATTTAGTATCAAGGTATTAGCTATCACCCTTCAGAGAACTGCATTCTCTAGTTCAACTGTGATCACGTTCCCCTAAGTAGCAGACTCAACCAAATGCCTGTTGGAAATTTATACTTGATCCCCCCTGGCATCTCAAATGAAATAAATCTCAAACATAATTCATCACATTCCTACTTTGATAGTCTTCATCTCAGTTTGTGGCAGTAGTATTAGCCAGAATTTGCTTTACACAAGAGCTGCTGATTTTTCTCCCAGAATTCTTGTACCATTCCAATATCACACAGTACTTAAAATGGTGAGGTCTGGAAATGCAGGTTGTAAATCTGTAATGTGCAATTTTGATGCATAATTTATTTTGTGCTTATGGGGTATTTATATTACTGTGACAATTTTCTGTAGGAGGGCAATAAAGTTTCCTAAGGCAGGGGACATCTTTTTCTGATTTGGACACAGGTTCCCATGGATGATTTTACTAAATACATAATTTTAGTTTATCCTATCTCTAACTCATTTTCATTTGCAAAATGGACAGAATCTCAGTAAATTTCATCATTAATTTTACAATAAGAAGGGAAACTTTTCTGAAAGACCTACCATTAGCAGTTGCTAGCTGAAAAGCCAGATCAAGGCCTCCTCTTATTCTGAAAAGTATATCCATAGTTTCTGAAATCACATAGAACAAATAAAACCAAAATTCCTTTGTAAACCAAAATAAACTCATTCTCATGTAAATTAGAAGCTACTTGAGTTTACAGTAAGGCAAAAATTAAGCTTTACTCTTCAAGTTATTTCATGAGTTAGTGGCTTGTTTTGTGGGAAGAAAATAATCTAAATTCTAAATTAGTGTTTTTCAGCTTTTGTTCCATATGGAAATTACCCGGGAAGCTTAAAATTCTGATCCTGGACTGCACCCCTTGAGCCTCTGATTAATTGGTCGAATGTGGGCCTAGCCACAGGGATATTTAAAAGCGTCCTCTGATCCCATGTCGGTGATTCTAATGTGAGAAAAAAGGCAGAGAATCACTACTCTAAAATAATATTTCTGAAGTATAGTCTTGATGGGTTTAACAATTACATGAAAACATCAATGATAAAGAACGATTTTAAGAACTCAACAAAAGCACTTACCTAATATGATGATACCCAGCAGACAAGACAAGAACTAATATATCACTAATGGTGGGAGTATAACTGGTAGAACTCATCTTACAAGGTTGCAATGAGAAAGCCTTATAGTCATATCGTTGGCCTAGTAATTCTGCACTTAGAAATTTAGTCGCAGAAAATCAGAAAACACACAATGATTAGGATATAAAGGATCATAACCTGTCAATAATAGATTAGCTTAATCATTATGAAAATCATAGAGCTATAAAATAATTTTAGACAAAAATTAAATGACATTGGACAATACTTACAACCTATAGAGGAATAAAAGCACCTGCAAAATGGAATTGATCAGCACTTCTTAACTTAGTCCCTATGCTGAGTTTCAGTAGTCAAGGATATATTGACAAATGACCTGTATCATTGCATGTGGGGTGGGCAGATTTCTTTTAAGGAAAGGTTTCAAAGATTTTATCAGGTTCTCAAAATAAGTCCCAAACAGTCTGAAAAATCACAGTACACAGTAAAAGCCTATTTCAAAATAAATAAGTATTAACAACTACTATGCTAAATAACTGGACATATATTAACTTTGATCTTCAGAACGCTTGGAAGTAGGTACCATTACAAGTTTTCTCATTTTACAAATCTCTTCTCACATTTCTTTAAGGGTGACTGCTTTTATTTATTCTACAACTTGTAACCTGTTGGAAGGTCACACCCTCGATCCTAATTCTACTTCTGGGAATTTATTCTAAGGAAAAAAGTGAAGAAGTTCAGAACATATTCATATTGTCCATCTGTGCTACTGTTGTTCATCACAGCAAAAAACACAATAAGGAAAACATTACAGGTATCGGTGTGAAATTAGTTAAAGAATAATACTATCATACAAAATAGCATGTGTCTATTTGAATAAAAATATTTAAAGAAAGTGCAGATAAAAGTTAAAGCAAGAGCAAATTTTAACTCTTGTTACTCACTATATGATTTTGCACAATTTAACCACCCAACTCTATTTCTCTTCTGTAAAACTGGAAACAGATACAATTTCCCAGGGTCATTGTGAAGATTCCATAAAAGATTGTATGTGAAAGCACCAGAGACTCTAGATTTCTGGCTTGAGATCCTATTTAAGGAAATAATACTTAAGATGAGACCAGAAGAGTAAGTAGGTAGCAGTAGTGGGAATATTACTACTTCCAAAAGAAAGATCGGAAGGTGGAAGATCTTGCCCCTTCCAGGCAGGGGTGAGGGCTGGTGAAGGCCTGCTTAAAAGGCCACTTAGGACACTATCCCAGGTGGTGAGATCTAATGGTGGCAAGGACAAAGGTGGTCAGAGTGGAGTGAGAATAGACATTTAGAAATAGAAGCTGAAAAGAGGAATGTGTCCAGGTGATTTCCAGCGGCTTGGCAGGGACAGCTACGGTGGTGGGGACTTGGTACCATCGACAGAGGTGGGGACTCTTGGAGGAAGAGATGCTGGGTGAAGAGAGCTGGAAATGACTCAGGTTTTAACTTGCTGAGTTTAATATATACATGAGCTATCCAAGGGGAGACAGCAGATTTGCCAATCTGGAGCTCTGAAGAAAGGTCTAAACGGTAGATACAAAGCCAGGAGAAAGCACAGGATGCGAAGTATCCCTAAAAAGCACCAACATCTAGGAGAGGGATCGGAGAACCTGGCTGTGACAGGAGGGAAACCGGAGCAGTGCCACGTCACGGACGCTAAAGGACATTCGCAAGGAGGAAGGGCAGGGCGCGCGCCCCAGCGCGGCTGCGGCGGGGTGCAAGCTTGCAGGGCGCAGCCCCCAGGCCGCAGCGGGGAGTGCGGGCGAGGGGGAGCGGCGCCCGGACCGCCGAGCTCGCAGCCGCCGTCGCGGGCGCCGGTAGGACCCGCTCCTTTCAGTGGCTTGGAGAGGTACTCGGGGAGGCTGCGAGGTCGCGGGGCAACGCGGGAAGGGCGCCGCGCAGGACTCACCAGGTTCTCGACGTGGCGGTGACGGGGACGCCGACGTTCGCCGCCGGTCCGGGAGCCGGCCCGGAAGTGGCGTCATCGCGGGCCCCAGGGCGCCGGCCGGCCGCCTACAACTCCCGGCCTGCCTGGCAGCGATGCAGCACCGGGCGCACCAAAATAAATCCCGTCGGCGGCTGGACAGGCGGGAAACAGAAGGCTTGTTTTCAATAAAGTTTATTGGCTGAGTCTTTTGTATCTCACGTATAAGTCGTCCTATGTGTTCTTCTATACAGATGAGAATTCTCCTCGTGTCCCCCTGTAGTATACGTGGAATGGGTTCTCCCGTAGCCTGGGCAACGCACCAGCATAAAGCCAGCGGTTTGCAGAACTCGCCGCAGCAGTTTGCAGCCTGGTCCCCAGGAGGAAAGGTGTCGCACGTTAAGACAGCTCCGAGCTGAGGTTTTCCCCTTGCCGCAGAGATAACCTGGACTGGAGCTGGGACGATCTTATCTCGGTTGTCGGGTCAGGTACCCTGCGGAGAGGTGACTTGGTCCTCACGGACACCAGGTGTTGCCCTTTAGATACCTGTCTACTTCGCGTCTGTCTTTTCCTAATGGGAAATAATTTACACATCCTCGGCCAGAATTTTCTACCTCTTCTTCACCGCTCACCAACTTTACCCATACCTTTTGAAGTGAACATGCCATATTCTACTTGTATTATATTTATTTTCTTGCCTATTAGATTGCAAACTACCTGGGGCAGTGTCTATGCCAGTTTTCTTACTTTTACCAGCGGGCCTTCTCCGGAGAGGGGTTTGGAAAGTTAAGTGAGTGAGTGAATGATTTTGTAAATGTTGCTCAACAAGAGTTAAGTCCCAGAGAAGGTCAAGGCAAGACCTTTCTTCTCTTTCTCCCTGGCTTGTTTAATTGTGTGCCAGACGCTGTGTAGAACAAACTGGAAATACCGTGGTAAAGAAAGATCAAACTAGCCCAGCGCGAGGGCAAGTTCCTATAATCCTCACCAGTTGGGAGACAGGCAGGGGCATCACTTGAGCCCAGGAGTTCGAGCTCAGCCTGGGAAAAATAGTGAACACCCCCATGTCAAAAAAGTGGTGAACAACTAAACTCTAACCACAGTTCCTGGGTTTGTGGAGCCACTTTAGTGGGGAAGACAATATGTGGATTTGTACACCACGAATGTAAAATAACGACCTATTAGATAACCATGATGAAGTCTGAGAAGATGTATGTACTGCTATGCTGGGATTAAAGAAATGATGAACACGCTGAGTATTGCAAAAGATCAGTGTTAATCGAGGTGAAGAAGGGGTCAGCACCCTGTATTACCTGCCTAAAGTGGTACAGTGGTACTGTGGGTGAAAGAGCCCTGACCTGCCAACTGGAAGAAGACAGATGCAGCCCAGGCTTCAGGAAAAGGACTTTCTGTGTTAATGTATGAGGCTGGCTGATGGTGGGCCTTTTGGGCCCTTTAAAGGACTTGCCTCCGTTGTAGCAGCACAGGAAACCTTTATAGGTGGGCAATGGGTTGGAGCTTTGAAATAAGCTGTAAACGAAATAGTACACTCCAAGTGAGTGCTGTTTAGTATCCGAGTGTACCTGATGAGAAGAAAGAGGGGACAGGAAAGTGTGCTGTGTTTTCTAATGCTTTAGTTTAAACTGAATCTTCACTTGCCCTCTTGATGTTATGCATTAGCAACAACTCACACACAGAGGGGCCACGGTCCAAATAGGCAAGCACACTGAGGCTCACTGAAACAACTTGGTCTTAATTCAAGGGAAAATATTCTTAGCTTGGATTATAAACTGGGAAGCATAAACCAGTGCTGGTTTTGTTCACAAGTGTATGCCCAGTGCGTGCCTCACAGCTGGTGTTTAAAAACATTAGGATGAGATGGGAGCAAATATTTTTAGCTCTTTGAGCCTCATTTTTTTTTTCTGGGTACCAGGGGGTCAAACTCAGGACCTCATGCGCCAGCAGGTGCCCATGCCACTGAGCGATATCACCGGCCCTTTTTTCATATGTGGGTACCAGGAGTCGAACTCAGGACCTTGTGCTTGCCAGGCAGGCGCTTATGCCGCTGAGCTATCTCACCGGCCCTTGAGCCTCATTTTGAGATCACGTTTAATTAAGAAAATTTCTAAGTTGATAGTGTGTTTAATGTGATATTTCATTTTTGTTTGAAATGATCATTTAAAACAATCTTGCAGTTGCAGTCTCCCTTTAACGAGCCCTCAGAATTTATTATGGATATTTTTGTTTTGCTCATATTTTCATTTTGCCTATATAATTGACCTCTCTCCCCATGTATTTTATGAACCAATTTTGTCAGCCACAGTTTTTATATTTAAACTTGAAAAGCTTCACCTACTGCAGGGCAATATCTATGTGTTCTACATTCTGAAAAGCTAAGTTACAGGAAGAATGACCAAGATGGTGGAGTGGTAAGCAGTAGAGAAAGAGCCCCTCTCTATGTCACCATCCAGATGCTGGAATATAGCAACATGAGCAAGACAAGAAAGAGGGAAGTGGGTCCTGTGGATCCAGGAAGGATCTAAAGCGTGAATTGAAGCCCACAGAGAGAGTGAAGAGAGAAACTTCAATGAAGAAGAAGGAGGTAGGCGGCACCTTCTCACTGAGACAGGACTCACTGCCCAAGAGCAGCTGTTCAAACCTGCGGACACACGGTGACTGTTGGCAACCCCAAAGTCCTCCACGGAGAGACTCAGCAGTGAAGGGGAGCAGCACAGGGTGGAGGGGAGCAGCAGACATAAGGGACTACATGAGCTGGCAGTGAGTGCTGAGGGCTCAGTCGCCCCATGGGAGAGAGCGATTGGCCAGGAGCCATCTTAGAGAGGGGCCATTGGAGCTCAGAACTCAGAACAGTCCTGGGCTCCATCTAGCGGCTTCCAGCTGGGCTCAGGCCCTTGAAAGGTTTGTTGACAGCTGCAGGCCGAATGAATCTGGTCTCAGCTAAAAGGTGCAGGCTCGCTGAGATCCACTACCCCACCAAAAAACTACTGCTGGTTTGCTGGGATAGATCGGCATGGATGGGGTCTCTGTCTCCACATGCTGTCTACCAGTGACAGCATAGTCAAACCTGGAAGTGGACTTTTTTCTCTCTCTCTTGTTTTTTGTTGTGGTTTTTTTGTTTTTTGTTTTTGTTTTTTTCTCCTTCATTGTTTGATCTTCTTTTTATATGAGTGTGAACGTGGTTTCTAGCCCCTTTGTGGTCATAGTTCTGGTTCTGTTCTGTTCTTTTTTTCTCTTCCTTCTCTCTTTCCCTTTAGTCTTCTGCACCAGTTTCCCAAAATTAGTGTGATCCCCCTCCATCCTCCAGGCTTACTTCTAACCTCTTCCTCTTCTTCCACTTCTCTATTTTCTCCCTAACCCATTTTAAATTTAACCCCTGAGGGCAAAATTGACATATTAAGGACTTGTATACAGCATATAATTTTCTGGTTTGTTTTAGATTTTGTTATATAACCACAAATCTAGTTCATACAGTTGAAGGTGGCAAATTAGTGGTTAGCTCAGTTTGTCATTTTCTAGGCTGTGTTTGATGTTTTTGTCATTGCTGATGGTACTACTATTGCCAAAAGTGACGTAAGTGTTCTAAACAGCTGTTCTTCCTGGTATTCCAAGACTGAGATTGACTAAGGGGCACAGAAAATATTGTGGCATAGTGCCAAAGAACCAGGGGCTCTAACAAATAGGCAGCAACTTCTCATCCCCAACAAATTGAAGAAATGGAATCTTGAAACAGACTCAAAACCCAAAAATCAGCTACACCTGGAGACTACGTTGGAGAAGTAGTCATTTCCTAAGGGTTCTAAATACTAGCAATAAAGCAACCCACCATAGGCAATTTACAAGCATCACCTCAGGAATTAAACTAAAAAAATAAAAGAAAATGAGAAGACACTTAAGATGTAACCTCAGACATCCAGTTCACTAAAGGCAAACCCAGGAGGCAATGAGGTGGGACGATCCAAAAGCCACCCACCTGGCCTCCCTGAGGTGGTAAAAACAAAGCAATTGAATGAGGCTCTAGAAAAAATCAAATCAGAAATAATTTCTTAGATAACTGCAGAGATGGTGTCCACAATGAAAACCATGCTCAGGGACTCTAGAGCAGATATGGACCAAAAAAAAAAAAAAAAAAAAAAGTAGATGAGCTTAAGAAAATTATGGAAGCCATGAATGCTCAGCGTAGGAAAGAAATGGAATCCATAAGGCAGATTCAAGCAGATGTCTAGGAGAACAAAAATTCCATTGAAAGTATCCACAGCAGATTAAGCCAATGTGAGAACAAGATCTCAGATATAGAAGTTAGCAGTTAGCAGTTAGCGTTTATGAAAAGAAAGATTTCTTAAAAATAACAAGGGACCATGAGAAATCATTCCACCAGCCGCTAGAGGAGGCAAAGAAGAATAACTTAAGATTGATTGGAGTTAGTGAAAAAGCAGGAGATAGTACAAATGATATAAAAAAATGTTCACAAACATCATGGCAGAAAACTTCCCTGGTAGAGGAAAAGAATTTCACATACAGATAAGTAAGGCATATAGAACTCCAATTAGGCATGATAAAAAAAAAAGAAAATCTACAGCCAGGCATATCATAGTCAAGATTCCAGAAATTCAACACAAGAATAGAATCATAAAAGATGTTAGGGAAAAGAAACAAATCACCTATAAAGGAAAGCCCAACAAAATCACTGCTGACTTCTCAGCACAAACCCTCAAATCAAGGAAAGCTTGGAGTGAAGTATATCAAGTTCTAAAAGAAAACAACTTTCAGCCCAGATTGATATATCCCGCAAGGCCATCTTTCAAAACTGATGGAGAAATAAAATACTTCCATGACAAAGAACATCTGAGGAAATTTATGACCACCAAACCAGCACTCCAAAATGTTTTGAAGGACATTCTAGAAAAGATAACAAGGATTACAACTCCATGAACCCTAACAAATAATCCACCAGGGAAGGCAAACAATTAAACAGAGGGAGGGGGGAAAAAGAGGGGGAGCCAACAATGTGACAAGGATAAGTCAATACATATCAGTTATAACCATCAATGTTAATGGTCTCAATTCACCAATCAAAAGATGCAGACTGGCAGAATGGATCAAGAAGCAAGATCCAACAATATGCTTCATGCAAGAAGCACATTTAATTCAAAAAGAAATTCATAGACTGAAAATCAAAGGATGGAAAACAATACTCCATGTGACAGGAACCCAGAAAAAAGCAGGGGTAATTATTCTATTTGCAGACAAAGTGAATTTCAAGCCAAGACTGATTAAGAGAGATAAAGAAGGTCACTACATCCTTGTAAAGGGAACAATCCAAGAGGAAGTGATAACAATCATAAATATATATGCAACAAATACCAGTGCACTCAACTATATAAAACAAATATTAATGGGCATGAAAAATCAAATAAACACTAATACAATTGTATTGGGGAAGCTCAATACCCCACTGTCACTGAAAGACATATCAACTGAACAAAAAATCAATAATGAAATATTAGAACTGAACCAAACTTTTGAACAAATAGACTTAGTAGGTGTATACCGAGTGTTTCACCCCCACAACATCAGAATGCACATTCTTCTCAGCTGCACACAGGACATTCTCCAAAATAGATCACAAACTAGCTCATAGAACCTGCTTAAGTAAATGCAAAGGAATTAAAATTATCCCATGCATATTATCAGATCACAGTGCAATGAAATTGGAAATCAATGGCAAAAGAAACCACAAGAACTTCCTAAACACATGGAAATTAAATAGCACCCTCCTGAACAACCAATGGGTCACAGATGAAATTAAAGAAGAAATCAGACAGTTTCTACAATTAAATGATAATGACAATCCAACATACCAGAACTTATGGGACATAATGAAAGCAGTCCTAAGAGGGAAATTTATAGCAGTAAAAACCCATATCAGGAAAACAGATCAAGCACAAATAAACAACGTAATGGTGAACCACAAATTCCTAGAAAAAAGAGTAGGCTAAGCCAAAACTCATATGAGGGAGGAAATTATAAAGATCAGAGCAGAAATTAATGCATTGGAGACTAAAAAAAAAAATACAAAGAACCAATGAATTCAAGAGTTGGTTCTTTGAAAGATTAAATAACACTGACAAACTCTTATCCAACCTTATTTAAAAAAGGAAAGAAAAGACTCAATTCCACATAATTAGGAATGAAAAGGGTGAAATCACAATGGACCTTGCAGAAATCCAGAAGATCATCTATACCTACTTTGAAAACTTGTATTCTACTAAGATGGAAATTAAAGAAATGGACAGATTCCTAGATATACATGAATTACCAAAGCTGAATCAAGAAGTTATAAAAATCCTAAATAAACCAATATTAATCAGTGAAATCAAAGATGTAATTGAAAATCTATTCAACAAAGAAAAGCCCAGGCCCTGACGGATTCACTGCTGAATTCTACAAGAAATTTAGAGAACACCTAACACCACTACTTCTCAAACTCTTTAATGAAATTGAAAGGGAAGCAATACTCCCAAATTCATTCTGGAACCAAGCATTACTCTGATACCAAAACCGGAGAAGTGTCCAACACAAGAAAGAGAATTGCAGGCCAATCTCCCTTATGAACATAGATGCAAAAATCCTCAGTAAGATACTGGCAAACAGAATGCAGCAAATCATCAAGAAGATTATACACCATGACCAAGTTGGGTTCATCCCAGGGATGTAGGGATGGTTGAATATATGTAAATCAGTAAATATAATACACTATATTAACAGAGCCAAGTACAAAAATCATATGATCATCTCAATAGATGCAGAAAAAGCTTTTGACAAAGTCCAGTACCCATTCATGGTAAAAACCCTACAGAAGATTGGAATAGATGGTCTTTATCTCAATCTGACAAAAGCCACCTATGACAAACCAACATCCAACATCATACTAAATGGACAAAAACTGAAAGCTTTCTCTCTAAAATCAGGAACAAGACAAGGATGTCCACTGTCTTCAGTCTTATTCAACATAATCCTGGAAACTTTATCCAGAGCAATTAGACAAGAGAAATAAAAGGAATAATGATATGAAAGGAAAATGTTAAATTATCATTTGCAGATGACGTGATACCCTACATAGAAGACCCCAAAAATTCCACTAAAAAACTGCTAAATTTAATAAGCAAATTCAATAGCATAGCTGGATAAAAGTCAACACTCAAAAATCAATAGTCTTCCTGTACACGAATAATAAACTCGCTGAGAGAGAAATTAGAGAAACAGTACCTTTCACAATAGCATCCAAAAAAGTGAAATACCTAGATATCAATCTAACAAAGGATGTAAAAGACCTCTACATTGAAAACTACACTACTCTGAAAAAGGAGATTGAAGAGGATATCAGAAAATAGAAAGATATCCCTTTCTCTTGGGTAGGAAGAACCAATATAGTAAAAATGGCCATACTTCCAAAACTGTTACACAGATTTAATGCAATTCCAATAAAAATTCCAATAGCATATATCACAGAATTAGAGAAAACAATCCTAAAATTCATTTGGAACCAGAAGAGACCTAGAATAGCAAAGGCAATTCTGGGCAACAAAGGCAAGGCAGGGGGCATTAAAATCCCTGACTTGAAATTGTACTACAAAGCTCCTGTGATTAAAAACAGCATGGTACTGGCAAAAAACAGACCTGAAGATCAATGGAACAGATTAGAAGATGCAGAAACAACTCCGGATATACTAAGCCACCTTATCTTCATCAAACACATTCACTGGAAGAAAGGTAGCCTCTTTAATAAATGGTGCTGGAAAAACTGGCTCTGTACATGCCGAAGATTAAACTTGGATCCATAACTTTCACCATGCACTAAATTAAATTTGAAATGGATCAAAGATCTAAATATTAAAACAGAAATATTAAATCTGCTGGAAGATAGAATAGGTAAAACTCTTGAAGACATTGGTGTAAACAAAGACTTTATGAATAAAACACCAATCAAACAGGAACTATCACAAAGAATGAACAACTAGGATGTCATCTTATTAAAAAGCTTTTGCACAGCAAGGGAAACCAACAGAGTGAAGAGACAACCCACAATGTGGGAAAAAATGTTTGCCAGCTGTTCCTCAGACAAAGGATTACTATCGAGAACATATAAAGGACTCAAAAAAATCAGACCTCCCAAATTTAAAGACTCAATCCAGAAATGGGCTTCTGAGATGAATACACATGTCTCAGATGAAGAAATACAAACAGCAAATAAATATATGAAAAATGTTCAACATCACTGGTCATTTGAGAGCTGCAAATTATAACAACACTGAGATTCCATCTCACCCCAGAAAGAATGGCTATTACCAAGAAATCAACCAATGACAAATGTTGGAGGGAAATGCTGTGGGGAAAAGGAATTCTTCTCCACTGTTGGTGGGAGTGTAGACTGGTGCAACCACTATGGAAATCAGTGTGGAGATTCCTCAAAAAACTAGGATTGGATGTCCCACTTGACCCAGCTATTCCCCTTCTGTGTATCTTCCCAGAAGAATTAAAAACATCATAGCACAGCAATGTATGTGCACCCATGTTTATAGCAGCACAGTTCGTAAGAGCTAGATCTTGGAAACAACCCATATGTTCCTCAACCGAGGAATGGATAAAGAAGATGTGGTATTTTTATACAATGGAGTACTACTCAGCCATAAAGAAGGGTAAACTGGAGACTTCTATAGGTAAATGGATGCAACTTGAGGCCATATTCATAAATGAAATAAACCAGACACACATGTGTAAACATCATATTGTCTTCCTAGTGTGAGAAGCTGAAAGACTAAATAAGATCCAGAGTGTACAATAGATACTGTAAAATGGGAAGAAACTGTTCAAAAGGAAAGAGAAACTGGGATGGGGGAAGAAAGAAGGGAAAAGCAAAAAAAAAATATATATATATGTAAAATACAGTTAAGGGTCGGTGATATAGCTCAGCAGCATAACTGCTTGCCTGGCAAGTGCAAGGTCCTGAGTTCGATTCCCGGTACCCAAATAAAAAAAATTTCAGTTAAGATAGTTATACTACTAATTTATCTTAGTTCATTGAAAAGAATGGTTTGTGTTAATACTGTTTGGCCAATTAAATGCTAATATGTTGTACTCTGAGTAACTAATTTGGAGATTGCAATATACAATGTATTAACCATTGTTACCCTCCTATTATCTTGTTTTGAAATTTCATTTTTTTTTCTCTTTAAAAATAAAATATAATGTACAAAGAAAAAAACATTTATGATTGGATAATAGCCAGGCATGATAGTGCACACCTACAGTCCAAGCACTGGGTCGGAGGAGGAGGCAGAAGAATCACTGTGATTCTGAGGCCAGCTTGAGCTATACAGTGAGTTCAAGGCCATCCTGAACTACATACTGAGATCCCGTCTCAAACAAATAAACAAAGAAACAAAGGTTGGATGCTTAACATATGTGCTTTATTGAAATAACTGCAAATGCTAACATTGTCATAAATAAAGCTAAGTTCTTAATAAAGATTACAGCTGAAATAAAAAGCTAAATTACAGTTTCAATATGAGGGACAATGTAGTATGCTGAAGTCATGTATCTAAATTTTAAAATGTCTATCACATATAATTATGATTTAAAAATCTACCTTAAATTTCTCCAAAGAAGGATATCATTTGCACAATATTTACACTACTACATGGTAGTAATTTTATCATTTCCAGCAGATAAATAGCGGATGATATCATACACATTCCTTTGTGACTTGTGGGCACTTCATTCACACAGAGTCAAAGGGAGACTTCAGGGTGCTGATTTTGAATCCTAGTATTTTCCTCTGGCCCTATGGAGTAGATTCTTTCATCACATGGTTTAGGAACTGTTGTTTTATAGAGAATATTAAAACTCATATACTGAAAATTGGATTGCAAGTTAATAAGCATGTTTCGGCTAAACTTTTCCCCTGTTATTTTTCTAAGTAAAGTAGGATTTTGGTATAAGAAAAACAGCCCTAAAGAACCTTTTGAAGTTATCACCACAAGAAGCAACCATGCCTGCAGAAGGAGGGAAGACAGATATGGAGAGGATTGGCCTCTTCAGTGAGATGGGATATACTACTATTGGTGATAAATATGTATCACCATTTAATCGTAAGTATATTTAGTATTTTTATAGTGGACATTTTTATATGAAATTTCATATAAATATCTGCATTGAATTCTAAAGTTGACTAACCTATGACATTGCAATAGAATTAAGAGAGAATTTCATTTTATGAGTAGGAAGCTCATTGTATTGGCTCATCAACCCTTACAGATTATCCTTTTAGGTAGTTTTACTTCTTGCCAAAGATGCATGGCAAGTTTCTCCTGAACTATTTTGCTTTTAGCTTTTTTTTTTCTTTTTAGGGTGGGACACTCCAGTCGATAGAGGGCATTTCCATTTGCATCCAAGAAGGCTATCCATTATCATGTTCCTGGAAATGAAATGCCAAAGAGTTTTTAGAAAAGTCATAATAAATAGAACAAAAGTAAATGTGGTCTTTAATGTGAAGTTATCTCCATTAACTTCTAAAAAAAGAATGTGCTGATATGGAAATTTCTCTAAGATAAATTGTTAAATAAGCAAGGTGTGGAATAGTGTATATATTATGCTAAGCATTAAAAATAAAAAAGATATATAATATTTACATGAAAATAGCTAGAAATTCTATCAGACAAAATTAACATCATTGACTGTGGAAGAGGAACTTGGTGGCCATGTAATGGAAGAAGACTTATTGTGAAAAAATTCTACACTATTGAATTTGAAACTATCTGAATGTAATACCTTTCTAAAATTTAAGTTAAAAATCAGTGATGCAGATTTACATTTCAGTATCCGCTTGAATGAACAGTTTTATGCACTTCAAAAAATTCTTTACATTTTAGAAGGGCTTCCCAAATGAAGCCCTCCTAAATCCAAATTATATAAGTTCTAAATATTTACAATAACAGTATTTAATAATTTACCGAAATACTAGTATTTCATTGTATAAATACCAGAATTTTACAATCTAGTCTGTTGACAAACGTTTGGGTTGTTATTTTTGGTTAAGACTGAAAGAGCTATGAACATACTTGTTCATGTCTTCTAGTGGATACAGTCACTTGTGTATCTTGAGTATACACCTAGGAGGAGAATTGCTTCAATTTGAGTATGCAACACACTTCTCTCCAATGTATACCCACTTTTACTGACATTGCACAGTATTTCCTGTGAGTAAATGGAAAAATGTTGGGTTAGATAACCTCTAAGATCTCTTCCATCTGTAAAATTCAGAATCTATAATAAGGACCATAATCTAAATGTTCAGATGATTTCATGAAAACCTCTTATTGTGAAAATAGCCTTTCACACAGAGCTTTCTGTGAACATTTTGAAACTGTTTTGGAGCTCAAACTCATAATTGGCTCAAATCACATTTGGAAACTTGTTTGTTATTTATTTATTTATTCGGTTTTTTTGAGACAGGGTCTCACTGTGTAGTTCAGGGTGGCCATGAACTCACTGTGTAGCCCAGGCTGGCCTTGAACTCACAGTGATCCTCCTGCCTCAGCCTCCTGAGTGCTGGGATTACAGGCGTGTGCCACCTAGCACTTGTCTGTTATTTTTAATGTCCTTTAATTACTAGTAAGCTCAAAATTATTATATTCCTAATTTATTTTTAAGGACCCTTTAATGAGGCTGCAAGCAAAAATAGACAGATGCTACCCGGGGGATCCAAAGAAATGTCACACCTCCAGGCAGGTTATTTTGATTCCCAATTTGCAAGGATTTTTGAAGGTGAAGGCTATGTAAATATGAATCAAGTGAGGAGACGGTATATGATGGAAGAAGCCAAAAAAAATTTAAGCAAAGCCTTCCTCCCTAGCAGTGGAGAGAAAAAACCGTAAGTGTTTGGGAAATCATTTTAAATAGATCTCTTGCATCTTTCTCTACCTCGCTTAAATTAAATGTTTGTTTTCTATAGGAATTACTTATGTAAGATTAATTTTTAAGTATGATTCTTGGTGTAGTTTGTCTTGGGTGGAGATAGTTATATTGGATGATTTAGATTGACAGGTAATTTTAAGAATATTTTCATGTTAATTTTGATTATCAATGTCATTGTTCTGTATTAATTAATTAATTAATTAATTTATTTTTTGGGGGGTACCGGGGGTCGACCGCAGGACGTCACACACCATCAGGTGCCCGTGCCACTGAGTGATATCACCAGCCCTTTTTTCGTATGTGGGTACTGGGAGTCGAACTCAGGACCTCGCGCTTGCCAGGCAGGCGCTTATGCCGCTGAGCTATCTCACCAGCCCGAGAAATGCTTTTTTGATAAAGAATTTATCAAAGATACATTACTTTTAAATCACCGTGTGGGCATGTCTCAAAAAAATCACTGTGAAGATATGTTCATAGTGTTTAACAATGTGTTGTGACAGTTGTCAATGTGAAGGTTTATCTGTTTCATAATATTTAATCATTAGTTTATTAAGACCTTGTAGTCTATGTTATATTATGCTATATAGCTAAGATTTCAAGGATGATTTTCAGTCACAGTCAAGAACTTTGACTCTCTTGATATAGAATTTATGATAGATGAGGATTGATTAAGTCTAATTTTGTGATTATTTTCTATATCTTTTTGAGATTAGTGAAACTATAAAACTGCATTTCTGTAACTCAGATGTCTTTCTAACAGGAAATTTTATCTTCTAAGAAAACCTAATTTCTTTATTCAGAGTGAAGAATTTCTTCTTTTGTGTTATTAGGATTTCATTTTTTCAACCTTTGACACTTTAGATAGATTGAAATTATTTACTTTTAATCTTATTACTGTTGTACTTCTTCATTTTCTCCTTAGATATGAATTTAGGAATGTGTTCTTTTCTTTCTGCTGCTACTTTAGCTTTCATGTAGTATATGTATTTTGCCCTTTATATAACTTTTTTCTGCTTTTCAGTCTTCATTAATTTTGACTCAAATGGTAATAATTGGGAATTTCTACTTCATATATTAGTTTGTGCTTATGTTTGTCAGCCAAGAAATAACAGTTATATAATTACACCACCTTTCCTTTCTTTTAAAAGCACATAGATTCTTGAAAAATATCTGTAATTTAGTGGGTTACAAAAGGTGTTTTCAAAAAGAGAGACTGGTGGTATAAATAAGAAACCCTCATTTAGGTAATTGCTCATCACAAAATCATGGAACAGTAGGCATTTTTCTTTTCATGATTATTTTATTAGTATCTCTTTGTCCTTACTAAACTTTATTTTTTAAATATTTGTTTTATTTTTATTAGCATGTATTAATTTTATATATTCTTGGGATAGTGTAATATTTCAACACGTGTATAGTGTGCACTGATGAAATCTAGTGTCCCTTTATCTACCCCACAACCATAGGCATTTAATGAATTCTAAATGCTGTGACTTTTAATGTGTGCATTAAATCACATTGTAGTTAAATTTTGCTTGTGCAGAATTGTCCTTTTCTCTGTAATGTCATTGCTTTTTCTTACTGTATTTTAGAATTGTATGACACATATTCATACATAAGGATTAATGAAAATAAGTAACCCCCCTGGGGCCGGTGAGATGGCTCAGCGGCTTAAGCGCCTGCGCGGCAAGCGCGAGGGCCCGAGTTCGACTCCCGGAACCCACATACGAAAAAGGGGCCGGTGATATCGCTCAGCGGCACGGGCGCCTGCTGGCGCGCGAGGTCCTGAGGTCGACCCCCCGGTACCCACACAAAAAAAAAAAAAAATAAGTAACCCCTCCTGATGGAATTTTTACTTGTAGGCTAGAGGTAATAAATAATCAGTGTTGGGCTCTTTCTAAGTTTTGAAAATTCTAACTTAAATGTGTAGTGTCATCTTTCATAATAATGTTTCATTTTTTGTAGGACATTTTCTTATTAAAAGTCTTATTTCAGTGATAACTTGGGAATTAGACACTATGATTGTTGTTAACATACTTATCACTTTTATTGTGAAAATAAAACAGTTATTGTACAATGCTGGATAACAAAATAGTTTGATTGGCTAGGTACTGTACCCAGAAAAATTTACATAAAAATTGAAGAAAATATTTGATTAATATTCTTTCATACTAAAGTAATAAACGTAAACCAAAGTGCATAGAAATTCATTTAAAGACACGAAAAGTTCTCTTCATTATAGTTAACAGAACCAATGGGAACTGTTCTAACTTTCTAAATATCATGAAGTTTTATTTATGTAGAACATTTGAAATAAACATTAAAAAATGAAACATCTCAAAACTTATGACTTTGAAAAGTAAGGAAAATAAAATTAGATAAAAAACTAGCACAAATGGATATTTTTTTCTTATCAAAGTCAAGCAAGCCAATTCCATTGTATTTTTTTCTCCTTTTTCAATCTTTAAAAACTTTGTTGGGGCCGGTGAGATGGCTCAGCGGCTTAGGCGCCTGCCTGGCAAGCGCGAGGGCCCGAGTTCGACTCCCGCAACCCACATACAAAAAAGGGGCCGGTGATATTGCTCAGCGGCACGGGCGCCTGCTGGCGCGCGAGGTCCTGAGGTCGACCCCCCGGTACCCACAAAAAAAAAAAAAAAACTTTGTTGAAATATATGACATGAAATTTGATATTTTAACCTTTTATTTTTTTAAAAAACAAAAAAAATTGTATTTAAGATGTGGATTAGGAAGCTACTATGGAACAATAGGTGGTCCAGTACCATTCTTCAGTGCAGAATTAAAACCCAGGGACAAATATGAGGAACCAGGAAAGAATTTATACACAAATCCAGGAAAGAAAGGAACAGGATACGGGTAAGATATTTTCAATAACTTTGTCTCATTTGTTTTGAATTGTAAAAAATAAAATAAAATTTAAATTTCTGAACCCTGAAGTTACCATTACTCTTTCTTCCTTAGCTATGCAAATATTACCATAGGCAAACAATTTTCATACTCTGCTGATTTCTATGATGCAGCAAAGCTAAATTATAAGGTAAAATAATCTATTTTGAATTTTTCAAACTTTCTTTTATTTGGTTGACCTTGAGAATTCACTTGTGACCTAATTATGTTTTGTTTTGTTCTCTTTTTTTTTTGAAATCAGATATTTTGAATTTATTTATAAGCTAGGCAATAACTTAGTCTGTTAATATTTATCAATACCACCTTGACTTGTAACCCCAGAGAACTTTAATTAATTTTCAGGCACATTTTTCTTTATCCTGGTATTTGGTAAATCATCTAAGTCAGTGACACATGTTTAAAAATAAAAGTGCAATTTACAGACTACTTCACAGTGTATCTCAGATTCAGCTTTCTGCTAGGTCTGGACTTGTCTGCTAATGGGCTTTTAACACGTGAAAATTTTTGCTATTTTGGGGGCTCTTTTCTTTCCCAATTAAAATAATTTCTTTTTTGCTAGCTTGTCAATTTTATAGGTGAAAAATGTGGAGAGTAAATAAACTAATTTAAACCACAAACATGAACAAAAAGCAGTGTGTTATAATACATGTCGCTTTTCCATTTGTATTCAGTGAGTTTTTATATTTCAAGTAGTTGATCCTTCATGAAGCAAGAAACAAACAAAAAAAAAAAGAGAAAAGAAAAATTAAAATACCTTCCATTTCTAGCTTGTTATCACTTCTGCAAAGTACAAGAGTAAACCTATCATGATCTAAAGAGGACAGCGCCAAAGCAAAGGCACAGTGGCTGCATGTTAAGATTTTTGCTTACCTTATACTGATGAGTGTATTTTAAGTGATAAAGTTTCTCTGCTGGCACTTAAAATGAACATTTTCTTACAAATCTTATTTGTAAGAAATTGATTTTGTTCATTAGCAAACATATGGAGAGGTATCTGTTGATTTAAGATTCTTCAAGTCCAGAGAAAATTGTTTTTAAAAATATATTTCACACATGAGGCTTTAATGTTTTTATTTAGGAAAAATTTGACTCTCAGGTTAAAATGTTTCGAATCAACCCTTTTTCAGTAGTGGAGCTGATCTATGCAAAATATTTTTCGTTGTCTCTAAAAAACAAATTAAATAGTATTTTTACTATAAGGAAATTTAAAAATGCACTTTAAACTGGCCAATTTGTGCCAATCATCAAAGAAATAGGTCCTTTTCTTCCCCTCCTTCAACCATTCAAAGCAGGGGAGAATACTGCAAACTTCAAGAACCCCACTTGCTCCCACTGGTATAACTACAGGTCAAGGGTAGCACAGGGCAAACACAGAAGCTTGGGTGCTCCACTGTACAGTGAAGGTAGCAGAGGCAGGCAGAAGCTCATAGTAAATGCATACCAGACGGGCCTAGGCGAAGCAGTCTCATCTGATTTATTGCTTTTCGAGGAAAAAATAAAAGATAAATCTGAAATAGAGTTTAAAAAAAAACCTAGACTTTTGTCACATTTACAGGGATCTTAAACCCTTTGTATTCCCATGCTTATACATAGTTTTGATATACATGGTAAATAGCTTCAATATTCAGGAAGAAGAATGTTGTATTGTTGACAGAGCACAAGAGAATTCTTCATGCTTCTGATATCTCAGACTTGCTAAATGCACTAGCCAGTTCTAAGTCTTGCTGGTTCAGTCGGGTAAGCCTCTGCTCTTCCTCTCTGTCATTGTCCCTCTTGGCCCGTTCAATCATATCTTTTTTTTTTTTTTTTTTAATGTGGGTACCGGGAGTCGACCTCAGGTCCTCGCCCTTGCCAGCAGGCGCTTGTGCTGCTGAGCGATATCACCGGCCCATTTTTTCCTTTATGTGGGTACCAGGGGTTGAACTCAGGACCTCCGCTTGCCAAGCAGGTGCTTATGCCGCTGAGCTATCTCACCAGCCCTCAATCATATCTTCTTCAGAGGGATAAACACTGAAGTTAGCAAAATTGCTTGGGTCAGCCTCTTTATTGGCAGTAGTAGAAGTAGAAGTGAATTACAAAACATATCAGGATCTTTTTCTTTGGAAAAGGCTGAAATGGATCATTCACTTTAAAGGGATCAGAAGAATCCAATTTGTTGATGGGTCTTTTCCCAGGTGGTGGTGGTCGGGGCCTCGTTGGAATTCCAGTCTTTGATGGCATTGCTGGGGTACGTCTTTGTTCTTGACTGAAGTTTCATCAAACACATTTTTTGGAATGACCAGACTGCTAACAGAGCTCATCTAAAAGGATCTTCATTGTTGACCTTTGACAATGTGCTGAAGTCAGCGAATCCATCTCCAAATGATTCATTTCCAAAAACAGAAGCAAAGGGGTCTGTTGCTGAATCGCTTGCGATAACACCTGTTCCACCAGGAGCAAAGGATCATTGTGCTTCAGAGTTTCTACCAGTGCATTAGTGCTGTTGCTGGGTGCACTGAAAGGGTCAGTACCTGAAGTGGCAAAAGGGTCAGTGAAGATTGCTTGAAGAAACAGTCAGATGCAAAGGGATCTAAACCTTTGAAAGGATCGCCACCAAATGCATCAGCTTTCCCAAAAGGATCATCCTTGAAAGGATCACTGCCAACAAAAGGGCAGACTGGAAAAAAATACAAGTTTGTATCTGCAACTGGATCTGTCCGTGAACTTTATTGCTCATTAAATGGGTCTTCCTCTTTTGCATGTCTGTCATTGTCAACTTCAGGATAAACTTTTTTACTAACAGCTGCAGTCACCCCTTCATTTTCATGAGTCGCATCTGAAGGTGGTATTTCAGGACTGCTGCTTGCTGGAGACTCCTGGCGTATGGGCTCAGACTCTAGGTTGCTCTGGCCTTCAGCAGGTTCATTAAGGTTGGCTGCTTTGCTGCTGCTGGTGCTGAGGCTGCAATCATCTGTAGCGCCATTTGCAAGAACACTGTGTGAGCTACTGCACCAATTCGACTGATTATTGTGATTTTCCTGGTCTTTCATTTCCATCAGTCTCATTTGCATTGAACCAGTTTTCTGCTGTGACTCTGGCAGGTGCTGCTGAAGAGGTTCCAGCTGTGCCTTCCCTGCTCCATGCTCTCCTCCAAGTCTGCTGTTTCTTGTTGTAGGTGTCTCAGCTCTTCTCTAGCTTTGATCAGTTCTTCCTCATAAGTAGAGATCTGTGATTCTTGACTAGTTATTTCAGCTTTCAAAGATGAGATCATCTGTGCCTCCTCAGTGCATTTCTTTCTGACTTCTTTGAGTTCTTCCTCTGGCTGGGCTTTCAGCTCATCCAGTTCATCAAGGAGTTGTTTTAATTTGCATCTTTCAAATGACCAGTGATGTTGAACATTTTTTCATATATTTCTGTTTGTACTTCTTCATTTGAGAGGTGTCTATTCATTTCAGATGCTCATTTTTGGATTGGGACTTTAAAATTGGGGTATAGTTTTTTTAGTTCTTTGTATATTCTAGATATTAATCCTTTTTCTGAGGAACAGCTGGCAAAATTGTTTTACCATTCTGGGTGTTGTCTCTGCACTCTATTAGTTGTTTCTTTTGCTGTGCAAAAGCTTTTTAATAAGATGACATTCCAGTTGTTGACTCTTTGTAATATTTCCTGTGTTATTGGGGTTTTGTTCATAAAGTCTTTGCCTATACCTATGTCTTTAAGAGTTTTATATTTTCCATCTCCCAGCAGATTAAGTTTCTTTAATATTTAGATCTTTGATCCATTTTAATTTTAGTTTTGCACATGGTGAGAAGTATGGGTCTATTTTTAATCTTTGGCATGTGAAAAGCCAGTTTTTCCACCACCATTTATTAAAGAGGCTTTCTTTCTTCCAGTGAAGATGTTTAGCCCTTGTGTCAAAGATAAGTTGGATGAGTGTGTTTGGAGTTGTTTCTGCATCTTCTAATCTGTTCCATAGATTCTTAGGTCTTTTTTTTTTTTTTTTTTTTTTTTGCCAGTACCATGCTGTTTTTATCACAGCAACTTTGTAGTATAATTTCAAGTCAGGGATTGTGATGCCTCTGCCTTACCTTTGTTGCCTAAAGTTGCTTTTGCTATTCTAGGTCTCTTCTGGTTCCAAATGAATTTTAGGATTGTTTTCTCTCATTCTGTGAGGTATGCTATTGGTATTTTTATTTGGGTTCTATTTGATCAGTATAAGAGTTTGGAAGTATGGCCATTTTCAGTATTTTAGTTCTGCCTATCCAAGAACAAGGGATATCTTCTTTGATCTCCTTTTTTAGAGTACTGTGATTTTCAATGTAGAGATGTTTTACTTCTTTTGTGAGATCGATTCCTAAGCACTTCATTTTTCTTATGGCTATTGTGAAAGGCGTTGTTTCCCTAATTTCTCTCTCAGCGATTTTGTTATTTGTGTACAGGAATGGCATTAATTTCTGGGTGTTGACTCTGTGTCCTGCTGTGCTACTGAATTTGATTATTAAATCTAGAAGTCTTTTGGTGGGGTGTTTGGGGTCTTCTATGTAGAGTATCACATGATATCGGGAGCTGATCAGGCTCCCAACCTTAGAGATAAGCTTATGGAACGGGATTAAACAAAGACAAATGCAATATGGTTTGTGGAGGGTCCAGGAAGGTCAGAACTCTCTTGGAGCTAAGACAAGGAATTCTCTGGATTTCCCATATTTATTGGCTCCTTCACAATTCAGGGGATTTCAGGAAGTGGAGGGCACATCTGAGGCAAAAGCCCACGAAAATGAGCAGGGCCTTGAGAAGTTAGAACAAAGGCAGTAAACCTTGTTAATTAAGAGAACTGTTTGATCTGTAAGGTTGGCAGTTCATTGTCCTTTAGTCCTTTGAGTGAGATTTAGGAGCCCACAGCTGCGGTGTTATCTTGTCTTCAGCGGCTGTGAATAGGAGCTTTCCAGTACATCCAGAGAGCACGTGTTCAGCAACTTAACACAGCCTGGTCCCCAATAATGTCATCCACAAATAGTGATAATTTAACTTCTTCTTTCCCTATCCTTATTCCTTTTATTTCTTTCTCTTGTCTAATTGCTCTCTGATGTTTCTAGGACTATATTGAATAGGAGTGGTGATAGTGGGCATCCTTGTCTTGTTTCTGATTCTAGAGTGAAAGCTTTCAGTTTTGGGCCATTTAGTATGATGTTGGCTGTTAGTTTGTCATAGATAACTTTTCTTAGATTGAGATAAAGACTTTCTGTTCCAATTTTCTGTAGTTTTTTTTTTTAAATATGAATGGGTGTTGGGCTTTGTCAAATGCTTTTTCTGTATCTATTGAGATGATCATGCCGTTTTTGTCCTTGGTTCTGTTAATATGATATTGATTTGTGTATGTTGACCCATCCCTGAAGCTCTGGGATGAATTCTACTTGGTCATGGTGTATTATCTTCTTTATGATTTGTTGCATTCTGTTTGGCAGTATCTTAGGATTTTGGCATCTATGTTTATTAAGGAGATTGGCCTGTAGTTTTCTGTTTTGGTTGGATCCTTCTCTGGTTTTGGTATCAGGGTAATGCTTGTTTCCAGGAATGAGTTTGGAGGTGTTACTTCCCTTTCAATTTCATTAAATAGTTTGAGGAATAGTGGCATTAGATGTTCTCTAAATTTCTTGTAAAACTCAGCAGTGAATCTGTCAGGACCTGGGTTTTCCGTTGTTGATAGTTTTTTAAATTACTTCTTCAATTTCATTGACTGATATTGTGTTATTTAGAATTTGTATATCTTCTTGATTCAGGTTTGGTAATTCATATGTATCTGGGAATCTGTCCATTTCTTCTGCATCTTCTCTTCTTATTAGAGTACAGCTTCTCAAAGGTAGGTATTGACGATCTTCTGGATTTCTTCAGGATCCACTGTGATTTCACCCTTTTCAGTCCTAATTGCATGGATTTGAGTCTTTCTTTCCGTTTTTTTTTTTTTTTTTGATAATGTTGGCTAAGGACTTGTCTATGTAATTTAATCTTTCAAAGGACCAACTCTTTGAGTTATTGATTCGTTGTATTGTTTTTAGTCTCCATTGCATTAATTTCTGCTTTTTTTTTTTAATGTAGGTACCGGGAGTTGACCTCAGGACCTCGTGCTTGCCAGCAAGCACTTGTGCCACTGAGCGATATCACTGGCCCATTTTTTCCTTTATGTGGGTTCTGCGAGTTGAACTCAGGACCTTACACTTGCCAGGCAGGTGCTTATGCTGCTGAGCTATCTCACTGGCCCTAATTTCTGCTTTTATCTTTATAATTTCCTCCCTCATATAAGCTTTGGGTTTAACTTACTCTTCTTTTTTTGGAAACTTGAGGTTTAATGTTAGGTTATTTATTTGAGCTCACTCTTTTTCTGATGTAGGAATTCACTGTTATAAATTTCCATCATATGACTGCTTTCACTGTGTCCTATAAGTTCTTGTGTGTTGTATTGGCATTATTGTTTAATTACAGAAATTGTCTAATTTCTTCTGTGACCCATTGGTTGTTCAGGAGGGTGTTATTTAATTTCCATGTGTTTCTTCAATTTTTGTGGTTTCTTTTGCCATTGATTTCCAATTTTATCACACTATGATCTGATAATAGGCATGGGATAATTTCAGTTCATTTGCATTTACTTACGCATGTTCTATGAGCTAGCATATGGTCTGTTTTGGAGAATGTCCTATGAGCATCTGAGAAAAGTGTGTATTCTGGTTGTGGGGTGGAACGCTCTATAGATATCTACTAAGTCCATTTTGCAAAGGTTTCATTTAGCTCTGATATTTCTTTGTTGATTTTTTGTTTAGTTCATCTGTCTATTTGTGACAGTGGGGTATTGAGGTTCCCCATTACAATTGTATTAGTACTTACTTGATTTTTTCATGTTCATTAATATTTGTTTAATATACTTGGGTGCACTGGTATTTGTTGCATATATATTTATGATTGTTATCTCTTCCTCTTGTAATGTTCCCTTAACAAGTATGTAGTCTCTTCTGATCAGTCTTGGCTTGGCATCCACTTTGTCTGCAAATAGAATAAGCTACATCTGCTTTTTTCTGTGTTCCTGTCTCATGGAGTATTGTTTTCCATCCTTCAACTTTCAGTGTATGAATTTCTTTTGACTTAAATATGTTTCTTGTATGCAGCATATTGTTGGATCTGTTCCTTGATCCATTCTGCCAATCTATGTCTTTTGACTGGTGAATTGAGATCATTTACATTCATGGTTATAACTGATATGTATTGACTTATCTGTGTCATGTTATTTTCCTGTTGGTGATTTCCTTTCTCTCCCCTCTGTTAATTGCTTTCCTCGCATAGTAGACTCATTTTACTGGGATTCATGGAATTTCTGTCTTTGTTGTCTTTTTTATGGACTATCCTTGAGAACTTTTTGGATTGGTGGTTTGGTGGTCATGAATTTCTTCAGGTGTTCTTTATCATGGAAGTATCGTATTTCTCTCTTCGAAAGATAATTTTTCAGGGTACATTAATCTGTGTTGGAGATTGCTTTCTTTTAGGGCTAGAAATACTTCACTCCAACCTCTCCTTGATTTAAGGGTTTGGCTTGGGAAGTCTGCTGTGATTCTGATGGACTTTCCTTTATAGGTGATTTGTTTCTTCTAACAGCTTTTAATATTCTGTTCTTGTGTTGAATTTCTGGAATCTTGATTATTGTTTGGTGTAGATTTTTTCTGATCATGGCTCATTGGAGTTCTATATTTCTAACTTATCTATATGTCAAATTCTTTTTCCATGCTCAAGAAGTTTTCTGGCATTACTCCTGTGAGCAGGTTTTTTATGTCCCTTATGCTATCTTCTGATATTTCATTGATTCCTGTCAATGTTATGTTCTTTTTCTTTGCATAATCTAGTATCTGTTGGATTGATTTTTCATGGTCCCTTGCTATTTTTAAGAAGTCTTTCCTTTGATGATCACTAACTGCAAACCTGTCTTCTAGCTCTGATGTTCTGTCCTCATATTGGTTGATTCTGCTGTATATACTTTCAATAGAATATCTGTTTGAATCTATTTCATGGAATCTACTCTAGATTCACTAATCATGTCCTTCATTATGGTCATGACCTTTTTAGTTATCTGTGAAATTATTTGTGATTTTTTTTTTATAGAGCCTTATTCATTTGCTTTGTTACTTCTGCTGCTACCATTTCAGGAAGTTCAGGTGTGTGCCTTTTGGTTTCTTCCACTTCAATGACCCCTGGATTTGCCTTAGGTGAGCTGGATGTCTGGGGCTGCGTTTTTCTCCCAGGTCTTCTCATTTTATTTTTTAAAATTTGTTTTCTGCATTGATGCTTGTAAATTGCTTATAGTAGGTAGCTTTGTTACTAGTATCAAGACCTCCTGAGGAAATGACTACTTTTCAGAGATGTCTTCTAAGTGTACCTGCCTTTTGGCTTTTGAGTCTATCCCAAGATCCTGCCTCTTCGATTTCTTAGGAATGAGAATAAATTTGGTCTAGCACCCACTTCTTTGGTGCTGGACTATGGTATTGATTATGAGCCCCAGATAATCTTGGTGTTGGTATATATGGAAGAAGTACTGATCACAATAACCATGTCATTTTGGCTCAAGTAGTACAATCGGTAATAACAATAATATCAAGTACAGCCTAGAAAATGACAAACTGTGGTAACTGTTAGTTTGCCACCTTAAACCATGGGTACATAATTATAGAACAAAATCTAAAACAAATCAGAAAATTATATACAGGAAATATCTCCTCCATAGAGCGATTTTACCCTCAGGGGAGAAAATTTAAAAGGCTTAAGATGGAAAAATAGAGAAATAATAGAAGAGAAAGTGATTAGGAGCAAGGCTAAAGGACAAAGGAAGATTACCCAAGCTTTGGGAAACTTGTGAAGAAGACAGGAAGGAAAGAAAGAAGGAAAAGGCAAAAACAAGAACTGTAACCAAAAAAACCAAAAAACAAAACAACAAAAACCAATTAAAAACAATGTTGACACTTGTGAAAAAGCAATCAAGAAAAAACAAAAGAAAAAACAAAACAAAACAAAACAAAAAACAAAAGCAAGATGGGAAGAAAAAAAAAAGAAAAGATTTCTCTGTGATTTCAAGCCCGTGGTTATTTTCTGGGGTCTACAGTTTTGTGGTACTGTCTAATTCCAGACATGTCTCCGCTGCCTCTGGCAGATAAAGGAGGCGAACAGGGCCCCAACCTGTCCTGGATGATCCCAGCAAGCACGCAGTGGGATTAGGGCAGGGTGGTGATTCTGTTGCTTTCACTTCCACAGAAGTTCAGGCTGATCCTGGCCTCTGACTGTGGGTTGGGGCCTGAGCTGTTCAGCCTACAACACTTTGGGTGTCTCTTGCTGACTTGACCTCAGCTCCCTGACCCTGGACGTCTCCTGCGATTGTGCCTCACCCAGTCAGTAGAGGCTCTGAGAGGAAGCCGACCCAAGGCTGCTCTGAGTCCCTGGTTCAGTTAGCCAATCTCCCTCTCCAAGGGATGCTTGGACTGGAGTCACTCATCAGCCATTGTAGTTCATGTCATCCACGGCACCTTTCCACTGGCGAGTACTCTGTGGAGTCCTCTGGAGCGACCCACCACGGAGGCCTCTGGCATCACGTGCCTTCACTGCATCTGTAGATTTGAGCGTTGTCACTTGTGCTGCGAGCAGGAGTCAGGGAGAAAATGCAGTTTGCCACCTTTTTTTTTTTTTTTTTTTTTTTCTGTGTTGAGGTCCATCTCTTCACTTTCCCTGTGGGCTCCAATTCTCCTTTCAGATCCTTCCTGGGTCCTAGGGATCCACCTCCCTCCTTTTCTTCTGCCAAGTTATTATATTCCAATGTCTGGATGCTGAATCTCAGAGAGGCTGTCCCACTGCTGCTTACTGCTCCTCCATCTTTCTGAAAGTCTTCCCTATTCACATTTTAAAAGTCTTTCTCCCCCTTCTTTCTCATCAGTTCACTTTGAGTAGTTTCTATTGCTGTGTCTTCAAGGTCACTAATCTATCCTTCTGTAATTTCCAGTCAGCTGTTAATGCCATTCAATCCAATGAATTTTTAATCTTATACTTTGTGGTTTTGCTCTAGAAGTTTGATTTGAATGTTTCTTACATATGTATTTTACATATTTCCGCTTAATTTGAGGGAGCATATGGAATTTATTTATAATTACTGTTTTAATGTTCTCTGCTAATTGTAACATATGTCAGTTCATAATTGATTTTGTTATCTTTTTTCTTAATTGATTTTGAATAATCATTCTTTTCAGTATGGGTCATATTTTTCTACTTTGCATTTCTAGTAATTTTTGATTGAATGTTAATCACTGGGAACTGTATATTTTTGTATTCTCATTAATATTTTTGGGCTTTACTCTGGAATGCAGTTGAATTACTTAGAAATAGTTTGATATTTTTAAGTCTTGCTTTTAAGATTTGTTAAGTTGGACAGCAGCAGTGGTCAATCTAGGGATAATTATTACCACTACACAGGCAAGACCTTTTGATGTTTTCTACGCCACTGCTCCATGAATTATGAAGTTTTCTAGCATAGCTAGTGGGAACCAGCACTACCCCCCGATTTTTTGTGAGAACCACACACTGTTACCTCTAATTCTTCTAAGTGGTTCTTTTTTGGCTTTAAGTAATTTTCTCATGTGTGTGCTGATCAGTTCTCAAGTGAATATTCTAATTGAGCTGGAAAAGACAAATACAATATTTTTTGGATAAAAGGCGACTACACTCTAGTAAAAAAGATGATCATTAAAACATTGCCAGATAATAACATACATCAGAATCACTTACAGTGACTGTTAAAAATGCAGATTAGTTGGCCATACAGCAGATCAATGCAATCAAATCTCAAAGATTTCTCGTAGAAATGTTTGAGAGAAGAGCTTGGTAATTTGTCTTTTTTTTTTTTTTTTTTTTTGGTGGGTACCGGGGGGTCGACCTCAGGACCTCGCGCGCCAACAGGCACCCGTGCCGCTGAGCGATATCACCGGCCCCTTTTTCGTATGTGGGATCCGGGAGTCAAACTCGGGCCCTCGCGCTTGCAAGGCAGGCGCTTAAGCCGCTGAGCCATCTCACCGGCCCTGTCATTTAGATTATTAAGGGATTCCTATGAAAACTAAAATTTCAGAAACACTTCCCCAAAGGCTACATAGAATACTCAAATTGTTAGTACAATTTTGTGAAGTGGAAGAAGGGAGTGTAGGTTGCCAAGAACTGGTGAAAGTCCTACAGAATGGAGAAAGGAAGAAGGGACACAAGAGAAGAATGCAAAAGGAATAAAAAATTCTGAAAGATCTATGGCAGAGTTCTTAATAGTGAAAATTAGTCTCTTAAATAACTACTATAGATTTCATTTAAATATTTTCAGTTCACTGTGTTGAATGATGAAATATCAAATTTTATATTAGCAGGATGTGAAAAACTAATATTGACTTCATACTTGTGTTTTTGAATCTGTATTTCACAATATGAGTTTTTTGCTACTTTATTAACAGCTAGCATTTTTTATACTTAGTATTTCCCATACTAATAATTGTAATATAAAGGGAAAATGACCTCTGTTTTTCTTGAATACCATGTAGCTAAAATATTATAATATAAATATAGTATAATGTAAAAAGTATTCTTTATTCTTAGTTGTAAAAACTGACATTTATTGAGGGCCCACCATGTGCCAGGTACTTTATGTACATAATGCTATTTAATCTTTACAAAACTCTCTGGGAAGAGGTAATATTCTCATTTACAATTGAAGATGTGATACTACAAGGATGAATAACTCTCCAAATTCCTCAAGAAATGCTAAAAATCAGGAAGAGACTGGGGTTTCAACTAGAAATCAATCCTTTATTTTACTGCCATCATACTGCCCAGATAATTAATACTGATTTGTTCAGGTGACAAATAGATTTCTATGTTTCAAATAAATTTATATCCAAAATAAAGAATTAGAGTTATGCTTGTTCATAAGTAGGCATATTTTTAATAAAGGCATGTTTTTAACAAGTATATCCAACAGTATGTATTAAAGTATATCTGCCTATGTATCTATATGTATGTGCTGTGTATGTGTGTGTGTGGTGCTGTGTGTGTGTGTGTGTGTGTGTGTGTAGTGCTAGCAGTTGAACCCAAGGCCTCACACATGGTAGACAAATAATCTTCCACTGAGGTACACCCCCAGCCCTGAATCTATACATTAAAATTTAAAAGGAGATTTGACTTTAAGTCATTTCCAATTTGTATCAATTATGCTTTATCATTTCCAACACTTTAATTTACAGAAAGCAAATGAAGAACACCATCGCTTAGTGAAAGGAACACCTTTCAAGTTAAATCTTTACCCAAGGGAATATTTTGACAGTAATCCTTATTTTTCTGATAAACCTTTACCTCCAATTAAAAGTGAAGAGAAGAAACAATTACCTCCCAAACCTTTTAAACCCTCTTCTCCTGGTAAAAAGGTAAGTTAAAAATTTTAGAATAAAAACGTAAGCATTATAAACAAATACTGCCTTTTGCTGTGAAACTATAATAAACTTTTCTCTGTATGAATGCTAAGAATCATGAAACCCACTTTTACAAAGTTATATAAAGCCACAAAGCCTAGCTAGTGTAAGGGATAAAGATTTTGTAATGAAGTAATTACAAATCACTTCAAATGTATTTGAGTTTACATTTTTGAAATGACTCTTTGGTCTTAAGGTCTAGTTAAAAAAAAAAACATACAAAACCTAGCCATCTGTAATATTTGAAATGTTGACTAAAGCTGTCTCCCTGCCCCAGAAATTTACAACCAGTGAAAATAAAAATAAAAATGCTCTGACAGTTTAGAAACCTTGCTTTATCTTTTTTTTTTCCTTTCTTTCTGTGAATTACCCATTCGTTTTCTCTGTGGATTTTCTCTTAGGATCTTTGTATTTTTGAAACTGACTGACTTATCCTGTATTAAGGATACTGTTCTTTTGTCAACTTTGTCAAAATTAACTTTTCTAATCTGTTGGATCTTTGACTTGGGTTATGACATTTTGTGCTGTTCAGAAATTTAATAATTTGATATTGTCAAATTTATCAATCCTTGTGGTGAGGTTCATATCTTTTTAAAAATGGCTTTTTTTAAACCATCAGTTTCAGAATAATATGCCTTTTTGATTTCTTGTATTAGCCTTTTTTCCTTTTAAGTCTTTAAATGTACTTTAAAGAGTGAGGGAAGGATTCAGTTTTCACGTTTTTCAAAATGTAGTTTTGTAGGCATGATGAAAGTTCGAGGAGGGTGGACGTGTTCTGGATCTTGGTGCAGTGGCAGTTTTGAGAGTACATATAGCCATCAAAACTCACAGAATCGCAGACTTTAAATAGGTGAAGTTTATTTTATGTCAGACTTCAATAAAACTGATTTTTTTAAAAAAATATTTTTCCTGATCTCCCTGATAGAACAATTCTTTTTAGCACCTCTGCTTTGAAATACCATATTTATGAAATCAAATTTCTTGTTCTTGAGTATATATTTTTGAATATTAATTTCGAGTGACCTACTTATTTCTGCCAGATCACTTTTAATTACTATTAAATGTAATATTAGGTGGTCTAACCTCTCTTGTTGCTCTTTGAAATAGTTACATTAGCTATTATCTCATTTTTATTCTTTTTTTTTTTTTTTTTTGTGGGTACCGGGGGTTCGACCTCAGGACCTCGCGCGCCAACAGGCACCCGTGCCACTGAGCGATATCACCGGCCCCCTTTTTCGTATGTGGGATCCGGGAGTTGAACTCTGGCCCTCGCGCTTGCAAGGCAGGCGCTTAAGCCGCTGAGCCATCTCACCGGCCCCTCATTTTTATTCTTTAGAATTTAATTATTTTGTAACATTAAAAAAACCAAAAATCTTCTTATACTTTGATGTAAAATTAAATCTTTAATTTTTTGATATATTAATATATTTATAGTATGAATCTTCTGGTCTAGGAATTAACCTAGAAGCCTTCTTCTTTTATCTGTATCTTTTGTACAAGTTTATGTTTTCGAGATAGGCTTACATATTTTATATTTATTCCTAGTTATTTTAAGGTTTTTGTTAATAGTCTCCCATCACATTTTCCTTTATTTGTCTGTATGAAACATTTGATTTTTAAAAATAATTGCCAGTTCATTAGACTTCATGTTCTAGTGGGTATTTTGCTAATTCTTTTTTGATTTTCAGGTACATGATTATATTATCTGTAAATAATTTTGCCACCTCTCTTCCAATATTTGCATATCTTATGTAATGTTCATCTAATTTCTTGAAATAACAGTAGTGATCATTCTTGCCTTATCTTGATTTTATTTTATTTAATTAATTAATTAATTAATTTTTTTGTTTTTTGAGACGGGTTATCACTATGTAGTGTAGGTTGACTTTGAACTCATGGTGATCCTCCTGCCTCAGCCTCCTGAGTGCTGGGATTACAGGCCTGTACCACCACACCTGGCTTAATCTTGATTTTAATAGGGTTACTTCTAGTTTTTAATCTTATAGATGCTAAAAATAGGAATAATTTAGGAACATACGCTTTATTTCACTGTATTTTATCAGGTGTATGTTGAATTTTATAAACTGGTATAACATATTTAGATTATCTTTTTCTCTTTATTTGCTATAAGGTGAATAATATGTTTCCTGGAATGAATCTCACTTGGTGCTGTTGTAGTAAACTTTAATGCTGTGTTTTATTTGCTAATATTTTACTGAGTAGTTCTGCACCAATAATTTTTTGTTTTGGTGCTGGGGATTGCGCCCGGGGTTCTGTACATGTTAAGCAAGTGCTCTATGGCTAAGCTACACTCACAGCCCTTGCATTATAATTTGAAATATGATTGTACTTTTTTAATGCCTTGATTTATTTTTGTATAAGTGGATCCTGCCATCTTAAAATTATTGGGGAAATTCCCTGCCTTTCTCTGTTCTATAGCAGCTTAAATAGCATGCGAAATTTCTTTTCCTTGAAGATTTAAAAAATTTCACATGAGATAGGTTCTGGGTTTATCCCTGTTACAGGGCAGCTCTTGGTTAACTTTCTCAGTTCTTGCATGGTGCCTATCTGTTTTCTCTAGGTTTTCTATTTCTTTTTGGTAAATTTTGAGCATTAATATTTTCTTAGAAAATCATTCATTTCATTCAGGTTTTCAAATTTATTAACATAGAAGCTTACAAAGATCCTATATGTTTTGATATTCTATATAGGTATGGTAGAGATTTAGCTCACTCTTTTTTTTCTTCAGTACTTGGAAATGAACCCAGGGCCTTTGCAGTGAGCTACATCTTGGGTCCTTTTTCAATTTTCATTTTGAGATAGGGTCTTGTTAATCACTAAGTTGGCCAGGCTGGGTTTGAACTCACAATCTTTTGACTCAGCCTCCCAGAGTTCTGGAATCACAGGCATGTGCTACCACGCCTGGCTTTCTTTTTTCTTAATTCCTTATCCACTTAATTTTTAGTTTTTCTTTTCCTGGGGTTGAACCCAGGGCATTGAACATGGTAGTTAAGTGCTCCACTGAGTTACTTCTCCAGCCCTTTTTATTTCTTGAGACAGGGGCTCACTAAGTTGCCCAGTCTAGCCTCGAACTTGCTATCTTCCTGTTTCAACCTCCTAAATAGTTGGGATTACAGGTATGTGCCATCACACTTGGCTTTCATTTATTCTTAAAGCATCATTTGGCAGGTTTATTCCAACAAAAAATATATACATCAGGGAAATAAAAACTTTTATAAATATTTTAATACTAAATTTATTGAGACATCATGAGATTAATACAAGTTACCTTTGGCCTCTACAATTACAAGAGGTGTTCAAAGTGGTGGCCATCAGCTTCCAAATGAACTGCTGAAGTGTGTCTATATGTTTCTGGAAGACTCTCTTTCTCTGTCTCTCTCTATATTTTTAAAATTAATTTATTAAAATCGATTTTGCTTTTCCATTTTTAAATTATTTTACTTTTCTTAAGTTTCCTTATTATTTTGCTCTTCAAATCCATGTTTTCTATTTGGAGAACTTGAGAAGTTATAAGCATGTCTTTCAGATGAATAAGTTTGGATTCATGTAGTTTTGGCTTAGACACTACAAGCAAAAGGATGTCTAGTTAAACGGGGGGTGGTGGTTATAATTCTGTAGATTTTAAAAATGACTGTATCATATAAAGACAAAAATCTGGACAAATCAATTTAAAAATCAAGTATTTATCTTGTATATATAGATAGAAGAAAATCCCTAACTAGATTAACAAAATATAAAGTATAAAGTAGGTCATATTTTCCCTTCACTTTCTATTTCCATGTGCTACTCCTTTTTTTGAGAGATTATATGTTCCTATCATTGACTGGAACTTAGTATACTCATGCTAATGCCAGGCTCTGTTTCTTTTCCTATCAAAATATATCTGATGCACATTTTATTCCCACAGTAACAAGCCCCCAGGTGATAGGCTGATTAGATGAACTTTCACCAAAATATTAATGCTTGGCAACAGCTTGGACAAACATTACAAATATTTTCATTTTTATTGACTTGGAATTAATAGTGTTTTAACCTTATAACATTGCTGGTAGCGAGACCCTTTGCTGGTATTTGAATCAGACAGTGTAGATAACTTTGAATGTAAGACTAACTCCATAAACTACAAAAATATGTATGAACTTCTTCACAACCTAATTTTGTAGACGCACTTTATAAAATCATAATAAATTATCTTATTTTTACTTGTAGGCTGGTGGAATGAAGGCAGGAACCTTTGAACATTACCCATCACATTCTGCTGACCCTTATGTGGTTAAATTTGAAAAGGAGATTTTCAAGAAAGATGCTAAGGTTTTCCATCCATCAGGTGGACCAAAAAGCAGACCATCTGAGAGTATAATGGCTCTGAATGTCAGAAGGTAGGAATATCTTATGTTTAGTCCCCAACCCAAGAAAAAATATTTTCAACTTTTAGACTTCTTTAGAATAATCTTTTATTTACACATTTTTGTAAATGACAAATTTGAATAACTTCAGTAATCTCAGCACTTTCCATATGCCTGCCTTCATCAGTAGAAGGAACTTTATTATATGAGTCATTTGAAACTACTTAGATACTGTGTTTGTCTTTCAGCTAGCAGTTCATGTAAACATTGGCTGTTTCTCAAAGGAGTGTCTCACCAATTGTGAAGAATCTAAATGATGCTTGAGAGTTCTGTCCTTAACTCTGAAATAACCTCATTAAAAGCAGGAACTATTCTGGCTAATTAAAAATGCAAATATTACATAATGCTTTGAGAAAAAGTATATGTATATTATTAAATATTGATATATATAGATATCAATATAGATATATATTTGATATATATCTATATTGATATAGATATATCTATAGTTCTTAGTTCTTAGTTCTATTTGATATATAGAACTGAAGACCCTTTGAAATGTGGCTGTAACTCATTATTGTGCTGTCCTCCCCTAAATGTATCTTTTCCTTCAGCCGCATGAAATGCATTCACTATTTTTTAGCTGCCCTGATGCATTACTAGTAAGTTTGTTCCTTCTGCCTTCTGCTTTCTTTCTATAATCTCTTCTATAAAACCTTTGCTAATATCTTTAGATGGAGCATATAGTGAACTTCTTTATCTACATAACCTGTGTGTTTTATGCTACAATCATTTCTTATGTTATACCTTACACTATAGTTATTTTATATATGTAATTGTGTTTGATTATTATATTCTTCAGAATAATTCAATATTTTCTGAATGGCAAGTGCTTAAAGTGTTTGTTAAATGAAGTTATTTCTTATTTGTATATGTCAATAGCATTAACTAGAGAATGTTGTGTATGTTCCTATGGCCTTTAACCCTATGATTATTACATATACATTTGTACTAAACCAGGGATACATCTCATTAGAAATACTGGAATTGATATCTTTCCCATGGATTTATTTATTTTTTGAGATTGGGTCTCACTATGTAGTCCAGGCTGGCTCAAACTTGGGATCCTCACACCTCAGCCTCCCAGGTGGCTGGGATTACAGGTGTGCACCACCACACCCAGCCTATCTTATGAATTCAGTTTCATTAAGGTAATAACATGGCAACTATCTGAAAACACAGTACATTCATATTTTATGTCAAATAAAATAACCACTCCTCCAAACTCCAATACAAAATTCTTTGACCAAAAGCTCTAAATACCTACATCATCATCAGATGATAAATAGAAGTGAAACTGTGTGCTGTTATAAGGGATGTAAATGTAGGTGAAATGAATGGTCCTCTTCAGATGGAATATTTAGCTAATTCAAGCTTTTCAAGACTACCATGTGTTGCTGATTCCTTATATGGGTTCAATAAATAGGTTTTGGGGATATATTTTGAATGGCGATAACATAGATAGTGATGCAACTGATTTATTCATATTTTAGCTACTCTTTAAAATACTTTGGTGAAAATTTTGTGAAGTAAAGCAAATTGACCTAGCAAAATTCAAATTTTCTGAAAAAATAAAACTAATCTGTTCCTATGAGTTTCCTTTATATAGCCAAGTGATACGCCTAGACATCAGGGAGAATTTGTACAGTTTAATTAAACTGTTGCCTACAGGAATAATATCCTGTGTTGGCTAGTTAGTACTGAGTTTGGAAACAGGAGATATGGAGCTTTTTCTCCTATGTCCTATGCCCAGCTATCATTACTCTGCATGACTTTATCTAATAGAACAGACAATAAAATTGTATTTACCTCATTACGCCCACCCTAGCAGATGGAATTTTATGTGGTTGTAGGGGGTGGTTCCAGGTAGTCTATGTTCCTTTCTATCCAGAGGAAAAAAATCCTGAGAAAGTTCTGTGGTATCTTAGTGTATATGTTTAGAGTAGGGAAAAAGAGAAAGGTAATTGATTCTTTTGAAAAATCAGTTTTATGTCCTGTTTAGTAACTTTATTGAAATCTCTTTCTTTTTATATTATCTCACATATTACTCTAAATCAAAATTTATCTTCATTATACTAATTTTAAAACTAATAAACTTTTAAATTTATTTTGTAATTTTTTTCTTAAATTACATGTAAAAATATCCGACTTTATTAAAAATAAGTTTTTCAGTTGGTAAGAAAAAATCTTGTATCTAGATTGCTAATATGTTTTTAAAGCATATTAATTTAAAAATTTTAATGCACAAATGTTTGTAAGAATGTATTACCTGCACCTATAAAATTAAATGTGCCTTCTTTTTCCAAATTTTAGGGCACTGAATATGAAGAACTACAAGACTGCTTCAGTCCAGTCATATTAGCAACTGAAAGACAAGTATCTTTCTGGATCCTAACTACCAGTAACTCATTATCAAGAGATGATTATTTGAAAAAGATTCAAAAGTTTGTGGAACAGAAAGCCCAAACATTTAAAAGCAATTTAAAACTGCAACTGTGATTTTTCTTTCTGACTTTAGTACTGCTACTTAGTATTGTTTGCTAATAATATGTGATTGCTGACTTATGGTTTTAGATCTGTTTCCTAGCACAATATGATGTTTTGAAATTTTATAAAATCTTAAAATGTGTTCTATCATTTAAAAGTTTTCATTCCTAATGTTAAAACATTGCAGAGTTGAAGGCTAGGGGTAGAGGGTGGGGGCTGGAGCCAGGGTAGAAATTACATAGCAAATTCTTGTTGTATGTTCTTAGTGGTATTTGAAAATTGTACTGATAGTTATCTAAGTTTCATAGCCTATCAAAACACTCAACATTAGAGATAAATATTAAATCCACTTATAGTGCATGATTCATGTATATATACGTTACTGTCCTGAGACAAATGTTTAAATATATATGGTATCATGCTTTCTATTTATAACTTAAGCAAATAATCAGATTATTTACCCAACGGCACCTTGAGATGGGTTGAGGCGGTAGGATGCATCACTGGCTCAGTATCTCATGGCTAGCAAGAAGGATGAGCTCTGTCTTTGGTGTCCTCTAATGCTCTTCTCTAGCTGTCCAGAGCTGCCTCTCCCGGCGCGTCCTACCTCAGTCCCATCCTTGAGTTTCCACATTCTCGCTCCTCCTTCACCTGCCAGTACTCTTAAAAATATCTGTTCTTAAAATATATTACTGTAATTCATAGTGCGGTCTGTAAATACAATCTTCATTCGATAGGAGTGGGGCAGGTAGCATTTGTATTTAAAAAGAGAAATTTAAAATATCTACTAAAATATTGGGGAAGTTATTTTCTATCAGTGGTGCTTGCTTAATGCTTATCCCTCTGCCAGGTTGGGCTTCTCAGAGGTAGAAATCAGAATGTAGAGAGGCTGTAAACCTCTTCTTCTTTTGGGCTCATTTTTATTCCAGTAGAGGGGAGCTATATTAAGCCAGATTTTTTTTTCTTTTTTTTTTTGAGGCAGGGTCTTGCTATGTAGCTCAGGCTGGCCTTGAACTGACTATGTAGCCCAGGCTGGCCTCAAGCTCACTGTGATCTTCCTGCCTCAGCCTTCTGAGTGCTGGGATTACAAGCATGTCCTACCATGCCTGGCAAGCCAGATATATTTCTGACTTTTGAAGGGGGGTGAAGATAGTACACAGAATTTTTACTACTAGTAAATTTTTTAATAAATTTTCATGCTTTATAATTAATCAGTAGTCAGTGGACATCCTAAAAACACCATCACAATTACAATGTGCTTCAAAGGTGCCATTTGTGTTCAGAATAGGAATAGCTTTACCAGGTGCACATAACTGAATCAGAGTCACAGTTTTATATTAATAATATCACCAAGTAAGCTTTATGTATTCTTTTGAGATAATTTACAGACTGTATTAAAAACTACACAACTGCCTATTTTAACTTTGTCTTTTGTTAGCTGCAGTTTTCTTAGTGTGTCTTTTAAAGCAATGCATGCTTTACATAATATTCATAGAAGGGAACATCTAATACCCTTACTGAAGGTTATAAGTATGACAGTTGGCGGGTTTTATCTACAGGTTAAATACTCATATCAATTTACAGAAAAAAAATAAATGCAGACACTGGTAACAGGAATAGTGAAGCAGGTAAACAGATTAAGATTTCTGAGTGTTGGGAGAGGAACACATATTTGATTTAAGGAGTAACAACTACGGTACCCATTTTTTATTTTCTTGCAACTATTGTTTCTTCTTTTAGCTTTGAAAATAAACACACAAGGTAGTTTCCTGGGAAACAACTTTGTTGTTGAGCCTGAGACAGGCTGAAGTAAGAGTCAGTGGTCACTGACATCCTACCCCTGGACAACTTAGGCATCGAATTACCTACCTGGTTTGCCATGCTAGTACTCAGGTCATACCAGCCATCAGTGAATAAGGGAAGAAATAATAAGCTTGCTTATGGGTAAGCTCAGCTATGAGATAGCTCAGTGGCATAAGCGCCTGCCTGGCAAGCATGAGGTCCTGAGTTTGACTCCCGGTACCCACATAAAGGAAAAAAAAGGGCTGGGGATATCGCTCAGCGGAACAAGCGCCTACTGGTGTGTGAGATCCTGAGTTCAACTCCTGGTAGCCACATTAAAAAAAAAAAAAAAAGCTTGCTTAGTCAGCTATTTATCTCTGCTACAAATGATCCCACCTCATTTGGTTAAGGCTGAAAATTGAAACAAATATTATGGATATTAAGTTGATCATGGAAGAAAAGCTTAACATTTAAAAGACATTAGATAAATAAGACACTCCCAACAGGAAATAGAACGTTAAGCAATAGCATATAATCTACTAATTTTAAAAACTAGTCGACTTTAATCAATTACAAGGTCATTGTTATCATATGTAAAAGTGAATTTAAGATTATTTTTGGGGAAAAAAGTATTTCGACAAAAGTTTTTGAAACATTGATTTTAGAAATTTATTTACATATCTTGGATGGAAGCAATTGATACAGTTTACTTGGAATTCCTGGAAGAAAAAAAAAAAGAATTTTTTAAGGTGGAATTGCTTAGTGTACTTCAGACTAATAATTCAAAAACCCTTGTTTTCTGCCAAAGATGCCTTATGTATATTCAGTGTATATAATATAAATGAGTTTTATCTAAAGAATAAAATTCCTAACTAATGCTATTATACAATAAATCAGATGCAAATCTTACAAGAGTAAATTATATTCATCCTAAAGTTTTCTTCTTATTTCAGTATTCCGGTTAGCGCGCAATAGGCTAAAAGCCTCTTCAGTGCATCTCTGCTCGTCTACCACGGCATACATACCTTTCAAATCAGGAGCCAAAGGCCTAGTCCTAGGACTAGATGTGTCTTGACAAGTATCATAGTTGTCTAAACGGAATTGCTCTCTTCTTGGAATGTAAGCCATTTTTGATAGATCATTATTCTGACTACAGATTTTATCACTTAAACTCAAATATTCTCGTTGAAGATTCCGAATCTCAAATTCCAAGGTATCTCTTTCATTTTCTATACTTCTCACATAGTTCTCTAAAAGTACTTTGTCTTCTGTAAGTCTACTGATGCTGTTTTCAAATTTTATATTTTCCTGACTATGTTTCTTTAGTTCTTCTTTTAGAATCTGATTATCTGTCTTAATTTCCATTACCATTTTAGATAACATTTCACATTCCTTACTGATTTCTGACAAGCTGTTTTTATAAATACTTGCTTCTGATTTTGCATTTTTTATTTCTTTCAGAAGATTCTCTTCTGCAGTAGATTGGTAGGTTTGAATATTCTCAATTTCCCTTTCCATCATTTGCCTGGCAGCAGTAGATTCTTGTAATGCTGTTTCAAGATTTGCTTTTTCATTTTTAACTGTTTCTATCATTTGAATAAGTGTCTTTTGTTCAGTTTTTGCCAATCTTTCTTTCTCTTTTAGCTGCATGATCTCCAGCTGTCTTTCTTTTAGTTCATTTTCAAGTGAGCTTTTGTCCTGTAGAAGTTGGTATGTTTTTTTCTCTAACATTTCTTTTTCATCCTGTATCAACAGAATATTTGTTTTCATTGCTTCCATTTCTATACTCATTCGATTATTTTCATTATTGACAATTACCATATCATTTTGAGTTTTATGTTCTTTGCTTTTTAGTTGATCTAATGCTTCTATCATTTGTTGCTTCTCCAAAGAAAGTTGACTCATTTTTTCTTCTAGCATTTTATTTTGCCCTTGGAGAACATTATATTTACTAATTATTTTCTTAAGTTCTTTAAGACATTCTTTACTATCTTCTTCTGTTTTAGTTAACTTGGACTGAATAGTGTTCTTTTCTTCAACCATATTCTTAAGTTGTTTTTCACATGTCTCAATTTTCTGTATCAGAGATTGTGTAGTCAAGATAAGAGGTTTTATTTTGGTCTTAAGGATTAGATTTTCGTTCTCCAGTTCTGTTACTTTTTTCTGTATCTGCATAGATTCTTTTAGGTAATTTTGTAAGTACTGAATTTTTCTAACACACTGCTCAGTAACAGAATTGAATTTGGATGTTCTCTCATTTTCGAATAGTTCTGATCCTTGTTTTACTACAAATGGTTGTCCTTCTTTGTCTTTTATTTCACATTTTGTTTGGTCAAGGGATGATAGTGTATGTCTTGGAACTCTGGAATGGAACTTTATGTCTGTGATATTCTTGCCAGTGATAGGAATATCTCTGTATTTTTTCTCATTCTTTTTACCCTTATGTATTTCACTGTTAGATAATTTTTTACATTTCCTACAAAAATGTACATGGAATTTTGATACTGTTTGCCTGAGTGGGAGTAATTTGTTTACTAATGCCTCTAATTCAGCAATTCTCTTTAATTTTATGTCTTCATTTAAAGTATCATTTATGTTTTTTTCCTTAATAAAATTAATTTTTTCCTTGTCAATGGGGGACAGGTCGTATTTATCATTATTTTGAATATTTGTATCTGTTTTTAAAGTTTGCAGTTCATTTGTAAGTGCCAGTTCCCTATCGTGTGACTTTTGAAGCTGTTCCTTCATTTGTTTAATAGAGTGGCAAATATCATCTAAATTTTCACAAAACCTGTGTTTCAGAAAAGGCACAGTAATTTTAGAGTTGTCGAGAATTATTGTACTAGCCTGAGACATCACATTTTGAGGTACTGTGGGCAGAAAACTGTAAATATTATTATAATTTTTCAACATATCAGACTTTTCTGAAGGGTTCATAATCATGTTTGAAGCTGAATTATCTGTGGAAGGTCTTAAGTCCTCAAGAGTTGCTGTATCCTTGAAATGTATCTGAGATGGAATATTTATACTTTGAGAGAGACTGTTAACATTATTGCTACTGAATTTTTCTTCCATTGAATGAAATGTCTTAGAATCTTCAAAATGATGAGTTTTCTCCATAGAAAGGATTTCTTCTTGCTTCTTTATAGGCTAGTAACAGTAAAAGTACATGATAAATATACTATCATTTGCCACACGACCAAGAAATTAAGATAATATATTGTGGAGGATTTTTATTATATAATCAAGTATTTTATCCATTTTTACACTAAAAACCCCTAATATGGTTTATTTTATCCAGAAAATTAAATCAGATGCTTTTTGCAGTGGGTGTCCCTAGGTTGGCATGAACCACAACAGTTATTTGCTTAGAAATGGACTTATTTCCTAAGGGATGAGATACCTGAGCCAACCCCTCAATTCAGAAACAGAAATTTAGCATCCTTCAAGGGATCATCATAGATACGTGGGGAAGGTCACAGAACAAAGGGGAGTTTAAGGAAAACAAATATTTCTATTTCAGGGGTGACTGTCAACCTTTACTAGCATGTCTAGCTATGGATGATTTAGGACAGTGACTATCCCAGAAATACAGTCTCTAATTAGTGTGGAACAGCACTAACCACTCTGTTTAGAGCTGCTCTAGGGAATTCAATCCAGGTGTCTGTCAGTCCTTAGTGGACAGACAGGCTACACAAATTGCCTTGCATTCACGTTTACTTGGGAACCGTTCAGTATCTGGACTAAGTCACGCGTCTCTCACAGACTCTCCTAAAAGAAGTAGTAAAATTGCAGAAAGTACAGAGGTGAACTCACATCTTTTAAGGTTTTCAAGACAGGAATTTCCTTATTTTCATCTCTGATACTCCTTTCTTCCTGTGAAGAGGGGGAGAATGTAAAGAAGAAGATAAGCTATTTGTGGAAACATTTTTGAAATACCTAAACATAGGAATAATTTGTATAGCATAACATACCAAATCCTTTTCAGTGTGTTTGCCGAATAATAGATTTTTTTCTGAGCTAAATTGTGGGCTTTCTACTTCAATAATACTTTGGTTTAATATTTCACTGATTTCAGATTGTACCTTTAAAAGATAAATTGAGAATGTTAGAATTTTATTTCAGATTTACAAACTTATGAATGTTTAGGAATAATAGATATTATAGTTAAAAGATACCTTTATACTTCCTGCATATAAACATTTCATAGAAAATATAAATTTATTTAATTTATTATAAATATTTATTATTAAAGGATATTTTAAGAAAATTATGTCTTAATTATGTGGTTATAAATCAAGGAAGATGATTTGGTACAGCAGTAAAATTTTATGAATGATATTCAAATGTAGATGTTTGATTTTTGCATTGTTGAATCAATAAGTGATCTTTGATATTTGTCATCAAGACAATCTATTCTTTCTTCCTTGGGAAGAGGTTTTCTTCTCTTCCATTTCCCTGCAGTATTTTTACTACAAGAAAGTTGGGATGGCGTTGATATAAGGTTTTTAGTGAATATGTGTTGTGATAGGTAGCCCCAATATCCATACCCTAGCTTTCTGCTTTCACAACTCCTCACTTCTCCTGGACGGAGTTCACGTGCCTTTGATCATGCTGATTTCACCACTAGCTCCAAGGGTGGGCACATGAATCAGCTCTAACTGGTCAGAGAACCGCCCGTCTCTAGACAGTGATGGGTTCAAGTACTGCATGTGACCCAGTCTGGGGCAAGCATAATTAGGCTAAGAACGTTATCATCAGTTGTTAAGAGAGAGAACAAAGCATGCTTTCTTCTCTATCTGGCTCAAATCTGGATGGATAGAGGCCTGGCGCTCCTAGTAGCTCTTTTGCCACCATATGGAATCTGAGAATCCATTGTCCTGGAAAGCAGAACCAAGACACAGAGTAAGACTTGTTCCTGATGACACAAATCTTGATCACATGAATTAAGCCAAACTGAAGTGAGCTATTTCTAGGATTTTCAGTTACTCGAGCTAATAGAGTACTTTCCCCCCTAAACCATTTTGAGAGCATCCCTTTCTGTAACCTGTTTATTGGTAGGACTTTAAACTTGTATTTAAAACCTAGGTATATGCTCTTTCTTTTTGGCTAACACCCAAATAACAAGTATAACAGAAGAATGTAGGCTGAAATATGCTGTGACACCTGGTATATTAAATCGTATATGAACATATCAACTGGCTAGTGACCATCAGTTTAGAAGGTGGGATGATGCTTGAAGTTACAAAATTTCCTGTATATGGATTAAAAGAATCATACCATAGTAACATTCTGCAAAGTCTGCATCCGAAGAGCCTGAAATGATTCCAACTGATGTTGAAGGACCTATAATGAAATTAAACAGAACATTAAATTGAATATTTTTAGGTAACCAAAGATCTTCTTGGACTGTTGTCACTTTTTATACCTCTCAAATTGCCTGTTAGTAGAAAGGATCACATGAGAGTCAAGTGACTCAGTTCTGGGTCATTTTTCTGACTTTTCATTGCACTCCCATGAAGATTTTTGTGAGGGTACAGTGGAAAAAGAATCCATATGCATTTAGGAAGTATTTATTCTGAACCAGATTACCCTTTACATAAGATTCTGGCAATAATGAAATGAAATATACTTACTTTCAGTGCTGACTGTGGTTGGATTTGATTTTTTGAGTCTGATATGCAGCCACATTCTAGAAAAGTAAAATATATGACTTAATTAGTAAATTTTATTTTTAAACAGCTGTAGTAGAAAGCAGTATCCTAACATTTTTGGACAATGAAACAGAGAGAGCTAATTAGAATATTTGCTCTTTATGCTAGACAGTCACATAATAAATTTAAGAAGTAATTCCCTCTTACTTAAAATACCTATTTGAGGTTATAATAGTTTTTGGTTTTTTTTTTTTTTTTTTTACTTTTATAAGAAATCACTAACTTGCAACACTAAACTTGGAACAAAATCTTTATTTCTGATATGCAAACTACAATCTTTTTGTAAAAACAGCAGCAAACAAAATAACAACTGTTATTAACAAAACAGTTAATAATCCTCTCATGCCTGTAATCCCAGAACTTGGGAGGCTGAGGCGGGAGGATTGCTGTGAGTTTGAGGCCAGCCTGGGCTACATAGTGACTTTAAGGCCAGCTTGGGCTACATAGCAAGACCTTCTCTCAAAAAAATAAAACAAAAAACCAAAAAACCAGCAAAAATAATCGTCATCTTATGGGAAACTTTGGCAAAGTACCATAGAGGCCTCAGTTTTTATAAAATTGCCATGTGATGCCTACCCCTCCCGATCATGGAAAATTAGTTGGATTAACAGTCCATGCTATTTCTCTCGCTCTTCAGCAAAGTATTACAGACATTCCTGTGTTCACTGCATTGGGAAATGTATCTCATATGCATAGTCTTTGGGCCTGCTCCTGGCCACATAAGAATGGGCCTTAAATTTGGAATTTTTTTTACCATTAGGTAGAGTCCCCACAGCCTGTGTTAAACTTACTATCCTACACAGAAATACTTTTCCTCATTTTAAAATTAATGTGTATTTCTTTGTTCTGCTCACATGTGCATAATGTGACACCTGACCAATCCCAACCAATCCACTCCATCTCTGTCCCCTGAAGAGAGAACATGGGGTCTTTTTGCTACAGCACAAGAGGGGTGCATAGAAGCCAACATTGTCTGCCAACAGTTACCCCTTGGCCAGGGGGGCTCTGAAGACTGCTGCAGAAGCCGAACTCGTTCTGCCTCTTTGCTTTGTGCCTCAAGCATTGTTCCATCCAGTGTTTGACTAATGTTGTGTTTTCTTTGGTGACTCCAATACCAATGTACAATGGACAGAAGTGCTCAGGCTTCTGCTGATGATAGATAGCAGATGTCACATGTTTGACACTTTCCCAGAAGATAAAGTGTAGATTTACAGCATGGGAGAGACTACATAATATTTACAAATTTCTTGAGAATGATCTTTCTTTGTATGTTCAGCAACTAACTTGCTTTTCTTTTGTTTGTTTTTGGTTAAAGAAATTAAGAAACTTTCAGTATCCTGATTGAAGTGAGAGTTATGATGTTCAACATCATTGGTCTTTCGAGAAATGCAAATTAAAACAACACTGAGATTCCATCTCACTGCAGAGAGAATGGCTATCACGAAGAAATCAACCAATAACAAATGCTGGAGGGGCTGTAGCGAAAGAGGAACCCTTCTCCACTGTGGGGAGGAGTATAGACTGGTACAACCATTGTTGAAATCAGTGTGGAGATTCCTCAAAAAACTAGGATTGGAGGTCCCATTTGACCCAGCTATTCTTCTTCTGGGTATTTTCCCAGAAGAATTAAAAACATTTTACCACAGCCATATTTGTGCACCCATGTTTATAGCAGCACAATTTGTAATGGCTAAATCTTGGAAACAACCCAAATGCCCATTAACTGAGGAATGAATAGAAAAGATGTGGTATTTTTATATAATGGAGTACTACTTAGCTATAAAGTAGGATAAACTCAAGGCTTTTATAGGTAAATGGATCCAACTAGAGACCATACTCATAAGTGAAATAAATCAGACTTGCATGTGTAAATATTGTATTGTCTCCCTAGTGTAAGAAACTGAAAGAGTACATAAGATCCAAAATGTACAATAGATATTGCGAAAGGGAAAGGAACTACTCAAAAGGAAAGAACAATTGGGATGGGGGAAAGGAAAAAAGAAGGAAAGGAAAAGAAAAAAAATGTATACACACACACACACACACACACACACACACAAAGATAGCTAAGATAATTATACTACTAATTTCTTTTAGTTCATTGAATAGAACAGTTTGTGCTTATATTATTTGATCAATTTTTCATGCCTATATCTTATAATCTGACCAACTACTTTGGAGATAACAATATGCAATATGTTAACCATTGTTAATTTCCTATAATATTGTTATGAAATTCTGTATCATTGTTTTCATTGTTTTTTCTCTTTAACAAGAAAACTGTTAGAACAGAGAATGAATTTAGTAAATTTGCAAGATACAAAGTCAATATAAAAAAATCAGTAGCTTTTTAAATACACCAATGATAAAATTAGTGAAAAATAAATCAAGAAAACAATTCCATGCATAAAAGCTGTAAAAACAAACAAAAAGACCTATAAGCAAATTTAACCAAAGAAGTGAATAATATCTACAATAAAAATTGCAAAACACTGAAAAAAGAAATAGAAGAAGACACAGAAAAACAGAAAGACAATCCATGTTCATGAATTGGAAGAATTAATATGTTAAGATGGCCATGCTCCCCAAAGGAATCTACAGATTTAATACGTTTTCTATCAAAATACTAATGACACTCTTCGCAGTAAGAGGCAAAAATTTCTAAAATTTGTATGGAAAGTACAAAAGACTCAGAGTAGTCAAAGCAATTCTGAGCAAAAGAGTGAAGTGGGAGTATTATAGTACCTGGCTCTAAACCATGCTATGAAGCTCAGTAGGAAGCAAAATAATGTGGTGCCAGAAAAACAAAAAACAAAAAACAAACAAACACCCCTCCCCTGGACATAGAGACAATGGACGCGAACAGAGAACTCAAAAATACAGTCAACTCATTTTTAACAAAAGCAGCAAAAACATATATCAGAGAAAGGAAAGATTCTTCAACAAATGGTGCTGGGAAAATGATATCCACATACAGAAGAAAGAAACTAGACCTCTCGCTCATCATGTACAGAAAAATCAACTCAAAATGGATCAAAAACTTAAATGTAAGTCCCCAAACTATGAAGTTATGAGAAGAAAATATACTTCAGAACACTGGTGTAGGCAGAGTTTTTTGGTTATGACCCCAAAACCAAGGCAGCAAAATTAAAAATTGACAAAAATGACTGCATTAAACTGAAATGCTTCTTTCTGTGCAGCAAAAGAAATAATCAATGGAGTGAAGAGACAACCTACAGAATAGGAGAAAATATTTGTAAGCTATTCATCTGACAAAAGATTAATTTCTAAAATATATAAGAAACTCAACAGCAAATACAAGAGAAACAATCCAACTAGAAAACAGGTGAATGACTTGAATAGATGATTCTCAAAAGGAATTACAAATGACTGATAATTATATGAAAAACTGCTCAACATCACTAATAATCAAGGAAATGTAAATCAAATCCATGAGTATTTGACTATTATAAAAAATGACTATTATAAAAAAATGCTGGCAAGAGTGTGGAACTCTCACACACTGTTGGAGGGAATATAAATTAGTGCAGCTTTTATAGAAAATGAAAGTTCCTAGAAACAAAAATTAAGACTAGAACTCCCATATGACCCAGCAATCCCACTGCCGGGCGTACACTGAAAAGAAGTAAGCATGTTGGAGAGACATCTGCGCTTTCACATTTATTGTGGCATTATTCACAATAACTAAGAAGTTGAATCAAACTAAGTGTCTACCAACTGATGAATTGATAAACAAAATGTGATTATATATATATATGTGTGTGTGTGTATATATGTATATATGTAAATATTTTTCATCCATAAAAAGAAAGAAATTCTGTCACTTGCAGCAATGTGTATGGAACTGGAGGCCATTATGTTAATTGGAATAAATCAGGCACAGAAAGATAAATACTACATATTATCATGTTGATATCAAAAAAGTAGAAAATAGAATGGTTACCATATCCGGGAAAGAGTTTGAGGAAGAGAGGGATGGAAAGAGGATGGTTAATGGATGCAGGGATGTAGCTGGATAGGAGGAATAATTTCTATGCTCTGTGTGGCATAATAAGATAACTATGAGATAATAACTAATTGAATTTTCAAAATAGGTAGTAGACAGGATTTTGACTATTCCCAGCACAAAGAAAAATATCCAAGGTAATAGACATGTCCATTATGCCACTCTAATTATTACATGTCCACTCTAATTATTACACATTATATACATGTATTGAAATATCATCCGTATCCCATAAGTATATAAAATTACTGTGACAATTAAAACTAAAAAATAGTCAACACAGAAAAGAAAATAGACCATGGAAAGAAAGGATTAAGAGGTTAGAAGCTTTGTTTTTAAAAACATACGTTTTCTATTGTATTCAGTTTTAATTTACTCCTTGCCAAAAAGATGAGCAAACTAGCACTATATTTCCTTTCACATCTACTCCCCACTTTTTATGATACTCGCTGTTCATATTATTTTCACATTGCAGAATGTTTACATTCTGTTCTGTAACCATGACTCCTACAAAGCTCTTTGTTTAAATACAAAGATAGGATATTATTCTCAGAAATATTTTCAGCCTATATACTTTATTCTTAATGGCATTGCTGTTCAAAATTTTGTCTCTATTCTGCACCTGCAGCAATAGCCTCCCTGTTCAATTCCATTAAGAAAACGTTCAAATTCAAAGCTAAATATAGGGTTCTTTTTGCTAACACCAAACAAGAAATATGGATCTGAAAGAAAGCTATAAACTTAGTAAAGTGAGAGAAAGAATGATGGGATTTATGTATTTCCCTTTCTCTGTCTCTTCTTTTTCTGGCCACAGTATACTTGCACAGTTGTTACGCTTCTGCTTGTCATATTGTGTTTAGCCTCGGCAACTTGTTCAGTTTCCATTTTCTCTAACACAGTGGGTTCACATCCACTTGAACAGTGGATCATTTTGCAATCCACACAAAAGCAATCTGTGGGCTACTGGCAGCATCATCCAAAACCTCTCATTTCCTCAGAGCAAGCTTCTGTTACCCAACCTTCAGTTTTATCCACCTATTTCCAGCAGCTGCTCCTCCCCACCTACCCTAAACACAATCCTAGAAACACACAGGTGTTTCCTCAGTCTTTTTGCATTCACATATGGATTGGGGGAATCAATGAGTATTTTCAGGATTTTGACTTTCTTCATTGCTTCTGCAAGTCAGGGGCAGAGTTAGGAGCCACACTATGGTTTACCTTCTCAAAACCTTCTGTTTTTATTTTTGGCTCCCCCTTTCCTGTTGTATGATTTAAGATCCCCATTTCTTTTTTCTGGTTTTGCTAGTGATATTTTTGCTCATTTTATAGCATTTTTGTTGTTGGTGGTGGTTTCATTTGGGACTAGGGAAGGAAGTTCTGGAATATTCTGTTACTGTAAAAATCTCTCCCTGAAAGTCTAGAACAATTTTTATAACTTAGTAGTTCAGCCTTTTTTGTTATTGTTGGTGCTGTTTCACGTGTTAGTGGTTTATTCTTTCAACAGCTTCACTCCTTCAAATATTCAGCGTCTCCTTTCCAGTACGTCCTACTGTAGGCGTTCCAGACACAGCAGTAAACAGGAGTCAAGACTCCCGCGTCCACAGTTTCTACATTTTAAGAAAGTAAATACAAAAAAATACAAAGAAATAAACAAGATACCTTTAAATAGTGATAACACAAAGAAATAGGCGTTAGTGAGTGGCGCTGGAGATAGTTTGGAGGGGCGGCTAAGAAAGTCACATCTGCTCAGACAAGGCTTCAGCTGAGAGTCCTAAGAGTTGAGAAAGGGCAGCCACGTGGACACTTGTAGGAAACATTCTGGGCAGAGGAAACAGCAAGGTCGGACGCAGACAAATGGCCTGTGTCTGCAGAGCAGAAAGACAGCTGTAGCTTAACTAGTCAGTGGGACTCAGAATTAGAAGAGGGTGGACAGGAAGATGAGCTGTAACGTGAAGGGTCCCGCAGGCCAAGCTGAGGCGGGTGACCTGTTCTTCAGGTGGAGGGGGAAGCTTTAGAGAGTTTCCATTATGGACATGATTTTGTCTGACAAAAAAATGTACACAGCTATTACATAAGAATGGATTACAAAGGGGCGACTGTGAGAGATGAAGGCATCTTGGACTAGAATGGTGGGAGGGATGGAGAATAGTAGGGGGATTCAGGATGTATTTTGGAGATAAAGCCAGCAGCATTGCTAGAGGATCTGATGGGATCAGAAGAGAGGAATGAATAATGTTTCCTTGGTTTTTGGTGAAAGCAGAGGGATGAATGATATCATTTACTGAATTGTAAAAGAATGGGGTAGGAGCATAGCTTAGGAGAAGAATTATTTTCGATGGTTTAAGATTAAGTTGTTGGGCCGGTGAGATGGCTCAGCGGCATAAGCACCTGCCTTGCAAGCGCGAGGGCCCGAGTTCGATTCCCGGATCCCACATACGAAAAAGGGGCCGGTGATATCGCTCAGCGGCACGGGCGCCTGTTGGCGCACGAGGTCCTGAGGTCGACCCCAGGCACCCACAAAAAAAAAAAAAAAAAAAAAAAAAAAAAAAGATTAAGTTGTCTACTGGACATTAAAGTAAAGATGTCAAATAGGCAACTAGACACACCAGTGCGGAATTCATGGGAGTGTAAAGAACCCTTTATTGGGCAATATGGCATCATTGCAGGTCTAGATAAAGGCAGTTTCTATGGAATGACAAGCACAGAAGCCCAGTGAAATGGCTCGGGTGGGGAATGTGAAGAATCATGGCCACTTTCTCTTGTTTTACTGTGGAAGGGAGTAGGGTGCACACTAAGGTTATACTAGGATTGGGTGCATATTGGGAAAGATACAGTTAAGGAGGATTTCTTTTTTAGCTATGGCAGATTGTAATATGCTTATTTGCTGCTGGAATCGTAGTTGAAAGAGGGAGTAGTTCTGGAGAAAGATGGAGGCTAATTATGGAAGATAAGTACCTGAGAATTCCAGAAGAGACGGGATCTGAAGGAACTGGCTTTTGGTTGAATAAGGGCACTTCTTCCATTGAAACAGGAGGAAGGCAGAGAATGTGGCTACCTAGGCAGATGGTTTGCCAATGTGGAGGTAGAAGATGAAGGAGGTTTGGTCTGGTTGCTTTTACTTTTTTTCATATAGTATGAGAATATAACCAGCGGGACAAAACAGAACTTTAAAATAGATTTTTTTTTCATTAGAGACTAATAGCTTCACCAAACTTCCTTATAAACTGCCACCCCCTCCTCAGCTCTGCCCAGATGAATGCATAGAATATGCGGGTGCTGGCCCCAGGAGGTTAGGGTTCAGTTCTGTTTTCACAGGGAATCTAGGAATAGAAAAGGGCTGGGAGGGACAAGCTAGCCTGGAGAGGTCTACTGTCTTGTGCGCCCTCTCCCCTTTATTTTTTACTATAAAAGGCCTGTGCACACCTGCACAAGGTGAGATAGTGATTTATGGCAATGAGACCCCTCCATCTCCTCAGAGCTGGCTTTGAATAAAGCCCTTTCCTTTTACACCAAAATAAACGCCTGAGAGTATGGACCTGAGAGTATGGCTCTGCGTGGTCAAAAACAAGACCATGCTATGAGCTGAGAAATAGTGCACGGAGGTGCTGGGGATTTGAGGAGAATAAAAAGAGTGAAATTGTTATCTCCGAGAGAAAGAGAGTATGGGAAATGATTTGTTGGGGTAATAAAGTAAGTTCCTCATTTAAATTCACAGTATGACTCAAAAGTGACTTTTTTCTTCAGCAATATTCAGATAATTCAATGCAGAAAGAGAGTAGGCAGAGAGCTGGATTCACCTATTTTTAAAGTTATTAAATTAACTTGTGTTTTTTTTTTTAGTTTCATAGTCTTTGGCTGCTATGTACTCCCAAAGGAAAGGTAATTTTAAAAGTCAACAATCAATAAAGAGCCAGATAGAATTAAACGCTTCTTGAAGTGGAAGGGAAATCTTCAGAGAACCACATGAAGCACTGTGTAATCACACTGTATTTATTAAGCCCCTGCTAAATGTATCATATTGGGAGGCATTGGGAGGAAGTGAAAAATATGGTTCCATGTCTTGAGAACTCAAACTGGTTTATTAGGAATGTAAGAAATGTTATTCTTTTTTTTTTTTTTTTTGTAGGTACCGGGGGGTCGACCTCAGGACCTCGCGCGCCAACAGGCACCCGTGCCTCTGAGCGATATCACCGGCCCCTTTTTCGTATGTGGGTTCCGGGAGTTGAACTCGGGCCCTCGCGCTTGCAAGGCAGGCGCTTACGCCGCTGAGCCATCTCACCAGCCCCAAGAAATGTTATTCTTATATTTGACTTACATTCACTAGCCATGTCATATTTAAGTGACTATGGAAGTAAAAAAAAAAAAATAAAACAAGATAATTGTCAGTGGAATGGCTTTTGAGATAATTAAGGTAGAGAAAGGAAAATTTATTCCTAAGTCTGAAGAAAATTATGTCATATTCAATATGTACAGAAAGTATTAAGTGTACAACGTAGCTAACAGATCCAGGGGAACACAGTTTTTAAAATGCAACATGGTAATGACTCTCGGGTTCAAGGATTCGTAATTTCTCAGGTTGAAATACTGACTTTGCTGTAACAATTTAAGCAACCGTTTTAGAAGCTGTGTGAGGTGTGGTTCAATCTGCATGAGGCATTATTATGAGAATGAAGGCTATGAACTATGAATTTGAATCCTGCCTTCACCGCACTTGGACCGTCTACTTTGCAGGTCACGTGCTTACAAGGCATAGCACACAGCCCATAGTAAATGCTCCAAAAATATTTAGTCTAATCATTATTGCAGAGGTGATACAATGATGATTTGGTGACTTTAAAATTTCTAGCTAAGATGGAAGGGAAAGAACACTGCCCAGAACTGTCCAATGCTTCTCAGAATAAAACCCCGAATCCTTATATGGAAGGATTTCCCCTCACAGCCCTTCTCCTACCACCCTTCTCTGCTCTACTTTTGCTCCACCAACTGGTGATTCCTCAAGTGTGCCAGGCATGCTCCTCCCTCAGAGTCCTAGCATTGCTGCTCTCTGCCTGGATCATCTTTTCTCTAGAAATCTGCAAGGATTCCTCCTTTACTTCCTCTGCTCTTAGTTCAGATGTGGCCTGCTGAGTGGGGTTTTCCCCTATCACTCACCCTATTAAAACTCTACACTCTTCACCCACCTCTGATGCTCTACACACTCCTCAGCCTCTTTCTCTGCCTTACTTTTCTCCACAGGGTTATTCCCACCTTGCACATAATAATATCCTATCTGTCTGTTCCTCCCTCCAGAAGGTGACTTCATGTGGGTAGGATCTTACTTATGTTAATTCTTGGATCCCCAGCACCTAGAAGAGCACTGGATGTATAGAAGGTGCTCAAAAACATTTGTTTGGTAGTAAACGAAGGCTTGGTTTAAACAGGGGTGCTAGAAACAGGACACCAGTCATCCTCATTTTCAAAGGCGCCTCTCATGTAATTATGTTGACTAATTGCTCTTAAATACCTACATAAATAATGTGAATTATTTATGCCAATCAAGTCAATATTCCGATGGCTAATAGTCAGAATGGATCACCTGTAATAGTAAAGTGCAGATAGCAGAATAGAATGGGGAAGGCAAACGTGTACCTGCTAATTTGCCTCTAGCTGTAGGCAGAACATCCTTGCCACCCTTGGCAGCACCTGTTTTGGGACACCTAGCTTTTGCAGAGTACCTGTCCTGTGCCAGACCCTGTAACCACTGTTCTCTAACAAGAAAGACTGCAACTCGCTAACAAGTATAGGTGCCATTTTGTAAGCGACTTCATTTGCTATGAATCTCTCTCCAGAGCCTCAGGTCTCACTTAATGTTAGGAAACACACTTCGCCAAATTGAGGCATTTCCATCTCTTTTGCCCTTAGATCCTCTGAGCTTAGAAGTAAATATGGGCCAATTTCATGCCTAAGCTGTCCGTGAAGACTCTTTCTGCCTCGTCCCCTTTGCCCTCCTGGCTGTGCTGCGAAGCCTGCAGGTCCCGTGACTGGTGAGGGCAGAGCAGTGGTTCCAGCACTGGTCTGCTAGCCTCCCCCGAGATGCTTCTCGGTGGCGGTGACTGAGTGTCCGGCTGTCTTTCATCTGCTGAGGCGCGGCTGCTCTAACCTCTTTCAGGGACCTTGCTGAGCCATTTGCAAAGGTTCTGGATTGGTGAGGGTGCAGAAATCCTGTCCCAAGCCCAGGCTTCTTCTAGTTCATCCCTTTCCTCCGTCCCTCTCTGCCTCTGCATTACTCCTATGCCCCCACCAGGCAGCCGGGCTCCTACTTTGGCTCATCAGTCTAAACGCCACATCTGCGGACGTGCTCTGCATCTCCCTGGCTTGTCCTGCCGAACACCCGGTCACGCTGACAGGTACGCAGTTACCTTCGGCTTCTCTCAAGGAGACGAGACTCCGGCTTCAGTGCTCTCAGATCCCCCTAGCTGGGCACTTACGCACATCTTATTCATTAACGTGGAGTTTCAAAACTGAAGCTGTTTTTTCCAAACATCTTCCCCATACTATATCCTATTGTCCACACATATTTACCGTAAAAGTAGTTTTCAGTACATACCGTTTTAGTGGCTTTTAAAAACTATCAATTCTTATTGGGCACCCTGCGAAGCAGTAAAGCGGTGCGGATCTGTACCCTAGAGAACCCTGTTGAATGCTGGCTCTGTCCCTGGCTATCTGTGTGACCTTGGGAGTTGGTTACACAACAGGGCGATTTTTCTTTTGTAAAATGGTATTCCTGTTGCTCGGGACTGTTCTAGGGATTACATGAGTGATACATGTGTTGCTTAGAACAGTGTCTGGCACAGAGTACGTGTCCTGTTGGCTGTCGTTGGCGTGATGGTAATGGTTGCTGGAGGTACCTGTGGGGCCGGTGGGTTCAGGCGACGGAGAGCGGCCTGTATGCTGCACGAGGCAGAAAAACGCCACCGCATCGCAGCCTTGGCCTTGGAGATTTTACCTGTTTCACTGCCGCCACTTTCCTTTACCCCCTCAGAGGAATTTAGGATCTTAGACGCTGAAAGAAGAACTGCGTCAACTTCATCCTCTTCCTCTGGATGCTCTTCTGTAACAGAAAGACCCGGGCTTCTGGTTCTGTTGGGAGGAGCACTGGGGAGGCGCAGGAGGCTGGGAGGCCAGGCGGGGCGCTTCGGGTCGCCACGCCCTCAACGGCCACCGGAGGGCGCGCTGGAGCCACGCAGCGCGGCCCCACGGTGGCCCCAGGGCTGCGCGCCGCCCGGCAGCGGGTCCCCTGCTGCTGAACAGGCGAGCGCAGCCGGTCCGGAAGATCCGCTCTCCAGACGACCTGGGAACCCCGCTGGCTCGGCCTCCTCGCTACCCTCCGTTTCTCACGCTTCCCCCCTCGAGAGACAGCTCCCCGGGCCGGCTCTTACCAGGGCTCATTTCTGCTGCTCAAGGGCTTTCCAACTGCCTTGCCTCACGCATTCCGCTCAGTGGCTTCACTCTGCGGCATCCCGTTGCCTGGTAACCGCGTGGCCCATCGCCGGGCCGCCCCACCCCCGCCCCTTTGCGGGCAGCGGACGAGGGCGCGCGAGAAGGTGGGGGTGGGGAAGAGGAGGAGGAGGGCGGGGCGGGCTGCACGCCAGGGTCTAGGTCCGGGGGACTTCAGCTCTGAGAGACCCCTTCCCGCCAGAGCGGTGCCTGGGACAGGCCTGTCCTCCTCCCCCAAGCCCGGACAGCTCCACCTGGGCGTTTCCTCGCGCACCCGCATCCCCCCGCTCCCCGTAACTTACCTTGATCATTTAAGACAGCACCTGTTGGACAAAAGCTGTGCAGAGGAGGGGGAGACGTTTGGGGACAAATACCTAGAACGCCCTCCCCGTCATTTCCTTGTTTTATTCCTCTTATTTCAATCCGTCTGTCCTCAGCATTTAGGAATTTGAAGCGCACAAAACCAATATTGTCCAAGGACTTTTGTTTGCCATGGTTAAGACTCCTGTATTCCAGTAGTAAACTGCAATAACAACGCATTACAATATTCCCATTAAAGCTGCTTTGGAGCAATGTCTTTCGTTTGTCTGATGAGTTCCTTTTGCTTGAGCAGACCGCTTGGGAAAGATGGACGTTGCGTTGGAAACCAGAGCTTGCTTTAGGTGATTGGCTTCCCCATACCTAGTCCTTCTGCCTGTCAGAAGATGATGATCTTTAAGTACAGGCTGTAATGAGTATATATTATTTATTTTTCAATATCAACTATTACACAGGGAATATAAAATCATTGGAAATTCAATTTTTATTTTATTTTTGTTTCTTTTTTTATTGACACATATTTGCAGTATATCACGATTACATTCATCATGGGGAGTTGGTACATGCACACATGAAAATTTTAATTCGTTTTTTATCCCTTCCCTCCACCCCTCACCCCACTCTGTATCTTGGTCCCCTTTCCTTTTGCAAAAGTTCTATTCCCCTTATTATGTATATTTTATTTTGGTCTTTATTTATACTTTGGGTTCCTCATGTAAGAGAAACGATGCAATATTTAAATGTGTGTCTGATTTACTTCACTTAATATTATGGTCTCCAGGTGCATCCAGTTCCCTACAAATGACTCAAATTTATCCTCTTTTATGGCAAAGTAATACTCCATTGTGAAAATTCAAATTTTAAATCACAATAATTGGGAACTCAGTCACTAAGATATAATAATTTGTCATATAATAGTTAATACATGGGTTGCTTTCATGGAAATGAAACTTTGATGGTTTCAATGTTCACATGCTCTAATTTCCTGTTTCTGATAGAACTGGTCTCTCAAAGATTTCACAGTCTTCCTTGTGGCACTGTAGACAGTTTTAATACATTATAGTTTTGAGAACTTTAATGTGTCTGTTAAATTACTGTCTAAATAAATTGTATTACTTTGGAGAATGTAGATTAAAAAGTCACTACATTTTAACAATTTAATTTTTATGCCAATGAAATTTCCATAACAAATAACTACTACATTTTATGTAACATTCTATATTACTAGTTAGTAATATGATAACTAATTTAATATTCTGTAATAATTCTAATTTACCTATGTACTATTTGTGGATTATGATGGCAAATGAATATTTGTTATTCCATAGAAATTACTTGTGCATTTAAATAAGATGACTGTCACACTAGGTAATAGAATATGAAAATCTGATGACAGGTGCTTGTGGTGTCAAACTCAAATTTAGCTGGTACACTAATCTCAGTAGAGACTTTAATTTTAAGATACTTTTCAATCAGTTCATCAGTCAGAAAAGTGGCTCTGTAGTAAGGACAGTTTATTCTAGGTGTTACATCAACACAGCCTTTTGATTATCAAATTCATTTCTGTTTTGGAAACCAAATCAAAATATCAGTTAAAAAACATAATTTATTTGTCAGAAAACTATGGTAATTAATATATAAGAAGCCCATCTATGAAGCCAGCAAAGTTATAAAACGAATACATTCGGAAACCGGCTTTAAATAACAAAATTGCCTCTGAGATGGATGGCACCCTTCATAAGGGTCCCTTGTTAGGGGCCTCACCGGAGAGGCTGTGTGGTGACGCGTTATTTGGTGAGAGACTCTGGACATGGTAAATTAATATGTCTCCAAAACGAACGGGCCCAGCCTTGGGGGAACATTCACCGCACTTGTGAAATGTGGAGAAGCCTTATCTGATTACTTATGGCCGCTTAAAACCCTTGTCACCTAGTACAACCTGTACTTGACACCACTTCTATTCTGAATTTAGTGACAGTGACATAACGACTTGGCTCGCTCAGCAGCAGTTTGCTTCTGCCCAGCCAAGACCAGTGGTGGTGAGGGTGGAAGCCGGCGGGGAGGGCCCTGCTCTGGCAGGCGCAGGCGCAGTAGTTACCCAGATGATCACCCCACACCCCACACATTCCAGAGGGATTCCACAAACCGTGTTGACGTCTTTTCCTGTGGTTCTTCCTTAATTAAAAAACATTTAACTATTCAAGCTCAGATATCAGGCAAAGGGTATATTATAAAGAGATGGCACGACAGCATATTGTCTCATTCGTGTATCAACTTTGTTGACGAACTTGCCAAACTTCTAAAAGCAGAAAAATTTTACAAGCTTCTCAAGGTTTGGAAATAGAGATGGTTTATATATTGTGAAGTCCTCACTGTGTTTTATTCAGTAAAGATTTTTGGAGAAATTTAAAAACAATAAAAAAGTACAAAGAATGATTTAACCTCTTGATTCCATCTTTCAGCATTAGCAGTGATTATGCCATTAGCATACTTGATTTTTATTTATTTAGAAAAAATAAAGCATTAGACAGAGTTGGGCTCCCTACCATCTCTTATCCTGCTTTGCTTTCGTGAATTTCTTCCCACAAAAAATCATTTCACAAATTTGGGGTGCAACTTTCCAGCCCATTCTTGTGTTTTTATAGTTATTATATGTGTGTTCATGGATAATGTATTGTTCTTGTCTATTTTGAAGATTTTCATAAATGATATAATTTGTTTTGTTCTACAGTGTACTCCTTTTAGTTAATATTTTCATAGATATTTAATTCAATCGTATAGATAAGCTTGAGAACTTCCTCATTTCTTCCAGTATATTTGCCTGTTGGTCTCTATTGTTATTTTTTTAAATCTTGAAATGATCACCAACTCATAATAAAGTAGGAAGAATATGTTTTTTTTCCCCTGAACTACTAACAGTGAGCTGCTGACATGACATGTCACGTCTCCTGAATATTTGGGTGTGTAACTTGAGGAAATTTCTCCAACATGAGCACAAAGTAGCCACCAAAATCCAGAGATGAGCTACTGCTCAGACCCCATTCAGGTGTCATCGCTTCTACCAGTAATGTCCCGAAGAGCAAAAGTACCCAGCCCAAGATCACGTTGCATTTAGCTGTCATGGCAAGTCTGTTTCAATCTGTTCCATTCTGAACAAGCTCTTGGTCCCTCTCTCTCTCTCTCTTTTTTTTTTTAATGTGGGTTCCGGGAGTCGACCTCAAGACCTTGCGCTCGCCAGGCAGGCGCTTATGCCGCTGAGCTATCTCACCGGCCCTCTTTTCTTTTTTTTCTTTTTTTTTTTTAACTTCCATGACTTTGACACTTTGGAAGATTCTAAGCCAGTTATTCTGTAAAATGTTCCTTCTTGTGACTTTTGCCGATTTTTTTAATGATTAGATTCAGATCACGCATCTTTGTCGCCCGTCACAGGGGATGCCTAGTGGCACAGGACTGTGATTTGTGCCGTTCGTGACCATATTCACTTGATGGTTCAACTAAATTGGTGTCTTACAGGCATCTCCACTGTAAAGTTAATGTTTTCTTCCTTTGCAATGAATAATTATTTTGTGAGGAAATACTTTGAACTGTATATTTTATTCCTTACAAACTCTCAGTTTGTTTGCTTATTTATCAATATCTGTGTGGATCAGAGTTCCCTGCGTCATTCAGTAGGTTTCAACAGATTATCTTCTGTTGCAAACATTGTTTATATCATTGTTCAAATTTCCCTAATTTGGTCCATGACAGTTTCTCTAGCTGACTTCTATGTACTTTCGACATGTTGGCTTCATCACTGAAGCATTTCTTCATTTCCTCGACCCAACCACATATTCCAGGCTCCTCTGACATTTTCCTTGCCTGAGCCCTGTGATCAGCCATTTCTCCAAGGAGCCTCAATATCCTATGAGGAGAATGGTATTTAGAACCAAAGATGTGGAGATATGTTGCAATTGGAATGTAACTGCAGGCCATCTTAGTGAACAGAGCTAAGGGTGTGTGTGTGTGTGTGTGTGTGTGTATATGCATAAATACATACATACATTTGCACACAAATATGCACACATTTACATCCATTTTATTTCTGTGTCTATCTATAATGAGAACTATACATTCATGGTATTCCTAAATCCAAACCAACATTACAGTATTCTTTCTAGTTTTCTCTTTTCATGTTTATAATTTCTTTTATAACAGTGAGAAACATGACTTCCATTATCGACTATGGATTTACTTATTTGAGCAAACTCTTGGCTCTTTTTTTTTTTTCTTTTAGAGACAGGCTCTTGGCATGTAGCCCAGGCTGGCCTCGAACTCACGGCGATCCTCCTGCCTCAGCCTCCCGTGTGCTGGGATTACAGGCATGTGCCACCACATCCAGCACAAACCCTTGGTTCTTATAAACTGCATTTTCTCCTCCCTCCTACTTACTTGACTCTGAGCTGTCTCTTGGGCTTCTCCTTGTCTTAGACACCATCCCCACACTGCTTGGGCTTTATGGCCCTGGGCTGGGCCTGTCTGTGAAGAACATTTCCCATCGTCCTTGGGCTGTGACATCAAGCACTGGTCAGAGCCATTCAAGGCTACCTGCTCTCCTTACATGGGCTTTGACTACTGAGGCCAGTGTTCCGCTAGAGTGGACGGTCTCCTTTTCTTCCTTGGAATTGGATGTCCATAGTTTCCTTCTTGCAAAATCATGAATAATTCTTCCATATTTTTTTCTAGAAGCTTTGTGGTTTTACTTTTCACATTTAGAATTGTTATTCATCTGCAATGGGTTTTTACATAAAATATCACAAAGGGGCCTATGCCCATTAAAAAATTATGTCTGGGGCTGGTGAGATGGCTCAGCGGCTTAAGCGCCTGCCCGGCAAGCGTGAGGGCCCGAGTTCGACTCCCAGAACCCACATACGAAAAAGGGCCGGTGATATCGCTCAGCGGCACGGGCGCCTGCTGGCGCGCGAGGTCCTGAGGTCGTCCCCCCGGTACCCACAAAAAAAAACAAATAAATAAAAAATAAAAAATTATGTCTGAAAAAATATAAGTCCATCTAATTGATCCACCATTAATTGTAGAGACTATAAACTCTCACATAAGCTATATTTTTAAAAATATGTTTTTCCTATGCGTACTCTCGCTATATCATCTTAACCCTAAATTTACTCATTGCCAAATCGCAAACGTCAGATAAAGTGATCATTTGCTTATCCAGAACACAAATTAGAATTAGCTAAGGTAAAGGGGAATTAATAGTACACTAAAATCCCCTTTAGACTTCAAAAATAAGGAAAACGCCACTCTCTGGGGTCACCAGGAGAAACCTGATCCTTTGAGATCCTCCCAGTCTGTTTGGGTGCGGTGGAGCGCTCAGTACCTCCTCGGCACTTAGATTCCGATACATAGGAAACGAAGGGTCAGAGATGCTGAGGTCCACCTGTCCCTGTTCCTGTTCTGTGGCATTGAATGCTTTGTATCCCATTTGAAGTAGGTAAACAAGATTTAGAATCAAAGCACAGGTGGTAAATTTCCGCCTCTATAATGTAAATATTTCCCCAATACTTACATTTTTGATAAAATATTCTTTCTTACACTTCATGGTGTTGAGAATTGTGGAATTTTGTGAAACAGTTGTTTTCCAGATTGCACACGGGAATAGTGAAACATAGGAAGATTAAGAAACTCTTCAAAACTCTTTCAAACAGTCCAGTACTACACTTTGTGATTCTGAAAGTTTGGTTTTGCCCAAATCAGCTTATCAAAAAATTTCCCATAACAAGTTATAGTTGTATGAAGTAGGTTCCTACTTCATCTGAATTTTACAAGCATATAAAAGAGATATCAATATATTTAATGTTAGAGCTAGTGGTTCTTATTTCCTGATAGCATATTGATATAGGAATGATACAGGGATGATATACAACCAATGTAAGGGAAATATTATGACTCCCAACCTGCTACTGAGTTCATGTTCTCTAAAATCAAAGAATGAATTCTGGGAACAACAGAGGTTAAGAGCAGAAAATATTTATTGGGAAAAGAAAGCTATATTTATTGGGGGAAAGAAAGCTTCTAAGAGAGACAGAAGGGGTCCTGAGTGGTTTGCCGAGGACCCCACTTCTCAAGGGAGCTTTATAGAGCAAAACCATGAGGTGAGGCAGGTCTAAGGTGGGAAAAACTATAACCAACTAATAAAATTACAAATACAGTTGCTTAGGTAATTGTGATCCAATGAGAAATCACAAGGTGTGTGTGAGGTGGGACAAAACTATGATGAACCAATAAGACTACGAGTATAATCGCTTAGGTAATATTGATTAAATGTGGATCAAATGGGGAAGCAAGTCACGTAGCAAGTGTGCCTGGGATGAGCAGGGACTTCTCCTGAAAGGGAGTTTTTGGTCCCCCACCCAAGGTGGTCCACACCTACTTAAGAATATCAATCACTACTGTTCATCTCTAGGGAAAGTATGTAGGTGGAGTCATTTTATCTTTTGTCTTGATGTCGGGCCTTTAACTGCGCCTCTACCCACAGTTGTAATGTACCTGTACTGGCTCTTTTTGAGGGCCTAGCTGTATCTGACTGCCTCTAATATTTCTGTTTTGTTTTATCCTGTTCTGTTCTGTTTTGTTTTGAGACATGGTTTCACTATGTGCAGGCTGGCCTTGAGCTCACTATGTAGCTGAGAAGTGATCCTCCTGCCTCAGCTTCCTGAGTGCTGGGGTTACAGGTGTGTGCCATCAGGCCCGATTGTTTGTTTGTTTTTGTTGCCTATAATATTTCTAACTAACTCAGCTGTCTATAATAACATCACATTTCACCTACACTGCCTGCTCTTTGTGGTGAGACTGCTCTTATCTCACTCTGTCTCGCTCATAAAGAGAGTAGAGCATATTTCGTCAGGCAATGTACTTTCCAGTCACCTATGCAGACCAGTTCACTTAATGCCCCTTTTCTGATTGTGAAATTCATTGCTAAAGATGGAATTAAAACCTGTGCTATTGAGTAAAAAAAAATCTGTAAATCATAATGTTTCAAAATCTTCAGTTTCTCCTGAGAGATAATCCACTTTCACCTGTTGATTAACAGCTGCAGATTCGAGAATCTGGAACTAATACAGGAACATTGCATAAAAACAAGCTAGTCAAATCTATTCTTAGCAAACCCAGGCTAAAATGCTTCTGGGTTTTCAGCCTCATAAGATCTTTTTTTAAACCTGACATCGCAAGGTTATCACTGGTCATAGATGAAATTTACAGAGGTCTGAAAAAGTGATTAAATCACCCCTGGGGTATTGTAAATTTGGGAAATTATTGTAAGTCTTGTGTTCTGATCGCAGAGGGGACACGGAAGCTAATGACTTGGGAAGTCTTGGGTGAGTGAGGTCTTCCTTCCACAGCTCAAAGGCTTGATCCAAATCCAAGCACTACTACATCCGGTCCTCCTTAAGTTGACTTTAGTGTTGATTTTAATCAGATTCCATCTATTTAAGAGAATGAGCCCCATAACTCATTAAGGGTCACCCCCAGCTTTTGCTCTTAAGTAGTTGATCGTTGCTTTTAAAATAATTTACTTAAATGTGAGTTGGGGATTCTGAGAGCAGCGAGTTGGTCCCATTCTACAGGGTTTGATATGCTAAAGAGCTAGACATAGAGAAGTACCAAGGCAGAGTGAGAAGGAGCAGGTGTTAGAGAAAGGGATAATTTTTAGGATGGGTACAGAACATGAGCATGTTTGATGACGAAGAGTTACTGACGAAGAGACTGAGTAAAAAAAATAAGGTATAAAGAGAAGTCAAAGAATAGAGTATCGGGTATGATTTAGACCAAGAAGAAGACAGGAGCAGCAGTCTCTTGAACATGTGAAGTTTGGCCATTTGGCAGCAGTGACCGAGGCAGGAACAAGAGCCAACGTACTTACTTTCCCTGTAACGAGGGCTTGGGTTAGAGCAGTGTCCTATCTGCGAAGTTTCCTCAGGGCGGGTAGGTGTTTACCCGCTTGAACACGTTGAGAAGCAGCAGCCTCTGTGGCATCTTCCAGGCGGAAGAGTCTTCAGCTCAACTCACAGTACCTGGGTCGCCTTGTCTCTGAGGCCAAACTTTTTTCTGGTTTTTAGACACGTATGGAATTGCCCTGCCTCAGGTCACTCTGCTACACATTGACAATAATGGCATGTTTGCCTTGCTATGTAAAGATATCATTAATGTGTACTTCCAATGGAGCTAATGCATTTTAAGTAACAAACCCATATCCTTTGCTTGACTTCTGTTATGAGCCATAGCATGAGTCAGAGGCGGCATTTATGATTAGGGAACCGCAGGTTCTACACTGGACGAAAAACTTGGCTCCACGGACAGCACGCCCGCATGAAAAGGAACGGCCAGCCAAGTGAGCACTGCTGAAGACAATGCCAAGTACAGATCGCTCCGTGTTTGCGCTGGTAGAGTTCTTAGAGATCACCCAGCCTGTCCCTCTCATTCTGCAGACGAGAACGAGTGGCAGGGCTGCCATCAGAATCCAAGCCCTATCCAGAGCTCTTTCCATGACAGTCACAATGACATCACTACTTAATGACATGATGGCTTAACTTTTATTATTTGACACCACTTTTTCTAGCACTCATGGATTTTTTTACTTTAGCGGTGATGTAATTGAAACAACACAATTAGAGAGGAGGAATTTTAATGATGTTTACAATTTGTAGGTTTAAAAACTTCCAAACTATATTACTTATTTCTAGGGAATATTAGTGAGTTTAAATGCCATTTTTTCCTGTAGTTGTTTGGCCTCGTACAAAAATAAAGCTCTCCGAAATGTTTCTTCATTTGTAAGATATTTATTTGGCAAGGCTGTTGTAAGAATTAAAGTAAGGTATTACTAATATATGATGTCAGGATTTGTGTGAGCATTAAATTAATAATATGTATATGTCATTAAAATACATACAGTCAAGTCGTAGCTATAAGGTCATAACCTATGGTGGTTGTCATTGCCATTCTTTGCCTTTATATTTATATTTCTTTCCAATCATCAGTGATACTTTAGTAACCATCAGTATTGTAATCTTTGAAAGCAAAGGTGCTACAATAAAATGGCTACTACATGCACAACAATGTTTATGGCAGCATTATTCACAACAGCCAAAAAGTGGGCACAACTTGTAGGTCGATTGAAAGATGACTGGATACACAAATATGGTGTATCCATACAAGGGAATATTATTCAGCTTTAAAATGGAATGAAATTCTGTTACTTGCTGCAACATGAACGAATCATGAAAATACTAAGCCAAATGAAAGAAACAAGATGCACAAAATGATAAATAACTGGAATGGGCATATTTGCAGAGTCATAAAGTATGATGGAGGTTGCCAGGAATTAGGGGGGATGGGGGAGTTATTATTTGATAGGTCTAGAGTTTCTGTTTGGGGAAGATGAAAAAGTCCCGGAAATAGGTATTTATGATTGCTGTACAACATTATGAATATATTTAATGCCACTGAATTGTATATTTGAAAATGGTAAATTTTATGTTATATATTTTACAACAATGAAAGAACACTAAAAGTAAAAGCAAGAAAATAGACTTCTTTACTGATGTGAAATAGGCTTTACAAATAATCTTGAAATAGTTTCAGAAAAACTACACTGGAGGGCCGGTGAGATGGCTCAGCAGTGTAAGTGCCTGCCTGGCAAGCGCGAGGGCCCGAGTTCGACTCCCGGAACCCACATATGAAAAAAGGGCTGGTGATATCGCTCAGGCACGGGCGCCTGCTGGTGCGTGAGGTCCTGAGGTCAACCCCCAGTACCCACAAAAAAAAAAAAAAAAAAAAAGAAAAACTACACTGGAGCAAATTTGTCTCTTGTAGATCTGCCCTAAAAAATAACTAAAGGGAGTTCTTACAGAAGATGCACACACGGAAACGCAGGAGGGACGGAAGAGTGGTGGAAGGGGTAAAGATGTGGACCGGAAAGCTGGTACAGAGGAGTCTTTGATATATGATTTTATTTATATAAAGTTCAGAATCTGGCAAAACTGATCTATTGTTAGAAGTTAGTATAGTGGACAACTTTGGGATGAAGGGATGTGGATAAACAACAGAAGGCGGGGGGTGCTTGGGAGCTGCCTGTGCTCTGTAACGGAGGTTAGAAGGCTTGGTTCACTTTGTGAATAAATTCATTGTGCTGTAGGTACACTCACAGTGTGTGCATTTTTCTTATGCTTCAATAAAAAATTTTTAAAAATGGGGCCAGGCTTGATGGAGCACACCTGCAAAACCAGCTACTAGGGAGGCTGAGGCAGGAGGAATGCAAGTTGTAGCCTAGCCTGGGCAACTGAATGAGAGCCCATATATCAAAATTAAAAAAAATAAAAAGGGCTGGGGTTGTAGCTTACTGCTTCCTGAGTTCAATTCCCAGGACTGCAAAACAAATTTTTTTTTTTAAATGGAATTGAACCGTGGTTTAATCAAATAACTCTTAAAACTCATTCTAACTAGATAATAATGGGTGAATCTTCAGCTCTGATCCAGAGCAACACACTACTGTTAACTTTTAAGATGGCGCCTGATGCTCCATTTGATCCTCTGAGTTTCCGCAAGTGCCACTTCTTGATAGCTGTGGCAGCCATAAATATATGTATTGGAGTGTAGGTATTATAATATCCTATTATTACCAATCCATGAGACTACGCACTTGGAGTTCTACAGATTTAAACAGATCTATGATTTATACAGGTCTATACAGATCTTGGTATTCCATGTGTCTAAATGAATTACAATATTTAGAAGAGTATCTCAATTTCTGGTGTAATCTGTGAAAGTTACATAGAGTAAAGTCAAGTAGCCAAATTGGGTATTGAACCTGTGATCAGTTTTGTTCTATTCATAATATGGGGTCATCTGAGAGCATCTCTGGGTCTACCACTGAAGTATTTTCCCTCAACCAATGTATCTGAAATTCATACCACATTCCTCTAAGGACTGTCCCTAGAACAAAATACAAATACCTTACATAAACGAGAGCAGTAGAAAATTATTAGTACTTGCTTGCACAAATTAATCTATTAGGTTAGCTGGCAAAGCAAGCATCAATCAGATAAATTGGGATTAAGGACAAGAAATCGGGACGGGGAAGGATGGAAGGTTTGCAGCATGAAGCAGTGCTCCTGAAAGATGACGTTTGGAAGCAAAGAACTTTTTATAGTAAAAATGAAATAGTTCTCATCTCAAATTTAGATATCTTAGACTATGTGACTAAGGCTTGTGAAGCATGCCCCTTTTTTTGACAATTCAATCTAAAAATTTAAACATGTAGAAGAATTAACTATGGAGTTAGTAAATAGAAATGAATGCTATGCGTAAGTTGTTTTAAAATGAAAATGGCAGTATTGAAATGCAAAGGAATGAAAACTTTTTTTAAAAAAGCAATATTTCCCCCATACACCATTTTATCCTTCAATAATGAATTCACATCAGGAACTGAAATTCTAGAAAAGAATTCATGCTACAAAGAAAGAAAGCCAGCTAGTTTTGATCTAGCTTAGAGAATAACATTTTCTTAGAAAAGACTTCGTCACTGTGTTCATATTCATAAGCTTTTGAAAGCTAACGATAATCACTGAAACTAGCCATGATTAAGAACTGAGCTTCTATGAACTTCGGATTCATGATTAACCAAGCTGTTTATTTGCAAACACATGAAGAAAGTTGCTACATTCTACCATTAGGGTGATTAATTGAATGAGAACAATTCTGTTTATCACATATTTTTGCACCTGTGTAAGCAGAGTCAAATAAAGCTTAATGGTGAGTGTGACCCACTAGCAGTTTACTCATCCCTACAGAAGAAAAACTTTCCCAGTTTCCCAAAATGGGAACATTCCAATATAAGCAGAACAGAACTGTGGGTCTCTCTATTAATAATTTCATTTACAAACATTTGTCAAGTTGTGTTTGAACAGATCTGATTTCAATTCTAAGAAAAACTGCAACTTACAACTATTACTCTTTATTATGATGTCATGACCTAATGTTTTTTTATCTCTGCTGTGTCATCTGTACCTTAAGTATAAAAAAGAAGACTGAACGAAGAATGAAGGCATTCATATAATTCAAGTTAATAAGCTGTTTGCCTGACCTGTATGATTATGCCACAATAATGCTCTCAGGTCTCCATTCATTGGAGAGAGCATTCAATATATATATATATATTTTTAATATGCGGGTACCGGGAGTCAAACTCAGGACCTCGCGCTTGCCAGGCAGGCACTTATGCCGCTGAGCTATATCACCGGCCCAAGCATTCAATATTTATTGAGTATCCACCAATGTAGAAATTTTGGAGAACATATATATAGCAAAATAGTCTTTTGTCTGCTTTTACAAATTAACTTTTTTTGAGAGTTAATTATGTACTCTGCTACATATAAAATATAATTTTAAGAAAAATACCATCTAATGTCTAATATGCATTGTACATTTATGTACAATATAATGTCTAATGTATAAATTTCTTGTGAGTCATTTACTGTTAATTCATACTCTTTCAGTGGAGTACACGTGTCAGTCACTATGCTTTCATCTTCCAGTTCAAGAACACTATTTCTCTTTTTCCAGGTAATACGAACTCACTGGGAAATGTGGGGAGTGTGTGATGTGCAGCAGGAAAATCTCTAGAGACTAAGTGCTTCTTACATAGCTTCTTAGGGTAAGCCCACCTTTATCCTCTAGTCCAGCAGTGTCTGGTGTTTTTAATTCTCTTAATTTTTTAAAATTCTGCAGAGTAAATTGGGTTGGTTTTCAGTTTTCTCCTTTGCTGCTTTGGGTTTTAACTTTCTTAGGTTTTCTAAGTCAGTTACCATTCATTTGAGTTTTAGCTTCCAAATTGTTAAGGTTCCTAGAACAAAATTCTGAAAAATAACCATTGAATAAAAATCATTGTATTTTGGATACATTCATATCTTCGCTCTCAATAGTTTTATTTTTTAATCTGTTCTAATAAATTTATGTTTTGGCACAGGGTTGCAATCTCAAATGCTTAAATGGGCCAGGTAAGTGTTCTGACTCCTCTCACTGAGTCAAAACTCTGGGAAGCTGAGAGTCAGAAATAATGAGCTAAGTTTGGAAGAACCCTGGAGCAGTGGAGCTGATTCCCAGTGGGAGGAGGATGCTTGTTCCAGGCCAGTAGGCAGCAGACGCAGTAGGGAGGACATGCCTGTGCCACAAGGTGAAGAGAGGGCCCCAAATGGTCTCCACCTCCGCACCCTGCTGGTTCCCCAGGGTTTGAACTTCGAAGGGACAGTTTCAAAAGTTCCCATGGGTCCCTGGTGAGGAACATGGAAAGCAGGTGAGAGATGTAAGCCATGGGGCCACTTTCGGTGAGAAGCAGGGAAACTCCAAGCAGAGCCTACCTGACAGAGCATCTGGGCCAGAGGGCAGAGGGCACGCATGTCTGTGATGCACAGGAGTCATCACTTCTTGGAGGGCTGAGCTAAGAGTTCTGGGGTGGTGGAGGGGGCGTTATTGCCTGGCCCCAACTATGCAGAGAAAACAGACCTCAAGTAGAACTGTGGATTTCAGCAGTGGACATAAGCAGGATCCTAGGAAACCGGCAGCTTCCGTTTCCCTTAGAAGGTCCCTAAATGGTCACCTTGGGGAGGAGGCAGCACTAGTAAATCACTGAGCAGGGAGCGACAGCATGATAGACTTTCGGCTGAATGTTTATCTGAAATAGGCATTTCAATGGGAAAAGATTATGTCAAACCAAAATAAAATTTTAGTTGGAAAGAGAGTGAATTGTCATTAATTAGCAAATTTAAATTCTCCTCCTATCAGCAAAAATGTTGGAGTCATAAGAAATAGTGAATTATAAAAACTAGAGAAGCTGGGGATGGTGGCACTTCCCTGTAATGTCAACAATTTGGAAGGCTGAGGCAGGAGGATTTCAAATTGAAGCCCAGCCCAGCCAGAGAAACCTTGTCTCAAAATAAAAAGTAAAAAAGGGGTAGGGGTTGGAGCTCAGTGTGATGGCTTTAAATTCAATCCCCAGTACCACAAGCAGACAAACTAAAGAAGACGTATTTCTTAAAGTATTTGAGTTGGCAGTGTTCATGCCAAGATATGATTGAGCCCTCTCATTGAAATGTTGATTTTGACTGAATTCAATGAGTGCCACTTCATATTTTAAAAATGTTTTATGTATTTATTATGTTTTTTTTGCATACAGTTGCTTGAATAAGAGCCTAGAGAAATCCTGAGAATTTCTCCCTGACATGCACTATAATAGTTAAAACGATGCAGACAACTGCAGAGCATGTTAGCATACACGACTGGTATTTGGTACGGTATTTCCACAATTGTAAAAATCAATTTGTCAAGGAAAGACAATGGACTTCCCCTGATATCTTGAGGTTTACACGTTGGATGGTCATGCTACAAATGTAAATTGTGGCATATGACATATAAAAATGATCGCTTCAAATGTCATTATTGCTATCAGCAAAGATAAAAAGAATTGCAATATATAGCTAAACATGTTTTCTTCAGAGAGCAGACATTTGCCTCCCATTTCTTTTCTCACTATGCGATATGATAAATGAATGTCTAAAAGCCGTGGCTGTAGAGTTGGAGCCCACAATTCCCCATGCCCCCGTCCGGAGCCATTCACACCTTCCTCGCCTAAATGCGCATGCGTGTGTGCGTGCTCGCTCCCTCCCGCAGAGGACCTAAGCTTTGGGATACAGGGTGACAGTGTCGTAGCCCTCTGGGGGCCGCGTGCGGGCTCTCGCGTGAGTTTCACAGTACAGCTCCCCCTCCACGAAGAAGTAACCCTTTTGCTTGAGGTTGAGGTTACAGTCGGCACACACGAAGCACTCGGGATGCCGGTACTTATCCCGCGCCTTCACAACAGCACCACTGTTGGGAAACATAAGCTCAAGTGAGAAACAGGCAACGCAAATGACACAGAAGGGGGAGCACTGCACCCGAGTCGAGTGAGGTGTTTCACAGTCGGGAAAAAACAGCCACCAGCTGTGAAACTCCTCACTGCCGTGGAATCGCGTGGCATTGCCAGGGGGAGCGGAAGACAGCTAAGAAACCGCCCCATGTTTCTCTGATGTTGATGCGTGATATGTTTCAGATTCTCGAAGAAGTGGTTTATACAAAAAGAGTAGGATCCTTTGTCCAGTTTCTTCGAAAGAGGGATGTGATAGAGATTAGAAAAGGAGCCTGACTTTGATGTAGGTGTGGGTTACAGAGTTCAAGGCCCCTTGCGTGGGTTTCTTTCTTGGTGTTCCAGCCTCTCTGTTCTATGGAGCAGAGAAAGAATTCCCAGGAACTGAGTGGACTTCGGAAACAGTTTACTCCAACTTGGGAACAATAACTGCTTTTGGTGACATCAAGAACTGTTGTATTTTTTGAGGTCTTCTCTACTCCCAAGCCCCCTGCCCTGCCTTTTCCCTTCTGTCCCACATTTCGCCCTTGGTTCTAACCAGGTTCATGTTCCACTCCTTCCTGCGCTGTGTCCTGGATAGCTGGGCGAATGTTGCCTCAGTGCCTGAGATGAAGGTAGAGGAGCAGAAGAAAGGGGTGGGGAAGTGGCCGCATGGGACACACGCTGTGGCGAGATTAAAATTATCTGCTTCATTTGAAGATTAGAATACCAAGTGAGGCTATTTAAACAGCAAGTCCATGGAAATGGAAGTGGACTATATTTTTAGAAATTATTTTAACATTTGTGTGATCTAAGAAATTGAATAAAAATAATATTTTGATTAATAATTTGATGACTCCTGTTATTTGTTTCCCTGGGTTTATAAGGAACAGGAAGTATTTGAAGATTGTACTTTAACAAAGGGAGGGCTTTTGGGGGGTGCTTTTTAAGGTGAAATCATAATTCCTGGAAAGTTTTAAATACACATTTGGGGCAAGTGCTCCCCATCCCCAAGAGTATATCTGAAAGTAAAGTCAAGATTTCTGATTCACATTGTATGCCAGTTTGGGTTTACAACTAAGGAATGTTAGTCAAAATGTGCTAAATGTTGTGAAGATTTTGTTTCAAGTTGATGAATAGAAATTTAAGTTTTTCATAATTGCCTTTAAGATATAAATCTTAAAGTAGATGAAATGAAAACCTCCACCAAGCCTTATAAAGTGAATTCTTGGGTTCAAAATGAGACGTACACAATGCCACTTCCACACTTGTCACAGAGTGGCATCCTCTGAGCGCCGCCAGCTCCACCATGGACTTTGGTTACTGGAGCCCTCACACTGCGAGTCCCGGCAGGGCGGTCATCTGAAAAACAGAGTTTCCGTTTATGGTGAGGGAACAGCTGGCTCCCGTCTGTACCGTGCTTCTATTTTCAAGTGCAATTTAATCTAAGGAATTCTGAAGTCGCATCTGCACTATCATTTCCAAAGGAGCAACAGAGACTTGGTTCTGAAATAGTGGCTTTTGAAATAGACCTGCTTAAAATATTTTATTATTGGAGGAAACCGTTATAAAATGCTCAAAGCAGCAGAGCGTATCTTTCATTTTTATTCTTATTGTGGAAGATATACATGAGGCTTTCCTTTTATTCTTTTTCTGGTGGAACTGGGAATTGAACCCAGGGCCTTGCGCAGCTGAGACAAGTGCTCTACTACTGAGCTGCTTCCCAGCCCCTCTTTTTAAAATTTTATTTGAGACAGGATCTTGCTGTGTTGCCCAGGTTGGCTTCAAACTTGTGATCCTCCTGCCTCAACCTTCACGTAGCTGGGGTTACAGGTGTGCGCGCCCCATACTGGCTAAACTTTACCATTTTAACCACATATAACCATTTTTTTTTTTTTTTTTGTGGGTACCGGGGGACGACCTCAGGACCTCGCGCGCCAACAGGCACCCGTGCCGCTGAGCGATATCACCGGCCCCTTTTTCGTATGTGGGATCCGGGAGTCGAACTTGGGCCCTCGCGCTTGCAAGGCAGGCGCTTACGCCGCTGAGCCATCTCACCGGCCCACATATAGCCATTTAACCACATATAAGTATGCAATTCCGTGGTACTAAGTACATTCACAGTATTACACAACCACTATCGGTATCCGCTTCAGAACTGTTTCATCATCCCCAGACAGAAACTCTGTACACCCATTAAATAATAACGCTCCATTCAGCTCCTCATAGTCTCTGGTAACTTCTATTTTACTTTCTGTCACTATGGATTTGTCTATTATATATTTCTCATACGAGTAAACCAAACAATATTTGTCCTGTTTTGTCTGATTTCCCTCACTTAGCATAATGTTTTCAAGGTACATCTGTGGTGCAGCATATAACAGAATTTCATTCCTTTTTAAGGCTGAATTATAGTCATATTTATCACATTTTGTTGGTTTCTTCTCTCATCTGTCAACAGATATTTAACTTTTTTCCACCTTTTCATTCTTGTGAATAATGCGAACATTGGTGTACGGGTATCTGTCTGAGTTCCTGCTTTGGGGCATATACTTAGGAGTGGAATCACTGGTTCATATGTTAATTCTACGTGTATCTTTTTGAAGAACTAGCATTTTGTTTTCCACAGTGGCTGCACCATTCATTTTACATTTCCATCAGCAATGCACAAAGGTTCCCATTACTCTTCGCATCCTCATCAATACTTGTTTCCACTTTTGTCGTTGTTATTGTTGTTATTCCCGTCCTTATGAGATATTTTGCATTTTTCTGTTATTTTTAAAGGGCAATATATATCTTTAGGGGTGAAAAGGTATGGGTAAGCGTTTAAGCCTAAAAAACAGCAGGAATGGGCCAGAGGCCCAGCTCTGCTTCTTAGGGTCCACGTGGCCTTGTACAAGCCCATTTTCCCTGTACACCAGTTTCTCATTTGTTAAGTAGGATGATTAATAGCTCTTATTGCACTGCACTATTGTGAAAATAAAATGATAATGTACGTGAAGTACTTAGCACAGAATTGAGCACACAGTAAGGGTTCATTATGGTATTCTTTAAAAAGTTATTTTTCTAACTTTGATATTGATGATACCCTAAAGTATAGAGGGAGGCTGAGAAAGTGTATAATATATGTTTAAGATTGGATCTTATGATTCATAAACAGAGGTACACTTGACTGCCATGGATGGAATTTGTCTTTGTTGCCTTTTAACAACTGTTTGCATTTTGTGATTATTTGAACATGTCCTGGAGGCTCTTTCCCTACTCAAGGCACCATCCTTGATTACTGATTAAAAACAATATTTGGACTTTGATTCCCAGCATGTTTGCGGCACTCCCCTTCCTCCAGCCTTCCAATGGCCTCTATCGATAACGTGCCAGCAGATGTATGTGAGCGCTCACCATCGTTCACCATTTCCTGGAGCACCCTAAAGGAGCCGGACTGGCGAGGCTGAGCAGGTTCTTCCCGATTGCCATGGAGCATCCGGTACACATCTGACTGGGGCGGTGCTGAGGCCACAGGTTCACTGAGAGACAAGGATGGCAGGTGAAGCATTGTCAGGAGCATGGAGAGGCAGCAGTCATCACTACATTTACAGCAATGCTGAATAGGGATTTACTTTCAAGTGAATATTACAATTAAAATGTAATGTGAATTCACACAGGATGCCTTAAAAATATCATTGAGCAATAAACCTAGGGATCACATCAGCACTATCCATTTGGGACAAAATACTTTGGAGGAAAACTAAAAAGTGATTGTTGGGAAATGGTAATTAAAAAACAAAAACAAAAACAAGACTTGTGCCTTATGACACAAACCTTTTGTGAAGAAAACTAACTGTTCTCAGAAAAAAAGACAACACACACACATGATAGTGCAGGAGTTAACCCAGTTTGATTATTAGCAGACATGAAAATTTTAATAGCATTTAGATTCGCTTTTGATGTTAAACTAAGAGTAAATTGCTTAATTTTGTTTTTAAGGTTAATTTGTTTTGTTAAGTCCTGGAAATAACAAAAGTATCATTTGACTTATAAATTGATAAAATTCAATTTGTCAGTGTTTGAAAATATGTGGAAACTTTTATGGACAGAGTCCTTCAAAAAAATGCATACATCAGGAAATGAAGAACTTGTATAAATATATTAATACTAAATCTATTGAGGCATGGTGAGATTAATACAAGTTACCTTTGTCCTCTACAATTACAAGAGGTGCTCAAAGTGGTGGCCATGAGCTTCCAGACATTTATTAGTATGGCAAACTGTTGAAGTGAGCATACATTTTTTTGGTGGACTCTGTATGTATATATTAGATTGATTATCTTATATTTCTAAAATAGCCACATTAAAATTCATTAATAGTAATGATAGCAGCTTTACTTAACATGATTTCCATAAATATATTCATAATGAATAAAAATGCTACCATAATACTTCTTCTGTATTGTTTAGAAACAATAATTATCTGCATATATTTTAGGATCTATATATTTGAAAACAACCATTTTGTTTATATGAAATTCTTTGAAAAATGACCTTGATATATTATTATTAACTCAATGTATTCATCCAGAGATATTTTTATGATACACAGTACTCTTAAGCATCACAATTTATAGAAAGTAGTTCTGCAATATTGAAAGAAGTAATAAGATTTTATTCCATAATAAATCTTAAATTGAAAAAACTTGGTGGCAAAAGTTCTTGAAGCAAATATTCGAAATAGAGAAGAAATTAGTCAAAATAAAGATCAAAGGGAATTAAATATCCACATTAATAGACTGAGGTATTTATGTATTTATAAAACTATTCAAGACAAACATTTTAAATGGAAAAATAATTATCTCTCCTCACATTTCCTTTAGAAGACAGAAGCGGTATCATCTTATAAAAAATCCTCTGACCCTCCCAACCTCCTTCCTAATTTTTGACCCCCCAAAGACAGACAGGATATGCTAGATTATAAATCACTTTTGAGAAGTACTAAATCAGACATTTGTAAAATACAACGCACTTTTAAACTACATACACATTTCATCCTTGTATGATTTCATTTTATTGCTATTTCCCACATTATTATACTTAGATAATTCCTCAAACACCTTTATCATCAGGTCTAGATATTTGCAATAAACCCTCAGTACTTTTTCTTTAAAACTTTTCACATAACTTTCTTTCCGTTAAGACAATGATAAAGAGACACCATGAAAACTGACATTGCCCCTGTGTTTAGTTAATATGCCCATGGTTCGAAAAGACTCGTATTACCTCATGGAGGGTGTTTCCCCCAGAGCTGTTGAAACCTGACCCTGAAGTGTTTCCATAATATTGTCATCTGAGTACAACTGCATAGGTGTATTAAACTGAGCATGTACAATCTTCACACCAGGAAGTTCCATTTCCAAAGGAATGTTAGGGGCCATCTTAGCAGCAACTTTCAAGTCACCTGGGCAAATTGTACTAAGAGTACTGACAGAAGAAGGGGTGCTACGTCCACTGCCACCATCAATACCGGAGGGCGTGCTGCATCCACTGTGTTAATGACCACGTTACACAGAGATGACACAAGGAACCAGAGGACACAGAGAACAAGTACAGAGAGGTTAAAAGGAATCGAAGACAAAAAGTCAGAGGAAAATTGTATCAAACTAAAACTTTGCCTAGACTTTGTTTCAAAAAAGGATGATGTTTAAAAATTCACGATGCAGGAAAGTTTAATAAAATTAAAAGATGCAGGTGCTATTGCATTTTTTGGCTCTATTCTACTAGGTGATTTGTAAGTTGAGGGTTACTTACAGAAAAAATAGAAATACAGCTATCCTCACTTTTTAAAAAATAGGCCAAATAACTTTATTGGTGACAATATCACTGATAAAATTACACTGGCTGGACATCATGTTATATTTTTTGAAGTACAATATTTAAAATTAAAATATTAATGAATGATCCTTTAGAAATGCTAAGTGAATGTGTAGCATGAAGATTCAATCAAAGATTTAGAGGAACATTTTAAAATAAGAAGTATGTTTCAAGAATATAGTTGAGCTTTAACTGAATGGTAATTGGCAATTTGTAGGTGATAAGGTAAAGATTATATTTTAAGGCTATTTTGAAAATATTTCATTGTTATTGCTTCAGTATTTTTATTTTTATTCTTTTATTAAAAAAAAACTGTTCTGTAGCTTAAGGCAGGATATAAAAACAGCCAATAAATGCTTGCCACCTTGCAAGTAATGATTAGACAACAAAAACGGTAATCTCAGACTATTTGGATGCTACCATCAGGCTAAGCTATATTTCCTTTATATACAGGTATTTCATATAAATTTGTGGAAGCACACGTATATTTCCATGCATATTTCTCATTTTCTTTTAAAAAACGAGTTATAGGGATTTATTAAAATATCAAAAAGGTCAGTCATGCAAATTTAAGAACTAGGGAGATTTCATATTCTTCAAGAAAATGGATAGAAAGCTAGTCACAATTGCAGATATTTATTTATATTTATTTATTTATGCTAAGGATTGAACCCAAGGCCTCACACATGCTAAGCACTTGCTCCATTGCTGAGCTGCACCTCAGCCTGCTACATGCATTTTAAGTGCAGCATGAGAGATACAGTTTGCAAGAAAATGGAATAGGCTAAGAGATTTTTAAAAAGCAGAGTCATTTAAAACAAAGCAAAAAGAAATATTAATATTACAGTAAATCTCTATCGTGCCTTCTAGTTAGTATTGCTGTAAACTTAAGACAGAGAGTAGATTTATATGATGTGTTTACCTCAAAGTCAGTATTCTCTCAACCCTGGCCCCATTTACTGTCTAAGGCTACTAATGTTAACCTCAGTCCCATACAGACAGCAAAACTGAGAAAGATAATGGGAAGTGGTGATTTTTTATTTTTTTATTTTATCAGTGCTGCAGCCTGATGAGTTTGTACAGCCTTTGTTTCTAAATGGATTTAAAACATTTAAAAAAACTTTTGTGTTACCCATTTCAATTACCTACACAGCCTGAATAATGGACTTGCTCTTTCACTTACTGGCTGTTGCGCATCTGTTTAAAACTCAGTCTGTACACTGGTTAAATGACATGACAAGAAGTCAAGTGACCTTATTCACCATTTTTGGAGGCTCAACATTAACTTGGCTCCTGAAATTGATTTCATCTAGTAAAAGCATAGAAGTTAATTTTCAGTTGTAGTGCGATTTAGTCAGGAGAATGTTGATTTGACCTAACTGTAATGAAGCCTATGAAATAGTAGTTTAGGGATTTGAAATACTGAATTAAATCTTAGGATACTTTGGGCTCAAAGTAGTGAACAAATTCAACCAACATTTAGAACTGCTCTGATCTCACTACCAGGCACAGTGCTGGATACCAGCATCACTCTGGAACTTACAGAAATGCCCTATTTTGTGACTGTACTTAGTAATCATTTTCTGTTATTAGTATTTTTGTCTATCAGCAAGTTTGTGCATGTAAGTTTAGTTAAGCAAGAGCTGTGAATTCTATTTTCTAGCTCCTTTATCATTCTGTTTAGGGGCTCGTGTCTATTTAGGGGTTGGAAAATAAACCCCAAGCCAACAAGAATGACCTTTTAGAAATTTCTGGGACAATTTTAAATGATCTCTTGATCTATTTTAAACAATATAGTCTTCAGGGACTCCAGTCACAGTGGCGATCATCATAGCTCACCATGACCTGGAAATATAGGTACTAATGAGATTTCCTGAGGCGGACTCAGCAATTTAGAAAGACCACCTGTAAGGTTTATAGTGCACTCAATTACTTCAAGCCCAGAATCATTCAACTGACTTCTCTGGAGGTATTTACAGACTTTTTGGGGTATGCTTCTAGATGTAACTTCTCCAAAAAGTCGCATAGGGATTGTATTTTAATATTTGGATCTTTAATGGCTTGTATATATTTTTAGCTATAGCCTCAGCTTTACAAATTTACACATAAAAACAATGCTTCAGTTATGATGAAATAATTAAAAGAACCAGTGCTAGTAGTAAAACCTCAGGGAGATTAATATAGTACAAATTCGGTATTTCAATTTACTTCTGATTAAACACGTTGTTCACTAACAGTGCTGTAGTAGTTTGGCATGTAGCCTCTTCAAATTCTACCTTGATGAAGAATCATTTTGAGAGAGTAAGAAGTTCAAAAACTAGAGCTAATAGTATGAGGGAACAGAAAGAAAGGAAGGATTGGAGAAGCATTTTTATAATTCCTGAAGATTAGTGCACTGCACTGGCATCTTTTTTTTTTTTTTTTAAAGCAAATCCTCTCATTTCTGCTTCCCTTCCTCCTCTCTTATGAATTCAGCTTTTTAAAAAAGATACCTTCAAATGACAAACTTGTGAGTGACTTGTCCTTATCACAATTTTAAAATGAAAACATAAAAGAATTATAGACATAGGTCTCTATTTCTCTGAATTTTTATAAAATTAAATGTGTCTTTAACAAAGGCAGGATACATATTTGTCTAATATATGACTTTATTCAAGAATCCTGAAGTCTTATAGGTGGGAGTTAATGGATTTTGTTAAACTCAAAAGAATGCACATATATTAATTTTATGATGCTTCTTTGGGAAGGTTGTTTTTTGTCTTTTTGAGACAGGGTTTTCTATGCAGTTTAGGATGGCCTCGAACTCACAGCAATCCTCCTGCCTCAGCCTCCCAAGTGCTGGGATTACAGGCATGCACCACCATGTCCGGATGGAAAGGAATTTTGCTCAGGAGTAAAATAGCATTTTAACATTTAATATGATATAGTTATGTTATTGAAGGTGTGCTAGTGCAGGGAGGCACCTCAAACTAAAAAAAAAAAAAAAAAAAAGGGAAAAGATGCAGAGGAAAACAGAATGGGAGCAAGAGAATGAACAAAAGGAAGTAAAAAGGATGGTTCAGAGTTGCAAGGACGAGGGAGGGATAATAACTCCCAGCTCTTCTCACCATACACTGAGGAAATATTACTTGGTACGTCTAGGATGTGCACATTTATTAAGTATTTATTCTTCTGAACTAGCCTCATTTCTAGGTGTGGGGAATGTGGAACCAGTCCGACAAGGACCCTGCAGACACTGAGCTTACATTCTAGGGTGGGAGTGTGGTGGGGTGTCATTCCCTTCTTAGCAATTTTCTCCTGTTCTTCCATTCCAGTGCTCCTTCTGGGCCGGACATCATAAAAATTGTCTGTCTTAATTTGAGACAATCTTCAAGGTCTACCTCTAGGCTTACTGAAAAGCCTGTACTTGGAAATCATGTATCAAGTGATGACTGGCCACCCACAGCAGGAGTTATAAGCTTAGGTGTCGGGAGGGGGGTGCTGGGAGAGTCACACATGGGAAAATGGGCCAGCAGCGTACACTTAAATGTGATGGCCATTTACAAGCCCCATCTAAACACATATAAATTAAAAAAAATTAAACAATAGAGTTAAGTAAAATATGCTTGTAGGGCCAGAGAGATAGCTGAGTGGCATAAGCACCTGCCCGGCAAGCACAAGGTCCTGAGTTCGACTCCTGAAACCCATATAAAGGAAAAAAAGGGCCGGTGATATTGCTCAGTGGCACAAGTGCTTGCTGGCAAGCACGAGGTCCTGAGGTTGACTCCCGGTACCCACATTAAAAAAATAAACAACCCCCCCCCCAAAAAAAAACATGCTTGTAAAATCACCCTACCTATTGGCTACCAGTTTGGAACCAGATGTAATTTATTACCCACTGTTCCTAACCCGGTAAGGTCAATCTGGCCTAACCACCAACTTCCTTCTTCTAGGTTTACTAACTCAGCTGAGGTCAAAGCAATGGGTTTGAGGTTTTCTGAAGTTGCTATTTCCCAATGTAGCAGTACAGGGCATTATTGTAATTTCTTTCTCCATAAATTTTTGCTCCTGGGCCAGTGAGATAGCTCAGCGGCATAAGCGCCTGCCTGGCAAGTGCGAGGTCCTGAGTTCAACTCCCAGAACCCACATATGAGAAAAGGGCCGGTGATATTGCTCAGCGGCACGGGTGCCTGCTGGCGCACGAGGTCCTGAGTTCGACCCCTGGTACCCGCAAAAAAAAAAAAATAATTTGAGGTTCAATTTCTAGAGGTACATGAAAAGGATCATCTAGAAATAATCCTTTCATCTGGTTGATAGACAAGAAGTCAGATTTGGTTCACTGTATTACAATTTTATAGCTTTGTCTTTTAGGGTAAACAGTATACTTGCCTCCCTCCTAACTCTTACATTATACTTATTTTCACTCAAGTGAGAAAGCTTCTTTTCAAGGGGCCTCTTTTTTTTTTTTTTGCAAGGATCCATAAAAATGAAAATTTATTTTTCTGTAAGGACTAGAATTACTGGGATTTGATAGTTTGATGAGAAGCAGGTACTGAAGTGGGATGACCAGAGTCTGTCAAATACATAAACGACACCAGCTTTCTCACGCATGCCCCGTGGCTTCCTTAGCCTGATGGAGTCTGGTTTCCATTTCTGTCCGTGTTGGAAGGGTTTTCCTGACCTGGGAGGGAGCATGTCTGCCTGATTCAAAGGTCACTGTGTTCTGGATAGAATCCCCAGGGCAGCAGAGGTACTAGTTATAAATATACATGGTGACTGCATAAAATTTCACAGCTCTGTACTCTTGTTTGTATTTACTCTCAGAAATGGAGGTGATTTGGCTACTGTTCTCTGCTTAGTGCATTTGTTTCTTTTTGCTTTTGAAATAAGCCTCACAATAAAAAAGTTCACTCCAAACATCTGAAAGCTACGTTTCTTGGTGATTAGTAAGAATTGATTAAAGGAGCATGCACATCAAACTTCACAATCTCAGGGTTTATGACCTGCTTCGGCCTGGGATTATGAAAGGTTTGGGCCGAATATTGTGCTTGTGTTCAAAGTAGTTCACATCCTGTGAAAACAAAGGGTTAAAGAAGTCCCTCAGTGGAAGATTATTATTTTACAACAAAGTTAAATGAATGACAATTGTACAGAGAGAATTATTTACCATCAACTATTGACATGACTAAGAAGGGTGACTATGGAACCAGAGTGATTTTTTCTTTTTATCTAAATGTTCAGGAACTGGTTGATCAGGCTCCAGAACAACTAGAACCATGTTCTAGATGCTGGTCTTTAAAAATAAAAATCTGATAGCAGCTTTAGGAAAATAAAAAGAAAACAACAAGAGCTGGACTTCTGAAAGGAGAAGAAACCACACTGTCACCATCAAGAACATATTTGGCAGAACCAAGAGTCCAATACTTACTTTTGAGGTGAGCTAGGAAGGAGACCCCGCAGCTGTCCGTGAAGCGCATCTTGGATATTGCTAGTTGAATAGAGCCCAATTGGTGAGTTATAGGAAGCGCTCACTACCTGTCTTTTGTCATCAATGTTTGCTGCTGCAACAAAAGGCTGGGCCCTTCTGTTGTGTGCGGTACCAATGGGTTTGAATTCCTGTACAATGGCAGACAAAATACACACAGCCACAGAGTGCACACGCTGTTAAAGAGCAAAACTGACAGCACTGCTATTGTTAATGAAGGCATCTTTACCCAACACCAGGTAAATGGCAAGATTAAGGGAGGAGTTAGGGGTAATTATTTCTACCATTCTCTCTGAAATTCACATGAGCTATATTCATTTACCGAAAGTTATGATGCAAAGGAATTGAGCTTATTTAAAATTTTGTAATTGTATCTCTTGTCTGCCCCCTACTGACTTCATCTACTACTTTTAAGAAATTCTAATGACTTACTTGAGTACTGAAAATTTGTTTCAGAAATGAGATTTTTGGCTCAGGAAAAAATTGTTATACTTAGGATTTTCTCAGGTAGAACTTACATATGTTTTCTATTAATGAGCAGCTTAATAAAAGTTCTGCTACTTCTTAAAACAGAAGGAGAATGAGCATTTGTAAATAACTATATTGAATTATTTTAACTAACCTAGGTAAAATTTCTGTTTTCAAAAAGTACCCACAACAGTAATCCCAGCACTCAGGAGGTTGAGGCAGGAGGATTGTAAGTTCTAGCCAGCCTGGGCTATACACCAAGATCCTGTCTCCAAAAAAAAAAAAGAGAAAAAATACTTACAAAAATCTTCAAATCAGGCATCATGTTAATTTTTGAATAATAAAAATTATGAAAGTAGGAATAACATATGTAAAAACACTATGCCTTTTATTGTGATTTCATATTGTGTGTTTAAAGAAATTTTCATTTTACTTATTTCTAGGAGAAGTCAGTCAGTAAGTCAGAGACAAGCAATGTGTGTCATTCAAAAAGGGATTCTTCTTTAGGAATAGGACCACGCATCAGAGTCTTAAACCTTGAGTTTGAAATATGCCTGAATGTTCTAAAACCCTATATTATTATTTTTAAGAGTAGAAATAATGTTTTTCAGTTTTGAATACATGTATAATTTTTTTTTTCTGCTTTACTTCAAACTTTATTTTTTTTTAAAGACAACAAGTAAACATTCTCATGTATTAACAAACTCAAACATTAGAGAATGTACAAATACCTTTTGGAGAAAAATATTACTCAGTATAAGATTAAGCCATGTGAAAGCTAGGTAAAAATAGAAGACTAAGGAATGGAATAGTCACAGTGAAATTGCATTTTCATACTAGGGAGACAATACGATGTTTACAAATGTGCATCCGGTTTATTTCGCTTGTGAGTATTTTCTCGAGTTGCATCCATTTACTTATAAAAGTTTCCAGTTTATCTTTCTTTATGGCTGAGTAGTACTCCATTGTATAGAAATACCACATCTTTTTTATCCATTCCTCGGTTAATGGGCATTTGGGTTGTTTCCACGATCTAGCTATTTACATGTATAATTTTGTATAAGCATTAAAAAATTTTTTGTTGGTCTTCTAAGCAACACATGTACTCACAGAACCAATAGGGAATGCTACAGTACACATGAGCTGATTGTTTTCCTGCATCTAACTGGCAAAAGCAGCACAATTAATCTTTATAACAGCAGGGTCATTCCCACATTCGCATCAGCTTCATTTACTTTTGTAAATGTCCAACCAGTGTTGTGAACAGATTTGAAATAGTACAAATATGTATAATTATTTGAGATGTCACTGGGAAGAGAAGATTTTCTCTAAAAATTTATAAACCTGTCATATTTGTGTTGACATCATTTCTTTTCCTTCTTGTCATTACAGATGAGCGAGTTGTGGGATGATACATTTCGGTTAAAGAGCCTGAAGAAGAGAAAGAAGTAGGAAAAGGAGATGAAGGAGAAAAAGGAGGAAGAAAGGAAGAAGGAAATAGCAGAGGAGGAGATGAAGGGGAAAGAGGAGGAAGAGAGGAAGAAAGAAAGAGAGGAGGAGGAAGAAATAATAAAGAAAAGAGATTCCTTTTCGTAGAGGTAGAATTTCTTAGAGTTTCTTGTGCCTAAGAACATGAGCAACTTCGTGTAAAGAGCCAAGCTGAAAAATGCTTTGTTTTTGGTTCTCCTGAGCCGGGAGTCTTTATACATATTCCCTCTTTTATCGTTCTGGCCTATGGCACAGTCTGCTTTTCTTTAAGTAGTTATGACAGGGTCTATGGGTGCAGTTCTAATAACTAGCCTATTGAGTCTCTTCTCCAGCTACCCCAAATCTCTTGGCATCCAAGCATCAGTGATGTGGTAAAGAGCACTGTCAACCTGGGACAGTGTATGTTAAAAGTCTCGTGAAGCTGAGAAGAAAGTTTGAGATGAGTACAGTTTAGCCCATGATTCTACAGTGCGATCGAATTGATTGATATCTTGTTCATTTGATTTTTTCCCTCTATAGTAATGGCTCACTGCTAAGGAGTTGACTGGTTGGCTACTGTTGCTGCAGAATGACAAAACAACCAAGTGTAGCTTTAGAAATGTTCTAGCTTTGAATTTTAGAACATGTACAAGTGTATGCAGCCAAACATTTACATAGTGGTACAATCTGATTGTTTTAATTGATCAAATAATGAACTTGAATTAGCTGTGTTTTATGATTAACCATTATAATTAGCCATGATTATTATGGCATAAAAGAGTGAAGAAATAATTTTAAGTAATATCAATGGTCATGATTCAGGCCTTTGTAATTCTTTTTGATATGAAAGAAGACAGAAGGTTTAATTGCCTAATTTAGTTTTGGTGGATTATGTATCTTTCAGGCTAATTAAAAAGTGAATCAGGCAGGACTAAACTACTCCAGCTTTGAAGAACTCAGCTTCTAAGAAAAAAGAAAGACAGAAAACAAAGCAATGAGGTGCCTTAAAAATCGTGATAAAAAGAATTAAATTCAAAATAATTAGTTAAAATAATATGATGGCTTTATTGGAAAAAATTGCTGCCTTTATTTTTTTTTCTTAGCCTTGAAATGATGCATAAAAATGGATGATGATTGTCCTGTAAATGAAACAACTTCTCTGAAAATGTTTGTGCATTCATAATCTCTAGTGGTACTTCTAAATAGCAACACATAAGTTAATCAGTTCCAAGCTTTCTTTTTTGCCATTTTCAGTTTTGGTTACATATTCTGCAAAGGTCAAAGCTGTATAATTTGTTAAAAGAAAATCCCTCTACTTTCTGTTTAGGTCATAAAAGGAAGTCTTTCTAATACAGCATATAAATATTTTTACATAAGCTTTGCAAAGCATTAGTTTATTGGATTCTAGAGTCATTCCCTGAAGCACAATGAAGTGTATACAACAAAGGTAAACAAGAGATTTAAGCATGGCACTGAGAGGCGACATTCTGTCCAAGCGTTACATCATTGTTGATGGTCAAACAGAATCAAAAGACAAAACCAGTCAGATGTTTACTGTTCTACTTTAATTCCTTTTAATTTTTTTGTTTGGAAATTCATAAGTAACAGAAAATACCAGTAAAAAATTTATATAGCAGTTAATGTAGTCCAGCTCTTGTGTTTATTCTACCCAGAAAAATATGGTTTTGTCTTATCTCTTAGGAATTCAAAAAGTGATAATTCAAAATAACAACTTAAAAATATTTTTCAATGCTAGGAGCTTATATTAAGGAATAATATTTTGAATTGATGAAATGGTACAGCTGCCAGAGTAAAAGCTACATAACTTGACTGAACCCCACTAACATTGAGAGAGTGCAGCTCTTGACACTGGTCTCCCAAGTCCTTGAAACAACTGCAGCAATGACAGCACTCAAAGACAGTTTACCTTCAATTTCTTCCTTGGAGAAAGACTCAAGACTCAAATTGAGATAAAGACTCAAGTTCTTACCATCTCACTCAGAGAAAGTATGTGTGATTCATAGTTTGTTCTCATTTCCCTACTATTTATATTTTTTTCATACAAAAATGGTAGGAAAAATAAAAACTATGTGAAGTGAGCATATATTGGATCAGGCCACAATAAAGAAATGTTTTTTTAATCATGTTTGAAATTTATGAACAATCATTTCTTCCTTACATTCATCCCTTAAATGAAAAATAAAGTCATCCTCAAAGTCATTTTTCCTCCAGTGATTTATTTCAACTGTTTCCCATATCTCACTGGGTAGAGTTTGGGGGAAATGGTGATTATAAAAGTTTATTTTGTGTAGGTTGCTTTTAAGTTATCAGAACATTACAGATTAAAGTTAATTTTATGAAAATAAACTGTGACTGAGTTTGAAAGCACATCTTCATTATCAAATCTTCTATGGCAAGGATGCAGTCATTTATGTGAAATGACAACAGCATTCTTGTTTAGAAATGCATTGTTTCTGAAAAGCATCTTTTCTACTGCAATAGGTACATTATATTTTGAGTTGTTCAACTAACATTAAATGAAAATGAGGGTAGTGGTTTGTCTGCGAATGTAAGCTTTGAGAAAGGCTAGCAACATACCTTTCGTATAGAGCAATAGTTTATGTAGAAAAATGCATACACTCACTAAAAAACTGTACAGGGTTGTACAGAAGGAATTTATTCCACTGCTTGGAGTTGATCTAAACAAAGTCCCCTTTAAGCCTAAGATTCAAGTCTAAATTCATAAAATCAAAATTTAAATGTTTTATGATAGCATGGTAAAATGAAATTAACACTTTATATCGATTATTACTGTAACAGTATAAGATAAAATCCCCAAGCCTGAATGCATGTGTAGGGGAAAAATCAGAAATATATAGATTAACATTTTATTTATGGCTAGGTTTGGATGGTAGGATGTGGTATTTTCTTTTTCAGTAAAGAGATATTAGTTTTAAATAGTTTAAGTTTTTAGTTTTAAATTAATTTAAATTAATTTTAAGTGAAAAAGTATTTTATTCCAAAAGCAAAGGTCACAATACTTATAAATGAAAATCTGACTTTAGTTGAGACACAAGAACTCAGATATTGTAACACTCATGCGTTTTACTAATTCTCTACAATGACATTTTAAAGCTTGCTATATTAGTGGCATTTGCTTCTCACACTGACACACATTTGTGGTCTAGAAAGTTTCTCTATTTACAGAGTTCTTATTAAGATTTTTTTTTAAAGATATATATATTTTAGATGTCTTCATTATTTAAAAAGTAACCACAACTTAGTTTTTCTCCGGTCTCAGTCTACAAGTTAAATTCACTGTTTGATCTTTGTCACCACATTTTGTTGTAGTTCATGCCATAATATTTTCAGATAGCTAGGGATCCACTGAAATTTAGCTATTTTGTACAAAGAATGTTTGCCCTGAAATACCAAGTTTTGTGAACTGGTCTATAAAATTCTGGCCTAAGAGCCTGATAAGAAGTAGAGGTCATTCTATCCACTAGGAGAAGTATTGAAATTGTTCTTATCTTGGAGCCCTTCACACACTGGCCTCATGAAGAGGATTCCAGTAAGAATTAGTCATGACTCAAACAAATGGAATTTTCAAAGGCTCCTTCTGATTGCTATAGCCCTTAAACTAATCTTCACCTTTTTATAGTATCATAAATATTCATATTTTTAACTCCCAAATTCAGGACATATGGGCTAATATACGATTGACAAAAGACTAGAGTATTTAAAAATGAGGACTATGCCTTAGAATCCGATTCTTAAAGTAATCATGGCCATAAATCAATGCCCATTGATTTGCAAAAGAGGCCTCTTCTAGAGGTCAAACTTAGGAATTACATTTAACCTCCAATTATTGAGAGATGTTAGCCTGTGTCTACAGGCTCTTATCATTGTCTAAGATCATCACATGCTTAATAAATCCTTGCTGAATTACCTATGTGCCAGGGTGGGAGAGGCAGCCATGATTAAACATCACTGGGGTTTGGTACTTTGACCAAATCTGTCTTGCTGGCGCCATACCTTACATCTTATATTGATGAAATGGGATTTCAAAATTAGGTGACATTTTGATTGGAAAAATAATTTGCAAAAGGATGCAGTAGAGTTTTGTATGTGCGCTGTATATAGATAAGGAAATGCAGAATTCCATACAACTTCTGGAGATTGCAAGGATTTAGGTAGTCAATAAATGCACACATAAGAGACTTACATTTCCTTTTTCTTTCTTTCTTTTTTTTTTTTTTAAAGCACCAGAGAGTCTCTTTTTTTCTTGTGTTGCCTCTAAGTGATGAATTGATGAGTGTAGGAGGGAGAAGGTAGGTTTTATACAAATGACATAGCTTTGCCTTGAGAACTTTTCTTTCCATCTTCTAAATTTTGATTAGAGGTGTTAGCATTCACTAAGCCACCTACCATGCCAGAATGAGCCACCATAAGCTTTCAGATCACAAATCACTATATTTACAGATTAAATATTCTTAATCCAAAAATCTGAAATTTGACATGTCTCAAAATGGGGACTTTTTGAGCAATGTCATGATATCAAAAGTGGAGAATTCTATACCCAACCTCAAGTGATGAGTTGCAGCTAAAATATAGGCACATTAAAATATTGTGTAACATTGCTATGAGGCTATGAGATATATCTAAAAAATTAATTTCATGTTTAGAATTAAGTCCCATCTGCAAGATATCTCATCAACGTATAGCAAGTATTAAAAAATAACAAATCTGAGAACCAAAGCACTTCCGCTCCTAATCATTTCCAGTGAGGGATACTCAACCAATATTACCCATCCTGTTCATTTGATCATCTGCTTATTACCTGACCTAAATATCCCACTCAACTTCTGGATCACTTCGATAGTGTAACAACTGGAGGTGATGGCAGAACAGTTTTTCAGAACTGATTCCCAGTTCTGGCCAGGGTTAGAAAATTCACTCTACCTTTCGAGTCTCCAGGTCCTTTCCTTGAGTGTCTACTATGAGTTATGTGTGAGAGGCAAAGCAGAAAGAACAGACACATGGTTCCTGACTTCATGAATATTATTTGTCTTGCTCACCCCCTTTGAGGCCTGTTTTATCCTCCTTCTGTTCCTTGTGGTTTTTAGGTTCGGTCTGTACCTTCCCTCCAGTCAAAAGTCTAGGACAAGAATCCTACAGACTCGTTCCCTCTAAAGATAATGCAACATGCTTCTTCTTCTGGGGTGATTGTACTTTAACTGAAGATACAGCTTTGATCCAATGTAATTTGTAATGACCCATGCAATAGTAATAAGGAAAGAAGCCCCATTATAATATAATAGTAACGAGTAAGGAAGCCCTCATTATAATACATAGGAATGAGGATAGGAAGCCTTATTACATACGTAGCTTCTTACCTCACTGTCCAGAGAGGACAAGATCTCAGCTTGGAGTAGAGGGTACCTCATTAAGGAGATCTGTGAATAGCTGTATGAACAACTCGATGTACCAAGTTTTTTGCTTGTATTAATTTTACTTAAATCTTTGAGAATCCCTGTGAAATACTTGTGCTTATGTTATTCTACATCTGTGTAACCCATAAAAAAAAATAGAGGTTTATAGAGACAAGTAGAAGATGAGAAGGACAAATTCAGGAGTTGATCCTGAAAGGAGGAATAGTGCCAAAGCATGAATTGTAAATGTTTTCGGTTCATCTTTTTAAAATATGTAGATAAACCATACACTGGAAATATCTCATCCCCTTAGTAGGAAAACTGGTTTCAAAAGGGATATTAAATTCCTGTCTGTATCTCTAAGGAGAGTTTCTAAAACTGTTTTTAATTAGATTTTTCAGTATTTCACAATGAGGCTTGATTTGACTCTTTTAGACTTTTTGAATACAGACTTGGTCAGATAAGCATCAGATTATTAGATTAGTTAATTCATGAGTTTGAGTTGCCTCAAGGGAAAATCCTTTATCTGCTGTAATTCAGCTGCACAGCCAGAATATCTCCATGATAACATAATACAAATTTTTTTGTAAGGTAAATTTGATTATAGAATGCCAGAACTGAGAATTAAAGGATGTAAAATAAGACATGGGTGAAGACTTTGAAGGGTTGAGGTTCACAGTAACTGTTAGATTAGAGACACCTGTTTTAAATGGGTGAGCTTATTTTTGTTTTGCTTTGTTTTAACAACTTCAACTTTTTAGATTACCTCATAGCCATCTGGCAGAAGTCCACTATAAGAAATGAAAAAAGCTAGTGGACTCTGCAGATTTAGCTAAATTCTTCTTGATGAGCACATACTTGTCTTTTAACAAGATGGTCCCCTTAGGCATACTTCTCTTTTTTCTCAGTGTAAGAAAACATGGATCGTATAAATTAATATCTCAGAGTAAAGACAAATCACTGCTTCACCAGGTGACTTGCTCCAATTTTTATGTTTGCCACTTCATCCTTTTGGAAGCATCTCCATAGAGGAAAAGGAAATACAGTGTGGATATCATTTACTCCAGAATTCATACCTGTGGTTCTGACTCTAAGTTGATTTTGAAAGGATGACCTTTCCCATCTTCAGATACCTGTGGAGACCATAAGCGAGTTTCTGCCCTGTAAATAAAATAAAGTTTGTAAACTCTAAATTCAACTGGTACTTCCACATTTAGTGTATTTAATTTTCTAGTATGTTTGGGAAAGTACTAGGAAGTCTTACTAATTTAAGCAGAAGGGATTATTTTTTGCTTTTTATTCTGCATTTTCCCATCCAATTACTCTTACTTGTTTAATATCCCTCTGGGGAATCTGGAATGCATCAAAACTACCCAGAACACACTGGGCAGTTTCTGGAAAAAGTAGGCCTCCATTCATGCGGGAAATTCCACAGAAGGGGGAGATTCTGGAAGGCCACCCTGCAGGTACCAGGAGGCAAACTGCCTAGGTTTCCCCTTTTTCCCTCTTATCCTACCCAGGCTACCACAGGTGACACGGAGGGATTGGCCAGATGGATATCTGCTGCTGGCATGAAGGAACTATGCTTTGCCTAACACTTTTCTTGCATCCGTCTGAGACCCCATGGGCTCCTAAGGGACTGTGTGCTTGGGAGAAGCACAGAATATACATAAATAAGGAAAAGACTGCTTCACCCCACGACACCAGTGGATTGTCCGACCATTGAGCCTTCTGTAACAACCGAGATGGTTGTGCATACAGTAGCAACAGGATAAACATGCGAACAATCACTGCAACCAAATCATCATTTTCATGGTTGGTTTCAGATCAGGGCTTTGATGACAAGAAACTGGGTTAAATTTCTTTTTTTTTTTTTTTTTTTTGTCAGAAATGTCTCAGTAGCTAGTACACTCCACACATATGCATTCTCATACCTATGGGCTGAATTCTGTACAAAACAGGCAATGACAAACAGGAAATTAGCAACCAATTCTAACATGATCACATTTGGGTAAGTCAAGAGATTCTCTTAGGAATGTCTTTACATTTCATTCTGTTCTTTAACACATTGAAAGCCGCAGAATGACTAGTCATATTGTTCTGTGTTTCTGTAGCTGAAGACTATTTTCATAGTCAATTAACTGGATTGGTAGAGGAAGAAAAAATTCATTGGGCCTCTTTCACTATTTTGACACTCCAGAGAATTCTTTCTCAAAATAATTTGCCCAGAACTTCTAGATTGACAGACTGTAAAGAGTAAAGTGGTTGATATATAAAAGCCAGGGAGAATTCCGGGCCCTGTCACACTCACTCACACCAGGAAAAGGAAACCATTTATAGTCTGGTTCAGGTTCTCATGCAGAGCAAATCAAATTTTGCCATCATTAATTAAGGAGCACCTGTTAATTTTGAGACACAGCTGGTGTGCGGCTGCTTTAATCCTGTCCTGTGCATCGGCGTGAGTCATGGACTCTGTACCGAAGCCATCAATAGCCAGGATGACATCTCCAGGACACAGGTTGGCAGCCGCCGCCTTGCTTCCTGGAGTAATCTGGAAGAAATCATGGCACCATTTAGAAACCAGCACTTCGCAACATCTTGAGTTTTGTGGCAATATTTTTTATTTCATCCTGGTACTACTTTTAATGGTTCAGTAGGCAGAGAACCTTAAACCTAACAAAATAACTCTTTTTTTTTTTTTTTTTTGTGGGTACCGGGAGTCAAACTCAGGACCTCGCACTTGCCAGGCAGGTGCTTATGCTGCTGAGCTATCTCACCGGCCCCAAAATAACTCTTATTTAGCAATTGTGTTTATTTTCCCATCATGTTAAATAATTTTGTTTCTTACCACATTTCGTATACCATTGTCTCTCTTATTCTCTTTTAAAAATCTTCCTTTTCTTCCTTTCCTTTTTTTTTTTTTTTTTTTTTTTTTTTGTGGGTACCGGGGGGACGACCTCAGGACCTCGCGCGCCAGTAGGCACCCGTGCCGCTGAGCGATATCACCGGCCCCTTTTTCGTATGTGGGTTCCGGGAGTCGAACTCGGGCCTTCGCGCTTGCAAGGCAGGCGCTTAAGCCGCTGAGCCGTCTCACCGGCCCTCTTCCTTTCCTTTTAAAACTCCCTTTCCGAATTATATTTTGTTTTAAAGAAATAATTTTAAAGCAATTTATTTATTTATTTATATTCTACCCAGAACTCTCCATTTAGGAATGGAATTTTACCACATTTAGGCAACTTTCATATTTAAATTATTTTAGTATATGTGCTGCTGAAGCAAGCACTCATTTAAATTAAAATTGCTTTAGCGTCCTGACAATTTATGACCTTTAAAATTCACAGGATAGGAGCATAGTGGACTAAATGTTTGTGTCCACCCACCCTGTCCCCAATTTATATGTTGAAATCCCGGCCTTCAATGTGATGGCATTTTCAGGTGGGCCTTTAGGAGGTAATTAGGTCAGGAGTCCTGAGCCCTCACGAATGAGGTCAGTAACTCCTAAACAGAACCCAGAGAGGGTTCTTTGCTCTCTTTCCATCACGTGAGGGTACAACAAGAGCTTAGTGGTCTGCAACCCGGAAGAAGGCCCTCCCTGGGATATAGTCATGCTAGGATCCTATTTTCAGATTTTCAGCTTCCAGAAATTATAAGAAATGTTTTTGTTGTTGTTGTTGTTTGTTTGTTTATAAACACCCAGTTGGTTCTACTTCATTATAATAGCCCAAATTAAGACAGAGCAACTAGGGTGTAAAATCTGGAGAGGGAGTTACTCTTGCACTAACAAGAAGTCAGATAGTATACAAAACAAAACTTTTCTTGCGCTCTTTGAGAGCTGAAGTTTCAGGGCAAAAGATGTGGACTCTCAGGAAAGACAGGGTATGTGAGTATGGGCTCACCTGTAATGGAGCATAAAGGAAGTTGTGGCCATCATAGCTGCTAAGAAAATATCAGCTAAATAAAAAAACAAATTGCTAAATGTGACATGTGAGTTAGCCTGGGTGTACAGAACCCATGAGAACCATGGACGCAAGAGAAGTCCATATTCACTCATAGTATCTTCCTCATGAATGAAGAACAGATGGAATAAACAGAAAACAACTATAGAGATGGTAGATTGTAATTAAACCTGTTAGTAATTATGTTAAATGCAAATGGTCTAAATACGCCACCTGAAAAACAGTCAAACCTTGTCAAACTGGGGAAAATAGCAAGATCTAATTTTTTTGATGCCTACAAGGAAACTCTCATAAATTTTTTTGGAAGGAAGTGATGAAAAGAATACTCAAAAATATGGGGAAGATCTGTTTTTTCATATTTTAAGTGTTTAAAAATAGGAAATGTGGGCCGGTGAGATAGCTCAGTGGCATAAGCACCTGCCTGGCAAGTGCGAGGTCCTGAGTTCGACTCCCGGAACTCACATAAAGGAAAAAAGGGCCAGTGATATAGCTCAGTGGCACAAGCGCTTGCTGGCAAGCGCGAGGTCCTGAGTTTGACTCCAGGTACCCACATTAAAAAAAAAATAGGAAATGTGAAACATTACTACTTCGAATATATAGTTAAAGACAAAGATTCTTTTGAGCACTATTTCTACTCTTTTTTTTTTTTTTTGTGGGTACCGGGGGTCAACCTCAGGACCTCACGCACCAGCAGGCGCCCGTGCCACTGAGCGATATCACCGGACCCTTTTTCGTATGTGGGTTCTGGGAGTCGAACTTGGGCCCTCGCGCTTGCCGGGCAGGTGCTTAAGCCACTGAGCCATCTCACCGGCCCTCTACTCTTAATTTTTTTCTGGGTAAATCCTAACTATTTGTGTCTAGGTCTCACATGAGACTTTTTCCTGGTTCTCTAATATTATTTTATACCATTTTTGCTTCTTTTTATCCATGGTGCTATAGCCATTCTGTTTGCCTTTTAGTTCTTCAAGTAGACCAGCCTTGTGTCCTCTTTGGGACTCTACACGAACAGTTGTTTCTGCTGGAAACACATCTCCCACTCTTCACCCAGTTGCTTCTTTCCATCTTTTAGGTCTAGGTTCCAATGCTGCATTTTCATAGAGACTTCCTCAAACATCTGAAGTTGCTCTCTAGTCCTTTCCTCCCACTATTACTCTTTATCTCTGTGTACTATTCAATTTCTTCATAAAATTATTTATAATTTATGTTTATTGAATTGCATATTGTTCATCTTCCCAACCAGACTGGAAACTCTTAGAGACATGCATAATATGTATATGGATGGTAACTGACTTATGCCAGTTTGACTTAAGATTTTTCAAGTTTATCATGGTTCAAAATTGACATACATTCTGTCAAAACTATGCTTTGAATTTGAATTTTTATCTGGGCTGGCCATATGTGGAACAATACTCTCTCATGATGCTGGGCAGCACCATGAGTGACAGTCAGACGACCATGAGAATGAACAACCAATACTCTACAGGGCACTGTGTTGTTAAGCTATGATGGTCAGTAAGTTGGGTGTACTAAATGCATTGTCAACTTATAATATTTTCAATTTATAATGGGTTTATTGGGATGTAACCCCATTGTAAGTCAAAGAGCACCTGTATTTCTAATGCTTCACAATGTATACCCCTGTGTTTAGAATTAGAAAGCGATAAATCGAAGAATGAATGAAAAGGCCATTTAAAGCAGAGCTCAGAAAACAAAAAAAGCCAGTCCCTACATACTGAAAGATTGTAACAACCTATCATTGTTATGTTTGGAGTTAGAGAAGAATAACATACAGGGTTTGACTTAAATCTCAAACTGCTCCAGGAATAAACTAGATTGTTCTTAATGCTTTTCTTGAGGATCAGTCATTAATTCAGTTTTTCCTTCTATATGCTTATTCTAGCTATCTATTTTATTTAACACTGTGGTTCTAAGAGAGGTCCAAATTCATTTAAATAAATAAGATTGCTGAAATAATAATTTCCCATGTGTCTCAGATCTCCAGTCTCATCACTAAAATGCTTATTATACTTTCTGTGATCATGTCATTGTAGTGATCATGATGATTTTCTGATAGGAACAGGTTATGGAAGCTAGGTGAAGACAAATGGGAATTACTACATATTAGCCTTTGGGAGGCATTTCATAGCTTTCTTCCATATAAAAATTCTCCCAGATGCAGAACTATTATAAGCATAAAAGTTTCCATCCTCAATGTAGCTTTTAGGGATAAAATAATAATAAACTTTAACTTTTCTCTAGATATAGTATATTAAAATGAGTACATTCTATTTTTAAACTTTTGAAACCAGGATGATTTTTTTTTAGTCAGAACACAAGAAAGTGTGGCTTAATATGTTTGTTTTCAAAGTCTCTCTCAGCTTTACTAATACACTTAGACGCACTTAAGGTATATAACACTCATTCCTGAGTTAGAAAAGCTTAAATTTATTTTTTCTAACTTTGGTTAGGATGAGTGGGAGGTAATATTGTGTGTATGGGTCTACGCATTTTAAGCAGGATGTTAGGACTTAGATATTGAATATCCAAGTAATAGATATTAAACTTACATATTGAATAGATGATTGAATAAATTAAATATCTTAGATGTTGAATATTAATAAAATCTATAAATACTATTAATAGTAAAGTTAGTAGTGCCATATTTATGAAAAATGTTAATTTGCAAAGCTTTTTCTCATGCCTTTGTTCCCACAACTCACTACAGCAGGCAGAACAACGAAGACTGCTTCTGTTTTGAGAGGAAAGGTGTCTAAGTGACCTGAGGCTTCCAGGAAAGTTGAGCACAGCATTGTGGTGGATTAACTAATGGTCAGCTTGTAACACCCAGCTGAACTGAATCAGTGTGGTTCTGGGTAAGGAAGGCCCACCTGAGGATTGTCGCCAACAGCATAAAAGGAGAACTGGAGGGGAAGATGGTGTGTTGTTGATTCTCCTGGAGAAGCTTGTCATGCTGGTTTTCCTGATATGAACTCAGTTCCCATTGTTGGATTTGAATTTTTAGGTGAATATTATAAAATAATCCTATAAATTATGTGTATTAAATCTATTCCCTTGCAAACCCTGACTACAACAGTTGTACAGCTGTCACCGGTGTTTCGCAAACCCACTTGGGACGCTGGTTGACAGTGATAGCCATGACCCACTTCTGACTTCGAACTCAGTCTATAATTGCTGTCTCTGGGCCTCCATAGAGAGAATTGATAAAGAAGAATGAGGGATATATACAGAGATAGATGAAAGAGAAAGATAAAACATGCCTTTATTTCTTCCTGCTTTTCAAGTTCAGCTGGGCTGATCAGAAAACAATAGTCTGGTTTTAGTAAGTTAAATCATTTGTTTCAACAAGACTATTTTCCCGAGTTTCTTTATACTATTACTTTATTACATTCTAATAGTCTCATGTTATTACTCACAGTTTATTATTGCTATGTTTTCCCAAATCAGGAGAGGAGAGAGATGAAAGAAGCATACAGTTTTTCAGTGAATTTTATTATTCAGGTTCATTAGGGTCTTAAATATTGAAAGTACTAGCAAGATAATTGGAAATGGCACTGCAATCAATCACTGAGCACCATGTTTTCAAACTTGTCTGATTATACGAATCACCTGGGGTCCGTGCTGAACATAAAGACTCCAGTCCTACTCCAGATGTCTGGAATCGGGAATCAAAATCTCTAGGAGAGGAGCCAGGGAATTTGCCTTAACAAATGCCTCAGATGATTTCTATTTTTCATATGAACCTATTACTTGGGTCCATTTTGGAAAGAACTAATGCAAAACACAGATAAAGTAAGTACAGTATCTTATTTACAGTGGGAGTGAGACAGGAAGTCCACGACATGCCTCTGATGTGATTCCGAGGTTAAGAATAAAAATGGAGCCAGAAGCTGGGTGTGGTGGCACATGCCTGTAATCCCAGCACTCTGGAGGCTGAAGAAGGAGGATCGCTGCGATTTGAGGCCAGCCTGGGCTACAAAGTGAGTTCAAGCCCAGCCTGAACTGCACTGTGGGACACTGTCTCGAAAAGACAAAAAAACAAAAGCAGCCAGGTACAGTGGTGCACACCTGTAGTTCCACCTACCTGGGATGCTGAGACAGTAGTATCTCTTGGGCCTGGGGTTAAAGGCCGGCCTGGGTAACACAGCAAAATATCATTTTCAAAATAAATAAATACATATGTAAATAAAGTGATTGAAATTATGGAGCAAGCCAAGCATACATTGGGCTGTACTGGGGGCATGGATCAAAATCAGAGAAACTATTCATTTGTTCTCCATTGTCTACCCAATAAACTCCACATGCCTCACCTGGGATCTGCCACTACCCGGTACCTGACTGCAATTGCAATTTCTAGAGCTGCAACCCATATCAGTTACAGTGGAATATACATGCATCCTGGCTTAAGTATTTCCAGAAGTTATCTGAGTGATTCTACTGTGTAGAAAGGACTGAGAACTATTATTTTATGGTTATTACATTATTATTAACCTATTATCTCTCTTAAGAGAAACATTATCTCTCTTAATTCTAAGACAGTCCTACAAAATAGTTATCTCTACTTTAAGATGAGAAAACTGATGCTCAGAATTAAGTATAAGAAACTTCCTAGGTCATACATCCAGTGAGAAGCTGAAATTCCCACCTGGTTCTCTTCCACTAGTCCACCTGCCTCTCCTGAAGGTGCTTGGTCTTTCTGCCTCCTCCTATCTTTTTGGCCATGCTTTTCTGGTAGAATCCATATAGATTGTATCATGGCAGTTTATACATACATATCCTTTCTCTGCTACTGACTGATGACCTTCTTGGGTAGAAATCCATCTCGTTATACTAGTGCCCCCACAGAGCCTTTCATATACAGGCTGTTCTGTATATTATAGATCTTTGGTGGTTTGTGAGTGTTATAAACATATAAATCAATGCTTCCATGTAGACAGTCTTTGCTTGCACAGTGACATATAAGGTTTTAGTCACATCAACATTCCTATGACATTTGTTTTAGCCTGGACAAGGATTGTGTTCAACTGTAAACATTCCTTTCTAAAAGTTCAAATTTCAAGTATAATTTATATTAAGCACTATAGTTTTCTGGGTTAAAACCAACAACTAAAATTACATTTTCTATGTTGGTACCTAAGAACATTTGCATTCCTAGTTACAATGATCTTGACCCTCAGTATGCTCCGAATAGGAAGGAGGGAAGAGTGAAGAGGAGGAAGAGGAATAGAGGGAGAAAAGATACACTGGCATGAGATATATGCAATCATTTTATGTCATGCACACAAAAGAAGCTTGTGCTGTATTCCTTATTGGAATTTTGTGACAGCAAATAATCTGTAACTTGTCCATGGGAATAGATCCATTTTATGAATAGTTCAAAAATGAGGGGGGGAGGGGGGAGGGAGGGAGAGAGAGAGAGGCCTTAGAATCTTCTTGCAAAAATCAAAAGCTCACTTAGAGACATGAACCTTAAACATTATTCTATGAAATACTTAGGACAATTTTATATGGTATTGAAATAACCACTCCCTCCATTAAATCAAACTTCTAAAACTTAAATTGTATCTCACACAAACTATAGCATACTTATTGCCTAGAAACTGCGGGTGTCTGCTCTTTCATTTACTTTACTTTTGATGGGTACATGTTTTTTAAATGATCCAAAGATTCGCCCAGCCGATTAATTGGTTTGTGAACAACTATGGGGCGGATACCTTTTGACTTAATTATGGACAGAGACCTTCTGTCTTAATTTTGTAAACTGCAGTTTCAGTTGATGAAGAGATTTACATTTGTACCTTGCCACAAACTTTGGTTGGAGTTCCATTGTCAAGAAGAATTGCTAACAGCTCCTTGACTTATGATGAGATCACATCTGGATAAACTTCAACTTCTTTACAAAGTTCAAAAATCTGTAAATTGAAATGCATTTAATACACCTAGCTTACAAAACATTATAGTTTATAGCAGCACAGAGAGAGTCTCGGTTGTTTACTCTCATGATTATACAGCTGACCGGAAACTGTGGCTCACTGCTGGTACCTAGTATCTAGAGAGCAGCATGTATATTGCCAGCCCACCTGCATTTCATACTGTATATTGTAGCCCATGGTTTGTAGTGAGTGGGTACCACTTTTGCACCATTGTAAAGTAGTACCATCACTGGTTGGGGATCATCTGTACTGCATTTGTATAGTGTAAAGCAGGAAGGTAGCTTGTAGCAGGACAAAAACTGACTTAATTAACCTGAGGAAATAATATCTCATAAACGGAACATTTTGTGACATTTAGTATACACATTGATTTTTGATTCTTTGAATACTTAAGAACTTATTGAGGGCCGGTGAGATGACTCAGCGGTTTAAGCGCCTGCCTTGCAAGCGCGAGGGCCCGAGTTCGACTCCCGGAACCCACATACAAAAAAGGGGCCGGTGATATCGCTCAGCGGCACGGGCGCCTGCTGGCGCGCGAGGTCCTGAGGTCCACCCCCCGGTACCCACAAAAAAAAAAAAAAAAAAAGAACTTATTGAAAACAACTAAAAAATTATCATTTACCTTTATCGTGGGATATTTTTGAGAACAAAATCTTGTACCTATTTATGAAAATAAAGTTATGCAAAAAACAAGCAATTTCGTCAATCATTCATATTGTGTCTGTATTATTTTACAACACATATGATGTAGTAGACACTGTGCTAGTGGCCCCCAAAGTAGACAATTCCTGCCCTCAGGTAGTATGCAACCTAGTGTGGCATGGATATACTTTAGCATATGTGGTACAAGGCATGATAATAGAGAGAGGTGATAGGTCAAAAGTTATGGTAATCAAACGGATGAACGGATTATTACTAGAAGAAGGCTTGGAGAGTAGTATTTGCATGAGTTTCCACAGGCATAGAGGACAGCAGGGGTGGGGCCGGTAAAGAATCCTGGGGAAAGTGATACATACATCAGGAGCAAAGACACATTAGGGCACTCATAAGCAGCCCAGAGTAGTGGCACAACTGCTCATGTATACAGTGAGAGGAAGAAAGGGAGACAGAAGGAAGACATAGAGAAGAAACGAAGTTGGGAAGCCAAGTTGGGATAGATGGTAAAAAGCCATGAATGCCATGCTAAAGTTCACAAATTTTATTCTGCACAATCTGGTGATGCCAATGAAGGGTTTTTAAGAATGGGAGTCATGGAAAACTGCACATTTCAAAGATGGCTGTTAGGAACATGCAGGGTGAATTGGAGAGAGGAAATAAATGTCTAAGTGTGCAGCTATGAAATCTTGACTAAAGACAATGGTCAAAAAAAAAAAAAAAGAAATAGATCCTAAAGAAGATCTAGAATCCATATATGAATTGAGAGTGGAATTTTGGACAATAGGTGGAAATTTTTTCATGTGGGGACTTCAGAATGAAAACTTGATCTGGCATCAAATCCTATTCCACCACTTGGCAGGTTAATGTATCTCCTGATGCCTCATTCTCCTCATCTGCCAAAGGGCATCCCCTCATAGGACTATTGTGAGGTTTCAGTGAGTTAGTGAATATAAAGACTTAGAAGAATGCATGGCAAGCAATAGAGTATAATCCTACTCAACACTTAAAAATAATACAAAATTATAAAATAGAATAATTCTACTACCTAATAACAATACGAATTATATTGGAGTAATACCTTTTAATCTTCTTCTAAATTATTTTCAGTACTCTTATAGTTTCAGTGGAAATATTCTTAATATTCTTAGGTGTTCACTGAGGCATAAAAGTTCTAGTGGATATACACTCACTTATTCACCAAGCATCTATGACACACCTGGCTTTAGGGACACTTGGTATACAAAACAGGTATGTTTTACCAGCTCTTCTGGAGTTACAATAACTGAATAGGCATACTCGCATGAAATAATCATATCTGCTTACCCACTGTTATTGAATCAAATGTCCAAGTGAGTGACAAATTAGATATGAGTTAGAAATTCAAGATGGAATTGGCTTTTGAAACAGTTGTCATTATACCAGATAGATTTACCAATAATTTCTGTAGTCCAACTGTGAATGTAATACTGTTTCAAAATAAACATTGCTTATAATATCAACAACTCAAAATTTCAAATCTATGATTAATTATACTAACATGTTACATAGGAAAAGCAAAAATATTTCTTTTGTAAATTCCTTGAAAGGTTTTCAGGACAAAATTATTTCTTTAGGATTTAATCTAAATATGATTTTTTGTTAGGCTTTAAAAGCTTATTTTATTTAATATAAACAAATGAAAACTATACTCTATAAACTTAACATATTTCTTAGAAGAGATAATGGAAACTGTTTTCTTTGGAAAATCTATAAAAGGAATTGTTTGGCCCAGGTCATGGAAGCATTTTCTGCTTAATTTTCTTAGGAACATTTTTTGGGATATGTTAATTTTTCATATTTTATGTGAAAACACAAGTCAGATGTGTTTATATGTTTTTGAAAAATGTAAAACAAAGCTTCAAATGATCCATGGTATGCGTCTGTATGATACACGTTTTGAGATATTTTGAAACGACATTTGCTCTCAACTCTCATAGACATATATAAATATAACAGCATTTAAAAGGTACTGTCTTGTTCAAAATCTGCAAGTGATCAGATTATAAAGTATACATTTATAAAATACATTATAAGCGTAAGAAAAAAGAAAAGTATAACATTTGGAAAATTAAAGTAAAATATTCTGAAAGTTCGTGCCTTTCAATTAGGTTGAAAATACTCTATATGTGGTAACTGAAATAATAATTTTCTATTAAGGAAAAATACTTGTGTTAGAAAAAAAATAACAACTACACCAAATAATATTTTAGAATTAACTCTAGAAATTTACTGGCAGAAGAAAAACTCTTAAGTTTTATTTTTACTTTGTCTTTTTTTCTAATTAGTGCTTTAGAGAACATTGAGTAAGGAAAAGTTTGGCTTTAGTATCGAAGTATTATCTTCAGAGTTATTAGGCTAAGTGGTTGCTTTCCATCAGGTATACTAAACTCCGGCACGTTTTCTTTGTAGTTTGAGTTATAGGTAATGATTCCTAAGCCAAGTTCCCAGCTTTGGAAAATGTTTATCTAAAATGCCTGGAAACCCAGGAAGACACATTAGTAATATTTTCCCCGTCTGGGCTGATACGAGCAGTTCCAACTTGGCCAACTTGGGCTGTGCTCTGCGAACAGCGCCCTTGCTGAAGTTTTCGTCCGGAGAAGAGAAACGCTCAGATGTGCGCACGGCTCCAAGACCTACGCGAATGCAGCTACCAGTCCTTCGCGTCTCCTCCCCGGGTGCCCATCTGTTTGTTACTGAAAGGAGGTGGGGTGCGGCGAGGAGAGCGAGAAAGCACCCCGGCCCTCGCAGCCTGGCCTTCTCCGAGCCCAGGGAAATCACAGTGTCAGTTGACGCCTCTTCGGGACATCGCTGGGGAGCAAGCGGATGCACTTTGTGAGTTGACTTTGTTAAATCTGTAAACCGCTCTGCATCCTCCAAACCTCACCTTGTCAAATCGCTGCGGTCCCTGGAACTAACGGGGAGCCGGAAGCCCAGGACTCACCCGCGCCAGGTCCTGCCGCCCTCCTCGGGCGCCCGGCCACTCCTCCGCACCCATCGCGCCTCTCCGGACGCCGGAGTCCCCGACTCGAAGCAAAGGAAAGAAAGGAGAACACTTACCCTAGTGATGACCAAAGGCTGGTTGAAGTCTATGCCCCCCGAGAGTCTGAAGCCCCAGGGCGCAGGGCCCGGGAGGACCACGTTCTGGGGCATCGTGCTTTCCTCGGGTGGGGCGCCTTGGCTCCCCGGGCTGGGCGCAGCGAGGATCCACGAGCGAGGCAGCCCACCCTGCGCCCCGGCAGCGCCCGGCGCGAGCGCGCGGGAGCTTTATCCCGGCTGCCGCTGACGTCACGGCCCGCCGCTCCCCGCCCCGCCCGCCGAGGAGCCTCCGACTTTGGAAGCGAGAGGCCCGGGCCGAGCCGCGGGAGCGTGCGGCACGCCGGCGGGGTGCAGCCACCCCGACCCTTCGGGCGGCGGCGCGGAGGAGGAGGCTTCGGGTTACAGCTTCCATCGCCCTCTTAAAGTCACACCTGTCCTGTTCATCCTCCGCTTGGAGCCCAGCAGTGCACTTTAGTGCACGTTAAAAAGGCAGAGGAACCACAGCCGCCGGGCTTTCAATTAAAACGTAACGCAAGCACGTCAATGCATCGAGTTACTTAGCAGTTTTGAACGCGTTAGTAATTTAACTGGCTTTGTGATTTCGGCCAAGTTACCTAGCTGCCTTAATTTTAGTTGCCTGTCTGTAAAATAGGGGCAATGATCCTAACAGCCTTTCCGGGTTACGGTGGAAATTACGTGAGAATTAAGTGGGCCACCTCTGCAAAGCGTCTGGCACAGCACAAATGCTCAATAAACATTTAGTATTTCTACAATTAAAAATATATATACACATTTATATCTATTTGTGGGTGTCTATAATGCGCATTAGTACCTTTATAAATGTATTTAGAATTTACTTTTTGAAACAAAGGAGTCTAAAGTAAAAATGTTGCTCAAACATATACTCAATCCCATGAACTATCTAAGAGTATATATGAATGGATGAGTAATCAATATACTCAAGATACAATGTCAATAACTTTGAGTAGAGTAATTGTCCTCTTCCTTGAATTCAGCATCTAGATATATTTTTGACACTTGGGGAATGAGGGTAACAGTAACCCAGGAGTTGCGGCTGCCCTGTGTGGATGTTGCAGCCAGAGCGAGGACGTCCAGAGGAGTGTGAACAAGAGACCAAGGGGATCCCCAAGCCGGATGCGATTGCAGAGGGAAAGGAAGGGGATGAGGGTTCGTTGAGCCCTCTGTGGTCCAGGTATGAGTGATGCCTAACATGAGGATTTTAGTACATCCTCGAGAGTCCAGCAGACTGCTACTATTAGTTTCACTTTTTTTCAGGTGAAGAAATAATTTCTTAGAAGCTGAGTAACTTCCATAAGATCATATAGCTAATAAATAGTATAACAGAAGCCAAAAATCTAGGTCTGCCTGACTCCAATATACAGGAATAAAGATCAGGAGAGTCCGGATAGGGTCCTGCTGTAATCTCAGCCTGCAGTCAAGCATTCCTGGTGTTATGTGTCAGGCTCTTCTGATTTCCAGGGAGAGGGGAAAGGATGAGGGAAGAGAAGTGTGAAATGCTTTAAAAACATGAGAATGATGATCTGGGACTTCATGCTCAATAGGAAAGGACCATATCCGTCCAGGAAAGGAGTTGCAATATATTTTTAATAGAGCAGTCTGTTTAGACACAATTTTAACACTGATGAAGAAAAGAGAAAGGCAATTTAGAAAGCTATCTGCAAAATGGGCCAGTTGGGAAAATATGTTTAAAACCAAAATAGGTGGTACTTTGCCTGCTGTGATGGATTATAATGCAAGTCCCAGGGGAAAGGTGTTTATCTAGTTACAGACATTTTCCAGTGCCCAGCCTATGTTGAATTATCAGGGAAATAAGCGTAATGTACATTCTTGTTGATTTTACTTATTTGGGCTGGCTGTATTATTGCAGGACACATATCCTCTGTCCATCACTGGTTGAGTCTGCATCACACACACACACACACACACACACACACACACACACACACTTAGGAAAAAAAGCCAGACAAGTTATTTGACAATGTGTAATTGCCATAATCAATTGTTTATACCTTACTTCACCAGCTGGCTTATAGAATCAGTTGGTTTTATGATAGTTTTTCTTTACCTCTTTACTGTGCATTTTGGCATCATTTAGATGTACAACATCAACATAGTACCTAATGAGTTCTTAAGGCTTTGCAATGAGTGTGAAAAGCAGGGAAATGAAATGTTGGTTTTCCTACATCTTATGTTCATTGCTGTCAACAGGAAAGTGTCCAGAGGTGACCGTCGGGGTAGAAGTGAGAACAGCAGTGAGGGAGTTTCTAAGTAAGCATTGGCCTGACCCTAGTTACTCCTAGGCATTCTTGCTTTTGGTTTGCTTTTGTTCTAAGAGGCTGTTTTGGCAAGACTCTTTCTTTTTAATGGAAACAATGGGAGAATATTTCATACAGTGATGGAATAAGAATGAGAATCAACTCTCTTTGGGAAAGGTGTCAGGAAAACTCTGAAAGAAGAGGATGCTGGAGCTGGATCTTTAAGGGTTGGTAAGAGTTTTCTGATTGGCTAGAATTGGGACAGGACTGGGATGGAGAACATTCAAAACAGAAAACTGTATAGGATGTGTATTAGGAGGCAAGGAACCCATGGCAAATTATGAAGAGGCTAATAATTTGGTATAGCTAGAGGTGAACGTTGGGTAGAAACAAGAGACAAGGGTCACAGTAGTCAGGGGCCATAGCAGAGGGGACTTTGTGTATATGGTATTCTAACATTTGAGTTTATTCTATCAGGAAGTTTTAAAGAGCTTTAAGCCAAAGATATAATAATCAGATTTGCGCTACAGGAGATGGGAGGTTGAATTGCAACTGAAGGAGACAGGGAAGCAGGGAATCCAGTTAAAATGCGGCAACCCAGGCAAAGATGTTGAGAGGGCAATGCGGATGCAAAAGAGTAGGCAGAAATGAGAGTTGTTAAGAGGTTCATTGGTATAATTGGGCACAAATCTCACACAGGGCATTAGGGAGAGTTTGGAGAGTTGGATGGCTCTCAGACTTCTGTGTTGGGTTTTACCCAGATTGTGGAATTTTTAACAAGGAAAGAATGTGTAAGAAGTACAGCAATAATTAGGGAATGGTGGATTAGAGCACTTTTTTTGTTGTAGTGATTTTGAAATGCCTGTAAAATATCTGTACCATACAGTGCCTTGGTTGAAAGACTAAGATTTGGAGCCAGACTGTCTGAGTCACAGTGTAGCTACACTGTATTTTCTGAGAGATCTTAATGCAAGTTGTTTAACATCGTTGTTAAAATGGTGATGATAGGCACAGAAGACAGATACCACATGTGCTTGGTCACATGTGGAAACCAAATAGGTTGATCTCATAAAAGTAGGAGTAGTTGCTGCCAGAGGTTGGAAATGGGGTGGTGGGGGTAGAGAGATACTGGTAATTTGCCATAAAAATAAAGTTACATAGGGGAATAAGTCTTGTGTTCTATGACACAGTAGGGAGAGTATAACTAATAATTATTGTACGTCTCAAAATAACTAGATGAAAGGTTTCGAATGTTTCCAACACAAAGAAATGATGTATCTGAGATGATGGATGTATTAATTCTCCTGATTTGATCATTATACATTGTATATATGCCAAAATATTATACTCTATCCTATAAATATATATACATAGTTATGTATCAATTAAAATAACTTAAAAATACAAAAAAAATGTTGATAATCAGTGTATTGACCTCCTAGAGTTATAGTGAAGTTTATAAGACTTAAAAGTATCAGATACTTAGAACTGTACCTGGCCATACCAAGTGGCTAGAATCACTGCTATTATTAACATTAGTGCTAGTAACATAGTAAGCAATTATATATATATATATATATATATATATATATATATATATATATATGTGTGTGTGTAGAAACTGGGTTTGAGATGAATATGTTGAAAATGTAGTACAGTCTGTGGCTGTGGATGTTAGACTTTTTAAAAAAGGGGTTGAAAGTTTGTTGACATTTTTCATTTGAAGAGGTGGAGTATGTTTCCCCTCCCCTTGAACTTGTGTGGATGTGTGACTCTCACATTTCCGGTGGAATGAGTACGGATAACACCGTGTGACTTCTGAGGGCAGCTCAGAAAAGACAGTAAAACTGTGACCTTGTTGGTTGTAATGCTCATGCCTAAAGACCAAAGTCCATTGTGCAGTGGGGAAACCAGGCTGCATGGAAATGTCACATACTGCAGCTGCTATTGGTGACTCCAGGCCAGGCACCATACGTGAGTAATGATTCCTCTTTCCAGTCTGTCTTAGACCATTAGGGCTGCTATGGCAAAATACCATAGACTAGGTGGCTTAAACAAAAGACTTATTTTTCACACTTCTGGAGCTTGAGAGGTCCAAGACAACGGCTCTGGTAGGTCTGGTGTCTGGTGAGGCTCCTCTCTCTGGTTTGCAGATGGCCTCCTTGCTGCATCCTCAAAAGAAAGCTCTAATCTCTTCCTCTTCTTATAAGAACACTGCTTTTATTATGGTGGCTCCACCTTTATGAATTTATCCAAACCTAATAAGGTCCTACTTTGGAATATCATCACAATAGAGATTATAGTTTTAACATATGAATTTTAGGGGACACATACATTTAGACCATAACACAGTCCCCAGCCTGTAAGTCACCCTCAGCCTCCGGGTCTTCTCAGCTCAGATTCTGCAGGTAGAGAGGACCCAACGCCACTGCACATTTTCCAGATTCTTGGCTCACGACATTTGTGGACATAATAAAATGGTTATTTTAAGGTTCTAAATATTAGGGCAACTTGTTACTCAGCAATAATAACATATACTAGATGAACTGGCTCCAGGAAATTAGGCAAAGGGAGAGGAACAGATACCTAATAACTAGATGTCAGGAGCAGCAGCATTTAAGGGGCAGGAGAATAAGAAGAACACAAAAGAGGATTTTTCCTCTTCTAAAAAATTTAAAGAGAACTGTGAATGTGGTGGCATGGAAGACGAGTGAGGAGAAAAATTCAAGGAGAGAAGACAGACATCACAGGGAGGTGAAGTTACAGTTATGCCCATTAGATTCAATAAATACGAAGTTCCTGGAGGTCTTGGAGCTCTGAATGATTGGAGAGGCAGACTGGTGTGGTTTGGGAATTGTCAGAGAAGTGAATATAGAAAATCTTTTCAAGGCATTGTTAATGGCAAGGAGGGGGACCTAGAATGGTCAGCTGAGGGGTCTGCAGGTTGAAAGAAAAAATTTTTTTTAAAGATGGGAAAGGAATAGGATATTTGTAGAAGTCAGAGGAAAGAAGACAGCAAAGAAACAGAAGAGGGATATGCATTAAGCAAGAAAGGATGGGTAGATCTCAAAGAGAACAGATTGCTTATCTTCTGAGAGTAGTTGGAGTTCCCATAAACCAAGGGGTATTATCAGTGCAATAGTAGATGATTTGGTTCTCTAGTTCCTTTTAAATTCTACCTGCCTGTTTCTGGCTCTTAGCAACTTTATCATCTCTCGATGGGGGCAAGTGTTGTGAGACGGCTTCTCCTCAACATGTCCACCATACCTTCTACCTCTCAGAACACTTGCCAGATTGAAACATGGCCACTGACTGGGGAAAGAACCTTCACTAATGATTTGTTGTCTCTAGGGTACTGCAAAACTTTGCTAACGAAGGACTCAGAGGGCAGTCATTCTCTGACACGTGCCACAAATGCTATTCAGGTTTGGTTTCTGCATTGCAAAACAATCAGTTATAGAGACTCCTTTTCCAAAGTTGTTTTTTACATAGTACTTTTAAATATTTCTTACCTAACTCTCTCCTTCCCCTCCCTTCCCCTCCCTCCTTTCCTCTATTTCCTTCCTACCTCCTTTTCTTTCTATCTTTAAGGGAAAGAGTATACTGTATATTTGTTTAAATTTGACTTTCCCTTATCTAGCTCAATTTTTATGTGCATTAAAGGAAGTTGGGTGCTCATTAGAAATGCAAAATTCTGGGCTCCATGCTTAAGACATTTGAATTTAGTCGCTGGGGTCAGAATCCATTCTGGGTGTTCTGTGGATCACACATTAAGAAATAGTAATTCAAATAAACACATAGTATTATAGTGTCTTCTACTGGGTCTTGTGCTGGCCCTTCTTTCTGGAATATTCTTTTTCACATCCCACTCCAGATTTTCTGGGAAGACTCAATTGACCATCTGCATCTACACCAAATTTTCTCCTTATCTAATTTTTTATTTACTTTGTTCATGGGCTGAGGTTCCAACCCAGGGCCTCACACATGAGAGGCAGGAGCTCTACAATCAGACTAAACTCTTCCCTTAACTCTTATGTCTGGTCAATATAATAAAATTTTGAAATTATCTATCCTCCATTGAGCCAAGTACCTGGCAGTGTGACAGAGGTTAAACAAAGGAACAAGACATGGATTTAAACTTTGAGAGGCACTTTTTTGTAAGGATGGCTTTTTTTTTTCATTCCTGATCAGATATTAGCCTGTATTTCAGGGAAAAAGCTATATTTTCCTGGCATCTACCATAACTGCCACCTTAGTACTGAGGACAAAACTCAATAATTGGTTAGAAGTCAGTCATTATTGATAGGTAGAGACAGGCGTTGGTCCTGAGCTATGTTGATTTGCGAAGCTGATTCTTCCTTCTCAATTCTTCTTTCACCTATGGTCCTACCAAGAAGTACCTTCCCTGCCAATTGCTGTTAGCCCCATTGTTTATGATTCCATCTCCCTCAGCTTCACCTGCTGTTGCTGTATTTGCATGTGTTTTCTGGCCTGGCTGCACAAACTAACTTGTCCAAGGGCTTGGGCAGCCAGCCAGTACTCCCAAGCCCTTCCTTGCATTGTGTCTGACTTCCTCTTTGGTGAAAGCCCATGTGATTTTTATGCTGTGGAGGATTTGGACCCTTGTGAAATCTCTTCTGGAGAATTAGCCACACTAAATTCCATGCTTTTGGGCTTGCCTTCAGTGCTGGCAGTAGCCTATATTGTTTCATTCCCACGTCGTCAAACTCCTTGATGGTTCAACTCAAGTTCATTTGGTATTCCCCTCAGCAAAGTTACTGATTTTTCCCATTGTTTGTTCTGAATGAACTAGTAACAGTAAAGGGAATCATTAGTATGCTGGGAAACATGAACTGAGGCATTGTGGTGTTAGTAAAAAATAGGGGCCTCTACAGGGCACCTGATCCCGTTGCTGTCGTGGCTGCCATTTTAACACCAGCATTTTGCTAATTGCAGAGTTGTGAAGACAGAGAGTCCTCCACCCCATGTTGTAGGATAGGGGGAATTTCAACCTCTTTCCCATTTAAGCAGCTTACCTGGGGCGTTTCCATCTTTACCGGATGGTCTTCCAGTTGGATTTCAAGCTGGATGAGGGCATATTTCTTTTCTGCCACTGGCAGGTTGAAAAGGATGCTTCTTTCTTTGCAGACTCATTACCTTCTTCTGGTTTTGTGAAACTGGACTTGATTAGAAGAGCTAGCAAGAAGTGTCAGGCAGCATGCTAAGATTTTAACATGTTAATTGACTCAAGTTCTTAAAATAATTCATCAAAATAGATATTATTATCATAGGATACAGAGAGAGTGAAGAGATTAGGAATTCCTGGTCCATGGCAGGGCTGGATTCCAATCTAGTTCTGCTTTTTTCTGCCACTTCCTGAATCTTTGACTACTTCATGTTGCCTCTTAACAATGCATATTGCAAAGGCTTATCGACCCTGGAATTCTTCTAACCAGCTCTTTTGCCAGCTTAATGCAATGCTTTAAACTTGCAAAATGCCACTGGGCCCATTCATAATGAATTTTCGTTCTTTCAGGAGACTAAGTCAGAGTCACAAAGTGCTGTGGAGAAGAACGCCTCTGAAAGTTACGTTGATCCCACTCAGCACAGCCTGGTAAGCTGTTTTCAGGATCCTCCTACATTTCTGCCTCAGTTTGTCTCAGAAGATCAGAAATACCTGATATCCCATTGAATGGCGTTTTACTTACTGGGGTTAACTGGCCTCAGATTCTCCCTCTACGTACTTTTTGTGTTTGCAACAACACTGGAGCACAGTTAGAAGAGGCCGGGCACATATTTATATTACGGAAATGCATCTGAACCTATTCCATAGTAACAGAGACCATGTGTTTTGGGGCTTTTCTATTTAGAGTCGGTTTATCATCACTATAAAAACATTTCAGATGAGAATGGAGTGGATAGAAACCCTGGGGAATTGTACAGGGAGCTCTTGGCTAGGATGGCTGAATGCCTGGCCTTGGTTTAGTCACTCAGAAAGCTGGAAGGGAAGCACTCATGCGAGCTTTTAATCTATCACAGACGTCTTGGCCTTCCCTGAGCACTTCCACCTGCTTCACCACGGGGACCCATGGCTGGTCTCTCGGCAAATAAAATGTGTGTGTTCTGTATTAGACATGTCAGTTAAGTAGAGAAATCACTAAGCACCATATATAGTCATCTTAGTGGTGTCTAGTTTTCTCCTTAAAAAGAAGGTCTTTAACCAATGATGAAAAGTGGGGATCATAACTAATGACTATTTTATATAGTTCATGTTTAAATTATATGGAAAATGTTATTCTAGAACTATGGTCTCATACTCCTCTTAAAAGGGAGACACATTCTAGAAGTAAAAGAATTTCTGCTCTGATTTCTCTAGTTTTTTGTTGGCATTGGGCAGGAAATGAGTGTTTTATATTTTACATGCTGGTCATGGTTGGAGGGAAAGTCTTCTCTCTACAGGAAAGCCAGTGGCAGGAAAACACACTTGCAGAAATATCCCTAGTATAGAGACATCACTGAGTTTTAGAAATGGATTGAATATTCATGATGTAAATGAAAGTTAAACCCATTGAAGGCTCTGGGCCTGGGATATGCTTTTACAATTGTGCATCCCCTGCATCTTGGAACACCAGGATCTTGTTGATTTTCTCTGATATGTATCAATAAATACTGCTTCTTCCATTAAAATGTCCCTTTTATAATTGTCTCTTATATGTCACCCATTCCTAGACTCATATCATGTTTTGGAATCCTATTTTCATGAAAATCTATGGCCTTTCCTACTTGATAACAAAGTCCGCCTCCCAATCAAATATATGCATCCTTCCTTCTTTCCTCCCTCCCTTCCTCCCTCTTCTTCCTTCTTCCCCCTCCCTCCCTCCTTCCTTCTTTCCCTTCTTTCCCTTCTTCCTCTGCTTCCTCCCTTCTTTTTTCTCTTTCTTCATTTTGCTGGATGTGAGATGTATGTATTAATGTATCCAACTTTTACTCTCAGAGAAACTCAAACTCAGATTGTCCAGAATCCAAATTGGCTTTTTTCCCCTTCTCTCTCCTTTGTTCTGGCACCACTGTAACTATCCCTCAAAACTCAGACTCCAACTATCCTCTACTCCTCTCCTCAAGCATCTTGAATATATGGCAGGGTGCCAAAACTCAGGGATCACCTTGTACATTACCAGCTCTTGCATTCAAGCCCTTGTTTCCCTGTCTATTTTATATCAAGTGTTCACAGACTTCCTGGAATGACTAGGAAGTTCTTCCCACCTCTTTGCTTGCTATTGGCTTCTTTCCCTCCAGTTCACTCTGCACACTACTGCCACAGTGATTTTCCTAAAATGCAAGCGTAATTGTGTACCTTGCCTGTGTAAAATTCTTCAAGGACTTGCCAGTAGTGTTCAAGATAAATATCAAACTCCTTAGCTTAGCTCACAAGGCCTTAAAGATCTGCCCCAGGCTAGTTCCCTCCACTACTCCCTGAGCAGACACCTTTTCTGCAACTATCTAAAATATCTATGGTTTACAGAACTCACTAAACCACTTGGTGTATATGTCCTTGACCATGATGCTTCTTTGGTTTGGGATTCGTTCATTTATTAAATAATTTATTCAGGGACCATTTGTGGAGTATTTATTCTGAGCCAGTAACCATTCCAGTAGGGATACAGCAGTGAAGGTGAACATAAACAAGGTCCTTCCACCACGAAGGTCATTCTAATAGGTGACGACAGTAACCAATAGACAATGAGTTTTAGATAGTTCTAAAATTTTTGAAGGTAATGATCCAGGGTGATCAGATACCAAGTACTAAAGGGTATATGTGCATCTGCAGAGGATTCTTACACAGGGTTCTCTAGAAAGTTCTCCCAAGGAGGGCTTATAAAATGGGGATCTTTGCTGGGAGTAAAAAGTCATGAGGTCTGAAGGGACAGCAGGTGTAAAGTCTGTGTTTTGAGAATCCACTTAATGCTTTCAGGGGAGCATTTATAAGAGCCATGTGCCTGCAGGTGAGAGATTGAGGGAGACAATGGAGGGAGATAAGGAGAAAGAAACAGGTCAGTTAATAGTGTGAAACCTTGTAAGCATGGAAAAAGATCTAGTTTTTCACTTAATCTGGGGGAGTGAAATGACCAGACTTATATTGTAAAAAAGTTTTTTTAAAAGAACAGGTGTTGTCAGGATGTGGAGAAACTGGAAGAATCATATATTGCCGGTGGAAATATAAAACAGTGCAGCCACTGTGGAAAATAGTTTGGCAGCTCCTCAGCAGTTACCTCAGAGTTACCATCTGATCAGGAGCTCACTTTTCAGTGTAGACCCAAACAGGTGTTCAAAGAAAAACTCGTACATGAAAGTTCATAGCAGCACGATTAGAACAGCCAAAAGGTGGAGATAATCCAGATGTCCACCAACTGATGGATGAATATACAAAACGCGATATATTTTCATAGTGGATATCATCCAGCCATAAGGAGTGAAATATTTATACATCTTGTAGCACGGATTGAGCCTTGAAAATGTGATGCTAAGTGAAAGAAGACAGACACAAAAGGCCTCTACTATATTAGTCTGTTTATAAAAATATCTAGAATAGGCAAAACTGTAGAAATAGAAAGAACATTAGTAATTGCCAGGGGCTAGGGCTGGGGGTGTATGTAGTTCAGTGATGGAGCATTTGTCTGGCATGCTTAAAGTCCTAGGTTCAACCCCCAGCACAAACAAAACAAAACAAAACAAAACAACACAACACAACAACATACCCAGAACAGATTACAAGACAGTTACCAGGGGCTGGAAGTTATGGGAAACAGAAAATGGGTACTGAATGGGTGTAGGGTTTCCTTTTGGGGTGATCAAAAGGTCCTGGAGCTAGATGGTGCTGATGATTGTACAAATTGCAAATGTATTTCATGCCACTGAGTTGTACACTGTAAAATGGTTAAAGTAGTAAACTTTACATTGTGTGTCTTAGTCATCTAGGGCTGCCATAACAACATACTGTAGTGCAGGAGCCTTAAACAGAAGAAATTTATTTTCTCACAGTTCTGGAGGCTGGAGGATCCCCAGTGAAGATGCCAACAGGGTTGATGTCCGAAAAAGCATTTCTCCTTTGGTTGTAGATGGTCACCTTTCTTGCTGGGTGCTCCTCACATGACCTTTCCTCAGAGAGTGGGGGGAGGGGAGAGAGAGAGAGAGAGAGATTCAGAGACAGAGAGAAAGACAGAGACAGAGAGAGAAACTAACTAGCTCTCTGAAGTTTCCTCTTCTAAGGATATTAATCTATTGAATCAGGGCCACAGTCTTATGACCTCATTTAATATTAATTACTTCCTTACTTCAAGTACAGTCACATCATGGAGGGTTAGAATTGCTTCAAAATATAAATTTCAGGAGCAAAAATTTAGTTCACTGTATTATATATATTTTACCACAAGAAACAATCATTTTGTCTACTGTGTAGAGCATAACCAGAATAAAAGTAAGGAGACCAGTCAGGAGACTAGGTTAGTAATCCAAGTATGAAATGATGGTGATTTGAATTAGGGTGGTATTAGAAAGGAACACGTGGTTTTTACTCTTCTTATTTTCATGTGGAGAGATTTTACTAATATAACTTTCTTGGCTTCTTAGTTCATCCCTCATTCACTCTTCGCTGTGTTTCATTGGTAAGTGAAGGCCATTGGCCTACATTTCTGATTAGGTGGATCTAATTTATTAGTTAGTTATAATGGGTGGGCATTCTATTCTTCTGTCTGCTTGGAGGCCCAGAACGAGATACTAATCCTGTTCTTCAGGCTGAAACTTTCTACCCAGAGCAGAGTCTAGGCCAAGACTGGGGTAGGCTGGGATGGGGCAGAGAGTAGTATTAGCAAGTTCAGATGACTACAAATAATTATTTCTCCAATGAGCTTGGCCACGAGGGTACCATTTTGATTTCTACTTTCATGGCTCATTTAGTTTCTTCCACAGAACCTTTAAATCTCACTGTTACTTTCGTTGGGAAGCATTCCCTGGCCATCCCCACGCTCCCTGGTGTTTTATGTGCTCTTTTTTTTCTGTAGGGCTATGTGCATTCCTCTAGCTTAGCACATGCCAAATAATACTGCGCTCACTTTTCCTGCTAGAGATAAAGTCACGTATTCCCCATACGCATTATATTACACTGCCACAATGCAATGGCTCTAAAGACATTAAGCTTCTTAAGAGTAAGGCCAGAATTAATCTCTTTCCATTTCTCATACTTGTTATAATGTCTGATACATAGTAGGTGTCCAAGTAAGTGTTGAATACACAGCTCCAATAGGAAATTCTATGTTCCTGCTTCATCTTTCTTTATAAAAGAGTCAGAGAATATAAGGGAGCCTTGAAATATTCTCAACTTACTATCAAAAGTTAGCTTGGCTCATGGAAGAGATTGGATACATAGATTGGATCATATAGCTACTCAACTTACAGAAGATGTCCAGCAAGGCAAATGAAGTTCTTTCATGTTTTTGATAAATTTGCTGTTGTGATATTCAACTGGAGTTTGTAGTCTTCTTCGAAAGCTTACTGATTTCCCAGTCATTCAGCAATAGCCTCATGGAGTTGATTGCCTAAAAGTTAATAATGTACATCAAGTCGGTATGTGTTTTCAGTTCTTGGGATAGTGGAAGGTAGTAATAACCTTGGAGTCGCCTCTATTTTAAGAAAATTGGAAAAGGTACATAAAAGTTATGTAATCCTTTAGGTGCAAAAATGATCTCTTATTAAGAGGTCGTGGCTTCGGAAGGTTCCCTCCACTCCCCAGTGGTTACTGGATTTTGCTGTCTGTGCCCACATTCTCATCTGGTTTTCCTGTAACCTGGGACCTGTGTGCATTCCATAGTTGTCTGGGCTCATCTGTGGTCTGAGGATGTAAAATGGATTGAAGCCAGCTTGTTAATATGGTATTTGAATCCTTTGATTTGTGTTTCTTTTATCTCTACTCTCCAGCTAGGAAAATGACTTGTCAAAGATTACAAAAATTCCTGAAAATTAAACTGTAAGATGATTTAAAAGCTATTTTGAGATATGTCAAACATTTTAAACAATGTTAGTTGATTATGTATCCCTTAAGATAGCATGCTGCTTAAAAAGATAAGAAAAATAGTTTGAATATTATGCTAGTCTACAGGTGAAATGTAAATAATGAGCTGTATATTTCCCTGGCAGCATGATACTAAAAGAAGCCAAGACTAAAAAGGGAAATTAATACCCATATGTGTCACAGAGAAGCAACTGCAATGGCTACCTGCCATTCATGTGGCACCTGGTAGTCTATTTAGTGTGATATGCTCCTTTGTTACAGGAGAATGCTGTATTCTCTCATTAAATTTAGCCCTCTGACTTACACCTACATAGTAACATGGGGCTTCATTGGAATCAAGATGCCTTTTAGCTAAATATTTTTTTGAATGTGGATGAGATTGTGATTGACTTGAGGGGGTGGTGGGAAGCTTAGCAAACATTCCTAGAATTGCAGGCATGTCCAATTTCATTTTGTAAAGCACTTTAAAATAGAAGACACATAATTGGTCTGACCAAGGGCTTTACTATTTCCTGGTTATCCAGCTGTGAGGTCAAAGGCTGGCAATCAGACACTTAGATCCTTAGGATAGTATGTATCTTCTTCCAGTGAGCTTCAAATTGGAAAACATATCACTACTGAAAAAAAAATTGCTTAATACAGTCATGAGATCCATACATTGTTCTACTTAGTTATGGAATTCAAATTTAATAGATTATTGCTGTTTTAAGCCAGTTTTCAGTGCCTAGGAACTCCTTTATTCTTATTAAGTTTCTTTGCCATCTTCCATTAAGATTTTGATGGGTTCTTTTGGGACGTTAGCTTATTTAAAGAAGATTATAGCACTGCTTTTGGAAACATAAAGAAAGAAAATAGAAGAACACCAAATAATCAATAGGTGAAAATTGAGCTGATTGCCTATGTTTTTCGAAATGAGTTTTTAAGTTCCAAGTTCCTCTGCCAGTCAACATGAATAAAGATAAGATCATTTCCCACTGTTTTCTTTGGTGTTCTCCCTTTGAAGCTACCCTCTCAATGAAAGAAAAATATATTTTTGACAGGCATGCCCTGGAATTTGGGAAAAACTGATCATATGTGAAGAATTTGTGAATCTACCACATACTAACTTGGAAGTGGGTATTTAAATGAAAAGTGTTTAGAGGAGGAACCCCTTCTGAAGACAGCAATCCTAACGGGACAGAGAATAGTTGTATAAACACTCAAAGGTTGGTGCAAGTCCATGGACTAGATTAAGTGGGGAGACGTTATTCTAAGTACAGCCAGTAGTTATTTCAGATCATCCATGTCAATGCATTTCTGGGTCTTAAGGCAAGAAGTTATCATAAAGGAAAGAGAAAGTGTGATTTTATGAAAATATCTATGGAATTCGAGCATATATTCTTCCAGTTACAGTGGTGCCAGGAAACTAGAGGCTTCACAGGGCAACTCCCTCAGGCAACAGCACCCTCATAATGGCATCCTCAGTTGGGCATTTGTGGCCTTAGAATGTAAATAGGTAGATATTAGCAGCAATATCTTTGTGTCTGGGCGAATATGTCATAGAGTTGGTTTAACCTTATTGCCTAGTTTCCTAGGAACTGTCCCCAAGATCAGTGGTCTAGTGGGCATCAGCAGAAGTGATGTCTGCTTCTCTGGACGTTGGTGGCTCTGACTTTGTGATGGTTAATTTTATGTGTTGATTTGACTAGGCCATAGGATGCCCAGAATGCTGATTAAACGTGGTGTCTGGGCATGTCTCTGAAGATGTTTCTGGAAGATAAAAGAGACAGCCTCTCCATTGTGGGTGAGCATCATTCAATCTACTGGGTCTGCACAGAATAAACAGTAGGAAGAAGGCTGAATGTACTCTGCCTGTTCGAGCTGGAATACTGAGCCTCTCCTGTCCTTGCACTCTTGATTCTCAGGCCTGCTCTGGTCTAGAATCTGTTATTGGCTCTTTAGCTCTTAGGTCTTTGGGTCGTGTCACCAATTTTCCTGGGACCCCAGCTTGCAGATGGCAGTTCATGAGACCTCTCAGCATCCATAACTGTGTAAATCAGTATCTTATAATAAATCTTGTGTATCCACGTACTGTTCATCTACTTACATACATATTCATAGATGTAGAATGTATAGATTATATTGGTTCTGCTTTTCTGGAGAACCTGAGTAATAAAGATTGCATTTAGATTCATTGGTATGAACTGCCACTGCTGTATAAACCTTGTAAGTGCTGACCCATGCAAAAAATGACATGTAGAGTACATTGAGATACTCCTGCGAAGATAAAGTACTGTAGATGTGTTCAAGAGAGTTGGAGTTCCTACAGAATTTGAGGGGTTACTGCCAGGGTGGTAGTCTCCTGCCTTTAACTGTGGCCTTCTTTTTATCCCAGGTTAGAAAAATCTCAGGTGAGATTTGATCAATGTGGCCCAGAGGTTGTGCTTAAATTTTCATGTTTTGATTCTTTAGGTGTTTTAGAAGAAATCAATGAATAATTGAGAAAAAATTATAAAGCATTTTTCCCCTTCTGTTTTCTTTCAAACTTCCTTCTATTCACATTAAAAATGCCTAACATTTCCAGATTTCCAACTTAATTTTATATCAAATGAGACTTTTACAGAGTAAATATTTCATTAACATTCTTTCCATGAATTAAAAAAGAAAGTAAGTGGGGATAAGTTTTATTGATGCCCTGCAAGCCAGAGCCAACTAGATAGAGCCTTTGCAAATACATTACAGCAGGCCATTACTCTGGAAACTAAGCATCACTATTTTCCATTCTGTCACTTACTCCTCAGGCCTCAGCTCCATGTTCATCATTAGCATCAAACGTCACCTCTGCGTTTGGGGAACAGCTGCCCTTTTGGTTTAAGGCTAAGACCTAGTCTGGCAAAGAAGATGGAGCTGCTCATTTCTGAAGAGATGAACCTGTGGAAGTCTGCCAGAGCAACAGGCATCAGAATGAAAGCCAGCGGTACACATATCCTGTGAGCTGGCCCCCCAGGGGTGCAGGTAAACCCTATAGGTGCAAGAGCCTGTGTGCTAAAGGCTCAAATGTTGAAGCCACAAGCCAGAAAAATCCAATAACATGGTCTTGGATCTTGGTATGTTGCATCATATCTGCTGAAAACGCACATGGCAACAGTCAGATATAGCCTGGTTCCTCATAAAACCTCCTTTTATATATCATACATATCGACAATGGTAGGAGTAATATATTGCAGGTAGTAATATATTTTGGATGACATTGTATCAATTAGTCACTAAATAGTCATTGCAAATCCATCAGCTTCTACCTTATTTACCTATTTGATTACCTAGTACATGTCTACATGTCTGGTATTTTGTAATGGCAGATAAATGTGAAAATGACATTTCTGCCTTTAAGAAGCCAACATATGTTTTATAAAATAAATACAAGGGTAAACTGAATATTAAAGGTTCCAAAAATTAAAGACAGTTCTGAAAAAAAATTTTAGGTCTGAAAACAGCCAGGGAAGTACTTGAATATTTTGCACATCATGAAGAAAATATTTGATCTTTGTTGGCAAAAAAGAAAGGATTTGGCTATGTGTAGCTAAGCTGTGTAGGTAACAAGAAAAACATTTTACATAGATTGAGGTAAGAAAGAGGTACTGGGAGCTTGGACAAAGATTGGAGTGGTAGAAAGAGGACCAAGCAATAAGAAGACCAATCTGAAAAATCTCATGTTAAGGTTGTTGTAATAAAACCTTAGACAGGTTAGATAGATTCCTCTGATGAAGCTCTTAAATGCCTGGCCAGGGCATCTGGGTAATCATTCATTCATTCACTCACTCACTCACTCATGTACCAAATGTTTAGGTGTTAGGCATTAGACTGGACACTGAAGATGAAAAAAAAATCAGTGCTTGCCCTGAGGAATTCATATTAAGGAATAGAGGCACATGGATAATCTATTACAATATAATAATGGCTCTAAAAGAGGTCTGTAAAAAATAACAAAGATTAATTTAATTTAACTTAATTTAATTTAAGCAGAAGGATCCATTTTGCCTGAAAGGGGGACAGGGCTAAAACATCTTGGATAAATGTATCCTCAAGCAGATGGAACTGATGGATCAGGGTTATGAAACTATTGTGAACAATACTGTGAACAGACACAATAAGAGCAGAGTAAATACTGTCACATAAACTCAGTGGGTACCAGTGAATAAGAGGACAGCAGAGATAGATACCTCGAAGATGCAGCAAAGCTTAGGTGTGGTGTGCTGGAAAGGGGCAGTGACCACAAAGAGCTTGGTGCTAACAATTAGAAACTGGTAACAAGTCCCTGGTATCCTTGCAAGTAGTAACATGCTTTGTGGGAAAGGACTGTTGGACTGTCTTTATCCAAGTTCCCATTTCAGGGATAGCATTCTTGGTCATTTTCTTTTCTGGTCTTTCATTACCTCTGGCATTTTTTGTGCGTCTGAATCTGCCTCTCCTTCCTTCCTCTCCTTAATGCCCTTGTTTTACCAGAGAGATCTTCATAACAAAATGTTACATCTTTAAACTCCCAAGGAACTCCTCAGTCCTCTAGGTAAATATTTCTTCTTAGTGTATGATTCTACTTTGGCACTCACATCTTATTATGTTTAGTTATTATTGTGCAGATCTTTCATCCATGACCATTCTTTAAGGGCTATGTCTTATTATAGCAGGTTTGGGGATTGATAGAAAATCCTAAGTTTTGACTTCAAATCCCTGCGTTACACTTACTCTGAAACTTTAAAAAGCACAGTTAATCTCTCTTTGCCCCATATTCTTCATCTATAAAATAAAACAAATAATATATACCTAATAAGGTTACTAATTAAAAACTAAGATCGCTTATGTGTGGTATCTGTCATGGTGATGGGATCATAGAAATTCAATAAATATTATTTTCTTCTGCTTGCTTGCTCTTTGTATTTGGAGTAGAATATAGTAGAAACTAGATAAATTTAGCTGAACTTATAAATGCTAACATTTTCTGAGTACTTATCACATTCAGTTACATTTCAAAGCTCTGTAGATGTAAGTCCTTTAATACTGTTTATGACACCATGAGGGAAGTATTAATATTGCAATTTTATTATAAGGAAACTAAGACACGAAAATATTAAGTATTTCCTCAGTGAATTCCAGTGAATAAATGGCAGAGGCAATATTTGAATCCAGGTAGATATAATTTTGAAGTCTATGCTTTAATCTCAATCACTATTCTGTAGGTTGATTCTACATAGTTTACAAATGATGCTGATTTTTCTGGAAATTTCTTGTCAAGGATGAACTGACCTATGCAGAGAGTTATAAAAGTAGGATTGCCATATGTCTTGTGCAAGCCTAGCCCTAGTATGTTACTCCAAGGACTTCTGAGTTTCTCTCAGATTCTTGTGAGAAATTATTTCCCATAAGAGAAGAGAGCCTATTCAGTCTTGGGCACTTTTCTTCTCATGGACATCCATTCAAATGTGTCTATGAACTGACTAAGCAATACATTCATCTGAGACCTTCTCAGAATTTGGTTGTCATTACACTATGGAGATATAAGACATTGTAGTTGCACTTCAAGCATATCCAACACCACCCCAACTCCCACCAACTACAATTTACTGAATTTCTCTGTGTCAGCCCTGTGGACTAAACTCTGTTATAGTTTCATTCTGCAGCAGAGAGGCCTGGAACTCAAAGAGCTAACTTATTTGCACATGGTCATGCAGCCAGCCAGGCTTTCTGACTCAAATCCTATGTGGGGAAACAAGAGCAGCACAGTGAGAGAAAATGATAGCTTCATGGTAGCTTGATCTTGGCTTGTCTCAAGAGGGAAAAAATAGAACCTATGTTATCAGTACTCTTCTAGAGTGGAGTTGTCACTAACTATCCGTATAGTATCCTTGGATACCATATCTTGGAGAAAAAAGATTAAAAAGAACACTTTCTCCTGATCTGGGAAATCAGCATTTCTCATGAAAAAGAAAAAATATGTTATATAAATTTTAATCATTTCTGATTTGAATATTAGTACTGGACTTTATTTTGAACAAAAGAATGTTTATAATGTGTTTATAATGTTAATGTGGCCTGAAACTATGGTTACTTAAAAGCCTCTGCTTTAAGAAAGGTAGACAAAGCTTCAAAATTAATTCATTTTCTATTTGGCTAGAATATTTTTCTAGAATAAATTTTATTTAAAACTAAGCAGAAAGCTACAATAGTTTTCTATTTTTCCCTAACCCCTAATGCAATTTTTCAATTTGTAAGGAAGTCAGAAGATGACTTCCTTTTGCCGGAAATGTAACATTACATAAATATTTTCGCAGAAGGGGCACACACAGACAACATTAATTACTAGTGATGAAATGATATAACCTTATGACATCTAATTTTAGTTGTGTTGTAATGTATTGATTGATGGAATCCAATTTCCTTTTTACTTTATTTAAACCCATCTTTTGGTTCCTGAGCAAAAAGCTTAGAACTGAGCAAACATTGTAAGTAAGAGTTATGTGTACGAAGTATTCATTTGTTTTCAAATGAAAGTACACCCCCCACTTGGCCAGCTAAGCACAGATTGTACTAGTGAGCAAGGCAAGAATAAAACCATAAACTTCAAGTAAGTGATGGTAAAAATTAATTGCTACATTTGACTTTTCACTTAGAGAAGATTCCAAGGGCAGGGAGTGCTGACAGGAAGTACACAAATGACTGTGCTTTCCCCCTGGCTAGAGTCTCCTTGCTGCCTTTCCTTTCCTGCTGGATTTAGGGTGTTGCTGCATTCAGTGGGTGGACAAGTGTCCAGGCCTGTGTGTTGGCAGACGGTGAGGAAGGACAAGCTCTAAGCTTTCTAATGTTATTGTATCCATAGAAGGTCTGAGTTTCTATTCCTCAGCGACAAATTCTCAACACAATAACACTCATCTGTTCAGTTTTCCATTTCTCAGTCCCTTCAACCTGAAGGCAGCTCACACCCAAGGGGTGCGATACCCCTGCTTCCATCTCACTGGTATTTATGATGGCACGGAAGTGGTGATCTTAGTGTTCTCTGGGAATATGGGGGCTTTGAGCTGACATCAGTATTTCTAGTCCTACGAGGCTGGACCAAGGACCTTTGGATTTCCCAAGTGACTGGCATCCTTGCCTTCCCGTGATGGCCAGGGAGACCCATTGGATTTTCTACTTCTGGTGCTTTCTTCTGCTCATGTCAAGCCTTGGTGTTATAGTTCTTGGTGACACATCATTTCTATTCTTGTGTGGAGCCGTCATTTTTTTTTAGCACACACTGTGTGACAGAGTGGTGGGGCAGTGGAGTATCAGCAACAGCTGCACACTTGCCAGCACTGGCAATATTTTGCACTACTTAGGCCCCACTGGGTGTCCAGACGTCCCTCCCTCGTTTGGTGAATGTGCCTATTGTCCTTTTGTGTTCTTGGGTTTCACAGAGGATTATGCTAGTTCATCAAACAAATTTTGATACTTTTAGTCCTTCAACTGAAAGGGTCAGACTTCTAATCCCTTTTCTTCTAGGTCCTCTGTCTCTGTGTAATTTATGGTTGCAAAATGACACTTGGAGTTAGGGCAGCACCCAGTAGCATCACTGGCTGAAATGCGGATAAATATGTTGAGGAAGGGTGACAACTCTGTCCTTCAGTAACGATGACTAGGACTCAAAATCTTGCCATGCCCTTTGTAATGGGAAGATGATGAAGGAATATGAGCTTGATTCATATGGTGACTGAGTGTCATATATGGTACCTTTCTTCTTGTAGGTAACTTTCTGCTCTCAAGAGTTCTCTGAATAGATTCTATTTATTTCTCTTTCTGCTTTGAAAACTTCTGCAACTGCCACGAGACTTTGTTCATCAATTGGCATGATGCTAAAAGGAATCTTAGCAAAGCACTGTCATTATAGTTGGGTTCTCTTTCTTCCGCTCCAGAGTGTAGGGACACTTATTTCTGGAACATTAACTCGTTGTCTCCTTAGACACAGACCTGCAGCTCTGAGGATAAAATTCAGGTTTGTGGGTCTTAAAAGCATCTCATTTGATGTTTCTGCCTCGCACTGCTGAGACAGAAACTCTTCTGGTTCTGAATCTTTGGAGATAACCACACTCCCTGCCCTGTGTTGGGAGCGTTTGTCAGAATCTACTCCTCAGGATTGGAGATGAGCTGCTTGAAAAATATAATCATGCTGGGGCCAGAAGGGAGCCCACCCAGAAAGTTTTCAAAAAGCCTTAGGATGGAAAACAATGCTCAGCAAGGGTAAAATAGAATCAGCACTTAGCACCTTTGCTAGCAAAGCCTGAGCTTTCTAAAGCTGTAGGTGGTTCTAGGTGGGGCTTTGGTTAGGTGTTTAGCGAAGAGCATTTTAAGCCAGAGGTAGAAGCCAGTTAGTGTGGATACTGAGACAAGGGCATCGATGGTAGAAATACAACATCAAGTGCTGCTGTAGTCCCAGCACACACCAGAATAGAGGGATAACTTTGAGTTTCTGTGACATGCAAGGAAACACTTTGTGAATAACCGCTGTAATCCTTTGTTTGGCTTTTGCAAATAAAGTCATATTTAAAGTGTCCCTGAGATGTAAAAAGAGAAGAATGTTGATGTTCAAATGCAAACATTCATTCCTAATTCATTAACTGGTACTTTATAGTTAATTTCATTGTGGCATAATTTACACACAGTAAAAGGCATCTACTTAAAGTATACAATTCAATTTATTTAATGTGTACCATTAACTGTGTTTGGACTTTAGTACACACCCATGAAATCACTGACGCAATGAAGACACATAACATTTTCATTACCCCTGAACATTTTCTTCTGTCCCTTTGGAGCTCTTCTCTCCCTCTGTCCTTGGCCTCAAGCAACCACTGATCTGCTTTTTGTCACTGTGGACTTGGTTTGCATTTTCTAGAATTTTATACAAATAGTATTATGCAGAATGGACTCTTTTGTGTCTGGCTCCTTTCACTGAGCATAATGGATGGGAGAGTCCCTCATGTGCTCGCATGTGTCAGTTGTCTACTACATTTACCACCTTATCGCCTTATTTATTTTTGCTAGAGTAGCATTTTATCATATGGATACACCACCATTTGTTTATCCATACCTATTAATGAATACTTGGGTTGTTTACACTTTTTAGTTATAAATAATGCTGCTGTGACCATTTGTATACAAGTCTTTGTGTGAAAATTTATATTCATTTCTTTTGGGTGAATACCTAGGAATGGACTGACTGGATTCGATCTTTAAGAGGCTGTCACATAGTTTTTCTAAGTAGTTGTACCACAGCAGTGTGTAACAGGTCAAGAGCTCCACATCTTCACCAATTTGACATTGTTAGTATATATGCTATTTTCTTAAATTGTATATTTATATAAATTAATGGTTGAAGATGTATATAATTATGGTATATATTATTGTATATATTACAAATAATCCTTGAGAAACTTTGGTTTGTGGTGAGTGATGTTTAGGATCTCAGATTTCTTTTCTCTCTCTGTGTCTCCCTCTCTGTCTCTCTGTCTCTGTCTCTTTGTCTCTCTGCCTCTCTCTCTCTCTCTCTCTCTCTTTCTCTCTTGCTCTCTCTCCTCACATTAAATCAGACTCCTGGGAAGGAACATTCATATTCTTCAAGTTACCAGGGGACTCTAAAACCATTGTGTCTGTGGTTAACAAAAACCACTGCTTTTAGTATGGTGACTGGAAAAATTTATTGCTTCAATATCTAAATTACAATTTTGGAGGAGTCAAGAAGAAAGAAAGTGATTTAAAGTTTTATGTAAGAAAGGAGGAACTAAGTTGGAATATGGCAATTTTTATGATAGTTCTAATTATGTATGTTTGCACTGCTGTCCTCAAATCAGAGTTGTACTTCTGCATTTCAAAGAGTGGCAGCCCAGCTGGGCCACACAACCCTTTCTCCAGTTTTTCTTGCTCTGCCATGTTAACAAGGAGACCAGCGAGCATGAGAAAAAGTAACAGCTAGTGACTCATTTTCTATTTGGCCTGAAGGCCGTGTTGCTGCCCATTATTGTCTGTATATGAAGTATCAGCCCACGAAGGTGCTGGGGTAGTGTAAAGCAAGGAAGAAGTCCTGGGTGGGCAGGAAGACTTGGGCGGTGCAGTCAATGGAGCGCCACCTGGCCACTGTGAGTACATGGAGCAGTCTTGAGTTCAGTGTGAGCTGATGCTTAAGGATGTGTGGGGCTCCAGTGTAAGGCAAAAAGAGAAGAAGAAGGAGAGAGAGAGAGAGGCAGAGAGAGAGAGAGAGAGAGAGAGAGAGAGAGAGAGAGAGAGAGAAGAAAATATAGGGAAATTTTTATGATCAAGGAAAAGAGCTTTCAAAACTCCAGTGCAAAGGCTGTGGGTTCAATACCCAGTACTGCAAAAAACAGCTGTACAACATTTCCCATTTTATAGTAAAAAGAGAAGATACTAGCTGCTATAAGTTCGGAGATAGAATGTCCCCTGCAAAGGCCCACATGGTGAAGGTTTGGTCCCCAGCCTGTCATTATTGGGAAGTGGGGCTTAAGGCAGTCTTCTGATCATTGGAAGTTTGCCCTCGACGGAGACAGTGGTACTCCAGTCTCTTTCTCATTTGCTCTTTCAGAATGCCACCAAGTGACTGGTTTTGTCTGCTACACACTTCTGCAGTGATGTACTGCCTTGTCATAGGCCCAAAAGCAATGAGGCCAAGTGATCTTGGACTGGAACCTCTGAAACCAGGAGTCAAAATAAATCTTTCCTTTTTATAAGTTGATTGCTTTGGTATATGTTACATTAATGGGTAGCAAAAACACCAGCTAATAACCTTTGTCTGTATTGCAATATGGCATTTTTGGTGGGGGAGTACAGGCACCATAGGGATGACTTGTATGTCATGCATTGGCTCCCCCCATGCATCCTGACCTAAATCCCAGCCTCTGCGGGGCAGAAGGAACTTTGTGTGAGCTTGGAAGCCTGTCTCTGCTATATCCTGACCCCAGCCTCCCTGGGCTTCAGTTCCTTATTTTTGATGCAGCAGTGGCAACATGCTCATGTAAGATCAGAATGAGACGAACGATGGTTGACCCTTGATAGGCTCTTTGTTCACAATAGTTTTACATTTTCCAGTTTTGAAGCAAATATTTATGAGAATTCAGTTCTAAACAGTCTCTTCTTCGTCATATATCTTCAAGTGTATAATGGGAAAGTAGGCTGTGAAAAAGAATCCTCTTTGTCATGTCTTTTACTTCTGTTATTATTAGCAGCCCTGATGCTTACAGACAGGCAGTACTTCACAGGGGAAGATCATGGCTCACACAAGTTTAATTCTTTCCTTTTAGCCACTAAAGCTTAGTATATTTTAGTTATTATTATTTTTTTTTAGTCCTGGATATTGAACAGGGCCTTTCCAGTGAGCTACATTGCCAACCCTTTATTTACTTATTTTATTACGAGACAAATTCTCACTAATTTGCTAAATTACCCGGGCTGGGCTCGAACTTCTAGTTCTCCTGCCTCAGCCTCCCGGAATGCTGAGATTACAGGCATGTGCCACTATGTGTGGCAGTTATTTCCATTTTAAATGCTGTACTATCTGGCCTCACAGAATGGCACCAAAACTGTTTTTCCCTTTTGAAGATGCTCCATGTTTTTTCCCCAGTAAACCTTGTCATGAATTTTGTTACCAACTCCTCTGATGTTTCCATGCCTACAAGCCCTGTTTTCCCAACTAACCGTTCTCAGGCTGGCAAGGGGTGACTGACTTAACTCCAGAAGCATTTAAGCGTCCCGAAAGATTAAATGGCCACAAGCTCGCCCACAGATCCTCCACAGTGTTCTTTGTCAAGGTCAGGTTCATGCTTTCTTTACAAATATGATTTTTCTGTCGTTCTCTGAAATGTAGCATCCATCAGAAGCTGTGCTGCAGCTGCCAAGAAAGAGGCCTGTTTTCCTATCATCCTCCTTCCCTCTAATACTTTGATCTCCAGCTGCTTTTTTTTTTTTTTTTTTTTTTGTGGGTACCGGGGGGTCGACCTCAGGACCTCGCGCGCCAACAGGCACCCGTGCGGCTGAGCGATATCACCGGCCCCTTTTTCGTATGTGGGATCCGGGAGTCGAACTCGGGCCCTCGCGCTTGCAAGGCAGGCGCTTACGCCGCTGAGCCATCTCACCGGCCCTCCAGCTGCTTTTGGGGGGATTCTGTTTTCCAGAACTTTACCTGTTCTGACAAACGCCTAGTCTTTGAGCTGCTTTGACGATGCTTCCCATGGTGTTTGACGCTGAGGACTAAAAATAGCAAGATGAGCCCTGGAGTGTTCTCCAAGGAAATAAAATCAAATAACGTAACTGGATTATTCTTGGTTAACTTGCAGATATCCGTGTGACAAGACGTCTACAACTGATGGTGAGATCATTTCCAGTCGCTTTTTAATCTGTTGGCAGCTGCTTCTGAAGCTCCTTGAGAGTCTTCCTCTCAAGTCATAAGCAGCCAGTACTTTTGAAAGTTTGCATAGGAGTTTGTCATTCTGACTTCTCCGGGTAACTTTGTATTGTTCATTTCCTTTTCTTTCCTCATTTCTGTCTATTATGCTTGGGAAGGGGGGGTGTCACTCTACTTTCTCACAGTGGTTGCTAAGGGAGAATCTTCTCTGTTTATAGGCTCCTAACAAATAGTGGCAGCTGAAAGACAAATATGGTGGTGTGTTTTTGAAAGAGAATGGAAGGAGGCCAGCAATTAGTAGCCTCCAAGCACAAACGCTCACAATGAGGCCTTTGAGAGTGCTGGCTGGCAATACGCTTTCACAGATTGCTTGAAACAATTCAGAAAGGTGTTTGCCTTATGCTTTCAATGGCAAATTTATTTCCAGAAATCAGCCAGCGCTGTAGAACTTGATAGGACTGTAAAATAGCATGGTCTTTTTTTGGATATCAAAGAAGCTTTGGCTTCACAAGAGCCAAAACTCAGTGTGATTTGTATACATTTTCAAAACAAGATTCTTTGACCTTTGGCCAGAGGCTGGAATGTCACAAACCAATAAAGGGACAGGTTTATCCATGTTCACCTTTCTTGCTCCTTTATTTGGGAGGATTTGCTTCATTCTTTTGTTGCCTTAAAGCAGGATGGTGGTGACTAGGCTGCAGTTTAGAAAAGCTTTTTGCAAAGAAAGGAGAAGATAATGGTGTGTTTCTGTATAACACCAATATGTAAGTGGGTGCTACAGTCTGAATGTGTCCCCAAAGTTCGGCTTAATACCTAATGCAGCAGTATTGAGAAGTGAGACCTTTAAGTGGTGATTAGGTCACGAGGGCTCTGCTCTCATGAATGGATTAATGCCATTATAGCTGCAATGCGTTAGTTTCCACGGGAGTGGGTTTCCAATAAAATGATAAATTTAGCCTCTCTCTCTCTGTCTCTCTCTCTCCACCTTCCATCATGGGAGGGCACAACAAGGAGGCCCTGCCATATGCAGCCCTTGATCTCCAACTTTCCATTCTCCAAAAATGTGGGAAATAAATATCTGTACCTTATAAATCACTCTGTCTCAGGCATCCTGTTATAGCAGCACAAAGCAAGCTAAGACAATAAATATCTGGGTTCTTTATTTCATAATTATGTTACCTGGTGGTATAGGATGGGCCATGAAATGATGGTTTGTGAGAAGAGGCCTAGTGGGAATGGGCCGAGCATTTCACCTTCAGTCCAGGACAACAAGATAACAGAATTGCGATGGGCGATGGCTGTGATGACGACAGTGGATAAGGCACAATCGACTAAATGCCAGCCACTCTTCTAGGTGCTCTTTACGTGCATATCAACTCACTCAGTGTTCCAAAGAGCACTGGCAGGTAGGTACTGTTGTTATCCTGATTTACAAGGAAATGAAGGGTATAAATAACTTATCCAAAGTACACAATGAATGGTAGAACTCTGGTCTGAATCCAGGCAGTTTGTTCAGAACCATGGTTCTGAAGCGCCACTCTGGGTTGCTTCTGTTGGCATCCCAGTGATTTTCAAATCCTGACATTTTGCTCCCCATTTTTTTTTAATCAATAGCACTTCTGCTCCTGGGGATACTGCCTAACCCTGAGTAGATGTTTTCACTGACGTCGAAGGGAAAAACACCTTGCTTGCCTCTCTTCTTTTCCCTAAAGCCTTCTTGAGAAATGTTGTTGGGATCTAACCTTAGAATGACTTTGAGGAAACACATGGAATTTTGATGTGAATGGAACATTACAGAGTTAATATTGGGCCGGTGAGATAGCTCAGTGTCATAAGCACCTGCCTGGCAAGCATGAGGTCCTGAGTTCAACCCCTGAGTTCTGGTACCCACACAAAAAAAAAAAGTTAATATTAATTTTTTTCAACACAGCACACGGTACAAAATCTGAACTCCCCAATTCAGTACCTCAATTCCACGTGTCTTTTTATAGCCCAAAAATGTTGAAATGATTATTCATTCTGGGTTGTAAAGGCTGTCAAAGCCATCTACAAGCCAACAGTGGCAGGCAGGGGGTCAAGCAGCCATCAGCGTAGATGTGTTTGTGTTCCTCGTGGACAGAGCTCAGTCCTGTTGAAAAGCTGAGACACGCACATGTCGGTAAAGGCAGGGGCTGTCACTGTATTCAAAATGAAACTTATACTCCTGGTTTGCAAGTCCATTACATCTTCTGACAGGTGATTTTGCAAGTGTGTTATTCCTTCATGCCTTTCTTTCCCTAGAAACTTCTGTGCAAATTTTCTCTTTTACCAATACAGATGATAAAACGACACCTTACACGCTTACTCAAAACAGAGACTAACATAAATTTCCACAAACAGGACACTACTTAAACTGAATAGCACTTTATTTTTTTATTTTATACTTACTTGTACCATGTGATTGTTTCATAAATGTTGCATATTACAATGTTAAAATTGAAATGTAGTTAATTAGAAATTCCAAATTCAGTTACTTTTAATATGTGTTGAGCATATAATTTATGTGGAAAGGATCTGAGGGCAGCTTTGAAAAGTTCTTCATTTGGCAGAGAGAGACAGGTGGGATTCATAACATATGGGAGAAGACACACCTATAGCAGGGCTGGGACACAAACCAACAAATGCTCTCAGAGCAGCAAGAGCATCTTCTGGTGGAAGCCCAGAGGAATCCCTGGGGAAATGGTGGGCCTGTTAGCAAAGGATTCAGAGGAGATAGTATGTTAGCAGAATTTTGAAGGATTCATCTACTCATTCCCAAGATATTGTTGAATGTGTACTGTGTGCCAGAAACGGTGACAGGTGCAGAGTCCACAGTGGTGATAAAAGCAGTCCCAGGCCCACTGTCAGAGCAGACTGAGAGGATCATGAGCTCGCAGGGCCTGGATCTGACAAGAGGAGAGAGCACAGGCAGTGATTTTCATGGCTGGAGGCAGCGTCAGGCTCAGGTGTCAGCAACAGGGGACACCATCATCTGCCAAGAGTCCAGTCAGGACCAGCTGTCTCTGACCCAGAGACCAGAGTTTTCAGGCCACCAGCTGGAAGAGGCCAGCAGAGATCCCCCCCTTCCCCGCCCAGCGAAGAGGACTCCTTAGGTTTCCCCTGTTTCCAGGTCAACTTAGGAAGGAAGAAAGGAAGGAGGGAAAAATCTGTTAGTGGGAGTACTTTAAGCTTAATGAATGTTCACCAAAATTAAATGGTCTGAAACTGGAAAAATATGAAGTAACAGTGATTCCTAAATTCCTAAAGCATGGTGGGAACACATAAGGGTAATTTGGTAGGGTGCGTAGTGTACGATTCCATTTGTGTGAAATATCTAACCAAGGCAAATAAATCCATAGAGACAGAAAGTGAATTAGAGGTTGCCAAGAGCAGGGAGAAAGAGAAAGGAGAGTGACTGCCAATGGGTTGGGGTTTCTTTTGTGGCGACAAAATGTTCTAGAACTAGATCACCATGATGGTTGCTAAGCTGTGAATATACTAAAAAGTGCTCAGTTGTACACCTTTTTTAAGGGGTATGGTCTGTGAGCTATAGCTCAATAAAAAAATACAAGGAAGATTAGGGTCATTAAAGAAAACAAGGAAGCCCTGACTTCCTTCACATATCTGAGTAGTAGTATGTGTAAAGTTTACTATATCTGAAAATTGTTAATCAAATCCTGATCTTTTTCTAAATATCCTAAACTTGTACTATGTTGGATCAAAGCTCATACGTAGCTTTACATTATATCTACTGAAGTAATAAACTTCATAAAGAACACAACTAATATAGAAATTCAGGGCTGGTGAGATAGCTCAGTGGTGTAAGCACCTGCCTGGCGAGCGCGAGGGCCCGAGTTCTACTCCTGGAACCCACATACGAGAAAAGGGCCGGTGACATTGCTCAGCGGCATGGGCGCCTGCTGGCGTGTGAGGTCCTGAGGTCGACCCCCGGTACCCACACACACAAAAAAAGAAATAGAAATTCAACTTATCTCCCACTTGCAGAAAAAAATTCTTAGAAAACTGCAAAACTAATGCAATGTACAAGGAGTAAAAAGTCAATATGATATGACATGCATAAATCCAAATAATTTATGAGAAATGATAAACTTTATTTTCTAAATCAGAGTGCTTGTTACAAACACTACATCTTACTGTCATTAAATATACTATTATAAATTTTTGAATTTAAAAAATTTTACTTTCACGTCTATTTATAATATTATAACAGAAAACTTGTACGTGGGAATAAATTACTATCATTCTGTGTTAAGAGCAAAACTGAAAGTGGGACTATTTTTCTTTTCTTTTCTAAAATTCTTACCATTTCTGTAGGTGGCCTAGATTGAAGTTTCTTAGTTACCACCGATTTCACCATTTCCTTCAATCTCTAAAGCAATCCAGGGGCTAAATTTTGCTCCTTTTACTTTTGTAACATCTAAAATTCTTTCTGGAAGGAGATGGTGTTGAAATATTCCCGGCATGGATATCTTAGTTATTTATCTTGGTCTCTAGTATGTTTTGTGCCCTTAGCAGGAAGATTGTGTGCATTATAACTGCTTCTCTCCAAAGCAACTCTAGTACTTAGAGAAACATCAAGTATTACAAATAAAAATACACGAAACATCCTAATTATTTTGCACTTGTTTCTCTCAATTCCCTTTGTTAAGTTTTAACATCTTCTGAGTCTCAGTTCCAAGCTTCATTCTTCCTTTCCTGGTGTCTCCTTGTTTTAGCTAGATGTATATTTAGGCTGACACTTTTTCTTAAATAACTATAATGGAGATAAGATTTCAAAGGTTTTTGCTTTTTTTTTTTAGCTTTTTTGAGTTAAGCTTTTGTATCTTCTGATTTTATCATTCATCTGAATTAATTTTCGTGGGAGAAATGCCAACAGATAGACTGAAATGATATGCAATTTTAATATTTGATGACTCAAAAAGAATGATGCAAACAATTTTCTTGAACAAGGACTCCTATATCTCTTTGTCAAATTAATCACTGAACACTTGAACACAATTTTGTTCATAAGGCAGAGAGAGACCCTGCATATCTGGCTGGAGTAGGGAGGAAGCAGGTTAGGATATAGCAGAAGTGAAAGGAAAGCCCGACCATCTTTTGGTTCTGGAGGACAGTGGGAAAATGGAGAAGGAGAGAAAGAACGAAGACAGTGAAATATTTTGGAGGCGTGTGCTTTAAGGCAAATGGGCTTCACTTGATCTTAGCCAAAAGGCCAAGAAGCAATGGGACAAATTAACTTCAAGAAAAATCTGGACCTCAGTCACATCGAAGCAAGCTGGGCAGAAAGGGGACACTGGGTTTAGCTTTCCAGGATGTCCTTGCTCATACATGATGCAAATGCAAAATTGACAAGCAAAGGAGCTACCGTGTTGTACATAATGGCAAGGTGAGGTGACCTCCAGTGTCCAGTGTCCTGATGGGCCAGGGCTGATGGACGGCCATGGCAGACATTCAAGAGTCTGCAGCCTGTGGGAGCTAACTCGAGGTGTGATAATCCTTCCCAAACCAAGGGAGAGCAGATCACTAGTTACACCATTCTCAGATTTCAGCCGTGAAGGCCAGGAGACACCCAGGAGACAAGGGACATGGCCCTGGAGACCAGAAGAGGTAGAGGACATCATGCTCTAAGAGCCTAGCTTTCTCCCACCACCATGAGGATGTTAATTTTCCTTCTTATTATTTACCAGGGAACTATTTTGGGAAGAAAACAGGAGAAGCTATTCTAAAAGACCAAACATTTTGGGACTGGTGAGATGGCTCAGCGGCGTAAGCGCCTGCCTTGCAAGCGCGAGGGCCCGAGTTCAACTCCCGGAACCCACATACGAAAAAGGGGCCGGTGATATCGCTCAGCGGCACGGGTGCCTGTTGACGCATGAGGTCCTGAGGTCGACCCCCGGTACCCACCAAAAAAAAAAAAAAGACCAAACATTTTGCATTTTTATCCTTTTTTTTTTTTTTTTGTGGGTACTGGGGGTCGACCTCAGGACCTCGCGCGCCAGCAGGCACCCGTGCCGCTGAGAGATATCACCGGCCCCTTTTTCGTATGTGGGTTCCGGGAGTCAAACTTGGGCCCTCTCGCTTGCCAGGCAGGTGCTTACGCCGCTGAGCCATCTCACCGGCCCCTGCATTTTTATCCTGATGAGCAATTATTTTCTAACATGAGTGCTAGTGGATTACACTAAAACCTGTGGCCAAAAAAGTATTGTAATATAAATTTATCTTATGATGTATGTATTTCTGTTATATATATTTCTGTTATATGTAATTTCTGTTAGCCACAGGATGGGGATTTGAAAGCCAAAGTAATAAAGAAATTATATATTTTAGGCTTGATTTGTGTATTAATTAAATATTTCACTACAACTTTTTTCTGATATTAAAAGTAATTTATTTTAGTTATAAAAGTTTTAAAAATAAAAATATCTATGATCACTGAAGATATGCCTATAGCCAACACTTCTATAAATGTTTTCAAATCTTATTTCAATGTATATGTATTCATTTGTAAGATTGACCACTATGAAATTAGGGATATTTTATTGTATTTGACTTATAAAATTTGAGATCTCATTGGGTTAACCCTCATCATTTAGTATAGGCACACACATGCATGTACATATAAACACATAGCCACACCACTTTGTTCTAGGTGAATATGCATATAGATAAACATATACATTCTTCCTTACAAATATGGGATTGTATTGTTTTGTAATAAATTTTCCACTTAATATGCTGTGAATATCTTTATACATCATTAGTTTTCTGAGGCCATTTTTAATTGATTAAGTGGTATCTGTGATAAAATGTACAACTATTTATTAGATAAATAGTAAGAGATATCTACTAGTAAATAATGATTAAATATCTATTGTTGGGTATTTAGGGTTTTTTATAATTTTTGATGTCAGAAATAACATGATAATATATAAACTTATCACTAAATATTTGAACATATTATAATTATTGCCTTAGAATAAATGTATACAGCTAATATTGCTGGATCAGTGGAGACACAGTATTTTAAAGTTTTTGTTATTAATTGTAAAATTTGTCACCCCATAAATTGTATCAATTTATGTTCCCACAAACATGATAAAAAGATAATTTTTGCATGTTTGCCTTTTTGCTAGCTGCAAAAGTATGTTATTTTATTTTTGGCTCCTCGGGTTGGACGATTATTCATATACTTATTAGTTCTTTGTTGCCTTCATCTGGTTTTAGGAATTTGTTTCTTCACCCCTTTTGTCATCCCCTGCGCTCCGGACTGATTCTGCCTTTGTGGTGGGTAGAATTCGCAGGCTGGTCTCTGGTCACTAATTCTCATGAAGGGTTTTTAGCCTCACAACTAGTTGTTATAAATGTCGATTTCTTTGAATCTGCTGGTATTTTTTTCCTGAAATGTTTATCATAAACATTAATCATAAACATTTCATGGATAGTTTAGAATTAGAAAGATCTTGATGATGTAGTTGATTTTCTTAAACAATGGGGATATTGACATCCTGACCATGCTGTTAACTTTCTCAATGTCACAGAACAGATGAGGACAGGACATAGGGGTCCTTAATGCCAGATTTCTAGTCAGGGTGTTTCTCCATCGCCTCTCAGATCTAATGGGACTCGCAGGCCTGTCATGGACCTCCCCAGATCTCTAAGGGGTGGGTAAACATTAAAATAGGTGCATACTATCTGGCAGTGTTATATCCAATTTTCTTTTTTTTTTTTGTAGGTACCGGGGGGTCGACCTCAGGACCTCACGCGCCAGCAGGCGCCCGTGCCCCCAATTTTCTATTCTCTTTTCTATTTCTGGTTTCTAACTCTTTTTATGTCACTTTTAAAGAACTGATGGGCTTACTGTAAAAAATGACAGTGCCTCTTTTATACAGTTTCTAATGTAAAAATCTCCTAATGATTTAAAACATACTTTATATGCCATATTCTGACCATCATCTTCAAACTTCTAAACTATTAAAACTTGGTAGCGCAACAAGGAGGATCTAACAAGTAAATTCAAACTTTGATGCTACTGTAATTAGAATTGGCCTAAATGATAACTTCAAAAGGAAATGAGGTTAGGGAACTAGCATTTCAATGCCAACTATGTGTTAGATTGTATATTTTATTTCATTTACTTCTCAGATAAACATTATGTGATATTATTTTATTATACTTATTATACAAGCTAACTGAAGTTGTTACCAGTTCAAGACCACTTCCTTAGAAACCTAAGTGAGTCTGAGTTGAAAAATATGTGTTTTTTTCTGTTTAGAGGAGTTGCATTGACAAAGCGAGGCATTGATTCTCTTAATACTTTTCTGTTTTGTAAACTCAAAAAGAAAGCTTAGCTAATTTAGGATTTGAAGTTAACACAGTGATCCTTGTTATTGCTTTAAATTTTTCTTGAAGAGAAAAAAATGACTCCTGAAGTAAGAAGATTATTCATGACTCCAGTTAGAAAATAGGTCATCTCAGCTATGCCTCATCAGTTTTGAGAAGTAGGCTCTGGTTTTCAATACAGCTGTCTAGCAATTTATCTTTGTTAGTGAAACACCATGCCCATTAATCTGTGAGCAGATGTCCACTAAGCTTTTTGTCATATCATCTAACAGCTGACGAAAGGCATAAGAGTGAGTGTGTGTGTGTGTGTGTGTGTGTGTGTTGAGGGTTATTGGGTAGGTGGGAAGACTAAGTAGCACTAAACTGAGTGTCTAGGCATTTTAATATATATATATATATATATATATATATATATATAGAGAGAGAGAGAGAGAGAGAGAGAGAGAGAGAGAGAGAGAGAGAGAGAGAGAAAGAGAGAGAGAGAATATGTAGAAATACTCTCAATGGGCAATACTGGTGTTTTTTCTAGGGAACAGGACAACAATACATTTGCTAATTCCAACTCATTTCTATTTGCCAGCAACTAGCTTTCTTTGCTGAAGTGTTGGGTGGGAAATGCCAGTAATTCTAGGGAGAAGCCTATGGCATCAGTAATTTTGATAAGCCAACACTTGAATGGTTTGTTTGGGAGCAGCTATTGAAAGGCTTTCTTGTTTAAAAAAAGTAAGCAAATTTCAAGCCCCCAGTCTGGCCTATGGTGTCATATAAGGTTCTGAATAACCTGCTGTCTGCATGTGTGCTTGCTTTTGTTTTGAAGTAGACATTCTGTATTAATACTGAGTCACCAAGATGAGAATAATCCAAGAATGGTGTCTTGCTGCATCTACACTCCTGAGTCGAGTCTCAGCCCCCAGAGGCACTTAGTTGAGACGTTGGTGGCATTCAGTCAGGAGTTGTCAAACTAGGATAACTTGAATGCCATGCTCGAGTGGAATTTTGGTCTTGATATCCCATTCCTTATATCAAAGCTCATCTGTATAAAAAACAGTGGCACTTGTCCGTGTGGTAGGCTAATGCCTTTGAGTAATGACAGTAAAACATTTCTACTGGTTGGCATTGCATTATCAACCAAATAAAACAAATATTTATGCCAATCAATCTTGAGACTAGTTTTACTTGGTATGATAAAAGGATTGTGAGCAAGTCATCAAACAAGCATACTGATTTCTTGCCATTTTTTCCCAAGGGAATTTTTTCTGGGATGAGTATTATCTGTAAATCCTTGGCTCATACTTCATCATGACCTTATCGTTACTTACACCCTGGTGAAGAACACGGATGTTTCACGATTATCCAATGAACAACTTCTGATACTGTTAACTCATCAATATTTTAATACCTCACATATAATGTGTACAGTGTATTATATACTCAGAGGACCTTGTGAATGGGATTATTCACAGGCGATTGTTTCGGTGTCATCCTTTCTCCCTGCAGCAGGGAAACTAGCCAACTTCTGAAAATTCCCTTGAAGGCCTTTCTGAGCATGCCTTTAAGATCAATTCTGTATGCAGATGGTTGGGAACATATGTGAAAAGAAAGGAGATCAAACTGACTGGTCTTTTGGAAGTAGGTACCAATTAAGGATCTTAGAGGAGTCTGACTGCGTGAGGCATCATCCGAAGAGCTCCGGTTATCCATTTCCTGTTACAGTTACTGCATTCTCAGCACACGCTTTTCAAATTGCACAAACATACTGTTATTTCTTTGAGGGTGCCATTACCATGGAAGAAGCCTCCCACTCCCCCCAGAAAACCTTCGTGCTGTATTCTGAATGTTTGCGTCCTGTCTCAAATTCATGTATTCAACCCTAAATCTCAATGCAATAGCATTTGGAGGTGGGGCCTTTGTGAAATAATGAGGGTATGAGAATAAAGCCCTTGTGACTGGAATCAGTGCCTTTATAAAAGAGGTCCCAAAGAGCTCGTTTCTGCTTCCATAAAAAATGGCTGTGTATGAGGAAGGGGTCCCCCCAACATCAAATCTGCTGGAGCCTTGATCTTGGACTTTTCAGACCCCAAAACTGTGAGCAATAAACTGTTGCTTACAATCCTGCTAGTCTATGGAAGTTTGCTACACCAGCCTAAACTGACTCAGAAACTAGGGGGACACAACAGTTCTGAAAGTTGGCAAAAGAATAATCTAGAAATGAGTGTTGGATAGTTTTTGTGATAGGCCCCAGACAGAGAGCTTCTCTCTGAGTTTAGTGAACTCATCAAAAGGAGATGGTGCTTCAATACCTATTCTTATATTTTGAGTCAGCAAACTGTTGTTTAGTAATCCAAGACTTCATAGTAAAGTATTTTATTATGGAAACTTGTAAATTCACTAGGGTACTCACTTCACTCTGATAAATATGCAGACACAATATATAAAGAAAATGAGAAAGTGAAGATCAGGGATAAGGGTTCACCTTCCTGTGAAGGGAGCTACTATGGTCTCAGACCTTCTGCTGGTGGGGAGACGGAAGGGAGGCTTCCTAGCGTAGGCAAGTCTGTGTCATTAACGATGAGTGGGAAGACTGCTAACTTTTCACCGTTTGGAAACTAGAATTCTGAACTCTTTCCCTGCATTGCTGCGTATAATTTTTTATTTTTATTTACTTATTTTTTGTGAAGTTTCTTTCTCTCACTCTCTCCTGTCTCTGTATAGGGGAGAAGGGTGCCTACTCCACAATTATCCCGTTACATTTTGTATTTACATGCAGATTTCAAACTGAGGATGGGCTTATGAGGTTTCAGTTGTCACCCTCTGAAACAAGATAGATTTTCTGCATATTGAACTGGGGAGTAGGGTGGAAATGGCCTTAAAAAAAAGATTATTAGTCTTACTGGGCTACTACAATATAGCACTACAGACTGTGTGGGTTAAATTTCAGAAATTTATGTTCTCACAGTTCTAGATGCTGGAAGTCAGAGATCAAGCTGAAAGGGCTGGGTTCTTCCAGAGGCCTCTCACCCTGGCATGTAGATGGCCATCTTCTCGCTGTCTTCACATGGTCTTCCATCTGTGTGTGTCTGTGTCTCAATTTCTTCTTACCAGGACACCAGCTCTAACTGGACTAGGGCCTACCCATAGGACCTTGTTTTATTTTAATTGCAGTGCGAAGGCTTGATCTCCAGTCACATTTACAGGTACTGGGAGCTAGGGCTTCGAAGTATGAATTTTATGAGGGAGGGATGGGATTCAGCCCACAACAAGGGCTGTGCTTCTGTTTTTGTATTTAAATACACACCTGGTATTACTGTGAATATTGACTAGAGGTGAGCCTCTTCCCCCTTTTTTATTCACTAGGAACATAGGTGTGACCCTAATATTACAGATGATGTGAGTGATAAGAGGGGCACAATCGGATGCCTCAAGTTAAGCCTGACGAGGTGGCACGATTAAGGTTTTCAGTCAGAGCCCCCTCTGGGTTGTCATCAGCTCCCTATATTTTGTATCTCCTTGAAGGAACTGGGAGTCTTTCTACACCTTCCATGAGGTACTTCCTAATAAGCAGACCGACCTTCACAATCCTGACTCTTAAAGCACAGGACTATCTCTGGAATCACCATAGCACAGAAAGGCCTCTCTGCTCTGGGCTGGCTTGTGTGAGAGTCATAAATGCCTTGGTGGTGGACATTTGCCCGAGACATTTTCCGGAGCTGAATGTCTATCTGTAAGCACTCACTCAGTTCGCACTTCATCATGCCTCACATCATGCCTTCCTAGATGTTTTGTGGCCTGACTCTTAGAATTAGGTAAGAGAGGCTGTTTCCATGGAAGAATTGTACCTGCCAGTCACAGGGCAGAAGACAGAGACCATTAGACTAGGTCTCTTGGGTCTTTTATTCAGAAGTTTTTTTAAAAAAGCTCTCCTTATATGACTGATGATACAATTCTCCTAAGCCATGCGAGTTATCCTAGGGCAGAGCCTCTGACCCTCAACACTTCAGACAGTTTGGGCTGGATCACTCTCAGGAGTGAAGCTGTTCTGTGCATTGTGGGAAGGTAGCAGCAGCCCTGGCCTCTGCACACTAGATGATAAGAATGCCTCCTGCTGTGACAGCCACAAATGTCCCCCGGGAGAGGGATGAAATCATGCGGGGTGTGAAGCATCATGTTAGTATGTTATAAAAACAATTCAGATCTAACTTTTCTGGGATATATCTACTTTCAAAATGAATTATTATCTTTTCTGTCAGTATTAATTGAAAACATGTGCACTTTGCTAGGCCCAGGAATAACTTGGATGTTACATCCAACTTCCCTGCAGTCCACACATTTCTCAATTTAATATCTCTTTAGCCACAACTTAGCTGGAAAATACTCCTAATGCATGTAGGGAGATAATAAATATTATTTTCCTTTCATTCTTCATCTTTCTCTTCTACCAATTCCTCAGATTCCATTAGATTTTCTAGTCTGGTGGTAATTTTGTAATTCTTGCTTTGGAGTTGTGAATTAACTGCATTTTCATGAGTCCTGGGGATTGACTTGACTTTCCTCATTTTTTTTGTGGACTTTGTCAATAGCAAAGTGACTTATTCATTTTATTTCAGAGGCCTGCTCAAGAGTAGGTGCAGGTTAGAAAACAGCGTGTTCAGTATGATCCCAGTTTTGTCTGAATATCCCACGTGTGATGTACTCTGGAAGGATATGTTCTGAAGTGTAATCCTTATCCAAACAGGATTCTTAGTGTTTCTTCAATTTGCCCATTTATATTTTCTAATTTTTCCTGCAACTAACATCTATTTTTGTGTGCAATTAAAATAAAGAATACATGTTTTAGGTATCTTTTTCAAGCATCCTGCAATGTCAGTGCGAGATTTGGCATCTGTCCACTGATGCTTTTAACAGTAATGAGTTTTATTTGAAATGACACTTATTTTTGGAAAACACAGGGACAACTGAGTCACCTATTATATTTTAGGAGGAAAGATGAAACAAGAAACCCCAAAGGAACAGGTGAAGGTTTGCTAGGAAGATTTCTGTTTTGTACCAAAAGTTTTTTGGGTCAAGATATATGTATGTGTATGAGCTAAGATGGAACTTTCCTGAGCTCAGAAGGGGCTGAATTTAGCAGTGAGCTAAGGCTCTGGGCCACTTAACAAGTCATCCAGCAGAGAATGCTAGTGTAACCTGGGACTTTGTATATTTAAAAGCTGTCCCGCAAGCACACCATGTTCCTAGAGCATGCTGGGCTTGCCTGTCTCCAAGTGGCTTGACAATATTAAGAACTTCCCCAAGCACCACCAGCTTCTAAGCCAGCTCACTGGCAACAGCCTCTAGTGCCCTCATGAATGCCAGCTCATAGATGTTCAAGCTCAGTTAAGAAATGTCAGTAACTGAAATGTATCCTAATTGCTTACTGTGTACTTTTAGAAGCCGAAGGTGGCTTTTCTCAGGGAAGTAGATTTGTGCTGGATTGGACACATACCTCTTTCTTGTCATCCTGTGCATAGTAAGATGCCGTTATGAGGTGAGAGGTGACTGTTTGTGATAGTGGAGCTTGTGAAAATGGTGGCGGGGGAAAGAGAATGTATGCAGGTGTTTAGCTCTAAGTGCACAGTTTGATTAATAGTGTGTCTAGCACCTAGTATGGGGTGCTTAGAAGGAAGGAAGAGTACAGGCTTGAGTGAAAGACATGATGGACTCTGAATGGATTTCCATCATGCATTATCACCCCTGTATGTATAGATAAATTATTTAACCTCTTGCAGCTTCAGCTTTCTAATCCATAAAATGGGAACAAAGCAAGTGTCCTCTTAGATTTTTTTTTTTTGCGAGGAAAAGACACTGAACACATGTAAATAACAGCCAGATAAACAACAGATATTCAATATTCCTTTCCTTCTGTTCGCTTTCCAGGTTTGTTGCTGATAATTAGCATAGACCAAGAATTCACAAACTTTCTTTGCTAAAGGGACAGACAGTAAATACTTCAGGTTTTGTGAGACAGGAGGCGAAATTGAGGTTACTATGTACATGCTTACATAACAAAAAGAAAACACATTTTTGCCAATTTTCATTGATAAAATTAAGATTATAGTGGTAAAAATGGAGTACAATTTTTGTAATATAGATCTATTGATGAAAAGAAATTCTTTGTTGGGCAAATAATATTTCACTTAATTAGGGCTCAAAATTAGTGTCCCTTATAATCAACTTGATGACCAATGTTCATCTGTACAAACCATTCTTAATTTGCAGGGCATACAAAAACAGGTAGTAGGCTGAATTTGCTTTATAAGCCATAGTATGCCAATCCTTCCTGTAGAGCATTTATTAATAATGCCAGTTTTTGCTTGTGTTCTGACCCTAATCATTAATGAGTAAATAATTTGAAATCATAATTTATATATAATCTACTATTAGAAAGCTACAATCTCAAGAAGAGGCTGAAGTAATTAGATGTTTAAATAAACAGACTCTTGGAAGCTAACAGAGCACTTAGTCTTATTTAATCAAATGATTCTTAAAATAATATATCTCCTTTTGTGGCTGAAATCTGGAAAACAGTAGGAAGAAATTACCCGGCCACACAAACTGACCACCTACAAAGAGAGATCAAGCGGTGAATGATTATGAAAAGAGAGGGTTACTCAAAGAGATTCTTTCTACTTTTGATCAAGTAAGAAATAGACATGCCTGCTTTCAGGGATGGTGTAGCAAAAGGAGGGGTTAACATCTGGCGCCAGGGTCCCTTCCTGTTGCCCTTCCACTGACCCAGATACACAGATCCAGATTTGTCAGTTAAGTTACCTACAAATGCTTGAATGCAAGTAGGATTATAAAACATTATAAGGTTTATTTTTTACACAAAGGGACTACATCTTCGAGAAAAACTACTATGTAGTGGAAATTTATCCAATGAAGTAGAGGAGATTCTAGGGGCTGTTAAGGGTAAGCAATGTAACAAGACATCTTTGATAGCTGAGTTATCAGAGAAGAAAGTCCATATTTCTGAATACTTGAGAGATGGATATGGGCAAGGATTGAAACAGATAGAGCAAGAAGGGACTAAGGTGTATTAAAAAGGATCTGCATGGGAAAGCTGCTAACTCTTTACCATTTGTGTGACAGAAAGGAATGATCCCACTGCAGCACATGATTTGAGATTCAATGAAGGCCTGTGGTTATTAACAGAGCCTGCCATGCCAATTGTACTAAAGTTGTTTAAGGCAAGAATTTTAAAGTTTTAAGATAGTTGAATTGGGAAAATGCTACAACTTGCAATTTACTGGAAAACAGCCAATTTTGAGGCAAAAATATTTTAAAGTGCATTGTTTTAGCTGAAGAATAATCTTTAGCCAGAGTGTTTAACAAGTGAGCTTTGGTAGTGGGCTGAAAAATATTACCTCTCTGAGCTGATGTTTAGCATGTATTTTCTCCATTTATGTGTCAAGAGAGCACAGAGCCAATGCATCTTCTTATTTTAACTAACAAATGGAAAGAACACACAATTATGTAAAGATAAATGTCAAAGAGGAAAAACTGAAGTACATTTCCAAGCAAAATTTATTAGATGTCTACTCAAGAAAAACACAATGATCTTTGCTTGTAAGAATTCAGTCAATTACCTGAAAGTCAGATATGAGTAGTTTTCCTTTTAAAATCAGATACAGAGAATAGAAACAGTACTTTTTCTTAAATATGACAGGCAACAGATTTTGAAGTCTTGTCTCATAAATGGCAGCAAAGAGAATTAGTCATTTATCAGCAAAGCTGCATGCAGTTGACTTAATTTCAAACCCAAAGCCTTTAAAATATAAAGCTGGTTGTGAACTTGACAATAATCATGGTCAGCTACCCAAAGATGTTCTTTTACTTTCTTCCTAGTGAAATTTCTCTGTAATCAGTATTTATGTACATTTCAGTTTGGCTGCTAAGATCTTTTCAATTCATAAACATTTGCATATCTTTCAGAATCACACTATCAAGGGGGCGCTTGCGATCTGAGTGGTACGCGGAGGATAATCTTCCGAAAGTGTTTTAGCTTAGTTTGAGTGCAGGATAAAGATCAAATTGGGAAGTTCCCCTGTTTTCTCAACAACTAAACAGTCTGTACAAAAAAAGAACAAACATATGTACAAAATTCTACAGTCTACATATTGTGAAAAGATCAATCACTGTCCGTGAAGAAATGCCATAAAAAGTTTTATCTATAAGGTGCTTAAGATCCAAAGATGAACAGTTCTTATGCAAATTCATAAGAAATACAAAGCTAGTTTTCAGGGTATATGCAATTTAGGCACTGTTAACCCTATTAAATCTTTCAGGCTCTGCTTCAGGGCAGAAAAAAAAATAACCTGAATGATTTAACAGTCTCTAAAAGGTGCCCAATTTATTCCTAGGAAATATTTTACACACACCAGGAAATCAGGCTCAACATATTCCTGTTCTCAAATGTAGCCAGGATTCTGGGTTCCATAGAAGAAAAATAATTATCATAGTAAAAATAACTGTATTGACCATAATCCTTGCTAAAACCAGCCTTAATACTAGTGACACTTCTGAAATACTCTATTTCTATAAAATAATACGTAGGATTCTTTTACATTTCCATAAAATGTACAACATAGCATATGGATTATATGTTCTCATACAATCTCAAATGTGTATGTGTACACACAGTGAAATCTTACCTACTAATATTGCTTACAGATACTTTCAAGTGTCTATGTTAGAATAGTACTCTGCACCTCTCACTAACACTGCCTTTATTTAAATTTTATCAGATAAATAAAACACTAAGAGCTCATTGTTCATGATGTTGATTATTACATTTTAATATAAAATAGCAATGCAACTTTACAACACAATAATTTTTTCCGTAGTCTACCTAATCCTTTTTTATTCTCATGTTAATTACCAAAGGCTCTTATTAACTCACTGTTTGTACTTCTAAAAAGTACAAAAAATTTCAGGAAAAGACTCCTCTTTGAAAACTTACATTCAATTAACAAAATCACATCCATACAAATTAACTTTCCTACTCTTGCTTTAGGTTTTGTAATCACTGTGCATATAACAACATGTAAGTGCAGGCAAACGATAGCTGAAGTACGGTTGTCATATAGTGTAAACCAGGACACTAGGCAAACTCGTGAAAGGAAAATAGACCGCCAAGCTAAGAATGTGAAAATGCAAACCACAGCATTTTGGGATAAACAATCTTCTGGTTGCTTGGGGGAGGAGCATCTTCCAGATGTTGAGATACAGCCAGGAGACCACAGAGCCTTCTCAAGACATTTTCTTTGTTTTCTTTCTCTCAACTATTTTATTCTTTTTAAATATAATAATTTTCATGCTGATCTCCCATATTGACTTTTCAAAGTTTAGGGCAGAAAGCAGGAAGACGTACTTTCCTGTGGATGCAAGTCTGCCATGTCTCCCCAAGGCTTACAGCGGCAGTTACTCTGCTGGTGGTTCGGTGGCAGCAGGTGGAGATGGTGATGGCATATTGGAAACCGTAAGGCATGACAACAAGAGGCCTGCACGGATGTTTCAGGCAAGTTTATGCAGACGTTTTGCTGAAATGTGGCATAAATAAGGACAGAGAGAGTGATTCACAGCCTCTTGACATAGTTTCCAGGAAAAGTACCAAAGAATTTGGTTCTTCTCGAGGTTCCTGAAAATAGAAGCAATAAATGAAAAGGTGTAACAACAATGAAATCCCTTCATATATGCAAACTTGAATACTTTTCATTTATGAGGCTTCAGTAAGAGAGCAAGACCAGAAGGGTTTGGAAAGGAAGAAAGAAAACTCACTTTAAGACAATAAGAAGAAAAAGTGAGCGATTTTAGTTATTTTGCTTGATGTGCTCACTGCCTCCTAAGCACACATGGTGTGCTTCAAGCTAAATAAAAAAGTTCAGCCTCTTGGTTTGAAGGGAAAGACAATTCGGCGGAGAAGGTGGGTGGTAAAACTCAAATCACCATGACTGCTAAACAAGAGCAAGGAATAAGGAACAAATGTGAGGGCTGGCAGTGCGACGGGATGACTCGAAAAGCCCAAGAGCAAGGTTTAGTTAGAGAAAAGAGGCATCCTCAACACAAGTGACAAATTAAGGCATTGTCTAGTACACTGCCAATATCAAAAGTTTTATTATCTCATGGTCAGTGCTACCTTATTCATTTAAAAGAAAGCACTGCCAGAATCTTTAATAACATATAGAAAATTTGAACAATTTACAAAGTCACTAAAGGAAAAATAAGATCGCTACTTGTGTGTGAGGGCAGGGGGTTCAGTTATTGAACACTATTTCTTTCTTTCTTTTTTTTTTTATATGTAGGTACCAGGAGTTGAACTCAGGACCTCACGCTTGCCAGGCAGGCGCTTATGCCACTGAGGTGTATCACCGGCCCAGAACACTATTTCTAATACGGTGAGTTAAACCAAATGCACAAATGGCCTTCATTATGACTTTGGTTTTAAACACCATGATTTCTTGGATACTTTTTTGTAAAAGTCAGTGCACTAAATTCTTATTTGGAATTTCCAGTAAAAATCCAGTGAAACAGGATCTTCAAAATTTGGTTTCTCTGTAATACTCTGGAATTTATTATCTTAGTTTGGTGACATCCTCCATCCCCACGAATAAGCCATTTTACTTTTTGTAAAGATGAGAATCAATATAAATGGATCAGAGGCTTCTGGCTGCAAATGTGGCCTCAGTTTTTTTTGTGTTTCTCACCATGGCAGGATCTGTCATAGTCCTCATTTCCTCAGATTTTGCCCTTCTTCAACATCCTGCATTTCTTTTTCATTTTTTCCTGCTGTGTCCTGGTGTATAATACTTTTGTCTACAAATGTTTTCTCAGAAAACTTCTGGTCTTCTGCCTCTTTCTTTCTTTCTTTCTTTCTTTCTTTCTTTCTTTCTTTCTTTCTTTCTTTCTTTCTTTCTTTCTTCCTTCCTTCCTTCCTTCCTTTCTTTCTTTCTTTCTTTCTTTCTTTCTTTCTTTCTTTCTCTCTCTCTCTCTCTCTCTCTCTTTCTTTCTCTCTTTCCTTTTTTTGTGCTTTTAATCCCCTGCTAAGCACGTGCTCTACACTGAGCTCTACACCCATCTCTCTAGTCTTCTTTTAAGATGGTAAGAATGGGATTGGTTCCGAAGTGGTAAGACTGGAACTTCTTTCCACTTTTACTACAAATTGGAGCTAAGAGGAAGCATCGAACTTTTAGGGTAGCTATATCAGACCTTGGAAATGGGTTAGTTGTTCACTTTTATCTCTCTATTTCAAATGAGATTATCACTGTTGAGATTTTCTACTGAACAAAGTGTTGATATATATCATCTTGGGAACATTTATTATTTTTGCTATTGTTGTTAAATCACAGTCCTCCCTGATTGGTGTTATTGAAGGAAATTTTCTCTTCTCAATTTAGCTGGAGTAAAACTAGCAGAAAGTCAGATACACCTGAAGCAGTAAATATTAAACTATATTAAAAATGCCATTAGGATTATATAATGCATACGAATGTTTGAAAGATCAGAGGCATTGTAAATTCAAAGAAAGACCATCACAGTGAAACATGCAATTGGGCAAATTCAAGCAAATTATAAAACAGCCTAATGTATCTGGAAGGAAATGTACACATACCAACAAACCATCCATCATCACACTTTTCCATCACATCGATAACATCACTTTCTCTGAGTTCCAGCTCATCTTCATTCCTAGGAGTATAGTTATACAGAGCCTGAAACCTTAAACAGACAAATGGGTATGTTTAAATTTCTTTTACATATCTGTGAAACTAGAAGATAGTACAATATTCATTTTACTTTTAACATTTCTATTCTTATCTACATACTATGTATTTGGTAGTGTAAGTCTTTGATAAACACGTAAAGTAAATAGAAATTTACTTGGGATTGCCACATGAATTAGACTAATGATATTTTAAAACTCACAAGTAAGAATATTCATGGATGATTGTAATATACATGAATTGGATTAGAACATTTTAACATTTGTAGGTCAGACTTGCATTTTAATTGTCCAGTCATCTCGTGTCTATCATTCAGACACTAATTATGCAGCTGTATAAAAACAAGATGGAATCACACTTTAGCTAGCTATAACCACAAGCAAATAACTGAGGCTTGCAAATTGAATTTTCAAATGATCCTAATTTGAGATGTACAAACTGTCTTAGATATATGTCTAAATGAGTATGTGGGAATTAATTTAAAAGGGAAGTTATTTTCATCAAGGGTAATTCTTGAAAGTAAATTAATTTTATAATTTGAATTGGTGTTTTCTGAACTTTTGGAATTTGAAAATCTGATGCATTTCACCTGGGAAGTTGAGTGGAGGGAATCTCTGCTCAGTTATCACACAGCCAATCTCAAATAGTAGATTCCTTCTTAAAATGGGAGATTTTAAGATTTTTGAAGCGATTGGTTGTATTTAAATACTCTTTTGAAATAATTCTATAGAAGAAAGAAATACTGACAGAATGCTATTACTTTCCTTTCCCTGCCTGAATTGTTTGAGAGATATAGTATGATGACATTTATCAATTACAGATTCATACACTGAATTTACGGCAATAAATAGCAGGTATTTTAATGAATATCAACGTGAATTGGCACTTCGGAAACAAAACATGGAAATGACAGTGGATGAGAAGTTCAGGAAGTACTTGCTATAGTTAACATGAAAACCTGCATATTACTAAAAATTACCAATACTATGAGGGGGATTATTTGAAAAAGTGATAAATTTGTTTTTGTTGATCTTTGTAACAGTCATATAACTCGGCTAAGGTTAGAAAATAAGAACAACATTCTGGGGTACTTTGAATTTGTTTAAGCCAACTTTAAGAAGTTGGTGATGATGAATTCTGCCCTGGAATAAAAATGATTTATTTCTAATTACTTTACTGAGTCAGACAATCATGTTTTGGTAGAATAAAAATATTCTATTGCTTTAACTCAAATGGCATGTTATAAATAAAGAACACTAATCCACCAGCTTCCCTGTTTGTGAACTTGTTCTGTTTGGAATATCAGGATAAAGTTGGCTTCAGGGAATTCTAGAACAGAGGTGGTAGGATATGGGCCCTAACATCCTCTCCCAAAAATATTATCTTCCCTGGCCTGGTACAAAGCCTAAAATTCCAACATTAGAAATTTCTTCTCCTATTTAATATTAGTAAACTATTTTAGCCATTTATATTCTTTTGAGAATAGTCTTCTGAGACCTTTTCTTGGGGGAGGATTCTAACTGTGGCCAAGGGCAAAAAAATGTAGCCCGAATCCCAGAACAGTAGTTAAGAAGACTGGCAGTGTTGAACTGATTTGGATGTTTGCATGGGCCAGCCTTAGTAGGAGTAGTGAAATTGTTTTGTTTGTGTTGATTTGGTTCTGAGCCTGGCTGGTCAGGTGAAGGAATGATATTTTTTGTATATTAATGGGGAAAGTTGATTTCAACACGGCCCCTGGCATAGTTTCACATTTGCAAGAGAGGGTCAGTTCTGGGCTGCTATTTCAGTGGTATACATAGTATCTCTCAGTTTGGGGAAAGTGATTCTCTGAATTGAGCTTCTCCAGGTTCGGCCTTCACGCAGGCACATCTCCAAGCACTCATGGAGACAGGCCTATTTAAGGCCACAAACCCCAGCTGCCTGAAGAATGTCAAGGCTCCCAGAGCTAACAACCTAAAATTGGCACAGCCTCTGCTTCATTTTTGTAAGACGAGAGCCAGCATGCTTGTCAAAATTTACTTACCATTCTGGCTTAATCAGACCACAAAAACATTTTATGGAAACATAAACAAATCTTCCGGAAATCTTTCTACCTCAGCTGGCTTTCAAAATCAGCATTGCACGACAGAAAATGCAGTCAAATTTAAAAAATGATGAAAAATGATGTTTTGGAAGATGCATTGGGTGAGATGAATGATGACGGTGAAGTCAGAATGCCTCACAAAGAAATTTGTTTTTTAAATGGGAAATGCTGAGCCAAACTTGATTGTGTAACTTGCACCTGTTTCTATCACACAACACACCAAGCGTGAATTGTGTGGATACAATTTTATGCTCCTGCTTTTGCTTCAAAACCTATGTTTTTTGTTTTGGTTCTAGGGATTCAAGGGTCTCCCATAGGCCAAGCAAGTGCTCTACGACTAAGCTACATCCCTAACTCAAAACCTATTTTGAAATGATATTAAACAACATCTTACAATCCTTCTAATTAAGGCTGTAACTAAGTGGAAATTTAATAAAAGATTAAATAGGGAAAATGTCTCAGGTCCCTGGGCTCTGTGGTTTTAGACCAACCAAATGATCACAGTTGCATATAACATAAAGCAGTGTAACAGAATATACCTTTATGTATTTATATATTTACATAAACTCCTTTGAAACTGTTTAATGGAACATGTTGGTAATGCAATAAACAGTCCTGGAATTTATTTTTGTGATGTGATCCTATCATCATTTGCATAAATAAGAGAACAAACAAAAACTTTAAAGGCAATGTGTAATACCTTCAGTTTGGTTTAATTTATATATTAGAAAGGAGAGGAAATTTGAAAGTAAAGTTTGAAAAGGCACATTCCAGGTGCTATGGAAGTAGTGTCATATAACTGAATGATAGTATTTTAATATGGCTATTTTGAAAAGACACTCCTAAGTATATAACTTTGGAATAATGTTATTAAAGTAGACTAACTCTACTTTCAAAGTATCCCAGTAGGTGGAAAAACAATTTTAGGACGTTTCCTAATCTGTCTTTAAAGCTGTAGTTACTAGTTACATAGCCAGCAGAGTAGAGGAAGAGACAGATTTATAAATCTTTGGAATCACTGCAGCTTTGGAAGGTTTTCCTAGTGCGTAAATGAAAACCTCTGTTTTAAAGATTAGCTTTTGATCTCTATCATAAACAATGGAGACCATAGCAATTTCTTGTAAGTCGAGAGATCTCATGATACTTATTTTGATCTCTTTTACTTGCAATGTTGTCATCTTCTTTTGGTACATCAATCACCATTTTGTGGGTCAAATTAGTCTTGAATTTAGAAGATAAGAAGAATACTTACGGTTCCCCCCCAACTTGAATGTTTTCATGAGTAAACACAGGACGCTGTGGCTGAAATGAAATGATTTTCAATGTAATAAATGTTTGAACTGGTACTAACTAGAGGATAATTTGGATAATGGCATGATAGTTTTCTTGACATTTAATATTTCCTGTTGTAAAAAACCAAGAGGAAGAAAAAAATCACCAAATAAAGGGTTTCTGAGGGATTAATAGCTAAAATATTTTGAAGGGTGCTTTAAATCAAATCGAAATAACAAAGGTTCAAATGTTTTGAACACATCCACAATCTAGTCTGCTCAAGCTTTAAGGAAAAGTCAGGATTTAGTCCCATTGATTTTTCAAAGGTCAGGAATATGGCAAGAACATGGACACCAAACTACTAGAAAAGGCAGGATAGACACCTTCATACAGCCTTATTCTCCAGAGTTTTCTCAAACAAGCAGAGAGTAAGCCACATTTAGTTTAACAGCAAAATATCCACAGTCACTCTGTAAACTTTTCCTTCACGGACAACATTTCCACATACAGTACGGATGAAAATATCAATAGGCAGACATCCCATGCTACATTTGAATTGACATTCTCTGTTCTCAATGTGGAGAGGGCACATGCATTTTTCAAAAGAGAAAACAGAGAACTTTAAATAAAATGCAACAAACAATATCCAGGTAACATGTAACATTTTACCTTAGAAGAGAAATACTGGTAGAAATTCCCAGTGCACTGAACTCTCAAAAGAGTTTCCTTTCTTTTTAAACTAAGCATCAAGACCAGTATCTGTAATAGATACTTATAATATTGGAAATGACAGGCCTTAGCATCCCATATAGCCATACAAATAATTCAACCAAGGAAAGTTAACACATTTGGTGAATACATAAAACTTGGTGTAACTTATATTGAGTATCTATGTGTTACATTTTAGGGAAAGAAATGCATACAACTCATTCACAACACATTTCCACAGCATTCTCTTCTAAATGATAGCTACACAGTGCAATAAGAAAATCAGAATTTGCATGGCAGTTATATAAGTGACTTTTTGATGGCAACTAAATTAGTTACTAGATCCATATATTTGGGCATCAGGACAAGTTCTTGGATTCTCATAGTGATGACTGGATTATTGACAGGCTGGGAAGTTCTTCCTGCAAATTTTCTATGGAAACTCAACTAGTTCAAGATTAGATGGGGAACTCTGAGGTTCTCTTTCATCTGAGACTATTATCTGCCCCATTCTTAAATTCTTTATTCACTCTCTTCCTAGCCATGCTGTCTATAGAGCATATTCTAAATATTTTCACTAGCAAAACTTCAACCTTTGAATCTATTACTTGGAAGCACTAACAATATTCTTAGAAATTACACTTCGTAGTCTTTAAATGAAATATATAAACTTAGAACTAAAGAGCAGGCAAGAATTACTGGACACTTGGGTGACTCGAGATCATGAAATCAGTATAAAAATATTGATAAATCAGTATAAGATTACCAACAGTGTATCTGTAATTAAAATTAAAAAATATATCATTTTGAGAATGATTGCTTAAACTTTTCCAGATATTTTGAGATGAGGATATTACATTTCTTCAAGTTCTCTTTTAATTAATAGAACTTTGTATCTGCGTGAAACATTCATACAGAAGAGCTGTATATATTAATTACCATCAATGCTGTTTTGTAATAATTTAAGTCTTCTTTTCCCAGTTTTCTTTTTTATCTTAAAGGACTTCAGAATAATGTTCCCTCACATTTGTACCTACATATGATAGTTTTCTTAACCATTTCTCTCTCTCTTTTTTTGAAGTTAAGAGTAGTCTAATCTTTTTTCACTATCATAAATAACAATATTATAAACATTCTTATTCAAAATGCTATTTTCTTCTTTTGGCCTATTCCTCAGAATACTTTCCTGGGAGTAAAATTTTTGGCCTGAGTATACATTAAAGCCACAAGATTTTGAGTGTTCATGTCTATCACTCCAAAATACTGTGTATATAAAAGAAACTATAAACAAATCTCATATACCATATTTCAAATCACAACCAAGATAGCTACTGTTTTCTCACAAAACAATCACAGCGCTATTTGCAGTGCACAACAAAATTATAGATATGAAATAATGTTATTTTCTTTAAAAAATTTTAAACTATATTTCATTATGTTTTTAAAAAGGGCATGCTTATTTCCACATATTTAAATCATTCTAAAATTTTAAAATAGAGTAGAAATTGTAACTTTTATGTTATGGCATTCAGAGTTTGGTAAAATCAGTTGATCTATTTTCATAGATTCTTTTCATTAAAATGTGAATACCATTTTAAAAATTAAGCCTTTCATTAATAAAAAGCAAACAACTTTTAAGGTCTGCATATGCCCTTTTAGTTATCAACACTATAATTCCGCTAGTTCCTTGAATTCAATCCACTTCCTAAAGCATTTAAATGAACTATCCTTTGACCATGAGCAGAACTGGGCTATTGCTGTAAGTGTGCAGGTCCTTTAATTCCACGGATCTTTGCGCGTCAAGAATGTGTGTCCCTGGGTGTGTCAGCCAGTAGTGTCCTTGTGTTTAATCATCTTTCCCAGTGTGTCTTTTCCCTTCCTTCATATCCTTTAAAATTTGCTCTTCCTTCCCTACCCCCAAACTGTCAGTTTTCTAAACTGTTTATATACTCGTCAGATTTGTCACCATTTTCATTAGCACAGAAGTTGTATATCTTTGATTATAATGGTGAGTTTTAAAACTTTTCAAATGTTACCTTTAATAGGAATCACCTTCATGTTAATGAGGGGCCAGTTTGGAGGAAAAGTGACTAATTACAGTGTTTGACTTTATTTTAAAAGCATTTGAGCAATAAAGGAATCAGTGCTGTTAATGGTTATTTATGAGGGCACATTTGTGTCTTTCTGTTTTGGGCACTGAGTACTACATGCAGGTATAGATGCATGTTAGCTTCATTAGCCCTAAACTCAATGAATTGGACAAGACAAAGATAAACCTTGCCCCCCTTAGGGAGCCCATAAAAGAATTCATATTTCCTCAGACGGTTTCCACTCCTGTGTAAAGTTCCTTTTCATCAACACACATTCAGTAGTTAGTGAGCTGTCGCAACTGACATTTATTTGCTAATTCTTACGTGTCTTAGTTGTGTAAAAACAATATTGGTAATAATTCAACTTCATTTTGCACGTCAGCAAAACAAAACCCCAAGATATTGGATAGTTTCTAATGACGAATACATAAAAAGAAATGGAATGGTAATTTTGACTAGCACTCTTTATCGAATGAAATATTATAATGGCCTAACTTGGTGCGAAATCAGCATCTTTATTTTGTTCCCGAGACAGTGCTTATGTCTTATATGGCTATTCAAACAAATTCATCTCAGGAGAGTATCTTGTGTCCTTCCCCCGCGCCCCACCCGTGTTGAAACGCAATGCCAACACATCCCAAGACCGGCACTGTGTCTGCTCTCTATTGCCACCTAATGGTGACCAGCGGCAGCAACAAGCTTTAAATTGTTTTGCCCTTTGGTCTGCTCTCACCAAATTCCTTTAGCCTGGATTAATTTTGAAAGGCTCTTTTAAAGACTACAGAATTATGTGGAATAGATAATTATTTTTCTGAAGATTTTTTCCCTTCCCACATTTCAAATTCTTGGGAAGGAATCATCTGTTAGCTACCAGTATTTTTGGTCTATGTTCATTTCTATTTTAACTGTCTGCTCAGGCATTTCTATTACTCATAACTTCTTAGCAGTGCTGAGATAAATATAGAACAATATACATTTGTGACATTCAGCGAGGCTTACATGAACTGTGATCTTAAGATGGTTTTCAAATTAACACATTACTATCACTGCGCTGGAAATTTTGAGCAAAAATTGTATCATGCTTTTCTTTCCTTGATGAGTCTTAAGAGTATGATACAACTTAGAAATCCAACGAAGCAGCATGCTGTTCTCATGGTATCCTTTAAACATTTAATTTTTCTTTAGCAATATAACAACTTTCCCCCTCCTTTTTAGTGTAGTTATTTTTTAATGCTGTCAAAAATGGACACAGAAGAGACAGGTTTTAAACATGTGGTAATTTTCAAAGCCAGTATCTTTGGAGGGTTAGCTCTATATTGTATTAAATAACTCTCAGACAAGAGTGGGTTGTTACTTTAAATAATAATGGGGAAAAAAATCTTTGAAACAATCGTAAGCAGTTTTAAAGTTTGGAAGTTGATGTCTTTTCCAGAAAATCATAGTTGTAGTACTGTCACAAAAATTAGATGACATTCTTCTAATAACAGTATCATATTTATGTTTATAGGCTTATTTTTCCCTCTGAAATTATGAAGGTAAAATACAATTTGCATACACTGAAAGAAAATAGAATATTTATGGTTCATACAAACACATATAATCTAACAAAGTTATAATATAAAGATCTGACAAAGAAAAATTTTAAGGTGGCCCAAAGCATATTATGTCACTGACCTATGAAAATTTATGGATGGGCTCTGTTAATTTTGGGAAAAACTCTGCATGTATGCATGCGTGCGTGTGCGTGTGCGTGTGTGTGTGCGTGTGCGTGTGCGTGTGTGTGTGTGTTGGCTCTGGAAGGCTGTTAAGTGAGCCTAAGAGTCTCTGCAAATTGACATTCCTCTTTCTCTATGGCAACATAAGTTCTGCTTCAACAACAAAATGTGATCTTATTCTGCAAAGCAAAAAGCACAAAATGGCATAAATACAGAACAGAATCTACATTTTTAAAAAATGAAAAGGAAAATTTAAAAATCAAGCCCATGAGAACTTAAAATATAGAAACATAGCTATGTAGTACAGCAGTTAAATTAAAGCAGGATCCATTAAAATAGAAATGGTGAAAAGAATCCTGACTTATGCATAAATGAAAATCCCTAAACTTTTTGACCGTGTTCTTCAGAACTGACAGTACCATTTAGAGTCCATTCATTCTAAAATGTGACAGATGCTATAGAATTGAAAAAAGGGTAAGTAATTGGATCCTTAATTTCAATGAAAGCTGTCAAGACATTAAGAGTACATAGACTGGACCCTTGAGTGATCACAGTACACATCACCAGCGCAACAAGATATTTTGAAACAAGGGCTAGGGATTAAAATAAATCCAAACAAACTGAACAACACAGAAGCCAACAAGATGGGAAGCAAGTGAATTCCATATATGATCTGCAACAGTTTTGTTCTTTTCACTAAAAGCAGTGACTAGAAAGCCGTGATTTAGAATAGAGGCATAACACTGAAGTAGAAAACAACAGACACAATGCCCTTATGAAAGTAGTGGAGAATTCCATCGTGTCTTTTTGGGCTTTGGAAACCTGACTCACTCAAGAAACACACAATCCAAAGACTTAGGATAAAATTTTCCTGTTGATCTGATTTCATGGCTCACCACTATCAGCCATTCACTTCATCTCAAGGGTGTCTCTAGCCCCACTTTACTGCCAGATCACAGCAAAGACAACTAAGAACAAGCTCACCCACTGCAGGGGAGGGTGGCCAGGATGCCTGCCACAAGGTGGGGTGGGGGGTTCTGACCCTACCCTGTTTGAACTGCTGCCAGGCGAGCCGCAAGATCTCTTAGACATCACTGGGCTACGAGGAGGCTTACCCAGGACAAATATCTCACTTTTTAATTCAGCCTGGAAAAGCCATAAGAAGTTAGTTAGTTCTCATCTTCATTATTCAGCCTTCTGGAGGAATTCTCCTGTTTAGTTTTTCCCATGCACACACAGCATGCCAAACTCCTGACCAAGAGCAGAGCAGGGAAGGTTAACAGTCTGCAGGCAGCTCTTTCTGGCCACTCTGCGCGATTTCCACACCCAGACATCGGCTGCTGCTGCTATGGGACTCACAGACACAGCAGGCAAGATTTATAGGGGCGAGCTGGTACAGAAAAGAGTGTCTGACTGCAATGTGTGTGGCGAGGCCACATGTGAGAAGTGTTACCTCTTCAAAAATGCTTCACAATCAGATTCAAAACATTCGTAAATCTGACTTTTTTTCTGTGTACTTACTAAATAGATGCAAACTTGAGACAAAGATAAATTTGGCTTGATGCCCATTAAATTTCATGGAAAGTGTCAAACATTTGTTAGATGAAAAATTTTCTAGCAAAACACATAAAAAGAAAATAAGTCGTTTTGTTTTTTTTAATGGTAAAATGTAGTTAAATACCATCTATCACCCTAACTACAAGTTTGTTTTGGAAATCTTTCAAAGTAAGATCTTTAATGTGATAGCGAACAAGCTAACTTTCTTGAATGATGGTATGTTTTATTTTCATTTCAACACAGGACAGGATCTAGCAATGTAGGGTCTGATACTTGATTTATCTTAAGAGAACTTTGGTAGAACTAAGAGACTTTTAAATAAAAGCATGAGGTTTTCTCAACTGTCATTTAGGAAAAGTTTCATATTAGCTAGTAATAACTGACTTTGAGTCCCTGGTATCTTGGGATGAAATGTGCTCGGCATGTTTCCTAAAGGGTTGTGGCAAAGAATACTCAGTGTTCTCCAATATCCATTCTCTTCTCCATCTTCAGTAATGGGACCCAGGGTGTGAGTGCAGCCTACATTTCCTAACCTTCCTTGTACCTGGATGTACTCATGTGGTAAGTTCTGAAAGCTGGGATACAGGCAATTTCTGGGAATCACCTGGGACTTCTGAGATTGTGGAACCATCATACCAATCTGGGATAACTTGCATTTGTGGTTAAAAGAAATATATTTTTACCTCGTTTAAGTTATACTTATTTTGAGTTTTCTGGGACTGGAGCTACTCAAATGTTGACTGTTACAGAGGTTCTACAAATATCAAGCTCATAGAAAAAATGTGGCTAACAACAATTAAAAAGATCACTTGAGCATACCAGGAAGAATCAAGGCCTAACTTCATGTGGTGAGAGTGATCAAGGAGGTCGCCTTCTGATGGGACTGCTTGCAGAGGGCAAGACTCCCTTGTAGGAACATAATAACTGAGTGTCTTGGAAGAAACCCAAGTATTATTCCTTCTCTCTCCTCACTATGTGCTTCTGCTACAATTTGAGCCTACATCCTACAAGTCTCTTATGAAATATTCTTTTGGATGGAATTGGAAGATCAGTTTAGAGAGGAGCTGAGATTTATAATTTTATTGGGAAAAATCATTATTTTAAAACAGATTCTGAAAAGACTAGGGAAAATATCAGATTCAGATCTGTACATCAAACTCATAATTTATCTTTCAGGTCTATAATCCATAAAGGGGCAGGAAATTTTACTTTTATAGAAGATTTTGGATTATGTATGACAAATTTTTCATTGTCTTTGAAACCATTTTCAAAGAATAAATAAAACTGCACTGAATTCAGAGTTAAACATTGATTGACGGAGTTGATAAAAATTTTACTGTAATGATTTCATGTAATACCTATTAAATATTATTAAAATTTTATTAAAATTTAATTTTCTTTTTGATTTAGAAGTAGGGTATTTTATTTCTTTGTAATGAGTATAAAATATGGAGTTAATTTGACTAATATTTATATTTACAAGAACAAATACCACTAGTCAATTTATAATCTATGAGCAGAAAAATCAATTTAAAAGGTTTTAAAAAACCTCAATGGTAGATTAAAAATCAACTTTTGCTCCCAAACAGGAAAAAAATGTTTTTGGGAGTTAGTTAGCTCATGTAGTTATTAAAGTGTTCTTTTAAAATATAGTAATTATGAATACCTCCATTTTCTTACATTCTGTGAATAGTCGAAGCCTAAAGATCATAGGAATTAAGCTTGGTTCCTGCACAAGAATAAACCTTTCAAAATTCTACTTTTGTTCTTAATGATATAATGGAGAGTCTTCTAGAGAACTTAGGCTCTAACATTACTTTCTCACTTATTGATTACATTGAAAGGCTGAAGAACAAGTAATAAAAGGCAAGAAATAAGTACATTGGCTTTAAAAATCACAGAGAGGAAAAAGACAAATTTTTAGTTAAACATTATATAAAGTGGTATTATAGTACTTTAAAAACTCCCTACTTATTTTATTCCAGCTAAGATAAAAACTCAAAGCACAAGAAAAATTAATCTTAAAATATTTCATTTTTTGGAAGTTTCCTTTCACACCTAAGGTGAATTTGCACAGATGGACAATTTTAGTGGATGGAATTGGTGACGGGGGCTTTGATGACTGTATAAATGACTCTGTTTAGGTGTTGCATTCCTGCTTCCTAATATAGAAACTGGGCTGTACCAGAGCTTTAACTTTTACTTATCTGCAGAGGCCCTCATTTCAGATTTGTAAAATCAAATATGAGGATGAGTTACTATTTGAAGCCTACCACCTTTCATCCAAAGGAAAAGGTTTCAGCATTATTGTGAGTATAGAAATAAAAATTTGGGGTGATGGACTGATTTCATGCTGCCATTGTCATTCTCTCTCTCTTTTCATCTTAGTAAAAATTTTTAAATGGTATCCTTTAAAGAGAGTTAAATAGCAGCAGAGCTGCTAGGCTGCAGGTGTCAAAGTTGGGTGCTTTGCCAACTGCTACCAAAGCATCATCCTTGCTGCATCCTCATTTACTTCCCCCTTGTGGAAGAACAAGATGATCAAGGCTAAGGCCAGCCTCTCTCCAGGCTCTTCCGAGTCTGCTACATGGGAAGTGATGGGAGACCAGGAGTCCACCAAGGAGTGATGGAGGATGACAGGAAAAAGCTGACACTAGGGCTGGTGAGATAGCTCAGCGGCATAAGAGCCTGCCTGGCAAGCGCGAGGTCCTGAGTTCGACTCCTGGTACCCACATAAAAAAAAAGAGGGGCCGGTGAGAAGGCTCAGCGGCTTAAGCGCCTGTCTGGCAAGCACGAGGGCCCGAGTTCGACTCCCAGAACCCACATATGAAAAAGGGGCCGGTGATATCGCTCAGTGGCACGGGCGCCTGCTGGCGCGCGAGGTCCTGAGGTCGACCCCCTGGTACCCACACACACAAAAAAAAGCTGACACTTTGAATGGGATGATTCTCAAGCTGACTCCCACCTTTTAAAAAGAATCTAATGATTGCTTTTGATTATGATGTCAATTTTAGTTTGTTTTCCTCCTCAATCTGGGTATGGATGCTATGCAGATATATCTTTTAAATACTTGGACAGAGGCCATGCTAAGGATGTTAAAAGTTAGCAATTGATATTTACATAACTTTTTAGATCTTGTAAGATGGTACGAAGGGAAATGCATACATTTAATTACATTCACTTGAAGACATGCAATAAACCACACTCAAGATGCAGTTACCTTTAACTTTGGTGAACTGATCTCCTGTTGATAAGAGTATTTAGGCAGGAGAGGAGGTAAGTAGGGCTGGGTAGGATGGGAAAATGTAGAGACCAGGTCAGAGACAGAGGCCAAGGGCGAATGAAATGGAGGGGAAGAAAGCAGACAGCTGGGCAAAGGCACAGTCATTCGATCTCGTGAAGAAAATGAAGATTGCTTCAATATTGAGGAGAGACAAGATGTGCTTATGCTTGTGTCCAGAATGAAGTTACATGGCCTTTAGAGACTATTTCTAAACTGAAATAATTTTAAAGTTACCAAATACCCAGGGACATGATACTTATGACAAACTCTTGCTTTGAAAACAGTAACTTTTTCTTTTGATATTGATTCATAAAGCCTAATGGATATAATCAGTTTAAGTTTTTGGATGTGGGTGGCAGGAGAAAAGAACGCCTGTATTCTAGTTTTCTAATGTATTTACAGAAGGCCTCCTTCTAAATGTGAAGGCAAAACCAGACCTAAAATGCTGTGATGATTCTTTGTAACTTGATTTTAAGTTGGTTTCAAATTGTGAGTAGTTTGTTAGGAAGCTGGGGAAGTCCTGACCTCTGTGTGCCTGGTGTAGACAGGTAAATGAGAAGCTCTCTCCATTGAGATGGACACCATGCCCAGGGGACTGACTGCTACAGGCAGACAGCATTGCCTGTGAATCAAGCCACATATCTAATCACATCTTAGAACTTATTATATTAAAAGGAAAATCCTTGTTGAAATAATTCACTTAGAAGGGAACTGAAATTACTGCAATGATTATCTCTATGATTAAATAGTTTGTTTGTTTTATACAAACGTAGGCATGGCTGGGTTATTTGGAAACAGAGGAACATGGAGAAAAATGACTTGCACAGTGGCATAATATGAACCATTTCTTTAATTTCATAATTTCAGTCAGTGTAAGTAACTATACCAGATTTTTAATTCACATGGTACATAATTGAGAGTCCAAATTTTTATTTTTGTTGTTCTTTTTTTAGATAGCAATTTATAAGCTAAAGTTTCAGGGTATTTTTTTCCTTTTGTTGATTAAAACCATTGTCAAAGGTCCTTTGTTTGAAAGATGAAGATGTAGGACCCAAAGTTTAAGTAGTTACCAACTTGAAGTCAGTGACCTTCAGAACAGTCAAAAGGGGTTGAAGTAGTATTTTTATTATTATTAAATTATTGTTATTTTTAATAATAAATTTATTATTTTTTTCTTTCTTGTTTTGGCAAAGTGCCATTAAATCAAACATACAGTGTATTGTTTTCTCATCTTGGAACTGAACTGACCTGTCTGTATATCAATTTTCTCATTTCTAAAGTGGGATAATAATAATTCCCACCTCACTGGATTTTATAAAGTAAAGATGTTGAGTTCTTAGGCTAGTCCTGGATACTCCATAAGAGTCAGCCATTAGTTATCATTGTTAATATTGGAAAATTGGAAAAACTATATAAATTATGAAGCCTTTTAAAATGTGAGTTTATAGTCATAAAGATGGGTAATGGGATTATTTTATATACAGTATTTATATAATTTTATTAAAATATGGTATGTTTCACACATCCCTCCATTTCTGACTTACATAATGCTAATTTTTCTTGTAAGGAAACATTTTAAGGCAGTGTTAAGAGAGATGTTATTAATATGATTAACTATCCTTCTTAACTGCAGTCAGACTGGTTAGTTCTTCAGCAATTAGGCAAAATTAAAATACCTCATTACTGTTTTCTGCTGCATTGCTGTCTTCCTTAGAGATGCTGGGATCTGTGGGGGTGCCTATTGGATATGTAAAGCAGACAGGATTCTCCTCTTCTTTGTCCTCTTCAATGTGCAGCTCTGGTGTCACCTCTGTACTACCATGGCCACACCACAAGGCATCTTGTTCTTGAGATTCTGGCCGCCATCTTTGGATGCCTGACATTATCCCCTCACCACTTTCCTCATCTTCCTCTCCAATGACAGGGAGGGTTATAGGCAAGGGACCCACACTGGTGCATGCAGAGGCAACAAATTTATCACCTAGCACTTCAAGAACTATTTTAGAGTCTGAAAAGCCCTTTCTCATTTTTTTCAAATCTGTAAACCTGTTGTGAGTGGTCTCTCTGGGATCCTGAAGTGGCCTTGCATTGTAAGGCTGGGCTGCGGCTGAGGTCATAATTGGGTGGGAGAAGGGCAGCAGAGAGTGAGATGATCCTGCAGGTACAGAGGCTGGAGGCAATGGGAGGAGAACAGAGGGCTCTTCCTTAATTTCAAGCATAGTCTCCTCTAGGACATCTGATTTGGCGTGGTTAGCTGACAAAGTTAAAGCACTCAACTTCTCTAATTCATCCAAGATATTGTCCAGGAAAGAAGATGGCACTGGGGCCAAACTGTTTGCTGGTGGACACCCATGTGTCAGGGACAGCCACTCCTGGGCCCTTCCCTGGAAGGCTCCTTCATCTGAACCAGGTGACATTTTATGGGTGGGAGGAAGGGCTAGTTCACTGCAAGCCAACTTAGAAAGGAGCAGGGGTTGTGAAGTTGGAAAAATGAACAAAGAAAATAATAATAATCAAAACAGAGACAGAGAAACACAGGAAAGATGTGGAAGTGAGCATAAAAATTATTTTATGTTGAAGCACGGACATAGATTTGAAGATATTTAGAAGAGATCTAGAGTTGAATAAATTTTGTTGAAATTTAATTACATAAATTCAGTTATGCTAATTTAAAAAGTTACTTGGACAACAAAACTCTATAGTTTTGGAAGAAGTCATAAGTGTCCTATGAGAAGATAGAGTTGTCATAGAGATTATGAGGACAAGCAGTGAAATCTTAGAGATTTAATTTAACAATTAGCTTTTTTAGTTTAAAAGATATTGCAGCTTTCTAGCTATTGATTCAGTAGTATAAATATCTCTGAAAAAAAGTTACTGGAGAATGAAAACCAACAGCTAAGCCTTTTTTATTTCCTGAATTTCTTTACCATTCTTCTTGCTGCAGGAGTGCTCGAGCTTTTGAACGTTCATAATTTTCTCACTAATGTTTGCAATGTTATAACGTATGATTGTAACGTATGATAAAAGACCATTATACATGAACACAGTTCTTAAGTGAGTAAATTCCCAAAAACATTTTTCAAGAACAAACATCCATTGTCAGAATGGGACTGAACTTACATAACTACTGCTTCAAAGTTAAAAAAAAATCCAAAGTAAATGTTTACAGAGGGAGGAAGCATAGGATACTCATAAAGAGTAAACTTCTACTGTGACTCCCGATCTCTCTCAGAAGCGTGGCACTAGCCGGGAATATAGCTCAGTGGCATGTTACCTGTCTGGCAAGTGCAAGGTCCTGAGTTTGATTCCCGGTACCAAAAAAAAAAAAAAAAAAAAAAAAAAAAAAAAAGAATATAAAAGCATTACTTTTTATGTAAATTTAAGAAGGTATAATTAATGAAGCTTAATCTGAAGTAAAAATATACTTCTGTATATCTTAATATCATTGGTGTAGTTTGGATATGTCAAACAAATGTAGATTTCTCTGCAAGTTCATTAAAAGTAGTAAAAGCAGTAAAAGATGTGTTGCCTAACAACTTTTAATACACAAATCTATCTTTGCTGGATAAGAAAAAAGTGCTAAATGCTATGTATATAAAGGCCTTGAGAGAGGCTGGTGGAAGACCTACTTCAGTGCTTTTCAAATGGATAACATTGGTTTGAAAGAAAAAACACTCAAGAAAGATTCTGGAGATGCACTTTTTAGGTGATCGTTTGGGGCACTGTACTTCACATGTGCAGCCAGCCCTCTGGGAACTGGGACCTTAGTAGGGAAACGTGCACAGAGCATTCTCCATTTAACTTCTGACTTCTGCATCCAGGAGGGATGGGGCATTAGCTGAATTTCTTTAGTTATTTTTTTTTTTTAAGAAATACATCATTTCATCACAGGGTGGCATAATGGCACAATGTGTCACAAAACTCATGTGCACGTATGAGTACAGGATTCGGGATTTAAGGATGCTTAGCATCCGATACAAAGTGAGGTTGGACATGTTTGCTTGTGACTGCATCGATAGCTGCTCCTATTTGTAGATGTTGAATTTTTGGTGAAATGTAAATTACCTGTCTCCCTTGATAGTCTACAGAATGTCCTATATTAGTTTAAGTTCTATTTTATGTTTTTTGTTAAGCAACAAAAAGATTTTAATAATTAAAATTTCAAATTCTGTAAAATAGTAATTTAAGATCATTACTTTTCACTTTCTCTCCTGGAGAGGAATATTATGTGGTTGAGATAAAAGATCTTTAAATTCCACCATCATCACTATGACTACCACCACTATTGCTATCTGTTGCTATGATTATAGTGTCATTACCACCATAGTCACCAATATATGTGCTAGCAAGTTAAAGGTCCTCAATTTTACAGTGGACTTGATTACACTTAAGGTCAAATTAAGTATCTTGGGGTACTTATATTACAAAAATATGCCAATAATACAAAAATCATACAATTATCTTCTCTTCCAAAAACATTATAGTTGGATTCTCTTGTACCAAAAGCAGATATATCAACTTATATTAGAGTGTCCCCTAAAAGAGATAAAATATCAAAAAATGTGATTCAAAGGTGTGAAAGAGTGATGAAAAGTTATTAATGAGTTCCTCACCGTATTGCAAATATCTTTAGAAGATAGATTTAGTTTAATTGTGGATCTCATCATCTAGAAGTATATAATATTTCTCTTTCTAGAAATGATTTAATACAACACTAATGAGCTTTCTACATTAAGTCCATAACATCATAGCATGCATTATTTGCTAGAATAAAACAAATGTTTTTTAAAATTATGGACATAATCTTTCTCATATTTTCCCAGGAATGAGAACAAAACACTAACTGCTTATTAGCAAAATTTTTATTTTCTTCTATTTAAACCTAATATTAAAGAAAAAATTATAAATACACTTAAATCTTATTCCCAATGATAATGAAAATATTAAGATCTAAAATATTATATTGTCATTGTTAATTAGGGCACATGGAGGAAGTTCTTAAGTGCTAAATAAGCCTTTGTAGACATATACTTTTCTTCTTACATTTTATTTAAAGATACAGGCACTTGAATTTATCTGGCAATCAAGAATTTATCAATTTTTAAAATTGACTAGATGGTGGATAAGACAAATATATAGATGAAGACTCTCATCTTTTATCAGTTGGAACTACTGAAAAAGGATGTGGATCTCTAAACACTAAGTCCTGGTAATAAAGTAAATATATGTAAGAAGATTCTAGAAAACTTCATAATCAGTTAAATAAAATTAGAAAACACCAAACGGTTCTGTTATCTAATGATGTAGAATTGAGGGTAATTACGTGCAACTGAAATCCAGTCTTCAAAGGGGATTAAAATGAATAAGGCTAGGGCTTTATCATTTACTTACTAAGATGCTTCTAAGATTCATTTTCTAAGGGGAAGTTTTGGTCACTTAGGGACAATATCTTCAAATGATCTTGCACTAGGACATGAAGTGACTTTACACTTTCATAATGTCTAGTGTGCCATTTTACTTTGCTAGCTCTAGATGGCTTATTTTTCCGTGTCCTAGTCTTGATCTCAATTGAAACAATAAATAATGCCACTTTATACATTTTGAAGTACTTAATATTTTAGGAGTAATTCCTTGGCAATTTAAAATTTTATATTTGCAGTTAATAACAAGGAGAAAGAAATTCCTAAATAGCATTCATAAAGGAAGTATAATTTAACAGAAAAATAAGAAAAAATCACACTGTAAGTAAAGACAGCATTCTGCTATATAAAGACAGTATTCTACTGTGAGACTATTCTAGTCTTTGATAATTAATCAATTCAGGAAGCAAATTCCCCTTTAAATTACATATTGAGAAGGATAACCATCTTTAGCTATGAGCTCCACTGAACAGTAGCATTTGCATATAATTGCCCTAAAACTCATGAAATGAATTTGAGGACTTCTAATAATCTACATTTTCATTAAAACTAATGAACTGAATTACAGACTCTAATTTTAAAATTTGGCTTAAGCTCCATTTTTATGTAAAAAAGGTTAAGACTTATAGAATTTTGTCAACCTTATATTAAGCATGTGTGCTTAAGATACACCACATATATATATGGCATCTTATGTTGTATGTGCTTATATATATTGTATATTATAAATGATAATTGTATCTACATATATAGATACATAATTATATTTATTTGTATAACCATATGATAAAAATAAAATTTACAGATATAAATCAGGCTTCAGAAAAAAAGCAGAAAACATATATATATATGTATATACACACACACACAGAAATACAGATATGTATCCTATAAAGTTTTATGACACTGTTTTCTTTCTCTTTTAATATTTTACCTTGAAGACAAATTAGCAAAATCAAGCATTAATCCCTTATGCCAGCATGTATTTAAGAAAAATTAAATTATATCTACTGGCAAGGAACTCACATGTGTAGAAACATAATGTATAAATCTCTTTCTTTGTAAAAGACATGATGTTCTATTTAATATGCTAAAATCACACATAATTATCTTATTCCATGCTATATTATATTAATATATTAATATAATATTAATATGACAGAGTATCTTCTTACCTTACTGGAACTTAGGCTGTGAATTCTATCACTAGAGTAGCTGTGGGGTATTGGAGGGTCAGGGTAATCCTCAGCACCCTTTGTATTCTTCTTGACAACTTCTACATAGGAAACAGGGAAGATGCCTTGTCTGTTGGTGCCTGGAATTTTACCTTCATACCAGTTTTGATCAACTCTTTTAAGGAGAATAATTCTATCTCCCTGTAAAATGAACATTACAAAATGCATTATAGATAGAGGCACAACAATAGGAAAAGTATAACTATAATTGTTTCCTAATAAATAATAGTTTTCTATTTGGGAAAGTTTTTGTTTAATCAGACAAATGCAAGTAAGGCCTTAGTGTGTACTAGAAAAATACAGATGATTAACATATATGCAATTCAATCCAGTTTTTAGAGTCACTCCTAACTATACTTAGCTAGTGTGTATAGTCTTACACGTGTTTCATACTGGTAGTGTGTACAATGATTTGTGTGTTATTTCAAGAATCAGACTAGCTTAACAGGTAACATTTCAATGATAGTAGCATCATTCTATTTCTGTCAGATTTGATAGAATGTCTTTCTACAGGAAGGGCTTCAGGATGTGTGTCTGAAATGGGTTGTAGAAATCAGCCTCTGGAAGGGATAAAGTTGAACGGCACACTAGTTTTCTTCTTTACATCTTCTGAGTGAAAAAAGAGTGACTAAAAAGGATGGGGACAAAGACAGCATTCTAGAATATCCATAGTTGTGGCCAGGATTTACAGCCCCTGGTCTGCATCCAGACACTGTAACACCAGCATCGGTTCTGATTGTTTGGTGGCCATGTCCCACTAGTCATTAAATATTTGAATAGCATCCTTAGCATTTGTGGTGATAGAACTTTCTACATTTACTTTTCTGCTACCTGCAATCATGCAGAACCTAATTTAAATTTTAATTCAAAACCACACATGGCCCAGAACTAAGTCAGCAAGCTACTGTTAATTAGCAAAACTGCAGCTGCTGATGCAGAGCTGATACAGAGGTTTGGGCAACTGCGCCTGACACAGTGGTGGAGGTGACTCCGAGGCAGTAGCTGCAGGACAGTAAGGTGCCCTGGTTTAGATGCATAGATCTTCACTGGTTTCTCTTTTTGTCAAAGTGCTGGATGCTTTATTTAGTATCTCTCACCACCACTGAGCAGAACATATCGAAGAACAGTGAACCTCTCCACTGACTGCACTAGTTGTCTGGTACACCAAGAACAGGTAACCACTGAGCTGTTGGGTGAATTGCACTGGAAAAGATTTTCTTTAAAACAAGAGACAGACGATGACATAGTTTGTGTAATACTGAGTGCTGTAGCTGGTAGTATAACAAAATCAGCTAATGATACAGAATTAGGACCACAGGGAGAGAATCAGATAAGGTTCTTCCAGGAACCTTACCTGGCCAAAGATTTTCTCAGTAGGCATGGGAGGTCCAAGAGCACTGAAATTAATATTACTATGGAGGCAGGAGGTTAGGGCACAGCAAAGCAGCTGGACAATTGGGCATGACCTGTCCATCACAGAGACCTGTCTGTCACAGTCAGGAGGCAGGCACAGAACCCTGCATTAGATGGCCCATGTCTGATGTCAGAGGAGGATATAAAAGGTGGCAGCCAATCTCTTGTAACACACTTCTGAAGAAAATAGCCAGGTTACCTTTCTCAGTGAGAGCTCCACGTTTGTGTCTGCATTGAAATTGTATTTGGCTGTAGCTTCTCCGATCTCTCCAGGCTGGGCTGGGGGAGGTGGTCTTGCAGGCTGTGCTTTCTCGGGAGGTGTGAGTTTCTACAAGGAAAAATAGTGATTTATTCTTGAACTTGTGGTGACTTTTGAAACAACCACCAACAAGGACGGAAGGGGAGAGGAACATACCTCTACATACGAGATTGGGAAAATGCCCACTCTTCCGTGGCGCTCTCCCTCATACCAATTTTGATCAATTTTCCTGAGGATGTAGACAGTGTCGCCTTTCTTAAAGGACAACTCCCTGGAAGAGATGTGTTTAAATGTGTTTTTTCCTCAAGTATCACAATTATTCTTAAGATCAACACCCTTGTTAGAGCTACGTTAGTCTGGAAAATATACTTCCAACGTGTAATAATCTGTCAAGCTTAGTGAGGTGAGGATTTTCCTTGAATATCCCTAGAAATTATTCATAATGTAACTTTAGAAATAATTTTGAAAAGTATAAGCATGACATCTGATATAAATCACAGACACTAATATGACATTTAAAAGAGGAGACAGACTATTTGTTTATATTTTTATAGTTGAAATATTGTGAAATTTGGCAAAACGATGGACTTATGTTGCACTGATTTTTTTTATCTGAAGCTGGTTAGCTAGTGACCACCTCCCCTCCCCATCTGCTTTTGTGTGCTAAAGCTTACAGTGAGGAAATCAAACGCTGCCTGGCCTCAGAACAGAGGTGTCAATACTGGAAAGGTACCTGTGGACCTCTGAGATTAACAGGGACGTATCTAAGTAGTATTTGATAAGGAACTCATTTTGCGTAAAAGAAAAGATCTTGTAGTTTTATTTTTCAAGGGACAAGTCAACAAATATGTTTTAAATGTAAAAACACACAAAAAAATATTTGTTATTTTCTTTTTTTTTTTTTTTTTTTTTTTTTTTTTTTTTTTTTTTTTGTGGGTACCGGGGGGACGACCTCAGGACCTCGCGCACCAACAGGCACCCGTGCCGCTGAGCGATATCACCGGCCCCTTTTTCGTATGTGGGTTCCGGGAGTCGAACTCGGGCCTTCGCGCTTGCAAGGCAGGCGCTTAAGCCGCTGAGCCGTCTCACCGGCCCTGTTATTTTCTTTACATCTTTTATTTAAAAAAATTTAAAACCACTAAGTAAATTTTTTCTATTTTGATTGTTTCTAAGAAAAACAGTAGGTACATTAGGTATTTTAATTTTAAGTTCTAATGAAATTATTCATTTTGAATAACTCATACCTAAATTTATCAGCCTCATTACATCAGTCTTTCATAACTTCGTTGTGTTGGTTCATTATTTTGCTTCCTTAATTATACTTTGCCAAAGGGCATTTAATTTACATCTTTTTCCCAAGAGCCCCGCTTTTTTTTACACATCTGCCTTCCACTCTCAGGTTTCTGCCTTGTTTACTTCAGAATTTTAAATTGGATTATTTATTTATTAGTGTAGAATATATGATGAACAGAGTTTACATCAAATGTAGAATATTTTCATTGATTGAAAGAACTAATTGAAAAAATGCAATAACAGAATGATTACACATTTAGAAGCTCTAAAATCTTTATATTTGTTGTGCATTAAATTTTTAGAAACTATAAAAAAGATTTACAAAGCTTCACAGTCAAAGCTTTACATTGAAACATAGTCCTTTTTTCTTTGGTAGCACTGAGGATTGAACCCAGAGCCTTCCCACTGAGCTACATCCTCAGCCCTTTTTTATACTGTATTTTGAGAGAGTCTCACTAAGTCCCTAAGTTGCCCAGGTCAGGCTTAAACTTGCAATCCTCCTGCCTCAGCTTCCTAGAGTGCTGGGACTGCAGATGTATACCACCATGCCTGGATAATATTTCCCTCTTTTACTGAAATATTTGATGCAAAAAAACAGAAAAGAAAATAAGATATTTAATGTTTCCAACCCAATAGTTTTGTTTGTATCAGGAACATTTGGTTTCTGGATAAGATATTTTAAATATACATGTAAATTAGGGACAACTAATTATTTTCTTTTAGACATGAAGAGCTTTTTTCTATTTGTAGAGGCTTTCATTTAAAATTTCTAAATCATTTAGACAAAGGAAAGTCAAATCCTTCTCCAGTTTTCAAAGCTGTGTCTATCTCATCTCAGACCTAGAGTCTCATTTTAATCAGTGTTTTTTTTTTTTTTCATTTTTGAAGAGTAGCTACTGACAAGGATGGCATTTTATCTCTTTTCCCATTTAAAAATGGAGTCTTTATATTTAGTGTGTTCCTTGGCTATATTTTTATAATTATTATTCATAAATAAGTGAATAAAAATAGTTCTGAAGACACATATGTATTGTGTTATTCACAAGATGTTGGTCACCAAAAAAGCACTCCTATAAAACTACTGATTAAAATGACTGGTTCTTCTGTAGTTTCAGTTCTGCCTGGGCGTGTGAGCCTTCAAAAGCTGCACAAGCCATCCGCCACCCTGAGCTTTGTGTCCAACATAAAGTACATTTGGGGTGATGGATGACTGGTCTTTACATGTCTTATGAACAGAACAAGAGGAATGTGATTAAGCTGTGATAAGATCAACTTAATTACGGTATAAGAAAGAAATGTTTTCTTACTAAAATTCTGAGAGATAGCTTCTGTGGATGGCTATTTCACCTCTTTCTCAAAAGGCTTCCACAGTTAAATTTTGCCAGTTTAGGAGACCTATTCGTGACCTTGGTGAAAGGCGGAGCCGCCCGTGCCAAGCTGAGCTGTTCGCACTCCACAGGCAGCGTGTGGGAGGTTTCCTGAACTTCCCTGCACTCAGGCCCTCGCAGGGAGGATGTGCCCATGGAGGAGGCTGAGGGGCTCGGCACGTGGACCACACACAGTCCAGGGATATAATCAGCACCCTGGCACCTGTCCTGGGAATCACACATTGTTTCTGCCTTCAAGCTAACCATGGGCTGAAATCTCTGAAACCATGAGCTGAAATAAACCTTTTCTACTTTGAGTTGTGTATGTTAGGTATTTTTTCCTATCAACAGAAAGGTGACTAAAATACTCCCATCACTTTATTTTTAATTAATTCTTGACACAAAAATTCTAGACACAAATTCTAGACCTTTTCTTTTGAACTCATTGTGCTTTAACATGCTTAATGTAATTGAAGACTCAGTGTTTCAACTAAACTCAAAATGAAAATAAAATTACCTCATCCTAATTAGTAATTCTGAAGGAACAAGGTAATTATAGTGGATTGTTGAATTGGGAATTAGGTCTTATTTATAGCACATCCCACTGCAGTATCTATCTCTTAATGTATTACTAGCATATTAAAGACAATTGAAATCATATGATGAGTGCTTATTTTACTTACTTAGATGTCTGTGCCTTAAAATCATAAACAGCTTTTGCAGGAAATTTCTGAAAAGAGAGGTAAATAATCAGCACTAACTTAATATTTGAATTTCTTGCAGTTTCACAAGAAAACAAGACCTCAGGGGTGATACACACACACACACACACACACACACGATATAAATCCTATATGCAATTTACAAATAAATCAATTAGTTTTGCATTTGGATATTTAAGCTGTAACAGGAATACAGTACCTGGCCTCTTCACAATCATGTTGATCTTAGAAACTAGGATAGCTTAATGCCATAATAGACTAATAAAATACCTGTGGAAGATTCTTAGATGTAATTTTGGCTATTACAAAGATTTTTCAAGGGACAGTTGTGGAGGGTCAATAACTCTGTGGATTGACACAACTCTGAAACACAATAAAAGGACCAAAAGCCACAAAGGAAGTCATCATCCCTTGTACTAAATATTTATTAACATGTTAGTCAAGAAATATTAACCTAGTTATTACTGAGAGTGTGGATAGTGGCCAAAAGTGTATGTGCAATCATCTTGCATGCCCTGGAGGGTTAAGCAATTAGCACATTGTCAATCAGAGACTTATCTTTTAGTTAGGATGGGATGTGACACATGCTCATGCTGAAACTTTGGGGTACACGAGTCTACGTGAGATACCCTGTGTCCTATAGCTCTCACACCAGTTCTTCCTGCCATACCAATCATTAATTCCTTCACCCCGTTCTCTTTCCCTGTGATTCTAGTGAACTTCTGAAAATCTGGACATTTTCCAGTGTCCCACAGCCACTAGACGCTATCAGACACCTGTAAGGCCCTCCTAGAGTGACTGTTAGCCCAAGACCACCTTCCAGTTTCCATCAACTCTCATGGTTGCAGGACAATCGAGGACCAAAGCACCAAGCATCAGGTGGTACACGGCTCCCAGGGACAGTGCTACTAAGAACTGGCTGGTTAAACTTTTTTTTTTTTTTGCAGGGATCCTCTCTCACAAAATTAACCAGCAAAAATGATTTGTGTAGAATTTATATTGATTTGCAAATTGTAAAGGAAACCTCCTTCAACAAAGCAGCCCAATTCAGGACTCTTTCAGACTACAAATGTTAATGCACAGGTGTCCCTTAAAGGCACAGCAAGGCCACAAAGCGGGAAGGACAGGAGCTGTGGTCAGAGTGCAAACTGCTTTCAGTCCTAGGCTCAGGCTAATAGGAAAACTCTTTCTAGTTTCTCAGTTGTTATTTTCATGTTTCAGTCTGGGTTATTTACCGACTTGGGATGTAAGTTTTACTGGCCATGGGTTTTATCAAGATGTCATTTTAAAAGAATCCAATGCTGATAAACGCACTACCTCTTTTTCTGGAGTTCCTCTTCTCTCCCTTGACGCACTTCTCCCCAGGTCAGTCAAAGTGGATGAATAACTTCTAGGGGACTCTTGGTCTATCGGAAAGGAATAGGTTGGTCAGAGTGAGAATCCATCCATTCATAGCAGATGTGGTCAGCTATTTTCCCTGTGGCAACTTCCCCCCCAACCCCCACCCTCCAAATTTGAAAAAGACACCACTATTGGAAACATGGGTGTAAAACTCACTGATAACTACAAAGTTGTGATGAAAAACACACAAAACAAGAACACTTCAAAAGGAAAATTATCTGACCTAGCAGAAGTATTATACTTATGTAGGTAAATATAATTGCTAATTGTTGATTCATTATACTGTAGTACCAGGTATAAATAATTCATAGTTATAGGGATTTTTCATATCAAATAATTTTCACTACTTACTATTTCTGTTCTGTTCCAATTTTATAATTACTATTAGATGGCCTGTACAGTATGGAGAATATGAAAATAGCAACAATTTATAGAAACAGAAACATTTGTGGAAAAACAATTTAAGAAGGTAGCAATGAAAAATAAAGATAAAATTCAAGAATGTATGATGATGACAGGACTATGATCCTGTTTGTTTCTCTCTCTCTCTCTCTGTTTTCTTTTTTTTTTTTTTTTTGTGGGTACCAGGGGTCGACCTCAGGACCACGCGCGCCAGCAGGCGCCCGTGCCGCTGAGTGATATCACTGGCCCTTTTTTCGTATGTGGGATCCGGGAGTCGAACTCGGGCCTACACACTTGCCAGGCAGGCGCTTACACTGCTGAGCTATCTCACTGGTCCTCTCTCTCTGTTTTTAAATGCTTACTGAGTCTTAAGATGTCATCCCCTTGTGCCCAGTTGATAAACCACCTTATCAGAAAGTAAATGTTTATTCAGAGAGATAAACAGTCATATCAGTTGCCAGATAGCTTATGAAATATTGAGATTTTTGTTTATCTTAAAGTAAAATATAGATAATTATATTACAGAATTGTGATTGCAAGTATTCCTTAATAGTATCTTGTATGTACTATTACACACTTTGTGAGTTATATGTGGGAGTGTACCTAGAGGTTGAAACTATTTCAGTAGTTGATGACATAGAATTTAACCAGTGCAACTGCATCAAAATTTGTCAGTTCTTTTTATCTATTTAATGAATTTAGTTATATTAAATAATGAGAAGCATTAAAATATAATTTATTTTATCCATCTCTAAAGGACTTTAAAATGCTGACGAATAAGAAGAAAACAGGTTTTGACTACTTTGTCTAAATGGAAGAACTGACCACTTACAAGTGGCTTTTCAGCTGCACAGCCTGGAAGGGTAAACGTTTAACTCTCTGTGAGTTGTGAATTCTAATGTCTTTAGGTTTATGAAGGTGACACGACCGTAAATGTTTCAAATAAAATTTAGTTATTTTCATGCAAGTTAGAGGATTATGTGCAGTATGTTTTTCATTCTAAATTAATATGCTTTTATGAACACAAGGATTTCATAATGATCATACCTTTAGGTTACTTTTACTTTAGATTATTTGGAATGTAAACTATTTTTTACTTGGGCTGAACATAATTGAAAAGCAAATGTTTTACTAAAGAACAAAATATTCTTGCAATGCATTTCAAAGTCCACTTAAATCATGTTTCAATAATGTACTTTATCCTCACATAAAATTGAGATGTGATTACATTAAGTATTAGAAAAGTGGACAAGGTAGCTAATTTATTAAAAAATCGCATGCTACCATGTCTCAGTGTGAAAATTTCCAATTGTTGAAATTTACTTTAAAAATTCTAACTTACATATCTGAAGCATGTTGAATAGTGTAAGTGAAAGCAAAGATAAATAGTAATAAGTACATTATACAATGGTAATCAACAATTGAGTCGTAAGTTACACTAATGAAATTTAAATTATGTCTCTTTTTGTCTATAGAAATATTTTATACTACCAATTAGGGATGATCAGGAGTTTGAATCTCCTCAAAATTACCTGCTATCTGTGTAACCTTGAGCAAATTTCCTGTCCTATCTGGGCCTCAATGTCCTCAGCTGTAAAGCAGTGCTTACGATAATAACTCATCCTATTGGCCTATTCCAGTTTTAACTAGATAATGTATGTTATTATCTAGTGACAAGTAGATAATGTATTTTGTAGTGGTGTACAGAAGGTTCTCTTTTGAGAACTCAAGTTTCCGCCAGAATGTTCATTCCAGCCTTTTGAAATTCACATAGTAAAAAGGTGCACTTTAAGAAGTAATGAAAAGGACTGGATAAAAATATTAAAAGTGCCTGTGCTTTTAGGTTGTGTAAATCTCAAAGTTGCACTTTAAAGTTATCTATGAAAACAAAGTTGAGAGTCGCTTTTAATCTAGTCTAATTCAAATGTCAGTGTTAGATTGCTTTAGCAGAAACAAAACAAGTAAGTAATGGAAAAGAAGAGAAAATGAATACATTGAGTGATGGAAATGGGACTTTCATACATACAGCTTAAAGGTACATTCACAAAAATTTGTATCCTAATTGTGTGCTTTAAATGGAGAAAGTTATTAAATAAATCCAAATGTCTTTATTGTTTGTCAATTACTAATCGCATATTCAGTTTTGCATCCTGTATGTTTTGATACAGTATCTTCTATACAGAATATGAGCAACTTATTTAAGCGAATGGTTATAAAAATTCAAGGTTAATATAAAAATAAAAGAAAAGGCTATTTGTTAAACTACTGGTTTTGATTAATTTTACAGTGAAGAAATTTCTCCCTAAGGATACTGATATTCACCTATAGTTTCTGCCTTGAAATAGTCTTTTCAATTTGGTAAGTCATTTAATTTGTTGTCTCCATGTAACAGTTATAACCCTAGCAAATAAAATGTTTTCCTTTCACTTATGAATGAGTAAATTTTTGTGAATCGATGATCACTTTAAGCCACACGTGGAGCTCAAATACTACACAGGCAAATGAGAAACAGTGAGACATGTTGGCGCAACAAGCACTTGCTCTGAAATACACAACAATGTCAAGTGGGCTCACAGCTCAAGAATGGTGAGAAGTGGGAATGGAAAATGAAAGAGCTGGAGGGTGGGTATCTGAACCACGCAGAAAAAGAAAGCAAAGTTCGTCCACCTTGGAGACTCAGGGCACTGTCATGGTCTTGGTGGTGGTAGCTGTTGTTGGCTGCGTCCACGTCTGGGAAAGAGGCGCTGTGTGGCATCCTCCCACAGTCATTCTGGTACAGTGGACACTGAATAGCACCATCGTGAGGCAGTGGGTGGAAAGGCTGGTGTGTGGGGCTCCTTCTCAGAGCTTTAAGTGACGAATTCCTTTCAGGAATATCTGGCAGCAGTTCACTGATAAGACGGTGCAATATACTGTTGTCTGGCAAACTTCCTCTTCTCTTTTCAGCTTTGATTTGGTCACAGATGTCTTTAAGGGCAGAGTCCAAAGCCTCAAATACAGATGCTTTACATTTTGCCTTTTCAGTCTGTTTTTTGGGAGTCAAATTTTTTTTCCTCCGGAAAGGCACAGGGCTGACGAGAAATGCAAGTTTAGACAGGCCGGGGTCCATTTCTTGTCTTCTAGGCTGTTCAACACTTTCATGCTTCGCTCTTTCATGTTTTAACATTGTGGTGAATCGAGTATATGAGGCCGGGCACCGGCCTTTGCAGGAGCTGATGAGGTGCCGGTGGTGGTGGTGATGGTGATGGTGGTGATGATGGTGGCTGGATCCATAGAAACTTTCAGAAGACGTGAATGAAAAGTGATCGAAATCACTTTCACTGCAAAAGGATGACCCTTCCACATGGATGTAGTCACTGTGATCAGACACAACTCCATCTTGGTCACTGTCGGAAAATTCCACGTGCGTTCTTGGTTGCTCATCGCTGGTGACTTCAATGTGAATTGGCACCAGGGTTTTAGACTTGTAGCTTCGCTGAACCTGAGAAGGGTGTCTACTTTGATTTTCTTCCTCCAGCAAGGACTCGATGGAAAATCGCCTCTTGGGACACAAACCATTTTGTTGTGGTTCGAGGGTTACAGGAGATAACATTTCGTCTCCTAAATTTGGCATGGATTTTGATTTTTGAATCAATTTTTCAAATTCTGAGATGCGGGTGGGTACCATGTCCCTGGGCACCTCCTCCGTGGAGGACTGGCTCCATCCGTGGAGCAGGCCCTTGTGTTGCTGCTCCTTTTCATACTGCATTATTCTCGACTTCACCGAGCAGATCACCTCTGAATTCATCAAATCTTTCCGGTTAATGCGGTGCATTTTCTTGTACATTTTTAGGAACCCGGGGGCGTTGTGGGCTGACCTGTGTCTGCTCCTTGATCTGCCATTCCCGCATCCCTCCTGGATGTAGGAAGAACCCCAGGTTATGGGGCAGCTGTCTTTGGAATCCTCTTCGCATAACAGGGAGCCCATACTTTCTGACTTGGTTTGGGGGTCAGGGAAGCTATCACAGTCATCATTTAGGAGATCGTCACAGCTACGGGATTTGATTTTGGGGGACACCGATTCTTCAGTGCTGCTCCAGATCTCCGCATTTTGCCGGGCCATCTGCCAACCATTCTTGAAAGTGATGGCCCTTTGTGAGTCCCTTGGGACATCCAGATGCTGTCTGTAAGGACTACAGTACTCTGACTCACTGGAGGGGGTGCCGTTGAGCCCTGAGTAACTGCAAAGGGACGGACACATTTTGCTATCATCCCCACCTTTTAATCCAGAGCAGCGTGGCAGGAGAGAGACATTTGGAGAAGTTAAAAGATTCACAAAGAGGAGAGTACGTCAGTATCAGAGAGCACAGCAAAGAGAAACCAGTTAGTGTGGCTTAATCTAGACGCTGATCGTTAACACATGTACCTTCAACTTTAGAGGAAAAAGGTCTAATTCTAAAGGGATGAGAACAATTTTTCAATGAATGTAGCTTTGCAGATTTTAGAGACAATAGAATCATATATAATAAGTAACTAGTGTAGTTAATATACTTATTTCTGTTGCATAATTCATACATCTTTCTGCCAGTACAGTATGAAAAAAAACCCGAGAAACAAGACAATTGTATCTCTTAAGCTAATAGCAAGCCTTGGTAGTAATTTAAAGGCTTAACGATTCGTGCCAAAATTGTTATAGACTTAACCAATTTAATAGGGTGAGGATTTGAAGTTCATTTGACTTGTAATAATACATGGGTAAAAAGTAATTATAATTTTACATTTAATTAATACTCTCATAACTTTATTAAATAATTTTTCATGGGCATTAGACAGAAGAAGCTCTAAGGAAAAGCATTTTCCAAATTTGCAAAATCAAAATACTGTGAACTACTGCTACCAATATTTTTCCAAGAACAATATAACTAGAGCCTTTTTAAACAAATGAATTTGCTTCTTTAATTGCTCACTTTCAACCTTTTATTAGGTACACTGTTCTTTTAAGGACAACTAAATATAGTGTAAACTTTCATCAGAGGTAAATGGATCATGCTTCTTTTATGGACAAGTTTTTTTAAAATTAAGCTGTTCATTTTCAATTTGATAACAGAAAGCTAAACTTGATCTCAATTTGGAACATCTATGGAAATATTCTTTGCTTTTGCTCAGTTGAATTATCTAATAAATGAGAGACCAAAGTACATCTAACAGGACATTTTCTTCTTTAAAATAAAACCTAGTGAAGGAAAAATCCCTATTAACAACTAATGAGTTATGTTCCTTCAGTTCTTTAAAAGTAGACAAGCACATTAAATTGATATGTAGTATTTGGGAAAGGAAGTTAACACTCCCTATGATAAACAAATATTTAAATTCATCAGAGTCTTTTCAAGTTTTGGATAGTAGCCAAGAATAATGAATTAATGGCATTTCATGACTTGTTATCTTAAGGTATTTGTTTAAATGAGTGGAGACTGATAAAGGCATCTTTGTTAGCCCAGAAAAGCCCTTTGTAAGGAATGGGGCTCCTTTCCTCCGAAGCATCCAGCCTCTCTTCATAGCTTTACTAGGCCTTGGAAGGGCCAGGCCTGCTGCCTGAACATAGTTATTCTATCTAGTCTGCCTTTGCACATTCACCAGCTACTAATTAGCTTTAACTGCTGGGTGGCAACAGTTTTAGTGCCTACAATTGATATGTGTAGCTGAATCTGTCCTTTTTCACAGAAACTTCTGTTAGAGCCCATTTTCTTCACACATTTTAATAATGTTCTCTCTTCTGTTCCAACTCCAAGAGATTGGAGGAGACTGGGGGGGGCTCCAAATTTGGTATGGCCCTAGGTCTATATGGATGAATACTCTACTGAATACTCTACTGTATACATGGAGATTGACCAAAATATAGACTAAATGCTTAAAAAATGCTTAAAAAAGTGACTTTAATAGATTAGACAATTTTTACACAGAATTTAAAAAATGAATGTTTTAGGTAACAATTTTCCGTATTGCTACTTGAAATTCTCAGTCTGTATATTTGATTAATTTGCTAGTTATAGTAAAGTTAGAAAATTTTTACTATTTGTAAATGTTTATAAATATCATCTTTGCTGATCTGACAGCAAACTATTTGATACTTTGAACTTGTTTGAGAAACAAATAATTTATTTGAGTGGGGAAACAAAGCATCAACAGATGCTAGTCTAGGTCCTTTAAACCATCTAAGTGGATCACTAGCTTGAGTCAGACTGGTAGAAACAAAATTATTGTTCTGGAGCTGTATTTTATTTAAGACACTGTGGTAAAAGCCAGAACATATCACTATTACTGCCACATAACAGCTCTCATATGTATTTTAGGCTAAAACTTAAACTAGTAAGTTATTATTCGTTTATCAGTGCTCACCTTTTGCTCTTGAGGGGGAGGAAGGAGAAGAACTAATGAAAGACTTTGTCAGGGTGGTGCTTGATCCTCGGAGGTCTGCCCTACTGGGGCTGGTCCTGCTTGCAATCTGATCCCCCAGGCCCCTGGGTGGACCGACTGCAGGCTCACTCTTCCTCCGCTTCCTGAAGTCACTGGCCATGCTTGCCGAACTGAAAGAAGGGGCAGCATCAGTGTGACTGGCATTGGAGGAGGTTAGCAAGTGCACTGGAGAGACTGGTGGAATATGCTCGAGACAGCGATTTAACTCCTGAACCTCCACCCCCCAAACTGCATTATAAGGAACTCATCCCTTGATATTCAAAATGATTTTTTGAGAATCATTTTTTAAAAGAAATGTACAGATCTTATTCTTTTTTAGAGCAGTTTCAGGCTTACAGGAAACTTGACTGTAATGCACAGGCACTCCGTATCTGCGGGTTCTTCAACCAACTGTGGGTTGGAATAATTTAAAAATGTGTCTGCACTGAATATGTGAAGATTTGTTTTCTTGTCATTATTTCCTAAGCAATACAATACAATAAGTATTTGTATAGCATTTATATTGAATTAGGCATTACAATTAATCCAGAGATAAAGGAGATGGGAGGATTGTGTAAGTTGTATGCAAATACCATGCCATTGATGAGATTTGAGTATCCACAGATTTTGGTGTCCCTGGGAGTCCTGGAAGCAGTCCTCAGCAGGTACTGAATAACAACTGTATAGTTCTGCCCTACCAACTTTCTTTTTCTCTTCTACATGTTTTCTCCTAGTTTTACATCTTATATTAGTATGGTGCATTTGTTACCATTGACGAATCTACCTTAATATGTCATCATTCTAAGTCCATGTTTATGTTACAATTCATCTGTGTGCCATACATTCTATGGGTTAAAAAGTGTCTTCTGAGGTGTGTTCATCATTAATGTATTGTGTGGAACAGTTTTACTATCATCAGAGTCCCTTGTGTGTCACTTTTTCATCCGTTCCTCTCTGCTCCTGCTGCCTAGGAACTACTGGCCTTTTTATTGCCTCCATGCTTTGCCTTTGCCAGAATGTCACAGTTGCAATCATACAGTATACAGTCTTTTCAAGTTGACTTTTTTCATTAAGTAATACACTTTAAATTTCCTCCATTTTTGGTCATTTGATAGCTCATTTCTTTTCCTTGCATAATAATCCATTGTATGGATGTACCAAAGTTTATTTACCCATTAATCTGCTGACATGTTGGTTGCTCTCAACTGTTGGCAATTATGAATGAAGTAGCTAGAAGCATCCATGTGCAGGTTTTTCTTTCATGTGTGGACATATGTTTACAATCAACTTTTAAAGTAAATTTCTGCCTCAGTGAACAGATTGTTACCAACACTTCAGTCTTATGATTTGTATCATACATCTTTTCTCTGTAAAGGAGAATCCCAGCAACATGAATATTTCTGGAGTGCAGGGTGTGCCAAAATGGAGGAAAGAACTGGATAAAATGCAGACATCTAGCAAAACAAGTTTCTATTATCTCAAGAATTACCTGTAGATTTTCCTAATGACTTTAGCTTTGGAAGACTTTACATTGGAATTCCACCTTCTCCATCTAAATAACGAATGACCAATAATCTGGTCAGTAAATAAAATATTGAAGATTCCTTTCAGCTGGTTGTATAAAGTGGTGTTGACAGTCTATAACAGCAGGGAGTTCTTATCAGGGTTTTGAGTTTGAGTACAATATCACTGAGGAAAAACATTACTGAATGAAGAGATACGTGATATATGTGGCCTGTCAAATTGCTGGATAGAATTAGGTAAACAACAGTGACAATACTAGGGATAGCTCTTATGGAACCCAGCAGGGTTTATTTTCTCTTATTTAGCCCACATAGCAACCTATGAGGTATCACAGGTTATCACATCTGTGTAGATGAGCAAACTGGGCACATAGGCCTGAGAAGTACAGAGTTGGAGACAGTCCTAAGAATTTGTCCGCATTTTCCTAAAGAGAGTGCTCCATCTCCTAGACTTAGCTGTTACCATAACTATCCTGCTGTATATGATGGTCTGTTTGTCTTTACAGTAGCCCTTAGGTCAGACTGAAGCTCTAAAATTCAAATATTTCATACATCTTCAGTGCAAAGATCAAAAAGTAAGAGGTTAGGGGAGTTCCTTTGTTTGGGATATTAATGGAGTTGCATGGCACTCATGAACTCAATTTATGAAGGACTCAACCCATAAAGTTTTCTATTGATGTTGATAGGAATTTATAGAATGGTAAATTAATGTTACAGAAATATTTGTTGATGATATGATATGCCTGGATGTTTGTAATATTCAGTAATGCTATTGAACTATGATTGAATTTCAGTAATATTTTAAAGTAAGTGTGATATTTAAAGTCTACTAAGAGAACTTAATGTTTGGCAGATTCTGAGGGCAGTTAAACTCAGTGGCATGCTATCTTGGCTCAATTCTATTTTGTTTCTCTCCTTTCTAACTGTGGAAACTTGATAAATTAGTGAGCCTAAGTGTTAGTTTCTTCAGAAATAAAGTGGGGACATAGTATTTAACTCATAGTACTGTCATTGGGTTGAATATGTACTTATATTGAAAGCCATCATATATCAGTAATAAAAACATTTCTGATTCATGTGGTAAGAATATGATTAAGAAACACATGTATAATAGTTTTTAGTTTATAAAAGTTTTACAAATATCATAAGTGTTACCTAACTAGTACAATCCCCATTTAAAGAAAGAAAATTGACCAAAGCAAAGACAGAAAGGAGAAGAACTTATCAATCTATGAAGGAATCTAGAATTATTTCACTTCATTTTTATAAGTTCTTGAATATGAAAATATATAATGATGCAGAAAAAATAAATCAACTTCATGAGTGATACATAATCTTCACCACCATTTCACTGAATAATATAATTGTTGAAAAAATTGGTATAGACTATTCTGGTTTTATATTGTATAATGCAAGGATATTCTTACCTGCTGGGCCTCTCCAGGCTTCTGTCTGTAGAGGACTGATATATGGAGGCCTGTTAAGACAGAATAATAGCTCCATGAAAATTATTACAATAACAGATTTTATTTGTCTATCAATATTAAATTAGGTATTCTGAAAGGAGTATTGTAATTATTGAAATTGGAAGTACCATTTATTATGATTACAAAAATGTCTTCCCAAAGAGAAAAATATCAGACAACCTGACTTCCACCTCTTTCCTGTCTACTTTCTCTGATGTACTATATTGCATTACTCTGTGTAATTTAAATTATCTACGACCCAAGCATTAATTTCATGGGGAGAAAATAAAAATCAGTAATGTTTCCTCAGGTATAACAAATTGAATAAAGAGATGAAGTTACTCCACAGCATTAGCTTCGGAATCTTGTCTATTGACCAATTGTAAGAAATTTCTTACATTAAGGAAGGGTTTGATTTTTAAAAAAATATTTGCAGTCATACTTCAGTCCTTATAAAACATAACTCTTATTTATGATTTTCTTTTCTCATTGCCAAGTGTTATCTTTAAAATATAACACATAAACAGAACTTGAGATAACTTATCTTTGTCAATGGACATAACATTTTAATAAAACCCACAGAATTTCATTTGGAACCAAACTACCTTGGACTTCAATCAGGTACAGATTTATAAATTTCAAATAATGTGAGTTTAGGGTTAGTTTAAAATAAATGATCTGGGCTGGGGATATAGCTCAGCAGTACAGCACCTGCCTGGCAAGCACAAGGTCCTGAGTTCGATTCCCGGTATCAAAAAACAAAAAACAAACAAACGAACAAAAAATCTAAAGAATCAAAATACAGCTTTTAAAAAGTGTACTTTAAACATTTTCCTTTATTCTGAACAGTACACTGCAAAACTAAGCAAAAATAACAGATGGGAAGTTTTCATTTTTCATGTCCATTCACTGGGACAAATGCTAAATTATCTAAAAGGCAGGAAAGGACCAGTATTGAGCTCCTGAGTATTGGAGATGCAGTGCAAGATTCGGATCCATGGCAGTGATAAGATGTCTAGCATGCTTAGGGACAGGTATGATGGCTTTAGATATGGCTTCAGTCACTACTGATGCTCAATTCATCATCCCAGACAAACACTGGTTTGACTAAAAACTGAAAGTCTAGTTTGAAAATGATTGTTTGTATGAAAGTTTAAAAATGCCAGCCAGAAAGGCAATATTTGACAAGTTTTATCCTATCAAATAGAAATATCTTACCAGAGACATTAAGTTTACCTAATGGATATTAAATCTCACTTTACAAATGATTTTTGCAACTCTATTTTCTATTAATTGATAAATTGGTAGCAATTAACTAATGAAAACATTGGTACATGACTTCGCAATTCTTCGTGTAGATCAATCTGTCACGCCTCCTATGTACAGGTCCAAAATCACTTCTACTAACTTAGTATTTTCATTTAATTCTATTTTACTCAATAAGAATGGAATCTTATCCAGCAATAAACAAAACATATCTCAGCATGATAATATCCCCTTTTCTTTTAGATAGAATACTTAGAATCCTAGGTTCTCGATAAATATAAAATAAGAAAAAATACAATGTGCTATTCTGCTAAGCTTACATGGTTGTTTTAAACTATCGAACTCTTAACTGGATACCAGAAAGATAGAAAAACAGATAGTAGAAAAGAAAGCACACAGTAAAAAAAAACAGATTACAATTTAGAAATCGTTAGTTCTATATATTTGTAGAAGAGCAGCACTTAAGAGTCTCAGAGCATTGCTATCCGTGTGCGTCATGGATTTCTTCGGGCACCCTAACACACAGGGATCACAGAAAGGGACAAATTCAGAACAGTCTTGGAACATCCCAGACATCAGAAATTTTGAACTGCCAGATTATGATGCGCCTAAACAATATGACATGAAGCAGTGTTAAGAACTGACAAATTAATGGTATTTTAAAGTTAGTCAAGAAACTACAACTATTCTTTCTTGTACTGGTTTTCACATCCAAAATAAGCTAATGCCAGTTTTTGAATTTATACTGAAAGGAAGCTCAGTATTAACAGTAAAAAGTATAGATTGATAACTAAGAAAAATAGTTGTACAATAATTATAAGAATGACATCCATTTTGAACTGGAAATTGTCCCCAGGAATTGCAAATGAGTTCTAACAACCCATCTTACCTATCATGATCCCACAAGTATTTACATATTATTATTATTTTAAGATACCTACAAGATCATTAGAATTATGCATAGATACTGAATCTCTTTCTGTTAAGTAATCATGTGATTAAACTTTGCTTAAAAATTCTTAACTATTCTTCATTAATACCAGTTTCTTACTTATATTTATGGACTAAAAAGTATGTTGTTGATGACATATATCAGACACTTGATAAATGGTTATTAAGATAATGTCTAATCAATTACACTCTTACCAGAAACGTTATCAAGTGGTTATTAAAGTCAGAATCCAGTTACTTTTAGGAGTATGTTTTCATATACTCTGAAAAACCATGATCTTAAAACACTAACATAGTTCATATGATATTAAATCATACCACACCCCTCTCAATCCCAACAGGTAATGGTAAATAATTTAACAACTAACAAAATGCTTTTCTGATGTGATTTATTTTTGCCACTACCACGATATTATAGAATGCATAGAATTAAGTCTCTCCTATTTTTGTGCCCAATAATGTGTAATGCTAATTACAAGAACTCTTTTCACATAAATTCAATTGTTAACAAAAAAGTATTAAGTGATTAATTTGTGAAAGGTTTGAGCTCTAAAGACATCTCTTTGAAGGGGTAAAAAGTGTATACAAAAGAAACAGTGCTGAAGTGAAAGTAAGAGATCCGTGTTTTATTTTTTTTGGTTGCCACCTTAATAGGTGATTTTGAACATATTTCTTAAAATTGTTGTACTCTACTTTCCTCAACTAGAAAATGAGTGAGTTGAATATAATGCTTTCTGAAGTTCAAATATTCAATGAGGCTGATTTTGAAAACATACTAGAAACATCTAACCAAAATATCTGACCAAATTTAATTTCAAAATATTTTCTTAGGTTGTTCACATGTTGAAATGATAATATTTCTTTATACATGAAGGTAACATAACATACCGAGCAGACTTGCTTATTTTATTTGATTTTGTTCAGACAATATGCCTGGTTTCAAAACATAAGTCTTGGGAAAAAATGACTGAATTCTACATCTTAAAATGTTAAATGACTGAATTCTGTATTTTAAAATGTTATTCCCTTTAACTTTTTATTTAATATATAAATATTTTATTCACTTCCCTGTTGTAACACACATTTTCATGCTTACTATTTGGGAACTAATTTGAAATTGCAAATAAGCTCTAAAATCTTCAGTATTTCCTGTTGAGACTCTATACTTGCAATTCCAGTGATCACCAGTATGTGTCATACTGCAGCCTATGTTTTCTATTAGTTTTGTTTTTGTAGTTTCACATATTTAATTAAAACTTTTTAACATATACAAGTTATTGATTAAGTGTTGTAGTCACTTAAGACCACAAAACAAGTACTGTGTGAAAATTAGTTTATTTCATTTGCTTCCATCCTAGCTGTTTCTAAGAGCTCTATCTCACAGTAGGCTTCTATGTGGGTGATGGTTGGCAAAATAGTGCCAATTTTGCTTGTGTTTTCCAATGAGTTCTCTATTTGCTTTCCACAATAAACGTTTCTGTTTTTCTTTCCAGGGAGCAAGGTTAAAAAAGCTTTGCCTTTGGATTATTTCTGCGTTTTTCATAATCTTTTAGACTAATTCAGATTTACATCGTCTGGCATGAATATTTCACTCAGGTGATTATCAAAAGCATTCTTAACTAGAGATTTCAAGGGACTTTCATCTCATATGCTAACCATAGTATGTTATAGTGGTCGCATGGATTACATGGTTAGTAACGGCTGTCAAGGGTTAGGGATTGGGAGGTTGTAACATACATGCCAGGTATTTTTCAGACCTGTTCTTGTCTAATCTACAAGTTATAAGTATTTAGGAAGGAAAAAGAAGAGTAAAAATAAATTTTAGGAATATGTGGGATATAAGCATCTGATTATCTAAGAACCAACACCTGTATGCTGTATCTCTAAACATGGTAATAACAAATCTTTGAGAGGCCTAATAGTATTTTACCCAATCCAAATAAAAACAGAGTTAATATACGCACTAAGAGCAATATTTTCGTATGGAAGTTTCATACTGCTGAATAGTAAAGCTACATTGGTCTTTAGTTTTGTTTTGTGTTACTGGAGATTGAATCCAAGGAGTGTGGTGCTTCATCCCCAACCTTTTTTAGTTTTTTATTTTGATACAGAGTCTTGGTAAGTTGCCCAGGTTGGCCTTGAACTTGTGATCCTCCTGTCTCAGCCTCCTAAGTAGCTGGGATTACAGGTGTGTACTATCACACCAGCCTCTCTCTGAGTAGTTTAACTGAATCATTCCTGACTTGGAGTTCAGAAATAAGCAACAACTTTGGTACAACTGATGTCTAGGCAATGATACTGGATAATACAACACAATGATATGAAGATAGATTTCCAGAACTAGCTCAGACACTCTAGGGAATTGGATGGCACAGATGGGCAGATTCACAGTAGCACCTTCCAAGGTAGAAATCTGAAAAAAGAGAATAATTTGTTTTTACCTCATTGGAAACACCAGAAGAGTGATCTTGAACATAGTCCAGAGCCTTTTTAGGAGGCTGGGTGTAGATGCACCACGTAAGCAGAGTGCAGAGATGGAATGGAGAAGAATCAATGGCAGCAAGGAATGGACATGTGGAAAAGGTGACAACAGTTTAACAGTTAGAGACTAAGTGCTGATGGCATCAGATACACATAAAGAGTGACATGAATGGAGCAAAATGGGGTAGCCTAGGAGGAAGAGTGCAATGTTGTAAATATTTTCAAGCACTGGGCAAAAATTGCTAGCGTTCAATTAGTATATTTATAAACTCATTTCTCAAATCAAAATTAGCACTCCTAGTGGTCTTTGGCCACAAAGGTATGCAAGGTCTATTAAAGATACATTAAAGGAGCAAGTGGATAGCATGCTGGTGAGTTTCCACTGTGTGGCTGAAAACGATTATAGAAAATGCTGAAAATTTAGACTCATTACTGAAACTGGTATAGTCCCTGTAAAGTGTCTAATCAATGAAAACAGTATATATAAAATAAGGCTAGAGAATCTTTTCCCTCTGAAGTAAACACATTTATGCTAATACTATGGGACAAGTTAGAAAAAAATGAGAGAAAATATTTTTCCTGTTAGGTAATAGAAATGCTAGAAAAATTATTTGGTTTATATTCATTTACAGTCACATTTGATTAAGTTCAATAAAACATAATGAATCTAACGAATTCTCCTTTGCATTTAAGTGGACGAAAGGGACTACCAAAAGCACCTAGTATGTAATGTGTGTTCAGTGTACAATTATATAAATTCAGATATGATACAGTAAAAGAAACATCATGCTCTCTGGTATCTAATAAAATAGATTACGTGTTGTGTTACGTGATTGGTATGTAATATGAGTTTAAAATTCATAAAACATGTGATTGACATGCATCCAAGGCATTACTGTTGGTAGCTACAATTCCTAAATAAAACTCGAATTATTAAAGGAGGTTGTTATTTGACGCTTGAGTTAACTCTTCATCCCCACTAATTTCCATAGGGCCCAACAGGGGGCTTCCTCTGATGGGGGTTTAGGATCAGAGACACAGTGGTGGCTTTCAAGCCAAATCAAGGTCACAGGGTTTCTTAATGTTTTCCTTTCTTTATATTTCTATTGGTAATATTCTGGCAGCATATTACAGCATATAGTTGTGGAAACTGCCCAGAGGATTTTTTTTTTTTTTTAACAGGCCTGGGTTTAACTTCTGACTCTGCCTTTTACTGTTTTGAGCAGATTCTTGGATTTCTTCTTACCGGAGGGGCCTCAGGAGGAACCACAGAGTTAATGAGTACAGAACCAGCCCTCTCCAGGGGCTTGGTGATTTCTCAGCAAATGAGAGCTCCAGTAATAATGATTATTATTGTAAGTGCCAAGGTGCTCTTGTTTGAACTTAACCAAAATGAACTGTAAACAAATCGTCTATTAAGCTAAACGATTGCCTAAATATTTCAGAGTAGAAACTACCTCAACATAGCAAATTTGCAATTCATTATATATAAAGCAATCCTAATGCATGATTTGGAAGTAAAAAGCATATAGAAGTGTCCGAGCACATTAAAAGCATTTGGTACGGAGGTGAATATGGCCGAGCCATACCACATCTCGGTATGCATCATGCATTCAACTTTGGTTCTCTAAATGACACCTCTCTCCTCTGATCATAATAGTTCTGTTTTATAAATCAAACAACATTCCCCTATTTGTTTTATAGTAGTAGTCTAGCCTCACTTACCGGGCGTCCAAACTCCAGTTCTGAAAAGAATTTATACCAGGGCTCATTTTCTAAATCTATGTCATCTGGATTTATGCGATCAGTCTAGAGCAGACGTGAAGGAAAAGGGAAGGAAAAGGCACACTGAGCGAAGTGAGGGAAACGCTGTGTGGTATGAAAAACGCGCGCGCATCCACACGCAAACATGCATGACTCATCCAACAAACCTCAGCAGGAGAGAACGGAGGAGGTAAAGTAAAACACGTACAATTAGGATATGAAGATGAGCGTCAATGGCAACGCGATCCCTACTTATTTTCTCTGTCCACCATTTCTAATGCTCTCCCTAACGCATGGGAAACTCGCAATGGCAGGGACAAGGGCCATCGACAGCATGGCAGTTATTAAAATAGGTTCGACCAAGGCACGGGGCAGGGGCCTCTTCTGGGGTGTCCCTCCATCGTCCCTGTCCTCAGCGGTGACTAGTAGTCCCAGCACTTGGGTCAGCAGCGGCAGACAATTCCCTGGGGATCAGGCACTTGGAGGGCCTGGGGCAGGGCTGGGGCTGGGAAAAGTTGAAAGAGCTCGGAGGAGGCGCAGCGTGGAGCGCAAGGCGCTGGGAAGTGTCGGGGCCAGGTGACGAGCCAAGGGCGCAGGGAGGCGCTGCGTGGCCAGCCTCTGACTGCGCCTGCTTAGCCGCCGGGGGACTAGGGCGACCCGAGCTTCCCGACGGCGTTAGACGAGTTGAAAGAGGGAGCTCACCCGGACGGGAGAGGGAGCCGGGGCGCCCGGGCGCGCGGCGGGGACGCCACTCCGGGGCGGAGGGGAGGGACTGCGCGCGGCTTCTCCGTGCGGCGCGGAGGAGACAGGCTTCGGGCCGGCTGCCGTCGGCACGGGCGTCGGTGTTGTTGGGAGGGGGGGCTGTAAGAAAGAGGGGTGAAGCAGACACTGATTCATTACGTAGGGGCTCCTGATGGAACCGAGAGGACCCCGGCCAACAGTGCACCGTGCCCTGGATTGGGCCAGCGGCGGGGAAACCTCAGGAGGCCGCAGTGGCCCGGAGTGGGGTGGGGGGCAGGTACCGCAGGGGCGGTGACCCCTGCAAAGATGTGAAGGTCGGGAGTCTGCGGAAAGCGAAGATTGATCGCGTTTTATGGGACACACCCAGGTTCGCTTTGCTCCTGTCTACGGAGCTAGAGGAAGGGGCCGGGAGAGGCAGGTTTTCACAGTGTGCTGCGGATGGCGGGGGCAAGAGAGGGAGTGGGGGTAAGATCGCATCTGGGTTTCCTCGACATTCTCATTTAGAGAAAAAGCCAGTTTTTGTAATTGACTTGCTCCCCTCTAGTGGTTTCTGAACATTGTCTTTAAGATGGAAAAACTAGGAGTGTTAAACAGTTTGAGAAAATTCATACAATTACCTTATAGAAAACAGACACGGAGTGTTTACTTAACCCGCCGATGTACCCTTAATGTTTTCAAATAATACATGCCTGATTGGATGGACTTAGGCTGTAGATTTTGTATTAAAACTGGGTATTTAAAGTACTACATGAGTGTAGTGTTACTACTTCTTTATAATTATCAAATAACACTAATAAACTGTGGTACAGTTGGACAGTGCAGAATAGTAAGTCAGAAAAAATTCTAAAAAATTACTTGATTTCCTAATAGCCAGAAGAGCTTTGATACCCAGGACTTACCCCAGGAAGGCTCCTAAGCACTCACTGCTTCAGAGTAATTTTCTTACAGTTCTTTCTTAGGGGAGCTCAAGGACTTTCACTGAGTAGCTACAACTTAGTTCTGCAAGAAACGCTCTATTACTTGGGTAATGTTAGGAGCTTTGAAATATTCCATTTTCCCATAAAGGCCACTATCTTGACATTAGAGAGACATTAGAGAGAATTTTCCAGTAGCTTTGTTCTGTTCAGAGGGGCATAGTATTTCTTCCACAGGAAACTAAACTCTTATTCCTTCAAAGTTCATAGTCCTAGTGTTTTATCAACTTGTTGCACTTACTAAAGTTTTGTTAAGAATGTCATTTACGTTGAATAATAAATTATACCTAACTTGTATTTAGTGATGTGGTTTTGTTTTAACATTTTTAAATAAAAGGCTGTGGCAGTAGCTATGTACAATAATAGAAAAGTTTGAGAGATCATAACAAAATAGTGCAAGGGCCTATGTTGCACAGTGTATGTACCAGTGATAATTATGAAGGCTGTGTAGTAACGCTGGCAAGTATTTGTGATGGGATGCCAGGCAATAAAGACAATATAAGCACGTATTTGTACAGTAGCTATGATGGCGTCCCACGGCTGGTATCTGGATGAACACAGTAAAGAAATGCACACATAGAAGACCACGATGGTGTTCCGGTATTGATAGCGTTTGGTTTTTCTTTCATTTAAGTATTATTTTGATTTGTTGTTACAATGCTATTTTTTTATAATACATAAAAATCAAAAAGAATTTTTATGTATGGGAAAATGCTACAAAAAATTGAAATATTTTCATTACTTTACCAATATTATTACTGGCGTACATTTTAGAAGTCATGGTGAATTTAGTAAAAAGAAATTATTCTAGTAACTAATTTGCTATTTTCTGTTTAAAATTTGTTTCAGTTATTGAATTCAGAAGTATTAAGTAAGATTTTGCTATTACTAGGAGAGGGGAGGAAAGGGAAAGGGAATAATGGAATTAAAAATAAGCAAGATACGTTAAATGCATGTATCAATTTTCCAAAACAAACCTCATCATTCTGTATTACTAACATATTTTAATTTAAAAATAGATCTTGGCACTACTAAAATATATTTTCTTCAGTTATTATTCAGATCATTTCTGATGCAGCATGTAATTATTTCATGGACTACTTTTGCTAGAGCGGATTTTTCAGGAAAATTGACATTAGAGAGAATTTTCCAGTAGCTTTGTTCTGTTCAGAGGGGCATAGTATTTCTTCCACAGGAAACTAAATTCTTATTCCTTCAAAGTTCATAGTTTCTAGTGTTATGTAGTTAGTGATTATTGACTCTTGATTTTATAATTTTTGCTTTCAAGTATAATATTTTGTTTTGGTAAGAGAGGATAGAAACTTCTCTTAGGGGTAACAAGTTTGCTTAAAAACATGAACAGTAGAGGGCAGCAAATTTAGTAAACAAGTATATTAATTAGCCATTATAATTTCATTTTGACTTCCACCTTAAGAAAACAAGTAACAAATAGATAAACTAAGTTCTGATTTTAAAAAAATATATTTCTGTGATAGAATATAGGAAAGGGAGAAAAGCATATATATTATTCTGCTTCATGTCTTATAATGGCAACTTCCCATTAATTATGATTTTACCTAATAAAAATTCAACTTCTAGTTACAGTGGGTAACTATCTAGAATCCATTCCAGTAGAAATAACACCCAAAACATTACCTGGCAATCATTAGTAACTTTAGAGCATAATGAATGGCACAGAGTTCAGCAGAGCCTTTATGTTAAAGAAAGGGTAAGTGGCAGAAACAGAATTTTGTCTTTGCTGCGTTTGACCTATTAGATCCCTTCAGTTATGCGACAATTAATATATTAGCAACCCAGAGCCACTGCTAAAGCACACAGAAATCTCACAGCAGTCAGTGACACATGTGCAGATGGTCAGCCAACAGAAACGTATGCACACTAATCATCTTACTAATTCAGTGCTCCCCGGAGTAACACAGAAATCCATTTGAATTCGGTATGAATGTTACCACTCAGGAATCCGTTTAGGAAGTATTATACGCTTTACTCTAATTGCTTATAAAAGACAAAAGGGCAGAATTATTGTATGTCTTTGCAATCCTGTTTTCCTTGACTTTTCTTTTTTAAAAACTCAGTAAACCGGGCCGGTGAGATGGCTCAGCGGCGTGCGCGCCTGCCTGGCAAGCGCCAGGGCCCGAGTTCGACTCCCGGCTCCCACATAGGTAAAAAGGGCCGGTGATATTGCTCAGCAGCAGGGGTGCCTGCTGGCGCACGAGGTCCTGAGGTCGACCCCTGGTACCCACACACACACACAAAAAAAAAAAAAACCTCAGTAAACCTCTGTTTAACATTAGCGTCACATCACCAGTGCAAAAAAAAAAAAATGTTTAAGAAAAGCTAAAACTACAAATCACACATGTTCCTTATTGAAAAACTACCAAAGGTGAATAATTTTAAAGTTTTTATATTTTCCACAATTTAAAAACTTTTAGTTGCTTTTGTAATTATAGAAACTCCAGGGCTGGTGATATAGCTCAGTGGCATAAGCACCTGCCTGGCAAGTGTGAGGTCCTGAGTTCGGTTCCTGGTACCCACGTAAAGGAAAAAAAAGAAATTCCATTGTTATCGGTCTTCTGTTTCTATATGTTATTCCAAACAAAAAGTGCTTGAACATTTATATGTTCATTAGCTTCTATGCTTCAATGAATTGGCTGCTATATTTTATATTTATATATTTATTGTGGCTCCACAATAAATACTAAGCACATTGTTAGTTGGGATAATTCTTTATGGTTCACAGCATTAGATCCAACTCCCCAAATGTTTATAGCTTTAACTCTGAATGGCTATTTTTGTTGATAAAGAAGCTTATGTCCTTTTTTGGTTTAAATTGCTTTTCAACTCTGCACAATGCTTTCAATGCTATTTCTGCTTTTATTGTTATGTGTAGGTTTACTTATTATAGGGAAAGGTAACATCTTTGTATCATATTTTATTTTATCAAGCATAAAGTGCTCCTAAACAAATGTTTTCTTAAAATTAAAAATATTTGACATGACTCATCTGGAAGCATATCCAATTTAGATGATATAAAAAGTTTTCATATAATCCCACTAGGGAGTTTGTCTGATTGTCTCATGGAATAAATGAATTGTGGAAATACGGTTTTGATTTGTGGATCAAGTCAGTTAAAGAAAAATCCCTGGTGTTTCCAAAGTCCTTTTCAAGAACAAAGTTAGGCCCATTTAGTCAACATTTCTAAATTTATAGTCAAATGAATATTTATGAGCTTCCAAAAGTGCATCTACTTTTGCTTTCCTGTTAAAGAACATAAATGTATATGTCATTGGTTCCTGAGGAAGAAGGAGATCTTTTTGCCAAGGTCTGGGGTGGACTTTTGTTCACATGGTATGTATCTATTGCCTTCTTCACCTCCTTTGTATCCCAGGGAATCATATAAGTTAGTGCCACAGTTACCAATAACAGTGTGTCAACGGCCTCCTACTTGCCTTGATGGAGACTCACTGGGTCTTTTGTCACTAGAAATGTACAGACTTCATAAATAACAGAAAAAAGATTCAGTCTCTCATCAGTTTTGTCTTTTTTTTTTTTATATGTGGGTACCAGGAGTCAAACTCAGGACCTCATGCTTGCCAGGCAGGCGCTTATGCCACTGAGCTATATCACTGGCCCCTCTCATCAGTTTAATCCACTAACTACAAGGGTAAAACCTGTGTTCATTCTTTGCCTCACTTAGTGCATATCCATTGGGCTCCTAAAATATGCCATGCATTACGGTATGTGTTGGGGATACCATGCTTCACCACGCATGGGCCTGCCTTCAAGAAGCTTAAAAATCTAGTGAGGGACACAGAGATGTAAGCAGGCCATTGCAGTTCAGTGTGGTAAGGGAGACTGAGGTACAGCAGGGAGAGCTTTACACCTAGTATTGAGGAGGGACAACCTCCTGCCCTGAGACCTGAAGGATGAGAGGAAATTTTCATGTGAAGGGAGTGGTGGGGAAGAAAGCTTTCCTGCCAGAGGGACTGGGCTATGGAAGGTTCAGCAAGGAAGGGGTTGCAAGCTCTCTGTGTGGCTGGCACATACATAGTGAGGGAAGGAGGGCAGGCAGAAGAGAGCTGCGGCTGGAGAGCCTAGCTGAGGCCAAATGCCACATTTTTGTAAATTATGCTAAAGCATTTGGATTTTGCTCTAGGGATAATGGAGAGCCAGGAGAAAATTTCGAGCTCAAGGCTTTATAAAGATTTTCTGAAGATGGCTTTAGCTGTGGTGTGGACTAGGTCAGAGAATTAGCAAAATGGATCAGGTAACTGTCACTGTAATCCAGGCAATGGACTATTATTGTCCTGAGGAGAGACATGGTACTGGCATTTCTCCTTGAGTGTGGGATTTTGAGTTCACTGAAGAGAGGGGTCTCTAAGATGATACCTAGGAAAGCTGGAACAATAGTGGGGTTCTCTAGTAATTCAAAATAGCAACTCAGAGTTACATAACTGTTGCAAATAATTTTCAAAGTTGAAAAATGAAAGGGGAAAAGGGATGCTCCCAATCTTGGCATAAGAAGGAAGGAGGGTGTGCTGAAATCCCTAAGTGTTGTCTATTGACTGTCACCTCAGTATCATTTAGCAAGCCTGCTCTGCCTCCTCTGTATTTTGTGTTCAAGACACTGAGATTTTTCTATAAACTACATTAATACATAGCAAGTCTCTGTAACACTGCTGCCCTCTTAACCTTTTGATTTTTTTTCCTGATTTATACCAATTAGGATGAATTCAGAGTTGATTAAAGAAAGGTAATAGATTAGTCCTATCATAAAAAAGCCTGGTCAAAATGATACACATGACTTGGTCAAATCACTTTGCATAAGCCTGGCTCTCAGCAAAACTGTTTAGAAGGGATAGAAATTTGGGTTCTTTCAATTTTTCCATAAGATATTTGTTCTTGTTCCCTTCCAAGTTTCTTTCTTTAAAAAAAAAACATGCAAAACAATTTCAATAATCAAGAAAAAGTTATAATTGTTTTACAACCTTTAAAATTTTCCATGAAATACTAGAAACCTTCTTATTTTCAGCTATAATCATATAAGGAAAATTAAAACAGCAAAACTAATATTTGTGCAAAGTACATTAATTTAAAACACCAGATGCTGGCAACCTGTTTTATTTCTTTTTATAAAATATGCCATGGGTAGTTTGAGTATTACTTGCCTTCTCATCGTATAACTTACTATACGTCCTTGCAAGTTTCCCAGGTTCCTGTTACTTATCTTTTCTTCTGGCTGAAGAGACTTACACATACCTGAATCTCTGTCAACACCATGGTTTCGGACCTTTCTATGTTTTTAAGACCAGTTCGATAGATTAGTCTTGTGTCCTAATTACTCAGGGCCCAGGTTTCTGGTACATTAAATCAAATACATTAAATTTATTATAAATAAGATACTAAATAAACTAATTTATACTGTAAAATAACCAAATAAACTAAGGTGACAATGACTTCCAGTTAATATTTCCTACCCAGATAACTTGATACAGTAGCGACCAAGCGTGCCATGCATGAATATGCCGAAGCTCAACCCCTAGCTCCTTACCCACCAGTAATGCAACCCTGGGGCAAAGTTAGTTAATGTATACTTTACTCTTTTCATTTATAAAATGAGAATACCATGTGTATATGTTGTGAGGTTACTGGGAGCATTACATGAGATAAATTACTAATTACAGAGCTGGTACATAAAGTACTTAGTAAAGATTTATAACTACTGTTATCATTTATTATTTCTATTTTAAAACAAGAGCATTCAAAGATTTCACCCAAAGACTCGAGTAATGTAGGAATTTCAGTCGTAATGATAGGACCATGAATGAGCTCTAGAGGGGACACAGGGTGGATTCCTGAGATGCACCTCCATTTTAGCCATTTAAGAAGTTGCTTACTTGAGGGACTGTGTATCTAGTCACATAGTTACATAAAATGATGAACTTGAAGTTCCTCAAGGTAGAGATTGCATCTTGTTCCCCACTGTGTCCTCAGCACACAACATAAAGCGGGGCACATAATTGGTTGATTGCCTAACCAATTTTGTTGAATGAGTAAATAACAGAAGTATCCTGATGGGGAAACTTCTAAAATCAATCCTGTTTCCTGACACCACAGCTACAAAAGCATTCCAGTATAATTACAATATTTGTCATCCTAAGAGTCACTGGTAAATTATTAGAATGATCATTAAAGTTTTCTCATTTACATTTAAATACAAGATTCATTATTTTTGCCTTTTAAATTTTATGCAGTGGTGACATTGTGGTCCAATAAATTCTTACCCTGGAAATATTCAAAGTAGTTTAGTATAACCCATTTTCAGTCATATAACCCAATAAATGGGTTATTAGTTTGTAATGGAGTCTCAAATCTGTGATGTCCCTTTTTTATTCAGTTTTTTTGTTGAAGTTCTATTATTCTAAAAAAAGTTAGTTATTTGAAGAAAGAAAAAGAAGACCTAGATAAATACCATGTTGAAATTATGTGATTATAAGGATTTAGAACATGTTTCTCAAGAACACAACCACAAATGCAGGGTTCAAAACTGAAATCAAGGACACTCGTATTGGGTGTGGTGGGGCAAGGGTTTCCAATTCAGTTTCACCACTGGCCTTGCATTCTATATAACAGTGTGATTTCTTGGAAACTATTGAGGGAGCTAACAAAGAAAACTTTCTTTTTCCTATTCACTGATTCTAAAATTCTTTTAAGGCAAAGACACAAGTAAATTGCTATTAACATAAAATGTTTTTCCAAAAGCAGGCTGGAGAGGCAGAGGAAGTGCAGAGTTTTAAAGAGATTTTGGGGGCACTGGGCTCTGAGGAGAAGCAGAGGGCACAGAAAAGAATGCGGAGATCAAAAATGAAAGGAAGAGCCTATGTGTGAACTTGTATTTAGAGGAGGCAAGCAGTTTTTTTCAAGTTTATATGTCTTTTTGTTTGTATATAATTAAATGATTAGAAAAATAATGCAGAGTAAAATATAATCTTGATCCATTAGAATGACAATCAGGAAACTTGAGGCTTGCTAACCTGATAAAGATTTAATGAGGACCAATTAAATAATTTGTTATAAAAAAGAGTATTTGGACAATTTCTCCTTAAGTGAAAGAAATATTAAGAATACAATATGGGAGCCAAAGGATGTATCTGGGTTTATATATATTGGGGAGATTAATAATTTTTCTCATTAGCAATCTAGAATAGCAATTGAGTGGCGCATTTATGGGTGTTTCTTTAAAGTTAAACTTAGGTTCACAATCAGGTAGAGCTGTAGTTACATGTTAATATGAATCCTGCACATACGCACATATATATGTGATTATTAAAGCGAATCTTTCAATTCTGAGATAAAATGCACAAATCATACACAAAATAAACATCATTTCTAAATAATGCTAAAGAAATAAATTACTTTTATGACAAAAATTGCTAAGTGACATGAAGTTTAGGTTCTTTTGGGAACCCTGAAACACAAGTGAGCGAGCCCTGGGATCAATGACAAGCACTTACTGGTCTTTCGTGTTGCAGAATTGATGATTTCCCAGGCTCGTATTCAAAAATACTCCTTGGCTCAGACCGAAATTTTCTGGTATCCACTTTTCTGTCTGGAGGATCCCAGTCATGCCTAGAAATAAACAGCAAACCACACATTAAACTAGTCCTGTATCCTTCAAGTGGCTGCATAATACCACTCACTCTTTGTTTTCAAATTAATTTTGGCATAGATTTAAAAACAATCTCTCAGGATAGAAAATTAGTCTATGAAAAATACCACATTTATGTTTTGCTTTATATAAATAACTCAGGTAAAGCAATTTATCTTATTTCATATTATATTTTTCTCTATTTTTTCATGCATCTATCTACTGCTGGCTCAAAAACTGACATGATTTTGTCTGTAGACAAGCAGACAGTGACTGTAAGTCCCTATGTCACTAATTCAGCTGCATCTGTTTGAGTTTACAATGAATAGCAGTGTGCTCCCTGAAGCTGTGAGAGTTTAACCTACCACACTCCGTGACCTGGCTTCCTTGATCCAAAGAGACAAGGAGTAATTCACACATCATGTTTGATCTTATTTCCTGTAAGTAGCATCAGAGTTTGTCTGCAAGATGTGCAACAATGTCACTTGAGCTGAAATACACAGGGACAAGCCGAGTGCCACTGGACGGCCCCGTTAGTGTTAGCCTTGAAAAACCAGAGTCCAACATCTATCCCACTGGAGTCTTTTCTTTTTCCTCAACTAGTAGCATTCAGAGGTGGTTACGACTTCACAAGTAATGCTTCGAAGGAGGACTTAGCAAGTCCAGCTTTTCCAGGAAGCTAGGACTAAAATGGAAGGCTTTTGTTGGAAAAGGATGAAGGGCTGATTGATTATAGATTTATTTTTTTAGGAAGATGGATTTTCTGAGTTTGGATTGGGGAAATTCTAATTCCATACAATGGAGTGAAATTCTAATTCCAGCACGTGTTGAAAACAAGTATTCTAAGAGACAGAATCAGGGAAGTTCTAATCAATATAGTTTCCTACTATATTGATGAGTAATGTTCAGCAGACTCCTTCAAGTTTTTCAGTCTGATTTCTGTGTAATAAAATTGTGTCTATTTTCCCTTCAGAGGACTCTGTAAGGGGCCAGCATATTTCTTTATGAGAGATTTATATTTTACTAACATATAGAACAAATAATACATTTAATTCTCAGTTAATTTTGGTTCTTTTTGATAGTAAAGATATTATTTTGTGACTAGACAGTTATTCCTCAGTTTCACACATAATTGATCATGATATTGACAACAAAATGAGAAATCCTTCAAACATAGTATGTGTCCATTTTTGCAGTATCCTTTACTCTACCTGTTCACTAATTTCTCATAACTTTAAAATGGGGTATTGAATGTAATTTTTAGGAATAAGTATAATAGATAATGCACAACAGTACTAACAAATACTAATTTTTATATCTTTATTTATTAGTTATCAGTGGAGGTAGAGTACGCTTGGATTTAAGCAGAGCTGGGTTTGAATCCTGGCTTAGACAAAATAGCTGTACGAATGGGGAAAATTACAACAATTTCCTTAACTAGTTTTCTTCTCTCTGTAGTACAGCATATCTCATTGGGATGATCTTAGAGGTAATTGATGTAATATAGGAAAAGTGCTTAGCATGGTGCTTGGATTGTAGTGCACTCTCGATAAAGATTGCCTATAACTGGAAATATTCGTCACCATCCTAATAGAATGACACAATAGGAAATGTGTTCATAATTTTTTATTTGAGTGTGAATAGTTTGTATAAAAATGTTTCAGTGGAAAAGTGAAAATTGGAATCAGCTCTAAGAGCTGGTAGAAATGAGTCATGGATAGACACTCATTAAGACCTGATTTAGGATTTGTGAATAACTTTCCCTGGTTTTAAAAAGATGCTTTATTAATACACTTAATATTTTAAATCTCAGGGAACTGAAGATTAACTTTACAGTATGTAACCTATTTATAACAAAGGAAGTCTATTTCAATTATTTATTTTTATTTCTTGTATGCACTTATTGATCAAAAAGTAGATGTGCATATGCAGTCTGATGGAAAAAATACAGTGAATGCTTACAACTTTAAAAAAGTTATTACAGTGTAAAGATACATTGCCATTAATACCCTTCTGGATACTCCCTCTTGCTTCAAACACACTGATCCCATCACTTTTGCTACCCTCTGAAGCAGTTCTGAAAGTAACGTTTTTACAAGCCTGCCTTCCTGTCTGATGGCGCTCGACAGCATCATTCACTGTGTTTTCGCTCACACCGCAAAGTCACACATGGAAGAGGACGTCAGAACTGCTTCAGACCGTGGAAGGAACGATGGGATACGTGCATTGAAAGTGAGAGGCAGTATTTTTAGGGGAATTAATGGCCATGTGCCTTTCACTATAAGAAAATTTTAAAATTTAAACAATCACCAAATATTTTCATTATGTTACTTTGAGTTCAATTTAGGGCACTGTGATGGCATGACCCCACACTGTGACAGTATTCGCTACCATCACAGTAGAGGAAGTCAATAAATATATGTATGGACTAAAAGCATTGTGCATACATTCTATTAGCGCTGACTCTTCCACTGAACACTATGTGGCTTTATTTTTACCCCGCGTGAACTCTAGGCCACGTTGGAGGAGAATTCCTTACTTTTCTGTTGAAGATCGATCTCTTGGTCTTGGGGGAATATGTGGGGGAGGCACAGGGGAGGACGCTTCCTTAAAGACATCAGTGCCATTGTCAGAGTGGCTCTTGGAAAGAGGCCTGTAGGTCTGGGTCTTTGCAGCAGGGTGTGACTGAGCACTGTAGGGTGCGTTGTACAGACCTATTGAGGTGAAAAAAAAAAAAAAGAAGCAAATAATATTTTAAAAGTGCATTAAGTTGTCTGTGTCACTCAAAATACCCAGTGATTTTGCCAAAATTATTATCAGTAAGCATATTCATTCATATTGCATACATTAGCAGGCATACTGTTTAGTAATTTATTAAGAATATCAATTTATTAATCTTTATTTATGAATTAACTATTAATTTATTCTACACACAAGCATGAATTACAGTAAATCATCATTAATTATTTTGGAATTAGTATCAATTCAAACCGTTAGTAAGAATAAACTTACAGGAATTCAGCCAGTTTTTTCCTGGATTATGAGACGCTGGATTGGTCAGAGAAGATATTACGGAACCGATGGCCAAAAGGATTAATTTGGTTGGATGGAAGAGATTAGCAGGGATAGCATAGAGAAGGAAAAGGCAAAAAACAAGACATAAAAGTAGTAGGGTGTTGGGTTAATAGAAAGGGAAGAGACTAAAACTTGTAGGGCTCTGCACAGTAATATGTAAATGACTATCATTTTACTTCATTATTGAAAAAAGTATTAAAATTCTGAATTTTCCTCAACTTGCAACTTTTGTGCTATGTCTATGTGTGTTCATCTGCACCTGAAGGTCCATGCAAATTTCCACGACAAATGAAAAGAAACAATGTCTTTGCTTATCGTTTTTGCCTCAATTCTACAGTCAGACTTTAGCTTTTGAGTTAAGGAGGTCAATTTGGTGTACCTGTGACCATTAGGGAACGTGGAAGGGAATATCTTAATGGATATTACAGAGCCAGGACCTGAAACCAGAGGTGTAATAGCTTGATAGGATTATTTTACTCACTTTTCCTCTATTTGACTTTTGAGACAAGTAATAAAATCCCTAACAGTTAGAGGGCCCAAGTTCAAGTGTCACGGAGGAATAGCATCATGCCATTCAGCTGCCAGGCTGGCCAGAGGATCCCAATATTAGGGCTTAGCTGATGAAGCGGCGACTGCAGTAGTCCTAGGCTGAGGCTAGCCAGTAGAAGGAGGCCCTGAGTGAACCGCCACCCCCCATTTAGGCTAAAGCAACAAAGGGGAACATTTTTCAGGGATCCTTTGCTCCAGCCCTAAGACCACTGCATAACATACTAATACCCTCAAATATAAGTGGAAATGCCCAGGATTGAAATTATTAAATTATGCTCATTTGTGATTTTGAATCAGAAAAGTTGCCCAGCCTAATGATATTTAAAAAATCTTCCATTAAATGGCTGCATATGCAAGCAAAAGCCTGGACAAGGTCACGAAACACTTTGATTGACTTGTTTTGGGGAAATGTATCTGAAAGATCTTACGCAATCACTCTCTGCTGATAACAGAAGATGATTATCTTATTTTGTACTGGGGTCACAGTATGTTCCTTTACACTGTCCTTCACACTTTGGTTAAACATTCCTGAAGCTGAGAATAAACTAACAGTGGGAAGGGAGGAGATAAAACAGTATCAGTTCTCATTCCATGAGAAAGGATCAACCTTTTTGTTATGCATACTCTGAGAAAAGATAGAAAGCATCCTCCTAATTATAGGAACTGACGACATATGGTGAAACAAAGGGGTAAAACAAGAAATTGTGTAGTTCTTCCCAACATTGCCAAGCATAAAATAGTCATTGCAAGCAAGGAAACCATCCTACCTGCATTATATGTGTAAGGAGTGTTATACATGTCTGTGTCATCATCTAGAAAATGAAACATAAATATGGTAATACAGATTCTGTGACTGTATCACAAGATAGCAAAACTTCAGAGAAACAACAGAAATTTGCTAGAAGAAGCAATGCATTTTTCCTAGTTCATAATACCACTTTCTATTTCCAAATACTGCTTTTTGCTGGGCCTCCACAGACTGACTGTTGTTGTCTTGCTGCTTGCTTTCTTCATAGCATGCAAAGTCAGGCCCTCGTCCTCATTTGCCCAGGCGGGCATCTCTTTTGGGTCATGATTTTCCTTTAGCAGGTGCTTTAAAGATCTTCGGACGATTGCACTGAGCAGACTCAGCCAGACCTACCCGTACTCACCGTCTTAGTAAGGAGCAGACAGGGTAGACAGAGGAGCAAGGAGTCTGTTGAAGCAGACAACACACTAGTATAGGCGTGGATAGGAAAGGACAGAGGGGTAGGACTAGAGCACCTGGCAGTCCTCCAAGGGCACTTCCTACGAGGCAGTGTGAGGCCCGGCAGAGGCACAGATCTGTGACTTGAGGGGAGATGTAAGGAGCATAAAGGGATATGGATAAGAACTGGGTGGGGGGATGAAGTTTGTTAGGGGTCTTGACATTTTTGTGTGAACAAGATCTATATGAAAGAGGCATAAGGGCCGGTGAGATGGCTCAGCGGCGTAAGCGCCTGCCTTGCAAGCGCGAGGGCCCGAGTTCGACTCCCGGAACCCACATACGAAAAAAGGGGCCGGTGATATCGCTCAGTAGCACGGGCGCCTGCTGGCATGCGAGGTCCTGAGGTCAACCCCCGGTACCCACAAAAAAAAAAAAAAAAAGAAAGAGGCATAAGCATCGTCCCACAAAGACCTGGTCAGAAAGCAGAACGATATACACACCTGGCTTGTGCACCATGTGAATCTGCTTGAACATTGTCTTGTACCAGTCCTTAGGCCGGTCAACCGTCTGCAAAAGAGAATGTCCAAAAGTTACCGAACTGATTTAGGTCATCATTGCTCTTCAATGTTTTCACGGCTTATATTTAATTTTTTTAATAGCAGATTCTTTCAGTGATAAAATTTCCAGTTTCTGTGCTATTATTTGATGGCAATTTTAGTAATTTATCCAGTTACATGTGCACATATAAATATAAATATAAATATAAATATAAATATAAATGTATTACCCCATGTTTGAGTTTAGGCTGAATTAAAACATTTGATGTTATGGTTTTACTTGTGAAAATTATAGCTGTGGACTAGGTAATAGATATTAGCACATATACATTTATGTAAAATTCCCTGAATAAAAGTTATTATTGCAAAGATTTGCTTAATTTTTTTTGGTGATTATAATTATTCTTAAAACTTTTATTGAGTGTTCTATCAAGACATTATTTAAGTAGGGAATTTTTTTTACTCAAACTACATTTTGATCAGCTTAGGTTAAGAGAAATAAATTTGATATACACTGGTGCTAAAATATCGAATATAGTAGAAAATAATTTAGGTCCCAGAGCAATCTGAATATGTAGATATTGATCCAAAATTCCTTTAACTGGATAATAAAGTGTACACAACTTTTGCCTTGATAAATTCTGAGGTCTTTGAGAGGAGAAGATCCTTATGCATTCTGGGCTTTGGACATGACAAAAAGATGCAGTGGCAAGACAAAATTAATGTTCCATCTTGAACCAAGATTCAAATTACTGTTTAATACTTCCTGGCAATATGAATCTTGGAAAGTTATGTAAACTTTTTTTTTATGTGGGTACCAGGAGTCGAACTCAGAACCTTGCGCTTGCCAGGCAGGCGCTTATGCCGCTGAGCTATCTCACCGGCCCTATGTAAACTTTTTGAGCCCTAATTTTCTCCCCCCTAAATGAAATAATGATATCTGCATCACAGGGTTATTATGGAAATTGAACGAGATAATATATACAAAAATATCTAGAACAGAGCCTAGATTATAATAAATGGTCAATAAACATAAATAGTAAAGAATCTTAAATATTTCTCAAATATTTGTAGAATAAAATACTGATTGAATCTACCTTATTGGATGTACACCTATACAGGACAGAAGGACCCAACACTCTCCAAGGTATTTTTATTCTGCAGCTGTCCCCAAAGCCTTGCAGCCTGGATGCATCAAGCACATCATGGCCATACTGGGAGATAATCGATTTAGCAGGGGCAGGCTTCATTCATGGACCTTTCCCAGGGGACTCTGTCCTGCAGCCTCTCTGCATGATTCTCCCCCTTGCAGCCTCCATCACTCAGGCCTGTGAGGGGCCTCTTTCCTACCCATGACCAAACAAAGTGTGATGATGTGCATGCGTGAGCCTGGTTTTTTCCTTTACAAGCAGCTACAAGAACCCCATTCCCTTAGTGGGTTCAGCGCAGTGTGCTGTCCCTCCTTATGCTTCAGCATAAGTCCTAATAAAGCCTTTTCCAGGCTGAACAGGTACACTAGGTTTTTGTAATATCAAAGGCCCTGGCACCGAAAGCCCTACAGCAGCCAGGGCCGATAACGCTAAAGGCCACTAGTGGCGAAAGCTTTCAGTGGTTGGGCTCAAGCAGCAGAGAATAATGGAGAACAATGAAGAACAGCCAGGAGCTGCCACCTCTGGTGGTAGGAAGAGTTCCCACAGCCTGCTGGTAGCTGCTGGCTCCAAGTGGCTAGGAGGGCAACTAACATTGAAGGAGCTGGTACCACTGCCAAACATTAGAAGAGGCATTAACGTGAAAACAGTTACACGGAACCCTCAGCTGACTGGTAACATCTTGGTGTGGAAAACTTTCCTGTTAGAGGGCACCAAAGGATGGACAATAGTGACAGTTGACAGCTGGCTCAAGAACCAGTGCACATTTGGTTGTCATCTTACATGTGGCTAAAGACCCACTCTAGGTAGCAACAAAAGTAGCCATACACCTTTATAACCACAATTAAACATTTTGCTTGGCAAGATCTTTATTTCAGGGCAGGTGAGATGGCTCAGCGGCATAAGTGCCTGTCTGGCAAGCGCGAGGTTGTGAGTTCAACTCCCGGATCCCACATACGAAAAAAGGGCCAGTGATATTGCTCAGTGGCATGGGCGCCTGCTGGCACGTGAGGTCCTGAGTTAGACCCCTGGTACCCACCAAAAAAAAAAAAAAAGGAATAAAGGAATACCATTAAAAAAAAAAGAACTTTATTTCAGCTCTTTCAGAATTACTAAGGCAAGAAACTCTGTAATTAAATACAAATACAAAGGCTCATCAGAAAGTACAGTGTGTGTTTATATAAAAAAATTATGTGTCTTTATGGGGTGAGATCAAAATATGGTGAATGCTGCTGCCAAGTGTCATGCAATAGACAGGCAGACTCATAAAAATATTACAGTATGTCCTTGTCCACCTTATTCACCATATCTGGCACTGCCAACTTTCAGCTCTTCCTCAAAGTCAAAATGACCATGAAAGGTAAATGACCAGTTCAGGACATTAAGGCAGCCAGGACAGTGCAACTAAAGACATTCAGGTAAGGATAGTTCCAGAATTGCTTCAGAAAGTGGCAAGGAGCAATGGAATAAGTTGCATTCAAAGCAAGGGGGAGTATTTGGAGGGGGATTAATGGCAATGTGTCCTTTACTGTAATAATACTTTTATTAAACACACAGTGTTTTTTAGTTAGACCTTGTAAAATTTCCAGACAAATCTCTAGATTTAAAAATTTGGCAGGTCTGCTATAAAATGTTCTTGTACTTGCTTGACTAAGTGTTGGCTGAGATTTTATATCCTGACTTTCTTTCAGAAAAGGGGTCATTGCATTTTTCATCTGGAAAATGAAGGTCTTGTGCTAAATTTATTTTGATCTCTGAGAACAGACAATTCTGGCAATGGCCACACATATAGATTAAAATTAAAGGCTACTTTCTTATGAATCATCTCTGCATTCTAGACTCTAAAATGGAAAATTGAGGGAATTTTTTTTTTTTGTACCAGGAGTTGAACTCACGACCTCACGCTTGCCAGGCAGGTGCTGTGCCACTGAGCTATATCCCTGACCCCTAAAATCGAGGGGATTGCTGACTAACTATATGGTCCAATGATGGGGAGCTGGTAGGAAGGAGTGCAATGATGAAGCAGGAGTCTAGCTACTTTTGTTGGTTCAAACAAAATGCAGAAATGTATTTTTTCATTAAAAATTTTTTTTTCAGTGCTGGCAATTGATCCCAGGCTATCATGACTACTAGGCAATTGCTCTACCACTGAGCTACATCCTCAGCCCATGTATTATTTTCACAAAAGACTGATTTCTCTTTCATTAAGCTTTATTTTTTTTTTTTATGGTACTAAAGCAACCAAAAATAAGATACAACTTTGTGAAAAAAATGTGTTCTTCCCATACTTGGACACAACCAACAGTAATAAGGAATCTTATAATAAGTAAGTTCTATCACTGTTAATGGCAATGCATTTTACAGACAGGGTTTTTTCTTTGCTTGCTGGAGAGCCTATATCAGGCAGGATCTCACAGTTATGCCATTTGCTAGCTTTATATGGTCAGCACAGAGATGCCAGGAAATGCCCAGTCAACTGGCAAAGGAGAATATGAGACTGGTAAGACAGGAATACTGAGACTCAGTGTCCCTTTCTAAAAGCAGAACTGTAATCATTTAAAGTTCCTTTTATAAATGCCATCACAGAGATTGTTACGCCCATTACTGAGATTATGAAAATAGAAGCCTATTCAAATTTGAGGAAATTTACTTTTAGATGTGTCCTTCAAAATCATTTTACACGAAAATAATGACTAGGACCTCACTATACACTTATAACCTTGGCTGAATAGACTTCAGTTTTTACATCTGTCCAGTTTATGAGCAAAGCTTCATACTGATTTGGTAGGCAGAGATTTCAAAAAAGAAAAGAGATAAATTTTCTACATTAAGTATTTAATGATTCTGCTCTACTTTTGCTCTTTTCTGCCTTTCAGAATGGTCAAACAAGTGTTATACTTGAATTACAAGAAAGAAGAAAAGAATCTTGCATGTCACACAGCTAGGTTTTAATTACACAATCTCTTGGGATCTGCGCTCTAGTGAGTTTGTTGTTGTTGTTAAGAATGGCAGTAAAAGGTTAATACAGACATCTCAGGTCACATGAGAGAGGGTGATTTGGAGTTACATTCCTTCACTAAAAGGACTCAAAAGTAGTATATATACAGATACTTGGCTTTCTGGAGTTTCTGGTCTATTTTAAAAATTGTGTCTCCTTGGTATACGTTGGTCATTTAAAATGCTACCATGGCATGGCACATTGAAGTAGTACTGACTTTCGTGTATACACAAAGCAGAAAGTTAACGTGAAACAATTCGAGTGTGATAATCATTGCTTTCTGCATGAACAAGGAACAAAAACAACCTTGGAGATTCTTGGCCTGCTGTGGTTCAGAGATGCCTGACTCACATTTATAAACACAGCTATACTTGGGGATGTCCTCTTTCGGACTGCAAAATAGTAAATGTGAGTAAGAGAAGACTTTCCACAGACCTGTACCTTCTTTGTAAAGTCTTAAAGGTCTAAGAGCATGATTGTACATAAAAATTATGGTTCCTTATAAGGAATTTCTGTGTTGCTTATTTCATTTTCTATTTTCTAGAAGGGAAATTAGCATATAATTTTTAGTTTATATGTTTGCTTATGCATATCTAAGCAGGCTTGCGATTTGGCAGTTGAAAAGCAATATAAAAATTGATATTAATTGATTTTTATTAACCATCCCCAACATCCCAGTTTTTCTCTTTAAAAACTAACAAAACAAGACATTGTCAGTTAAAAATTGTATCTTATAGATAAGAAGAATGCATCTGGTTTGCACGTCCATCTTTTATACCATTTCTTGACTTAAAAATATACCCAGAGGTTTCAGATAAAATCTTTCAGACAGAATCTATAACTAGATAGCAAGCAAAGCCAAGATCTCTTAGTTTGTGTATACACTGTGCAGGACCTATGGCACTGTGTCTATTGGTATCCCTAAATTATTATAGAAAAAATTTGAATTTAACTGTTTTGAGTCAGAAATTCTAAAAGGAAAAACAAATGACAAAACACCATCATAAGACTCTCATACGACTGAGAATATTAGTCACAATTCCTGAACTTTTTCTGTCACTTAAATATGACAATCAGCAGTTCCAACACAGATTTTTAGGACTTTATAATTAGTCATATTCAACATTCTTGCAATCTAACGAGTCTAAAACCCAAAGCCTGCTGTATCGGTTTACTTTTTGGATTTAACTGTAACACAAATGCTTAGAATAACAAGCTTGTCTCTCCCTCTCTTTCTCCATGTCTGTCTATAGAACATGTAATCCTCATATAATAAATGAAAATTCCAAAAGGGAAGGATGCCCCTACCACACGCACACACATACACCTTCTCTTTAGTTCTTTTTAAATGTTTCCAATCTTACCACTGCTTTTTTCCCTGATATCGTCCCCATTCTTTTCCTCTGTCCATTATTGTCTTTTGTCCCCAGGTTTGCATTCCAGGGAAGCTGCTCTTGGCAACACCCCAGCCCTTTCTGTGGGTACAGCAGGCAAAGCGTATGCAGCGGTGGGGCTCCCTTCTCACACCTCCCCTGCATTTCACCTGCAGAGATGCTGTGCCTCGCATCCTGGTTTCCTGTCTTCCTTCTCCGTAGCACAGATCTTTTCAAGTGGACTTGGTTGGCAGCAGCTGCCTGCCGTGCTCCCTGCTGCCTGTGCTACTGCTGCACTCTACCAGAAGGGGCTGCCCAGACACACTGAGCGATGCTTTGGCAGAGTTTAAAGACTAAAAAAAATTCCCAACGCTTTCATTTATCATCCCTGGAGAGCTCTCAGCAGGACCAGCTGAAGAGGGACACTGAAATGTGTATTTGTCTTCAGACAGTTTTTCCTTTCCATGACATTAACTCCCTTCACTCCAATCATCTCACCTCCCAACTCCCAATTCACAGCTCCCAATCTCTTGGTGTTAACACACATCCATTTCAAGAAACAAATCACTGGTTTGTTGGCAATGCATGTGGGGATTTAATGTAGCCCAAGAATTCACAGGCTTTTTCTTTTTCTTTTTTTTTTTTTGGTTGCTGTTGTTTCTTCTCTCTATGGCTCTCTATGGCTCTACCTCTCCTTGACAAAACATAAAACAAAAAACAAAACAAATATTGTATCATTTAACAGAATCACAATTTTCATGATTTTAACTCAAATGGAAAAACAGATTGTGCCATTCTGTTCAGCGGACAGTCCTCTTTCTCTGCCTCACAGCGTAATATTCATGAGCGCTCAGTCTCAGAGGGCGATCCTCATTATATAAGGCCCTAGGAATGCACAAAGCCACGCACAATCCATCCTTTGTGGAGTGTGTGAGCAGACCCAGGCAGACGCACATTCTGGCATTTCCTACCGTTCTGATTGCTGTCGGGATTCCAGATTCGTCCACAGGCCCAATTCCTGGGTAATGTGGGGCTTTGATGACCGTCACCCTCTTCTCCTCCTCAGAGGATCTGTACAGGGGTATTGAGCTGCCCGTGGTGCCGTCCAGAGACTGAGCATGCTGGGAATATGTCTCTGAGGAATCTGTGTAGAACATTTGGTGAAATATAATATGTTGTGTTGGAGCCACAAAGAAAAATAAAGGTGCCTCTTGTACATTTATGCCACCTGTAACATAGAGTCCATATTTCTATCACCATATCTTTTAGCTCATTTGCTTTATATCTGAGTCACCTACTGTGTCATGGATATTGGGTAGATGTAGGTTCCATAACAATGGAAACCTCACCACCTTATGAAGAATGGTGAGGGGGAGAGTAATACTTGCTGAATGACAGTGCCAGCCACGGTTGCTTAAGCACTTAACAGGTGTTACCTCATCTTTCCCTTCCAGGAGTCTTTGGGGCAGGTGGGTTGTGGCAGGAATCAATTGTAAAGTGAGGGAGCAGAAGCTGAGAAAAGTCTAGTAATTTCCCTTAGTCCATAATTAACACTAATATTATTCTTGAGATACTTCTGGCTACCATTATTTAAAAGTACTGAAATGTATGTTTAGATAAAAGATAGGGCAGTTGAGTGAATAACAGTGATTCCATAACAATAAAGTGAAATCAAAGTAACTTTAAAAAAGTTCACATCCACACATACTCATGGATGTAATGACTTATGAATCAATAAATACTTTGAAATTATTAGTATTAATTGAACATTATTTAAATAGCCTACATGGCTAAAATACAAAAGCCATTAGCGTTTGTTCTCAGAGGAAAACAACTGCCCTAAGGATGTAAATTAGATGAGATTTATAAAGTTTTTACGTGCATGTTGTCTTTATTAACTTCTAATGTACTTTTAGGAGCAACAGAGAATACATATATGTACTATATATTCCACATACTCCCAGTTGAAAATACTTTTGAAAATCAACATGATTGCTGTGCACCTGGTACAATTACTAATATAACTTTCTGTTTTTCTGTAATTAATATCACATTTTGGTGACCAACAATGACACTTGTTTATACTATTTATGCCAGGCTTTGGTAGGTCTGTCACTCAGAAAGTTCTTTTATATAGAAATGGAAAAATCTCTATGTTTCAAGGTAGGATTCATTGTTATCACTATGTATGTGTGTGGGGATACACATTCACATATGTGAACATATATATGACATATAAACTATATTTTTCTTGAAAAATTTGAATAAGACAATATAAGTAACCATTTAAAAAATTTAACTCATCTTTGTAAGGATTATTAAAGTCTAAGGTAAAAATCCATTAAAATATTTATAATTGTTATTTCTGTTATTGTGGCCATTTTTTATTTATTTTGTGACAGAAAATAATATTCAGTACATTTTTGAAAATGGATAAAGGTAGGAATAAAGCTGCTTGTATGTTATTGGATGGAAACTCATGTCTTTTTCAAGCTATTTCAAATTAAGAGACAATGAAATATTTGATTCTGATTGACTATTTAATTCTAAAAAGGACTTGAGAGAGTAACTATATGTTAGTATTTCTATCAGCCACATTTTTTTTTAACACCTAATGTGTGCAAAGCCCCAGCCTAAGCAAACTGTATCACTCTTTACATGGATTCATAAGACTGTATAAACCTACTGGTTAGGCAATGGAAGTTAGCCCTTTATTTTATTACTTTCTTATATGGTCTTATCTTTGCAATCTTGTATCCTCAACCAAATACAATGTTTACCTAGGGCACAATAGACTTTCAAATTCTTGTAAATTCTGCTTCTATCAGGGCACCGGCCAATTGAAATTTATTCAATGTTTATAAGGGGAATTTCTTTCTGTGTAATATAGTTTATATTTAAAATGTACCTATTGATGTGATCTAAGATCAAAGTCTATCTATAATCAAATATTTATATTTTTTGTTTGGTAAGGTGGGGCTGGGGGTGGGGACAAAACTGTTCACAAAGAAAGGCAATGAGACAAAGCATCACACTTTGCTGATTATTTGGGAAAATGTCACAATGAGAATAATTCATGGTTTTATTTTCATGTGTGATAATTCATAGTTCCATTACAAAAAATCTAGATATAGTGGTATTATAATACCAAACTATGGACTGATTGTTAGAGGGAAAATTTTTGGCACAAGAAAGCTCTACTTTCTTATACTCTAAAATGATATCATTATAAAACTCACGGATGAGTCCTAAGAGTAGTATTAGAGGAGGCACAAGTATATTTAGACTTCTCCTTAATGAGTCCCTTGATTACATTACATTTAAAGTCTTATAGTGGCTTTTTTGACCTTAGAAACTGGGCTCTACCAAGTGCATGCTGGATGTTGACATAAAACGTTCTTTAGCAACCTAGTGGCATCATATTCTTTCAGTACAGAATCATGTTGGGAAAGGAGAAAGGGTGAAGTTCTGTATTCTAGTTATTTTCTGTCTGTTGCGGATTTGCGGTGGCCAGAGGATGAGTCTTCTCTTTTCCTGAGAAGCTCAGGAAGACTTGCTCTCCTCGCCTTCCTCTCTGCTTCTGGAAGCTTTCTAGTTTCTTAATATCATGGAAAATTTTTCATTTGGAATTTGTATGCTGGTTCAATTAGGGATGTTCTAAAAAGTCTTTTGGGTTTCTAAAATTGCATTTTTAAAAACTAAGGAATATTTATTGCCTTATTTTCTAAAGGATGCTAATATATTTATATACATTTATATATATATATATATATATATATATATATTCTTATGTATGACTACATGAGAATGTTTCTATCTTTACATAATACAGCATTTTTTCCCAGGAGGCTTCAAAGAGTTCATGACCCACAAGATTATATGCTTAATTTTTTAAAAATTAAAATGTTCATATGTTCACTTTCCCCCCTGGAGAGCTATATCTTTCATCTAATTCTTAATACCCAAAGGGTGAAAACTTATCTCTATGAAACCATGGAATCATCACTTAAAGGACCTCTTAAGTTCCTCTTGTTTGGCTTCCCTGACTGACGGCCTTTAGGCCCCAGGTTGAGTAGTAGTTTATGACTTCGTGAGCCAGTACAATATTTTACTGCTTTACCACTGTGTGAGGCAGTCTGCCCCTGGTTATGCAGCGTGACTGTTAAAACAATTCTTCCTTCTGTGTACAACAAAAGAATGGTCTACGTGAAGCTTTTCCACAAAGGAATAAGCTGCCTTAGTGGAAAAGCATTCCGTGAATATTCTCTGGGTAGTACAGACTCTCTTCTCCCTAACTGGATGTCATGGTTTTTCTTTTCGCCCTACACCTCAAACACAGAATAAACATCACCAGGCTCAGACACAGATGGGTCATTGTCTCCGCATAGCTGGGTGCCTTCTTTCTACAGTGTCAAATCCTCTGCCCCAGTTCCCCCCTAGGAAGGGTTATCAAATAGTGGGATGTCGAGCACTCCTGCTTCACTTTGATGTCATATTTCTCTCATGTGGTTTGCACTTCTTGTCATATTGAAATTGTCGTGGAAATCATGGTGACCAAATTACTTACCAAGGGATCTGCCATGCTGCATGATAAGGCTGGAGTTGAGGGAGGCTGGGAGAGAGTATGCTGAAGGGGAAAACGGCCTTTGGTAGTAACTCATTGGGCTCACGGCACCTCCAGAGTTGCCATTCACTGTTATCTGGCTCTGAGAAAAGTGCAGAGGCATCCTGTTATAGCACACAGTTCCCTGTCAACATCACTCTGTTTGGTGACCACAAAAGTCCTCCATTCACATGACAGTAATCAACTGCCAAGCTTTTATTTATTTTAAAAACTTATGTCAGAGGAGCAGGGTACATGTTTTCAGTGTCTTCTCTCTCTCTCCCTTTATTTCTGAAAATAATTTTTTCATATATCCGAGGGCAGGGGAGGAGGTTAGGACGGATGGAAGCAGTTGGCCAATGGGCCACTCTGCCAACAGAGGGGCCCAACAGTGTCTACAGAAGTCACTGCCAAATAAATGTGGAGGGCAAATGTGCTCTTGCAATCGTGAATTAAGTAGTCAGGTCGCTGTCACACTACTTTACATGCAGGAGTTGAAATGAATGCTCTGTGACATGAGGAAAGGGGTCGGTTCTCAGACTTAGGCAGGGATGTTTTCTGGTGAATGAATGCTTCCCAAGCAAGGTGCCTGACCTAAGGAACACCGTTCACTGGACTCATATATCACAGAGCAGTTTATTCTAGAAGAGTCTAGAAGAGTCACGCAGCTGGTAAAACATCATCAGAAAGACTTGACAAAACACTGACTTCTTACTTCAACCTCATTTAGTACTCTAATTTTTTTAATAATTTTTGTTTTATATAAGTGCTTTACCTCACCAGTGCTTTTTCAAGTTTCTTCTTGGAAATGGTTGTGTAAATGTTTCTTTAATAATTTTTATAACGTGCAACCTGGTATTAATGATATCATACATATTCGTGGCAGATATTTATATCCACATATCTAACTGAATTTGAGCAACTTATTCACAGAAGTTGAGCCCTTGACTACCTAGCTACAGCACGACAGTGAGCATTACAGCAATTACATAAGTGCATGCAAATGAGACAAAACCTTAGTTAAGAACATTTAGTTAAAATTCTCTTAAAACACATGCACATAAAGACCCATAATTTGTGAGTTTGTTCTATTTATTTTGAAATGAAATAAAGTTCTATTAAGTAAGCTTGAAACAGACAAGTAATTGCATATTTCCATGCTTTTACTTTAAAATGGGTTATATTTTCAAATGACATAAAATAAATCTAATTTCATTACTTTATAGCCATATGTTCCAAAATCAATAGCCATATGTTCCAAAATCAGTATACATTTTTCTTTACAAGGATTGTACTTATTAAGTACTTTTTTTTTTTTTTTAAATGTGGGTATTGGGAGTTGAACTCAGGATCTCATGCTTGCCAGCAGGCGCTTGTGCCACTGAGCTATCTCACCGGCCCGTAAGTACTTTTTTTAAGCTCTTAGAAAAATTGCTCTTATATTATAACCAACTATATTTTGGGGAATCTTCTACCTGAAGAGAAGTGGACAATCACATAACTGTGAGGCACAGGCCTGATCAAATGCTTCAGAGCCTTTATATACCTCTGATGAATGATTTGAGAATATTGTTATCTCTTTGCCCAAATCAATTATGGTGGATCTTTATAAATATAATCTTAATTTTATTAGAATTAATGTTAAAAGTAGAGAAATCATTTTAATTAAAGATCACCAGGCTGCTAAGACCAGAAATATTGCAGATTTCTTGAGTTTTGGAATATTTATATAAAAATGTATGTATGTATGTATAATGACATATCTTGGGAATGGGCCCCAAGGCTAAACATGAAATTCATTTATATTTTATATATACCCTATACACATAGCTTGAATAAAATTTTATACACCTAGATTTTTATTGAAACTCATCACATGTGGTCAGATGTAAAATTTTCCACTTATAAAGTCATGTCAATGCTCAAAGAAATGTCATTATCTGAAGCATTTTGGATTTTGATTTTTCATACTAGGGATAGTAAACTTAGGAAACTGGCTCTGAATTCTATTTTGATGGTATCAGTACTGATTAGGGATTTGTACTTGTAAAACTGATTAAGATTTTACTAACTGAATAATACCATTAGAATTTTAGGAAATACTTTATGGTGAATTATTATCTTGTGGAGGATCTATGTGTAATAAACTTATAACTAGAATTAACTTCAGTTACAAGAACCTCTGATTAGTATACACAAACTTATACACATAACTGAGAATCCCAATGAATATCCCAAAGACATCCTAAAGAGAAAACTGAAAAGGTTAGTACAAATATTAATATATTTTCACTGCTTTGTATTTTTTTTTTCTGAAGGTCCTGATAGCATTTCTTAAGTGTTTAAAAGTTAATAACCATTTAAAGCATAGTGGGACATGGCAGGGACCTATACCTGTTGAGTACTTGGTACCAGGGTCTGTCTGTCATCTGTGACAGAGAGAGGGATTTTTGGCGGTGTTAGCCCTAGAGAATGTTTTATACCCAGCCTCTGGATGGATATTAAGTCAGTCACAAAAAAGTATCTTTTACTTCCTTTTATTGCCATGTAGTTAAAAATAGCTAGCTTATTATAACATTACTGTATACGTGAAAATTGTCTTTGATAGAATATAGAAACTGTATAGCACAAATAAAATTTTGTTTATGACTAGGCTTATTTGGAACTTTATCATAATATCAATTTCAGAAAAATAATTACGGTTTTTACCCAAAGTTATTTGCCTTTCAAATGGATGCCACTGCTCCTACATTACATGCAATTGAAAATTTGTGCCATAATATTTTAAAGTATTTTAGATATTCATAAATTATTTACTAGGGACTGCTTAAGATGTAGACATATCCCAATAATGTAATATTCATGAAAATATTTACATATTACCACAAATGGATGACATATTGTTGATATATGAAATAAAAAATAATAAATTTCTATAGTGGAATGGCTCAGGAAGAATAACTGCAACAAAATCATGGGGCTAAATTTCTGTAACATAGATTAAGGTTTTTTGCATCATTCACTCTTGTATGATAGAGGACTTTGAAAGATACAGCTGTTAATGAAGAAAGAGCAAGAAAAATTAGCATGATGCAGTCAGTAATCGCTTAGGTAAGAAACACAGGACATACAAGCCTGTCAGGAATACTGTTATCTATAAGTTACTAATACGTTTTGAAACATTGTAGGCTTTTTCTGTAATCTAACCATAACAATATTATGATATATACTTATCTAAATTTCTGAGATAACTTCTTATTAAGACAAATCACTGTATAACTCACTAACCACAGCAACACAGTAAACCGTGCTGGAATAACCATAAGAAACTGTAAAATGAATGAAGAGACTCTCAGTAAATTTTTAGTGCAAAGTAGGCTCAATAAGAATGACTGTACTGGATTTCCCTGACAGATGGTATAGAATCTGTTTACTTGTCCACACCTATGCAAATACAAGTGCTCAGCTGCAAAACAAGATGGCAGAGAAGAAAATCAATCTTTTTCAAAAAATGGTGGAGGCAAAGGAATGAAGAATAATTACATGAGTGGCAGCAGGGGTGGTTAAGATGGTGCCATCTGTCACAGCAGACCTCTGACCCCAGGTTGGGGAAGGTGTTTCAGAGCAGTCAGTGGTGTCAGAGTTACGCGTCTGCAGCTCAGCCAGAATGGCTGTGGAGGACTCGCTCTCGGAGCGGGAGGAGTCTGTCCTGAGAGAAGCCGTGTCGTGGCTGTGGATAAGGCGTTCAAGAGCTGGGGTGGGGTATTTATATAAACAGTGCGGAAAGCTCTGAGGCTTATACAGGCATGAAGGTCCCAGATCATCAGGTGCTGATGCTGGGCTGGAGCCACTGCCTGGTGAGAAAGTGGTTTGGTTAAACGGAATCACAGGAGAAGGGCGTGAAGAAGCAGCTTCTGATGTGGTTTGTCTGTGTGTCTGTGAAGCATTTACCTCCAACACACTGGTGGTTAAGTGCTGATTTCCACGCTGAGATTGAGGAAAAATAATAAGAAAAGATATAAATTATCCAGGTAACAAAAAACATATCTTTGTTTGCAATATAGCAGACAAGGCAAAGCATGGGTTTTATTTGCAAGCATTTCAAGGAAATACATTTATGGATTAGGTGGTAACCACACAGCACAGAAAAAGCATGAAAACACGAAGAAAATGAATTCAGTCAGTGTTTTCTGGGGACAAGATCAGTTTTCACACAGCACTGCAATGTAAGTTTGGGTAGGGAGGCGAGAGTGTTGACATAATGGAATTTCTTCCTTAGAAGGTTTAGTTTTTGTCCTGGTGACAGTGAAATGCTATCAGATTGTCTGTTGGTTGAACGACTAGTTTGATTTTTTACAAGAAACATCTTGTAGCATCGTTCTTCCCATCGCCTCCACACCATCAAAATGTTTCCAAATTATAAATCAGTTTGCTTCATTTTCCCCCTAACTTATGGATTTAAATCCTGATCAAACTAAAAACAACTAAGTGGAAAGAGAATTATTTTCTTTTCATTGAATCTGTTCTTTGATTTCACTACAAAATACTAAAAGAATTGAAATTTAATATATTTTAGCAATGAAAGTGGAGGTACCTATGTGTGAAAATAAAAACCAACCAGTGGTAATGGTTAGAAAGTTCTCTAGTTGATTAGAACTACGGTTGGTATTACATTTTAGGTAAAGGAGAAAGAAACAGAAGGAAGAAAAGAGGTTTTAAAATGTTCCCCACCCCTGCCCCACAGCTGTTTTTTAACCCAAGTGGCTAACCGTGCTGGAGAGATTGTCTGCAGCCAGAGGAGAAATGATGGCCTTATGTTTCTGCAGCCATCTGCTATAACCTTGAGGGCATATGATCACATATGTCAACTCTGATGATAAGCCTCAGACTCGAATGAATGAATGAATGAATGAATGTATGAATGAATGAAACTCTGAAGCTTTTTCCCTCTTTATTCTCCCTACATTCCAGAACAGAATTTGTGGTGTTTGAGATAGTTTCAGTTAAAAAGGCTAGAAATATCATGAGATATTAGTGCAAAGATGGGGAATAAGTTAACGAGAAATGTATAAACTTAGAAATATTGCCTAGTAAAGATTTAAGTGGTTCCATTTGGTGTTCCTGGCCAGCACAATTTTCATAACAGCTGATATCATGCAGACTGTTGGCCTTATGAAAGTCATCATTAATTTTCTTTTTTTTTTTTACCCAGACTTTTGAGTACTTAAAAAATCCATATAAAAAGGTCTCTTTGGGTCATAGATCCCCTAGAAATATGTTGAAAGTTATTGATTCTTTTCTTAGGAAAAAAGCACAAATTCATATGAACGTAAAATTTTGCATAAACTTCAGGGTTTCATAGACAACCTAAAGTGCATCCTTGATCTAAGGTTAAGAACACCAACACCAGATAAAAAGTCAGATTTCCTGTTCTATCTTTATTTCATTAGCTTTTTTTGTTGTTGTTTAACCACAGTCATTTTAAGTGTGATACATTTTGTTTTACCATTTGTAGCTTTAAAATCTCTAGAATTAACTGACAGAAATATTAGTTACCCAGACATAAAATGTTTTAATAGGAACACATCCTTTATATTAGTAAATATTTACAATAATTGCAGGCTTTATGGGAGGTAAAGCTACAATATTATAAAACTATAATAATTATAGTTTAGTACATTAAAATTTTTCTTCAAGCCTGAGTGGAATTCAGGTATAAACAATCTGCGGATAGTATTAGTGGAATGTCTCATGATAATGGAGTTTCACTCTGATAGTTTCTATATAAAATGAATCTTTTTGAGTTTTGCTTATGCTAAGTGAAAATTATGTTAAATGATATTAATTAATCATAATAAAGGATTTGAATTATCTGCTCATGTGATTTTTTTCTCTTTAAAATTAGGAGGACCAATGGGCCAGGGATATAGCTCAGTGGCACAAGTGCCTGCCCGGCAAGGGCAAGGTCCTGAGTTCGATTCCCGCTACCAAAAAAAAAAAAATAGAAGGACAAATGTAATGAATTTGGCTCTATCGATTTGTTCATAACCTTTGACTTGAAACATGTCAAAAGCCAGACCATGTTCTTTCTAATATCACCATGGTCATTAGTGATATGATCATGAATTTTGTTTTACAGCACTATGTCTGAGAATAGTCTGCGCCCATTCATTTGTTCTTCCAAAGAGAATCCAGAATGATTCCACATTTCTCCCAGTGCCTCCAGACAGGCTCACAATTTTAAGTCTTCGTGTGTGTCTGTGTAACATGTGAAATGCCCCTCGAGGAATCACATCATGCTTAAATTTTATAGCTAAAACTATAAAATTCAGTGGTTGGGAAGCCACAGACACTTTGAACAATCATACCACAAAGACGTCAGTTACGTTTTAGACTACATACTTGGGATCGTTTTACTTGACCCTGATCTCCACATTAAGGAACTACCCTCTAGACACTAGAAGATAGGGAGCCATCTCGTACATGATTCCTCAGAAGGACTGTGAGAAGAGAAGCAAAACAAACAAACAAACAAACAAAACAAAAAAACTATGAAAAAGGAAGGGAAGAATACTTTTTTCACTTGAAAAAAATCTAGAGTGGGTTTATATAAAATTCAGGCTTTACTTCCCATCTGCAGTTCTCCTATGATGATCTCCCTCCTTTCTGACAGCTTTTTCTAAGATGGGAGGAAGTGCCCAGCAGCTGCGTTTGTACCGAGAAACATAGTTTTATGGCCCCAGAAGACCGTATAGGAGGACAAATAGCAGAGTTAGACGGGCCAAATTCTCTTTCCTGGGAATTTCAGTTATGCAATTCTGAATGACCTAGTAAGGTGGTTGTGAGTTAGGTATCCAAATGTAAGAAACCAGTATGTCATAGAAATTCACAGACAACTTGAAATAAGGACAGGGACAAAACTAAGACAGAAGAGACACAGAATTATGTAGCACCCAAGACTGGGAAAGAGAGAAACTACCTGGTCATTTCTCAGTTTACTGAAGGCCTGGCTATACTGCTTGTATTTCAATGATGCAAGATCATCCTATAGTCTCCTAATAAAAATCTTTTTAACCAGCAATCTTGACAGCCACACAGTCCCTACCATAGATCAGGGTCACAGGTGAACTAAAGTGGGGAGGCACTACATCAAGCTTCTTATGTGCATGACCTTATTTGAACTTCACAGTAACTCTCTGAGATGAATGTCATTATTAGTCCCATTTTATAGATGAAGACACTGAGGTTCAGGGAGGGTGAATAAGAGATGAAAGCGAGTATGTTAATAATACCAAGAAAGAGTTGTTGCCCAAGAGTTGTGCTGTGTTCATAGTCTTTCTCAGTCCCATTCCCAGAAAGTCCCCCTCCCCACTACTAAGCCAAGGTTCTCATCTTAACACTTGCCCTGTCAGCAGCATTTGCACAGTTAGCCACCCCATCTGCTCTATGTGTTTTCCTCCTTTGGCTTTTAGCATGCTGCATTTTCTTAGATTTCTTTCTCCCTCTGAGGACAATCTTCTTAGACTTTCTGGCTGTTTCTTCCTTTAAAGTTAGAATGTGCTTGAACTCAATTCTTGGGCTTCCTCTTTTCTCCATACTCACTTCCAGGTGATCTCAGCTTCATAGCTACAACACCCTCCATAAGCTGATGGTTTTACTTCCAACCTAGACTTTCCCCCAGACAAGAAACTCTCATCCAACTGGATGCTCTGCCTTCCTCGTGGACATCTAAGAGACATCTTAAACTCACCGTGTCCCAGTGGTACCTCTGATGTTTCCCCAACCTACCCCGCCCACAGCTGTTTCGTCTTATCGATGGCAATTCCATCCTTCCTCCTGGAGTCAACCTCCCTCTCCTTCTCACATCCTGCATGCGATCTGCCAGGAAGTCCTACTGACTTGACTTTCAAAATACATTCACACATTTGGATTTCTCACCATCTCCAACATTTCTACCATGCTTCGAGCCACAATCATTCCTTACCTAAGTTACTGCTACCGTTTCCTAGCTGGGTTGCCTGCCCTCCTCCTTGCCCCACTCTAGTGAGTCCTCAGCTGAGCTGCTATAATAATTTGGTTAGAATGTAAGTCAAATAATAGAGGCATGGGCTTAAATATTGCATAGCTTCTTTTATATGAGACACCCAAAGTATAAGTAAAATAGAAAGCAAAATAAAAGATAGATAATTAGAAATAGGGATAGATCTTTTGCAAAGGGGGAGGTGACCAAGAGATGTAGCGAGGAGAAAGAAGGGGAGTAGAAGAGGATAAAACAATCCGTTTATGTCAAAGGTTGCAATTTTTTGAAGTTTTGCATGAAATTCATATGTGTTACCTAGAACAATTCAAGGACCAAGAACTGGAAGAGAAAAATTTTTATTATGTTCCATTGCTACGTGATGTCCCAAAAAATGGAACACTAGGCATAAAAAGATTAAGGTATGTTATATATATGTCCCAACTCCCCATGCTGAATGTAATCATTATGTACTGCAGACATGTACTAATAATCGAAAATTATATAAAATTAGAAAAAATAGTGGCTATCTCAAAGTCCTTCAGTGATTCTCATTTTTATTGAGCAAAAAAGTCAAGGTCCTGCAATGATGTACAAGGACTTCTGTCATCTGGCTTCTATTACTTCTGATTTCATCTCCTGTTGCTCTGTACTTCACTTCCTCTCCACCTCTGGCTTCCTTGCCAGTCCTTGAACCATCCAGTATGCTTCAGCCTGAAAGCTTTTACACCAGCTGTTCCCTCTTTTCACTGAGGTCTATTTTACTATCCTGGTTAACATATCAGCTATTACCCACATCTCTGCTTAACTGTATTTCCATAATCCCTTTCTAATGTGTGTATTTTGCTTAAGTGTTTATTAATGTATAACCCCCCCACACATACAAGATTTTAAGCGTAGATGGTTTCAAATCCAGCTCTGTAACTAGAACTTCAACACCTAGTAGGCGCCCAGTAAATATTTGTTGAATGAGGAAAAGGTGACAAGATCTTAACTCAACTTTCACATCATGCTAATATTCTGGGAATTGTGCAGCTAAGCTATCTCTGGTTAGCCTGGAGAGTGACAAAACCACAGAAAAGGAAAGTTATCAAACCTCTGGATGTTTTTGCACGAACTCTGACTCTAATTCCCAGCCCCATAAAACAAAACAAGATGAAAACTTGTTTTAAAATATAATAAAATCATCTTGACATTATTTGGTGAAGAAGCCAAGAAGAGGAACACATCTCTCTTCTAAAGAGACAGTAAATGTCAGCAGAATACTGCACTGAGAGAATTTTATATATATGTAGAAATACTTATTTCCTCAAAGTCTGGGTAAGAAAGGCCGATTGATATATTTTCTGAAGTGACAAATTGATCATATTTCAGTGAAAATTAATATTGCATTACAGAGGATTAACACCTCTTGAAATCAAGATAAATGTTTCCTGCTAAAACAAATTATAATTGACAATTATTTTAAGAGATTTTGTGCATTTAAATAAACTAAATCCAGCTACCAAAAGATATGATATGAAAAATATCTCTTTGAAATCTAAAAGTATTTTACATATTGAAGTGGTTTGCACTGCCTCAAGTGATAACTGATCCACCAGTGATTTTTAATAAGTATCTGGAAGGGAGAAATATTATTTCTAGGTAAAAGATTTGCGTGCATGAGTGTGTATGTGTGTGTGGTGTGTGTGTGTGTGTGTTTAAATTAAAAATGCCCAGATGTTTGCTTATTATTTGTCAGGTTTTAGATTGTAAGGCGGTTTCTTTCTCCTTTCCCTTCCTTCTCTACAATACATATGTAAGAAAAGACTGGAAAGTATAATGTATCACCCGGCAGTCTGAGGACTGAGAGGCCGCAGCAACTGCAGATTTTTGTCTCTCTTGCTGAGGAGGTATCTTTGGAGTCTCTGGAGAAAGCTCGGGTAGCTGTTTGTGGCTTTCAGGATCTTGTCCTGAAAGGGGAGCTATCTGGATGGAAAGAGATGCTGTGTGTATCTCAGGCACTGGGTTAGAGGGTGGTGAGCAAGGCTTTTTGAGAAATGAAGGAACTTCAACAGGGTTAGAAAACAGTGGAGTATGAAAGGGGATGGTACTTCCCACATCCTGGTTACGCATTAGTTTTAAGGTAGAAATTCTCTGAGTTTGAGAATCTTGCATGTAGTTCTCTTGTAAAAATGGGGTATTGATGTCAGCAAATGGTGCAGGACTCGTGCTGGAGGCTCCTGGTAGTGGGCTAGTAATTTTTTGTGTATATGACACAGTTGTGTTGGATTCTTCAGAATATATAATTGTCGGGTTAGAATCATCATTAGAATGCATAGTTCCCGGAAGAAGCTTTTCGTTAGTAAAAACTCTGTATAGGAGGGCGTGTGTGTGTTTGCTCGTAATGAGTCTAAAATGTCACCCTGTGTGTGATTGGTTATCAAAGTTACAAAAGCTCTCTTTTCTGGCTGGTGGAAGGAAGGGGTGCCTACGTGGCCAAGAACATCCAGAAAAAGAAATAATGTTGAAGGGAAAACAGAGAGAAAGTTACAGTTAGTCATGAAAGCAACCAGTGTCTGCCCTGCTCTTAAAGGTAAAGCTATATTATATCTTCTTATGCTATGCATTTTGTTGGCTAGATTGAATAATCATTTTCACTCTCATTAGAATGTGTTTTAAATTACTATCAAGAGTTGCCCTGAGGGGAAAATAATGTTTTGCTTTTAAAGAATAGATTATAAAGTTTGCCTTCATCTACATCTTGAGAATTATATTAAAAGGAACACATTCTCTTGGCATATTTTTAGACACTGAGGTCTACAGTTTATTTAACCACATTGTTTTATAGCATTTTTCATGCTTGTGACACAATTTTACTCCTATCCTCAAAAGAGTCCCTTTAATTAACATATGAACAATTACATAACTGTATTTATTAACTACATAATGTGTTGCTGACCTTATAACTTTGAAATCCAAAACATTGGCAGTAGCTTTCTAAGAATTAGAATATATCCTAAACATTATGTTAGAAGCTGACCTACTTTTATGAGCTTATTCAGAGAAAAACAGACTAAAATCAAACACTGCCCATAAAACACCTGTTTTGAGCTTAAAACTTGTTCTCCATGTTGTAAATGCAAGTCTAGCAACAAAGCAAATACAAAAGCAAAAACATATTAAAAATAAAACAATAGGAAAAGAGATTTCTAAGAAAGTTTCCAAAGCAGTGGTCTAGTAACAATGTTTTCAGAGAAGAATAGACAAGAGCATGCAGGATTACCTGAGTTGGAGATTTTTTTTCTTGTAGGTTTGGTCGAACACTTTTGAAACCTTTTGCTGCAAGAGAGGAATATGTAGCATCTCCATTCAGTGTCTCTTGTATTCGATCATTGTAAGATCTCCAAGCTTTTATTAAGAGAAAACAAATTGGATACAAAAATATCTACGTTCATGCAAACACTTTTTTTAAAGAAAATATATTTCTATTTTGAAAGTCAAACTGCTTTTACTAGAATTTTAATTCACTATACATATTAGCAGATGATTTAAGTTTAATATGAGAACAACAATGTGGCTACACATGTGTCAAAAAATCCTCACAACAAATTTAGTATTATTTAGGGCCTGGGATAGAGCTCAGTGGTACAGTGCCTGCCTGGCGAGCACAAGGTCTTGAGTTCAATTCCTGGTACCCACAAAAAAAAAATTATTTAGCGTATCTTTTCTGTACCTGAGTCTGGTGACTGAGAATCACGCCCTGAAAGAAAAAAAATATGTTGATATTAATCCTAGGGTGAAATAAATGAACAATTCAGTAAATATACTTGGCAAGAACCACACGTATTATTTTTGCAGACATTATCTCAGTTCTAAAACTCTGAGTACATTGAATATAGTAATGAAAGGTTTGTGCATTAATTTTAACTTCAATGGGAATATTATCTATTTAAAAATAACTGTAATATATAGTTAACATATATCAAACATTAGTTTTTTTCCTCTTAATAATATTGCAGCCATATAATTTTAAGCTTATTGCTGCCCAAGATGGATACACAAATTTCTGAATGTCAAATTAAAGGATCATAAGGGCTCTGGTTTGTAAACTCTGGTTACTTTTCATAGTGTTAAATCACCAGATACTTAGCTGGTAAAAGCCCTGCTATGAGTGACTATTTTTAACTCCTGTGTTAGAGAAGAATCTTCTATACCATATATATATTTTTTTTACTTTAAAAAGTGGCAAATGTATCTACCACATTATTTGACATTTTCTAAGTTTTCTTCCTATTGTCATTTAAAAGTGTCTTTTTATTTAAATATGAGAGAGCAGTTACAATGCATTCCATTGTTTTTCAGCTTACAAGTGGTGAAAAATTTCAGTAGTAATAAATAACTTTTGATAATGCAGGTGGAAATTGGCTCAATCGTATACATACCTATTATTATCAATTTATTGGAATTACACATTCAAGAAACTTTAATATGCACATTTGATGTCATTAAATACACACGTTGAGATTATCATTTTGTTTTGCTTGGTTCTATTAGACCATACGGTCACCTTTACTTAGGCTCATGAAGTCTTGACCTTAGAAAGGATCCTAAGGGGTCAGTTAGTTTAACCTGCTGTCCAGTTTCTGGATTTCTTCGACATATTCCTTAGGACCATTATTAAATTGATGCTATTTCAATGACTCTTTTTTTTCCTTCTAATGTTTTGGAAATGATTATTTTGAAATCTAAACACATGAATTTGGAATGATAAAAATGGACTGAGAAATGTGTTTGATTTTTAGATAAAATATTTGAGACAAGTATTTTTTCCAAATGAAAGGAAGAAAAATAAATGTAAATCAGCTAAAAGTACCTTAGAATGACTCCAGGTCAAATGAGTCAGGCAAGACTAATAAATTTTCATTCTGTGTGATATTTGATAACTTATCTCAAACAAATGAAAATTGGAGTAATAAAATGGGTACACACAGTAAAAATAACTGAAGAACTGTACGTGAAATGTTTCCTAGATCCTACTTCTAGGATTTGAAGGAGGCTGAGCTGATTGAAAGGCATCATTTACTTAATCTAAGTGATAATGAAGACCCTATAAAGTAAACAAATATAGCTCAGAAACGCAGAGCAATCTTTAGAACTCTGCTTTGGGTAACTCAGAGTTATTAACCATTAGGGTGCCGCACACTGGGCAAAGAACAAATTTGGGGACTCAGGCAAAGGGCAAAATAATGAGAAACAGTATTAATAATAATTGTAATTTATATTATATGTTTGAAAATAGGGAATTTATTGTACTCTTGATTTGACAAAGTCTGAGATTAAAAAGGAGAAGAAGGTGTGCTGGGTGCAGAGGAAACAGGACCACAGTGTCCAAAGCAGGAGGGTGTGGATGCCACTAGGAAGAAGGCCTGATGAGCTGGTTTGAGGGACAGCTGGAATAAACCTCTTCCAACAGACAGTCTGCAGAGGGCCAGCTGTTTCTTCACACTGGTGACCGCACTGGGGATTATGGTGGTTGAATCAGAGGGCAGCGCCTCTAGACTCAACAGCAGGCTCAGGTACGCTACAGGAACATGAGATGTTAATAATGCTGAGCTTTACTCAGAGGCCTTTCCTGACAGAATGGACAAGACTGTAGAATTGAGAGAAAGGAGAAAAGAGAAAACTGGCCGCGGAGTAAAATTTCAGGATGAGGCGATACTCTAACGAAGCTTATGTTGGTAATTTGTCTTTAAATGATTGGTTCTTTAAAAACTTTAAAGTGAATGTTTAAATTTCTTTAAAACAAATCTAACTGTAGATAGAGTACTTGAAACACTCGCCTCTGAATTGCTATTTTGTTACAGTCTTCAGAAGAACTAGAAGATAAATACTTCCCACAGGAATACCATTCACTATTGCCCTATTTTTATTTTATCTTGGCAAGGGAGGTTTGTGGAAAGGAGGACATATGTGACTTGAAGAAGGTAACAGAAAGTATCCTGGGTCTATATATCAAGTAAAGAGAATATAGGTTACAAAAAATAAAAAGTTGAGTGGTAAATGGTTTGGCAGATGCATGGGAATAATAGTTTCACCCCAAATCTTGAATATTATTGATCATTTACTTATGAAAGAAACAGCCAAAAAAAAAGAAAAGAAAAAGAAAAAAGAAAAAAGAAAAAGAAACAGCCAAGATTCTAAGGATCAGTGTCCTTAATTCCTAGTGTTCTTTAGTAGATATCATTCTTTACCTGAAAATTCAAGAGTGAAAAAATGAGATAGGTTTATCATTCCTCTGTTTTGCATCTGAGGAATCTCGTGAGAGTTGGACACTGTTAATGTTTTTCACTGGTAGAAGGAGCATGTCCTAGTGTTTAGGACGCTCCTGGTGTGGGGTTAGGTGTTGAACTGTATGCTTTCAAAGATCCTTCCCAGCTGTATGATTCTAACATTACGGTTTTTATGTGGCAATGTTGGGGATACCCAACTGTTACATCATCATCTCTACACTCAGGTTTTATTGAAATTCTTTATTTTTAAAAAAAATTTTTTTTATGTGGGTACGGAGAGTTGAACTCAGCACCTCGCACTTGCCAGCAGGTGCTTGTGCTGCTGAGCAATATCACGGGCCCTTTTTTCTTTTACGTGGGTACCAGGAGTCGAACTCAGGACCTCACGCTTGCCAGGCAGGCGCTTACGCTGCTGAGCCATCTCACCGGCCCTTAAATTCCTTTTAACTGATATACTATATCAACACTACTGCCTGAATTTTTCTTGAAATGATTATTTTTAATTTTTATAACTCACTTCTCTAGAGGGCTCAAGTGCTGTCCCAGATTATTTTAAACATAGTAATTAAATTCAAATCAACTAATTGAGTGCCTACTGTGTTTCTAAGTAGCATGAGAAGCCTTTTCGTTAATTTCCTTTACTTACTCTCCTCATTTAATTTTGACAAATCCTTTTGAGTTTGGGAAATGACGAGGTTCTCAGAGAGGCAGGAAAATGACAAATTATATTTATTTCTTAGGGAAGGGACAAATGCTCTCTCAGACTGTCAAGCGTGTTTGGTGAAATGAAATATGCTTTGATCGTTTTTCTATGGCCATTGTTGTGGTTCTAGCATAGGTTTAAAACATCAGTCTGTGCTATGAAGAATCGTCCAGTGGAGCTTCACATCTTGTAAAAGGAGAAGAGAACACAGACTGACATAGGGGACAGACAGCTGATGACTCATAGACTTTGTGGTTTGCAAGAGGGCGGGAGGCTTGGACTCTTGTGGAAGTAGTCTAACTTTTATCTAAAGGCTGTTGGATTTCAACAATATTGAATCCAATAAATATTTATTAATTCACTTTTGATTCTCAGAAAGACACTGTCAAATGAGTTTCCATGAAAGCTACTGCAGAATGTGATTGGAAATAAAAGAAACTGATTTCTTTCTTCAAAATGTAATTAAAATTTCTCTGAAAAAGACTTCATGTGTCTAATTGATATAAAGAGAGTCTGTTTTCAAAACTTAATCCAAAATTCAGGGAAATTTATTCTTTAAAAATCTTACTCCTAATGATTTAAAATTTAAAATATATCAGAGCCATTAAATACTGTTGCTGCTGAAAATTATTTCATATTCTTGAAGTAGTAAACTTTTTCTATTTTTTTGATTCTGAAGCATTACATCTTTTGCAATAAGTTGAATGATAAGAAATTTCTTATATTCTCATTTTGACTTTCCAAAAATGACAATCTTGAGTTCAATCTACTACTCTTCTTTTGATGGCTACTTTTATAAACAACAAATTGGCATTGTTGAAGCAGAGTGTCATTCCCTAGCAATACATCAGTGGTCCATGTATGATATTTTACTTGATTGGAAGGTCAATGGTATTCATGTATAGGCGTCTAATTACAAGATAGCCGTGGTGTTTATTTTCTTCTCTTCATTCTAGTTTCTTTGTGGTACCCCATATAAATAAATCTGAAGTTTAACACTATCTCTGTTCATATGCATGTGTACAAATATATATAAATGTATTCAGAGAGATTTTTTAAACAAAAGGAGATCATACTACATGCATTGCAAAGCAACTTGTATTTTTTAAACTTAATATATTGGGGAACTTCCTGGCCTGATATTTCAAGTTGGACACTGAAATCCATTTGTGGATTGGAGATGGTGGGTAGAAATGGAATTCTCCGTGTGAAATATAGTTTCTCCTCAACAAAGCTAAGTAGTTTAGAATCAAGTAGATTTAAAACCCAGGATAGCCCCAATATTTAATCGACTGCTAAATGTATGTGTGCAAAGGACTGATATGAACAGTAAGAAGTGAAATTACTTAAAGACTTTTCAATATTTCCCCATTTCTGTTCCAAAACAAATTAACCTTGTAAATAAATCCAAGGAAACCTCAAACTGCAACTAACAAGACAACAATGAAAGTAACCAACCAAAAAATAAAACAGCGTTCAAAAGGTTTGAGTATCCTTCAGTATACAACTTGTCGAAGGATATTTACAGCCACTATGCCCATCCAAACAAGATAATTCTGGAAGGTGAGAGAGGTCAAGTAAAGCCATTGAAGGGTTTTGCTAGGCTTGCTTACATCTTCCTTAGCTTCAGCCTCCTCCCAATGCATACGTGTGCCTTCAGGCTTGCTTACGTCATGACAGATATTTATTATTAAGAGACCCACTTTAGTGGATACAGAAGTGTCACCCCTTCCATTACTTTCTAGAGTATATTTTTATCCATGGCTTCATATTAATTTTAATTGGTCAAGATTTTGATGTATTAGAAGGGTTTTTGCTCATTGGACCACAGGAAAGTTAAGGTCTTTTTCAAAACTAATATTTTATTATTCATTTTCGTAATTTTTGGTGAAGAAGCAACCTACTTAAGATTCATTTTCCAGCAATTCTCTCTTCTTGACCCTTTGGGTCCCCCAAAGAATACATGAGTTATCTTAATGGACTGTTATGTTACTTTATTTCATGAGATAAGGAAAACTTAAATAGTTATTAACACTTGCAGTTACTCAACATATTTTTGGCAAATGACTGTAGTTTCTAATTAGATTTTAAATGTTTTCTATTAGATATCAGTTTTCTTTGGCTTTTTGTTTTTAGAACAAAAACAGAAGAGATAGAGGCTACTTGGGGGACAAGAAAAAATAACAACTTGTCGAAGGATATTTACAGCCTCTATACTCATCCAAACAAGATAATTCTGGAAAGAGAGAGAGGTCAGGTAAAGCCATTCAAGTGTGACATTCTGTGAGTTAGTGATATTATACCTGCAGCCAATAGGTTTGGAGAACTTTGAACTCTCTTCACAGATGTTAAAGTAACAGACATGGCGGCACGTTTGCGAGCACACCCACCGCTATCTGAAAGCAAAAAAATGATATAGCAGAGGCCAAGGCAACAGAGAAAGCACATGCAATGTCATGCATTTTAAGCGAAATATGCCAGACATTCATGAGAAAGATGAACAGTCAGAATTAGTGACCGTGGAGTACATCTGCAAATTTCACATCCATCCCCAAACTAAAACAGACAAAACAAAACAGGGATCTGTTTCAGAAATAGATGTCAATAGTTTAGAAAAAGGACAAAAGCTTTCATGTTTGACATTCAGTGTTTTTGTTTTTTTGAGACAGGGTCTTGCTAAGTAGTCCAGCCCAGGGTTAAACTTGTTATATTGCTCAGGCTGGCCTTGAATTTATGACCCTCCTGTCTCAGACTCCTGAGTTCTGGGATTACGGGCATGTACCACCATGCCTGGATCTCAAACTTTTTTAAAAATGAAAACCCAGGCACAGAGGTGAATTGTGTTTATGTCATTTAAATTCAACATCTACTAAATCTATAAGCACTGTAGCTAGCTTTTGGAGTTTTGGATTATATATGTTCCTGGGTTAAAAGCTGTAATATAATATATTAATCATTTAGCTTGTATTGCATTCTAGCTATTATGATTCCTGCAGGTAGCTTGAATAATTCTTGAAATAAAAGTTATTGTGGCAGAGCTCTTGCCTAGCATACATGAGGACTTGGGTTTGATCCTCAGTACCTAAAAAAGTTATCAATTGACATAGGCATGATATGTTTGATAATATATAATTTATAAAGAAACACATAGCACTATGGAAATTACATGCCTTTCAATAGTTATGAAAATTATTAACCTAGTTGAGATCAGAGACAACATTGAAATATATTTTGGAAGTGATTTATTGCTTCTTCTATGTTTGAACAATATGTGTACCATGACCTATATTGCATTTACATTTAAACACAAATGTGAAGTAAAATAATTGCAAACACATTGGCTATTTTATGTGCTATGAGAAGTTTAGACTTCTAAATTTGGGAGACAAGTCTCTTGAAATTGAAAGGTTAATGTCTATTTATGAATAGATTCCATTCCACTCCACATTCCTTTGTAATATGGCATGTGCAATAAATAGTTTTCCTCATTCCTATCATTTTGCTCATTAAGTCAAAACAACTTTAACTGCTTTTTTTTTTTTTTTTTGTGGGTACCGGGGGGTCGACCTCAGGACCTCGTGCGCCAGCAGGCGCCCGTGCCGCTGAGCGATATCACCGGCCCCTTTTTCGTATGTGGGTTCCGGGAGTTGAACTCGGGCCCTTGCGCTTGCTGGGCAGGCGCTTAAGCCGCTGAGCCATCTCACTGGCCCCTTTAACTGCTTTTTGAAGGTTATGACAACAACCGATAATGTGATCACCAACAGACAACCTGATCATTGCATATTGACACATGCTGTTTCTATTTTTTCTTTATTTCACAGGGAAAAGTATCTTGTCTGTTTATTAACCAAAAGAGAGATGTGATTAGTAAAGATACTTGGAAGCATGATTTAATTATTGCTAAAAGTCACCATTTAAATGTCCTCAAAAGTAGTGAAATCATTCTTATATATATCTTAAAATATACATTTAAAATTGCAACTTTTTAATACACAAAATAATTCAACCAGAACCTGACTTGAAGAAACATTAAACGGAAATAAGTCAAATGGATCAAAATCTGTAATAGGGAATTAAAAGAGAAAGATACAAATGGTAGAAACTTACATTGTAGATACCTTTCAGAGAGGCACCAACAGCATTTTAACAAACTTGACAAGCCAAAAATAGCTATGAGAAGCAAATGTGTCTGCTAAAATGGAGATAATGTTATTGAATATAGAGTATCTAGTAGTTACTGACTGGTATAAAAGGGTGGGTATTCAAGGGTGTTGAAAGTGAAAACTGACATCACTCTAAGAGTGATTTTATTTTCCTATCATTTAAATTCTGAATATCTGAAAACAAGCAGAGATAAAAATAGAAAATCCAAAACGTATGGATCCAGCATCATTGGTTAAACTCACTAAGTAATTATTAAGTGATTAAGTTGTTTGTAAATAAAATTGCTATGTATTGCATTCGGCTTAGACACATCATAAAAAAAATCACCGAGACATTTGTCACTGTAAACCAAGAAAGTTTGGGAATTTTTGGGCTAAACAATTTATGTGTTTTGGCCAATTCCAAGACCTAGATCAAGGAAATACAGATGTTTTTATTAACATTTATTAAAGAGACTAATTTTAAAAAATTGTGGTTTGTGAAATTGGAGGAACAGAGAATATATTTAATTCTGTTTCCACTTAGGTAGGAATCGATACTCTCTGGTGATTTGCATACTTCAGTTCATCGTCAAAAACACTAATGTTGGTCTCATCTTTGTACTCATTCATGACCTGCAGCCTTTGTGGGTTACTGTCTTACTCACCTTCAAGGCCCCTGGAAGCTGTTTTCTCTGCTAGAAAACACTCAATAGTAAATCATATTCACTGAATTACTGGATGTCCTTTCTCTTTCCTTCAATAACTACTCTTATGCCTTAGAAAATAATGGATCACAAGATCTAGGAGATCTAACATGTTTTGTATATTTTACTTTCCCTGGCCAGTTTGTTACATAGTTGATTAAAAGCAAAGACTTAAAATAATTTTTTAAAAAAGCTTAGTGACTGACAAATGGAAATTCAAAGTAGTAATGTAACACTTTAGTGATGAGAGGTAGTTAATGCAGGACAATTTTATTAATTAGTTACCACTAATTAATGATTCCTACTTCATTTTGTAAACACAGCAATAACACTTCCATTTCCTAAAGCCGTATCTGTATCTATCTGTCTACATGTTTCAAGTGCTATGTTTGTATAGCAACATTATAGTATTACTTTGAAATTTTAAACAAAGGGTTTCAGTGACTTCTAATCCATTTTTTGCATTAGTTTGAATATATCTCACATATATATGTAAATTCAGCCAAACAGGCAAAACAATCCTATGCAAATCAGCATTTCATCTGGAGTCAAAGTTATTCCTTATAAATGAGAGTATGTTTTGGAAGGTCATATTCATGTTGTTAGGCAGTCCAGAGACCTAAACATATTTAAATTTTTGGGATTACTTTGTTATTAGTGATTGAATTATATGAACAGGAAGATCAATTATTCAATATATTACACATGAATACATTATGTTTTGTATAACCATATATGCATATGCATACCTGTCATAATGGGGTTATAATAAATAGGAAAATTAACAAAATGAGTGATGTTGAGAAATTATGCTCAATTTAAATCTTCAAGATGCTCAGAGCAGTCAGTACATGTCACTCCCAATTGCCTTTGCAGTTTTGCTGCATGACTTATCCAAGTCCAGCTGTGAGCTTTATATTCTATTTACTTTCTTGTTTCCCTTGCATAACAATATTTATTTCACTTTCCATGTCTAACTCTGACATCTCCAGTTTTCAAAATGTCTTTATTGGTTGCTCTAGAGTCATCGTTTCTCTTGATTTCTAAGCCTCCCTTGTATGTCTCCAATACCCTCACCTTGCCTGTTGCCTACATCCTCAGAAGCCAGTTGATAGAACATTCTCTGAGGCCGGTTGGAGTGGGTTTCCGCTAAAAGTGTTGCCATAGAAAGATGGACATGGCAATGTCTGTGCACTTGATCTAGGGATTAGACATTACTGTCACCAGCGAGATGTTAATCCTTCCTCTAGGCACTTTGATAATAAGAGACAGCAAAAAGGTGATGTGCTTTATGCGAAAGAATATCATAAGCCATACTTTTGTTTCTGACTCGGGTGATGGACTAAGACAATTTCCAGCAATCACTTGTAAAAAGGAAAATGTAATGTGTAAACACAAGTGACAAAATTTCAATGACAAAGTTATTTTCCTGAATTACTGTACACCACACATACAGTTTGGGAGAGCAGGGAGTGAAGGAGACATTATGAACTGAAATATTTCTACTATGGAAACATTTATATTTTATATGTATATAGCATTATCAGCAACATTGTTATAATTAAAATGTATACAATACAGATTTCAGAGGCACTGATGTTAAATTATTTAGAGATACTATTTTCACATCTAAAGTTAAAATGCTTATGATTTTATGTGTATTGTGACTATGAATTAATTAAGCTGATTTTCGATGAAGCTTTGGCATTCTATCCACTGACTTTGTCAACGTAAAGAGTTTGTAGAGTGGGAAAATTTTAATATTTTCACCAGAGCAACTTGCTTTTGAACTTATTTTCAATAAGAAATTTCAAATGTATACAAACATTTGTATATAATTCCTAACATTTACAGGAGGCAGTTTCAAAATATGACTAGAGAAAAAGGGAGTAAGAGTAGGCAACAGAGCAAAACATCCTTCGATGGCGACAGACCAGAGCACAAAGACAATGAAATAAATTAATAAATCTGGATTCTACATCTAATCAGAAACTCAGTATCATATTTAGAATCAGCAAAGTGTTAAAGTAGTGATTCAGGGCCAAGAAGATTTTTTAGAGAGCAGAGCTAAAGAGTTTAACAGAGACAGCATACCTGTATTCATTTTGACCTTGGAAGGTTTGTTAGTAAAGTCTTCAGTTTTCCTGCAGAAAAAAAATGATGCATAATTTGTTCACTAGTATGTGGATCAAAATATTGTGAAAGTGTATTTTTGTTTTCGATGTACCTGTAACTTAGTGTTACAGTACTGTTAGTCTTATTTAAACCAAGGTTTAATAAGATGGGCAAATTTTATAATTCTATTCAAGTTAAAATTCACTTATTCTTGGTCCTCTGGTCATAAACTTATATTTTTGTATTTTTCTAAACCCGTAAAGAATGGGTGCCAGTGAGGTCAGGGAGGAAGGCAGGGGTCAGCACAGGAGCTTTGAGAAAGTTCCTTCAAATGTATTTATTTTAATCTCTCAGTAGCAAAACTCCTAATATGTTAACCTTAAATGGATAAAATAAGTGGAAAAGTTGCCTCAGGGGACATCTGTGACCAGGGCTGAGGCAACTTCTAAAACAAGAAGGGCTAAACAATTTCCAGAAAATGAAAGAACATTTTTCAAATTTTGCCTGATCACTCCTTTTGGAACTAGGCAACACTTCATGTTTACAATGAGTATAGGTTTTAAAACTAAATGACAGGACAGTATTTGGGCTGGAATGATACTGACAGAGACAATGCCAAACACAGAAGGAAGGCTAAACCTGCTATAATAGTGTTTTCATACCAAGTCAGAGAATTAACGATCAACATTTATTGTTTGAATGGAAAATGCAGATATTTACAAAATACCTGACACTCATAAAGTAAAATAGGATTAAGGAGAACAAAGAAAGGCATCACAAATCCTTGAGCTTTTTGTCTTTAAAGTGATGTATCCTGTTTTATAAATGTAATGGGTGAGGTTTTTTAAAAGTTTGCATTGTTTTAGATGTCAAAATGTGAAATGACTAACTTCCTAATCAGGCAAGACATTTTCCAAGTTGTTAAAAGAAGAGAGGTGGTGATTGAGCTCTCAAGAAGAACCTGAAACCAAAAGGCTTCTTGGGTGACTAATAAAAATGCATGATTCTATTTCCCTTATTTGTACAAAAGCCATTAACAAATTCATGACTGAGAACTCTTTAGACAATTTAAAGGGAATCTAATCACTTCTGTTTGGAAAAAGTATCTTTGATTGTACTAATGTAACAAACACAGATAATTCTTTTTTTTTTTTATTTTAAAGAGAAGAAAAAACAAAACAAATCAAAAAAAGAACAAATTTTCAAAACAACATAATATAAGGGTAACAATCGTCAATGCATTACGTATTATTATCTTTAAGTTAGTTATTCAGGATACCAGACATTAGCATTCAATTGTCCAAACATTATTGGCTCAAACCTTAGTCTTCAATGAACTAAGTAAAATTGGTAGTGTATCTATCTTAACCATCTTATATATATATACAATTTTTTTTCCCTTTCCCTTCTTTCTTTTCCCTATTCCAGTCTCTCTTTCCTATTGACCAATTTCTTTTTGATTCACCGAAACACAGATAATTCTTGAAAGCATCAAATTCCTAGAGCTCTTGCATCTACTGGAAGAATACAGTATTTCAAGTGTTGTCTTAAATTGGAATTGAACCAGGATCAAGGCTATGAAGACTGATCCTAAAATGCAGACTGCCCTGAACCATGGAAGAGGGTCCACAGCACAAAGCGTTCTCTGTACGTTAAGGAGGCAAAATGATTTTCAATAGATTGTGTGGGCCCAGTTTACTTATGTTCAGTTCTTATCAAAGTTTTATACAAAGAGCAACTTTGTCTATATCTTAATTTGTGAGTAGCAATAGATTTGTTTCGTTTAAGGGCCAGAGAAACCTTTGCTCCTAATGTGTATGTGGCAATAGATTTTATTGGTTGTTCATGCACAGGCAACAACATGACTTTGCATCCACAGTCTTTTAATTCTGCCTGAATTTCTTTCAGTTCCCAGACCCCTCATTATTTTTGTATAGAGCAGAAAAGGTTTTCTTCTCAGTGTGCATGGGACAGTAGACTGGGTCATTCAACTTTTGAGTGGGGGTCTATGAGGTTTGATTGTTCATGCATGGACACCAACATGACTTTGTCTTATAAATCTGCTTGAAGTTCTTTGATTATCAAGCATCCCTTTTTGAAGAGGAGCATAGGCAAAATCCCCAATTTTGACCAAGAATTCTGCATAAATCATTTTATTTTTGCACACTTGAATTTAAACATCAAGACCATCTATAAAACTAGAGGATGTAAATTTGAGTTCTGTTAATGTGAGAGAATTGCCCCCAAAGATTTTCCATGGAATATTTTTGATTCAATAAATCACTAAGACTATTTGAGATTAATCTATTTGCAGTTCACGTATTATCAGAAGAAAGGGCATATAATCTAAGTGGTAGGAAAACATTGTGGGATGTTACATTTTTTAAGAGATATATTTTAAACATGAAAATAAAATATGGTGTACATTAAGGTTATGCCCCAGATTTTAACTTGAAGTCTGTATTTACTTGGAATTGAGATCATGCGTACCACTCTTTCTGGACAAACTGCCCTAGGTAATCAAAGTGTGAATGTATTTCTTTTTCTCTTCGTGACTGAAGGAAGATTAGAAGTATTCATAAGTGCTAACTGAAATATGGTCAAATGACCAAGTAGTTTATTTTGTCTTTTATAGTCCCCAAGTTTAGAAACACTGGACTCCACCTCATCCTCTTTCTTTTTTTTCTTTTTTTTTTTTTTTTTGTGGGTACCGGGGGGTCGACCTCAGGACCTCCCGCGCCAGGAGGCGCCCGTGCCGCTGAGCGATATCACCGGCCCTTTTTTCGTATGTGGGTTCCGGGAGTTGAACTTGGGCCCTCGCGCTTGCCAGGCAGGCGCTTATGCTGCTGAGCTATCTCACCAGCCCCTCATCCCCTTTCTTTAAATGTGCAGTCTGTATGTGACGCCAACTCAGAGACTCCTCTGCCTTTTGTGGCGCAAAAATTATCGCAGTCAGTGGTAAGGTCACGATTGTCCATGAACACTACCTCCCTCCCACCACCTGGGAGCTAACAGTGCCTGAAGACAGGGTACATGGTACTCAGGGGCCAAATCATCCGCAGCATTTATACATGAATGCCAAGGTCAGAACACATTCAAAACCATTTCTAGGAACAAGGAGAAATTATTACCACCAATATTAAAGAAATAAAAATCATGAGGTCATTTGTTTTTTGTTTGTTTTGTTTTTTGAATAAAAGTCCCACTAAGCAGTTCAGGCTGGCCTTGAATGTAGCACGGGCTGCCAACAAGAAGGCATCACGTGGTGTGGCCCCTAAACATTATACCTCTAAAACTGTGAAGCAAAGTAAGTGTCTTCTCTTTACAACTTGTCCATTCTATGCTTTAGTAACAGAAAATGGACTAATACAGATGAACCATGGAATCAGGCGGGTGTAGATTCAAATCCCAGGTCTGCCCATTTCTATGCAGCTAAACAAACTGTATCAGTGTGTTATTGTCGTCTTCTTCAACAGCTCTAGCAGAGTTAAGCCTGTCCCCCTCTCCCACCAACAGCACCTGTTCCTAATCTGGTAAATGGTATGATTCCTATTCACCAATATTTCAAATATTTTGAAGCAGACCTTCCCCTTTGGTTACATCTCAACAGAATAACCTTGACTCCCCTGAAAATACAGGGGGCATTATTGTATTGCTTTAGATTAAAGCAAGACACATGGTTCATTAGATTAATTTTCATGGATTCTCCCACTTCTCAAATATCCCAACCTCAGTTTAGCAACACGTTGGAATGGAGAAGGAATTCTGTTTTCCAGGCAGATTTTCTTTCTTCTTTAAGTAAGTCTTTCATTTGGCTGAGATTTTTTTACCCACAATGCAGTGACTATAAGGAGACAGACCTAAGGAAATAGTTGAATCAAATACTTGCCTCTGAGCCTAGAGATAGTCAAAGCTACTGAATCTAAGGGAAAATGACACTAAAAGCTTGTGATGATTAGCACTTTAAAAAATCTTTCCCATTATACTTGACAGCTTATAACTCAAAGTGGTGGTAGGAGGAACAGAGATGACTATAAAGTGTCACATAAAGAATCATGCGACAAATAGCCGAGTGGTAACATCCTGACGGCAGCCATTCCTACGTGGTTCACGCAGGGAAAGTCTCTCCTCTTCTTCCTACCATTACACAGAGAAGCCTAATTCCTATTTTGAGGGGGGCATCTTTGATCTTTTGGAAGAACTATCTTTTTTAAAATCATGCTTTTAACTTCCCCCATTTAAAAGTTTTAAATCTTCCATTTTAATTTTTATATACTGATATCAGAAATAATCTGACACAGAAAAATTATTTTGTCTACTTTAATTTTGCATATTTCATACTTAGAATTTAAGTAGGCACAAATGTTCAATGCTCTGATAGGAATACAGAAATATCATTTTTTGTATATTTTATTTTTAAAATTTCAACCCTGAAAGAAACCTCACATCACTCACCTCATTTTTGAGGTTGGATATTTGAGGACAAGAGAAATGACTGTGCTGACACATAATTGTAAAAAGCCAACATTCAAAAGCAGGCAAGCTCTCTTGACTTTAGCAGAGAATAGGCATCTTCCCTTAAAGCATTTAAAAATGTTTGCACTCCAGCCCACCCCCTCAAAACACCACAGTACAGTGCTTAACTAAAGGCTGAATCATACAAGGTAGGGTTTAGTGTAAACAAAATATCAGAACTGTGCTTGAAGGGTAAACTGCTTGATGAATAAAATTGGGGCTGCTAACATGGGACCATATGTTTATTCCTCTAAGACTAAAAGGGAAGTGATAGTTCCTTGTAACAAGGATCCTCTTCTTGCCCAGTTACTGCACAAGCCCAAATGGAAGGGATTATTCTGGTTTACTAAGCCCAGAGCAAAAGCTATTGCTATTTTTTTTCTGAAAACCTCAGAATTTTAAGAAGTATGCTTATTTTAAAGTGTTTCGATGGCAATGCTATTTTATGAAATTAATACAGTTAAATAATCCTGCTTATTGTTTATTGACTCTTTAGAAACAGACACATTTTTCTTCTGATTTAGTACACCTGTTTCCTGAACACCTGAAAAAACATTTATATAGCTTAGCAGTGCCAAAGTTTATTGTATATTGCCAGTATTATCATAAATGTGTGTTTATATGTGTCTCAGGCATGTAATGGTGAAACCCTACTTGCTATGTAGAATTTGAATTTTAGACAGGAGTGTAGTCAAAATTTGCCCCAATTTGGTCTTTTAGTCTTAAATTTTAAATTTACTTTTGCTATAGTGTTTATCCAGACTGAAACTATATCTTAAATCACTTCATGTACAACTTAGTGCGAGTTGACTCATTTTAGAAATTCCAAGGAAGGAAATAATGGGCTGATGGGGGAAAATACTGTCTTGGAAGAAATGTTAAATTTATTAAATTTTGAATCTTTTGATATTTTGGTTGAACAGCTGCTGTTGGACAGATATCTTCTATTTTCACTTATGTTTACTTCTGATACCAGAAATGCAATATTATTAGCTAACATTAAGATACTATTACTCTTTTAGAGTGTAAGAATGGGCTCACTAGATTTTAGCAAGGAATTTGGCAAAATTTCCTTTTATAGTAAATGTAAGTGTCAGGTAGAATCATAGGTGAATGAAAAATCATGCATGAGAGTTCCATTTTCTGGCATGGGTCTTTGATATTTTTATTTTAGGGGAAAATGAAGTGGCATGCAGCATGCTTATTGATTCTACAGGAGGCACACAAGGAGAGAAGAGTAACACATAGAAAAACATGTTACTGAACACATTAAACCTTGGCAGTGATAAATAGGAAATCCTGCTATTTGGCTAAACCAAATTTCATGATGAGATTGAAGAGATTGACTTCTTAGAAATTTATAGGAAATAAGTCTGGGGGCTCTGGTAGACTATAGACTCAGTGTGATATAGTTGTTTAAAAATTGCGTAACTAAGAAAACATAAAGGGGCTGGTGAGATGGCTCAGCGGCATAAGCGCCTGCCTGGCAAGCGCGAGGGACGGAGTTCGACTCCCGGAACCTACATACGAAAAAAGGGCCAGTGATATCGCTCAGCTGCACAGGCGCCTGCTGGCGCGCGAGGTCCTGAGTTCGACCCCTGGTGCCCACAAAAAAAAAAAAAAAAAAAAAGAAAAGAAAAGAAAAAAAGAAAACATATAAATGAAGAGTGACTGCATAAATCAAGAAAGATTGTGATCCTGCTTTGATGGGCGTAACAAGGCCCAGTTGCCTCACTTTACAAATATCTCTGGTGTTTATTTATGTGCTGACCTGTCAGGAATGTGAGTCTATCCAGGCTCTGGAGGCTGTCACCAAACGCTGAAGGGGAGCTAGGTGAGACCACAGGACAATTTGGTGGCAACACTATGGTGAGCAGTCAGAACAGGATTAGCAGCAGTAAGAAGTACTGGCATGACTCAGACAGTTTTCTCCTCTCAGAGAACTCATCCCAGTGGATTACTGCTCTCCAATGACCCACATTTGTACTTCGAATTGACAAGGAAAGGCATAGAAAACAGCTCCAACTAGAAGCTTCAATCCACCCTTGAAGATGTACCTGAATTTAAGAAACAGGACATCCAAATGAGACTGTTTCTCAGTGCTGAGTTTTTAACAATCTTGTTTACAACTCTCATCAAAAAGAATGCAAACAGGTCCATCCTAGAACACAGCGTGCTAAGGCCCCTCAGTAGTACAACAAATTGGGACTTGATATCGATTGGCTTTTTGTTCAGCAAAAAGCCGACCCAAAAGATCTCACTTTAGTTCTTATCCAGTTCACATGTTCCCAGCATTCTTCGTATTTTATACCTAATATAGTCCTTCATACCCTGCCTCTATTTAAAGCTAAAACTTTCACTCCACTCAATCCAACAAAAATAGACAAGAAAAACAACATACAAATTTATACTTAAATCATATGTTGGATAACACTGCACCTTACTGGAATGAAGCTTTTGTCATTTTATTTATTTTTTTTATTTTTTTGTGGGTACCGGGGTGTCGACCTCAGGACCTCGCGCGCCAGCAGGCGCCCGTGCCGCTGAGCGATATCACCGGCCCCTTTTTTGTATGTGGGTTCCGGGAGTCGAACTCGGGCCCTTGCACTTGCCAGGCAGGCGCTTAAGTCGCTGAGCCATCTCACCGGCCCACTTTTGTCATTTTATAACACCCCTACTTGACATGCTGCCAAATCTAGAAATGGTTGGAAAAGGAGATTGTTAGAAATAGTTTAACATGGGCCGGTGAGATGGCTCAGCAGCTTAAGCGCCTGCCTGGCAAGCACGAGGGCCCGAGTTCGACTCCCGGAACCCACATAAGAAAAAGGGGCCGGTGATATCGCTCAGCGGCACGGGCGCCTCCTGGCGCGCAAGGTCCTGAGGTCGACCCCCCGGTACCCACAAAAAAAAAAAAAAAAAAAAAGAAATAGTTTAACATGTAAAGTTAAATCTTCTTTCATCTGACCATTATTAGAGATCTCTCCCTTTTTATCTACAGAAACAAACTCTCGACTCTCATTTTTCTGTACTTTTGTAGCTCTTTGAGAAGCAGAAAAGACCTTCTCTTGAGTTCCCGACTTCAGGAGAACATGACCTCTTCTGGGACAATCTGGTTTCATCTCCAGGCAAGGCTTCCACTGAGGCATGGGCTCATGGATTATTTTACAGACCCAAATGGGCACCTTGGGCACAAGGGCTCTGCCTCAGCATTCAGAGATGCTGCTCTAGCACGTTCACAGGCACAGGCTATGTCTGCCCAATATCCTCATGACCAAGTCTGATACTCACTGACTTCACTATCATTTCTTCTTTTTAAGTGAAGACACAAGCATTTCCTTGTTTAGTTGGAGCATTTGGTAATAGAAACCCAGAAACTGTGGTTATATTAATTCCAGCTTAATATGTTTGAAGACAGCGATCACTTTACTGCAGTTCATAGAGAATTTCTAACATGAATTATTATTGGGATGTTGACTGCCTGCCTTTCTTGTGTTAGGGTTGGAGAGTAAGAAAATGTTTTTTTTTTCCTTTGGGAGGAAGCCAAAGATATGGATGATTCAAAAAGTAAGCGACTGTCTTTCTTGTTTTTTTTTTTTTTCTTTTGAGACAGGCTTTCACTATGTAGTTCAGGCTGGCCTAGACTCACTATGTAGCCCACTATGTAGTGCTGGCTTTGAACTCACAGCGATCCTCCTGCCTCAGCCTCCCAAGTGCTGGGATTACAGGCATGTGCCACCACACCTGTGTAACGCTCTTTCTTGTAGGAGTGATTACTTCAAAGTGCACACAGCAACAGTCAGTAGGAGTCAGTCAGGATCCAACAACCCAGGTTTTAGGAATTTTTAGGTACATGTTTTCAAGATTATGTTACCTTTTTTTTTTGTTGTCCCACCACTAAAGTGGTGAGTGTGTACTGGGCAAACCACTTCATTTCTATGGGCCTGAGTTTTTATTTTATAAACAGAAAGACTTGTTTTTAAATACTTTTATAGTCTGAAAGTTTGCTAAATCCAGAAAGGGTATATTAGTCAAAAATATCTATTGATCTTTTATATGCAAGCCATTATGCTTAGTCATAATTGTGCATAACAAACAGAATCTAGGTGGAAGGCAATCTTTAATGACTCATTTACATGTCGAAATACAGAGGGAGATAATGTTAAAGATTCATCTTTCTTATAGTATCAGGATGTGTTCCCACAAGTTGAAGACAGCATCCACAGCTGTCCTTTTAGCTGCCTAGTTTACTTCCCTCCAGAGATAAGATGTAGGGATCATCTACATTTAACGTCTTTTCATATTACATCGAGTCTTTCCACTGAGACTCTCAACTTTAGAATTTGATTGTGCCTAAGACGATATCCACTTTATAAATCAACACCGACATAAAAATTTCTGAAACTTCAGTCTATAAATTATCATCATCTTTTTAAAGGATTTTTTCTCATCATGAGTGGTGGCACAGACATTAGGGGTGACTGAAATTGCTGATCTTTCTATATTCTGTTAGAGTTTATAGTAGAAAAGAACTTCAAAACTGGTAAATCACAAATATAGTTTACCATTTCAAATGTTACATTTTTTTTTTTTTTTTGCAGTAGCTCATGTTTTAAAGAGTAAAGTCTACTGACTTTGAGGAAACAGGGCCACAGGCGCTAAGCACATTGTATTTCTCTTTTTTTTGTGGGTACCGGGGGGTCGACCTCAGGACCTCGTGCGCCAGCAGGCGCCCGTGCCGCTGAGCGATATCACCGGCCCTTTTTTCGTATGTGGGATCTGGGAGTCGAACTCAGGCCCCTCGTGCTTGCCAGGCAGGCGCATACGCCGCTGAGCCATCTCACCGGCCAGCACATTGTATTTCTAACCAATATTTTCATCAAATTTTCTTACAGGCTGAACCAATCTTATCATCACTTGCTAAATTACAGCAGCATGGGGAGTACGCTGACATTTCAAGTTATTTTTCATGTGGATAACTGCTGCTCCACATCTTGGTTACAGGCAAAAATTTTGAATCATGACCTACAAAAATTTCAGTCAGTCTGTTCCATCTTTAGAAAATTTGGAATTAGAATGTTTACTTCACATAGTTATGATTTAATATACTTGGCTGTGTTTAAGGCTGTTATATGATAAATATATTATTTATTTAAAATGATTGGGAAAGATAGTCTGAATTAGAGTACCATGAATTATGGAATGTTCGTGCAGAAACACTTTATTTTTTTCAAAATTACACATTAATCTAAGCCCAGAAAACAATGCCAAAAAATAGATCATCAGGGTAAAAATGATCTGTACATACATCAATTTACATGCAGTGAATGTTTTAAAAAAGGTTTCTTTATGTAATTATTTATATCAGCATTTTGCTTAACAACCTAGCTTTCAATATCATTAGAGACAGCCTATACTCTCACAGAATTATCTCAATTTCTAAAATGGTAATATCTGTTATAATTAAAATGTAATTCATATTTATTCCTATTGTGTATTGGGTTCATGATATTCTCCTCTCTCCAAACTTCATTCCGTTTTTCCATCATCTTGTACCTTACAGAATGGCAATACCCCTTCATTATTGTGTTCATTGTTCACACATTTTAAGGGTCCATTTTATTCCAGATATCATGGAAGTCAGAACCTGAGGTTTACCCTTGACATTGCTCTCTCCCTGAACTCTATTTGTTTTGAAAAGTAAAACAAGAAACACTTTGCTGTGGGAAGAGGATTGTGCTTCTACCTCAGCCCCAGTGTTCATTTGACCAAGAGATGTGGGTATGAGAGGACAAGTGTTTCTAGTCCTCTCAATCTTACACAGGTCAAATGCAGTTTAAGCATAGTGACACGGGGGCTAATATGGTTACTTTCTGTTTCATGACAGCAATCAACACTAAACAGATGATCCTCCATTGGCACATAGATAGGAGGAAGGGTGGCACATCATAGTTGGAGAAAAAGCACTGTTCACATGTGTACAGAAATGCATAAACACACACACATGAAGTCTGTGGTCTCTGCCCAATTATTTACATGCTAGTAGACTAGGGATATATTTATTTTCTTGGTATGGATACGACCATCTAGATGGCAGGTGTTAAGGACTTAAAGAAAAAACAACATCATATTCTTTAAAATTTATTGTTCAGTCCTCTCTTTGTCTTAGCAAAAGCATTTAGGAATACATTCACCAAAATACATTATTTAAATATGTACTAGATATGTTCATTGCATGAGTAATGTAGTTTAATATTTATATGTGCTATAGAAACACACTAGTAGGGGATATTCTCAGTTCTTTTCACTGCTATACTTTCAGCCCCTAACAATATTTAGTACACAATATTTAGTAAATTATTATAGAATGAGGATGCCCTGCTTTTAGAAATGAAGAAATAGCAGTCATTTGCAAATCTCCATTTGCAAAGGAGATTATTGCGGGAGAGAGGCAAAGCAGCTTGGAGATTTCCCTCATTTGCATGTTAAATTCCATCCTTTGGCTCTCGCTATGGTGTCTGGGGCCTTTTTTTTTCCGGTTCTTTTTGGACACCATGAATGTGACAGTGTCCCTAGCCATCTACAGTGTTTTCCGGCCTATGCCACTCATGGGATCTCTGGATGATTTAGAGCTGGTGGATGCTGAGGTTGGTTGAGCTGACATTTCAGCATTTGGAAGGACGGCTTTGTTTGAAGTGTTTTAAATACTAAAACATAGTATTTAAGAAGTTAAACCAGGCATGGTGGTACTTGCTTGTAATCCCAGCACTCTGTGAGGCTGAGACAGAAAGATCGCAAATTGGAGCCCAGCATGGGCATCTTAGCAACTTAGCAAGACCTTGTCTCAAAATAAAAAATGTAAAAAGGGCTAGGTATGTGCAGAGGCCCTGGGTTTTGCCAAAAGAATTATTTGGGATTCCTGAATACTAATAGTAGTCATGAAAACACTATGCTTGCCATGTTTATTTAATCAATTTTCTAAAAGCCCAATCATTATCATGCATTTAAAATAAAAGTGTCTTTATTGTTAAACCCTAAACCCTGATTTGAACTCAGATTTTGTTTTTTCCAAAGGAGACGACTAATAACACTATTTTTGGAAAATCTTCAGCAACGGGCCATTTATATCTATCTCAACAATTCATGTCCCAACTAAAATTAGGTTAACAACAAAGAAACAAGTAATCTCTCTACTTCTTCAGCTTTTAAGTGCTTGTAACATAACATAATATAACTGATTATAACAATGGATAAGGATTCTTGCTACTTAGGGAGGTGTTTCTCAAGTATACAGAACGAGATAAATCATACTGCCTTGTGTAGGACAAAGTGTTACAAGAGGGCCATGAAGCCCTCCCTTCCATGCTCCCTCTTTTTCTTCCATCACTAAATGTTCTACGCCTACCATCTAACCTGAAAAGTAGACCTTGAGGAGAACTTGGACCTAGCCAGGTGGCCTCCACCTTATCACATTCCTTTCCTCGCTACATGTGAGCAGCCACATTCCAGGTTCCACATGTGTGATTCTTTTGCTTTCTTTTTTATATAGTTTCATTGTATCTATAGCTTTTGAAAGTATAGTTATATTAGTTGTTTTACTCTTTATAATGATGTCAATGTGCTGCATATAGTCATATTGCTAAGGTTCGTTTTTATTGTTGGTTATGTCCATAGCACATTCATTTTACTTCCTGCATTATACTTTATTTTATGCATATGATATATTTTATAAATCTACTTTCCTGTGGAGGGGAACTTGGGTTCTGGATTTTTGCCATTTTCAATAGTGCTTCCATGAATATTTATGTACGTGTTTCTTATTCCTTTGCTGGTTAATTAACGGCTTACCAGAGAACTAAAATGATACAAATAGCTTTTACCTTAAAAGTGTCCTTCCTATGTACCGGAATTGTTCTACGATTATTTACACATATATTACTTCACTTGAGCCTCACGATAATCCAATGAGGTAAATACTATTGTCATCTTATTTCACTGTGAATAAAAAATAAAACACAGGAAGTTGCTCGTGTTCAACAGTTATAAAGTAGCTGAGTCAAGCTTGAGAACCCAGGCAACGTGGCTTCAGTGTTCTTAAAAACCGTTCTTCAATGTACTTTTTGGAACTAAGAATCTGAAGCATTTTAGCAGTTTGTAATATATAACTTAGTCACAGATCAAAATTTGAATATTAGACTCTCATAATTTGGGATAATGAAGGTATAGTATGCAATATTGAAAGTACTCGTGGATATCACGACTATCCTAAAAACAAATTTTTTATCAACTTCCTTGCTTATTTTTGTTAGAGACATAAGGTTCTTTGTAAATTGATTTCAATGAGACCAGCACTAAGTGTAATGTTGAAGGTATCACTGCATGTTTGCCTAACCCAGTGGCGCGATTCTCTTTGCTTTTCACACAGACACCCAGGAGCATACGAGTCTTGAACATAGGCTGTTCCAGGTCCATCTGATTCCCCCTTGTGAGCCCAGGCTTCTTATGTAGTCCAGTATTAATGCACAAGTTGCTGTCTGGGTGGCCCTCACAAAATCAGATGAGTTTTAGGCACAGGTGACATGGTCTTTTACTCTCCAGAGAAGGAGAAGCTTCTGGATAATGAGCGAAGACCCTCAAAATCAGTAAAGCAGCAACTACAAAAGTGTATGGAACTGTGGCAAACACATTAAGCATGACTTGCCTTAAATTTGCATATATTACTCCACAATAACCCATAGTTTAAAAAAAGGGTCAAACTGCAGTGTCATGGACACACGCATTGTCATGGATACATGTAAACTATGAAGATAGGAAGCGCGTACCACATTCGTTCGCTTCGCAAGGACCGAAGTCATTGTCAGGACCACACTGTGTGGCTCCATTAAATTTTGTTCATCCTAATTCTGAATGCTTCATCTCAAGAGGAAGAATGAGCCATCAAATGAATGAGTCATATTTTGGTTATAATCACAGGAACACTTAAAAATGAAATCATTTCATTCAGCTGAACGAATCTTATAAAAAGTAAATTACTTCATATACACAAGGCTAGTTAGCTATTTTGAGTTTTCCTGGAATTATCTCACTGATTCTTTCCACTTTCTATTTTGCCTGCTTACATTTTTCTCCCTTCCCAGTATTTGCCTGGTCTGTTAATAAAAAAAAGAAGGACGGGAAGAAATATGTGGTTTTAATGACCTTCCAGGCAAAGGGAAAAAGGCCCCACAAAATGTTAGTATATTAATAGTAAGCATCTTTCCACGGTACAAACAAAATGTTTTTAAAACAGTTTAATCTTATCTTTATCATTGCTTTTATAGTGTACTCTCTGTTAAAGTCTGAATTAGGATATTATTTTCGAATCTCCAATCTTTATCTCTATGTGTGCATGAATATATGTATCTCTCTTTTCTCTTTTTCTCCACATTTTCAATATATAGCAACATTTAAAATATAAACCAGATATGATTTTGTATAAACTCAAATCCCATTTCTTTTATTAAAAGTTTCAGTTCAGCCCCTGTAAAATGGGGCCCTTAAACTTTTTGTTTTTTAGTAAAAGGAAACTAAATTTACAATAAAGTATCTTAAGTTTTGCTGAAATAAAATGGCAGGCTTAGAAGAAAGACAGATCTTTTGTATTAGGGTAGAGATAATTATTGTGACTTTGTTCTCTGATTTGCCAAGTGTTTGCAATGCATTTTGTTACTTTTCAAATGCACCTTTGTTACTTTTAAAATGTAATGAAAATAGCATATAAGTAAATTATAACACACACGCACACACACACACACACACACACACACACACACCTCTCTACCCCTCTCTACCCCTATGCTTGAAAGAATATATCCTGTGATAAGGTAGCAAAATTGATGTACTCTTCCTTTAGTCCATTTGATCATCTCAAAATCCTATTGCTTTTCAAAGTTGAGTTCAGTCTGCTTATATGTCCTACCCTTTTCTGGGTCACCTATACTAATATTACTGTAAGATTACCATGTGCACCACTCATTCAGCAATGAAACATAAACTGTCACAACATTTCTGATGTTACTGCCCTTTCCTCTAACTCTGTATATGCACAGACTTTCTAGCTACAGTATAAGTCCCTTAATAGGAGAGACAAAGTCATGTAAAGTTTTTAGCCTTAGTTTCCTCATTGCCAAAATGAGGGCGCTAGATGTCTACATTCTGTAATTCCAACATCTGTCACTCCTTTTCCCAACACTGAAGACCACCAGTATACTTTAGCTTTGCTGTAGCTTAACATTCCCCATCTCAGAGATCCTAAAACTCAAGTATAAGATGCAGGGTGCTCCTTCATCCTCAGGGCTGCTGGCTGTGGATATCTTGTTAGTACATAAAATAACAGCATAATAGTGGCCAAAGGCACAAAGTGTACAAACGGATTGAAAGTTTAGAGTGTTCAGACTTATTACTTACATGACTCAAAAAATAGACAAGAGGGAATTGTCCTCTTTTCAACTGTGTCTGCTTGTCATGTTTTATATTAGGTCTGGATTTATCCCAGATTTTCAAAATAGATTGTGTTTTGGTCTATATTTACCACTGAAGTTCTTTCCTACATAATGCCTGCATGTGGTTTATGGTCATTAGACTGTAGCACTGAAGTGGATTTTGTTTTTGTTTTTGTTTTCTGTGTGTATTACACAGCTGCTCTCATACAGTAGAAGCCCCTGTCTTACCAGTTAGAGAACTTGAGTCATGCACCAGTGGTGCTACTGATGGTGAACGAGCACATGCCCGTCTGCTGCCCATGCTGCAAGGAGGAGAGGGAGTACACTCCAGTAAAGATGCAGGGAGATCAGGCCACCAGGCAGAATTTTCAGGTGAGCACTAGTGTGTCTTCCCAGGTGCAAAACTGAGCCAAAGCTGTTAGTAAACTGCAAATGAATACATCCAGAGCATAACAAGGATCTTACTGATGAGATATTTGGAATCATTTTAGAACCAATGTAATGCCTTCTGCGGTTAAACAAGATGGTGATTGTGTAACATATCTGGACAATTCTTTAATATGGATATTTAGTTTCTCAAGTTCTCAATAAGAGAAATTTGCCAAAATTTATAGATGTACTTGTTTCTGTTAAAATGGGATCTGGCTCTGTAGCACCACTCAAGTGAGTTCTGAGTCAAAGCGCCTACAAATATTGCAGAGCAGGTGAAGTATCTTGGGGTTAAACTACTTTCTTTTCATGTTTTCACTTCTCATCATCTTTTTTACAGTGTTTTCATCTCACTGCAATCTGCTCTATGCTCCTCCCAATCAACATTCTCATTGTATGTTGGGGTTAGGGAATCATACTCAGGCGATCACAGATTTAGAAGTGAATATGCTTGAAAGAAGGCTATTTTAATCTAAATTACAGTCATCTGAAGATTCTTAAATTTACTTCACAAGCCCTGATCTCTCCTCAGCATGCCAGACTTGGCAGCTGAGCTGCTTATTTCCATACCCACTTCCACTTGGATGGCCAGTGAGTGCACATTCCGGGCCTCTCAGTCCACGCCACATCTCTCTGTAAAGAGCATTGCCACTGTCCAGCCCCAATGCGTTGACATCACATTTGACTCATAATTCCTCTTACCTTCCTTGTTTATGAGCAAATCCTACTCTCTCTGCCTTCAAAATATGTTCAAAACTCAAACATGTCTCATCACCTTCTGTGTCCAGCTTGCACCTTCTTGTACATCTTAACTATTTCAGTGACCTTATGATTGGTCTCTTTTCTTCTGCTTATGTCACCTCCATCTACTGTTTCCAAAGTATTCAGGGCGATGCTCTTAACAGCTGAGAGAGATCACTGAGTCTCTGAAGCCTTCCATTAACCTCCATCTCCTGTACCTACCATGGCCTGCAGGGGCCTCCTTGTCCTGGATGTCCACTGTCCCCAGGCTCACAGTTACAGCTCTCTGCTCTTCGCTCACTCTGCTCCAGGCCCCTGCTCCACTTCATCGAACATGCCAGTGCAACCCTCTCCCAGGGTCTTTTCTTCTGCCTGGAACATTTGCTCCCTCTACATATCCCCAGCCCTGTCCTTAGTTCTCCAGGTTAATGCTCAAATGTTATCTTGTGAGAGAGGCCTTCCCTAACCACCCCATATAAAATACCTGGATTCTTTAGAATTTTTTGCCACAGAAGACTCTTACCACTTATCATGTATCATTGTTTATTATCTTTTTCCCACCATATCGGCAGGAATTTCCATCAAGAGAGTGTGATTCAGAGACAGGAAATTCAGTCACTGTGGAACCTACAGGTCAGCCCACGTACTGGCACCATGTGTCTCCACACGGGGTAGTCAGGGGAAGGAATGAGTATTACAAATTGCTAAAATCAGGACTTCTTTTTCTTTTAGGAAGTGCAAAGAGACAGTCAACTTTACCACTTCAACAACTGTGGAAATACTGCCATGATAAACAAGATTGCCAGAGAAAGGCAGAAGGAGTGGGACAAGTCAGTGCCTCACAGTTTAGTCAATAGAAACTTAATCTTTATTTTAGTTTCCTCATGATCATTATTTTGCGGCATTGCATGAACTGATTTTGCCTCATGTTCACACTGAACACAATTATTTGCCTATTGTTTTCTTAGGTGAAACCAGACAAACATCACGATCTAACTTTGCACTCTGATTATGGGCATTGATTCCAAACAATACAGAAGCAATTCAGTGGAATTTACAAGTACCACCACTGCTCCTGATCTTCATTTTGAATTCTATAAATGGGAAAAAATAGCTACCACTTGCCGTTAAGTATAATGAAAACATTACTTTCTTGGGGGTAATCCTCATTATTTAATTGCATATATGGCTTATTTTCTCATGTCTTACAATGGATTTCCTTGGGTTTTGTTAGAACTATGAATGATGAAGTATTGGCCTTGTCAAAATAACATGTTTGCATTTTAATGTGTTTTCTATATTATCTGTCAAAAAAAAAAAAAAAAAAAGGATTCCATCACATAATGGACAAACTAGAAAGTTGGAGTACAGGATATTTTAGAGCAGTTCCTTGCAGTGAGACTCAAAATGTACTGCTGGGTCCCAGTCCCAGCTGGCCCTCTGACTTATACTTGGTGTATACCAAGACTCAGTTTGGATTTTATGAATACACTAAGCTGACATCAAGTAGATGAATAACAGCTAATTGCACAGGTATAACATTTAGCTATCTTTATTTAAATTTTCTTTAGGCCTTTTCTGCCTCTTTAGCACACAGAACCTGTAACCTGAAATTTGTGCAGAAATGTGTTTTGCAAAAGCAAATGAGTAATAAAATCTACTTGAATATCCCTAATCATTTTAAAGTGTCACTTAAGGCATTTTCAGAATACATGATTCTATAAAAAGACAAAGAACTATAAATTAATGGGTGTGTTATAGAACTATAAATTAATGGGTTCTAAATCATCTTGTTTATGAAAACTACATTGATGTTTTTCATGACAGGTTTCAGGATATATCAAGATTTTCTAGTACATGTACATAACCTAAGAAAATATTATTTACTTAATCATTAACTCTATAACTATCATGACTCACCTAAATGGAGAGTAATGTTAAGAGTAAAAGCAGATATTGTTAATATTTATGTTTGCACAACAGGCATAAAATGGTATTATCCCAGGCAATAAGACAAAAAAGGAATAACCAATCAAAATTCTTTGTATATTAACATTAATTTAGTGTTCAGTAATTTATAGCTTTTTCTCTTAGAAATACCTCTGCACTCTAAGAAAAAGATAACAAAATTGGGGAAAAGAGTAAAAAAGGCCAGTACAATAGATGTAAAGTAAAATAAAATAAAATAAAATAACAGCAGCTTAAAAAAAAATTTAATTTAGCCTCAGACAATTGAGGCTGAAGAAAAATGTGACTCAAGGTTTAAAATCAGAAAACGGACTGATAAAATCTACTGTCTGTTTCTTTAGGCCCGAATTTATCAAATTAAAAGATATTCCATTACATTTCAAAACATTTATAAAAAATAGATTAAAAACTATTTTATGTAGTGATTAGAAAATTTCTGAAGCTCCATGATTTGAAATCTGACTGAAAATGTAGACCAAATCAAAATCCTTTAGAAACAGGCATGAATGCCAGCTCCATTAATGTATCCTTCCCTTGACAATAGATGGCTTAAAGACAGAGATTATAAAAAAAAAGGAAATACTAAATGCTCAGTAGATAAATACGAACTACTCCACAGATGTTGGACTATGTAACAAAGCCATTGTTCATAGTGAGCCTTCATGCACGGCGTCCTGTGATGCTTCCCCTGGACGGCACTGCACAGACCTGAGCTCGACCACTTTTCTTTAGCCTGCTCAGAATGAGGATCCCTTTCTATACAGGACCGCACAGTAAGAGACGTAAAGGAAAACAGCCCTCTCTTCTTCACAATCAACAGAAATAGACGCACTTTCTATATCATCGGAGGATTTCATAGAAAAAAGTATTTCAGAATAAATGTTTGTGATCCAGTTACAAGCTATTTTGAGAACTACAGAATCACCTGCTGCTTTCAGTTTCCAGAGAGAAATGAGAGCGTTGTACCACAGTGCCTACTGCTGGGCCAGGCTAGTGATAGAGGCAAGAGCACTGGCGTTAGGACCAATCCAAGTTTGTGAAAAGTCCATCTACCATAGGCAGATGGATATCTTCAGGAAGTTACTTATCCTTTCCCTGAACCTGCTTGAGTTTCCTCTTCTAGCAAGCAATGAGGAGGACAAAGGTGCCGAACTCCTAGGGTTTCCGAAGTACTCAAGGGATTTATATAGAAAGAGCACTGAGAAGCGGCTCTGGCATGTAGTGCTGAAATGTTACATCTACCGCTGTTAAAAAGTGAATGTTTCCTTGACTGTACGAACAATGGTTAAATCATTTCAAATATGGGTCCCTTCCTTGCCTTGTTCATTCATTCAAATGAATTCTCCAGTCAGGTTTTCTCTTTCTATAGACATTTTTTTTTTTAAGGAGTAGACTAAATCTTTGTTTGAAGAGATGAATTATTCTACAGCCATATCGCACAGATGGCTGAAAAAAATATGTGTTGATTGCACTTTCATTTGGTGCATTGAGGCTCCAACAGCAGCAGCTTCCTGGGACTGAGTGGGAGCTGGCTTTGATTGATTGGCCTCCCCAGCACACCAGATTGTGGGGGCTGATAAGAAGCCCACAGGGAGAAAACATCAGGGAAAGCGAGGCTGCTGGGACACGTCCACTCCTATGTAACAGATGTCCCTTAACATGAAAGAGGTAGGGAACAGGAGGCATCAAAAGCAAACAGTGAGTAGCAACCAGACGATTTTGACTGCGAGTAATATTTCAATAAAATTAGATTTTAACAACAAAAATGACAAAACTTTAGTCTCTTTCATATCAAACTGCCCATTCTTAGGTCATTTTCATGTTCATTCTTTCTGCAATAGGATAAAAAACAGGTTCATTGTATTTTCAGATTACTAAAAAGAGTTACAGGTCAAGGGCAGGAGCTATGCAGGCTTATCTTAGAAGTTACATATACTCACACTCAGCTACATAAATTATTCCCTGGGAATAATCTTCAGTGAGTTGCTAGGAGATGACCAGTTTGTATTTTCCTTTGATTACGGGGCATAACCATTCCACTGTCAAAATGTCAAAAGCAGGAAAAAAAATGATTGCTTAATATTTTTTTCCTGTTACTCACAGTGAGATATCAGAAACCACACTGTTTTGCACCAAAAGAGGGGACTAGGGGAGCCATGAATATCTCTGTAAGTAGAATTATAAAAATTATTACCTGAGCAAGGTCAGTATCCTCCAATAGTGGCCCAATGTTCAACTCATATTATGTGTTTAATCAAATTAAATCACTTTTTTTGTAATCACTGTATTACATATAGGTTTGATGAGGGGCTTATGGTTCACAATGCTATAAGTGCTTACACATATATGTGGAAACCTTACAAGGGTGAAAAGTGATAAAGTGCCACAAACTGAAGAATGTACATAGGTCAGCTCTCTGGACTGAGCTAAAATAGGAAGAGATACGATTCCCTGGTCCCAAGAGCAGGGCTCAGTTCATATGTCATGCTGCCTCCTGTGTGCGTGGTTATGATACATGTAATTCTTTTCCTGTGATAGCCGATATAGTGTAGTGATTAAAAGTGACAATCTGGTTTTTAATTAGAGCTCTACAAACTCTGTTACTTACTAGCTGCATGATTCAGAATAAATTACCTATATGCTCTGTGTCTCAGTTTCCATAATTATAAATAGACTAGAATCAGTGTTAGGATGGAATGAAATAATTTGTCACAAAACTGAAAAAGTTTTCCTAAAATCTGGTCTTGCTAATTGTTGATTACCACCTTAGCTCAGTGATAGTGAATACATTTTCTGTACATGTGCTTTTAGATTCCTAAAATTTGGTACTTATTGAGCATTTGGTATGCACAAAATAAATGGGTTTATTCCACTTAAAAGTCTTACATGGTCTTGAGGGTCGAGCATTTCACTGCGAGTTGGGGGTCCCATATTCTGGTGATTAACTGGGGGGATGTCTTTAGTTATCTTTCTACTTTTGTGGACTTCTGTTTTTTTATTTGTAAACTGAGAGGGTCAGATATTTGGATAATGTATCTATTCTCACTGCTTTTTTTATAGTCCATCTTTATAAGAGCAGCTATAATAGCTATGTATAATTTCCTTTGCAGGTTGGCTCTAAGCAGACCTGTCATGACCCAATTATAATCAGGTACACTTATATGATTTCCTTTTTCTCTACAGTTGAGTCATACGATCTACAAAGGAATTATCAGGTTCCATTAAACAGCAAATTTGGCCAATGATTCTCAAATTGAATTTGGTTTTCAAAAGATTAGCTCATACGTCACCTGTTGTATAAAGGTATATGATAATATTATTCAATTGGGGACTTACAAACTTACTCTGGGTGAGGTAGTCAAGCAGTTGCTTAGCATGTTCGAGGCTCTGGGTTCAATCCCCAGCACCACACAAAAGAAAATCACTTTGGCAAATAATTTCCTTAGAAGAGGCTATTAAGGAAAATTCAGGCTTTCTGGCTTGAAGAAGCACGGGTCCGCCTCACAGCTCTGAACTAAAATGAGAAAGCTCCTTGAAGCATGAAGTAAACAGACTTGCCAGTATTATTTTTATAGAAACTCTCAAACCAGCATGAACTTTGCACCATATTTAATTATTAAATGTGATCCAGGCTAGAACAGTCTATACTAACACATTTTTTTTTTTTTTCTCTCTGGCATTTGGTTATCAGTTACGTGGTAGATAGAGTAACAGTTTTAAGGATCAGTTTCTGCAACCCCAACCCTCAAACTATGTTTTGAATGTAAATAAACTGAATGAAGGAGAAAAAAAGGCAAAGGGATAAAGTGCCATGTTTCAAGAACATTTGTCTTGATATTTTAGTGACAAGCTTAATCAAATTAATTATATTTGGCTCTGACTAGGTTAGCATAAGGTGTTAGTTTTGAGCTGCAAATGAGTAGCACTTGACAAGGTGAGAAATCTTCCTTCCTTTGTTGAAATCATCCAAGATGCATTTCTAATCCACATTTGAAAATAAAAGGCCTAGTAACATGCAATAAGAATTCTCTTCTCATATATAGCTAGGTCTTGCAGCAGAGAGCGCTTACCCAATCTCTCCTTCTTGCATTATTAATAAAAGTTTCAGCTGTGTATATGACTTTAACCAGACTAAAATTATGTTTTTCAGTTTCCCTTATTTTATGACCAAATTTTAGCCAGTACAGGTGACAGAACAAGAAATGTGCATCTTCTAAGAGGCCAGTCTTAAAATAAAGGGGAAGGCTGCTTCCCTCCCACCCTTTGTTCTTCCTTCTGCCAGCTGGAATGTAGAACTCATATTAGGATCTGGAGTAAGATCTTGACCACAAGAGAAGAGAATCTTGAGTTGAGAAAGGTGGAGCAAAAAATGCAAAGGCCAGCAATCAGGAAGCTGAGGCAGGAGGACTGCTGGGAGTTTGAGGCCAGCCTCGACTACATAGTGAGTTCATTGCCAGCCTGGACTACATAGCAAGACCCTGTCTCAAGAAACAAAAACAAAAACAAAAACAAAAACAAAAACAAAAAAGGAAGGAGCCAAGGTCCCTGATAATTGTAGAGCTGTCACACTGGCTCTGCACTATCAATTTCAACTTTATGTGCGTGGGCAATAAAGATGTCTTTTGTTTAATCTTTTATTACTTTGAGTCTCTATCAGTAGCTGAGTTTTTTACCCCAATTAATGTACCACAGCTGGACTTCAGAGATTTGTAATAATCGCATTAAATTTATATTTATGTTAAGTTACAAGGATAAATTTATAATTTTATACTAAATTATAATTTTGCACTAAACAAGAATTTTCCTTCTATCACAGGTTGAGTGAAATGCTGGCGATTAAACATATTCTTGGTGGCACTATGCCTCAGTAGGAGATGCCCGGGAAGCATACCTGTGCCTCATTCAAAGACCTTATTTCCTTTCCCTCCCTCCCTCCCTCCCTCCTTCCTCCCTATTTTCATTAGACTGACTAGAAGTTCCTTGAGGACAAATCTATGTTCCATTGTCTTCTACCCCATAGACTTAGCGTGGTGTTTGAGCATAAAAAGTTCTTAATTAGCCTTTGTTAAAGAAATACTCAAAAGATATGCACAGAGCTGTATAAATTTTTAACATTACCATGCATTTAACTGAATACCTGAAATGAACAATTTGAAAACAAGTGACCAAATTAAATACAACACATTGAGAGAAAAATTCCAGTGTAGTTTTAAGAAACAGCCTGAGATACAGCAAACAGTAACATAATATATGCAATAATATGCAATTTTTGAATTTATACAGCCTTTAAGTATAAAGCACTTCAAATCCAATATTTACTCCTTTATTATTTCTAGTAAAAATTATCTGAAGACTAAGAGAGCCAAAAACTTCATAAAGGAACAGCAAGACAAAATACCCATGGAATGGCTTACAGGAAGAAAAGTGAGGTTTAGAAAATAAAATGACAAAATATGCCAACATCCTCTTTTTTTTTTTTTTGAGTCAGGGTCTCACTATGTAGTCCCAGCTGGCCTTGAACTTGTGACGATTCTCCTGCTTCAGCCTCCTGAGTGCTGGGATTACAGGCGTGTACTACCATGCCCAGCTTCCTCATTTTTCTTAATTCTTCATTTTTTGTGATTGAGTGTTTTAACAGTAGATTTTGTTTATTCACATATAATGTCGGCATTCTTTACAACTGGGAAAGATTGTTATAATCAAATGATAAAACAAGTTGTATTTTATCATGCTTGCCTTATATTCTGTATATAATGCATTGTGTCTTTGACATAAATCAGTATGGACAAGGTGAAGGCTTCTATACATGTTCTAAAAAGTTTTATCTTGGCAATGAAAAGTTTTATCTTGACAATTAAAAAACCCAGCAAAACTATTCCATGTGTAGAAGAGGTTGTCTGGGTCCCAGTGTCCTGCCCTGTTAATCCATTTTATGTAAAAACTACACTGGGTGCCAGAAGTCATTTTGCTTATTAATTTTTAAATTTTGAGATATTGAGAGTGGACTTACTGAATATTTTGAGAGATATTTACATGTGAAGGAATGAAGTACTATTTTTTCACAGTGGAGGTGTTGAGAACCCATCTTTTGAAGTAAGGCAATGTGGGATAAGTGATACCGAACCAGGGCCTTAAAACTTAAGAAAGATGCTAGCCATGGCTCAGATAGTTATCCATGCAACTAAGACACACCACTATGTCTCCCAGGGCCTCCCTCTTCTCACCTTTGCAGTGGGAAGGATCCTAAATTTCTTGATTAACCTGCCTCAGGGGATTGTCAAGAGGATAATGTGAGACAAAGTATAACAACGACACAGTACGACTGTGAACAAAAAGCACATTACAATGGTTAACTTCCTAATTCCTTTTATTCTCCTCCTCTTTTACTATGACAGATATGACTGTTTGATCTGTTATCCGTTAGACAAGAGCACCATAATGATTGGATGGATCTTTGCCCAGCTTCCTGGAAGAATAACAGAGCAGGTATCAGGGAAGCTTTTGAAGCTCAGGTAAGCAAACTTTCTGGAATAGTCAATAAAAGTCTACCCCCTCCCCTCTTTTCTGTCCCTTTTTTTTTTTTTTTTTTGTCTCTTGAGACAGGGTGCAGTTCACTATGCAGTTCACTATGCAGTTCAGGGTGGTCCTGAACTCACTATGTAGCCCAGGCTCGCCTCAAACTCTCAGCAATCCTTCTACTGCCTCAGCCTTCCAAGTGCTGGGATTACAGGCGTGCGCCACCACGCCAGGCTTGTCACTTTCAATTGGAATTTTTATCCAGATGTGAAATACAGGCCAGGTTGGAAGCCAAAAATGATGGAGAAAGAATTTTTTTGGTATAATAAGACAATGAACCCTAGACCACAAGGTCGAAGAAGCCAAGTACTTTGCTGTAAAGTAGAAGAAAATACCCACGTCTTTCTGCACAGTAAAGCCGTTTCTGCTGTAACCTGCATTAAGAAGGGGGAAACAAAAGCTGTTTTAGGAAACTATAAATCGCTAGAGGAATGGCCTTGTGCCAGAAAACTGAGGTCTTCCTCTTAGAAATTACAGACTTTTGTTCCTTATAATTAGGTCTTTTGTTGTTCAACTTCCAAATAACTTAGAGAAAACTATCATGTAAGATTATAATTTTTCTTCAAAACAACCTATGCAATGTGCAGCAAAATTTAGTAAGGAAGAAAAAAATGAGAAGTTCTTTAGATTTTAGCCAAAACAATAATGTAAGCCATATATCTATATAAATGCCATTGATACCTGTTAAAGTATCATGAATTCTGTAAAAAATGTTAAAACAAATAGAACTTCAGAAAAATCCACATAAATAAATGAGATCATGTTATAATCATGTTATGTCACAGAGAAGGTGATGAAATAGATATGATCACAAGTAAGCTTTATCTACTTATCTGGAAAAGACTGTCAGGCATGTATGGATTACCTTCTGAATGGTGTCTAAAAAATACAAAAAGCATCCATGAAACTCTAGTAAGATAAAAGAGTTCTTAATTCTTTGGTCTCAGGACCATTCTTCTGTCCTAATTAGCTGTGAAAAATTACATTTATTTTAAATTCATGTGGGCATTTAATTAGAAAGTGGAATTTGTAAAACTGTTTCTGCAATTTTTTCTAATGGAATTCAACTTGAAGCACTTGTATTGCTGTCTTTTGCAGAAAGGTACTTATAATGAATCTGTGTCTGGCATCTGACAGGTGATAAAAATAATAATCTGGAAGTGGTATCGTTAGTTATTCTAGGGCAGAAATTTGGGACTGCTTGGTGAAAACATGGGATTTGGAGAGATCGTAAAGATTCTCCTTTTTCAGCCTTACACCTCAGCCTAAGATCTGTGTCTCTTCTAACCTTTAATTAATGTTGAAGCATTGATAAAACTGTTGACCTTGAGCATCTACCAAGTAGAAGCGTATGAGCTTTTTTGACAGTACTTTGAATATTACCCAAAATGCTGCCTACAGTGCCCAGGAAAATAACCAGTTTTCTAAGGCCAGTATAATTTTATTTAATAGCTAAAGTGGCCCAAAGCTGAATGTGTATCATCATAGTGGAAAGAAGGAAAACATCTAAGAAATTAATAAATCCCAGAGCCACTAAAGGTATATTGTACATTGGGTAAAGCTTTGGTCATAGAGGCAAGGACCTGAAATAACACAAATGCCTTCCTGCAGGGAGTGCAGTGGCAACTTGACTGAAAACACAGACAAGGACCCTTTGCTCTATCTTCCTTAAGATATCTGAAAATAATCTTATGTTTTTGGAGAAGAAGTGTCAATTTAGTAAGCTGAAACCTGGGCAGCATATGTTAATAGAGCAATCTGTTTCCATGAGGATTTTGAGAAAATAAATGAGGTCTTAAAGGATGAGAAAAAAAAAAGGCCAATATACCGGTAAAAGTGTGTTCAGATCCCCAGCAAGAGTGGACATTGATCTGCTTTAAGCAGTAGTCTAGCCTTATGCTACTCATTTCTTTTGAATAATGTCCTATACTGCCAATGCATACAGAATCTGATGGCTCGAGAGAGAATGTCTTATCCACACTGAGAATATAGTTATTGGGGTTTTGCAATACTTCTTTTTAAAGTATGCATTTCTGTAGTTCTACTATCTCTGCAGAGTCAAGGAAAAAATGTAGAGTTCATGGACACAGAGTAAGAACTTGATCTTGTTTCAAGCCAAGGTTCTAGGTCATAAAGTTGTAAGGGAAGAACAACTGCAGTATATTAATATATTAATCCAGAGACCCCAGCATTTCAACTACATATTTTCAATCACTTTGCTAACTTCAAAATTTTTTTGCTGTGTCACACACAAGTACCTAACAATTTTCAGTGTTTTCAGTATCTACTTGTTTTCACCTGATTCTCCAAGATATGTCACTCTTCTCTTCCGTATGCCAGATTGCTTACAGCTGAACAGCAGGAAGGGCTTGGCAGTAACAATAAACCAGTATTTCATTGTTTTAACTTCCGAGTGGAGTTAATAATCCAGGAAGCTTAGTATTAAAAAGATCTTGGGTTTCATACTTACATGTAACTTCCCTTTTTCTTTCAGGTTTTAGCTGCATATGTATATATTTTTTGGATGATGTTTATGGGTCTTAGAAGGAAAAACACCATAACTTTAGAATTTAAGCTGTGCTGGGATAACTTTTGCATGTTTTTAATGAATATTTTGGATTTTTTCATGTAAAGAGAGTGAGAAAAGATAAAAGGAGAAATAGTTAATGGTCTTCATAGCTACCAGAAGTAGTTAATTTTCAATATTTTACTTATTTCCTAGAGTTCTGTGACATTTGCAGAATTTATCTTCAAATGAGGTTCCTAGTGTGTAGACTGTTGATCAGATTGAAGATTTGTTTTTGAGTACTTAGGTATACCTAACTTAACTTTCCTATCTTGTCATTTATAGTGTTGGCAGAGGGTTCTTCCTAGAACCTAGCCAATATATGTCATGCCCTTCCTTGCTGGGGGTTCTCTGCTGCCTAAGAGGCTGACTTCTAACCATTTACCGTGGCCTCGAGGCCATCTTATGACTTAACTGTGTCTCCTCTTCCAGTCTCATCTTTCACCACTTCCCTCAATTCAGCCCTGCCCATCTGCTCTTCTTGAAATTCACCATGGACTTTCATCTGTTTCCCAAAATATGAATATAGAATTTGTTTAACCTTTTTATTTACTCAACTTCTACCTATCTTTCAAAGTTTCACTCTCCATGAATTAGCTACTCTATACTTCCGTGTTCTCAGAAACACTTTCCTTGAGCAATGCTAGAATACTTACTTCTTTCATGTTTGTCTGTTTCTCTAACTATGATTTCTGTTAGATTAAGGATAATCTATTTTTCAATGTTGATTTCTCACTGTTTAACAAGTTTAGCACCTTGCAAATCTTGACATGCTCATTGCAATTAAAAAAAAAAAAGAATTAAGGGCTGGAGGTATATGGTTCAGTGGTAGAGCACTTGCCTAGTATGCTGGGTTCAATCCCCAGCACTGCAAATAACAACAATAATAAATAACACGGTGTTATCAGTTAATATTTTAACAAAGAGCACAATTTAGGTAATTGCTATAAATCATTGACTAGTTCTATAAAAAGACTCATATTTATTTTTGACATTTCTCCTGTTAATTTTTACATTGAACTTCAGCCTTTTATGGGTCAACAATTACAAACCATTCTAGTGTTTTATAATCCAGTAGTTGCAAAAGGATGAGAATTTTCCCACAAAGTTCTAGTTTGGAATTACTGCCAGTGGTGCTGAATGCTCTAACTACTCACTTGTGTTCAATGGGGATGCTGCGTTTGACAAAGCTTTTAACTGTGAGTTTCCAGCACTACTGTATAGAACTCTTTGCCAGAGGGTCAAATATACATGTCATCTAATACAGCACCCATAATTAACCAGAATTCTAACTTTGTGCTTGGACATAGGCATTGATCATAAATATTAGCTATTATTGTTGTCTTTATCATTGTTTTGCTATTGTTCATATGGTACACTCTACTGCTATTAATTTCAAGCTCACTATTTTATTTTAATTTCATTCTATGAAATAAATTAGCATACTAATATTTAATTGGTTTTCCTGGCCCTGTTTTCTCTCAACCCCCATCTGAATCTTTCTCTCTCTTTCTCTTAAGTCCAAGTTGCAATTGCAAAGTTAATATTTTGAAAAGGTACAGTGACTTCACATTATCTACTAATAAATTCCAAAGCAAGCCAAATACAGTACGGTCCTTACTTAATTTTCAAGACATTATATTCCATTTCCCTTCTCATATTTTGTTCTTTCAGGCTTTTTGCTGCCCCTTTTTAATAAATATTTATATTTTAACCTTCATTTGAGTTTAGTCAGCACATCCTATCTGGGTGCCTACCTTGTAGCAGTTATGATTCTGGGCCTGGGGTGTCACATTCATACAGACAGGTCCCGGTCTTTAAGGGGCAATGTAATTGGTCAGGTGAAACAGGTATGATTTTATGTCATCTTTTCAACAGTAAGATGTTTTTACCATTTGAATTACTCCCAATTACACTTCGAATCATACACATTATTAGAGTTTTTCTCAAAGCAACCCCTCATAAACGTCTCATTTAAATTAACACAGTTCCTTGTCTGCATCGTTTGTTTTGTCTTTAGGTTATTTGTGTTTATGTTTTCTTGAGGGAAGGGGGCCATGTTTTATTTACATTTTGTCCTTCATTGTACCTTTTCCATAATAGTCTTTCAATATATATTTGCTGGATTTTAAAGGAATATAACAGTGATGTCTGAATTTAAATAAAAAAATAGAATGTTTTCATGGGACATTTTTTGAAAGTCCTATCCCCCAAAGATACTTAATCCACAAAGCTCACTTAAAATGAGCTCTGTGCTACTTAAGCTGAACACATGATAGTTTTGGAAACCACATATAAGGAGTCATAATGGGGTGTGTGTGTGTGTGTGTGTGTGTAATTTAGCTTGAATGAATAGATTAATTGCCTACCTTTTGATGGTCTTATACTGTTTGTTCTACAATTATATAAGTATTAATATATTAGAAAACTGTGGCAACAGATGCAGGAAAAATATAAAGACATAAATATAGTATGAGAGCCTGGACATAGACCAGGGATTTCAGAAATAGAAGAGAAATGTGTCTGGGAGAAGGGCCTGTTTTTAGCACATTTGGACATGCATCTTTAAACATGAGATGCGTTTCTGGAAAGGACATAGGGTCCTGTGGGTAAAGTATTAGGTTGCCCTGCTTTATATTTACTTGAGGCTATTACAGAGAATCAATGTAAGTGTGAAGGCAATGTAAAACAAAATGAATTTGGTTACTGAGTTGGTAAGTGTATTTTTGATAGATTAGGAGCACCTGACAGATACTTCCACAAAAGTGGCAGCATCTGGAAGAAGACACACACATTTCTTCACACTGCTGAGCATCATTTCAATGGTTACTAAATGAATCACTCACTTCAGTCAGCACTGTTGTGGTCTAAGTAGCTTCAGCAAAGGAAATTATCCTCCTTTCTGGAAAGTGGACAGATTATTAAGGAATGTCCAGAGTTTGCTTTTATGATCTTATTGCTTATGTGGTCGTGATGACAGCTAGCCAAATAGATGCAGTCAACACATTTTGTTAATGACACACCATTAAAGTAATAACACTCACATGGAAGTAGAGGATAGAAGGATTTCAATAAATTCAGCAATTGGCCTTTTATTATACTGTTGTATATGGTATTTATAATGAACAAATTTTACTTGGTTATTTCAGTGCTTTGGATTGTCTTGAAATTAATGAAAAATTAACAATTTTGTTGCCAGATTGCCAAATAAGCTTTTCATCAGATCTTGTGTACAATAAAAAAGAGAAGTTTAAAGATACTAACTTCATTTCAACAAGCTCTTTTAAATAAATATTTTCATTAGGAAATGATTCTTATTTATCAAGGCTATTAAACCATTACATAACAATAAAATGCAATTTCCAAAAATGTCCCATGATTAGGTTTATTGTATTTTGACAAAATCATGTTTGCTAGACATCTTTACATAAAGTAAGATAAATAGTTTGTTCATAAAAAATGGTTAAATCCCAGAAAAACCCATCCTAATTAATGTATTTGAATTACAGTTATTAATGTTTGTCTCTGTATCTGTTCCAGGCAGGTTTTTTGCTTTCTTTGAAGACTACTCATGGAAAATGATTGGCTTTCTATTATAAATTAATCCTCATGGTGTATTCTTGACTAGGGGTCAGGTATTGAAAAATGCACAATGCACATGATAAGTTCCTAGTAATTAATTTGATTTTCTGTAAACCTATGCAGAATAACTTCTGCAGAGATGACCAGAATGTTAAAAAAAGGATTTTTTTTTTTGAAAAATGATATGCTTACTTTGTTGTTCTGAGGGTGTGTCCAGCCAAAGCTACAAGATTAAGGTTCTGTCTTCTGTTACAGAGATAAAAAGTTTTACATAATACCACTGACTGTGTTCCCTAAAGAAGACTACTTCGTGATGTGTTGGCTAGAATCTGGCCAGGAATTGATGCTTTTCAGCTCTGATTCTACATGTGTCACCTAGCCAAATGTTTTCACCTTCCTGTGGGGTAAACAAGGGCTCTTGGGTTGCCAAAAACATTTAATTTATTACAAGTTCTATTGAAAGTTTGGGAAGCATAAGATACAAATTTGAGGACAGAGTGTTAGAACTAGAAGACTGGGTTGGTATCAGTGATCAGTTAATGACAGATACCTTAAAAACAACAAGAGAACATGAAAAATGGATCCAATAGCTGCTAGTTGACTCAACACTAATCTAACATTAATTGGAATTAGTGAAAAATCAGAGGAGATCGAGTGCATTCAGGGTGGTATGGCCATAGACAGAATTAGTGAAAAATCAGAAAATAGGCTGAATGGCATAAAAATCTGTTTATTAGAAATAATAGAAAAGTTCCAAATAAGGGAAAAATTCATCATACAGATAAGTAAGCCATATAGAACTGTATAGCCATAATGAGAAAAAAACCTTTCTATGACATATCATAGTCAAAATCCTAGAATTCCAACACAAGAACAGAATCTTAAAAGGTGCTAGAGGAAACCAACAAATCACTTGTAAAGGAAAACTCATTAGAATTACAGCAGACCTCTCAACGCAAACTTTAAAGGCCTGAAGAGCTTGGAATGAAGTGTTTCAAGACCTAAAAGAAAACAATTTCCAACACAGACTGATACATATTGCAAAACTGCCTTTCAAAATTGATGGAGAAATAAGGTATTTCTGTGATAAAAAGCACCTAAAGAATTCATGACCACCAAACCAGCACTCAAAAAAAAAAAAAAAAAAAAGCTCAACAATATCTTAGAAAGAGACAATAAAATTAACAATGCCAAAAGGTCTAATAGAACAAATATACCAGATAAGGTGAGGAGTTACACAGAAGGGAAAGAAAGGGAACCAGCAACAGGAAAATAATCCAACAACAAGAATAAGTCAATACCTTTCAGTAATAATTCAACATGAGAAGTCTTAATTCCTCAATCAAAAACCAAAATTCAATGGTATGCTGTATACAAGAAAGAGATTTAATCCAAAAAGAAATTCATAGACTAAAAATCAAAGGATGGAAAACAGTATTTCAAGCAACAAGAATCCCAAAACAAGGAGTAGCTATCCTATTTTTAGACAAATTGGACCGTAAGCCAAAACTGATCAGAAGAGGCAAAAAAGACCACCATATATTGGTTAAGGAAACAATTCAACAGGAAGAAATAACAATTATAAACATGTATGGATGAAACAACAGTGCACCCAACTTCCTAAAACAAACACTGCTGGACATAAAAGACCAGATAAACATCAATGCAATTATAGTGGGGGAAACTTAATACCCCACTATCACAAACAGATCAACTGAACAAAAAGTCAACAAAGAAATATGAGTTGAACCAAACCTTCAAACAAATGGACTTAGTAGATACCTACAGAGTGTTTTACCCAACAACAGAATACACATTCTTCTCATCAGCACATGGAACATTCTCCAAAACATATCACATACTAGTGAATAAAGCATGCTTACATAAATGTAAAATAATTGAAATTATACCATGCATATTATCAGATCATGGTGCAATGAAACTAGAATTGTAAAAGAAACCACAGAAATTATACAAACTCACGGAAATTAAACAATATACTCTTGAATAATCAATGGGTCACAGAAGAAATCAAGGAAGAAATAAGACAGTCCTAGAATTAAACAATAATGCCAGTGCAGCATACCAGAATTTATGAGACACATTGAAAGCAGGCCTAAAAGGGAAGTTTATAGCTATGAATGCTCACATCAGAAAAATAAACTGAACCCAAATAAATAACCTAAAGATGCACCTCAAGGTCCTAGCAAAACAAGAACAATCCAAATTCAAAGCTAGTACAGGAAAAGAAATTGTAAAGATCAGAGCAGAAATCATTGAAATGGAGACTAAGAATAATAGAATCAATAAATCAAAGAGCTGGTTCTTCAGAAGAATGAATAAAAAATTACACAATTATCTCCAAAGATGCAGAAAAAGCCTTTGACAAAATATAACATCCATTTATAATAAAAACTGAAGAATATAGGTATAAAAGGACTTTCAATCTGATAAAAAGCATTTATGACAAACCTACTCTTGACATGATATTAAATGGGGAAAAGCTAAAAGTGTTCGCTCTAAAATCAGGAACAAGACAAGGATGTCCACTGTTACAACTCTTGTTCAGCATTGTCCTCAAACATTAGCCAGAGCAATCTAGCAAGGAAAAGAAAGAAAATGGATATGTATAGAAAAGGAAGAAGTCAAATTATCATTATTTGCAGATGACCTGATCTTCTGTGTAGAAGATCCAAAAATTCCATTAAAAGATTCTTAGAATTAATAACCAAATTCAGCAATGTAGCACAATACAAAGTCAACTCACAAAAATCAATAGTGTTCCTGTACACTAATAATGAACTCACTGAGAAAGAATACTATTCACTATAGCAACAATAAAAAGTAAATACTTAGGAATGAACCTAATCGAGGAAGTGAAAGACCTCTACAACAAAAACTGTGGTAGTCTGAACAAGGAGATTAAAGAAGCCATCGGAAGATGATAAGATATTCTTTGTTCTTAAATAGGCCGAACAAATATAGTCAAAATGGTCCTACTTCCAAAACTGATAAATAGATTTAATGCAATCCGAATCAAAATACCAACAGCATTCCTCACAGATCAAGAGAAAACAATCCTAAAATTCATATGGAAACAGAATAGACCCAGAATAGCAAAAGCAATTCTGGGTAACAAGGGCATCACAACCCTGGACGTGAAGTTGTATTAAAAGCTGTAGTGATAAGAACAGCATGGTACTGGCCCCAAAACAGACATGTGGATCAGTAGAACAGGATAGAGGCAGCAGAAACAGCCCCAGGCACATTCAACTATTTGATCTTTGACAAAACGTCCAAAAACATACGATGGAGGAAAGATAATGTTTTTAGTAAATGGTGCTGGGAAAATTAGCTATTCACATGTCGAAGATCGAGTCAAGACCCACATAGCTCACCATGTACTAAACTAAAATCAAAATGGATCAAAGATCTGAATGTTAAAATAGAAAAGTTTAATCTGCTGGAAGATAACATAGGTAAAACTCTTGAAGACATAGCCAAAGGCGAAGATTTTCTGGACAGAACCTCAATGGCTCAAGAAATAGTACCAAGAATCAACAAATGGGATCATATCAAATTATAAACTTATATGCAGCAAAGGAAACAACCAACACAGTGACAAGACAGCCTAAATAAATGGAAAATAATTTGGCAGCCATCCATCAGCCAAGGGACTAAACCTGGAATATATAAAGAATTTTTAAAAATTATACCCCCCAAATAAAAGACTCAATCAAAAAAATTGACAAATGAAATGAATAGACACTTCTGTGAAGAAGTACAAAGGGCTAATAAATACATGCAAAAGTGTTCAACATATTGGCCATCAGAAAAATGCAAACTGAGATTCCATCCTACTCCAGATAGAAAGGCTATCATCAAGAAATCAAATAACAATTCTGACAAGGCTGTGGGAGAAAGGACCCTTTTACATTGTTGGTAGGATGTAAACTAGTACAACCACTATGCGAATCAGTATGGAGAGTCCTCAAAAAACTAAAACCAGATATTCCATTTGACCCAGCTATTCTCCTTCTCAGTATCTTCCTGAAAAATGTAAAGACATCATACAATAATGGTGTGTGCATACCCATATTTATAGCAGCACAATTCATAATAATGAATGAAAACAGCCTATATGCCCATCAACAGATAAATGAATAAAAACATGTGATATTTATACACAATGGTGTACTACTCTGCCATAAATAATTGTGAACTTGAGTCATTTGAAGGAAAATGGATGCACCGTTGAGATAATAAGTGAAATAAATCAGACATATCAGCTTAAATACTGCATAGTTTCTCTTATGAGAAACCTAAAATATAAATAAAGAGCAAAATAAAAGCTAGATAATAAAAAGTATGGAGATATTTTTTAAATGGGAAGGGGATCAAGAGATGGAGGGAGTAGAGCTGGAGGGGAGGGAAAGCTATGAAAAAGAATTAAGATCTGTTATACACATGTACCAACTTCCCTGATGAATATATTCATAAAGTAATGCAAACATGTACTAATAAAAAATGAAAAATGAGAAAAGAAAAAACTCACCGTATTTGAGCATGGGAATCACTAGAGAATATTCTGCTAGGGTCTTGCCTCTGCCATTTTTTTTCTAGCTCTGTTAATCTTGATAGATCTTGTGCTCTAGATAAATACTGATAAACGCTTCTTTCACTATAAAACTGTCCAAGTGTAGTGGTTGGTAAGACTATTCTTAGTGAAGCAGTGAAACCATAGAGACTTATTGCTAAATTTAGTTAACCAAAATACTCCTGTATTTACCTAGTCATTGCAAAATAATGCACAGCAGCTCTAACCATTTTAATCAGAGAGGCATTTCCAATTTTAAAAGAAAGTTAATCATGGTGATTCTCAAAGCAGGAAGAAAATAAATGAAGCTGCGATACTATTTGTCAGTGTCCTGTGAGACCTTCCACATTTCTTAAACAATGGAGCACTTCATTAAGTCTTATTTTGTGTGTTGGGGTTCAGGGCTCTGGACACAGGACACCAGAGCAGATCCCAGTGGGTGGGTGCTCTCTGCCCCATGAGGAGCCTGAGAGGATGCCACGTTCTACACTGAAGCCGGGCAAGCCTCTCCTCTGCAGTCAAACACACGCTTTGCAGAAGTAGTGGATGGGAGAACGGAGTCAGCCCTCCCATCTTTCTGTCCTCCATTGTAAAATAGGATGATGATACCTACTTAAGACTAGTTAGTGTGAAGATTAAATAACAAACGTCAAGCAGTTAGTACACAGAATGGCACATGATCAAAATTCTATAGATGATCATTGTTCATTGTCCTGTAGGATGACTACATCTCTGTCAAAGGAACTGCGTCTTATTACCCACTCTCCTTTACTTTCTCATGTGGTAAAGTCTAAGTTATACCAGTGTTAAACAAGTTAAACTCTTGCTAAAAACGCTTAAGTCTGTGTATTGGAAAAAACAAAACAAAACAAAACAAAACAAAAAAACAAAAAGAAAAACAAGGCAATATAGCCTTTTCATTGACTTTTACTCATGTTTTTCTGGGCCACTCAGCAAATCCTGAGTCATTCAAAGGACTTCCCTCTAAGGGGATTATGACAAGATTTGCTTCTGAATTTGTCTGCCATATTTCCACTTTCTGAATAAATAAAGCACAGAACTGGATGCCTTGAGCTTTCTCTGCCTGCCTCACCCTTAGGTTACACTGATTTGGGGAATGCATCCTTTACCATATGGTCAATTGATGACCATAGTTTTGTAGCCACATGAATCATGAGTTCTCAGAGTCAGTTATTTCCAAAATAATCAAGTCTAATATTTGTTTAGATTTCCCAGTATCCAGTCTGTGAAAGACAAGAAATAATGAAGCTCTTCAGAATCCTAGGAGAGTGCTTTATTACTTTTTCTCTTTTTCTTTTTTATTTAGTCTAATGATTCACATTCCAGATGGTTCTGCTCAATTTTAGAATTATGATCTATTTTGTAGAGAAAAAAATACCACAACATTTCATGTACAGTATAATTTACATACCTTTTTTTTTTTTAACCCAGGGAACCAAGACAAATATAATACTCAATGTAGAAGAAATTTTGGCTCCTTTAGAATTAGAAGAGATCAACTTTCAATATTTTATTATTAGGGGTGTTATAATTTACTTATTTACTAATTCCCCATGTGGTTAATGAATTTACATTTTCAAGAAATACTTTGATGATATGGAAAAGTATTCTCAGAACAAAAAATTGTAAGATACAAACCAGTATAGACAATGTAATTCCATTTTCTTTTTTTTTAATGTGGGTACCGGGAGTCAAACTCAGGATCTCATGCTTGCCAGCAGGCGCTTGTGCCACTGAGCAATATCACCAGCCCTTCTTTTCCTTTATGTGGGTACCTGGAGTCAAACTCAGGACCTCGCACTTGCCAGGCAGATGCTTGTGCTGCTCAGCAATCTCACTGGCCCTCCATTTTGTTTTTTAAAAAGGTCAAGATGATTTTTTAAAAAAGGAAAGAAGCATCCCCAAATGTCTCTTTGGAGGATGTTTTGAAACTTCATAAAAATTAATTTCTTTGTTGTAGTCTATATTATTTAACTTTTTTTCCTTTGGTGTCACTAATTGAGTAGAAACCTGGGCTGGGAGCCTGCAGTTCTCACTGTGTGGATCTGGCTCCACCACTGTCACCAACCGTCACCAGGGACAAGTCACCTTTCTTTTCTCCTTTATGAAAGTGTCTTCTCCCAATCAAGACACTGTTATGGTTTGGATCTTAATGCTGCCCAAAAGCTCTTCACTGAAGGCCTGATTGCCAACATGTGGTGCTATTGGTAGGTGGGGCCTAGTGGAAGGAAGTTGGGTCATTGAGTGTGTGCTCTTGACCTCCATCCCCTTCCTCTCTGTTTTCTGGCTGCCATGAGGTGAGCAGCTCTCCTGTACCACGTGCTCCCCACCATGAGTACTGTGTCATCACAGGCCCAAAGGCAACAGGACCAAACAACCATAGAATGAAGCTTCTAAAACCATGAGACAAAATAAGTCCTTTCCCTTGTAAGTTTATTCTCTCAGGTCTTTTATCATAGTGACAGAAACCTGACTAGCAAATATACTATGAGGACAATGGAGAAAATTTACTGAGTCATATATTTCAGCACTTACGCATTTACAAAATAAAGGCAGCATATTCATTCAATGAATTGTTATAATATGCTGATGACTCAGCATTTCTGTTACTGCCAAGAAGACCTTCAGCAAGTGTCTCTTTAGTGCCCTCAAGAATGGATGGTCATAGAGCCCTTGTATGAACTGCTTCAGGCCTCAGGAGGGAACACAGGTTGCAGTACTTGGTTTGTACTGGGTCATCTCAGAGGTGAAAAATGGGAATAGCTCAACTCAGGGCTCTTCCCCAGTGGTCAGACTGAAGCAGATCCAGGCTGTAAATGCAGCCCTACCTTTAGAGCTAGGCACCCGGGCTACTGGCCTGCCTGCTGCCAGGTAAGCAGGTATCAGCTAATGGGAATTTGGAAAGAATTTTCTGACCACCTGCAGATCAATTCTATCCAAATTCCATTGTTACTGACAAAGTAGTATGCTAATTAAAAAAAAAAAACAGGATAATTTTTTTCTGTTAGGGAGTAAATGACTGGTGTCACTCACTATTTTGTAGAGTTTTCTCATGGCCAACTACCTATGCTCTTTTAGTTCTTAAAAAGGCTTTTTAAAAAGTCCAAATGGTTAATTTAAATCTTTTCTTTCATCAATGATACACAGTGTTCACTTGAATGTACTGTCTCATCCCGACACAAAAACAGAGGCTCTAATCCTGCCCACCTAAAATAGGAGGAGCTGGAACTTAGAATATCCTCCAAATGGAAAACAGCTCAGATGGTTAATGCAAATGAGAAATTTTAGTTGGCTTTGAATGTAGCATAATGCAAAATAGTCACATCATATATCACTTTCTCTTATACCTACTTACCAAAATATTTATAAAATGTCTTGCAGTGTTATATTTAACTAAGCCTCTTGGTACTTACTTTACTTTTTCAATAAGATTTTCTTTGTTTTTACACAAAGTCTAATGCAATAACTAAGGACTAGCTTTTAGAAAGTAGTTTCTTGCTCTCTCTCTCTCTATATCATCTATGTATCTATATATCTCTATATATCATAGATATCATATAGATGATATATCTACATATCATATATATAATCAGTATGCAGATGGAGGACTAAATATCCCACTTATTATTTTATATTACTGTTATTATAGATCATATATAATAAATTCCATGATTTATCTGTGCCCTGATATTTGACCTTTCTTGAAAATCATGCACATATGAAACTTGACTTACAATTGAGGAAGTCAAACTTGTCCTTTTGAAAGTAATATATCAGCAGAAAATGAAAAGTTTGGTGGAGACTGGTGATCTTCTAAATAGTTTATGTGGGAATAAACAAGCCTGGGGCATTCCATAACTCTCCAATGTCACAACGATCAAGGGGCACCTCAGGCTTCGGAAATATCTCATCCCCTTGGAAGATAATCTCAATATAGTGTGTGAGTAGAAGGGCATCCGACTGTGACAGAAAGAATGTCAAAGAAAGAGTGATCTATTGCAAAGAAATCAATAGTACTTAGGAAGAAGTAAGTTGTGAGCTTACGTAGATGTTCATAGAGATATCCTTTAGGTGCTTGCACTTTGTTAGGGGGACCAAAATGCCTGGTGAGAGTGAGAGGTGTTTAGTCCTCTGTGTGCTGGCCTCATTCAGAAACAGCCTGCTCTAGATCGGACAGTCCTGCCAGGGAGACATTTGGCCACACCCTTCCTTGGCCCCTGGAGAGTAGGTGAGTTCCATCAATGTGGAAGAGGGTAAGTGTTGAGGCTAGGAAGTGAAGGATGTGCTTTGAGCTTGCAGTAGATACCCTGGAACTGCTTCCTATTTGGAGATGACTTGACATCTAGTAGTGGCTGTTGTGGTATGAGTTGTGTCCACTGTAATGATATGTTGAAAGTCCTAACCCCTAGTACTTATGAAAGTGACCATGCTTGGAAATACGATCTCTGCAGATGCAGTGAAGTTAATTGAAATCACACTGAAGTAGGGTGGGTTCTAAATCCAGACACTAGCATCCTTACACAGAGAGACTGGGCTAGAGATACACAGGAGGGAAGGCATTATGTGACAAAAGAGATTGGAGTGATGCTGTCATCAGCCAAGCAAGGCCCAGGAGCACTGAGCACCACCAGAAGCTTGGGAAGGGCAAAAATTCTTCCCTAGTGACTTCAGGGGCACGTTGGCCCTGCCAATGACTTGATTTCACACTTCTAGACTTCAAAATTGTGATACAGTATGTTCCTTTACTTTTTTTTTTTTGTGTGTGTGTGTGGGTACTGGGGGGTCGACCTCAGGACCTCGCGCGCCAACAGGCACCCGTGCCGCTGAGCGATATCACCGGCCCCTTTTTCGTATGTGGGTTCTGGGAGTTGAACTCGGGCCCTCGCGCTTGCTGGGCAGGCGCTTAAGCCGCTGAGCCATCTCACCGGCCCCTCCTTTACTTTTAAGCCACCAATTTGTTGCACTTCTTTACAGCAGAGCTAGAAAACTAAAGTGGTTAAAATATGGTCTCTAGACTTCTCTTCTTTTGCAATCCGAAGGTTAAAACAACGTGACCTGAAGAGGTAAGAGGACTAACTAAATTAGCTTTTAAGGGAAGGAAGATTTGGGTAGATTCCTCCATACTCAGTTTAGATGAGCAAAAGTGGAGCAAAATCCAGACAACATGTGCTCAGTATGACTTCAGAACAGAGAGAACCAAGAGTCAGAGTCAGCAAGCAGCTGGCAGTGACATCCTGAGGTAGTGGGCTCTCTCTGTCCTTGCCAGGTCAGGCATCCCTGGGCGGGTGGAGAGCCAGGAAAACTCAACAGAGGTGGTGTGGAGGAGCTTCAAAGGGCTGATAGGAAGCATGTGGATTCCCTGTGCCCTGTGGCATGCCAGTGAGCAAGAGCATTCTCTATAACAAGTACAGACTACGTGGGCGTGGCTGTCCCTGAGAAACAGCAAGAAGGAAGGAGTTTTAGAACAAGGGTGGAGTTTAATTACTGTTGCCTCACAGTGTTTCTAAAACCCACACAAGATATTCCATTGTGTGCAGTGGGGTAGCGGCTCAGTCGCAGAGGGCTTGTCCAGCACGCACTAAACCAGTGGTGGCCAACCTGTGGCATGCGTATTGTTTTTCTTTTAAGACAAAAGATATTAATGTATGAGTTGTTTTTTCTCAACTAAAGCCTCAGTATTCAGGTTAATGCAGTGTTGGCACTTTGCAATAATAAGTGGGTTTTGGGTTGCTGTTTGGGCACCTGTCTCTAAAAGGTTCACCATTACTGTATGGGACCATAGGTTCAAAACCTCACACAGGAAAAAAAAAATCATAGTGAAATGAGGCAAAGAATTCTAAAACAATTACTCTTTGAGGAGAAAGCAAGTTATCTTGATATCTGTGGTTTTGCCTTGCCTCTGATGGCTTCTTTTAAATCAGTTAGCTTAAATCAAAGGTATCTATGCAGAATCTCAAGCCAGAAATTCTACTGGGAATACTATACAAAATGAATGTCAAGGAGTGGCTGGGGTGTATTCATATTGTTTGGTTGCCCACTATCTGTCATATTTTCTTAACTTCATCAAGAGATCTTTTGTTAAAGTTCATGTGATAAATTTCTCCCTGGCCTTGTCAGCCCCAGGCCCAGGTAGTTGTGATTTCCCATGAGGTCAGCATACCTTCTGAAGAAATGCACCCAGATCAGAATGGTATATGAGTCTGTCCTATTCTGGCTCTAGAAAAGAAATGTTACAGTAAATAGGTGGGCAGGACCTGCCCCACAGCCCCCAAAATCACCAAAGTAGCAGCAAGATCAAACTGAGAATAATAACTTTATCATAATATATTTTTTCTTTACAAAGTTTGATACCTACTTCTCAAAAAACAAAAACAAAAAACAAAACAAAACAAAACAAAAAGCTCTGAGGAGGAAATGGTACAAGTACTTGTTAGTTTTAGTTTGTCATATAGTACAACTAGTAACCATTTAGTAATTATCTGGAAATGGATAAATTAGGGGTGTTTTCCAGGGTCATATTAGCTAGACATGAAGCAAAAAGTGGCACTTTGGCAGCCTCTGATATATTTTGCTGATTCATTTCCTTGTTTCCTCTCTCCTTGACCCTTATTTAATAAAAAATTCCTCCAACAAAGCTACATGTGTAACCACTAATCAGCATTTTAATAGGACAGAAACACACAATGTAGCAAAGACTATGATGTTAGTATACTTGACACCTGCCATTCCCAATTCTTTGCTTTTCCATCCCTTTCTGAATAAATCTATGTGGAGTGAGATAGGAGAGGAGAGAGATAAAAGCTAAGAGGGAGGTAACTCACTTCTTGCATTATAGAGTATATTTTCCCGAAGTATTCTCATCCTTACCCACACTGGGGGCCACTATGCCATCCCTCCACCTACGCCAAGTCATTGTGCATGGAGGCCCCGAAACTCTCCCTTATCCAAAAAAAAAAAAAAAAAGTCTTTGATCATTACAGCAGCTCTAGAAGATCCTTGGCCCAGATTCTTTTCACTCATTGAAAATCACCTTTTGGGGAGTGGTCTTAGTAACTTACAGGGGGTGTAGTACCTTAGCCAACCACATAGAGCTGTACAATACGCTAACAGAAGTTGAACACATGCTCCTCTCTCAGGTGATTATGAGATATTCTAAACAAGTCTTTGGATTTTCTAGACATAGGATTGATCCCTCTGGTAGGAATTTGAGACCTGATAGGAAATGAAGGTTATGGGATGTGCGGCAGCTTGAGGGCTAGAAGGAACTTGTAGGGGACCCATCTCTCGTCAGCCAATTTCTAGAAATGGCTCTAATTTTATGTTAAAAAGCAGTGCATATTTCTGCAGATAAATAAGTCCTCTCACAGCAATAAATGTTCCATTTTGACATCCTAGAATATGTGCTTTGGATGAAATCACAGTAAACTATTTTTTTCCCTTCTGGGCAAAACACTATATACAGATATCTGCAAATTTGGGAAAAAAGCTTTTTTTTTTTTTTTTTTCCCCTAAATGGAACTATTCTGACCAGGAGAAAAGGGGAAACTGCATACACACCATTATGGCTTATATCCAGATCCTCCCGCTGTCTGAAGCCTCATGCGCTCATAGGTGGGGCTTTTGGGAATGACTGGATGGGTATGTGATACTGGATCAGTCCACTGTCTGGTTTAGCATAGTTCTTCCCGTGGATGATGGACTTACTGAAAACGAAGACCCACTCTGGGTGTGGGTGGCACCAATCAATAGGCATGTAGCCTGGATGGGATAAAAAGGGAAAGAAGCAAGGCTTGCTGCTTTCTGCCTGCCATGCCATGGCCTGTTTCTCCTCTGCCATGCCCCTCTGCCATGCTGCTTGCCTTGGAGCCAGCTGACTGTGGATTGAAACCTCTACATACTATGAACTAAAAGAAACCTTTCTTCGTTTAGCGTTTTTATGTTGTGTACTGGGTCTCAGCAATGAGAAAGTAACTAAAACACACACACATGTACAGGCTAACCTCTTGCAAACCCTTGCACTCGTTAAACTATCTGCTAATAAATAATATCAGATCATAATCTCAGCAATAATGCATCTCCTTTTGTGTTAAATTTTTGGTAAGTTTTTATCTCTGGACTGTGTCATTAAAATATTTATTTCACCCTGTCTCTGTCTCTGTCTCTGTCTCTCTCTCCCTCTGTTTCTGTATGCGAGGTTTTTTTCTATTTAACCTATAAAAGATCAAAAGAAGTAGTTTACCAGCAGTAGCTAAAATTTTGCACATGTGCCATGAAGTTCAACTCATTTAACAGTTGCAATTAACAGATATCCTGGAGAATGTGTACAGTTTAACATTCCGTTATAATCTGAATGTTGCTGAGTTCCTAGGAACACAATTATAGCATTCATTGCAGCCAGCACTTACTGTGATTGCTATGTGGTAAGCTCTTTTCCATGCTCTTATATTAAACCAGGTTATCCTCCAACAACGGACAAGGTGGGGCTTGCTATTTTTCCCATTTACAGATGAAAACAGAGCCATACTTAGATGTCAAGTTACCCAGGTCTCAGTAGGTCTCAGCATAGGCAGCATGGCTCCCAAATCAGTGCTCAGAAACATCGCTACCACTGCTGTAAAAGTGACCCATTGCAACAGTCCCAGAAGCTATCCTCATCATTGTTTCACAAGAGTTTGGATACTGAGTCAATGAAGAAGTAATCTTAATAAGTTTATAGCTTTGTCATCCTTAGTAATGACTCACTTTCATGAAGATACTGTGGTACAAGTCTGGCTTATACTAAACTTTTAAGAAGAGTATGCTTGCACCTAAAGCAATAAAAGATTAAAACAAAAACTAAATTGATATTCTCCTTGGAATGTCCTTCCTCATCTAAGTGTCCCTGAGACTATTAAGATAAAGGAAGAGGTCTGATCATTAAAGAATCGGGTATGCTAGAAGTTACTGAGCAGAGACCGAGCACTTTAGGAAGGTACAAAGAAAAGGTAATTTTAGGGAAGAGTTGGAACCCATGCCATTTAATTCTATTTTTATACCTGTAACAGTCTAGAAAGGATGCTTCAGATGAAATTCCGTTTCTAAAGAAACCAGAGCTTGCTTAGTTAGCTACAGGCGTATGATTATATTGCACTCTGCCCCAGCATGGATTGCACTCAGACCCCATCAGTTTCCTAGCATTGTTCTTGAGGTCCTCTTCAGCTTAGGGCCACTCCACCACACCCTCCTGATGACATCAGGACACTCTAAGACTATGCTCAAGGTTCTCTTCATTTGTGTTTGCCACTTGTTAGCCCAAAGCCGCTGCAGAGTAACAAGACGTCATTCACTCAACATCTCACTCTCAGCAAGGATAGTCCATACTGGTGCACACTGAAAGATTCTCCATCCTGAAGGCCTCATCCATTTTACTTAAAAATTCCACACTTACTGGCATAATTTCTCTTTTTGCCCCATCACTAATATTCTTACTCCAATTTAACATGTCAAACAAATCATAATAAAAAAATGACTGAATTCTGAGTTGTTTTTTCTTAGTCTGAGCTTCTTACTTTCTTTACTTTAGAATAGAAAACAGTGTAAGAATTGAGCAACAGAATTGCCCACAATTTCTCCCTTTCTGCAATTATTCTCATGCTTTAAAACAACTGTTTCGTTCACTATTTCTCAAGCTAAGATAGAAGGAGAGGTTGATTTTTCCGATGACTTTTTAACTTGGCAGTTGCATTCAGAATTTCCACTACTTTTAAATTTCAGGTTTAGGACTTAAAGAAGCTTGATATAGAGGAGTCTCAGTGGTTCCTACTGCCTGTCAGCTGATACCTGCCAGGATTGGCAGGGAGAGGAAAATGGCAGAAGGCAAAGGGGCACTATGAAAAGCCCAGGGGTCTCCTCTTTCCTCAATCTGTGTCAAGAATTTGTTTGGCTCCTTTAATTTCATCTTTATCTTCCTTCAATTGGCTGTATTTTTTAGGGCAGCAGTGTTGAACTTGTGGCACATGTGCTACAGCAGGCTGTTATCATGTAAAGCTCTAAAGGGTCACCATCACTGGTTTAGGGAGACCTGTGCTATTAGTACAAGAATAATTAAAAAGTAATTAATTTAAAAAAAATTATAGTTGTTGGGGGTGTGGTTCAGTGGTACAGCACTTGCCTAACATGTGGAAGGCCTTGGGTTCCACCCCTCCCCCACCAAATAAAATTGGACGTGGGCAGCGGAGGCTCACTCTGTCACATAATGTCATAAAAAATCTTTAAAACATTGCCTTGTCAAAATCAAAGTGGTCCATAAGGTGACTGATGGTTTAGAGGCCCAGATTCTGAAGCACTGCAAGGAATTAAGTGTACAAGATGGCATCCCAGCATTGCAGAAATGGGGGTACCTTTACAAGAATTTACATTTTATATATGTAGAAAGGCAGGTGTGAGGAATTAAAAAGATTTTCCCATGGATAAAGTAAAATCTCCACAAGATCACATTCTGTCTACTATCTAAATGCGCTAAGATAAAAATGAAAAAAAAATGTAACAGTACAGTGAAGTTTCCTTTCGATAAACATGTCTCCACTCAGTGGGCAGAAATGCATTTCGTTGACTCCAAGTAGGAGAAAGAAAGATCACAATGGTTTAGTAATTTAGAAGAACAAGTTCGCTAGTTCTTTAGTAATTTCAGCGAAACTGCTTCAGATCGTACCGTAGTAACATCCAGGGAAGGGATCTACAGAATTCAGAAGGAGCGCTAAGAATATATTTTGTTGTCATCTTCTCCACCATCTGCCTACACTTGCAGTTTAATCAAGAAGGGCTGTTTATGTGTAGCTTTTAGTATTGCTGACCTAGAAGAACACATTCCACATTTAAAGCAATTTTACTGTAAATGTTTGTGCTGCTAACCTTAAGGGGTTATTAAAATATTTTCTGAGAAATTGGCTCCTTTAAGTTCTTTCTTAAAATGCACAGTGCTTCATTTTTGTGCAGCACAGATGACAGGCTAGGCATTCCAATAGCAGTTTAGTTAATTTAACTAATTCCTGTCAGGAGAAGCGCAGTGATGGGATTCAGCAAGCCAGCCCCAGCCGAGAGAGGTTTTCCTTCCTTCATAGCAAAAGAAGCAAAACATGTGTGCAGTTTTGCAACTGGGCAAGTTTAGAAATATTTTTAAACTTTCTGCTTTGCCAAGTGTTTCATAAAGAACTATTTTCTTTCTATTTCATGCCAAAAAATGTCAACCCCTAAATATTTTTTCCCATATCTGGCCACATGTCCAAGACTTCTTTTTCTAAGAATAAATAATCTTTTTCGGTTATAAAAATGCCACTTGCTCTATCAGATTAAACATATCTTTATATAGAAAAAGCATTTGAAACAGTCCACCAGTGGGACTAAGGAAGGATTCTTTCTTGACATGACTTTGTGACATTAATTTTGATGAAATGAAAGGTTTGAATTCTGTTTGTGACTTTCAGTAAGAAGTTCAGTCTTGTTTTATAATCCTCTCAATTCTACTTTTTTTCTGTCATCAAACTATACTTATTTATGAGAAAGCATTAAATAAGAATTAATTTTTGGCTTTGATCAAAACAATGCCTTGGAAATACTATCAATGCAAGGGAACTTTCTGGATTCTTATTTCATTTCCACAGGTAGAGTTCGATAGGTTCAGTTACTGGGGTTTCAAGAACTCTAGCATTAAAAAAGTGTGCACTTGCAAATTAGCTGTCCAGTTTAACAGAAAGCAAACAATGCAGCCTAGAGCTGACTCATTCCATTCCTCATGTCCTATTGACCTTTCTGAGAGGTAAAGCACAGAACATGGAAAACCAGCAATTTGTATGAGTTGACTTGGTGTTTTCTCTAAACAATAATTACATTCAAAAAGACCAAAAGCTGAATAAATCATCCTAAGATTTGGAAATAAAAGGCAAAACAAAAACATGCTTGAAGAAACAATAATAGGTAGCCACCCAAAATGTAATACATATAGAGAAATAAACTTGAATAGTATCAGCTCTTATAAAACTGCTAAGGACTTGGTATAATGCACTATAAATTTAAAACTTAACATTGGGCAACTTAAAATAAAAATATGATTATTTGTTACTGATATTTAAATAATTACAAGTAAACCTACAATAAGCAAATAAATATTCTAAGTTGGTGGTATATGATATCTAAGTATTTGTAAACCTTATAAGCAAAAAGTATTTTAATTGGTATGTTATTTCTAGTTAGCAGGTTAATTTTAAAGTCCGTGTATGTTTATGAGTCAGTGAAGGTGTGTGTGGTTAATGCCTGGGGAAGGAGCTTCTGGTCCTTCATAAATGGTTCCCTCTAAACTTCCTGCTTTGCGAATCTTTATCACTCCTTTTAAAATCCAAAAATGCAAGTTTATTAAAGCTGGAGAGTATATAAGATGAGGGAGGACATGCAAACATTTCAGAGAGAGCATATGCCACTATAATCCTGAAATGCCAAAGTAGCTTTAAATAAACCCAAATTATCTCAAAGATTAATGATATACTGAGAAACTAGAGGGTGTAGCAAATTATTTTGTTTGTCCGCAACCCACTACCGTCTTGCCAAAAATCATACCAGATAAACTTTCCAGTCTCCTCCCATCTGGAGGGTTTCATGACCCTTTCCTCCTCATGCATGGGGATTAAGCATTTACATTTTGAAAACATCAAGCATCTCAAAACACTTACATTTTGTTCAACCAGGTCTCCCATGGTAAAATGATAAAATCCCACACAGTGAGTTTGCCTCCTAGGAACAGCAAATCAGCATCGTGATGCACTTGAGTCAGAAATAATACCCTTCATTTGCTGCAGTTAGTTTAGTATCAATGCTATAAAAAATAGATGATGGAAAACCGGAGCTCTGGACAGAAATACAAGTCTGCTGTGTGTGGCTTATGTAGGGATGGAGCAGAAAGAGGTGCCAGTCTTGTCTATATATCAAACAGGCTTTACCTAGGCTGACAAGCGGCAGCACATCCACAGTACACACAAGCTGTCAGGGAATTCATCACTGAGGGCTCAACGCAACACCTGATTCAATTTACATAAGTGGAGGGAGCTAAGCATATGCACTCCTGCTAGAATTCAATTGGCACAGAAACTTGAGCCTATGGAATATTACCATGGAGTAGGCAGGCCAAGTTATTCATGGTGCTTGGGTTATCCTCTCTGCTTTTGCAAAAGGTAATTTCTAACACAAGAATGTTCTGTGGTTTTGGCATAAAGAATCCTGTAAGTAAGAGAAATAAAAAGCTTGAAGGTCACCCAGTCTGTGTTGTAGCATTGAGTGATGCTTGGAAGTAGAAAAAATGCAAAATAAGCAGCTCAGACTAGCGCCAACTGCATGTACCAATCCTCTGGCATAGACCTAGAGGCCAAAGATGTGCAAAGAAAGTCTGACTAAGAATTTCAAAAACTCATGATCTCTGTCTTGCCTAAATACAACAATATCTATGAATGTAAGTATGCAAAATATGACATAAGGTCATTAAAGAGAAACATAACTTGAAACCTTTAATGTTATGTAAGGAAAAGTAGGGGGTGTCAAGAAGGAAAAAGGCAGACCCTGGAAAATATTTTTTGCTTCTTCACATTATCACCACTTTAAAGCAGATGGTGAGCCTGAGACCCACCTCTCCTCAGCTTTCATTCTGTACCCTCTCTTTTGTGGCCCTGTTTGGACACTGCACTAGAGTGTACAAAGCAGCCTGAAAGAAAGCAGCCAGTTTTGTTTTCATTACCTGTTTTGTTTCTGGACAAACCCAGCCACAAATCATACACTGGCCTGTTTACAAGAGCAAACCTGATGGTTGGCCTTTGAGGTAATTATTGAGATACACCCCCCCCACCACACCCTGTCCTACACTTGATCTTGGTCTGTATTTGCTTTGTCTTATGCATTTCAGACCTATGTGTGTCTGAAAGTCTCTAGTCCTTCCTGATTCCCCGACTTGCCATTCTCTGAAACTGGGCTCTCAGATTTGTTTTATTATTTCTGATTTAACTTGCCACACTGTTTGTTTTCCCTGAGAATTTTTGGTAAGAACAATAATCTGTAGTTCTCTGGGATCTGTTCTGGCCCCAAGAATTTGAGTGTAGAGTTCAAACATCTTTAAAGACCTTAGTTTTGAAGCCTGTCATCTGGTACTTTAGATATACTCCATTCCTAAAGCAAGCAGTGAATAAAAACAAAAATGCAGTGAAGAAAAAAAAACTGGTTTAAGTAAAATATAGACACACTGGCAGCATGACTGTGGAGTTAGACTGCCTGCCTCGGACTCTTGTTTCTACCATCAATTGGCCACTTATCTTCACACATCACAAAACGGAAATAGTAACAGTACCTATTTCATAGATTGCTATTTCACTCATTCATTTGTTTTTTATTGCCATAAAATTTTAATACCTAGTACTGTCCAGGCCAAAGGGATTCAGAAATATCCAGAGTAATATGAGTCCGTGTTGTCAGGGAGTTTACATTCTAGTGCGATTTACTGTGGGGGTCAAATAAGGTAATTCACATAAACTGCGTACTATTTCATAGTGCCTTACAAACAGAAACTACTCTAGAGCCATTAGGTATTATTATAGCCATAAAAATAAACTCCTTGTAAAGGTTTTAACTGTATGAGACAAAAATCATAAATAAAAGCATACCTGCTATAATAAAAAAAAGAGAAAATTTAGGGAAGTCATGGGAGAGGAGTTATTTGCTAAACATCGCTCATGACGCTGACACTAAGTAGGTTGTGAGTGTTCCTATGCCTTGACCTGGTCACATGTTGTGGCGTTACATTCCTGGGAGCATGTATGTATAGAGCTTGCACCCAGTTGTACACTGTCTGACTCTGCACCCCTGCACAGCGTCCAGCCTGGGTCAGAATCTTTTTAATGCTAAAAGCCCCACTGAGCATGACCTGCAGCTCCAGCCGTTTGGCTGTGGTTGGTACCAGCTCCAGTTTCCTGCAGAGGTGTCTTGTTTTCACCCACTTACGAAAGCAACTTCGATCTAAACCGTAGATCTTAAGACCAAAAGGGGGGTAGGACTGAGGTTTGTAGCATTAAGTACACTGTTCTTTTTAAGTTACCTTAGTTTTTTGCAGTCATTTCCATTCATTAGCTTTCATAGCACCCTAGTGAGCAGGGAAGTTTTACAAAGTGTTACTTAGAGGAAATTTGTTTCTGATAAGTTATTTGGTCTTAGCACATTTTGGTACAGCATGAAAACATAGAATGTTTTCGACTAACTCTTTTCATCCCCATAGCACAGTTGGGAGCAGGTTAGGGATTTTGCTTTGATTTTGCAAAGATTTCCCAACTTCTGTCCAATGCTAGGGTAACTGATAATCCTTCAGTGGCAGACAGTCTAAAACAGGGCAAGTCTTAGAATTATTTATTCCACATTGTCCTTCACTGATGAAGATGAACACACAGTTAAAAATTGGCATACAGGGTAATTTGTTGTCTCTGTTTGGAATGTTATCCCAGTAGTTTAGAACTTTGTTTTTGGCTTCATAATCTACTGAATTCCCCCTTGCTTCCCCCACCCGAGACTCCCATAGACTCTGTGTTGGAGTGACTCAGGTTTCAAATGATGGTTGGACAAGGCAAACTTTATGATTTTCCTCTCCCTCCTTCTCTTCTTTCTATCTTTCTTTCTTTCTTTCCTTCCTTCCTTCCTTCCTTCCTTCCTTCCTTCCTTCCTTCCTTCCTTCCTTTCTTCTTTCTTTCTTCTTTTTCTTTCTAGAATTGTACAGTAACAAAGGTTGGTAGTTTCAAAACAATACACTTTATTGTATCAGTTATTACATTCATGCAGAACTAGGAACCAAACATAGGTTCATGTGACCTTTCCAGGATGCCCAAGAGCATTTGGTGGGTTTTGAATCTAGTTTTCTGTTTTATAAAATCAACATATTACACCAGTCCATAGTATACAATCAGGTTAAAAATAGACCATTGACTATTTTAGACTCTGCATTACTAAAGAAAACCTAGGGTTTGATTTGATTACATAGGATAGAGCTGAGAAATTACCATTGCTAAGGTCCTCAAGTCTTTTTAGCTCAAACAAAACAATGAAGTAATCTCATCTTGCAAGTTATGCAACAAGTGATGGTGTAATGAGTCCATTACAATGGGTTAATCTTTCAATTGCCAAAACCCAACAATGAGGATCTTTCCCAAATTCAAAATGTTTGACAGACTGACATCAGGGACTGTTCCCGATGAAACTGTAGCATGACTAAGGAATCTAATGGGATGAAAGGCCATTATACATTAAAGATCAGACTGCTAACATTTGGCCCCTAACATTAAGATTCTCTAAAACTGTAAAACAAGATTTCCCTCTTAAGAACAGGCAGTACGTTTCAATGAAGGGATTCTCAGAAACGGTGAATCTCCTTTTGGAACAGGGGCTCCCAGAGAGAGATGACTAAATTCTATGGCCTATCTCCCAGTTGACATTTGTTAGACAGCTAATCCTAAGGAGATGATAAAGAAATGAAAAGACACTTTTGTCCCACGTCAGGGACAGAGAGTACCAGGTAGTTTTCTTGGATGCAGGTGGCTTGTTTTGAGGTGAATAGAGAGTGGAGATGGGATTCTTCCCTGTTCAGCTGGGGAAACTGTTGAAGTGAGAATCAGGTATGGAAGAAGGAGCTGCTACAAAGATGACCAAGTAGGTGGTTCAAGAGAAGCAGTATCTCTATCCCGGAATGGACACTGGTTGTAAGAACAACACCATTCTGAACATGGCCAGTGACAACACATTTCAGAACACCCAGAAATATCCCTGAAATTAAGAGGCATCCTGGACCCGAATTTTGGTTTTCACCAAAGAGACAGGTATTTTGGAAAATATCTGGCTCATTTGCATAGAGGAGTTAATTAGTTATGTTCCTATGTTCAGTAGACAAGGAGGACCAGGGAACATCATAGGCTCCATTTTACCTCCTATCACACCTTTCTCATGACATCTTTGTTCCCAAGGGGCAGCATTCTGATTTGCTAATGGTAACACATTTCAAATCTCCTTAGACTGCAATAACTACACTATGTTCAATAACCATATTTGGTAGAATACCTAGCTTAATATTTGCAGAAAATATACAATTATATATTATTGTCTTGTCATAGATAAAAATGAAGTAGCAACAGATAAGTAGCATTTTTCTTTTTGCTTTTCTTTAGCTGACGTATTTGTTTTTAGGGTGTATTCTTCCCTCTTCATCAGTCTGAACACATCCCCTCGGCTGACTGAAGCATGTATACGATGAGAGCTTGCTCTGTCATCTTTATAGTTGCTGTCTCTTGGTCATGGACTTACTGCCATCTGGGCCTTCCTGAAAAGTGGGAAAAATCCAACTGTCACAAAAATGTCTTCCTGGCCATCCTTTTGATCTTTCCCCATATCAGCAAAACCATAACTGTGTCTTTCTATACCATGAACTATGGAAAAGCAAACAGAGGAAGAAATCACAAAAAGAATGACAGAAGGGTGGAGGAAAAACAGCAAGTGGCTTTTCATCAGGGTTGCTTTTAGTTAAGATTTACAAGAGGGAAGACTTCATGTCTTTTCTATACTTAAGTGACCTGAAAAGTTATAGAAAGATGAATCTCTACTGACATAATTCAAGGACATTTAGGTGCATCTGAAAGTACTCCTACTTCCTCAAGAAGCAGGCTTTTAGAGTCGTTTTTCAGAAATATGATAGATTTCCTTGGATCTGCCTGTCTCTTTATCTTACCAGAGTAACTTGGGTGGGAGTGGAGTGTGTGGTTACAGGCTAGGACAAGCTATGACGAGCTAAGGCATCCCTCCTGGGTTAGGAAGACCCAGTACAAGTTTCCAGTGTGAGGTTCAGGCCCTCTGAGAAAATGCCACTTTGTGAAATACTTTTTTCTCCCATCAATTAGATTATCACTAAATTAGTTGCAGCCTAGTCAAAGACTAAATTGTGTTCTCTGAAAATTCATGTGTTGAAGCCCTGACCCCCACTAGTTCAGAACATAACTAAATTCAGAGATAAGGCTGTTAACAGGGGGATTAAAATGAAGTCATTAGGGTGGGCCTTAATCCAATCTAGCAAGTGTCCACGTAAGAAAAGGAGTTTGAACACACAAAAGAGACACCACGATGCAGGACTTCAGAGGAATGGCCACGGCCTCACACAGTAAGTGAGAAAGTGCCATCTACGAGACAAGGAGAGAAGCCTCAGGAAAAAATCTGATGACACCTTGATTGTGGACTTCTGTAACGTGTTCAGTATGTGGCACTTTGTTACTACTTCCCTAGCAAACTAATATAATCCTTTAGGATTTAAACTAAGAGCTAGGGATGCAATTTTATTGTAGACACAGTAATTTGAATTTAGTTGCAAATGCTTGAGTGTAAGCATGAATAAAGTTGCAGTGATCTGATTAGAATGGACTGGAGGGCCCTGATTTATGGCGGTGTGCTTAGGGATGCCTGATCTCTCTCAATAAGAGCCACATAGAAGAGAGGGCACTGTGGTGCTCTCTAGGGCAGCTCAACTTTCCAGGCCAGTGCCATTGCTGGTTCCCTGCTGCTACTCACCAGGGTCCCAGAAAGATGAGTCAGACCCACAGGAGGTCAGAGCAATGCACTGCTCCACTCCTGGAGTGTGAAAGATTGGCCTTTGCTCTTGCTTGGACCAAGGATCCTCACATTTCTCTCTGGCTTGGAACATAGTAAGAGCTGGTAACAAAGTTGCTTTTATTTGAAGCGCATTTTGTGAGTCTTAGAGTGGCCCACTCCAAGGTACAGAGCCCCTCTCAGTGAAACTAGGAAGTTAGCATTTAACCATAAAACATCTGGACACATGACACAAGGCCACATTATTTGGTCGAGGTTTTAATAAAGGGAACTGCAGGTCAGGGCCTCAATGTGTGTGGAAAAGAGCTGGTGGGTATGACTGGCTTCATTCTCAGGAATTTCATATACTCACCAGGGAAATGCTTTGGTTTATGCTATACATTTTATGAAAATATTTCCAGTTTACTTTCCATCAGTCTTACCCTTCCATGTCTACATCCGCTTCCAGAATTTAGATTAAGGTGAGCTAGAGAGAATATCCCTAAAATGCTTTAAAGATTGTACAAATCTCCCTATAGATTAAACCAAAGGCAGCCTCCATAGGCAAGGTAGGTTATCTAGGAAGGATGCAAGGCAACTTTAAGGAACATAACAGAAGGTGAGAAAATGTTTACTGTGAATTTTGTAGCTGTAATTTTGGAATTAGTATTTTAGGAATAAGTAAATCTGATTGGTTAACTGCCTCAAAATACTTTTTCTCATAAAATTTAGATTTTCTTAAGGGATTTGTCAGTTTTTTTGTAACCCAAGTAGTATACTGAAAAATAATAACTAAACCTGGCTTATTAGTAGAGGTGATCTACACTTTACATTTGATAGATATAGGATGTTGCTGGGTTACTTTTTGAGCCCAGTTTATGAACAAGCTTCTGTGTTTCTGATGAGCCTTACTGCAAGAAGAAGCATCTTTCCACCAGAAAAGGATGCAGAGCCCAACCTACAGTATTCTCAGAAGAGAACCTAAGAGGAATGCAGAACTGCAAGCTAGGTTGGAGTTCTGTTCTCAGAGGATGGCAAAAAGTGGTCAAAAATATGTTTACAGTATGGTTCAGCATGCTATGTATACGACTTGTTGTTTTTTTAAATGAAACTTTAGGGAACTTTAAACAAGACCCTTTTCATAGAAATAGTTCCTTGATAAAGGCATGGAATTCCCCAGCCACCAGTAGGAATCAGCAGGTGCAACCACTTGGTAACCTCTGGATGAGGTGTGGAGGCAGCATTCTACACACCCAGCCTTCACAGATACGGGAGCTGCTCCAGGTCACCCAACAAGGGAAGCCCAGGAACAGTCAACGTAAGCTGCTACCACAACAGCTGCTGAGGTCTGGGGTTGCCATGAGCTTGGTTCTGATGAAGGACTAATGTTGTTGCCGACAGCAGCCTCAGGAGTCACACCTGCTCTGAGCCACCTCTGGGAACAGTACAGACTGTCAGGGAAGATCTAATTGCTTTGACCTTTCTGCCTTCTTGATACCCCATTGGGAGTCAGCCTTAAGAGAGAAGGAGAGAGTCTTCATTTTATATTAAGCAACAAAAAGAAAAGAAAAGAAAGAAAGAAAGAAAGAAAGAAAAAGAAAGGAAGGAAGAAAGAAAGAAAGAAAGAAAGAAAGAAAGATCTTTTCATCTGATATCTTCACAGAATTGGAAATCAATTAAAAAATCACATAGATTCTAATTCCTGGCTATTCTGGCTTAAAATTACAGAAACAAGTATGTTAATTGTGTAACCTTGGGGTACATAGAATTTTAGACCAGTAGCATTTTATGAAGGGAAGAAACTGTAAAGATAAATTAGTACAGTGTGTTCATTAATGTATAAGAAAGTAACTTTGGTGATGTAAGAGGCAAAAACAGAATGTGCTGGAGTAGACTAGTTTGTCAGGAGTACAGATCTAATGGAAGAGTTTTAGTTGCCCATTCAGATAAGACAAGTGTCCACAGAAATAGAGACCAAAGACCTTAATGCAACCAAGGGAGGGGGGAAAAAGAATGAAAGGAAAGGGAAGGGAAGGGAAGAGAAGGGAAGGGAAAGGAAGGGGAAAAATGCATGCCTACTACAGGTATATCCATTAAATTCCTTATAAACAAAAAATTATAAATTATTCTTTGGGGATTGTTGCTCACCCTCTGCCCCAACTGGGTGCTATGGCTTTGTTTTCTGTCTACAAACACTGGTTGCTAAGTGTTTTCACTTGGGAAACAGTTAACTAATCAAACATAACTGCTTATGTGGACACAAGAGATACTTCCCTCTGATCTCACTACTAAGTTGTGGAGAGACACTGTGTCAGAGTGGACTGGTGCTGGGTGTTGAGGTAGCCCACAAATCCAGGTTGAATCTTGCTTTACTATTCACTAGACATCTGACTCAGCAAGAGCTTTTTAAATTGTTGTGAATTATAATTCAAGTATAAAAGGAAAAAGGTAGTAACGTATTAATTCTACATTTCAGTTATGCACATCAATTACATACAAGTTATACAATATTGCTAAATGTAATTATCAAGCAATAATCCCCAGGTTTAAATTTGCTCACAATCCCAGTGACATTTTCTCTTTCCCATTGTAAAATACCATCTACATTTAGAATGCACCCAGCTCTAATCATATTTGAAAATTCTCACAAATTTAGTCGCATCATATCACCCACTATAACACAACATCTACGATAATTGGCATGTTCTGTTGGAATGTGGCCAGTAATATTGCAAAACAGAAAGTTCTGGAGTAGATCAGTTGCTGCAGTAGAGTCTAATGTTTGGTCTCTACTGTAGTTGCTGGTAAAATTGGGGCGCTCTTTACATAGTTATTTTGTTGTACACTGTGAATATATTAATGAAACCTGATGTAAAAAGCAATACCAGTTCTAATCACATTTATTGTGAGTTGCTCATTGAGAATAAAATGTGCCCCCTTGGTGCAGTGAGTAGTATACGAGAGTGATAGAGAATTTGAGAAAATGGGGCCCATTATTTTGTTTTTGGTTTTTGTCTATATTTCCAAACAGAGATAAGCTATAAAATATTTAGAAGCACTTAATCCTTTCTCTTTTTTTCCTTTTTGATGTCTTTCTTTTTTGTTTTCTCTGACCTTAGGTGAGTGTTAGAATTCAAATCACGTGAACAATTAGCAACTAAATGCCCATTATATATAAGGCATTTCAAGGGTTGCGAAGTGTTTTACAACATAGTTTCTGTATAGTTTCTGTGACAAAACACACAACATGAAAATGTCATGATACGGGACTTATACATGGTCTCAAACAAATCATAACAAAGATGTTATATGACATGGATATACCCATTAATTGCTAAGTGAATGCTATTAATTCTAACTGCTATATGAATTTGGAGAAGAATGAAATCCAGAAATTCCCAGTTAGATTTGAGGCAGAGGACAGCAAAACCAGAGAACTTTTTGAAAATGACCTAGGCGCCTGAGTCGGTTTGGATGTAAGAACTGTGGATATAAGAACTGCTACTGAGAATCAAGAGATGAAGAAGACCAATGGCAAACAGAAAGATAGGCCCGACAAAAAGAAGATGAACAGAAGTTTGACAATTATCTTTGATATTTTGTTAAATTAGTTGGCAAAGAGGCAAGAACCAGATTTCCTAAGGCAAAATTAATCTCAGACTCCACTCAATGAGGGCCAAGAAAGACTGGTTATGGCACTAAAGAAACAGGATATAAAGCTGCCAAACTGGTCCTAGAAGACAGTTAAAGAACTCTGAATGCAGTAGGTAAATCTAGTCCATGACAGAGACAAAATGTGTTTGTGTGTGTGTGTATGTGTGTGTGTGTGTTTATGTGTGTGTATCCAGATGTATGAGAAGGAGGGTGTCTGAGAGGAGAGGAAATATAAGGAGAAGGAAGTAAAGGACAGATGCCTGACAGTCCACAGCCAACACTTAGGCTGAGGAACAATTTGAATAACAACTCTAAGATATACCAGGAAAGGGTTTTTACTATAAAAAAGCAAAATTATGACTACATTAAGGTAAAAATCTAGGCATATTTTATTATTTAAGATGGTGGTGCTCGGCCATTTTGTCCCCTGGGAAGCGTGTGACAATCTAGAGACATTTTTAGCTATCATTATTGGGTTATGTAACGGGAGGTTGCCTTTGGTCCTCCCCTGGGTAGAGGAGAGGGCTGCTGCTATACATCAATGGTGTGGAGGAAGAGTCCCTGTACAAATAATTTTCTGACCAAAATGTTAATAGTCTCAATACTAAGAATCTTAATTCAGAGAATGCCAATGAAAACAGGAAAATTTCTTAAAAAGAAGCCACATTACTTAATTGCAAAACAGTATCATCCAGATGACAAATGCTAACATTGTGCGCTTATTAAAAAAGAATTTAAGCAACAATTATTACTGTAGAGTTCTGTAGTATATCCATGCACTACAACACACTTTTAAAAGAATACATCCAACTTCATCATTCTCATTAATAAACTAAAGGAACGGCCGGTGAGACGGCTCAGCGGCTTAAGCGCCTGCCTTGCAAGCGCGAGGGCCCGAGTTCGACTCCCGGATCCCACATACGAAAAAGGGGCCGGTGATATCGCTCAGCGGCACGGGTGCCTGTTGGCGCGTGAGGTCCTGAGGTCGACCCCCCGGTACCCACAAAAAAAAAAAAAAAAAAAAAAACTAAAGGAAACTTCCATCAAAATCATGCCATTGGAAAGCAGTGATATGCTGAGCACAGTCCTTTTCAGAAAGAATTCAGATATAATGAATGGAAAATTGCCTTAAAGAAAAGACTGAGAGAAGTGACAACTTAAACCCAGCTCTGGGTCCCAATTTATATTTATCTTTCCAAACTACTTGTGAATGTCAACCCATTTAATTATGACAAAATGTATATCCTGAGGAATCTGTATCCCTTGTGAGGTACTTAGTGGATGTGTATCAGATGAGAAAATATTGCTTGTCTAGTATTCATAATATTTGATCTTTAAATTGGTATTCATATGCCATATATAGAACACCAGGGGAAACCCCAGCCAAGTATATAAAGCGACTACGGAGATGAAAGACATTCCTCATGGGGGAACCTGCCTCAGAACCAGTTAACACTGCCATGAGTACTTCAGACATGGCTACAGCACATTAGCCACAAACAATTTCCATCCTAGGAAGTACATTTAGTGTAGTTACTGGTGCATAATAAATATTTGATCCTAATTAGACCTAATGAATGAATTTTAATTCTGTATTCACCAGCTTTTTTAGGACACTAACCCACAAATATGAGAAAAAAGTGTTTTTGGGGAGTGGATTTAGAACTATAGTTATTTTAATACCACTGCTAACTTTTTTTTATTTTTTGAAGTCATTTAATTAATGAAGATAAAGCATCATCCGGAAGTCTTCTTTTAAATGATAAGTGAAGTTAAAAAAATCATCAGGAGAATTCTAAATTGCATAATGATTCAGTGCAATGGACTGGGGTTGAACAAGAAATCTTAATTACTTATTTTATTTCATTGAGAAGTGCAAGGTAAAGTATGCCTTCTAAAAATATAATTCAGAAAATTTTAATTGAGGAACTCACTTAGAATTTGACCAGATGCAAGTCTATTTTTAAAGATTATTTATAAAAATACTCCTCTAAGGTAAAGTAAAAGGATAAAAATTTTGTTTTGGGAAATCGAAGAATATAATCTTTCTTTAGTTTCAATAGCATAATGACTCCTATCCTCTTAGGGGGCAGAAGTATTTCAGCAGCATTTTCTAAGAGACATACTGTATGTATAAGTTAAATGCCTTCAAAAGGAATAGAAAAGTTAAATTCTGTTTTTTTCTCTTCCTTTGGAGTCATCACTATTGGATGGGAATTGTGAACATTATTCACCCTTTTAAAAAAATTTTCCGTTGAGAAATGTGTCTTCTTACTTAATGACAAAGTCTATTAAGACACATTTGCGTAGTAGTGTAGGGTCCTGTAATTCTATAATTTCACCAACCGTGTAAAGTTGGCCAATGATTCCCAAACCTTCAAGGCTTAACACTGAGAAATTAAAGATACAGTGGAGGCCCCAGGGGCATAGGGAGGCCTCTGTCCCTAGCAGACATTCAGGAAGGAGGCTCCTTTCACCCACTACTCCATTATGCCATAGAGTCGCCAAATTCTCTGTCTCCTGAATGCAGCTGGTAGGTGAGAGGAGAAAGGGAACATGGCGGATTGAACATAGACTTTGGGGGGTAAATTGAGGGGGAGACTATGTCGCATCCCCTGGCTGGAAATCAGTCTCACGGCTCCTTCTACCTGCAGAGGCTGCTGAAGATGTAATCTGACCGTGTGTCTCCAGGAGGAGAGGAAATGGGGTTTTTATAGCACAGCGTCATTTCTAATAATTAAATCTGCAGGGAAGAAACCATTATCATATCTGTACATCTCTGGTGGGAAACCTATGGCACCTGTGTTACTGTATTTTTCTTTTAAGACAAAAGATGTAAATCTAGAGTTGTTCTTTCTAACCTAAAACCTCAGTGTTTAGGTTTAATTGCAGTGTTGGCACTTTGTGATAAAGAATTGGCTTTTGGGCAGCATTTTGGCCCTCAGTTCCTGAAAGGTTCACTGTCACTGCTCGTGGTCGACAGATACATTATCAGTGATCGACTCTCTTTCTTGACAGAGTGCTGATTTGAAGTACAGATCTGGACAGGGCCAATATAAAGCTGTGTGACGATGATAAGCCTGTGTTCTGGAAAGCTAAGTGGAGAGCCAGTCAAATCGCTGTCCTACTCAGACCACCCTCCTGGTCTTCCAAGCAGTTATGATCCTCTTGTCTCCTAGTGACTGTATTCCATTACAATCACAGCCAGTTCATAGGAAGAATTGATTAGCGACACCTGCAACTTCATCTCCACTATCACTTGGAATGACCATAGCAGGAAAAAGTCACAAGAAAGAAATAGGCACCTGAGACATGCACCAATGTGAGGAGTTTGTGATCAGAAAAGAGTTTTCCAGTTGTAAGATACATAACTTGAAATTTGGTATAAATATCAAATCCTAAATAATGCCTGCCACATTTTTACTGGCAGACATCAGCAGAGGATGGCACAACAAAAAGTCATAAAGCTTGGAAGTAGCAACAAATCTTAAAACCCCAGATTGAAGCATCAACCATGGGCTAGAACACACATGATCCCATATCACATGGACTTTCACTTTCTTACTACCTAGCATTAGAAGTAGAAGGATGAGCGCATTCACTCTTTCAAGAGCTTTGCTTTTAATTATCTATAAGAACATAAATGGTTTCTCACCCCTTACCTCTCACTTGGCACAAAATCTTCTAAAGTTATCTCTGAGTTGACATAAAATCTTCTAAAGATTGTTCATCTCACTTAACTTGATAGCATATCCAGTCATTTTAATGAGAATAATTTAATTTGGGGTGTCAGAAAACAGATCTAAAGTAAAACATCAGTTAAAATGCAAAACAAAAAAAAATAAATAAAAGTAAAGAGTTCCAGACATTTACAAATGTTATTTTAAAGGAACCATAAAATTGAGGCAGCTTGATTTGAAACAAATGAAGACATCCAAGAATTTTAATAGTGTGCAGATTATTTGGACTGCTGGTTGGCAGAATAGACATTAAATCAGCATTGCTCTTCACTTACAGACTTTTAAAGAGAGGGTGTTCCAAGAATATCAAATAGCACATGCTCAACAGTAGCTTTTTCCTCTCCGGCTCATGATAACTATTTTGTTTATGCTGTTACAGCCCATTATTCATGTATGTAGCTTAAAATTTAAAGACTAATGTAAATCAAATTAAAAATTTCCTTTTACATAGCTGTAATTTTGCATTGCATGGATTTTAATTATACATGATTTTCAAAATCACAGGCAGTTGATTTGATAAAGACACTACTTCAGGAAGTTTACTCTTCTGTTCTAGGGTCCTACTTCTAGGTAGCTCATTCTCCAGAAAGAAATCCCATGAGTCAGTCCACAGAATTAAAGCACATATTTAAGCCATCCAATAACTCAAGTACTACTTGTTGTTGACTATTGCTGGAACTCTGCACGACTTTACGTGGCCAGCCTACAAAAATTTGATACATGGGGTCATAGCTGATTTGAGCAATGATCAAAAATACAGTGATTATTTAAATTTAAAAATATTATTTAAGTAAAAGACACATTGTCATTTATCCCCCCTCAAAATATTCCCCTTCACTTTGAATACAGTTATCCCATCATTTTTGCCACTTTCTAAAGCAGTTTTGAAAGTCCTCTGTCTTGAGTGTCATTAGTTGTGCTGTCATGGCTGCTTTCATGTCCTGAATCAATTCAAAATGTTTACCTTTCATGGTAATTTTGACTTCAGGGAAGAGCTAGAAGTCACACAGCACTACATCCTGTGAATAAAGACACACACTATATATTTTTACCAGCCTGCTTTTCTGTTGATTGGTACTCAGCAGCATTCACTGTGTTTTTTCTTTTCCTTCTTAAAAACATTCATGAAAGAGGGCTTTGAGAATTCTTCAGAAAGTGACAAAAATGATTAGATAATATATGCAAAATGGGGGGAATATTTTTGAAGGAAATTGATGACAATGTGTCTTTTACTGTAATACATTTTTTAAAATTTACATTAGTTCACTGTATATTTTGGTCATATAATATATAGGTAATATTTAGCACTGGTTTCCATTTTTCTACTTTGGGTAAGGTTTTTTCATAGAACCGCATGGAAAATCAGGAAGCATAATGATCGGAAGGACCCAATTTACTATAATACTTTAAGATACTGTCAAGGTTATTTCACTTCTTTGGACCTCAGTAGTTTCTATTATGACATGAAAAAATACTTAAATGACACAAAGTCCCTTCAAGACACATGATTTTTTTAATAAAGTAAAATATCCAGTTGATTATGTTGCTATTTCCTAATTAGCCTCAGAAATAGGACAGGAAATTCATTGATAAGAGGAATGCAGATCAGATAAAATGTCTTTTCAATTTGATTTCTGAGTGCAAAAAACATACAACTAAACATCAGATTCAAGTCTTCACTTTTACACATTCTAACTTTCAGATACTTTTATTAATGCTCTTTTTTTGGGTGTTAACTTCATTTGACAGTCAAGAAATGTTAGAAATCAATGTCTTTTTATTGGGGTTGTTCTTTGATATGCCCACAAGCCCATGGGATAGTGCTCTGTTTTTGGAAGTTTCTCAAATTGCATGTGTGTGAATAAGTGGCCAGACCATCTCTAGAGTGACAAGCATGTAAGTCTTTCTAAATTTAGAAATGAAGCACATCTTATGGTACAGCAAAAGCCTTCATGCTTAAAGATATGAAGTAGGGGTGAAATTTTTTTTCTGCCTTATACAAGAAAGTCACCTTCCAGGTATCGACTTCTAAGAGTTAATTGCTTTTCCTAAATAATTCTCATAACACCATACACCATCAGGTTCTGTCCTCTTTTTGTAGATGAGAATAAGGTGTCTTACTTGATAGATACAGAGGCAGAATGATATTTGTGCATGTTAAAATTGTCTCACTGATACGGAAAATGATTAAGACAGATTTTGTAACCAGAAAAATGGGATTGTTGGTATAACTGACTATGCAGTTTAGAAGCCTTTGAAACTGGTTCACAGGAGGAGTTTGGAAAGGTTTGAAGATGCCAGATGGACAAGCAGCTCTAGAATGCTGTGAGCTAAGCTTGATGAGAGGTTCTGGTCAGAGTTCAGAAGACAAGAATGCATATAGAAATGTAGATGGTAAAGTCCAGGTTCAGGAGGTTTCCACTGGAAACAGGACTCGATTGGCAGTTGGACTCAAAACCATGTGTGTTATGCTCTGGCAGAAAATTTGTCTACATTTTGCTCATGTTCTGAGACCTTGTAGGAGGCTGACATCAAGAGCAGTGGACTAATTAATTTGGTAAAGGAAATTTCAAGGCAAATCAAAATTCAGGCTGTGGTATGGGTATTCCTGGTGGCTTTTAACCAGATTTATACTGAAAATTAGGAGCAAAAAGCCCATTTGAGAAAAGTTTTCAGTTCTTCCCAGAAAGGGCCTGCAGAATGTTGGCTGAGGAGGGCTTGGTTGTTGAAAAGGTTACCATTAAAAAGAAGACAAGTACTTTACACCAAGACAGTAGAAAGGACACCTCGAAGGCATCTGAGGACTCAGTAAAACCCCATCACTTCCTGCCTAAGAATTTCAAAATTGAAAGACTTTGCTTTGAGAAGAGAGTCCCAGGGCACCCTGCTCCTGAATGACTGCCTAGAGAATTGGTTCCCCAGGATTTGTTTCACAGTGCTCCACCGTCTGTGCACTCAGTGCCTTTGCAGCCATGATTCAAGGGAGCCCAGCCACAGGTCAAACTGGTGGCAGACCTTGATGTCAACTATGTGGTCTTGGTTTAGAGGTGTGCAGAATGAAAGAGTTGTTGGGTCAGGAAACCTTCTACCCAGATTTTAGAAGGCCTGGGAGACAGTGTGCCCCTGAAAGGGCAGTGCATGAAACTCTGAGATTGAAGCCAAAAGTGCAGTGGACCTAGGAAATTGGAGAAGCTAGGAATGTGGAACATCTGAGGAAAACCACAGACACTGAGGAAGCTGCCTCAAGAGAGTGGCTGTGGGAGCAGCAAGTGGCAATTCCAGCAGTGTGGAGCTCCCCAAGCTGTTTGGAGTTCACATCTTTGCCCCAGGTGGTGGACACAGAGCTACAGGATTTAATGTTTGCCTTGCTGGGTTTCCATCTTACTTTTGTCCCATTGCTTTTTATCTCCCTATTCCTCCCTTTTAGAATGGGAATGTTTACCTTGTGTCATTGTATGTTGAAAACGTTTAACTTTGTTTTTGATTTTTGCTGGGGCTCACAGCTAAGATTTTGCCTTGAGTCTCAGGGTAGACTTTGGACTCGGCAATGCTGGAACTGTTAAGGTTTCAGCAACTCAGAGTTGGACTAAGTGCATTTTGCATAAAGCGATGTGCATGAGTCTTTGTGGGGCCAGGGGAGAGACGCTATAGTTTATATCAAGAATGTCTCCCAGGGCCGGTGAGATGGCTCAGCGGCATAAGCGCCTGCCTTGCAAGCGCGAGGGCCCGAGTTCGACTCCCGGATCCCACATACGAAAAAGGGGCTGGTGATATCGCTCAGTGGCACGGGCGCCTGTTGGCGCGCGAGGTCCTGAGGTCGACACCCCGGTACCCACAAAAAAAAAAAAAAAAAAAAAAGAATGTCTCCCAAAGGTCTTATGTGGTCTTAGGCAGAGCTTCTGGAAGATTAATTGAATCATGGAGGGATATAGCCAAGTTGCTGTTAGGAGGTGGGGCCTGGTCAGAAGAGGTGGGTAGTTGGAGATATGACCTGGAATGGTTTCTCTCCCTTTCTGGCTCCTCACTTCTCTCCCTCCTTCCTAGCCATCATGATACAATAGCTTTTTGTTCTGCCAGGCCCTTGCATCATGTCTTCTTTTGCCTTGGAGCAGCTGACTATGAATTGAAACCTCTAAAAACTATGAGCTAAAATAAACCTTCTTCAAATTGAGGTGCCAAGTATTGTGTCTTAGTGATGAGGAAACTAAGACAGGAATGGAGGAAAAGGATGTCTTTTTCTAAGGGTTGAACTACATAACTATATGATAGGGCATATCTAACAGCAGTGGGTAGAGAGAACATAGGTATAATAATTCACAAAAATTTCATAATAATGAATGAATAAAATAAAGAATACCTAAGAAATTTCTGAAATAGATGAATTTCCTAGGGATTTTTCCCCTGCAATTTTAAAAGATATGGTAAATGGACTAATTTAATAAGGTTTAGCTGAGCTTTAGATAAATGCTCTACGAAGTTATCTCCAATGATAAATATTCAAAGATCAATGATGGTATTTTAGATAGAAGTCAAGAATAAACTTGTGGATTTCCACTGTTATAATTTAATAATTGCTTTCATACTCTTATGTTACTATTACTTTAAAGTTTGTCACTTTTTGATAAATCTTATAATTACTATCAATATTCTAAGTCTCTATTAGCTATCAATTAAGGTTAGATCTTCAGTTTGCGTAAGATACTCAATCCCACAGTACTTTGACATTCCTTTGTGGAAAATTTCTGTTTTCCACTTCAGGCTGGCTCACTGAAATGGTCTACACTCACCAATAGCACAGTTCATGAGATTCCAACTGCCATTTTAATTTCTGTTTTATTCAACATAGCCTCATTTCCCATCCATGCTCAGATTTCCCAGTTCAGGTTTGACTTTCACACCAGGAACAAATTTTATATATTATGTTTAGTTTATATGATGTAGAAGTGCCTTAACTTTTTCATGGTTTGGCCAAACATGAGGAAGGAATACACTGAGAAGTTAACAAAATGCATCTATGTCTTTTTTGACTTCTATAACATTTGCAGGGAGAATACTAGTTCTCAAAAAATGCCCCAAAAGAGCTCAGATGCTTTTCACAAATAAAAGTTATGAACATAGCCACCAAAATTAAAATGTGGAATGCATTAAAACACAAACTTTTCTTTCTTTAGTTGCATACAAATATTTTCATTTGAAAACACTGACATGGTTAAAATAAATAAATCCCATTGTAAAATCCAAGAATATGAATGACAGAAGAAGCAGACTTATGAATCATACTCTAGTAATTTGTTGCCATACTAGTAAAGCAAAAATATTTCATTTTAAATGATTGCTGTTTCAGTTACATAATAAAAGTTAATAGATATAATCCCAAACACAGGTTTAGTTTGCACATACATGCACGTACATATTCATGTTGGTCTGTGGAGAAAATATATCTTTTATGTTAAAATTGTATATTTCTTTAGAACATAGTTCAAAATAAGGATGCAAACTTTAAATATTTTCTTTCACTTGTAACTCCTTACATGCACCAAAGCAAACACTTGAACATATGTTAAAATACTCAAATTCATAGCTGCAGTAAGTAGTGCCTTTATTCATTGAGAAATCTTATTTCAGTACGTTTATCTTGAAAATTTGTACTGAAAGTTCAAAAAATCTTTTCTCTATGGTCATATTCATCTTTTATAGATCATTTCAGAAATAGTAGTCCTCTGATATTTAAATAGTAGCAAATGCAACAATTATCTCCACAATCCATGGATAACTTACATATACTAATATAGATAGCTATCTTTCTATTTATACTCTTACTAAGGGACAAAAGCCATCACATAAATTTCCTATATTTAGAGAGTGGATATTCATAATGATTTTTGATCTACTTGTTTTTGGATAAATAACACTTTTTCAGTCTAATTATTGATATAAAGGACTATCTAGGCATAATGCAATGTTTCTACTGATTTTTACCCTTGTAATTGATCTTCATAAGCATTTCGCTAATCTCAAGTATAAAAATCTTTTTGTCATTTACAGCTGGTTCTTAAAATTATAGATTCTGTTCTTATAGCTTTCTGCACCTTTCTCTCATAGATCTGGTTACAATTTTAATTACACGGTTATTTGGATAATTACCTTTTGATAACGGGGCTTCCTCTGCATTGTAAGCTCCATGATAGCGGAAAGACTGTCCCAGAGGCCAAGACAGTACCGAATGGACCCTTTACAAGTGATTTCTCATTAAATGACATAAAGATCGATGATGCAATCAATGTTAACATTTACAATTTCACCCTTCATATCATGCTAATCAAAATTAAATTTATTATAATTATGGTAAAATTTCAATGACTAGGAACTTAATCTGGAACTTTCCCAGAATATGATTCCCTTGTTTTTTTAACCGAACATTATATCTTGGTATATTAAACATTCTGTTCTGCTTATGAAAGATTAATTATATATATAAATCAGAAAGTCGACAAATTGAAAGTTGCCTAGTAAAAACAAATAATGTTGTGACCACAGATAGCTGTTTTTCTTTTCTTAAGCAAATATCATTTTTACTGAATGAAATATTATCCTATAGGCTCTTTTTATGATGCTTCAGTCATTTATTCCTTTTTTTTTTTTTTTTTTTGGTACCAGGAATAAAACTCACGACCTTGCGCTTGCCAGGCAGGTGCTGTGCTGCTGAGCTATATCCCCGGCCCCAGTCACTTATTCTTAACATTATATGGAGTTTGTAGTTTTAACAGTTACACTCTAACTTAAGTCATTTGTTAAAACAAAGCTTAACATTTAGCCTTTGTCCCTACAACCATCATGTAAGCACAGAAGTGTAATGAAGCAAATGATTTGTGATCATTGTTAATGTCGTGTCAGAGAATCTGGGGAAAAGGGTTCTTTGAGGTAAGTAGCAGGGCTGACATTGGATCTCTGTTCCATGGTCAGTACAGTGAGCCACACCCTTTCCTTACTAATGAGTGTGGAAATGTTGCCAGCTCTGCCTTTTTTCTATCTTGGAAAACAAGGCTATTGATGCCTAAACCTGATACACTGAATTTACCTCTACTGGTTGACAGGGTCTTTTTTTTCTGTTCCTTAAGGCCTGGAAAAGAGATAGAAGAGTTGCTATATGATAGGAGAGTTTGGTAGATGGGAAGTTTGAATGCAAAGTTCATTTATTTTGTCATGGTTACTGTGGTTGTAAGGCATTAGATTGGAAAGCTGAGAGAGAGGACTCAAAGAGGATACTAATGAGAAATCCTGGGCAAGAATGCTGCAGTAGCCTTTTAACTAGGACAAAAGGGGATACTAGAAATGTGTGTAGGTCAAACAGAAGAGTAGTGACTAGGTTGATGTGAAAAAATGCTTGAATGCTCATATAAGATTCTAAAACTGAGTAACTGGGTAACATAATTAACAAGATACAGCCTTGGGGAGGAGCAAGTTGGGATCTGGAAGACGTTAGATTCTAGAAGTATTGAGTTTGAAAAACTCAGAAGGCATTCAAATGAGCCACCTGTAAAAGAGAGAGAGATCAGGGACACAAGCTTGGGGATTATTGTGAAGGAGAAAATGTGAACTCAGGGAAGACTGGAGATTAGACAAGAGGGACAGAACCCAAGGGGATAACTTTAAGATTAAGCAAAGAATAAGGCACCTGTAAGTAGAATTCAGTGGGTGTAATCAGAGACACTGAAGGAAAATCAGGAGCTTCCAGTGTCACAGAAGGCAAAGGAGAAAAGATTTTACAGTGTCTAATGCCAGTAATCTAACAGTCTTTTCCTCTCATTCCCTTCCAAATATTATTTCTGTTAATTATGTGATATTTGGCCTCTCTAATAACAATGATATCAGGAAATTCAAAGTTATTGTATTATTAGAACTGCACGATTTTTCACAATTTATTTATTGTTTATTTTTAAAATACTTTATATACTTTCATAGACTTTACCTATAAAAGAGTTAACAACACACTACCCCAAAACATGCCACACTGGCTATTGACTGTTTTGAGTTAAAGGCACTTGAAAAACAGTAGGTGCAAGATCACCATGCCCTTTCTGTTTCTTAAAAGCAGGAGATGAAATTCCCGTGACAAAAATGTCCTCTCTATACCAAAAGGAAAGTAGCATTCTTATCATCAAGGACTGGAAGTCGAGGTTATAGGAAATCTGTGCAAACACGTCTTGTTGGACTAACCCTTACTTCCTAGCCTCTTCTCCACATGATAAACTACCTGAGCACAAGCCCCTTTTATCATTTTTTTTTGTCAGTATATAAATGTCCCATTGTAACTGGGTCTTTGCATCTTTGCTTCTGAATCACAAAGGATCCTTTGCCACATAAAATTCATATATACATATATTTTCTTATGCGGGTACCGGTAGTTGAACTCAGGACCTCGCACTTGCCAGGCAGGCACTTATGCCACTGAGCTATATCACCAGCCACATAAAATTCATATTTTAAAAAAATTGTATGCTTATCTCCTGTTGATCTGAGTTATGCCAATTTAATTCTCACGCCTAGTCCCTACCCCCAAAAAAAGAAATTAAAAAAACAAAATCTAAGAGGGCAGAGGTAAAATTTTGCCTGCATTATACTTAGAAATATAGAAAATAGTTTTTCTTTGAATTTACTATTTAAAATTTTTGTTTTTGTTTTTTTTTTAATGTGGGTACCAGGAGTTGACCTCAGGACCTCGCGCTTGCCAGCAAGCGCTTGTGCCGCTGAGCGATATCACCGGCCCTGAATTTACTTTTTTAAAATTATGAAAACTTTTGGCTTGTACTATATTTTCAGACTACAGTAAAATTACTTGTAAAGAAAAAAACAGGGAAAAAAATCATTCAACATTATTCATCATTTGTAAAACCTCTTTAAAAGGACAGCAATGTTTACCAGCCTTTCCATTTTAGAAAATGACTCTATGAATAAAATAGGAAAAAATTACAGCAAAATTTTTCAATATTAAGCATTGATTCCTATTTAATTGTAATAAAAATATACTAGTTTTTTCTCTGCTATTAAAGAAGTGTTAAGTGTAAATATTAACAGCTGTGTGTACACAAATTTTTCTGAATAAATTAAATTATAAGAAATGTATTAAGTTACAGAGTGAAGTCTTATATTAAAAACAGACAATCCTCACTTTGCACAGTATTATGCTAATAGGCAACTTAAGCATATTGAACCATACAATTTTTTCCCCAGTCCTATGGCAAATGAGAGGACTATCTATATGTCAGAGTCACTTCTTATACATTTATTGCACAAATACTCTTAAAACAGGAATCGTTTTTTCTCAATTATCTCAATGTTAAAGAGGCAAAATAATTTTTGTCTACTTAGTGTTAAACTCAAACGTCACCATAAATTCTTATAAAGCATAACATTATTTGATAGTTTAAATAATTATATTTATATCAATGCTACACAGAGAAACACAAAGCATAAAAATGGTCATGAATATAGTTTTATAAAAAATATTTGCCTGCCAAAGAACTGAATTTATTTTCTCTTCTAATTCACCATTTATAGACATTTTAAGCCCTAGGCAAAAATACAGATGTAGAAGCCAAACATTATACCATCTGTTGTGTCATTCCCTTTTTGTACATTTTCAGAAAATTTGTGCTTCTATAAGTAAAAAATTAGTGGCTGAGGAATATAAAGAACTTATTTTGTATACAGAATGTATCTGAAATTTAAGGCTTGGGGTATAACCCTCAATTGTGCGGGCCTTTTTTCAGACATTCAACAGATAAAATGAATAATGTAATAAATATCCATGTAACCTTCACTTATCTTAAAATACAAGATAATTCAATTACAAATTCAATTAAGGCCCATTGTACAGGGCTCCAATCAAAATCTCTTTGCTACCTCCAGAGGTAACTGGTTTCTCAGTTTGCTATTTATCAGTCTATATATTTCTTTACACTATTATGACACAGATTTTAAAAGATACTCTTTTTAAGGTTAAAGTAATTTCATCCTATATCTAGTTGTCAGTTTTTGTCTTCAAAGGCTGTTTTGGATTTTATTAACTTTTTCTGCATTGATTGAGATTATAGTTAGAATATGAAGTTTTATGACAAAGGGGGTCTTTAAAAAGTAAGCAAAACAATATAAAACGATCTTTATGACAATATTTTATTCAATGGATATGAAATTGCTTAAGGCATTAAAAGTTGTTATCTATGGTCACTTAAAACACTAGTGAACTCTGAATTTCTTTCCTTTCCAATTTATTTGTAAGATCATTCTTAATTTAGCAAGTACAGTCAACTGCTAAATGTACCAAGCTATAATGTTCTCTAAAAATATGAAGTGGTCTTCTGCCAAATGTTTTGACACGTATGCCTTTATTTAGTCTTTCAGAATATTGATTAGAACAATTATACATGTGAATATGTAAACTTACGATGTGGACACAAATGAGTTTTAGCCTTCAGTACTTTAAATTTCTATATCCAAAGTAGATAAAATCTTGTAAAGAGGATAAAAACCTCACTGCAATTAAGTTTTCTCACCTTAGCATAAAAATTATCACTTTGATTTCAGACAAGTTTTTACAAGCTGTAGTTATTAAATGATGGATCTCACCAGATAAGACAAAGAAAGTGTGTCTGCCAATTCTAAATAAATTTTGGAATATGAAATACACCTAGTCCGAGTAAAGTTGCTCAAAACCAAAATAAAAGGCCACATATTTTTATACAAACAAGTAGATATCATCAAAATAGTTTTTAAACGTAACTTTTATTGTTCTTTTCACAAAAACCATTCACTGAGTTTATCTTTTCTCTCAGTGTTTTGCTGGTTTTATGAGTTTCTTATACTAAGTTGTGGCCTTTTGTGATCTGAATATAAAGTCTAGACACTTGTTTATGTCTAATTTTGTTCTCATTCTGCCTCAAATGGAAATGATCATAGTTGATGTAAAGGAAAATTTTAAAGTTTTAATATGGTGTCAGAAGTACAATTTGTTTTCTTATTTAAACTCTATCACGATGTTCTGTAGATGATACATAAAGAAGATATTCTTTGTCGCTGTCCTGCACAATCAGGGACAAGAACCACTACTAATTCAGAAGGAGGCCTGGGTCTCTTAGTTTGAAATCTGGCACTTTTCTTGCGTGCATAGTGGTCCATCTTTATCTGCAATACTTCCATGCTGAGTCCTTCAAAAACCTCTGATCTGGCCTATTTACAGATGTGCACATGAAGATCAAGCAGATGCCAGGCCACACCTTCCAGCACTTGGCCCTGTTGGTACACAAGGATGTGGTTTCTAATTTAACACACATTTAGAGAGCCATATTTGTTTTTGGATAGTTTCCGTACTTAGTCATTTTAAAAAGTGGGGCCTGGTGGTATAGCTCAGTAGTGGAATGCACTTGGTGTGCCTGAGGACACGAATCCAATTCTCAGCACCAACACACCCACAAAAAAGTGAATACTCTCATAGTAAAAAACTTAATCATAGTAAAAATGATTGAAATAAACATACGCATAAAAAAATAAAGTAAAAATGTTGATTAGAAAACGCTGTTGATCTGTAGATCAAAACTATACGTGAAAACTATATTTGTGAGTCATTCACAAAATTCACAGAATATGTATCTATACGTAATTCTTTCAATATTCTTGGGTGTTTTAAAATTAAGAATTTGTTCTAAAACTCATTGTCTTGTTTCAAAAATTTTCAAAAATAAGTTCAAACAAACACAAAACTTCTGAGTACAACTTGCAGCTAAATTTGAAACCATCCAAATTTCTTAGGTTTGCAAAATTGAATGAAAGACATACCACCGAGTGAAAGGCATCCCATGAGCAAGGACTCCACTAGAATTAAACCAATTCCAAGTTATACTTGGATCATGATATTCAATGGTCAAAGTAGCCAAATTGCAAAGCTTTAAAAACATACCGTACATGTGTTTGCTATGAAGCCAAACCCAATCTCTCTCTCTCTCTTTTTAAAATTCAGGTTCAAATTTATTTTTAGAATAAGAGAAGAATGTTTCTATTCTATCCTTTCTAATACTAAATTTCTTTCTATAAGAGAGTAAGTTTTTAAATTTAAACTGTTTTGAGTTACTCAGTTCTTTTTAAAGTACCATCAGGTTGTTTCACCCATCCCGTTTTTTATACCATTGGCATAGCCATGCCTTTTTTGGCAATCCTTGCCCCTCATTATTTAAATTTTTCTTTCAAAGAAGTATAGAAAGTTTTAAAAAACTGTTATTTGGAAATTTATTGTTCAAAAGTTAAAAGAAATGCTCTGGTCTTTGTTATTAGTATCATTCTTCAAACAAAGTAACTGGACCTCCTTGAAGAAATAGCTGATTTTAGGATCAGGGTAGGAAATATACAAAGTAAGCTTGGCCTCACAAAAAAAATCCCCAAATGATGAGAGTATCTTAAAGGGATTTCAGAGTCAACAGAAACAGCTATCCATGGCTAAAAGTGGAAAAATTTGAGCAAGAAAATAAGTACAATAGTTTTGGATTATAGTCTAAAATATAAAATAAATATTCATGATGGTATGCATAAATGATTAAATTTAAATAAATGCAAACTAGACAAATCTCTCTTGTAGAAGAATGTCAAACAATTTATGCAGACACTCTGCCCTAAAGCAAGAGGAACATAACTCCCTGCTCATTAAGCGCAGGTTATGCAGAGCTGTTTCCTCTCAATGAGTACTGTACCCTTTGGAAGGGGTGGGGGAGATCTCTTTTATAGTGCATAAACTGGACCAAAACTACCTCAGCCAGGTGATCAAAGATACCATCAACAGTGATACAGCATCTTGATGCTATCTGCCTTTGAAATGATAAAATGAGAACGGCACGGCACTTCGTCTCTGTGCTCTTCCTCCTTCAAGTTCATAGCTCAAGTCTAAGCACGGGGAAAACATCTGAGAAATATTTTACAAAATACCTGTCTAGTACTCCCCAGTGCTGTCAAGGCCATCAAAAACAAGTAAAGAAAACAAGAGGCTCAGGAAGCATGACGGATAAACATAGCCCCACGTTCTGGATGGGATCCTGGAAGAGAAGGAGGGCGTGAGGTAGAAACTAAGAAACTATGGATAAAGTAGGAGTGTAGACTTTAGTTACAATCATGTATCAATATCAGTTAACTTAATTCATTACAATAAAGATACATGTAAAAGTAAATGTTAGTAACAGATGAAATGTGGTAGGGAGCATGTGGGAACTTTTGTCCTATCTTCCCATTTTCTCCGTAAATTTAAAATTGTAAAATAAAGTTTTGTTTAAAAAATTGAAGTGGACATCTCATTTTGATATGAAAGGCTACTTTAATGTTCAATTTATTTGTATTATGGTGTGAATTATTCAACAGTTGTTAAACACAACTCTTTTGCAATCACATGCAAATATTTTCTTAATTCAGGGGGCTATGGACTAGCTCTGTAATATGTGTGATCTTGCAGCCTAGACAACTAGCTATCTGGGATGCTTTTTTTCCTTCATCAGCTCAACGACAATGGCATCTTCAGTTTTTTCTGGCAAAAGAGAAGTGAAAAATAACAGAAAAGGGAAAGTCCCATGAAAAAACAGAAATATATATTTGGACCAAGAAACTCAAGTAAGCCTTCTGGGAAGTCCATTCCTTCCTCTATTCTAACCATAGGGTTGACCCAAATGTGCTGCATGTCCCAGTGGTTATAGGACATGCAGCCCATGTCCTCTAATGACTTATTCCATGGTTCCTTTGGATAAACCCCAGGAAAGAGAGTGGCAAGAAGGAGACCTGACTTACCCCGGGACAGTTTCTGCATTCACATCCATATGAAATGTGCGCATCTGTTTGTAAGGCCATATTAGAAAAGCCAGAGAAGCTATAAGATTATTGTGATGTTTTGGCATTGTAATTATTAAAGTGTATGTCACGTACTGCTTATTTCGTAGAAGACACAAGATCTAAACAGATAAAAATTTAGTTAAGAATGATGACTTTTCTAAGGATGATTATTTTATCTATATCAGGTAAACAATCCTCTTTGATCTATCAGGAGAGGAATTCTGTTTTGTGTCATGGTGTGATCATACTGATATTAATTTTGACAGAAAACAAATGTACTTTATACATAAATTTAGGCCAGAGTAACACACCCTTGAATAATATATAAGTGTTATATGGGCTGCATTTTTTTATTTTAAAGAGAAAAAAATAAAAATAAAAATAAAACAGAGTTTCAAAACAGGCTAGTAGGAGAGTAACATAATTAATACATTGTGTATTGTTATCTTCATAGTAGTTACTCAGAGTACAAGATATAGGCGTGAAATCTTGTCCAAACAATATTAGCACAAACCCTTCTTTTCAATGAAGAAAAACTAGCTGTATAACTATCTTAACTATCTTGTGTATATATTCTTCTTTTTCCTTTCCTTTCCGTCCCCTTTTCCCCATCACAGTTTGTCTTTTCTTTTGAACAGTTTCTTCACAATTCACAATATCTATTGTACATTTTGAATCTTTATCTACTCATTCAGTTTCTCACATTAGTGAGACAATATGATTTTTACACATGTGGGTCTGATTTATTTCACTTATGAGTATGGTCTCGAGTTGCATCCATTTACCTATAAAAGTCTCAAGTTTATCCTTCTTTATGATTGAGTAGTACTCCACTGTATAAAACCACCACATCTTTTTTATCCATTCCTCGGTTGATGGGCATTTGGGTTGTTTCCAAGATTTAGCTATTACAGATTGTGTTGGTATAAACATAGGTGCACATATATTGCTGTGATATGATCTTTTTAATTCTTCTGGGAAGATACCCTGAAGGGGAATAGCTGGGTTGAATGGGATCATTAATCCTAGTTTTTTGAGGAATCTCCACACTGATTTCTACAGTGGTTGCACCAGTCTACACTCCCACCAACAGTGGAGAAGGGTTCCTTTTTCCCCACAGCCCCTCCAGCATTTGTTATCAGTTGATTTTTTTATGATAGTCACTCTTTCTGGGGTGAGATGGAATCTCAGTGTTGTTTTAATTCACATCTCTTGAATGACAAATGATGCTGAACATTTTTTCATATATTTATTTGCCATTTGTATTTCTTCATCTGAGAAGTGTGTATTCATCTCAGATGCCCATTTTTGGATTGGGTCTTTGAATTTGGGGGCGGTCTGATTTTTTTCAATTCTTTATATGTTCTACGTATAAATCCTTTGTCTGAGGGACAACTGGCTACAAATTTTTCCTGTGCTGTAGGTTGTCTTTTCACTCTGTTGGTGATTTCTTTTGTTGTGCAAAAGCTTTTTAATAAGGTGAGATCCCATTTTTTGATTCTTTGTTGTATTTCCCTCACAGTCTAGATTTTGTTCATGAAGTCTCTGCCTACACCTATGTCTTTGAGATTTCTACCTATTTTTTCTTCCAGTAAATTTAGTGTTTCTGTTTCAATATTTAGATCTTTGATCCATTTTGACTTTAGTTTAGTGCATGGTGATAGACATGGGTCTAGTTTTAGTCTTTGGCATGTGGAAAGACAGTTTTTTCAGCACATTTATTAAAGAGACTATCTTTCTTCCAGTGCACATGTTTGGCTCCTTTGTCAAAGATACGGTGGCTGAGTGTGTTTCGGGTTGTGTCCGTATCTTCTATTCTGTTCCGCTTACCCTCAGGCCTGTTTTTTGGGGGCTGCATTTTTTCTGCCAGTAAATTATGCACAAATTTTCTTTTCTAATGTGGGTACCAGGGGTCGAACTCAGGACCTCACGCTTGCCAGCAGGCACTTGTGCCACTGAGCGATATCACTGGTCTTTTTTTCCTTTATGTGGGTACCGGGAGTCGAACTCAGGACCTCACCCTTGCCAGGCAGGGGCTTATGCTGCTGAGCTATCTCACTGGCTCTGAACAAATTTTTTTAAGTCACTGATCTTTGCATTCTTGGATGTCAAATGAAGTCATTTATGAAAGAGGTTTTTCTTTTTTAATGATTCAGAGAAACACGTGCACATGCAAAACTTTGGTGTTTACTTCTGAACTGGGCTATTTGTCCCTTCATTTAGCTTATTAGTTATGGGTGATGAATGTTTTAAAAAGATCATATTCCTACACCTTGATGTGTTAAGTAAGGCACTCATTTGTAAGATGGCTCTGGATTGTTCCGTCAGATACACTGAGAAATGGTACACTAGGAATAATGAAGCCAGTGTTGACATCCACATCCTAGATATAGGAGCTTCGACTTTTATTATTGTTAATTTTCAAATGTTTTACCTAGAATGGGGTTAACCACAGTCATTTTGCAAGGCATCTGTTAAAGTATAACAGTATCTTTAATAAAAATACATTTTCTTAAATAAAAAAGCGACTATAAAACCTTCACAATGAAATTTGTTGGCAACTTAAATTTATCACGAATCTGTAAGTGTTACTAAGTTCAGTCTGACTAAATCTTTAGTGAGGTCACAAACTCATTTTTATGAAGATACTTCAAATATACTTCAAACGAGTCCAGACATCTTCCAACTAAGAAAGTGACGAATCAAATTATAGTTTCCTGAATGGTTCTGCATCTTATAATGTCCATAAAAACATGAAGATCTTTCTGAGACTGACTCACACCAGTTCATGTACAATTATTTAGTCTTCCCAAGTGTTCATATTTTCATTGGAGATTATTTACTATGTCTGGAATCTTAATGTTTGATGTCTTTAATGAGAAAAATAATACAAAAAAATTTCAGTGTTCAGCCAACAAAAATTCATACGATCAACAAAAGAAAGGAATGTTTTCAGATCCTGGGTTTGGTTATTTTTGTTTCTGGTGGGACAGAGCTGCTGAACAAAGCTTATAAACTCCTTCCTTCTCTCCCCCTTTCACTGCCCTCACCCAAAATACACACCCCCACCCCTTCACAACAAGGTCCCAGTAGACTGTTAACACACACCTCAGCTCTAAGTCACCAAGCTTTTTTGAGGGAAATAGTCTCCCATACTGACTGCTCCTTTATTCGCAGGGTACACTTCATTACAAGTAACAGTACTGAGGTTTTCAATGCTTACAATGTTCCCTAGGAGTGTATCAGTTGAGCAGGCGAAAAAACATATCTGGAAGTTTATTATTTTTTCCACTAATATACTTGACACCACCTCTGGAGAGAAAACAAAAGGCATACTGTCAAGCAGATAGACCTGGGCAGAATGTTACTGTTTGTTCCTCACAAGCACAGAGGTATATTTAAGCAAAGAAAGACATTCCATGGCTCTCCCGGGACTTCCTTACTTCAGCTCAATTATACCAACATGTTCACACCAACGTGGTTCAGACTGTGTAGGAATTTAAAATGCAGACTTCTATTTGCCAATGCTTAAATACCACAGCTATAAAAGTTCATATTAGAATCAAACTTGGCTCTAAAATATTATAGAACAAATAGAAAAAATGTGTATACACATGAAATTACAGTAGAAGTTACGGAAATAAGGCATGTCCTTGTTTGACAGACTCTCTACTTATACAACAAAGCCTCAAAGTCACCAGGAGTCACCTGGCTTTGGATTATGTTTCAGATCCAAGCTTACTGACATTCATGAAACTTTTGGCAAACATGGGGCAAGTTTCGAGCAAGGCTGGGTAGAATACCTCTTTCATGTGGAACCTGTGTGAAAGTCAGTGGCATTGGCAAGGTTTCCCCTTGAATTTCACATTCAAACAAACCAAAGTTTCAAGGTAAAAGTAAGAGACAAAATGGAGTGAAATGGGGTGATGGAGGATAGGCAACAAAATAGGACAAATGGGAATGGGATGGCTATTTACCATCATCCAAATGAATTTCATCGTGGTGCCATTTGCTTTTGCAGTTGAACTTTACTGCCTTTAGCAACACATTTGCGCTCCACAGAGCTGGGCCAAGCCTTCCCGGTACTTAGGGGGAGAATGCTCTTGACCTTGCAGAGTCCAGAAACAGTGAAACATTTGCTCAGAATAACTGGGGTGGGGGTGGATGGCTTAAAATATTGACTCTATACAGAAATGTGAGGATTAAAATGCTCCTTATTATATAGATTTGAAGGGGAGGAAAAGCAGCAATTAAATGTACAGGTTTTGGAAATAAAAATTAGATTAAACATCTCTAGAATCTCCTACTATTAACCCAAATTCCAGAGATCATATTGCATGCGCTTTTAATGTGGCAGCCGGACTGCGGGGGGACGTACTCCACAGCTCCACCCTTTGAAGTCTGGCCAGTAGCCGCTCGCTTCCTTCCTTCTTAGCAAGGTGCAGGGTACAGGAGCAGACTGTCAGCCCCGTGGAGCAGCGTTCTGGGACCGAAGAGTCTCTTGAGAGGATGGGCTCCATCGATCCCTAATCTCTAACAGAACATGCAGAGAAAATCTGGCCAGGAACTGTCAAACTCAGTGTTTGCCTGAGGATTTTGAAAATACTCTGAGTTTGGGGTAGGAAAGAAAAGAGAAACAAAGTAACACATACATAAGCTTTCTCTGAAGTCATAAGAATATTGGACAGTTGATTGAATGGCTAATAAGTGCTATACTTCCCTCAGTAGGGAGACGCTTGTTTTCAGCCCTTATCCTTCATACAACAGAAGTTTCACTAGTATGACAAACTGGCTACTGAGGATTTTCTTCCCAGTTTTTTTAAAAGCCTTTTTCTTGTTTTTCTTTGTCCTTTCTTTCTTCCTTTTTTTCTTTTTCTTCTTTTCTTTTTTGTTATTCAAAAGACCACTGTGTATTTAAACGCATGTTTTCTTTTGAAATGTGGTCTATGATACCGATACCAATAAACTTCTTTGGAAAAAGGGGTCTTAAAACTCCAAAGATTTTAATGCTCATGGTAAAAACAAAAAAACAAAAAAACAACAGTCGGACCCTAAGGCCCATGGTGATTTTAAGGAGCTGACCCTTGAAGTGCGGCCGTTTAGAATTGGGCTCTGTGTGCTGTCCCTTGGTCTTGCTTTTAGACATCTGCTAGAGGGAGCAGCAAGTTGTCATCAAGTTTACTTAGTAAAAGAACTTCGCCAGAAAACCCTTTTGTTTCAGTGGGGAGTTCCTATAGAAAAAACATCGAAGACATACCAGGGAGAAGAACCAAAGCTCCAATAACTTATTTGAAGGAAATGTTATCAAAGCATTAAGCAACAATAAAAAAAGATATTTTAGTGAACACAGTAAATAGTCACAATCAAAGTAAATGGTGTGTTTGAAGTTAAAGTCCACAGATCAAAGTACTTCACAAAATGTCAAGTGCAGGCAGAAAGAGGGGGGAGTCCAACATGCTTTTTTTTTTCTCTGTGTGTGCGTCATATTAGAGAAAACTGCCAGCAAATGCACCTAATGAAAGAGTGAGTTTTACTAAGCTTAGGTAAAATATTCTCAAAACTAAATCACATAACTTGTACTATACATATACAAAAACAAAAAAACAAAATCCCCTCAAAAAAACAACTATCCTAACTACATATTAGCAGCAAACAAATCAGGGATGAAAGGGAAAGATAATATAGTATAGCGAAGTCATTGTCCTTCAGGAGCAATTACTAATATAGTTTTTTATTCAGGTGGCTACATTCTTTTCTATTTGTGAAAATGCCCTTAGAAAGTTAAAAATAGAAAAGCAGTCTAAACAACAAAATTATGATGTCTGAGAGGTCTTCTCCCAGTGGTGGCAATCAAGCTTAATTAGAGTTGTGACACAGCACTCAACTACTACTGTATGGCAGCAAGTACTGCAGACAGCTTTAGGCAAAGTTTAAAATTACAGCCTCAGAAATGCACCGATGCTATTGCCCATCCTGGAACACAGTATTTACCTGGGAATCATTTGAAGCCTCCCTTACTTTTACTACAAATAAGTTACTTTAAAAACATTACTCGTAAACACATCAGAAAACAAATAATGTTCAAGATCTTACCTACAGGCAGCTGAGTTCCCAGTTGCTCTATTCAGAGGAAGTAGGAGTCAGTGGCCTTTTACATGCAGAGATTGTTTATTTAGCCCTTTTTAAAAGGTCTTGAACTCCTGAGGTTTAAGATTAAGTCCAGTCCAAGTGTCTGAAGGGAAAAAAACGGGCAGGAGAGAAGGCAAATAAGAGAGGGAAAGAATCTCAGCTGCTGGGTGGTGCTATTGTCCAGAGAGCATTTGAGCTATTTTCAGCATTAACAGCAGCCGGACTTGTCTGAATCACCGCCCCCCACCCAGGGAGGTGTGCGTGTGCAGACCAGGAAACCCACCACAGCTTAGGTCATTGTGCCAATATTCATTTACATTTTGAGGAAAACTGCCAGCAGTGTTGAAAACACACACACACACACACAAACTTGGAATCTTAAAGAAACACAGTGCCTGGCCACAATCCTCAAGTTTCCTGATCTGTTGGAAATAAGATGCTATAGCTTACTGAGAAGGAAGACTTCTCTTCTATGGGTCTTAAAACAGCATTTCTGATTTCTCAGGTAGGAATATCTGTTGCTAGCCTGTCCTTAAGGCTGAAGACAAATGGTTTCTTTCCAGCACTCCTAAATTTCCAGTTTCATCAACTATGCTATTTTGAAAGCTACTGAGTTAAGCTGTTGACATTTCTTATCTGTTGGCAGAGACTGGAGACCATTCAGTGACATGATGCAGACAGACGCTGATGCCTTTTTTCTACCTTGTGGACCAATGAAGAAGTAATTCAAACTGGGTCACCAACAATGACTGGCAAACTTTGAACTTTCATTTTGTTTCTAGAATTAATGGCTAAGATCTAGAGGTTGTGTTCATGCATTCATTCATTCATTCAGCAAATATTTAATGTGGCAAGCACTTCCATATGCCACATATCCTGAGAATACAACAATACCCTCACCTTCAGAGGCTAACAGCACACTGAGGCAGCAAAGAATAAATTAAAAATGGAATTTGTAATCTTTTTCTGCCTCGCCAGGGATATAGCTCAGTGGCACAGTGCCAGCCATGAGGTCCTGAGTCTGATTCCTGGTAGGAAAAATAAATGTATGTATATATTTTTCTGCCTCATTTTTCACATGGTGAGATTGTTTCAATCGTAACCATTCAAGATTGAGATCTCCTTCTAGTAAGACTGAAGGAGAGGGCTATGCATCGTCATTACTTCATTATTCCCTCTCCTACACCACTAAGAAGGAAAAGTAGTTCCCTTACCAAGAAAACACAAGAATTTTCTAAAAACCTTTATTCTATGTAAATGAAATCCCTGAATCTTACCCACTCCTTGCTCTCCACAACAAAAAGAATGCTTAAGCAGCAGAAAATACTGCTTTATTGAGGAGGTACAAGAAGATTCTCCAATCTGAATCCAGTACAAAACACTCTGATGTGTTTTGTAATTGATATTATGAGGATTAGTTACTGATGCTCATATCAAACCCAATTCTTTCTTTGCCATTAAAGACTCTAGAGCTGGTTATAGAGAATACTGAGGATTATGTTTGATGTGTTTAAAAAAGGATCACAAGACTATTTTGACTTTTCAACACAAGACTTTTACCTAGTAGCCATATTAGGTCAAAATCTGCATGTTAACACACAGGTTTTTTTTTTTTTTGTGGGTACCGGGGGGTCGACCTCAGGACCTCGCGCGCCAACAGGCACCCGTGCCGCTGAGCGATATCACCGGCCCCTTTTTCGTATGTGGGATCCGGGAGTCGAACTCGGGCCCTCGCGCTTGCAAGGCAGGCACTTATGCCACTGAGCCATCTCACCGGCCCAACACACAGGTTTTGATGCTGCTCTCAAATCAAGGATGGATCTTACTCAATTTAGGATAGATCTGATCCTGCTGTGTGGCCTTGCCGAGGTCTGCTTTGTTCCTCAAGGATCCTGACTGCCCAAGCAGCCTTTCCATAGCATCTTTCAACAGATTTGATGTCACAGAGAATATGAATTGGACTTTGCATATATTTTAAAAGGTTAAAGAATAGTAAACTCTGACTTTTTTGTTTACCCAACTATTGTGACTTTTATACACTATTGATATTTTAACATTATACTAATTGTATTAGTGTTGATTTTGTTCATATTTTTCTTTTAGGAATACTGATTTTAAAAAATCAGGAAAGAATTATATGGGAGTGAGCCTCCTATACTGAGAAAACATTGAAAATGGCTTTGACACATAGTAAGCCTTTGATAACAATTAATGTTATTATCACTGTATAAATCTGGAACATTACTGTCCAATATGGTGACTAGTTGTGGCCACTGAGTTCCTAAAATGTGGCTAGTTAGAACTGAAATGTTAGGTAAGTGGAATACACACTGAATTTTGAAGACTTAATATAAAAAAGTAAGCCATCATTAAATTTTCTATTGATTACATGTTGAAATGACAATATTTGGACATATTGGGTTAAAAAGATATTTTGTTAAAATTTAGCCTTTTTCTTTTTACTTTTAAAAATGTGACTACTAGACAACTTTAAAATTACATATATGGCTTACATTGTATTTCTGTGGAACAATGCCCGAGAAGACAACAGTTACACAACTGTAGAAAGCGTCAGTCATGTGGAAGGTTTTATGAAACACAGATTGCCGAGGCTCACTGCCCAGAGCTCCTAATTCAGTAGATCTGGAGAAGGCGCTGAAATGTTGTATCTCTAATGAGTTCCAAGATGATTCTTGACCACAATTGAGAACTTCTGGTCTTCAGATTTGCTACTTAAAAAGTGGTCCATGGACCAATGTTTATATTATCATCGGGATCTTATTAAAAATGCAAAATCTCAGGCACCATCCAGACCTGCTGAAAAAAACATGTGCACATTATTAAAATTCCCAGGCTATGTGTATGCACATTGAAATTTGACAGAAATTGATATGGACTAGTGTCTGTTATCCTTGGGTGCACATAAAAATTATCTGAAAAAATACCGGTACCCTGGGCCCACGCCTAAAGAGTTTTATTTACTTGGAGGAGACCTAAACATCTGTTTATCTAAAATGCTCCCCTGGTGATTCTAATGTACAAGGAAAAACTGAGAGTACTGTGGGCAGTGGGCCTCCCAGACCAGATGCAGAGAAGAGTCCAGGACCAGGCCCTCTTCCTGGCGAGGGGAAATCCTTGGGACTTCAAGTGCTGGGAAAACAAAACATGTGCAGATGGTGGGAACTGCTGAAACCACACAGTAAGGGCCAATGAGTGTGTGCTGCGGACATCAGTGGGGAATCTGGCCAGAGCCACTCTGTGCCCTTGAAGGTCTCACAGAGGTGCCAGCTGCTCCTGGTTTGGAGTTCAAAGGAAAACCGCATAAGCAAGAGTACGGCCTTAGTCTCAGAGGAACGATAACGCTAGACGAGTTATCTGGACAGGGATTCAGGCTCTGAGGAAGAAGACTAGGGCCTAGTTGTAAGTACCCCGGTGTAAATCAAGAGTGGGCCTAATGGCCACGTAAACTGAAGGTCTTCAATTCCATAAATAATGGGGTTGGTTTCAGAGGCTAGAACAGGAATAGTCTTTCAGAGAGAGATAAGAAGAAAAAGTGGATGAAAGCATCAAAAGGCCTGTTAGTTGTACGTTTCCTTCTTTCCCTCTTTAACATACAAGAATTGAGAAGATTCTGAGTTAAGTATTGGTCGAATTAAATAATATACGTGCGATATAGTGCAGTGGTAGAACTGCTCGCCTCGAATACCTGTTCCATTTCTAGCACTGCAAAACAACAACGATGACAACAACAACAAAAATGTACACTAAGGCATAGTTTGCAGAGACTGATCCCTTCTCTTGGGGTATTTATATCGCAAGAGAAAATCTTATTAATCCAAAAAATGTTGTGATTGTCAGAACTGGTGAGAAAGATCCATATTTTGGAGGACAGAGGCCTTCTGTGACTCTTCATTACATCTCTGTTCTACCTAAATAAGTGAGCATACCAGCTTTAAGGGTTTGTCTGACTAATTTCATCATTTTGTCAAAAACTTCTCACTTTTTCAGGGGGTCCCAGAGTGTTATGTGGTCCCAAGAGCTTTAAAAAAACAGAATCCTCCCTGCAGCAGAACGTCTGGGCTCACATTAACTGCATTTGAAACTCCCACTTCTGGGCTGGAGACGTGGCTCAGCCACGGAGTACTTGCTTAACGTGCATGAGCCCCTGGGTTCAATACCCAGCACCAAAACATTAAAACCAAAGTAAGCAAAAAACACCCAGTTCTACACATGGTGGCCACCTGTAGCTTTACTTCTCACAGTTTTGGTCAATTGTTTCAGAAAACTTTTAATGTAGCATTCAAGGCAGAGTCAGGAGCCAGGGTAGCTGGGCTTGAGTCCTGGTTGCACACGTGTGACTGTGGGCTGGTTACTCTCCCAGAGCTACCTTATTGGGTTGTTGTGATGATGAAAATTGCTATTTGAAAAGAACATAGAAAATCTGGTATATCATAAATGCTATATACCTGTGGGTTAAAAAAAATACATATTTGAATAAATCTGCAGATTTCTACAGGTGGCTAAATTTTTTTTTATATCAAGATGATTTCTAAGAAATTTTATGTGCAAGATTTTCAAATACATGTATTTTGTGACTTTTTGAGTGTTTAAATTGTTTTCCCCCAGAGTACTCAAAATTCTCAATTGATTTCCCATCATTTCCTATTATTTGAGAGGATCTCAGTAGGAAGAAAGTGAGTGTAGTTTTCTCATGAATATTGTTTTCTTGAGTACATTTTTTCTCCCTGAAGTCCTTTGAAAGTGAATTGTACTATAAATGTTTGAAGGCTTTTGTGGCCTGTGTCAGTTTAGTAGCATTGTCTAATATCCCAGGAAAACAATGTGCCGTTCTCTTACTGAAATGTTTTAGTGTTTAGGGAGCAGCAGCAAGACCATCTGAAACACTGGCAGGAGTTTTAAAGATGTATTGGAAATGCAGTCAGATTCAGACTGCAGACACCGGATAATGCTAATTAAAGGAAGAGGTGGACCGAGGAAGTCATGCACGCAAAATGATACAAAATGAAGCCTAAATTAAGTGGAACACTCTTTACATTTGTTTGCTTCAAACATTTCAACAAAGTGAAGCATACGCAAGAAAAAGAATAATGTTTAACAGCATCATGTACTAAGCATCCACAAGGTCATCTGCAGGAACCTCGGCTATCGTATGCCAAGCAATGTGCAAATGCACCAAGAGGGGAAATCAAAGCCTGAGAGGTTGCTTTGATTTTAGATGTAGTCACACAGCCCTCTACACTTGTGTCCTGGAATGTGGGCAGAAGAATCAAACTATGAACCCTTACCAACATAAAAACCTATACTTTTATTTGGCAACCCCCATAATTTATATCTGCTAGTGTAAATATTGGAAAGATGTCCAGTCACATGTCCAATTACACACACTTCTTGATTGTTGATGGTAAGTAATTGTGTTTTTGGAAGGTGATTTGCTACCACATGTAACATTATCCCATAAGGGACTGAATTTTACTAGGTAAGGTGAAATATTTATTGAAAGGTTAAAGAACTATTAACAAATGCAAACAATTCTGTAGAAATAACTTTTCAACCTTTGTTCACTTAATTTTCTACTTAAAACTTTGTTTTTAAACTTACTGCCTGAGTTCCATATTTATTTTAAAAGATCTCTGATGTTTATATATAACCTGCTTAGATATAGCTTTTCTTGGTGTTTATATTATATTTGAAACTAAATATATATGCAATGGTTGCTAAATTTGACATGGAAATAGTTAAGATAAGCCTATTTATTGTGGCCTGTTTAAGGCTCAGCAGGACTTGGTATCTTTTAGCACCTCTACCCACATCCGCACTACCTCCCTCTAGCTCTATTTCTTGTGCTTCTCTGGCCTTCTTTCAGTTCCTAGAATGTTCCCCATTCAAGGTCTTGACATGTGTGCTGCCTCCAGATTGGAACCCCTCTGCCTTCCCCACTCAGCAGTTAATGCTGCACATTCCTCAGCCTTGAGTCAAGTGGCCTTCCGCAGGAAGGGCCTCCCTGATCCACCCACTTATGTCAAGTTCTCTGGTTTTTAACTCTTAAAGAATCACATTCGTCATTCCCTGCTAGCTCAAACTTGGTTGCATTTATGTGAGTGATTACATTCTCCTCTACCTGCCCCTTACCCCACTCAGGTGTTGTATTTGTATCTGGCACAGTCGGTGCTCCAGATGGACTTGCTGAACAAATAAATGATTAAGGAAATTCTGTATAAGGCATTAAGCAACACACAAATACTTTTATTATTACATATTTATCAGAACTTGTGAAATAAAATGTATCATGAAAAAAGCAGAAGACTCTCTAATCTAACTAAGCAGCTATCCTACCCAAGACAATTTTCTGATATATTGCTTTGTAGCTACGTATTTGTCTTACAAGCTGTCTTAAGAGGCAGATGCTACATGTTTTCCCCTCAGGACATAATAAATTCTGTTAATAATTTGCATTTACCTTCTAAAATAGATTTGAAATAAATTAAGTCACCTGAGCACATATATCTTCCAACCTTTTTGAGAACTCCCTGATGCTCTACTTGGGTGTATTAATTCCCCCAGGTGAAACTCCTAATAAATATTTCTTCTGATTAGAGTTATTGAAAGAATTCTATGTTGGTCTGTATGCTGCTAGATGGTTACACCACTTGGTTTTCTGCAAACCATACCTGATGCTGTTTATAAAATGGCTTATGAGCAGTCAGGCATACACACAAACAATGCCAGCTAGTCAGGTCAACATCACTCCTGTGGTGCAAAACCCTTCCTCATATCTCTGTTCTACATTCATTATAAACATACGATGAACTGCTAATCACTGACTGAGAAATCTGGAGATTTGCTTGCTTGTTTTCTGGTAAAAGGACAAGTAATGTCAATAGGAGAAGAAAGGAGGGTTTTGTGTGGCCAAGGCTACAGAGCAGTAGCCAAAGACTGAGGGGCATGGGGACAGATCTTTGCTGCATGGACTTACAAGGGGCTCTGTATTCATCTAGCATTGGGCAGAGGAACGCTTGTCATAGCCTAGCAATATTTTAAGCTGCACTATTTATGCACATGCTCCTTGTAGATGCATAAAACAATCACAATGCACAGGATGAAAAGTATCTTTTCTTAACCACTCAAGAAATGAACAAATTAACCCAATAATACATAGCATATTTCCATAATTACTAGGATATGACTCAAAAGTTAATTGTATTATATTATGAAGGTATTATATTATGAAATACGTATTTTATCTTGATTCACATTTCCTGCCATAGAACGCCTAAAATCCTTAGATCTCCAAAGAGGTAATGTCTTTTTGTATGTTACTGAGTTGACCGATGGCTGGTTGCCCCTAGGTAGTTACAGATGGGGGCTGCTTACTGGAAAAACCAAGGCAGGACTGGGGTTGGGACTTTTAGCCCCACTTCCTAATCCCCAGGAAGGTGAGAGCAGCTGAAGCCTAAGCTAATAACTAATGGCTAATGACTTAATCAACATGCCCAGTAATGAGTCCTCTATCAAATTCAAAAGGACAGGGTTCAGAGAGCTTTTGGATAGCGGAAAATGTGGATGCTTCTGGAGAGAGGGGCAGGCCCTTCTCCCATGCCTTGCCCTGTGTATCTCTTCAACTGTGCACTTTGTGATATTCTTTACAATATACAGTGGTAACTCGGTTCATGACCTCTTTTGTTTGCAAACAGTTTGGTTCAAAAACAGAAGCATTTGGCAAAATTTTGCTTTTGTTTGCAAACTCTGCACTGGGTGACAAACACGCCATGGCCATCTTCCCCACCCGAGCACAAACATAACCGTCTTCTCCAACATCATAGACTAAATTAAGTTCATGAACAGAGTTCATGAGCCACTTTACTGGTAAATGTGTTTCCCTCTGCTCTGTGAAACAATCTAGCAAATTAACCAAACCCAAAGAGAGAGCCGTGGGAACTATAATTTATAGCTTGTTGATCAAAAAGCACTGGTAAAACAACACGAGGCTTGCATTTGGCATGTGAAGTGAGGGGAAGTCTTGAGGACTACGCCCTCAACCTATGGAATTTGATTCTCCAGATAGTTTCAGAACTGAATTGAATTAGAGGACTCCCAGCTAGCAGCCAATGCAGAACTAACTGCTTGCTGGTGGGGGAAAATCCCTGCACCTTTTGAGATCACACAAGTCTTTTGTATTGATTATTATTAAGATCATAGAAGAAACTAAGACTGAATATCCACAGACAAGGATAGACACACATGTGCGCATGCACACACACAAACACAAATACAGAAAAATCCTAGGAAAGTGTCCTTAAAAGTCACAAGGGGGGAAGATGAATAAAGAACAATGAATAGTTGACCAACGAATAGTGACTCACAAGTTAGAAGGAACTAGAGATTCATAATAAAAATGCCTTCCTAAATGCATGCAAGTGGGCATCTTCAGAGACCGGACAGACGAATAGTCTACATGCTGCCTGTCCTCCAATTCAGACCTCCCCCACTTGTTTGGGTGGCCTGCTGGTGTGCTGTGACATGGGTGACAGGAGATGCTACAGTATCGGCCTCCTCAGTTCTGGGTGGCCAGGTGAGGCCTAGGCGCTGGAACCCCTGGACCAGTCACTTCTGGCTATTAGCTACCTCCTCGTTTATATCAGCGGGTTATATATGTTACTTTTGTGTATACCACGATTCATAAAAGTCAGGGAGGGAATGCTTTAACCAGCAAAGTCAGTCTCCTACATACAAACAGTAACAACAGCTTTGTCACAAGAGGAGACATCAGAAATAAGGAGGAATGGGAGTGAGTGATACATTGAGAATTGAGTAATGATATCTTCATTTTACAAAAAAACAAAAAGGGTGGGCAGATCTTCGTTCAGACATTTGGGGCTGGGGTAGAAGTGGACTGGTCTCCAGCAGTAGCAGGAGAGGGTGGGACCTGCCTTCTCTGACGCTTATCTCATAAAAGTGGGGAGGTAGAGGCTGAATCAGAGTAAATGCCCACACTTTTGCCTTCTGGCCAGTACCCTTCTTTTCTCAGCATTCCTTCAAGGGTCAGCTTTGACTGAAGTTTCTCTCTAACACCTTTAATTGTACAATCAAGTCAGTACTCTACCCTCATTAGACTTTTTAAAAATTATAATTATTAGTGCATATTAATTGTACAAATCAATGGATTTCATGTGGCACCATGGCACTTCCATACATGCATACATCATACTTTGGTCATGTCTTCCACCAGTCCTCTTCTCTTTACCTAATACAGTCTCTCTTCCATTCTCTTCTATTTTCAGATTGTCCTTTTTTTTTTTTTTTTTAGATTTCACATATGAAAGAAAACAGTACATATATCTTTCTATGTCTGGTTTATTTTGCTTAACATGATGTCCTTATTACACTTTAAAATAAATAAATTATATAAGAATTTTGGCAGACACTGAGGATCCATTTTTACTTTTTTCCTTACTAAAGAATCCTGGTGACTAGTTAAAATGCTCCCCTTCCCATATATTCCTGAAGTTTGTTCTGGCCAGTAAGCTCCAGGCATGGTATCGTGTTGAACACACCACACATGCTCAGTAACAACACAAAATCTCCCAAGAAGAAGGCTTTTAGGACTGAAATGAGGTCCTACCCTGAAGGCCCATGCTAAGGGACAGGTGGACCCATTCCTAGGCTGCCTGCCGCTGGACATCTTATTTGAGGCAAATCCAATCTTTCACTTGGTTAAATGGCTGAATTCCGGTGGTCTGTTAGTTGAGGCTGGAAACACCTAACACAATCATCTAAGAACAATTTTATTACATTGTATGGCTGAAAGACAGCAATGAATGATTAGGCTTGCCACAAAGATGTCACGTATAAAACAGTTTCAGAAGTTTTGAAAGTACTGCTAGACATCAACGACTAACCCTCACAATTACCATGGGCATTAGGTTTCAGATCCATGATCATTTTCTAATGGAGGAAAAACTGCTATGAAAATAGAGCCAATATACCCAAAGTCCTAGGAGGTGCACCATTTGAATATTACTTGGTTCCAAATATAGTAGAGTAGTGATTTTTCTAAAACTAACATTTGCCGATCAGTGACATGAAGAGAAATAAGAGCATAGCAATAATCTACAGGAAATACAAAACAGGAACCCAATGTTTATCCTGTTCTCAGTGTACACTGCCAGATCATTGTTCAGAAAACTTTGAACAGGGTCACTCACTGTAGCTTTTGAAATCTAAATTGAATGATGGAATTTGTCCTTGTTACAGAAAAGGGCAATTTTGAAAGATTATTCAAGGCTAGTAATATATTAACTTTGAATATGAAAAAAAACTCCTAAGACTTCTCCTCATGGTCTTCTTCAAATCACAAATGTTGTCAGTCATAATTGAAGAAAATGTACATTGGATTAGAAAGCCAAGAGATTTTCAGAACTCAATAGAGATAAACAAACAACATGGAAATTATTCTTGGCATTCTTATTTTATGGTTTATGATTAAGTACCATAAACTGAAGACATGAATATAAATCTACACGTATGATGGAAGTTATACATATTTTCTTTCTATCCTCATTTGCCATATTTGTATTTAAAGTATCTGCCTGTCACCATCAAGTCTGATAACTATGGCTTTCAATGAGTGTGGCTACTCTAATCTCTTTGTGGTCCAGGTCTCTTGTAGATAAAATAAGAACCATAGCAGTACTTTGCTCGTGATTGTTTTGAGGATTAAAAAAGTTAATATATGCAAAGCTCTTAGATAATGCCTGGCACACAGTAGGCAGATATGATTAATTACCCTAGAGTAAAACAATTTTTAAAAGATGACTGAAGAATATAATGTATGGGAAAGCATACCTGGCATATGGTAAACTTAGATCCTAATTTTTAAAAAATTACATAGAAAAAATTCTTTGCAAATATAGCAACCTTCAAAACTATACGTTGTTTTAATATGCTGATAGCCCAAATTCAGAATTTTATGCTTTGGTCTTCTTATTTTAAGTTTAAATAAGAATTCATGGAATTTTCAAACAACTAGGTTAAGAAAAATTCTGTCCTAATAATTTGGTCCTGTAGGTGACATAACAATTTTTTTTAAAGCAGTGGCATTTCCATCACCTCATTTGGTAAGTAGAAAACTGAATAGAAAAGGTACTGGTGTTAAAAGGAGTAACTTGGAAGAAACAAATTGACTTTGTAAGGCCCTATAAGATTCTATCATTCCCTTAGCAGGTAGGAGGAGTGGATTTGTAATCCTATCTATCTTGTTACAAATAAATACACATGAATCGATGATAGCTGAAGTATAAGTGTCCATGAGTTACAGTGATTGTTAGATTGGAAGGAAGAGGACTGGAGGCTTTGGAATCAGGCAAAGCTCACCTCCAGGTTTAGTTTCCCAGAAGGCAAACCATGTCACTTTGGGAAAGTTGCTTAATCTCTTTGAGCCTTGATTTCTTTATCAATAAAATGCAGACAACCCCATCTACCCATATTGGGAGCTTTGTGAGAGGATTAAATGAGACCTTGGTTGACAATCAGTTACAGTCAAGTGCCTGTTGGAGAAGTGGGGTTCAGTGTGTTTCACTGAAGCTATTTACTTACCTTTTCCCTATTAAACTGTAGACTCCTTGAAGACAGGACTCCTTTTAAAAACTTAAATGCAATCAGTTTCTAGTACAGTATCTGGTTACTTGACTGTGTGGAATATATAATCAGTGAATATATAACCAAGAAAAAGGATATGCTGAATAGAAAACTAAAACAACAATAACAAATACAAGACTTGACAAATGAAAATAGCTAAGAGATACTGATGCTGACAAACTGAACTGATATATTGGAGAACAGATTTAAGTAAAGAGTAAATAAAAGATAATATTTTCCTCACAAAAATATTTGGAGAGGAGAGACAAGTTGTAAATCTCAAAGAAGGGTTGTCACATTGATCATTACAATACTTGAGGGGACTATAAATAGCATCTTTAAATGAGATTATTTCTATATACCACCTGTATTTTCTTTCTTTGTAGAAAGATAGTAATGACTTAATGGTTTCTGTGAGCTCTTCACGGTTTCTTCTTAATTTCAGAGCGCTTTTTATATAAAACTCAGATCATTTAATTTCTCTCTACCCTCTTTCCCCATTTTGTCTTCCCTACCATGGGGCAGTGTCTCCACCTTGGGGACTCAAATGTTTCAGGTCTAGTTTCAGCGACATCAGGTTCTGGATGGACAGGCTTCACTTACTGTTCCTCCCCCGCATCCCCGTTTCCAGTATTTCTTGATTATGGCAGTGTGAAGACCTTCAGGATCAATTTTAGTTTCCCACACTTCTCACTTTTCACCTGACCTTGAACCATAGCTGAAAGGAACATTACAAAACCTGTCTGCTCACATCTTCACATGTCGGAAATTGAAGTGGGAAGAATGATTTTACAGGAAAGCTATCACTAGGACAAAGGTATAAGAAACACTGTTCCCATGGGGTGAAAGGTCATGAATGGCATCAATAGCAAATTCCTGATCTGAGATGGGATAAGAATTCCAATAGGGTGCTGTCTGTCAGTCTGTACCATGAGCAGCAGGGCTGTTTCCATGTCAACCATTGCTTTCTTTTGCTTGGAAGCAGCCTTAACAGAGACCTGCTATTCAAACCCTGATGAACTCGCTACTCACAATAGTAGGCTCATTTAAGTATCAGGTGGTAGCTTCAATGAAGCAACAAAAGAAGGTTTTTATATAGAGGAAATAGACACACAATAGAGAAGATGAGAGTTGCAATAATTTTAGTGAGAATGTATTTAGCTGGGGAAGAAATTAATAGACTATTTTCTAAAGAGAAAGATGAAATTTGGGACATTATTCAAAATTAGGCCCATGTTTTAGCTGAGGCATACCCAGACACACCAGTGGAGTAAAATGATCTCAGAATCAATCAATGGTGAAGGGGGAATAACACAAAGTATGATAATTCGAGAAATGACTCAAGAAATGAGACAGTTCTGAGGGATAATTCTAATGCAAGTTTTGCTTGGTTGAACTTCTGAAAAAAGGAGAAATTTGCAGCCAAATTCAGTCCATAGGACTCTACTAGGGTACACTTGTATGTTAAATTTTGCAGTTGTACCCTGCAATGAATCTTCCCTGCAAAGACAGATAAAGAGGACTAAATTCAGGTTGCCCTTGGGCTTTCATGTGTGGTGTTGGGTAAGAAAAGGAGGAACTGGAAAGGTCTTAGTGAATGATGCCCATCAGTTGTGTCAGTCTAGAGCTGTAAAGTGCAGCAGCTCTGCATTCTGTAACGTGAACTCTGTGTTCGTGTTACTGATTAAGATCTATCCACTTGGCCTCTTTTTGAAAGACTTGCACACATCTGAACACACCTTTGAGACTCCAAATTGGACTTGTGCGCCACTTTCTATTTTGGTCGACCACAAATGTACTGGAAATTTCAAGTAGTAACCAACACCACGACCTACAAACTGAAGAGGAGCTAGTGTGTACGTGATTCTTGGGTTGCAGAACACTTCCCCACTGTGGCCCTCAATTATCTCGGGGATGTTTGACTCACTGATCAAGACCAGGTTGGGTCATCTTCGTTGTGATGTGTTTACTCTTTCAGTTAACGTAATAAAGCTTTTTTTTAATTCTCAAAAATCAGCCTAAGGTCTGTTTTTGAAAACTACTTTTGTGTTGCCTTAAGATGACTAATACATACTTTAATTATTCATAGGAAATGAGACTGCCTTCCTTCTAATTTGAACCCATCCCATAGAGAACTCCTCAGCTGCATTCATTCATTCCCATCTTATTTTATCCAGATTTGGATTAACTAAAGGTACTCAGAAACTTCAGGTTCCTAGCAGGAGTTATTTTTAGAAAGCCATGATAATTTCATTATTTATTGAACTATACATTACATTTATAATGATAATGTATGTACTATATCATTCCATGTACCATCATATTAATTACTTATTAAATCTTATATGTATATGGTTACAAATAATTAAATTTATTACATAAAGGATTATATAATTTTATTTAAAAAGTCATAATTTTATTTCATACCTCTTTTTTTGGTGGTGGTGCTGGACATTGAACCCAGAGCCTTTACACTAAGCTACATACCCAGTCTTTAAAAATTTTTTTATTTTGAGACAGGGTCTGGCTAAGTCACTAAGTTGCCCAGCTGGTCTCGAACTTTTCATCTTCCTACCTCAGCCTCCAAGTGTGCTGGAATTACAGGTGTACCACAAATCCCAGCTATTTTGGATCTTCTACTTTTATTTTTAAAAGGAGATATCTGTCTTTGACTTTTAGAACATATTTGTTTCTTATAATAGAATTATTCAAGACAGAAATCAGAACTCTTACATTGTCTTGTTATTGCAATATTTTATTAGATTTTTCTTTTCGGCAGATGTGATGGCCATTCCTGTAATTTCAGCCACTCGAGAGACTGAGGCAGGGCATTCCAAGTTGGAGGCTAGCGTAGGCAGTGTAGTGAGACACCTCAAACTAAAACTCAAAGAAAAGGGGTAGCTCAGCGGTAAGGTGTTACCTAGCATGCATGAACTCCTGGTTTCAATCCCTAGCACTGAAAACAAAACAAAACCACTCTGTGTTTTATATATTTAAAATTGATGAAAATGAACATGGTGAGGAATTGTTATATGGTTTTGCTCCTGTTCATGCCTCTTTACCATATTCTCACTGCCCTTCTTAGTAAATTTAGGGATTAGTTTTGACCCTGAGGTTTGTACCTACACTCTAAATACATAAACTTTTGTGCTTCTTCAAAGCAAGCAGTTCAACCATTGGCTGTGTTTGCCATTTCTGTTTTGTGGAGAAACAATATATTTACCCTACTTAAAAGAGTTATGAATGGTCCTAATTTCTAGGCTGAGGAAACATTTCTAATTTCACAGCTTGCAAGGGGTTAGGAGACAGGGAGTTCCGTTTCTGATTACACACTTATCTCCAGTTACTGCTTCAGTGACTATGTTAACTGTATTCTGAGAGAAACTAGCAAGTGTAAGATATAAAATGTAAAAATAATGAAGTAAATAAACCAGTCTATTAACACATACTGATTCATGTCCACCCTCACATACAAAGACACATTATAACTAAAACTTTCCCAGTTCTCACTTACAAGATAATCATTGTGCCTTTACAAGTAAAATAAATGTATCTTTGTCATTTCATTTGTTAGATGTATTCTAATAGTATACCCTAATGACTAAGGATTATAAAATTCAGGGATTATTACAAGACAGGTAAGTATTTGGGTGACACTAAAATTGGAATTGTTGCTACCTAAAAAGAGCCAGGAAATCTATGGATTCATATTTCATTCCATTTTTTGTATAGCCAGTCAAATTTATATGAGTAAATGGCAAGTAAAAGAAACTTTAAGTTAACATCCTTATTCATTCAATCATCCCTTGGGCTGATAGAAAGTATCTCTCATTTCCCAAAGACTAAAATGTGTTTATCAGGATGGTGAGATGGCTCAATGGCATAAGCGCCTGCCTGGTAAGCACGAAGGCCCGAATTCGACTCCCCGAACCCACGTACGAAAAAAGGGCCGGTAATATCGCTCAGGGGCATGGGCGCCTGCTGGCGCACGAGGTCCTGAGGTCGACCCCCAGTACCCACAAAAAAAATAAATAAATTAAATAAATAAATAAATAAAATGTGTTTATCGCTTAACAACTGGCTTTTAATTTGGGGCACAATTCAAAATTCTCTGGCTCACTTTTTCCTGTCATGAGCCACATGTGTAACTCGGCACTGATTAAAATTGGCTTCTTTTTCCCAACCACATAAATGAAAACAAGGTGCTGATTTTGGTACTTGATTATGAACATTCCATATCATAATGTCTATCCTCTAAAAAATTTGAACACTGAGTTAAAAAATGTGATTATAACAGTGAAGTAATAAAATATATCAGTGTGCATTTAGGAGCATAAAATTGTGATGGTGTTTATTTAAATGGTTTTTTCTTAAGCAACTTTAATTCTGGAAAGTATACAAATTTTCAATACAACTTAAAAGTTGCATCTGTTTGAACTAGAACAAGCACACTTTTGCTATATGCCACATTTTATTGTCTTCTAATAGTATGCGTAAATTCATGAACTATGTAAGAACAACTAATTTTAGTTACTGGGGATAGAGCCTAGAGCCTTGTGTGTGTGTTAAGCATACTTTGTACCACTGACTACATCCCCATCACCTTTTCCTACTTTAAATGTCTTGGTTGGCTGAACTCTTTTACTGAGCTTGTTAAGACTCATCTCTGAAATGGAATTTATCATAAAAGTTAGTGCTGATGTTTACTATTTATCATTTTAGATACTCTTTTAAAAATGTGAAGAAAGGTAGATTGTTTTTCCCCCAAAACACATGCTCCCCAACTGATCATTTTCTTCTTCAGAGCGCTATAATCAACAAAGGGAAATTGTTCCACATGTGCATAGCCACAAGAGTGTTGATTCTTTTTGAACTCTAGTTGAACTGTATTTGGTTCCAAAGTAGAGTTAATTATTCTTAATCCAGAGGTAAAACCATCACTGCCAGTAAATAGGCTCACAGACACTGAACATAGACTATCAAGTTAGCTGTGATCAGTTTTCCAATGGTGCACCTTCTAAATAACCTCCCAAATTAGACGCAGATTTTGAGAGTAAAAAGGAATCAATAAAATATTTTTATTCAGAGGGTTTAAAGGTCTTTACTATTGGTTAGTCTTGTAACATTATAATCAAATGCTTATACATAATTGGAATCCCATAAATTTCCTTTGGTCCAAATCTAGATGCATCTATTCATTTTGAAATTTTGTACCCATAAGTGAATTTAGAAAATATGAATGGGGGGGACGATGATGGCAGAGTGGTGAGCAGCAGAGAAAGAGCCTCTCTGAGAGTCGCCATCCAGATGCTGGAGTATAGCAACGTGAAGAAGACAAGGAGGGAAGTGGGTCCCCTGGACCCAGGAAGGATCTGAGGTGTGAATTGAAGCCCACAGAGAGAGTGAAGAGAGAAACTTCAATGAAGAAGAAGGAGGTAGCCAGCAGCACCTTCTCCCTGAGATGGGACTCACTGTGCGAGAGAAGTGGTTCAAACCTGCAGACACACGGTGACTGCTGGCGACCCCAGAAGCCTCCATGGAGAGACACAGCAGTGGAAGGGAACAGTGGACGTGAGGGACTGCACTGCCTGGTGGTGAGTGCTGAGGGCTCAGTTGCCCTGTGGGAGAGAGTGATTGGCCAGGAGCCAACTTGGAGAGGGGCCGGTGGAGCTTGGAACTCAGTGGCCACAGGCTCCATCTATGGCTTCCAGCTGTGCTCAGGCCGGTGGAAGGTGCGCTGATGACCGTAGGCCGAATGAGTCTGGTCTCTGCCAGAAGGTGCAGGCTTGCTGAGATTATCTACTACTCCTGCAGAAAGCTACTGCTGGCTTGCTGGGATAGATCAGCCTGGATCGGGACTCTGTCTCCACACATTGTCTACCAATGACAGCAGAGACAAACCTGGAAGTGGACTTTTTTGTTGTTGTTGGGGGTTGTGGTTTTGTTTTTTGTTTCTTTTTGGTTTTTTTCTCCTTCATTGTTTGATCTTGTTTTTATATGAGTGTGAATGTGATTTCTAGCTTCTTTGTGGTTCTGGTTCTGGTTCTGTTCTGTTCTTTTTATCTCTTCCTTCTCTCCTTCCCTCCAGTCTTCTGCACCAGTTCCCCAAAGTTAGTGTGATGCTCCTTTGTCCTCCAGACTTTCTTCTAATCTCTTCCTCTTCTTCTACCGCTCTATTTTTTCCTTAACGCCTTCTAAATTTTAACCCCTGAGGGTAAAGTTGACATATTAAGGACTTACATACTGCATATAATTTTCTGGTCTGTTTTAGATTTTGTTATATAACTACAAATCCAGTTCTTACAGTTAAGAGTGGCAAATTAATGTTTACCTCAATTTGTCATTTTCTAGGCTGTGATTGTTACTGCTGTTATTGCTGATGGTACCACTTTAGCCAAAAGTGATGTAATTGTTCTAAATAGCTACTCTTCCTGGTATCCCAAGACGGAGATTGACTAAGGGTCATAGAAAATACTGTTGCAGAGTGCTAAAGAACCAGCGGCTGGGCAAAACAGGCAGCAGCTTCTCATCCCTAACAAATTGAAGATCTTGCAACAGATTCAAAACCAAAAAACCAGTTACACTTGGAAGATACCTTGGAGAAGTAGTCATTCCCTAAAGGTTCTAAATACTAGCAATACTAGCAACCCACCATAGGCAATTTACAAGCATCACCCCAGGAATTAAACTAAAGAAAGAAAAGAAAATGAGAAGACACTTAAACAAGATGCAACCCCAGACATCCCGTTCACCAAAGGCAAACCCAGGGGGCAATGAGGTGGGATAATCTGAAATCCACCCATTTGGCTTCTCTGAAGTGGTAACAACAAAGCAATTGAATGAGGCTCTAGAAAAAAATCAAATGAGAAATAATTTCTCGGATAATTGCAGAGATGGTGTCTGCAATGAAAACCATGCTTATGGACTCTAGAGCAGATACAGACAAAAAAAAAAAAGAAAATAGAGGAGCTTAAGAAAATTATGGAAGCCATGAATGCATAGGAAAGAAATGGAATCCATAAGGCAGATTCAAGCAAACATCCAGGAGAATAAAAATTCCATTGAAAGTATTCACAGCAGATTAAGCCAACGTGAGGACAGGATCTCAGATACAGAAGACAGCTTGTGGTTAGTGATCATGAAAAGAAAGAATTCTCAAAAAAAGCAAAGGAGAATGAGAAATCAATCCAGCAGCTGCTAGATGAGGCAAAGAAGAATAACTTAAGATTGGCTGGAGTCGATGAAAAAGCAGGAGATAGCACAAATGGTATAAAAAAAATTGTTTACAGAGTCATGGCAGAAAACTTTCCTGGTAGAGAAAAAGAATTTTACGTACAGATAAGTGAGGCATATAGAACTGTAATTAGTCATGATCAAAAAAAATCTACAGCCAGGCACATCATAGTCAAGATTCCAGAAATCCAACATAAGAATAGAATCTTAAAAGCTGTTAGGGAAAAGAAACAACTCATTGATAAAGGAAAGCCCATCAGAATCACAGCTGACTTCTCAGCACAAACCCTCAAGTCAAGAAGAGCTTGGAGTGAAATATTTCAAGTTCTAAAGGAAAACAACTTTCAACCCAGATTGATGTACCCCACAAAACTATCTTTCAAAACTGATGGAGAAATAAGATACTTCCATGGCAAAGAACATCGGAGGGAATTTATGACCACCAAACCAGCACTCCAAAACATTTTGAAGGACATTCTAGAAAGAGATAACAAGGACTACAACACCATAAACCCCAAAGGAAGGAATCTACCAGGCAAGGCAAACAATTAGAGGGAGGGGGGAAAAAAGAGGGAGAGCCAACAACAGGAAAATAAAATTATAAGGATAAGTCAATACATATCAGCTATAACCATCAATGTTAATGGTCTCAATTCGCCAATCAAAAGATGCAGACTGGCAGAATGGATCAAGAAGCAAGATCCAACAATATGTTGCATACAAGAAACACATTTAATTCAAAAAGAAACTCATAGACTGAAAGTCAAAGGATGGAAAACAATATTCCATGTGACAGGGAACTAGAAAAAACTAGGGGTAGCTACTGTTTTTGCACACAAAGTGAATTACAAGCCAAGACTGATTAAGAGAGATAAAGAAGTTCATTACATCTTTGTAAAGGGAACAATCCAAGAGGAAGAGATAACAATCACAAATATATATGCAACAAATACCAGTGCACCCAACTGTATAAAACAAATGTTAATGGACATGAAAAATCAAATAAGCACTAATACTATTGTATTGAGGGATCTCTATACCCCACTGTCACAAAAAGACAGATCAACTAAACAAAAAATCAACAATGAAATATTAGAACTGAATCAAACTTTTGAACAAATGGACTTAGCAGATGTCTACAGAATGTTCCACCCCACAACATTAGAATACATATTCTTCTAAGCTGCATATGGGATGTTCTCCAAAACAGACCACATTCAAGCTCACAGAGCACGCTTAAGTAAATGCAAGGGAATTGAAATTGTCCCATGCATATTATCAGACCATAGTGCAATGAAATTGGAAATCAATGGCAAAAGAAACCATAAGAACTTCATAAATACATGGAAATTAAATAATACCCTCCTAAATAACTAATGAGTCACAGATGAAATTAAAGAGGAAATTAGACAGTTTCTGCAATTAAATGATAATGACAATACAACATAGTGGAACTTGTGGGATACAATGAAAGCAGTCCTAAGAGGGAAATTTATGGCAGTGAATACCCATATCAGGAAAACAGAGCAAGTGCAAATAAACAGCTTAATGGTGAACCTCAAACTTCTAGAAAAAGAAGAGCAGGCTAAGCCAAAAGCTCGTATGAGGGAAGAAATTATAAAGATCAAAGCAGAAATTAACGCATTGGAGACTAAAAAAAAAAATACAAAAAAAATCAATGAATTGAGGAGTTGGTTCTTTGAAAGACTAAATAAAATTGACAAATACTTACCCAAGCTTATCAGAAAAAGGAAAGTAAAGCCTCAAATTCATGCAATTAGGAATGAACAGGGTGAAATCACAATGGACCTTTCAGAAATCCAGAAGATCATCTATACCTACTTTGAAAACTTGTATTCTAAGAAGGCAGAAAATGCAGAAGAAACAGATTCCTAGATACACATGAATTACCAAGGCTGAATCAAGAAGATACAACAATCCTAAGTAAACTAATATCAATCAATGAAATTGAAGATGTAATTAAAAACCTACCAACAAAGAAAAGCCCAGGCCTGACAGATTCACTGCTGAAATCTATAAGACATTTAGAGAGGACCTAACACTACTACTTCTCAGACTCTTTAATGAAATTGAAAGGGAAGCAGTACTCCCAAATTCATTCCTGGAAGCAAGCATTACTCTGATACCAAAACTGGAGAAGGACCCAACTAAGGAAGAGAATTACAGGCCAATCTCCCTAGTGATTATAGATGCAAAAATCCTCAATAAGATACTGGCAAACAGAATGCAGCAAATCATCAAGAAGATTATACACCGTGACCAAGCAGGATTCATCCGAGGGAGGCAGGGATGCTTCACCATATGTAAGTCAATAAGTGTCATACACCATATTAACAGAGCCAAGGACAAAAATAATACGATCATCTCAATAGATGCAGAAAAAGCTTTTGACATAGTCCAGCACCCATTCATGATAAAAACCCTACAGAAAATTGGTATAGGTGGTCTTTATCTAAATCTGATAAAAGCCATCTATGACAAACCAACACCCAACATCATACTAAATGGACGAAACTGAAAGCTTTGTCTCTAAAATCAGGAACAAGACTAGGATGTCCACTGTCTCCACTCTTATTTAACATAGTCCTGGAAACTTTAGCCAGAGCAATTAGACAAGAGAAAGAAATAAAAGGAATAATGATTAGAAAGGAAGAAGTTAAATTATCATTATTTGCAAATGACATGATACTGTACACAGAAGTCCCCAAAAACTCCACTAAAAACTGCTAGATTTAATAAGCGAATTCAGAAGCGTAGCTGGATACAAAGTCAACACTCAAAAATCAATAGCCTTCCTGTACATGAATGAGAAGCTCACTGAAAGAGAAATTAGGGAAACAGCACCTTTCACAGTATCATCCAAATAAAATGAAATACCTAGGAATCAATCTAAAAAAGGAGGTAAAATACCTCTACATTGAAAACTACAGTACTCTGAAAAAGGAGATTGAAGAGGATATGAGAAAATGGAAAGATAGCCCTTGCTCCTGGGTAGGAAGAACCAATATAGTGAAAATGGCCATACTCCCAAAACTGTTACACAGATTTAATGCAATTCTGATCAAAATTCCAATCGCATATCTCACAGAATTAGAGAAAAAAATCCTGAAATTTATTTGGAACCAGAAGAGACCTAGAATAGCAAAGGCAAATTTGAGCAACAAAGGGAAGGCAGGGGGCATCACAATCCCTGACTTGAAATTATACTATAAAGCTACTGTGATAAAAACAGCATGGTACTGAGGAAAAAAAAAAAAAACAGATCTGAAGATCAATGGAACAGATTAGAAGATACAGAAACAACTCCAGACATACTAAGCCACCTTATCTTTGACCAAGGTGCCAAACACATTCAGTGGAAGAAAGATAACCTCTTTAATAAATGGTGCTGGAAAAACTGGCTCTGCACATGCTGAATATTAAAATTGGACCCATATCTTTCACCATGCACTAAACTAAATTTGAAGTGGATCAAAAATCTAAATATTAAAACAAAAACATTAAATCTGCTGGAAGACAGAATAGGTAAAACTCTTGAAGACATTGGTGTAGGCAAAGAGTTTATGAATAAAACCTGATCGCACAGGAACTATCACAAAATATCAACAACTGGGATCTCATTTTATTAAAAAGCTTTTGCATAGCAAGAGAAACCACCAACAGAGTGAAGAAACAACCCACAATGTAGGAAAAAATGTTTGCCAGCTGTTCCTCAGATGAAGGATTACTATCAAGAACATATAAAGAACTCAAAAAAATCAGACCTCCCAAATTTAAAGACCCAATCCAAAAATGGGCATCTGAGATGAATATATACTTCTCAGATGATGAAATACAAACAGCAAATAAATATATGAAAAAATGTTCAACATCACTCGTCATTCGAAAAATGCAAATTAAAACAACACTGAGATTCCTTTTCACCCTGGAAAGAATGGCCATTATCAAGAAATCAACCAATAACAAATATTGGTGGGGCTGTGGGGAAAAAGGAACACTTCTCCACTGTTGGTGGGAGTGTAGACTGGTGCAACCACTGTGGAAATCAGTGTGGAGATTCCTCAAAAACCTAAGACTGGAGGTCCCATTTGACCCAACTATTCCTCTTCTGGGTATCTTCCCAGAAGAATTAAAGACATTGTACCACAGTGATGTATGTGCACCCATGTTTATAGCAGCACAATTTGTAATAGCCAGATCTTGGAAACAACCCAAATGCTCATCAACCAAGGAATGTATAAAAAAAATGTGGTCTTTTTATACAGTGGACTACTACTCAGCTATAAGGAAGGATAAACTGGATAATTTTATAGGTAAACGGACGTAACTCAAGACCATAAATAAACCAGATGCACACATGTGAACATCGTATTGTATTCCTAGTGTGAGAATCTGAAAGAGTAAATAAGATCCAAAATGTACAATAGATATTGTAAAATGGGAAAAAACTGTTCAAAATGGAAAGAGAAACTGGGATGGGGGAAGGAGAAAAGAAGGAAGGGAAAAGCAAAAAAAAAAGATATATATATATATATATATATATATATATATATATGTATATATAGTAGTTAAGATAGCTATACTACTAATCTCTCTTAGTTCATTGAAAAGAAAGGTTTGTGCTAATATTGTTTGGACAATTAAATGCCTGTATCTTGTACTCTGAGTAACTAATTTAAAGATAACAATACGCAATGTATTAACTATTGTTACCCTTCTATTATCTTGTTCTGAAATATTGTTTTATTTTTTTCTCTTTAAAATAAAATTTTAACAAATGATGAAAAAAGAAAAAGAAAATATGAACAGGTAAAAAAAGAAAAGAAAAATCACCCACATCATAATCACAGTATAAAAATTAATTATTAATATCTTAGGTTTTATTTTTACCTCTTTTTATTTTTATGCTATTTCTGTTCTTCAAGAATAAAGAAATTTGATGTTTGCTTATAAATAAATGCTTCCATATATCCCACAAGCAAAACTACAGAGGGGATGATAAAACGAGAATTATAACATTTTTTTTTTTTTGGCTGACTTATAGTTCCCTAATAGGTAGTTTAGAAAAATGTTGAGAGCACAGAATTTGGAATGTGGCCAACACAAGTCTGAATCTTACTTTCCCCACATGTGTGACCCTGTACAAGTTGTTCAACTTCTCTGAGGCTGTTTCCTCTTCTGTAAAATGAGAATAATACCCTCATCAGAGTGTTTTTGAGAATAGTCAACGAGAGGTCTTTAAGGAATTTGGCAGGCAGCCTGACACAGTATGCATTCAATGAATGGTAGCTATTATCATTATTTATAAGAATACTTGCATTATTTTACATTCCTAACTAACCCTGCAGATCACAAAGCTCCAATATCATGTGACATGAAGACTAATTGTAATCAACCTAAGAAAAACATAATTAAACAGGTAAATCTGTTAGTAAAAAAATCACATCATGCATTCTTAAGCAAGTTGTTCAGGACTGTAGGATTATAGTCTTAATTAGCACAGCTGACAGCAGTTCTTTGGAATTAGGATCTTTAGAAATAGTGGTCTCTTGCATTCTATCCTAATTTAGTTTTTATATCGAAAGATTAGTTGACCTTACTGCAATGTAATTCAACTGGGACGAGAAGATATAAAAGTGTGTTCTTATACACTTGTAGAAGTTTCTTTGACTTTCAAGTTAGAGAAGACCTAACACTACTACTTCTCAAACTCTTTAATGAAATTGAAAGGGAAGCAGTACTCCCAAATTCATTCCTGGAAGCAAGCATTACTCTGATACCAAAACTGGAGAAGGACCCAACTAAAGAAGAGAATTACAGGCCAATCTCCCTAGTGATCATAGATGCAAAAATCCTCAATAAGATACTGGCAAACAGAATGCAGCAAATCATCAAGAAGATTATACACCGTGACCAAGCAGGATTCATCCGAGGGAGGCAACAATTTAAGCACAAGGCAACAATTTAAGCACAAGGCAATCATTAAAAGCATGGTGAGTTTTATAATAATTATGTTTTTATTTATTTCTCTGTTATAGAAGTGTGTTTTTATTTATTTTGTGTAGTTTCTTGCTCTGAGCCCAGTCAAGCTTCTGGGAGATCCCCATTCCACTTTCATTTCAGAATATACTTTTATTGACAACATAGATATCACTTATCAAGAGCCAGTTATGTACAAGAATCCATAGTGTGTCCTTTGCATATCAACTGTTTCATATAATAGAACTAGTGGCCTTTTGATCTATTATAATGTCGCTAGTTTTCACTTACCAGATGATGGGTTTCGAGACATACCACCTCAAAATAATGCACCATGGTATTTGAGAAAATAGCGGATGCAGGAAGTTCACTCTGACCTTCCCCTGCCTTTCTCCTCTAAGGTAAAAGAACCTTCTAACCTTTCTGAAGTAGATCATAGAACTTCATGCAAGAGGTACCCACTCTATAACTGGAGGAAAAGAATATCCTTATCCCTGAAGACACAGAGATTCAGAGAAGAATCTACACAAATGAGCATTGCTACATTCCCCAATTTAACACCACGGATCAAAACCCCTTTGTCCAATCACACCTCTCCATAATAATTTACTTCTTCATCTAACAAAATAAAAATATACAGGTTTCCTAATTCTTTTGGTCTTCATTTCTTTCTGCAAGTTCCCATGTCATGTAAAACATTATATTAAATAAATTTATTGTTTTTCTCTTGTTAATTTATCTTTTGTTATGGGGCCTAGTTTTGGAACAGAGTAGTGTGTGAGGAAAGAAATTTGTTCTTCCCTACACAAACCTGTGGTTGAAAGACAGGCCTTTGGAGGCCAAGTTCCCACCTGCACTTTAGACTACAGTTTTGCAGGCTGTGCTTGAACTATTCCTTCTTTCTTCAGAAGACTGGAGACCTGTGAATGCAGAACTGGAGGAAATTTGTCCTTGACAAAGCACAAACAAAGGGAAAATCAGTTTGGGGATATCAAGACACTAAAAACATTTAATTTATACTTTCTTTTTTAGAAAAAAAATATACTGTTATTTGCTGACTTTAATACTAAAAAACATACACCACCAATTTTCTAAATACAATAAATGGCACTTCCAACTATGGGTTGGATTTAAAATAACCACATAAAGAAATGATATTAGGCTGGGGAGAGGGGACAGGGGGAGAAAAGTGAGAGAGAGAGGAGAGGGAAGGAAGATAGCTGAGGCAGAGGGAGGCATGCTCATGTTTATGAGTGGCTGAGACCAGTGGTGCTTGGTTCTACACAATGGGGCAGATCTGTATTTTTTTTTTTTTTCTTTTCTTTTTGGCAGTACTAGGGATTGAACCTAGGGCCTTCGCACTTACAGTCCTCCTGCCCCATCCTCCCAGAATGCTAAGATTATAGACAGGTGCCACTCTGCTTGGCTATTTTCATACATAATATAATTCAGGGAAGTCTGAAATTCAGCATTAGATCTATAAGTTTAAAGTAGGGGGTGCTCTGTTCAGAAAAATCCAGAAACACAAAAATCCAAATCCAAGCACAGGCCTAGTGTAAGAACTCCAGAGCGATAGCACATCCCAAACTCATTAGCTATTCTCTGACGTCAGAGCACTCCCGACTGTGCTCCCTTGGTCCAGTGTTCCTCCCCCAGACCTCTGAGGAGTTCTAGTCCGTAGACTTTCACATTAGGATGCTCTCTTATCATGACAAGTTTTCTAGAAGTAGAATGGTAATAAGGAGCTGTCAGATTTTCTACCAGATTTTGGTAACTCCATCGGCCCCCTTGACCTGATGCAAGGTTTGGGTGGTGGTGTTATGGCCTGGAGGAGGTCTGCTGGTGTGGAGAGTGTGGAAAGGGTATAGCAGGACCTGCAAATCCTAAATGCTTCAGCCTGGGGAGAAGTTGTTTTCTTCACCAGCCAGGAAGAGTGACCACCGGAGCAATATCTTACAGAAGTTCAAAATTGCTCATCATCTTACTAAATGAACTTCGTTTGATTCACAAAAGGTAAGAGTATCCATATGTAATGCATAAAAATGTAAATGATGCATGTGAGATTGACTTCCTGAGCATGCAACCTGGGCATCTGTACCTGAGCCTGTAGTTACCAGGACTAGGCACTCAGTGTGGTGTTCTGCTGTCATCCTTTCCATGTAATTAATAATAATGTTTGAATAAAGGGCATTTTCATCTTGCACTAGCCCAGGCAAGGCATACAGAAGAACCCACTGTTGCATGAAACTTCAACACAGATAAACAAAGTCTTCATAAATTTCTGAGTTTCCAATCTCACATATCCTTAAAAGACAAGATAGAGCCCAGGGCTAGTGTCAGGAATTCTTCCCTCTCTTCCATCATAAGACAAACTCTCTTCACTCTCTCCTCTTCCCCTTATATGTTTTGTTCAGTCGATACTTTCAGAGAAGACTTTGATTCTGGTAACTCTCAAGTACACATCTGCCCAGGCTCTGAAGATCCAGGCTATGCTGTCCAATACAGCAGCCACTGGGCACGTGTGGCTACTGAGCCCTCGAATGGTGCTAGGCTTGAGTCGGATGTGCTGTCCGTGTTTAATTCACACCAGATATGAAAAAAGAAAAATACACACTACTTATAAAAAAGAACTAAATTATCACTTCTTATATGGATTTATTGTTAAAATCATAATATTTTAGATCTATTAGGTAAAATAGGTTATAAAAATGTCTGTCAGGGCCATGAGATGGCTCAGCAGCGTAAGCGCCTGCCTGGCAAGCGTGAGGGCCCGAGTTCGACTCTCAGAACCCACATACGAAAAAAGGGCAGGTGATATCGCTCAGTGGCATGGGCGCCTGCTGGCGTGCAAGATCCTGAGGTTGACACCCGGTACCCTCAAAAAAAAATGTATGTCATCTATTTATTTTTACTAATGTGGCTACTAGAAAATTTGAAATCATGTATGTGGCTTCTGTTACATTCTGTTATATTTCTGTTAGTGTAGAGCATTTTTTAAAGCATGATTTCATCTAGGTGTTTTGTTAGCATCTCCAAATTCTCAAGCTTACTTTATATAATCTTCTTCCCCAATCACAGTTTTTCCATATCTTATTTTCCCAGGACAGAAACCTGGTAACCAAGTCATGTTGCTCCTTCCCGCTCCCCCAAAATGTACAAGAAACCATTGATTCTGCCTCCATGATCCTCATTCTAGTATCTTCTCTCCAGATCTATTGTCTTCTCCTGGCTGGACCTTTCTTTCTGGACTGTCAGAGTACAGTACATTCCGTGATAAATCCTTTAACTCAGCCTCACCCCACCTTAGGAGTACTGACTATCTTAGTATTTCATTTTCCATCTTGAACTCTTTCAGTGCTTTTCCCCCTCACTTAGTATAACATGCTTACACCACAATATGGCTCTGTCTACTTGTCCATTTTTAGTTTCTATCTTTCCATATTGGGCACCTTGAATTCTGGCCATAACAAATGGCTTTCAGTCGTCAGAACATGTCCTTCTATTCTTGTATGCTTTAGCACGCCTTGTTCCTCAGTCAAAGTAGGCTAAGCACATTCCAAGGTGAGTGACCACATACGCCCTAGGCCTCACCTCCAACATCCTTGTGATGTGATTATAGCAGTTCTTGCACAAGCAAAATAGAGTACTGCTAGATTTCCTTTATTTCTGTGCATTCACAGCTCTCCGTTAATGCAATATTATATGGAATTAGAATTGCCTGTTGCTAAAGCAATTGCCTATTGCTAAGACTGTTTGATAGTCACTGTTTGAGATTCACTTGGATGAGTGACTGAGTACTTAATAGGTGTTTTTTTTTTCTAGAAAGTTATCTAATATTACTTAGCATGATAATGATCCTGATGCTGGTGATAAAAATACATATGGCTAGTATTCATTCTGTCTCTGATATCCCAGTCATTTTACAACAGTGTCATTTAATCTTAATAGTGAGCCTCAGAGGTCAGTGCTATTATCTATAAGTAGGGAAAGGTACTTTCCTATGAGGAGCAAGTAGAGCTTTAGAGAAGCCCAGGGACCTTGTTGCCCCTATGCCAACTTAGCAATTGCAGAGCTGGGAATGATTTCCAAGTTCATGTGACTGTAAAAAAGGCTTCATATTCACCCCCTCAACACACCAAGCTGGGTTCTCAATATTATTCCTGCATCTCTGACTCACCAGCCAACCTCCAATGCTCTTTCCTGCCCTATTCACCTCCACACAGGATTCTGTCCATTGAAGCCCTTGCCCTTCCACGTATCTGAAGTGGTCCAGGCAGGATCAGCCTCAGTCAGTTCTGCAACTTCCCTGCAAGCGCTCGCTCACCTTTGTGTTGGGGCTTGTGATGCTGTGTGCTTACTAGGTTCCCATGCCTTGTCCCCACCAGCTGTGAACAGTCCCCAAGAGCAACAACTCCAGGTAGACACCACCTACCTCACACAGCCAGGAGACTCAGAGGTGCACAACACTTGCCTTCCAAATGAACTCAAGTCTATAATAAGAATAATAGTATTTGCTAACATTTCTTGAGCATCTTCTACATGCCAGACGTGTTCTATACAGTTAAAATACATAACCCGTGCAATCCTCACAAAACTCTTCGAGCTAGTTTATCATTTAAACCTTATTTTTCCAGAAAAACTAAACTTGCAATACTTTTAACTTCAATAAAAAAGTGTTGCTCGGGCCGGTGAGATGGCTCAGCGGCGTAAGCGCCTGCCTTGCAAGCGCAAGGGCCTGAGTTCGACTCCCGGATCCCACATATGAAAAAGTGGCCGGTGATATCGCTCAGCGGCACGGGTGCCTGTTGGTGCGCGAGGTCCTGAGGTCGACCCCCCGGTACCCACAAAAAAAAAAGTGTTGCTCAATATTGAACTCTACACATTCCTAAAATTTAACTAATAAACTGTTTGTTTCTTAAACTGCATTATTTCTTTCCAATGACTAGTTCAGACCAGTCAGGTCCATATCCTTTCTAAAAAAATAAGTACTTTGTTTGTTTTCAAAATTTGTGTGTGGCAAATAGAAACAACTGGTGGAGGTAGTTTAAATATTTGATCAAAATATACTTAGCAAACATATTAAATAGTTTCTAAAACTTTCAATATATGAATCTTTTACAGCAGAGTAAAAACTATCATTATAGTTTTTTGTTGATTAAACATACTCTCCGGGAAAAAAATGGTTTTAATTGAGGTAATACATATATTCCTAAACGGCAGACAAACATTAGCCTATATCTAGCTTCAGTTAGGCTACATCTGAGGCCCTTATTTGTTGCAGAAGTTTTTGTGCTCCTTCCTGATAGCTGGAAAAGTATTCCCAGTTGCTTACTAAGTGCCTTCAGTTAGATGTTTCTGACAAGTATGTCCAATCCTATTCGTAAAGCCTTTCTCCCCTAATCAAAACAAAGCACAACTCCATTCCCATTTTGGTTGATAGCATCACTATCTCCCCAGTTACCTGATCACAAATGAATCTCTGTCTTCTTCTGTTGGATGAGCATTATGGTCTCTCTGTGAGACTCTGATTTTACACACGGTATAGTGGTATCTAAGACCTCACTGAAGAGGGGCTGAAGTGTCCCTACACATCACATACATGCATGGCTTCATGAGAATTTAGAGGACCCAGAGATAAGTAACCAAGTACAGGGATTTGAAGGAGACTGTCCTATAAACTTCCACAGTTAATAACAGTAGCAGGCGACATTTACGGTACCCTGCTTTATGTCAGACACTGTGTTACCAACAACCTACCTATGCATATTTTAAATGCTCAGTTCCTTGGTTACGCTTATTTGGAAAAGGAAAACAGGGCCCAAGGTGTTTTGTAGTTTGATCTACTTCCCAGCAACCAGGTTTTGAAACCAGAACTTCCAACCCCGTGTGAGTCCAAAATCCATGCTTCCGAACACTAGCCCCCAGCCTGTGACACAGCCTTTCCAGTGAATGAGACTGGGCCCTGGAAATCCCCACATTTCATTCCATCTTTGATGCCCCCTGATGATTCACTACTATAGACAGGCCAAGTCTTTCTGTGGCTCCCCCCCCTTCTCCACTTCCCAGGCCTCACTGAACCTCACCCCACACCTTAGAGTGACAGGGCTGTCTCCTAGGAAATTCCTGAGCCTCCTTTGCCTAGCCCTCAATATGTGACTCCAGCTACTCAGTTCACTCCAGTGTCCAACGGTCCCAGGGGTCTCTCTCCCTATTTGCCAGTCCCTAGCAACTATCATTCTAATTCTGTTTCTATGAGTTCAGGAATTTTAGATTCCACATGTAAGTGAGACCATGCAGTATTTGTCTTTCTCTATTTGGCTTATTTCACTTAGTATTATGTCTGTAAGTTTCACCATACTGTTGCAAATGACTGGATTTCCTTTTTTAAGACTGAAAAGGATTGTAGGATGTGTGTGTGTGTGTGTGTGTGTGTGTCTAGTTTTTTAAAATCCATTCATCCACTGATGGACATTTAGTTTGTGTCCACATCTTTTCCCCCCTTTGGATGTATTCCAGAAATAGGATTGCTAGATGATACAGCAGTTATGTTTTTAATTTTTATAGGAACTTCTATACAGTTTTCCATAATGGCTATACCAGTTCACAACCTCATCAAGAGTGTACTTGAATGGTATTTAAATTGAGCCTTGAATAAGTTGAGATTTTGGCAATTGTTGGAAAAGCAAGATTCATAGCATCAAGAATTGTTTCATACGGCTAACACACAGTGTTCCCTTTGCATTCCAGTAAATTGTCTAATTGGCACAGCAACTTTATGGAGTACATGCTATGATTACCACTTCTCTAGGTCATCTTCCCTGACCGTCTAAGACACCTCCCTTCTCTCAGCAATTAATTCTCATTGTCTAGAACTTTATATCTTGAGAAAGAGTTTCTACATTGTACAAATGACTTCTGTACATGTCTTTGTGTGTGTGTGTGTGTGTGTGTGTGTGTACCAGGAGTTGAACTCAGGACCTTGCACTTGCCAGCAGGCGCTTATGCTGCTGAGCTATCTCACCGGCCCTGTACATGTCTTTTTAAAGAAATACATAAATGCATTGATATCATCTTCTGTCTTCAATTATAGCAATTAGCATTCCTGCCTTGTTTCTTTCACTAAGCTATGAGCTATTTTAGTGGCATCCTGGGTTATTTCCTAATCTCTAAATACACAGTAGGTCTTTGGCGGGTGTGCAATAAGTGAGTAAATAAATGATATCAAAGATAATTTTTAATATATAATTACAACTTCAACATCATACTTGAACTAGAGCTCTCCTTAAATTGTACCCAGAACTTAAAATATTTCTCATATTCCTCATTTTTATTTAGGCTTTCATGTCAATACCAAATAAAATTAGACAGAAATGACTGACTAATGTATTAACCTACCAACAATGGGACACCATCTTCAAAAATGTGGAAAAGAAGAGCTAAAATATTTGTGGTTGTATGGCCAATCCCATCAATCATAGTGTCTCTTTCTAGACATTCTGGTTCACGTAGCAGTTATGAACTCATGTTATTGATATGTTTGTTGAGAAAATAATGTTTGATGATAGTCTTAAAATAGTTTGCCACCTGGCATCATACTTGCCATATGAAATTCTGATTTTGTTTCCCAAGAGAATGGACTGACCATTTAATAATGTGAGCATTGGGAAGGGACATTTCTCAGTGTCAATCAACAAGGAACCATTCTGTTTAATTGGTCAAAAAAAGTACTCTTTCTTTGTCTGAGACACCTTTGCTAGAGCAGGTGTAGATTTCTTGAAAATGCTTTAGTTTTGGTAGGAAATTGAAAGATCTAAATTTTAAGTTAGCAGCTTTCCTAATTCCTACTGAATTTAAAAGCTTCTTTGGTTGAGTGACCCCATTGATAACAAATACTTTGAAGGACAAATTCCTTCCAGGTCTTAGTCATTAAGGCCCTGCTTTCTCTTCCTTTCAGGGCTTATTTGTAACATGGGCATCCCATACCTCTTGTCACAGGTTAGAAGTGGAATGCACTAAAATGAGCAAGGAGTTTGGGAATGAAGCAGTTTATGAATGGAACATTTCCCAAGAAACTAATCTTTTAGTTCTTGGCAGGTGTAAAATTAAATATCAGAGCCAAAAGAAGGGAACCAGAGTTTTGAGGGCATGCTTTTCCAATTCATTCAGAAGAAAACAAAAGTTTATAGTTCAAAATGATTGTATATTACATAATAATATATACATCAAGTCAAATTATTTGCCAGATAACAGGCACTAGGAGAGGACATTTGAGGACATTTGAGACTTCAGTAGGGTGATTTTCAAAGTAAACTAAGCTTTATCATTTGTTTTTACTAAATGAGGGTGATGGTAATTCCTCTCTTTTGCCAATAAATCTAAAAATTAATTTAAAACATAGTCAAAATATTTTGCATACTTCAGAAGGAAGATTTTTTTTTTTAATCTAAGGGAAAAGTCATTATGCTAGTCTTATTAAATCTAGTAAAAAGGAAGGCACCGATATAATCAGATTTCAGAATGCATATATGTATATATATATATAAAGTTATATTTCTCAGCAAAGCTAATGTCAAAGAATCAAGACATATTATCAGTCATCTGAGTTACTGACCAGAGAAAACCCTTTTCCCAAAGTAGGTATATTTTTTAAGCCATGAATAATGGTCTTTTTTTGGAAAAGGCGAAAACTATGCTGTCCCACATTCTTATTGTTTTCTTAACTGTGAGATACAACTAACTGCAGTTAAATTGTTGAAGAGATCTAAATCTGGGGAAAAGTTCTATAATGCTTCAACCGAGCCAAGTTAATTTGGGTTGGATCATGATTACCTCTGTTGAGTGTGTCTTGAAAACTTAAAAGGACTGCTTCCAAATCTAGAAACTGAGAGGCAAGTTCTTTTAAAAGTTTATTCCCAGGGAAAAAACCACATAGTTGTTACTCTAGAGCACTAACATCTCTGATAGATTAAGTGGACTTGTTTTAAAATGTGCTGAAACTACATCGGATGATACAGCACAAGACTAGCTGGAGTTATCGTCATCTAATCTCATTTCCCTTGTTAACTGTAGTGCACAGAACTGAAATGATTGGGTGCCAAGGTATCTTGCTAAACTAAAAAAGGGAGCTCACTTTTAAGTACCCAAGTATGGAGTTCCTAAACTTCTGGTTTTAGTAGTGTAAAGTGTAGGCAAATGTATAAAGGATTAAGAAGTGGTCTTAAAATGACTCAGTGAGAAAGTCAAAGTTGCTGATCTGTCAATAGATGGAGGAAGTCTCCACACCGACAGAGCTTAAGCAAGTCTCTACCAGTGGGGCTGCTGCCTCTACTGGGGTCACCCCTTTGGAGGACTAAGTGTCTCTGAGGAGCCAGCTGTCCTTAGCTGGAAGTCGGTACAGGGACTTCCTTTTAGAGAAGAACAGAAGGAACATTTATGCAAATTCATCTTCTCCAACATAGCCAAAAGTTTGCATGCTTCTGTTGCTGTTGTTTTCCTGTGCCTTTCAAACTCTTATCATCTTCGCGTCATTCCCTGCTCATTGCATGTGTTCTATGCCCTGCTTGGATTTTTATAAGTGTCTCAGCTCCTGGTTTGCTGGAGTTCGTTGGATTCCTCACGGCTAATCCTCTACTGGTCTCTAGAGGATGACAAATTGAGTAGAGCATCAGAAGATGTGGAACCTGACAGGTTTATGTTGCCCCTGCCTTCAAATTCAGCCATTCCAAAAAAAGAAAATTAATAGGAAAAGGATATTGAAAAGACTTATTTCTGCATTAATTAATAGGCAGTCATCTCAATAATCTACAAAAATGTCAGATCACTTTTCAGCAACCAAGTGCTACTTTCTTAAATTTTTGGGTTTTACTAGTGTATAGAGTCACACCCTAAAGTAGAGGATAAAATTCACTATAGGAAAATATTTTTGATACTTTCCAACCATTGAGAAAAATTTCTCAAAGGAAAGAGAGAACTGAGTGTACAAATTGGATAAAAACACTAAAAATTGAAAAAGCAGGCAACTGTACAAATGGACAGAAAGAAAAAAAATCACCAAAAAATTTTAAGTAGAGCTCCTTATTACATTTCTCTAAATAGAAAAGGAATGGAGGAAATACAATGAAAATATCACTAGGGTAAATTTTTTTATTTTTGAGATGGGAATATTTGAAAGTAAGTCCCTGGCTAGATTCAGGAAAAGTAAAAACTTTCTGGATTTTTTGTTTGTTTGCTTGTTTAAATAATGCTAGGTAAAGGTGTAGAATTAATGCTGGAACTATGAATATCTGACCTGTGTAGGGAAGAGGAAAAAAACTGCCTGTATGGTCAAAATTCAGAGTGGGTCAACTAATACATGTGTTTTCTGAAGACTGGATACTGTAGAATGTGACATAGTTCTAAGTAGTAATCCTCTTTTTTTTTTTTTGTGGGTACCGGGGCTTGAACTCAGGACCTTGCGTGCCAGCAGGTGCTTGTGCCATTAAGCAATATCACCAGCCCTTTTTTCGTATGAGGGTACCGGGAGTCAAACTCAGGACCTCGCGCTTGCCAGGTAGGCGCTTATGCCCCTGAGCTATCTCACCAGCCCCGGCAGTAATGCTCTTAAATCCAAAAATATACATCTGCTTTAGCTGGTTCCCTGTTTTTCAGTCAGCTAATATCATCTTAATGAGCTAAAGCTAGGAAGAGTCATTTGCCAATATTTAGAACTCTGTAATTACAAAAATATTTTCTTACAGCTAAACACATGTCTTAATTTTCTCAGTAATAATGTAAGATATTTGGAAAACCTCAATATAATTTTTGACAGTGATGGTTTAGAATTTAGCAGGCATGTCTAGAATTAAATCTTTTCTTTGAGAAACTTTTAGAAAATTATTTAAAACAATTATATATTACACACTCCAATATAAAATGCAAGTACAACTAATTTTGTTACACTATCAAATATAGTTATGTCTAACTGAATTTCAAAATATTATAACTTGCTTAAATATAAAATATGATATGGGTGTATTGTGGAATCATGTTTTCCACAATCTAATTATGACATATAATTTAAAATAATTGATTATACATGATAAATCTTTTTTTTTTTTTTGATACCGGGAATCAAACTCAGGACCTTGCCCTTGCCAGGCAGGCACCTGTACCACTGAGCTATGTCCCTGGTCCAACACGACTAATCTTTGAGATCAATTTCAATTTTCAATTTCAGTTGTAGCCATTATCTACTGTATAGCATGTATACATTAAAATCAACTGGAAGATAGCCATAGTAAACTTTTAATGGACAACATAATAATTGAGAACTGCTATTTATTTCATTTTTATTAGAAAACTCAATGCTGGAATATAATGGGGAAATGTGTAGAAATATGAATTTAAGTAATTTTCTAAATATTTTGCTTGCCAAATGTCTGGATCTTTTAAACTTCTTTGTTTGTGTTATTCTATGTACAAAAATTTATATAATATTAATGATAACTTTTGCTTTAAACAGGTACATATTAGAGACCAGGAATTACATATTTATTATTTCTTAATAAAATTCCTGATAATTCTTATTTTTGATGACAGAATTGTGACAATTTTAACATTTAATGGTTATTAAAATTATACTTATTTAAAAATGGTAATGCTATTTAAAATAGAAAAAAGAATGTGAAGTTGCTATAATCAAAACTGTGTCTTTATAAAAAGAATATTCTCTCTCTTGACTATTCTTTTATTGTAGACTTCAGTTTAATTATTTGGTCTCTTTCTAGTTCATGACTTTTCCTTTTTTTGGCTTCACAATGAAAAACAGTTCCATAAATATCTTACATTATGATCAGCTACTAATCATCAAGTCAACATTAGTTGCAAATAATCTGATTTAGAGCAAATTCCAAATAGGAATATTTACTATGCTTACTTTCCCCAGAAAATTTTAGCTAGAAAAATGATAATATCTCTATATTAAAACTTTCAAGTTGCTCTGTTTAAAATTTATATGTTATTAACCTTCAGAAAATTCCAGTCTGTCATATGACATTTGTAGCTTGAAACATATTGTGATCCTAAACGTACACTTTCATATTAGAGAAGTTAAAGCCTCAGTGTTGTTTTTCTAAGTCTTTTGAGTTTCTCTGATAAAACACAGGGTTAGGACTTCAGTTTTGAGGTTAAGTCTATATTTACAGTAACTAAAAAAGAGATAGAGAAGCCCAAGCTTACCAGTACAGTGTCTGAATGCTGAGTTCTAGACAAAGTAAAATTAGAGGTCTGTGAAATTCTGGAAGCCTTTGAGCAGAAACAAATGCATAGACAGAGCCACAGATCTACGTGAGACTCCACAGCTGAGAGTTTCAAGGAGCAATCAGGGGAGATATCTTTGGTGAAATTTGAAGGATGCGTGAAAGGCAGCTGATGTTACAGGGGAAGAATTAAAGGAAAAATACAGAGAGTATTGCATTTGCAATACTTTGCAACACACTTTGATAGAGTGTGTTTTGAAAATTAGAAAACATTTGATTTTGCCAGCAAGAGAGTTGGAAAGTAGGGGGCTGGTTAGACAGCTCAGTGGCATAAGCGCCTGCCTGGCAAGGCAAGGCCTGAGTTCAACTCCCGGAACCCACATACGGAAAAAGGGCTGGTGATATCGCTCAGTGGCACGGGTGCCTGCTGGCACACGAGGTCCTGAGGTCGACCCCCGGTACCCACAAAAAAAAAAAGAGAGAGTGGGAAAGTAGCAGAAAATAAAGATCTAAAAATAGAGAAAAACTACAGTGTAATCTTGAAAGATGAAGATTATATCTCTGAATTTGATCCCAAAATTGTTGAATGAGTTACTGTGCTGATGTGTGTGCATATTTGGAGTTTGTTCCTTATCAATAGCTATCATTTTAAAACCTTTGCAATGCATAGGTAGAAAGTTTGCATGTCTGTGTTCTTGTGGGCTCAGGTTATTGTCCCACATGGGGCTGCCACAAAGGTGACATGGCATATCAGTCAGGAATGCCTTGGGGATTTCCACACCGTGTTCTTCTAAAAGTTCCCCCAAGAGAAGTTAATATGAACTCATTTTCTTTTCACACTGTTAATTCTAAGAATTCTTTTGGCAGTACAAAAGGCATGAAATTGGAAAAAGACTTTTTCTACACTCACTCTGCTCTAATAGAATCATTTACTTGGTTGATGTTTTTATTCACAGAATTTGACTCAAAGCTAATTCTGCTCATTTAGTTTTGCTTCAAAAGTTAAACATAAGGACAATGCCATCCCCACACCATTTCACTCTGTACAATCCCATGCACACAGCCATATTCCTATTTGTTCTTATTAAATATTTATACATGATTCCCTACCTTGAGAATTCTTAAATCTACCTCTTTGCATCTTGAATATCATTTGGGACAAAAGTTTTGAAAAATCTTCTCCTTACGCTTCATAATTCTCTTATCTGAGCATATGTTAACATTGTTATACCTGTGAAACAGGTGTTTCATGCTCCTATGTATCAATGAAAATATTATACTTAAAATAATAAGAGACTCTCATACCATACATATTTCGGGGAGGGAGCAAAGGTAGCAAATAACACTTCTTTTAGATAAATTTTGGCTGTTTATTTAAAAATTCATGGTAAGTTCCATCTTTAACAGATAGAGGTTTATTCAAAGTTTTAAACCAAATATTTTATGTTAAATATTTTCAATAGCATTGGAAATGATCTGACATTTCTGGTAGACCAACAATACAAAAGACTTGGGTAAAGCTGAAATGTTGCTGAAATAGTATTTATTCATTACTTCGGTCATTTCCTCACCAGGGATTTTGATCTGACTGACCAATTTCATTCCACAGTAACAGCTTTGTTCCTAAGAGACTATAAATTGAAGAAACACTCACTAAGGGGCAATTGCTAGTGCAAATCAAAGTCTGCTATTATCATAGGGCAACCGACAGCAAACATCCGCTGCAATTATTGCAGTGCGTTTGTGTGGGGTGTATGGTGTTTTTGGTTTCACTCTTCTCTGAAACCTATCTGCTTGTGAGAAAAATTGTGCAATAAAAGAAGTTTTACCGCCACCAACTACAGCTGTGCTTGAGCTCAATGCGGAGACTTCTTTTCTTTCCCTGAATTCTGAGCCGGGGGAGCACAATGGGGGTGTTGTGCTCTGGGCTAGCCTGGTATGCATGATACCCCCTCAGAAAGGAGGTGTGAGCAGCTTCCAATACCTACACTGTTTGCTCCACAACTACTCTGAACTGAATCAAATAGCACACTGAGACACTTAGTCCAGAATAAGCAAGAACAAAACCCACTGGCTCTTGTGACCTACATATGGAATGGAGTTCTTTAATTTAAAGGTATATATACATGGGTGCATTAAGAGTTAAATCATTTACAAGGCTTCAAAATAAATGCCTTACTATTTACATGCAGCTGGTTTTCCCTGTAGTTCTCTTAACATGTGTCAAAGTGCAGGTCATAAAAGAATCCATTGTTTGTAGGAGAGAAAGGTAGTTGGCTTATGAAGACTATCCACAAACGCAAGCCACCAGTTTGTGAAAACAATAGTTATTTAAAATCCCTAGGCATATCTGTAATTTTTTAATCATACAATATCTAGAGCCTGAATTCACAGAAACCGCTCTGTCTCTATTTTGTGGAAGTATGTGTGTATGCGCGTGCGTATGTGTATGTATTTTTCCTCTGTAAATTCAGATCACAAGCAATGCAAATCTTTCAGGTTTAGTTTTGCTCTAACTTATTTTTATGCTGTGCTTTCAAAAGGGAAAAAAGCTTACCTCTGACAGGTGGGATGCCGGGAAGCCCCTTCTCAGCTTCGGCCTCAGCGTGTAAGCAGATGCTCTCTGAGCCAACAATCTGTTAACAGGAAGCAGGTAAACCCGAGAGCGTCCGCCTGCGTTACAGTCCAGTGCCCACTCGAGAACACACCTGCTTTCTCAGACCTGCCGCTCATATGCAACAGCCACGCACAGGACCGGTGAAGGCAGACAGCAACACCCTCATTTGGGCTTACTGGTTTTCAGGATAAGCAAATAGGGAGCTGCTGAGATAATACTGGAGGAAAGGCTTGCCTTCCCAAGACAAGAATCCTTTTCTGCTCCTGATAGCAGATATGCAGCATTATCACTCTGCATTCCACTTTCTCCAATCAGCTAACTGCAAGCAGCAGGAGTCAACAGCTTGTGGAAAGGGCGGTTTGCAGGCATGTGAGGCTATAATAATTCTACACTAACGTACCCATTGCTTCTCTCCTCTCTGCATAAATTCTTTAAAAATGTTTCTTCCAGGGTAAAGCTCAGCAGAATATGCCACACTGTTTTCCATAAGTAAAATGGCTGGTCCTCTGGGCACTGCTGCAGACAGCTCATTGGGTTCCACTGGCTTTTCGTAGCCATAGCAACAACCAACAGACAGACTTACACAGCAAGCATGGCTGATCATGTGCAGTGCGCGACTCAGCTTGTTAATTTCTTTTCATCAAACTTATCATTTTTTGAGGAGAGTAGCTTCTGTTACCTTTCTAAATATTTCACCGTTAGTACGAGTGCTCTAAGTTTTTTGGCTTTGCTGAGGAACTTTTGTTGTATGAGCCAGTGCTACATGGGAAATCTAGGAAGTGAAGCTATGTTGCATCTTTCCAGGTTAATAATACTCAAATCACAAGAGAGACTCTAATTGGAGCCATCGTCCAAGCAGATCCTACCTTCCAGTGGCAGAATGAGTGGAAAGGAGATTGGCAAATGGAGGCAACTGAGCTTTTTTGGTTTTAAATGCTAATCTTGTCATCATTTAACTGAAATAAAGCCCCATGAATTTTTATATGTGGTCAAAATAATAAGAGTCAGGATATTTCAGTAAGATTTTGAAATATTATTTATGGATTATATTTATCTAATTATTTTAATACATTACCTAGCCTAAAATAGAATTTTAAAAATTTTCTATCGTTTTTCCTACAGGAAATGATTTTTAACTCAGTGTTAATTTATTTGTAATTTAAAATCATTTTATAAAAAGAAAACCAAATGAAAAAAACCTTTGACTTTACAAATTACAGTACCTCCAAGGCAGGAATAGTTTCGTTTTCTCAGTAAAATCGGTCACATTCCACCCTTCCTTAAAGTTTCACCTCCTCAGGGAATCTCCCATGATTAATGCTGTTAACAATTCAAACCTGCGAAACCCCGGACTTTTCTTGTATTTAAATACTGTCATTATTCATATTCTATTTGATATATATTTCCATTTGTTTTTGTTTCTAGCAATCTGTTTTAAGTAGTACATTAACACTTGGGACTTATAAATACAGGTGTTTCTTTTGCTAATAGTCATTGATTTATATTTTGTAAGTATTGCATTTCCTCACCAAAGTTAACCCTCCTGCTTTTAGTAGTCATTCTTAAACTTTAGCATGCATAGGAATCCTGTGCATGCAGATTTGGAGATCTCCTCTCTCATCCCTGCCTGTCCAGATTCACATCTGGCAGGTCTGAACCAGCTTAGGAATATCCTCTCTACTGAAGAACAGGGACTGTTCCTGCTTGCTGGAGTCCTCACCACTTCCAGTTGTCTGAAGCCTACTTGGCTTTTCTCAGAGAAGTTATCCCCTGTAACTGATTGCTTTGCTTTCCTGAACGTGCCCCTATCTTCACCTTCAGCCTCATAGCCTACCCTTCACTTCTCAAATTGCACACTCTGGAATTACATACTGTTTCATGATTCCTTGCCTTGCAGATGTTTCTGCTTTCTGAAACGTGCTCAACTGGCCCCATCCAGCACCTTTTTACATCCATTCCAAGCTATCTCTTGCTTTATCTTTCCACACCTGGCTCAAATTGACCACCTCACTAGTGACACTCCCAGATTTGCAGTGGCCACCTCTGTGCTGGCACTGTCGCTGGGATCTCTCTACTGTCACAGGACTTCTCATGCCCTGTTGACTTATTAGCAGTTTTCCTTTGATATCTGACTCCCAGACTGCTCTGGTACCTGCTGGAAAGCCAGTCTGTCCATATCTTATTTATTTTCCATACATGGTACAGTCTAACTTCTCAATACATTTTTTTGAGATGGGGTTCCACTATATTGTCCAGGCTGGTCTCCATCTCCTGGACTCAAGTGGTCCTCCTGCCCCAGCCTCCAAAGTGGCTGGGAAGATAGGAATGGGTCACTATGCCAGGGTTTCTTAATACATTTTGAACAACGACCTACAACACTGTATAAAGAGGTACTGCATAACCGGATAGTGTGAAGTCCGTGTTTTAACATTTTTTCCATGTCACCCATTTGTTGAGTTCTTGTCCCCTCTGAAAAACTGAAGTGATTTTTTAAAAATCAAAATTGACACATTACAAGAAGATATCAGAAAACATTCTAAGGTCATTTGTGTTTAAGGATGGATGGCTTTTCTTACATTGCATTTCTGAAAATATTTTTATTCTACCCACACACTTGATTATTTTATTATTTTAATGTTTGAGAGTCATTGTCCTTGGAAATTCCAAAAGCTTTCTTCCTTTATCTTGTATCTCCTGGATCCACAACACCCTTAACTCTCCCTCCTCCAGAGAGGACTGGGAAAGACCCAAGCTGCACTGGCTTCACTGTGGGAAGCTGGTGGGAACAGAGATGCATCCTTCTCCTGCCTGTACCCCATGGGATTCCTCATGGCCTCTCATTGACTGCCGAGCAGCCATCCCTTCGTGTTCATGGGGAATTGATTCATGACAACCCCCACCCCCCATACCAAAATTCTGATACTCAAGTCCTCTGCATACAGTGGGGTAGCATCTGCACATAACCTACACACCTACCCCATAACTTTATCTCTAAATTACTTATAAGATCTCATGCAATAGGAATGTTATGTAAGTGGTTGTTATACTACATTATTTAGAGAATAATGTCAAAAAAAGTCTATACATATTCATTGCAAGCATTATTTTTGTTTTTGAATATTTTCAATCCATGCTTGGCTGAAGCCTTGGATGGGAGGGCTGACTGTGTGCCACTCTGTTCTTTAAATGCTCTTTGCTTTTTCACCTACTCAAAGGCCTGTCTTGCCCTCAACTCTGTCTGCCGTGGCTCATCAGTGTCTCACCAGCCCTCCAGCACAGCTCTACCTAAAGTCTGACATTTATTCTCCTTTTGAAATGTTCATTATAAATACAAGTGCCCAAGAGATAAGTATGATTTGTCCAGCTCATCTTTCTGAGTTAGATGAGGTACTTTATGAGTCACCAGCAGCTTTATAACTTACAGCCCTATGCCTTGGGCAAATTAGCTATGGCAGGGACACTGGGATTATCCAGATTTTTTTATTTTTTTAGTATGATAGCTGTAAAGTAATAGCTTCTTTTGGTTTTAATTTGCAATTCTCTAATTACTGACAAAATTAAATATCTCAGTTTTGGATGGTCTTTTGGGTTACCGCTTTATTCAGTACTGCATGATTGTCTTAGTGTGGACTTTCAAACACAATGATCATAAAAAGTATTTATGTTTTCAAATTTTTTTAAGTATTTAAAAATTATAATTAAATTTGTTACATGATTCAAAGTTATTAAGGTATTCATTGATATATAAAGGGAGCCCTGTAATTCACACCGCTAATTGCTTCTATTTTTATTATGAGATAAAAATGCAGAATGGGAATAAAAATCTCCAGTTGAAAATTATTTTCAGTATGAAAGCGTATACTACCACACCATAATATGATTTTCAAAGCAAAGACTATTTGTTTGTAATTTCAGTCTAATAATAGAATATTTACCTATCTTAATCTACTATTTTAAGAGTTAAATTATACAATCCACACACAAATCTATGTGCCTCTACTTATTTATCTATCTAAGGCAAGCCTAAATGTGCAAAGTACTAACACCTGGTAAATCTTATGTGAAAGATAGTTTTTTTACTGTTCTTTCCACTTTTTTGTAAGTTTGAGATTTTTTGTTTGCAAGATAAAATTTTTTTTAATGAGAATAAAATATAGTGTTAAGTATACCCAGATTTAAGGTTAAAATTTCTTGATAAAGGAATAACTATTAAACTTAAAAGTAAAGAAATTGATAAACCATGGAGTAACCAAAGGGGTTATTATTATTGTTGCTGAGAGACTGTTTTGGGAAAGAGTACTGGAAACATTTTGTATTTTCTTGAAAAGGATTTGCTATTTCCCTACATTTTCTGCCTTCATGTATCCTGATTCTAAGCCATGCATCCTCTGGCTCCCATGTAGAAATCCTTCTCAGTCTGGTTCCTTTGTTGCTGTAAAAATTTAAAAAGCTCATCTTTGCTTGCATCAATGTGTTCTTCAGTTACGCTTTTCCCTAGAGCTTCTATAGCTGGTGCCTACCAAGGGACCTGACCTCTGGTATAGCAAAGAAACTCATTGTACATCTTAGAAAATAAGATCTGAGCATGGTTTAATGAGGTAGCACAGACTTTTATAAAGTTTAGACTGAATTTTCTAATTGCAAGCAACAAATAAAACAGTGTCCCAAAGATTCTTCCAAACTCCTATACATTTACTTTCACAATGGTACAATGTGCTTCTAGGGGAAAGATGGTAGGAAGGAAATGTGAACACCACCTTTGACAGGGTTAGAAAGATGGTTGGCGTATCTGAGGAAAGCAAACTGGATTTATTGCTAGGGTTCCATCCCCCAAAAACTTTATGGTAGGAAGGAGACTGGCGCACAAGCTATTAGTCACCTTCCTTTTTATCCTCTGATGCAGTCTGATACTGATTAGTATTCAGAATGACCTTGATACATCAGAGGAACCTGAAACCAAAACAAACCTGGTACAGTGAAGTCCTCACGGAAATCCACTCATTGAATGAATTAAAAAATGAGAAAAGATTATAGAAGAACAAAACCTTACCAGAGGGGAAAATGATAAGAATATAAATGTCAGACATATGAAATTGTTTTTTTAAAAATTGGATATAAGGTAAAACCTATTATCACAAAACTATCATATATGCACCATAAAAGAAAATTCCACTGGTAGTCACCAGAACACTGGGCCTAGAAATTCTGTATCCCCTTTCGGTTAAGAGGAACAGAGAAAAAGTAGCGAGAGGAACAGGAAGAAGATTTAGTCAGGCGTAAATCTGGAGAACCTGCTCTTTCCTGGCCAATAATAACAACGTTGATTTAAATATGCCAGGTAGATCAAGCTTTGGGTTTGCAAATAACTATGACTGCAGTAGCTGAGAGGATTTCTTTATCTTAAAATATACATTATTTTATTTTATTTTTTTTTGTGGGTACCGGGGGGTCGATCTCAGGACCTCGCGTGCCAACAGGCACCCGTGCCGTTGAGCGATATCACTGGCCCCGTTTTCGTATGTGGGATCCGGGAGTCGAACTCGGGCCCTCGCGCTTGCAAGGCAGGCGCTTACGCCGCTGAGCCATCTCACCGGCCCTACATTATTTTAAAATAGTACTGACATGTCAGTACTACGTGGGGGAACATGGTGGTTATCCGGCAACAACAAGAAAAACTAACCCACAATTAAACCGTCTACCTGCCTACCCACTTCCAGACCTGAAAACTAACCCCAAACACAAGTATCTGTTGTTATCCCAGTAAAGGAAAGCACCCCAGGCTTGTGTGAGAGATTCCGTGAGGATATAGCGAAGTCTGCCCTTGCTCTCAGGGAATACGATTGCTTATGTTTTGTAATCAGAGGTTTACGAAGCAACCAGGGATGAAGAGGCAGCATGCTGTCACTTTCCTGTGAGGGTCCACACTTTGTTCTCAGGAGGGTGTATCTCCTGTGACCTTTTTCACTTCCATTGTGTCCTATGGAAACAGTGACACCCAGGTAATGCCGGGCATTGTGCCACGATGCCCAACCACACAGAAAAAGCTCCAGGCTCTGCCGTCACAGCATTATTGAATTAGCAATGAAACACATCAGCTTTGGCAAACAAAGCCTGGCAAGAAGCGATTTAAAACAAATGTTGCTGGTTTCACCTGAACCACGGAAACAAACTATGAAGCACAGGGTGAAACTTGGCAGCATTTGTAAACGCCGAAGAGGCAAATGCCAAAGCTCTCAGCAGCCCAGTGCACAAATCCCAGAGAAATTAAAATCAGAGAGGTCACCTTTTGCCCTTCAGAAACACTACTGATACAAATAAATGCTCAGGGACATTCATGCAACAAAAAGAGTATGTATCTCTCTACATAAAATATACAATATGGTTCAATATGGTTTAGAGTACAATAGTCTGATACCAAATAAAAAAACATAAAAAAAGCCCAAACCACAATGAAAGTAGTAGATGCTCAGTTAAAGGCCTGCCAGTTACAGCATCACATCTGGGAAAAATAAATAATGCGCCTTTGCAGAATTTTAGGTGGGCGCTCCATTTTATTACGTCAGGACTATATGCTGGAAAGGTAATTTTTTTTTTTTTTACTAAGCTTATCCAAGTCAGAATTAATTTCCTGCACTTTCAAAAGTAGGACTCTGGCATCGTAACTGCTAGGGTTACCTTGAACTGGTAACTGGAAAGGATATTCTTTTTGGTGGGATTTACTGCTGCAGAAGAAGAAGATTAGCTTCAGAATCGCTCCTTGGGAGTATAAAGTAGCATGAAACGTTATTTCACAACCAACTTTGCTATAAGCATGAGAGTGGATTTAAACTGTTCCTCTAAGAGCTGATACCTGAGCTTTATCTTGAAGGCTCTAGGGAACTTTCTGAGACAAAGATGTGGAAGAGGGTTTGCAACCCAAAAGAAATAACATGAGCAAAGTCTAAGATCTGTGAGTCAGCTTGCTGCATTTATTTTCATACGTTGGATGAAATAAATATGCATCCTGAAATAAGATAATACATAAAAACATTTTAAACTCAACAGTTGCAAATAAACTCATTATTTTTGCATTTTTGGTAACACGTGAGAAAAAAAATCCTTTCCCATGACTAGGATTGGCTGCAGGAGAAAGCTCAAAGCAGTGTGCTTAAGACAAAAGGCTTATATTTTTTTCTCACTAGAAAATACAAGAGTAAGTTTAAGACTAGTAGAAAATTGGCCCTTGGTCATCAGGAGTCCAACTTCTTCTCTCTGTTCTACCATCTTTAGAAAATAGTTTTGTCCTCAAGGAATCCTCTTGATCTAGAGTGGCTGTTCATGCACCAGCCATCAAGATGGTGTTCTAGTGGAGAAGTGAAGGAAAGCAAGGGCATGTGGTTCATTTGAGTTGGATTTTTTTTTTTTTTTTTACAGTACTTGGGATCGAACCCAGGGCTTTGTGCATGTTAGGCAAGTATTCTGCCACTGTGCTACATCTCCTGCCTCCACTGGCCTCTTTAAAAGCTTTTCTGTACTTTCCATGCACTGCTTGTGCTGCTATTTGATTGTCCATCCTTAACTACAAGTGATGTGAAAATACAGTCTTCTATCTGGGTACATTGTAGCCCCACATTATCAGTGATCTGTGATTGAGGAAGAAATGGAGGATAGATATGGATAGTCAATAAGCTGCCTCTGTGAGATAATGTCAGTCATGGGTCCAAACAGAGGATCGTCCTAATTCCTGACACTACTGGGGAGCCTTCCGTCTGCTGGACCTGTAAGGATTTACTCACATCAGTAACCTCCTTGCGAGTTTGGAAGGGAAGCTCCCCAGCATTCACCCTCGGTTATTCTCTCAGGTTTTACTGTCCTGGATGGACAAGGACAGTCACGGCGAAGGCTGATGTGGTAAGGTGAGGAAGCGTCCCTTCCTGCTAAGGAAAACATCGGTGCATCTGGGTGTCCTTGACTGCTGAGCCACTGTGGTTGACTTCTCAGCCTGAACTCGCTCAGCTCAACACAGTGCTCTCCTTATTCTGGTTTCATAGCGACATCTTGAAGCTTATGTTTCATTTACTTATTGAAGAAAGAAATAATTTGCATGAATTGAAACATTCTGTAAGTTATTAGGTGTGTGCAAACTATTTAACCTGTGCAAACTATTTAACCTCTTTATGCTTCTGTTTCCTTGTGTATAAAAGGGGTGATATTATCTAACAGAGTTGTGGCAATTAAATGAATTAATTTCTATAAATTATATAAATGATTAGGTATCATTTTTATGTCTTATATTTTGACACCACTGCAATGTACCCTGTATTATGATGGGTGCAGCCTTCCAAGACCTTCCAATAGAGTTGGAAAGATCAGATGGACAGTGGTCAAGAGTTAAAAACAATGCACACTCATATCCAGCAAAGAAACGGTGCAGATATTAAGGGCCAATGGAGTCCAGCAAAGGAGGAAGAGGCACTGGTGTCATCAGCAGGACTCCTGGGGTGCTTAAGACTTAATCTGGACCATGCACAGCTGTGCAGTCGTGAAAACCTTTTCTATCTCCTGCCCTTCCTCTGGCTAATGCTGTCCCCAGGCTCCCATTTAAATTAGTGCTGTCTGCTTATCCTCTCTTGTAGCCCTTGTTCTTGCACTTATATAACCCTTTACATTAACTATGGGGAGATCTTCACAGACCAGGATGTCAAGGAGCTATGCAGGGGAAGGCCAGCCTTGTGTGTGGGGGGTGTCACTTCTGGAGCACAGCTTGCCCGAGCAGCAGAGCTGGGGAAGGAACAAAGCACCAAGAGAACAGTGGGACAGGGACGACAGCACAGCAGCAAGGAAGACAAGGGAACTCTGGGTAGAGGAAGAAGTGCCCATGAAGGTTTTCAGGTAGCTTCTGGAAGGAGTTGCCTTTTCTCTAAGACTTCTGTAGCTGGGTTAGAGACAGAGTCCCAGGCAGCCCAGTCACATGACTGTGCACACTGTGTAGCTATATCTGGTTGGGCACTTGTTTATTTAAGCCTTGTCTGTCCTGCTAGCTTATAGACTTCAGGATGGCAGTGATCATTTCTTTTTCTCTACCCTAGTTCCGGTGCTTAGCATAGTGCCTGCCCTATAGATATGGAAATAGTGAATGAGCAAATGAGAGCATGAGTAGGCTGAAAGTCGCAGGTGAATTTATCTTGCCCCAAGGCCATCTCTTCACTCAAACCAACAAACATTTCTGTAACCTGTTCTACCTGCTCAGAAAGCATCAGCTGTCAGATTACTAAATTAAGCTCCCATTCTGGGAGAAAACACAACCCAACCAGTAACGATGTTACAGTGTGATTTCTTCAGTACCACTGTGCCCAGGGAGAACCGGAACAAAGGGGAAAATGACTGATCCCTGATTTTCAGGTATTGAGCTGGGACAAGTGGATGAAGAGGGCTTCACCAATTCAAGACAGGGACACGATTTCCAAGTGGTGGAAGTGGAATGAGTAACAGCACAGAGACAGAAGGACGCCAGGAAGTTGAATGTGGCTGAGGCTTTGGTTGGGGCAGGACTGAGAGGTGAGATTAGTAGATATGTGACTGTTTTGAACACCTTGTTCTGATGTTAGGGACTTTGGATTCTATCTCCCTGGAAATGGGAAGTCACCATAGGCTTTTAGAAAGAACAAAGACATGACCATATTTGTCTTCAGAAAGGCAGCTCTGGGACACATTTACTTAAGCAATATATTTTAATTCAGCAATTCTGAAGACTTTATGTTTCGGTTTCTTTTATTATTCATCATTATTATCAGACATTTGTCGAACACCTTCTCTATGTAAGGTATTTATTTAAGTGCCAAAATAGGTTCCAACAAAATGAAGGACGTATAAATTATATGACAAACCAGTGTTCTATGTTCCACTAAAAAGAAAAAAGTACTGTTGCCAATCAAATTGTAACACAATGTTCTCTTGTGCGTTGGAATTTTTATTACTATTTTCTGAAAGAACTCTTCCAACTGTATTTAGATTGAATTTTGTTATTACTCTACATACAAAAAGGGAAGACATGAAAGTAGTTGGCTAAGATGTTCTGAAATTCTTCACATGCATGTTCAACTATTCTGAATGGCATTTATACTCAGAGCAGCACCCCCCCCCATATCTTTCTCTATTTAGCGCTTTTCCAAGTTTGCTGTGTATCAGAATAACCAGGAAAAGTGGTAAAAAATAGAGGCCAAGGCTGTACCCCATTCCAACAGGTCTGGAATTCCCAAAGATTCTGAGCACCCTCCTCCCTACCTCACCAAGATTGAGAAGTACTGGAGAACTGTTGGCATAGAAGTACTTCTCAGGTGAGTACACTACTTTTGTTTTCAGTATTTCTTTTTTCCATTTGGTGGGTTTTCTTGGACAAACACAAGGCAAAGTTGTCATGACTGCTGCCTGACTGAGACACATCTTGTTTTATGGGATGTTAAATTGGACAAAACATACATCATTGTGTCATTGAATTATGGTTTTTTTTTTTGTTGTTGTTTTTGTTTTTTTGCGGGTACCAGGGGTCGACCTCAAGACCTTGTGCACCAGCAGGCGCCCGTGCCACTGAGCGATATCACCGGCCCTTTTTCGTATGTGGGTACTGGGAGTTGAACTCAGGACCTCGCGCTTGCCAGGCAGGCACTTATGCCGCTGAGCCATCTCACCGGCCCAAATTATGGTATTTCTTTAGGGAGTTGGAAAAAAAATAGGCTTGAAATTTAATAACCTATGCAAAGGATATATTAAATGTAATGGTGACAGTTTCCTTAATGAGGGACTGATGAAAGAGATTTTGGTTCATCCACACCAAAGAAAATGTTTAGTGTTTAAAATTACATAGGATGATACTTTTCAAAGCATATTCTAGAACATCACAGGAAAAAAAATTGGGAAATCCTACCACCATTTCTCTTCCCTAGAGTTTCATGATGAGCTTCAGTATTTTGAAAATTCTGAAAAGACCAGTATATAGATACTATTTGAAATTTCAACCTAGAATTTTCCAATTTATGGCATAAAACATGTTCATATTATATTTTAAGTGAAGAGCAACAACAATAAATCCACAAAAATGCTTGGTAATACAATTCTACTTTTAAAACAACATTGTGAATACATACATAGTCCTAGAAGAAAGCCAGTGAGGATTTACACTTAGCATTAACAATGTTTAACAGTGAGTGACTTTGTTATTTGTTTCTTTTATTTTTTTTAATTCTTCAATCAATTGGCATATTTCATATAAGAAAACAGTTACTAAAAACAATAATAGTACACTGACATTTAAATAAGTCAGAGAAAGATTTAAATTTTCCTTATATGTTCTATGGATGAAACTTTAATGAATATAAAGAAATTTTCAATTTGAAGGGTTGGCCCCATTTTATGAGACTTTTACAACTTATACAAGACCAGAAAAAATTGTTACTAATCACGAATAATGGTAAGAGCAGAGAAGAAGTGAATAAACACAGGATTTGTGTGTCATTTTTATTTGGTCTTTTTCAAAGTCATATATTTATGAAAAAGAATATTTAAAATGTATAGTCTGTCTGTTTTGTCTGTTTTTTGATATGAAGAGAAATAGACTTAAATTAACCATCTCAGCTTATACCATACCTGCAGGTAGGGGAAACTCTTGCTAGTTAGGTGATCTTGTGCAGCTTGTTTAATATTCCTGGTCCTCATTTTTTGCATCAAAATGGTTACAGTTTTTTATTTGTTTCCTGGGGCTGCTATAACAAAGTGCTGCAAACTAGGTAGCTTAAGCAACAGGAATACTGTCTCAAATTTCTACAGTTCGTGAGACTGAAATCAATGTGTCCACAAGGCCAGGCTCTCTCTGAAGGCTCTGGGAAGGATTCTTTCTTGTGTCTATCTAGCTTCTAGCTGCTGCAAGCAATCCTTGATGCTCCCTGGCTGGTAACAGTATCACTCCGGCTCTGCCTCCTCCTTCCCAAAACCATTTTTTTCTGCGTGTATCTTTGTCCAAATTTCTCTTTTCTTTGAGGACCAGAGTCATTTTGATTAAGACCCACCCTAATCCATTATGGCCTCATCTTAACTTCATTACGTTTGCAAAAATCTCATTTCAAAAAAAAATCACATTCTTAGGTTCTGGAGCCTAGGGCTTCCATATATTTTTTGGAGGGGGGCAACTCAGTTTAAGCCATAATGTTTATTTATGATGCTTTTGATATCATTCTTCTTGAGAAAAAAGTTGTTGTTCTCTATCTACTTGAGTCTACAAAGAACTAAATCAGGGACAATTTGACCAAACCAAATTAGTGAATGAATTCCGAGGATACTGGCAGAAAATATCAAACAATCTGTTTTTCTGCATGTTTTTTTTCCCCTATACTTAATTAACAGTAATATTCCTCTACTAGATTTGGGCTAAAATTATAACATTGAAGCAACAACAACAAAAAGGGATCTGTCGGACATGTTGAAAAGATCCAAACTCATTCTCTATATTGTTACTTTTTCCAGAAGAATCTTCCAGGGCACCTACACTCTCACTTTAAAGTGTGTCTCTACCCACGTGTGCGGCAGGCAGGCTGATGCTCCGCGTGGTTTCTGAGGCTGATTTAGTGGGCTTCCAGGTTCTCTTCACCATCCATTTCTATAAGGAAACACATAATTTCACTGCATCTCCAAATGCAGATGTTGCTTCTTCATTCAGAGTCTCAAAATTTTTACAATCTTCATGGTAATAGGACAAATCTTGTCAGCAGCTTCAGTCCACCAATAATCTCAAGTAGTCCTTGAAACTTTCAAAAGCCAAAAATCACAGGATTATTAGGCACATGGAGAACATCTTTCTAAAAATTAGATCATTTTGTTTTGTTGTTTGCTATATTGGACAGCATTTATCATTTTAAAGCCTAGGGTAATGACAGTCAATGTAATTTATTTAGCAAATTATGTGTCAGGCACTATACTACAAGTTTCATAAATATTAAATCTGTTTTTTATAGAAAATCGGCCAACTAGAAATTATTTTTTTTTGACAGATGAAAAATTAGGCTTAGAAAAATTACAACTTCCCAGGTCAGAGAAGCACATGTTCCTCCTATGGCCTAACTCTCTTATGTAAATAGAGTTTTAACTAATTGTAAATGCAGAGACTCCTGTTGGTTTTGTTTGGATCGGATTTCTGAAAGTCAACCACAAAATAATGGTGATATTCTCAATGTTCATTTAGTTTTCGCGATTTATCTAGTATAAATCATTTTGATCTTTCTCATTACAAAACTCCTATCTCCTGGTCTTCTTTGTACCTCAAAGCCAGTCATTGCAAACACAATTCTTCTCCCACAAGGCAGGTCATAGAAACTAGAATAACTCTCCTCAAATCAAGCCATAAAACCCAGAAAGATAGCTCTCTCTCTCTCCCCTCCCTTCTTCCTTGAAGATTCTCATTCCAGAGAGGTCCTGCTCCATAATCAGGAGGAAGGAATACTGCAGAGAGAGGCCAAGAATCCAAACAGGCAGGTCTTGCTGGGTTCCTTCTGCAGTCTATATCATTACACCAGACACTTTCATCCAAAGCCACTTCTACACAGCTGCCCACTCCTCCTGGAACCTAAGCACAGCTAGAGTTTTCCCTGAGTCTTTAGGTCTTCATTTCTAAAGTTTCTCACAAGGCAAGCTTTGTTTAAAAAATTGTTATGTTTGTCTTTCATTAACCTGTCTTTGTTACAGAAGTGTCAGCTGTCATACCTTTGCACTTCTGCATATGAAAGGTAAGAAAGCAGTATCACAATTTAGATGCAACACTTATTTTAACTAGAACCAGTCATCAGATGAGAGTCAAACCACAGAGTTGCTCCTGAGGCAAATGAAACAGATTTTGTTTCCAATTGTTCTTTACATTGTACCTAAATCCATTGTGAAGAAAAGAAGAATGGTTTTGATTTCCTCTCAGTTGCAATGATCTACCTCGTGAAGATTTCCTCTCTGCTGTAGAATGTCTTCACCTAACACTCCCACAGAGAGAAATGACCCGGCTCACCACAGGGAGTTTTTCTGCAGTTAATTAAACAAGCTGGCTTGAAAATGTTTAAAGTCTGTGGCTTAGCAAGCCAAACAAGAACTTCATTCAAGCAAAATCAAAGAGAGGAAGCAATATTTTAGACAGTAATATTTTAATCAGACACCTCATAAAATGTAGACTCACACAAAATTCTTTTAAATTCATTTTACCACATCAATGTTGTTCTATCACAACAAACATTTCTTAGCTCTCAGTGTGCTCTACAGAGGTAGGAGAATTTTCTCTGAAGGTTTTCTTTACATTGAGGACTTGGTGGAAATGTTTTTTCTTCACTGTGGCTCATTAGGTACATTCACCTCGCTGAGCACGGATACCTGTTGTTCAAGTTACACTGGTACATGATAAATACAAATCCAGGAGCATAACACGATATACCAGTAGGTCACAGAAATTTTTCTCAAGTTTTCTTTTAAATATTTGCTTTTCTTTTCCCTGTACATTAATCACATATAAGTCATAACACTTTTTAAACAAACAAGTTGATCACATGAGCTGCTGACTGTTCATTACTTCATTTATTGAATGAAATAATTTTAAATAGTTAAAATTATGATTATCTTACAAATCAGGACCATTGAAATATACCATTTTCTCTCTTTTCCCTTAATTTGCAGAGTCAGTAGGGGGAAAAAAAAAAGAAAGGATAATGGGCCAGTAAAATTGCACTAACCTACTTAATACAAAATTTTCTGAGTTCTGTGATTTGTTAGGTACTGAAATCAGGTAAAATAACATTAAAATGGAAAAAGAAGGTAGGATTTACTATAAAATTATAGTGATTATGTGATCATGCACAAATTACTGACTTCATCCTTCTCAGTTCTCTTAATTGTAGATTGGGAATGATTTAGGCCTATTCGCCCACAAGTTATGGTTCAAAGGAATCGTTTTATTGATTAGTATAAAGAACAACAGAGTAAATGGAATATAATTTTTTTCCTCACTACTACCATCTATCCCTCTTCCACAATTCTCATCATTGTCTCTATTATCAGTGTCTCTACCACCTTAAGTCTGTTCCCTATAAACATATAAGGAAGGGGTTTAAGAAGGAGATTTACTTGGAAATGCCATTAGCTATCATATTTGTAATGGAGCAGGAGAGGAAAAATTGGACAAAAATATAAAGTGAACTCTAACAAAGTTTCAACAGAGGCCTAAGAATAACCTTTCTAAGTTATCCCAAATGAAGACAAGGTGGTTTAGCTTTTATACTCCTGTTATCTCCTTTGCACATGCTGGCTGCCTGCATAGAAGGGCTATAACTTTGGGTAAAACCATTCTTTGACAGTAACACACTCCTGGGGACTGGCTGTGTGAGCACCTTGGTTCTGAAAAAGTGATGTCAGGGATTGTTTTGTAGCACCCACTAACATCATCATCAGTGGTGTCTGAGCCTTAGAATGGTCTTCAAGTAGTCCTTAAGGCATGTAGTAATTTCATCTGTCTTCCATAACACAACAAGGAAAGAAAAGATAGAGTTGCCATCATGGGTTGACGAATTATAGCCAAACCTATAAAGCATCTTAGGAAGGCATGGAACTATGGTCTACCTACAAATCATGCCAAAACTAGATCCTAAGTAACCCAAGAAGCAGATACTGCATACTGATACCATATCAATACCTGTCATCTCCACATTAATTGCCCTTTAGCTTCCATTTCTTTTGTGAAGCAATACATTCTCATGATGGGGAAGGGCTCTGCAGGTCATTAGATACAAGTGCTACCTTGTGGTTGAGCTTCTTGTAGCAACCCTATGAAACATCCACTACTGGGTGGACCACTTCCAGTGATGAAGCCACACTATACATTCCTACACAGCTTATGTTGTTGTCAGCAACTTTGCCACTGTGAGTGGAACCTGCTTTCCCACTTTTTTTTTTTTTTTTTTTTTTGTTACCATTGGTCCCATTGTGCTGTGGGACAACACACATAAGAATTAGGGCCTGTGAGATGGCTCAGCAGCATAAGCGCCTGCCTGGGAAGCACGAGGTCCTGAGTTTGACTCCCGGAACCCATGTACAAAAAAAGCGCCGGTGATATTGCTCAGCGGCACGGGTGCCTGCTGGCGCATGAAGTCCTGAGGTCGACCCCCGGTACCCACAAAAAAAAAAAAAAAGAATTAATCTATCTTTATGCCTTGTATTGAAATGTGCTCATTTCCCCCCAAACTTGCCCCTGATCTGTGATATTTTTAAAATACCTGGCTTTGATCTTTTAATTATCTTTATTTCTTTCATAAACTGTGAAAATCGCTACAAGTTTTTGTGATCCATGCAAAATGGGACAATCATCTTCATTCTTGCTATTGGGCCTCTTTGTTCATATGACTTAATATTAAAATCCTAGACTCAAATCTCCACATATGAATGGTGTAACAAGTTTGGCAAGTCAAGTGTTGCTTTAAGTCAAGACTCCCCTGATCTTGTAATAATGTGGCTGGCTGTTTTTGAATGCTAGTGGACGATTCTCTATAGATTTGTGTAAAATTCAATTTTCTCTCTCATTTCAGCCATTGAGATCTTGGTGGATACTAATTTTGTTTAAGGATTTTTTTTCAGTACCACATATGCACACAGAAAATGAATAAAAATATTGTACAGAACAACATAAGATATTTAAGAACACAAAGAGTGAAGAAGAGAGAGAAAATAATTGCTAGTCCCATCCTACTTGATACACACAAACCAACCGATGATTTAGAATGATTAAACGAAGCAGATTGAGCATCCCACTTACCAAAAGGTAGAGAAGTGAATTTTTCTTTAAGTTTGCTTTCAATTTCTGTTACATAGTCATAATCTATAAAATGTGACCACCTACTCAAAACTTATACCCTGGAATAAAACAATCATGAAAAAATTTTATAAATATTGTTTTTTTCATTAATTATTAGCTCCAAAAATCTGCTCTGTACTGTTCATAGTTGTTAGGTTTTCTACCTTATTTCTTTTGTAGTACTAAAGATGAATCAAAACTAATAATTTTTCTTTTCAGATTTAAATCATCAGTTGAAATGACTCAACTGAACCAAACTGCAAAAAAGAATGGGGAGTATAACATTGCTGATTCTCTATCTTTTCATTCAAATTAAAAATTCAAATTTCCACTCTAATTTTCCAAAGAACTCCAATCCTTAAGTATTATATAATTTTAAGAGGCACAATGGTAATTACATATCATTTGATTATAAATCCATATGGGCAGTTTTCCAAGTCAATTGTGCACTTTCCACTCCTTCATGTTTTTATTTTATTTCTATTTTCCTGATTACTATTATTAACCCAGATGGAGCATGTTTAAAAGTGCTTAGAAAAAATAGTGAGAAATAACAGTGAGAAAATGCATATTCTAGCTGACCATTTAGATACTTTCAAGCCATAGTTTAAAAAGTAAGCCATTAAGCTATTGGAAATTTCCTAATGAAGGAATCTGCAGGATAACCAACGAGATAGTGTTAGGAAATACAAGGTACATATGAAGTGGCATGAGGTGATAAAGCATATTTTGCTAAACAGTTCTAAGTATTGCCTAATACTGATCTTGAGTCTGCAAACAGAAAGCAGTTATGGGAGGAAGCAGGTGCACAAACATCACCATAAACATTGAAGAAATTGGAGCATTATCACTAGTGTGCTGGAAAAGGCTTCCTTTGATATCCAAAGTGAAACATGTCCCAAGTAAGAAAGAGACTTGGTTTCTTAGGTGAATGTAAAAGTTGACGCCCACAAGATGAAGACAAACATCTCAGGATGGGCCCTTGCTGATACAAATGCTGCTTTTCGCAAAATATAGCTCAAATATCTTAGCTTGCTGCTGTTTGTTGAAGTTAGACTGTTAATTATTTACCTTTCTCACCATTTGGCTCAAATTCTTTTCTTATCAAATTGCACTGTCTGAACCCAAAACAAACAATCTAGGGCAGTTAGTGATCACATTAAGCTGGGTTTCTGTGACGTTGGCTGAACATTTTTCTATTCTTTCTTTCATGGTCTCTCGTTCCTAGTAACCATTCTGCTGGACAGAGTCAGGACTCATTTGTGAAGCTATGTGGGCGCTTATGGTTTGCTGAGACTTACTTCTTTTTGGTATTTTAAACCAATTTTTTTTAGGTCTCTTCTTTATTTTCAGAGCTCTTCTAATTTTTCCATTCCATAAGATCTTTCTCATTTCACTAGAGAAGTAACGCTTTCTTTCCTTCTCAAGATTTTCTGCTGTTTGAATTTTTGATGGACCTAACATAGTCATATAGAACTGGGATGATTTAGTCATTAAAAATAATTGGACAGCAAATGTGGTATTTGGAGCTTTTCTTTTCTTTTCTTTTTTGTAAGACTCCTACAGGAGCAGATTGGTCTGGCCAAATGTAGCAGAAGAAGAGCAGGTAGGTGGGGTAGATTCATTCAAGCAGATGCTCTGTTTCTGCAGCAACTTTCACTCTAAATTCCAAGCCCGAGGAGGCAGCTATTCTTATCCTTGATTTTGGGCCTGATTTCTCCTTTCTTAAAGTACACTGCTCTTGACCTTTTATCTTTACTCAAGGTATTACTCAGTTGTAACTTTTACTAGGATACTTCAAATGATTTTTATAAATAATGAGGATACTGGAAATAGAATAGAAAAATGAATAAAAATGAACAAGATCCAAATGGGTTAAACAACTTGGCCAATGGGACACAGATTTAGCAGCTTCTTCCTTTATTTAGTGAATCAATCATTCCATAAAGTAAGCTTATTATATATCTATTATGTTACTGCTGTTAGGCCAAGTTTTGGCATAGAATGGTGTTATGGTTTGGCTCTTAAAAGTCCCAAAAAGCTCATGTGGAAGGCTTGATCCTCAGTACAGCTGTGTTCAGAGGTGGAATCTGTGGGAGGTGATTGGTCACGAGGGCTCTGACCTCATCGTATTTATGGATTCAGAGCTTATGAACTTGGGGCGGGGAATTTGTCATAAAAATGAGCTCTCTCTTCATTCCCAGGCTGCCATAAGGTGAGCAGCTTTGCTCATCCACAGGCTCCTTGCCATGACATTTTGCTCTGCCATAGGCCCACAGTGATGTGGCCAAACAACCATGGACTAAAAGCTCTGGAACTATGAGCCAAAATTAATCTTTCCTTCCTTTAAGTTGTTTTTTCTAATATTTCGCCTCAGTGATAGAAGTCTGAATAACACAAGTGGTATCCAAGACAGATTCCATACTTTCAAGGAATTATAGTCTAGAATAGGACCCAGATCTCTTGTGTTCTCAACTTCTGCTCTTTCCACTGCACTCTGTGATGCTACTAGTGTTTTTAAAATGTATTTCTTATTTTTCTAACTAGGGCTAAACTGAGGACAAAACTGAAGTTAACACTACCCCAACTCTCTCATCTCTAAATTGCAACAAATAATAGCACCTTACTAACAGGGTAAAGGATTAAATAATTCTCTCAAAGAGTTCATCATAATACTGTCTAGCACATGCTAATGGTTCAATAAATGTTAAATAGTATAGTTACTACTGATATCTCCTGGTTATAAATATGGCCAATCTTATTATTTTTTTTTTTTTTTGTGGGTACCGGGGCTTGAACTCAGGACCTCATGCGCCAGTAGGCGCCCGTGCCGCTGAGTGATATCACCGGCCCTTTTCTCGTATGTGGGTACTGGGAGTTGAACTCAGGACCTCGTGCTTTCCAGGCAGGCACTTATGCTGCTGAGTTATTTCACCGGCCTGCCAATCCTATTAAGAGAGATTTTTCAATATATTTAAAATTCATGAGTATTAGTTCTTTGAATATTAGCATTTTATAAAAGAAGCTGTTTTTAGTCTTCTCTCAATTAAGGGTAGTCATTTAAAATGTAGATACTCTCTTATCTACTATCTTTTCTGCACAGTAGTGAGATTTAAAGTCAAGTAGCATTGTCTAAGCCCTACATGAACACCCTATCCATTACCATTATACATCTCTAAAAAAGACTTATTTTTCTAAATTTTAATATTTTATACATATTTGCTTAAGAGCCCCAGAGTATACAGTCTGAAAGCAATAGTTCACCCTGACCAACTCTAATAAAATTATCAAAATATTATATTTACATACTTCAACCCTACCTATCTTGGCTGCTTAAAGATAAGTTCCATGTTGACATAGAAGGTAATGATTTGTATATGTCAAATAAGGGAGGTGGACAGTTTGCTCACTCTGGTCCAGTAACAACTTAGTTTGGATATTGTATATAAAAAGTACCATGAAACAATTATTTTTTCTTAATTTCAGTTTTCTATATCTTAATTTTATCCTATTCTTAAATTTATAATTGGTCTAATTTGTCCCATTGTGATTTTGTTGTCTACTTAAAAGCATTTGTGGTTATGGCTGTCTCTGAAATCTTTCTATTTAATAATTCAATTTGTTCAAAATTCTCCTGTGGAAAAATATGCATCTTTTCTGTAAAGGTTTTTGAGAAAATATTAGTAGACATTCTTTATGTCTATTAGTAGACAAACTTATGATGGAAACCACTTCTGACAAATCATTAATCATTAGTCTGAATTCAGGTAGAATGCTGAGATTTAATATTTTTTTGAAACTTATCTTCTTTGATAAATTCTTTTCATCTAGTAATAGAGTTGAGCAGGCTTGATATTTATAAAATCTTTCCTACCTAGTCATTAAAAGCACTACTGTATGTAGTTGGAACATTTTTCAGTATTACATTTTCCTCGTATGTGGTCTTAAAATGACTAATACCAACGAACAAAGGCTAAGTTATCCATGGAAAATGAAGTCATAATTTTATCTTTATTACCCTGTCTGACTATAACTACCAGTGCACATCATGTTCAAGCAATGCAAACACGTCTGGTTGGCACAGCGACAATGGTGGACTGATAAGTAACTGATCAGCTTATCCACAGCATTCTTTTGGTAGGGAGGTCACTGTCCCTTTTGTTCCTCAAAGTTCAACAAAGCTTAAACATTCCAGAAACTGGTACTTCAAATTAATTAAATGACATCATATACAGGGCTCTTGGGATTATCACCTTGCAATACGGTTGCTTCTGTGCTTTTAAGTTTGCCTAATTAAACCCCTTCAAATGTAGGAAGCTAAGTAATTTGTGTTACTAAACCATACAATTAATATATGCTTTAATAATATTTTTAAAATAGAAAGGTTTGGAAAAGAAATATTTTGGATAATAGGTTACTACTCTAAGTGAAACACAAATGGATTACCAGTTTTTAAAATTATGTAAGTATGGACTATCACCTTACTACAATAATTTCATCTTACTATGAGAATTTTAGCATCTAGTTGAGAGGCTTTTGTAAGGGTTTACGGAGGGCATTTAATTCAATTAATTCTTCATTTTAATGTTTAATTTTAAATTAATATTTCATATTAATCCTCAACATCATTATTTCAATTAATAAACACTAAAATGTAACAAAATGCAACACTATAGTTGTAATGAAAATAACTGGTCTTAAACTTTGGATTCAGAGGGCCCTGAATGTTTTTGCATTGCATAAGTAGTTCTCCTTTCTCGCTGGACAGAGAGGTTCAGGTGCTTAAGTGTATAGCAAGTAGCACAGTTCTGGCACACAGCTTATGTTCAACACACAGTTCTAGAATTAGCAAGGGACAGGATGAATATAAATTATAACACTGAAAACGCCAATCAATAAACTCTAGATGATGCAATAATTTCTAAATAGCCTTCACAACATATACTCCATAAGTGCACAAAAATATATATACACACGACACATTATATGAAAAACCCATTTATGATGCATTTTTAGCATGTGTATATTTCTATCATGTGTTTAAGTACAAATATGTCTTCTTACTCTTGAAATATTTAGATTCTTGTACAGAAGATGAAATAGACCTATATGATTCTCAAATAAGGCAGAATTTAACCACTGCTAAATATCTACTTCTTCACCAGCTATATGCTACTAGATCCTAAAGTGAGAACTATTCTTCGTAGTTCCAAAATAATGACCATAAATATTTCTATTTAAAATAATATATCTCGGGCCAGTGATATAGCTCAGCGGCATAAGCTCCTGCCTGGCAAGCGCAGGGTCCCGAGTTCGGTTCCTGGTACCCACGTAAAGAAAAAATAAATAAATAAAATACAATAAAATAAAATATCTCATGTCACAGCGAAATTTGTTATTTTGTACAGTTAATATGCACAAATAATTACAATAAATATAAAATAATATATCCCACGGTTGGGCCTTACCAGTTTTTACACACACACACACACACACACACACAAAATCATATTATAAAATTTCAGCTAATATTTGATTTGGTTTGTACATAATTTAAAATTTTTTTCCCTAGCATGCACATTCTTGCTTTTCAAGGCATATTCCCAAAGTAAAGCTGTTTGTAAGTCATAAAACACACCTAAAATGCAAAGATATAAAATACATCAGAAAAATTTCCAAAACATAATTTTTAATCATTTTCTGAGAAAGATGGGCTGAAATAAAGCATGTAATTGAGTATAAAATATGTTGCTTAGCCACAGGAAAATCAAAGAACATATAAATTTTAATGGTTTTCGAAATTTTATTGACCTTAGTAGAAAAAGAGACAAAACCATTTGATCTTATACTCATGTAAAATTTTGACTTTTGTCCCCAATGAATCTAGATTACAATAGAAAAATAATTTGACAATTGAGTATTACCCTATACCTACATGAGTAAAAATTCAAATGAAAATTCATTTTAACATGGCTGGAAAAAAGCGGTAAGAATGAGAAATTTTAAAATTTTACTGTTTGGGATTTTTGTCAACCCGAAAAAAAATTTTTTTTAAGCAGAATTCAGCCAATGGATACTAATAGGAAAAAATCGTATGGGTCAGTCAACTCCTTTGCTAGCATCTGTCACAAGGCACTGCAGCCAACTTTCATATTTTTGAAAAATACATACAAAAGAAATAAAATTACACAAATCTAATCATGCCTGTAATCTCAACATTCTAGGAGGCTAAGATAAGAGAACTGCAAGTTACCGCCCACCCTGAACTTAACAGACCCTGCCTCAAAACAAAAAATTAAAATTAAAATGTAGTTCAGTGTGAAAGTGCTGGGTTCAATCCCCAACACTGCAACAAACAAACCCCATTAATCTAAGTAAGTTTGCTTATATCAAACATGCTCCAGAAATTATTAAGTTTACATGGATTTTTGAATTCTATGTGAAACAGTCAATCAGCTATTTGTTCCTAGAGAAATACACACCTGAACATAGATGGAAGGCCGAAGTATTGCCTTGAAGTTGGAATGCCATTCCCTGGGTAAACACTGCGGCTCTGCTAGGGAATCTGAACCTGAAGTATGTTTTTGAAACTAGACTTTTAGACTCTAGTGTTTTCCATATTTTAGAAACAGGGAAGTATTGGTTTCAAAACTCTTGGATTCAATAATTCTTAAAGTATTCCAAAACCTCAGATGAAACATTAAATAGGAAAAAAATTCTGATATAATCCTTAATCAATGTGATGAAGTTTGAAGAAGATATATGTTTACTACTTTGCTGAGGTGGCTTTCATTCTAATTAAAGAGGTTGAAGTAGATTATTTATCTTCAGATTTATGAACATAATCCTTAATATATGCAATTGTTAACATTCCTGCAGTGAGATTGCTCCATACATATATAACTCTTTCAGGCATGTTGAGATATTTCTCTTGAAAAGTCTATAAATCTTTAGGCAGTTAATTAGCATAAAAGTATTAAAATACAAAATTATAAATATGAGAAGGAGTTTAAGACAAAAATAATTTAAATTACTCTAAGATTACAGACTATTCCCCACCCCAAAGCTATAGTTTCTTTAATTAAAATAAATAGATTTGAGAAAAGATTCTGGGTTCCTTTATGGTGCTATTTGGGCAAGGCATCTAAAATCCTCCTCTTCCTCTTCTTCCTCCTTGTCCTCCTCCTCCTCTTCTTTCTCCTCCTTCTTTATTTTTAACCTGGAAATGGTATCTTAACAGCTCTCTCATTTATCTAAGTCTACAAGTCTGAATCCCTACTGAAATTTTAAAACTTCCTTCATATTTCCTATTTGACATTAATTCCAATAGATGATTCTTTCCTAAGGATGTTACTTATAATTTATAAAACCAGGATGGAGTCAGTAGTTCTTCACATCTTCCCAGTCCGTGGCACGCTAGAATGTGTACAGGACCCATATTACATGCACTGGGTTTGGTTGTCCCTGCCCACTCCATAAGCCTCAGCTCCCAGCTGGACCACTCCCAGCTATAACTCACTCCATTGTTGTAGCTATAAAACCAAAGCAGTGCCTGTATCATCTCATGTCCTTACCCCACAGGCTTATTCTTCCTCCCCTTCAGTTGAAGAAGCCATCAGGCCCACTGGAACTGTTGCCATGGCAATTCAGCACCCATGTCTGGCCCAACTCAATTCATGGATGCTTTGGTTTCCCCAGAGACTATCTGGAGGGCTCACATATGAGGACCTGGAAGTGTGGGGCAAATTCACACTGAGAGGAGAGAGAGGTAGATTTGACATGTAGTAGCTCTATGTGGCTTGGCTTCCACGTGACTGGACAGTCTCTTTCCATTCATAAGAAACTATGGGCTGCTCAGAAGGATAACATTTGGTATTTGTTTTCCTCTTTTCCTGCCTCACTTTCAGTTTTCCCTCATTTCTGCATCTTGAGATTGCACATTCCCTACCCTCCCCATAAAATATTAATTACCATGTGTAAAGTTTTTCAGGTCCTCTATTCTAGGGAAACTGGTCCAGTCCAAGAGTCAGCAATAATGCAAATTTCACTATTTTCTACCTCATAGTGAACCCTCCAAATCTGATAGCTCGATGAGAGGATCAGAATCACTAGGAGACATCTTCTAATTGCCCACAAATATATTTGCTTAGCTATTATATAGCATCTGATGGTGTTTATCTGTCTTCCTGGAAGCATCACCATCTTCCACAGAGTATCAACTGGGCATTGATTTCTCATTCTGCCTTTTGAGGCACTGAATCTTCAAGCTCCATACTGCATGATGCTCTTCTGCAAGGTAGGAGAGAAAAGTCCTCATCTTGTATCATGCAATCTGCCTTTCCAGAGATCCAGTAACAGCTGGACTCATTCTCTGTTGTCAACAAAGAATCTTAAAATTCTTTTATAAGGGAATTGAGTCAGAGGACAAATTTAAAATGGCAAACATCCAGACTAATGCAAATACAGTCCTGTGACTCATCTGCCACTGACTCGAAATAGAGAAAGTGGACATATAGAAGATGAATAAAATTCTAAGAATTTCCCAATGAGTCTTAAGGTTAGGGCTGAAACATATCTGGGAAGACAACACTCTGATACCTTGGGCTATTTTACCCAAGATTGATGCCTTAATGCCGTTCTGAGGACAGTGACTCTGCTCCCAGGGTCCGTCCAGCAGGAGAGCTGTGAAGGATCACTTTTGCAGCATTTGTGACATCCATGTATCCCGAAGTCTCCATTCCCAAGGAAAAGCTATGGAGCACTGAGTGTCCCCAGGGAGGGACGAGGCATGGGGAGAGGTGAAGAGGGTAACGGAACTTCTGTGCTTTAGTGCTTTATGTGCTTGTAATTTATTTATAATGCTTTTCTCCCCTGATGAATGAAATTATCTTCTGAGTCTTGTTCAACAAAGGGCACATGTATAAAACTCTAGAATGCAAATGAAAAGCCACATGACCTTAATATGAAAGGCAATTTGTACAAATTAAAAGACTGCATGTTTTGGGTCTGAATGAGATGGAACAAGAAAACTTATGTTACTATTAGATGTTTGACCTGATCAAATAAGGGCCTTCAGAGGGAAAGTCGCAAACACGGGAGTGTCAGCATCGGAAGAGAACTGAGAAAGCATCAACCGAGCAGAGTGGAGAAATAAAACATCATCTAATGTTTATAAGTAGGGTGTAATCTGCTGCTCGTCCTGTGCCATTCCCGACGGAGAAACGGAAAAGCGGAGAAAGGCGGCTGTGAGCACACAGCTTCGAGCTGAGAGTTGCACCAGCTCTTGCCCGTGAGGCGTGAACACAGTGGCACGGAGCCGGAGTACAGGTGTAAGTCACTAGTAGTAAAGAGCCTGAGGGCGATTCCATGCTGCTTAACCTACTGAGATACTCTGAGTATTTTATGGATGAACATGACCCGTTTAAAACATCGTTTAGGGGCCGGTGAGATGGCTCAGCGGCGTAAGCGCCTGCCTTGCAAGCGCGAGGGTCCGAGTTCGACTCCCCGAACCCACATACGAAAAAGGGGCCGGTGATATCGCTCAGCGGCACGGGTGCCTGCTGGCGCACGAGGTCATGAGGTGGACCCCCCCAGTACCCACAAAAAAAAAAAAAAAAACATCGTTTAGGTAGGTAAGTAAATGTTAAGTCTTTCTGCACCGTAGAAATGCGCTGAGAAGAAAAGGCAGCCTCAAACGAACAGGTAGAAGAGAATGTCCAAGTTTTAAGCACCTACTTATTTGTAGACTTAAAATATCTTTTGTTCATGCTAGGTAGAATCTGGCTGGGTTTTGGAGTTCTTTCAGAAGCACCTCTCCTCTGCAACCAATGGTTCTTATTCAGGAAAATAAAATACTTATATCTTATCTGGTCTGTGATCCCTGTAATTAGTTTCCTCCGCTGTTTAGAATATCTGAGTGGTACAAAACTCCTTTAGTTCCATTCTGGTCTCCTCTTCCCCACCTTCTTATTCTTGTCTTCTTCTTTTAAATATCAAATCTAACTAGGTAGGAGGAATGAATATGTGCTAGTCTTGGAAAAAAATCAGAGATGCTCTCTTAGAAGTATTACATACAGCTCCATTTGTTTTTTTCTGAAAATTCTTCCTTTGCCACATCCAGCCTTTAAAGTGTAATTAAAAAGATCAAATCCATGTAATACCTGGGCATGTGGGTTTTTATTCTTCCATTCAAACATTTGCCAAATGTTTACTGTGTGCACTGTATTGTACCGCACCTGGTGACAAGATGTAATCCAACTCTTGAAGGTGGTCTCTCTCCGAGAGGGGAGAAGGATCCACAGATTGACCATTATCATATGAAGGTAGTGTCAAGAGGACACTCCTAACTCATTTTGGGTGTGGGCGTTAGAGAGGGGAAAGAGGGAGGAAAGGGAAAGGAGGTAAAGTAAAGCTTCCTGGGGAAGATGAAACCTGAGCTTTGTTTTAAAGGACTAACAGGCATCAGGTGGAGGAGCCCAGGAAGCGGAGCAATCAAATTGGGTGAAAGTCAAAGAGATGAGGAAATGTGTAGAGAACACACTGTTGCAGAAGAATAAAAACCAAAACACCAGGCCTTTCTTCATCCACTATGGAGGGTGAACTTTTAGGTGATAAAAGCATTAAAGGCTCTTAAATTGGGGAATAACAGTTTTATTTTGGGCAGATTATTTTAAGAAAACAAGGCCAAAGAAAGGAATACCAATTATATTTTTGTGAAAGATACTGAAGGTCTAAATGGAGGTGAAGGCAGGAGGGATTAGTGGGAGGAAGACATCAGATATATTTGAGGGAAATATAGGAATAAAATCTACACAGTACTTGGTCATGGTTAGGAGGTAAGTGAGTCCCTCGGCTGGATTCTTTCTTTCTTTCTTTCTGTCTGTGTCTCTCCTCTCTCTCTTGTCTTTCTTTCTTCCTTCTTGATCAAAGATGCCTGAGCTCTGGACCTATACTTTCTTTACTTCCTAGCCAACAGGATCTTGTGTTATGGCCCTCCGCTGAGAGGTACTCATGAAAAATTAGAAGAGTGCCTAATGTTATTCTAGCGATGGGGCGATGGTATGTGGATTTTGGCATGTGGCAGAATGAGATTTTTCCCAGGAGTTACTGCACAATCTCCTGAGAATCTTTGTCCCATGAACAGCTGAGATCTTTGCTGTAGACAGCTGAGATCCTTGAAATTCCTGTGATTTATTTTTCTAATGAATTTCCTAGTGACTTCCATGGCCTTTGCTTCTTAGTTAGAGCTTCTACCTAATTCGATAGCTTTCAAAATCTCTCTATTAAGCCTTTTCCTAACTAAAAAATGCTAGAATGGTTTCCATTTTACTGACCATGTTTCTGAAATCAGCTGATACTCAGGTTTTCCCAGTAGGTGACCAGGCGGATGATTAATTCACTCATTCACTATACATTCATTATTCATTGAAAATCTACCACGTGTCCAGATATTCCCAGGTATAGGAATAAGAGACACAGTTATCGCTATCGCAACAATTAATGTTCCTGCCCTTAAGGAACTTACCTTTTGGAAGAAGAAATAAAAGTACAAGAAACTAATAATTAAACAATGTCATTTCAGTTGATAATGCTACAAAGAAAATAGCAGAGGACCATGCAAAAGATGATGTGTAGGTGTTGGAGTGGCTAACAGACTACAGAGACCTACATGTCCAAAAAAGTGCTAAAAAATACTTTCATAATTTCTATTATAAATTGAAAGCGAGGTTGATTGGCTCAAGAAAAATAAGAAAGGCCTATAGGCCTAGAACATAGTGAATGAAAATAAGACACTAAGAGATCAGCCTGAGGTTAGGTAGACATCACATCAAGCAGGGGCTTTCTGTTACAATATAAGAGTTTGGAATAAGACCAGGGGCTTTAAGCAAAAGGGCAACACAATCAGATTTATATCTAAACAATATCACTAGAGAAACTGGATTGTGGAAACAAATGGAGAAGTTAGAAATGACTGGTAAATATTAAAAATATTAAATTTGACATGTCTCTAGGACATGTATTTGGCATGCAGTAGGTTAAGTGAGTCTGCTGGGAGAGATCTGGGATTGCATATAGTATTAGGAGTCTGTACACAGGTAACACTTGATACTCTAATAGTGAATGAGATAATGCAAAGGAGATGAGTAGAAAGAAGAGAGCACATGGTCAGGAATGACTTTGTGAATAGCCATTTATAGGGACAGCTGGAAAAAGAGACCCCACAAAAGGGGGAAAAAGGAATTCGCAGGGTGTGGGGCGACAAAAGTCAAGAGATTTTCAGTACAGAAAAATAAAACAGGAGTTAAAACAGGACTGGGAATAGGAACAAGGAAAGGATAGCTTTTAGCAATCTTATTCATCATTGGAGTAGATATCCTCATCACGACAGTAAGGCAAGAAAAAGAAACAACACCTACACAGCTATGAGGAAAAGACCTAAAAATGTCTCTCTTCATAGATGACAGGCTGACCACATAGGAAATTTTCCAAGAATCATCAAGAAAGGTACTAGACTAATAAATTAGTATAATAAGTTGCAAGATGTACACATAAAAAATCATAATTCTATATACACAATAACAATAAACATTCAAAAACTGAAAATAATGAACAATATTGTTTCCAATATTACCACTAATTTTAGTACTTAGAATTAAATCTAAAAAGATATATGCAATTTCTATAGTATTAAAGATATAATTATTAATTAAAGACACTAAAGAAGACCTGAATGGAGAGGTATATCATGTTAATAGAGGAGAAAACTCAATTTTTTTGAACATGTCAATTGTCCCCAAATATATCTTTAGATTCAATGCAACAAAAGCCAATAAAAATTCCATGTCGATCAAAAAACCAAAAACTATTTTTTCAAATTGATAATCACACTTTAAATTTACATGGAAAATCAAAGAAAGGGTTTTCTGAACAACTGGACAAAGAACAAAGTTGAGGGAGTCACACAAGTGAATTTCAAACTGATTGTAAAGCTACAGTATTCAAGACTGGATGTTCCAAGGGATAGGAAAGGATAGACACATAGATTAGAATAAGGGAATTGAGTCCAGGGATATCTCCCACTTTCAACAAAAGTGCCAAGGTATTTCAGGGGAGAAATGCTAGCCTTTTGAACAAATAATTCTGGAACCATTCATGCAAAAGTGAACCTTAGAAAATACCTTGAACCATGATGGGAGGAATGAGGAGTGACTGTTTAGTGGGTGTGGGGTTTCCTTTTAGGGTGAGGAAAATGATTTCAAACTAGATAATGGTGATGGTTACACAATGTGAATATACTGAATATTATTGAATTACAAATTTTAAAATGGTTAAAATGATATATTTTATATTATGAATACTTTACCATAACAAAATTTATAAAATCTACAGAAGAAAATAAAGTATTTATAAACATGGATTTTAAAAAATTTCTATTCTGCAAAAATTACATAAACCATAACAAAAAAACCCTAAAATGCCAGAGTTAATCAAAATTTAAAACTTCTGTGATTGATTTCTACTGATATGAAAATAAAAGAGAAATCATAAAGTCAGAGACAATATTTACAAAATATGTTTGATAAAGGACTGGTATCCAGGATGGGTAAAGAACTTTCACCACTCAGTAATTATAAACCAAGCAATCAAATTGGAACTAATAGGGAGAAACTTAGGACAGACACTTCGCCAAAGCAGAGATACAGATGGTAAATAAAGACATAAAGTGAAAGTTCAGGTGAAATCATCAGCTTTAGGGATTTTGGGATTCTTCCAGGGGATCTGTGGAGTGAACTTCTATGTGAGTTTGGGTGGGTCACGGACGTATGATCTCAGGGTCTATGTCTGTCTGTCGCTCCTTTCCTCCGGCACTGCTCTCCTGCTCTGTTTCCTGGCTGCCATGAACTAAGGAGCTTTACCCTGCCATTCCCTTCCTGCTTTCTTCCTGCTTTGGAGGCTGCCAACCACGTATGGAATCCCCTGAAACTGTGAGCTAAGTTTAAACTCCTCCTCCTTTACATTGTGGATGTTGGGTATTGTGTCTCAGCAATGAGAAAGCTGACCACACAGGTTAAAAATTTCGATACTACAAATCATTAGAGAAATGCAAAACCATAATGAGATATCATGCTCTTTGGTATTCACTCAAGAGAAATGAAAACACCTGTCCCTATGAAAAGCTGTAAGTGGATGTTTACAAAGGCTTTATTCATAATCACTGAACCCCAGGAGCACAAATTTCCATAAGCTGGAAAATGGGTAAATAAACTATGGTATGTCCACACAATAGAATCCTACTCAGTAATAAAGAGGAAAAAAAAATCTACTGACATTTACAATAATATGGATGAATCTCAAATGCATTACACTAATAAAATAAGACAGACACAAAAGGCTCCATATTGCATGTTGTATTAATATGACATTCTGAAAAAGGCAAAACTATAGGGACAGAAAGCATATTAGAGTTTGCCAGGGGTTGGGGTAGGGAAGAAAATGACAAACGTACAGGAGGACCATTTTGGAAGTGATGAAACTTTTCTGTATCTCGATGTGGTGGAAGTTCTGTGATTCCAGTGCAGTTTTCAATATTCATTTATCTGCACACCTAAAGAGGGTAAATGTCACCGTATATAAATTATGTTTTTGTAAACTTGGCTTTAAAAAGTGGCTGAGAATATGAATTGGTCAAGACAAACAAAAAAATACTGGCAATCATTTTGAGAATAATTTTAGTGGTAAAGCCTAAAGCAAGACTGAGTTAGTAGTATATATTTATTCAATGAGGTAGAAAGGAAGATGGAGAGGAGGCTCAGTTAGCCTCGGCTGAGTCCTCCATCAATCAAGTTAAACTGTTGTGTGTCTTTCCCTCTAGGCTTATAATTTAACCCCAGGAAAGTTTTGGGGAGATGGGGCTGAAGGAGAGTATGGTGGAGTGATGATTCAGAACCTCTGAAGGCATTTTTATTTATGATATTTAATTTGGAGAAGAAAACTCTGTTAAATAAAAATTGGAGAAAATACAGCTTGACAAACCTTTTTGTTCGATGGTGATATCCAGCATAAAAAAGTGACTCACCGTCAGGTCATGATGCCAGTGATACTTCGATGAATCAGGAGTGTCAATGGAGATGTGACTTTTAAAAATACAGTGTAACAAAAAAGGACATGGGACCAAACAATTACAGAAATTTTGGCCCATGAACTTACACTTGTGTTTAATAAAAGATGCAATGTTGATATTATTTTAATTCTTAAATGGTGATGTATTTGAATCTTAACATGAAAAAATTTGCTATAATAAGAAAATAAATATAATATTGTTATTTCTACCTGTTGTCTAAATGGTGAGATAAAGACACTTTCTTTGATGTTGGAGGAAATGACCTGAATCAGTTTCCCTTTGGAAACACCTTCTATATCTTTTGGATGGATGCATCAACATCTCACTCTGCCCAGTGTAGACATGAGTGCTGAGTGCAGAAATGCTTGTACCATGAAATTAAGCTGCATATATGCGTCATGGTGAACAATTTTAGCTCGGAATCCATCTTTGAAGGCCCTGGGGTCTTTGAGTTTGTGTCATCCAGACACATTTCTTCCCTCCTCCCAACTGCAATGAGTCCTAGCCAGATCTTGCAGGATGAGTAAGTGACATATGGCATGTGTGAAATTCCCCTCCACCCTGTTGCCCTTCCCAGAGCTGCTGTAGATGACAGTGACAATTATAGCAACCTTGACTCCATAAGGAATGTGTCAATTTAAGCCCTGTAGACTACTTAGCAACGAGCTATTCCAGAGCAATAAATTGTACCCTAGGGTCTTGGAATGATGACTAAACTGCGGGAGCATTGGGGTCCCTTCTAGGGAGATTTGCTCATCAGGCAGAAATTGGCCTCACAGACAATGACTAAAATTTCTCCACTGTCATTTTTAATGGCTACTGTCATCAAAGAACAAATAGCCTGTCTTTTGTATGAGAGCTGGCAGGTTCTTTGGCATTCCACAGCATTCCACGAGCTTTTCACATTCATGCTGAGACACAAGAATGGCCTGGCTGCAATCTGGTATCTAAACTTCCTAGAAATTAAAGAGTTCCAAAATTTATTATTACCAAGTCATATTGGGATTGGGCAGTCTGGAGAATTTGTTCAACTTCAGAGTCCCCCACTCCTGCCCCTGGGAATGACATTTTAAGCACCAGGCTCAGATATCTCCAAATTATATGGGTATAGTGGAATGGAGCCAGAGGAGGGGATGTAACTATGATGATTTTCTCATAGAGGCTCTAGGATCCAGGTCAATTGTGCAGTGGCCCCCATGGTGATGCAGAACTGCAGGGGAATTCTGGGAGAAATCCTGTGGTGTGGAGAATAGTCAGTATGCAGCAATTTCTGAATGCCTTTAAACACAAAACCCTCAATATTGTGGAATAAAAAGAGAAAGAGAAGTGTTGCTCAAGGAGTGGTGATTTTAACCACAGGAAATCTCACTGTAACATACGGTCTTAAATTTTGCTTTGGCAAAATTTTTTTCACATCAGTAAGTGTGTGACTCTATGATTTTTGAATCTAGGAAATCAACTCAAATGTGAAGGGAAATTTAAATGGACATAAATTTATGAAAAGCAACTTTAAAAAATTAGAACAATTGTCATATAAATGAAGATTCAGAATTACAGTAGCGTAGCTGGATACACAGTCAACACTCAAAAATCAATAGCTTTCTAGTACACAAACAACACACTCACTGAGAGAGAAATTAGGGAAACAACACCCTTCATAATAGCATCTAAAAAAATGAAATACTTAGGAATCAATCTAACAAGAGAAGTAAAAGATACGTATATTAAAAATTATAGTACTCTGAAAAAGGAGATTGAAGAGAATATCAGAAAATGCAAAGATATCCTTTGCTCATGGATAGGAAGAACCAATATAGTGAAAATGGCCATACTCCCAAAACTGTTATACAGATTTAATGCAATCCTGATCAAAATACCATCAGCATACCTCACAGAACTAAAAAAAATGTTCCTAAAATTCATTTGGAAACAGAAGAGACCTAGAATAGCAAAAGCAATTCTGGGCAACAAATGCAAGGCAGGAGGCATCACAATCCCTGACTTGAAATTATACTACAAAGCTACTGTGATAAAATCAGCATGGTACTGTCAAAAAAAAAAACAGACTTGAGGATCAGTGGAACAGATTAGAGGATGCAGACACAACAAAAACACACTCAGTCACCTTATCTTTCACAAAGGGGCCAAACATGCTCACTGGAAGAAAGATAGCCTCTTTAAGAAATGGTTTTGGAAAAACTGGCTCTCTACATGCTGAGGACTAAAACTAGATCCATGTCTATCACCATGCACTAAACTAAAGTCAAAATGGATCAAAGATCTAAATATTAAAACAGAAACACTAAATCTACTGGAAGAGAAAGTACGTCAAAATCTTGAAGACATAGGTATAGGCAGAGAGTTCATGGAAAAAAAACTGCATGAGAAATACTTCAAAGAACAACAACTTCAACAACTGGGATCTCATGTTATTAAAAAGCTTCTGCACATAAAAAGAAATCACTAACAGAGTGAAAAGACAACCCACAGAGTGGGAAAAATTTTGCCAACTGTCCTCCAGACAAAGGACTTTTATCTAGAACATATAAAGAACTGAAAAAAATCAGACCCCCAAATTCAAAGACCCAATCCAAACATGGGCATCTGAGATGAAGACACATTTCTCAGATGAAGAAATACAAATGGTAAATAAACATATGAAAAAATGTTCAACATCATTGGTTATTCAAGAAATAAAAATTAAAATAATACTGAGATTCCATCACTCCAGAAAGAATGGCTATCATCAAGAAATCAGACAATAACAAATGTTGGAGGGGCTGTGGAGAAAAAGGAGCACTTCTCCACTATTGATGGGAGTGCAGACAGGTACAACCACTGTGGAAATCACTATGGCGATTCCTCAAAAAACTAGGATTGGAGGTCCCATTTGACCCAGCTATTCCCTTTCTGGGTATCTTCCCAGAAGAACCAAAAACATCATACCACAATGACACATGTGCACCTATGTCTTCAGCAGCACAATTTGTAATAGCTAAATCTTGGAAAACACCCAAATGCCCATCAACTGAGGAATGGATAAAAAAGATGTGGTATTTTTATACAATGGAGTACTACTCAGCCATGAAGAAGGATAAACTTGAGATTTTTATAGGTAAATGGATGCAACTTGAGACCATTCTCATAAGTGAAATAAATCAGACTCACATGTGTAAACATCGTATATTCTCCCTGGTGTGAGAAACTGAAAGAGTAAATAAGGTCCAAAATGTACAATAGATAATGTGAAATGTAAAGAAATTGTTCAAAAGGAAAAAGGAACTAGGATGGGTGAAAGGGGAAAGGACAATAGGGAAAAGGGAAAAAATGCAAGTCAGTTATACTATTAGTGTCTCTTACTTCATTAAAAAGGTAGTTTTGTGCTAATATCGATTGGAGAAATTTTTATGCCCATATCTTGTACCCTGAGCAACTACTTTGAAAATGACAATATGCAATGTATTAACTATCGTTATTCTATTATTTTGTAATGAAATTCTGTTGTACCTTTTTTAATAAAATAAAAAAAGAATATTCTGATCAAATATAAAAAAAGGATTAAACTGAGAATAAATGCCTTTATAGAAGAATATTTCCTGAGAAAGTGTTTGTGTTTCACCTGACTATTAAGTCTGCTGGGTGAAATTCTAAGCTTCACTTCTACAGATAATGTATACTTAATATTTTCAAGTTGCTTGAGATTGGTTTATCCTCAGATAAACCAGAGTAAAATATTGTTGGTGGAATTATTTACTATTGTGGCTTATTCACATCAAGAAAGCACATGATTTTAACACACTTGTGTCATAGTGCTTGACTGTAGCTAGTTAGTCTAGAAAAGGTTTGTTTGTTCTGGACAATGCCCTTCAATCACTAGAGTGATACTGGAACTGCCTCTTGTATGGCTGACCCTTAATAAAACAAGCACTACTGTCCCAGGATCCTGTCAGATTAGCACCGTATTAGATTGACAGAGCATTTCCTTCCTACTCAGGGTCTAGTAAAGGTCCTTGCATCTTGGCCCACTCTTGTTTATTTTTGTCACGCCAGAGAACAGGCACATGCAATGGTTCTACTGGATCTTCACCAAGTCCACTGTGAATTCTGGCTGCAGATTTTGCAAGATTTAGCCCATTATATTCTGAAGCAGGATTTTCCTCAATGGAAAAGTCTCTTCTTATGTCTACTCAATTCACAAGGAAAGATTTCATGAATTCAAAGTGACATTTGGAATCAACAGATCAAACTGCTTAGCTTGGATTGTTACTCACCTCTTTCCTTCAAATAAATGTATTTGAGATTCCAGCAACAAGTAAGTGAATTCCAGTGATAGGATAATTCTTCATTCATGCACCCTAAAATTCTGGCTTCTCACTAAACCCTCATATGTTTCTGCTATTACGCTTTGAGCTGCAGGCTTTGATGCTTCACCCCGCATTGTAGAACAAGACTGTAGCCTGGCATGCCGTGTCCCTACGGGGGCAGACCTGGATTTTTGCCTGTAAAAATGGAAAATTAGCAGCCCATTATTGCAACTCCAATGAATATGTAACTACATTAAAGGCTTTATTCCATCTGGTCTTCTTCACGAGAGACTGAAAGAAGACAGGCAGTAATATTGATGGCCAAAACCACTTAATTTCTATTGAGACTGAAAAATAGATGAAAAGCAGATCTGGGTTGCCAGAAAACAGAACACGAACATATGGTAGTTAAAATTACAAGAAAAACTGAGATGAAAAAGACAATCTTCTTTAAGTGCCATAAGGGTTTCTACATGGCTTTTTGATCTGCACCACCATGGCAATTCCTACAACTGCATAAGCCTTCAATTCTCCAAGATTATATACACACTAATTTAGACTGGGTCTCTGGTTTGTTATGTAATGAAGCTCTTTTGTGGCTTAAATGTGGAGCAGAGGCAAGCCTGATTTGAAGATGCCTGAGACTTTTCTGCTCATCCTGCCTCTCAGGCATAAATCATCATTTCCTCTTAAAATATGGAGAAATGCTAAACGTGGCTTTCTTATGGGTTCTACAATTGGTAATGACTGAGTTTGGAAAAAGGTACAATCCCCTGAGCCATTCATAAGCCAGGAGTTCTCAAAGCAGTCTTGTGAAATGTTGAGGTATTATCTGGTGGCTAAGATTCTTCTCCACTGGCTTATCCCACATGTGGAAAGTCTACAGCTTTACAAGGAAGTTGCCAGAGGGGAAGAGAACGGTTTCTCTATGTAGGAGTAACTCAAGCAAATGATAGGGTATAGCTCCTTGATATCACGGCAACATTGGTTTTATGAAACTTTTACTCCAAATGGTAGTTCTGTTCTTGAACATCAAAATAATGAGTTATGACTTTGACTTATAAGTGATATTTAACAAAAGCAGACACCTGTCTTCTCTCCTTTTAGCAACACTAGTTATCCTAACCAACTGCCTGTACTGAAAACCACTGAGCTCTGTATATCATGTGTCTCACGAGACACAGGTTTTATCAAATGGGATCAGGGTATACTCAGAGCATGTGATGGTTAAGTTTATGTGTCACCTTGACTGGGCCAAGGGATGCCCAGATGACTGGTAAAACTATACTTCTGGGTGCATCTGAAAGAGATAAGCATTTGCATCAGTAGACTGAGTAAAGAAGATCTGCCTTCACCATGTGGTTGGGCATCATCTAGTCTGTTGAGGGTCCAAATAGAAGGGGCAGAGGAAGGGCAAACTCATTTTCCTTGTTGAGTTGGGACATTTGTCTTCTGCCCTTAGACACTGGTGTTCCTGGTTCTTTTTTTTTTTTTAATGTGGGTTCCAGGAGTTGAACTCAGGACCTTGCGCTTGCCAGCAGGCGCTTGTGCTGCTTAGCGATATCACCCGCCCTTTTTTTCCTTTATGTGGGTTCCAGGAGTTGAACTCAGGACCTTGCGCTTGCCAGGCATGCACTTGTGCCACTGAGCCACCTCACCAGCCTTGTGTTCCTAGTTCTTGAGCCTTCAGATGTATGAGAATTATATCACTGGCTTTCCTCGGCCTCCAGTTTGCGAAGAGCAGACCATGGGACTTCTTGGCCTTCATAATCAAATGAGGCAACTTCTACAGTGAACGTGTGTATGTGTGTTTTGTGTTGATGTGTTATTTCTCTGGGGATCTCTGACTGGTATAGAGCACTTGTGAAAATCTGTCCGGAGATAGGAAGATGAACAGCTTATCTTTTGTAGCTAAGCACAGGAAGCCTGTATTTTCTCAGAAATGAAGAAATTCATCTTAAACTACCAAAAAGACCATGACTTGCTATTTATAATTTCATTTCAAAACCAATGTTTGTAAAAAACAATGTTCTCCTTTTCACATTCCTTTCAGGAAATATAATAGTATGATTGCAAAGGAAACTGGATTTATTTGTGGTCATTTTTATGAGCTAACCTTTCCACTCCCATGAGCAATAAGCAAGAAGTTATGAATACATAACTTACAAGTTATCCTTAAGAGACCTTTGTGATTCATATTCACCTTTATTTTCTTTTTTAAAATAGCACGTTGTAGGGCTGGTGAGATGACTCAGCGGCATAAGCGCCTGCCTGGCAAGTGTGAGGGCCCGAGTTCAACTCCCGGATCCCACATACGAAAAAGGGGCCGGTGATATCGCTCAGCGGCATGGGTGCCTGCTGGCGCGTGAGGTCCTGAGGTCGACCCCCCGGTACCCACAAAAAAAAAAAAATAGCACCTTGTAGAAGACTGTAGAGAAAAATGTCATATCTATAACAAAGATGTTCTTATAACACAGAGCCTGGCTCAATTGTGGGAGATAAATATTTAATGAATGAAGAAAAATTTTTAGTGTACTACAATTCAAAGCTTTTAATAATTTTAGCATAGTTGTGAAATCCCACACAGTCAATTCTGCATATTCCTGTAAGCATCCTGAGGGCACTGTATAAACCTATAAATTCTGCTTCCTGTCCTTACATTCTGATATACCTTCTTTGAAGACCTCTAAAGTTACTACTCACTATATTCTATCACTCAGGCATGTTGGAATAGAAAATAGTTTAAGAACTTGTGTTTGGACCTGTTGCCATAGGTTCATCAATCTCATTATCACCTCTTGTTTCTAGCCTGGTATCTGCCAAGTCAGACAACATTCTCCCCAGCTGAAGATTATATCTATCTTTCGCAGTTACTGTTAAGGTGGCCATAAAGTTGGCACAACCAAAAAATGGAGTAGGTGGTTTAACAAATACAATCATATTCATGGAGACAGGAATTTGTGGAGGTATGAACATTTTAATTTGGGGCTGTTCTAGAAAACTCTGGTGATCTGGCTCTTTTTGTAGTGCCATGTTCCCTGGTTTAATATTGCTGCAGCTTTCTAGACATTTTCTTAAATAGTGGTATGCATCTTTTAAAAAGAAATGGATTTCCACATTTGAGTTCCATTGCAGATTGAATTTGCAGGCCATCAGATTCAAATCTATGCAGTACATTATTCCCCTTGCAGCTCTTATTGTGATATTGTGTAGAGGTGATTCTCAAGTCCACCCAAGAGTTTAGGAGTAGAACAAATAGACTCAACCCCTGGGTGTCTGCGCAGAAGTGAGGCAGGTTCCCATAATGTCTTTGTGATGTCCCTTCTTTTTTAGTTGCATTAATAAAAAGCAGTGCATTATTTACTACCAAGCAAATCACTACTTTAGGAAGCCGTATTTTGTTTGATCTCTTGGTTCTGGTGCTGACCCTCTTCTTGCATCTGCCACACACGTGGATCCTTGGGGATGGTGAGTCTTTCCACACTTTAAATATAATGACAGGAGTCTGAGAATAGGTTGGTGGAAATAACCTGCCAACTATGCACACTGAATGCCTGGTGTGTGTACCCTGAATGTAAAATACCTCTGCCCAGTAGGTGTCCATGTGGTGACTGTGCCTGGCTTCCCAGTAACATTCCTCCACTTGAACAACATGAGGAGGGAAAGATACACAATGTGTGCTTAGAGTTTCAGGTAAATAATATCAACTATCATAACAATCCGGGGGTAAAGTTAATTTTATGGATAAAGAAATCAAAGATAAAAGGAAATAAAACCACTTCTCCAAAGTTTTGCAGGACAAAATATATATCCTTTCCCAGATACATAATACAGAAGTAGAAATCTGTTATTCTGCTATCTTCTGAGACATTATCTTAGCTTCTTTCAGTTTATACATATAGGATTACTACTACTCAAAATGTGTACCATGGGTACACTTACTTTTGGGAACTATTCAGATGCTGAAATATTAAGGCAGTTCTTCCTTTCTTGTGGGTATAAAAAGTGTAGTAGAGAAGGAATATATTAACAGGGTATTATTTCATGTCCATATTTGGGAAGAAAGATGCAAATTTATTCTTTAATGTGAGATGTAAAGTGTCAAGGTATCTCTATATTATATTTGTAAAGTTCTCAAACACACTCCTTGATATATGTATATGCTATTACATAATAAATAAATAAAATATAATGCCTTAAAATAAAAGTGAAAACATGGGGATTACACTAGACATTTTCTTCTTGATGGAGCTGGCCTGTGAACCTAAAGAAGATGTGAAGAAGAAATGGAGATCAAATTATTTTTAGATTTTCTAAGGTGAAGAAAAATCTATGGAGTTTTAGATTTGTGTCTAGGACTTTCAGAAATAAAGATAAGTTATTCAGATGTTACCCATAGGTGACTCAGAGAAGTCAGCCATCCAGTATGCATAAGAGTTTAAGAATAATCTCTGAAATAAAATACTCAATACATGAATGACCCATTAGTGTCTTTAAAAAGGCTACTGTATTAAAGAGTGTGACAAGTGTGTAGCATGAACAGTCAGGTGCTTTGGAAGCAAAGAGGGACATGGTTGAGGAAGTCAACCCAGAGGATTCTGAGCTGAGTTTTCAAAGTGAATGGTAGGTGGTCGATAGGCATGTAGGGAATGGAGGACATTTAAGGCAGAAACAGATACACAGCCAATGTGGAAAAAGATGAATGGTGATAATTTTTTTTTATTTCTAAGCTTAGATACAAAATGCAACAATCCTATTTAAAAATTGAAACAACTATATAAGGTTATTGAGTTAGACATTGAATTTTTTACCTCATCTTTTCATGAACATAGGTGAGACTATCTTTCCTGTACAGTTGGCCATTTCAGGGAATGTCAGCTGCCCCAAGCTAGGCAAAGAACACATTTGCTATTATAGGTTACATCTGGAATAGGTTTGGTATTTAGATCTGTTAGGGCTTGGGTATTAAATGTCTTCTGAAGACCGTATGCTAAACGCTTGGTCTCCACCCAGTGGCACTACTGGGAGATGATGAAACCTTTAAGTGGTGCAGACTAGCAGAAGAAAGTTAAATCACTGGGAACATGCACTTGAAGGGGACCATGACCCCTTTTTTTCCCTCTTTTTTTGCTTCCTGGCTGCCATGTGGTGAGCAGCTTTCTCCATCACAAGTTCCCGCCATGATGTAATGCCTAGTCATGTGCTCAAAGTGATGAGGCCAATCAATCATGGACTGAACCCTCTGAAACCATGAGCCAAAAATAAACCTTTCTTCCTATAGTTGATTATGTCACTACCTTGTTTATTCAGCTTGTGGAAGGAATCTCTACATTTTAATGACATAAAATGTGTTTATCATGAATCTGAGTTTGGAATTAAGATACTCTTCTATCAAAGAAATGCTTTTGATGGTAAAGATCTCCAACTAGTAATTATTGTGGAGGCTATGGAAATCCCTGACGGCAAGATAGAGGGATGAAGAAACTGCCCAGAGAGAAGTAAAAATGAGAGAGATGGAGAGAGAGGGAGGGAGAGCGAGAGACAGAGACAGAGACAGAGACACAGAGAGACAGGGACAGAGAGATGAGAGACAGAGATAGAAACAGACAGGGGAGGGTCTGCTAGTCCTTGATTAGAGGACTAATGCATCTTCACTCTTAGATGGTGTGGAACTCTCAAAAAACATTAAAATGTTTTCCACTAGTTTTAGTGGGCTTCAAAGTGTTAAAATTAAAGCATTTTATATGCATACATTCCTATGAAAGTATCATGTAGGTAATAATCTCTTTATATATTTCTACACACATTTAAATTGTGGCATAATAAAGACTATAGTCTAACAGTTTACTTGCTTCTGCAAAAATTATCAGAGATTGTTTTTTTAAGAATTAAGTGTTTTGAATGACTCAAGACACAGTTTTTCATTCAGAAGCTATTGTTTTTTTCAGGTTATTAAGTATGTCCTTCCCTCTCTAGTGGCTTAAGGCTTACAAAGAGTTTTTTAGGATGTGGGCATGGTAAGTTTAGTTTTAGCTACACAACTCAGCTGTATGATGTAAATAAAATTCTTGCCTTAATACATATATGGGCATGCAAATTCATCTATTTCAGAGGCCATTTTTATATTGTATCAGTGTTTATAAAATACACCCCAGACTAGCATAAAACAAACAGAAGCACTTTACATGAAGGGCACTACATTCTATTAACCACTTGAAATCCCTGGAGGAAAATGTCATTTCATTAGGAGGCCTCTTGGCTGCTAATCAAGAGCTTTTTATTTTCTTGAGCACATCAATCTGGTAACAGCTCTCCTTCTCTGAAAAACAAACAGCTCGGGAAAGCACTTTCTAGAACACACTTAGGGAAGTCTGTTTTCTATGGTAAATATAAACATTGTAGAATTACCAGGAAATAAAGTAGAACGGACCTCAAGAGGCTGTACCCTCATTACATGTTGGGTCTCACACCAATTCCTTCACAGGTCTTACTGACCATCTAAGTCCTCCTTCACAACCACGTATCTTATCCATAAGGTTTGCTGTTGTGTTTTACATCGGGGACAGCAGTCTGGCATTTAACATTCCATTTTCTTCTAATCACTTGAAGTAAACTATGGCAGGTTATCACAGTTGCTCTTAGTCAAAAGGCCGAGAAGCAATATGTGGTAGGTCATCAAAATATGACAATACACTGCTTTGGCTGTTTGGTTTATGGAATAAATCACCATGACTCAATGAAATATAATGTACCTGTGTGATTGTAGGCACACAGCACTCAATAAATGTGTCAAATATTTTAGATTACAATAATGAAATTTCTCTTAAATTTAGCTGTTTCTTAAAAAGTGTAAAATTCAAATAAATAAATACTAAGACAGATCAGTACATTTCTCACATTCCTGTCTGGTACTCATCTAGTCCAATGCCAATTTAAATCATGCTTCCTAACTAGAATGTTCTAGTTTAGAATTTTAAAATGTTGTGTACTGGAAAGATCATGGGCTTTGTGATCAGGCCAGATATTAATACCATTTCTTTCTGCACAACTATGACACCAGGCCAAGTTACTTAACCTATGGAATTTTAGCTTCCTTATAGGTAAAATCCCAATAATAACATTGGCAACCATCCAAGATTATGAGTTAAAATATGCCTAGATCATAGCCTGCTACACAGAAGACACAAAGTAGAAATGACTTCTTCCTTTCTCCTAAATCCATACTTACTACGCCTATTGCTTATCTTATCTGTAGCTAAAATCATTGTGAGCTTTGTAAATCTCTGCATTTTCATTAGTGTCAAGGAAGGGCTTTCTAGCCACTGTTTTCTTTTTTTTTCTTTTCTTTTTTTTTTTTTTTTGTTTTGTCTTGTTTTGTTTTGTTCCTAGCATCAAAGGTTAAAATACTCTATTTTTTAAAAACTATTTTCACACTCTCTAGTCTCATGTTTTATCCCTTTTCCTCTGTGCAGCAGAAATCAAAATGCTATAGTAAATTAAGATACTTAGCCTTTGTGGGATGTCACAGAGTGCAATTTCAAACACTTCCTTTCATCTAGGTGCATAAAATGACTTTTAGCTGGGGTTACCACAATTACTATTTTTCTTAGGCAAGCCTGCAGCTCACACCACGGACATGACTTTAAAAAATTATCACCCAACATGACAAATGAGACTAAAATGTACTTTTTTTTTTTTTTTGTGGGTACCGGGGGGTCGACCTCAGGACCTCGCGCACCAACAGGCACCCGTGTCGCTGAGCGATATCACCGGCCCCTTTTTTGTATGTGGGATCCGGGAGTCAAACTCGGGCCCTCGCGCTTGCAAGGCAGGCGCTTACGCCGCTGAGCCATCTCACCAGCCCTAAAATGTACTTTTAAACAGAAAACTAAATACATTTTTATCTAGACAGTTCATTGTTTTCACAAACATATTTTAACTAGTAATTAGAGAAAAATCCAAAAGGTTTGGTCAAAAATGTGACTTTTCATTTTCTTTCCTTGTGATAAATTCATCTGTTTCTTATAATAAAAGCAAAAGGATATCAAGAGGAGTCCAGCTCTTATGGCTTAGATCTAGAATGTCCTCCAAAATTCTCATGTGTTGGAGGTGGGGCTTTGGAAGGTGATTGGATCATGCAGGTGCTTTAGCTGACTTTCTTTTAGGAAGTTGAGCCTGGTTGGGGGTGGACCACTGTGGGTGTAACCGGAAGGGTGTGTCTCCCTCTCTAGCTCCTCCTTCCTGCTCTGCTTTCTAACTGCCATGGTATGAGCAACTATCTTCCAGACCCTTCCCCCATGCCATTTCTCTCTTGGAGCCTGCTGTCCAAGGTCTGAAATTTCTAAAACTGTGAGCCAAAATAAACTTCTCCTCCTATAAGTTGTGGGTGTCAGGTATTGTGTCTTAGTGACAAGGAAGGTGCCTAAGACACCAGCTATTTGCAACTACCTCTAATGGTCCCTTGAAATGACTAATTATTTACTAGTTCTGGAAAAATCTTTGAAATTTTCTCATGGTTGGGATTAGTCCATTTATACATTGTAATGAATGAAACTTAAGCTTTGGTGAGCCCAAAAGACCAGTGGAAACAGGCAAGAGCAAAATATCACAGCAAACTGCAAACAAAACAGAAATAGGTGGCATGTTTTTGTCTATGAGGAGGTTTCTTCCAAGACTTAAAAATGTACAATATTGACCTTAAAAGGACTTATTTTAGTCAGAAAGACTGAAGAAATAGAATTCATTCTACAATGTTCTGTCTCTCTTGGCATTCTGTAGGCTTAAAAGTGAGCACCTTCTGTAGCCATTTTCCCCAAGAGACAAAACTCAAATGTCCAGTAGAGCATAGCTCAGTCTCCCAGTGGTTCTGCTCTGATCCTGCTGCCTCTCTGTTATCTCTTAATTCACTTCCCTCCAGCCCTATGTTTTCCAAACTGTGCAGTTCTCCAAAGTGCTGGACTATCTGTCTAGCCTTGCCTTTACTGATCTTGCTTCCTTGCCTGGAAATCTTGTTTCTCCTCTGCAAGATCACTGTAGGGTCATTTTTGTCTGAGAGAATTCCCTGACCCCACTCATTCATATAGAAACTAACCACTCCTTTTGTTTGAGCCCATTATTTCCTAAAAATTCTTGTATTCCCATGGTCCAAGGTGCTCTTGCTGGATAACATGCCAATATTTTCTAGTAGACTAGCTTTCTAAGATCAGAGACTTTTTTAAAGGCCCCTTTGCATTTCCATTGCCTGGGATATAATGGGCTACCCATAAAAGATGAAGAATAAATGAAAGCCTAGGGCAGAAGGGATGAGGATTTGAAGTGAGAAGGAACATGGGTAATCAACAAAACCTAAGGTGCTGCTGACCATTATGCGCAAGAACAGGTACTTGTAGATAATGAGCCAGTAAAGAAACAAATAGCATGTGTCATGCAAAAAGATGAATGGTAGATAAAAATGACACAAAGTCTCTGAAATCCTAACCATATGCTAGAGATCCCTTCATAATTTAGTAACTTTTATTTTCTTTTTTAATTTGGAGATTGCTTGAAGGTGAAAGTAAAAGGTGAGTGGTGCTCGTATCAGCAACTGCAGGTTCTGGGAGACTTTCCATTGGATATGTAACAGGACTAATCAAAAATGCCGTGAGCAAATGAAGACTGAGGAAAAGAGCAAGAGAAAGAAGTTTGGCTCATTAATTCAGAGAGCAGTGGTTGAATTTCTAGCAGTTCCAAATGCTGTCACAGGCCTGGATGAATAAGATCAATATGGGTTTTCTTCTTAAGGAGCTATCCAGTGCAGGGGAAGAGAATAAATAAACAAGTAAACAGATGAGTGAGTAATAATTTCAGATAATGAAAGTGTCACGTCATGAAGGCAATAAAGCATGCCATGTGATAAAAGAGTGGTTGGGGTGCTACTTTAGTTTGACTGCTTAGATAAGGCCTTACAAGGAGTTGACATTTGTGCCAAGACCTCATTGAATAAAAGAGCCATGAGAACATCTGGGACAAGAATGTTCCAGGTAGGCAGGATGAGTCAGAGGCCCTGAGATCAGAGGCAATCAGAGTGTTTGGGAAACCGAAAGGAGGTTAGGTCAGCAGAGCTTAGAATAGCAGAAAAAGGGGGTTCACGTAATGAGGCTGGAGAAAGAGAGCAGCTATGTAGTGCGTCAGCGGTCAAGGAGAGAAATTTGAATTTTATTCTTACAGTATTTTAGTTCAAGGAGGGAAAATAGACCTGATTTATATTGTACACAGGACTTTTTGCTGCTGTGCAGATACTTGAAAATAAGGGAGTAACTGGCAGCAAGGAAATAATGGCAATAGTTGGGATGAGAGGTGACAGTGGCACAAGCAGGGTGCTGACAGTAGGATTGAAGAAGTTGAAATTACAGTGATTATTTGGGTGGAGTACGAAATACCATGTAATTTCTGGAACTACCATACCAATTGAATAGAAAACTGTGTGTATGTATGTGTGTGTGTGTATGCATGTGTGTGTGTAAAAGAGTGATAGAAAAATTAAGATGAAGTGCAGTGACAACATGGAGGTACAGCAAGAATTAGGTAGTAATTACAGATGAGGTATGAGGAGGCCAGATTATGCAGAATCGGATTACTCAGAGCCTTGACTGTACAGTACAAGCCATGGTACAGAGACAGATTTATCTGCAAAGCAATGAATTGTCACCACTGATAGGTTGTAGGCATAAGAGTGACATGACAGATTTAACTCTGAGCAAACTTGCATTTCTTTGACACCAGCGGGAAACAAGCACTGGAGGGTCACCAGACTGGAGTCAGGTTCACCATTACGGTGGCAGAGTTTCCACAGGGATTAAACACAAAGCGGACCAAGTGCCCTCATAGAGCTGAGATCACTGCTTTTTTGAAGGTGATCACTTATGAGTACCCCCTGCCTCGCTTTCTAAATTCTTAGCTTATTGAAGGTAGCAACTGTGTGTGATTTATTTTCAAAACATTTAGGAAGGCTATAACAGTGTCTCACACATGGGCAATCAATACATATTTCTTGAATGAATGAGCCATGCTGTAGGATCATTTGTGCTCTATGGAGGAGTCCTAAGGAATCTGCCTCTTCTTTCTGTTCTTCAGCCTCGGGTCTGACTCTTATTTCCCTCACCCCATGTGAAGGTAGCAAGAGGGTATCATCCTTTCTCATATACAACTGATATCTTCTGGACAGGTTATTAAATTTGGGCAGAATTACAATGCGGCAGCTTGTAAAATTCATGCGTAGTACCCATCTCCCTTCCTTTTCAGAACCCCTAGGACTCTCACAGCCCACCCCACTCAAAGATCTTGTGCCCTCTGCTATCTGTACTCTCATCCCTGCCAGGGTCAATGCCCTCCACCCCGCAGGCCAGTGGTGTGGTGGGTAAGAGAGAGAGTGAAGGAAAGTTCACAGATAGCTTAAATTATCTGTTGTCCTAATATGTTCCATGCTGATTAGACTAAATATACAATTCCTCCACTTGGTATTTGCATTTTTACATGAGGAGTAACATGAGATTAAGCATTTTTAAAAGAACAGTGGACTAGTTTAGGAGTTATAGGATTTGCCTTTCTTCAACAATGTGTATAATCAGAATAACATTAAACTTTTATCAAGTGCCTATATATGTCAGCAATATATCAGGTAACAAGGTTAAAAGAAAGAGAAAATAATATGCAGTCCTATAAGCTTATACAGAAATGTGAATAAATACTGCAATAGTATGCAAAGTCCTTCTTTCATTATGAAATGTATCGCTATCTACAATCCACAATCCTAGCAGCTTTATTTCATAAATAAAAAGACCATTTGTTACTTATACTGCTTTCTTATCCACCTGGCAAGGAAGTTATTTCATGAGTTAGTTTAGAAAGACCAATGCTCTTGTGTAAGATTATTACAAATATTCAGCTTTTAGGTTTCTTATCTTGCCAGGCTCCTTAAATTTATTTGTCATTTTTCTTGTTTAGGATTGAATCTCTAATAACTTCTAATGACATTTTTGCAATTTCTAAGCAGAATCAGACTGTACAGAAAATACAGTTGGAGTGTGCACCTATGTGGAAGATGTATCACTTCCAAAGAGAAAGATCCGCCTGTTAGTTTTCACAACTTTATTAACCTATTAAATGTTATGCTTGTGAATCAAATGTCTCTTCTTTATTGTGGGACTTTTATAGTCTTTTCATTTTGGTATGATTTGTACCATTCAGTAAGGGCTACATTCAACAGTACTGGGTTCTTTGTTTAATTTCTCAGCTGTGAAATAAAGTGTAAAGAGAAGATAAGGGTCTCCACAGGAACACAGATTGTCATTTACAAAGACTTAAGCAACCACAAGCTTCACATGTTTTCCACCCTATTTATTTTGCTCCACAAGATAAGGTGAGGTATGCAATGGCTAACTCTTGTGTTATAGTTAATTTTAACTCCCGTATCAATAAGCAGATGCCTTTTCAAGTTATAAAAAGTGTGCCGTTATTATCAACTGGAGAGAATGAGGTCATTGTTCTCATAAGACTATAAAAATCCAGAGTATAAAAGAAGGGAGAAAATATACCTCAGGGGCAAAAATCCCATGCAACCCACTAAACACTTCTTGAAGCAAAGAATATCACATTGAATATTGAATTTTCTTGGTAACTAGGTATTAGATTAAAAGAAAGAGATTAAAACCCCAGTGGAAGTGGTCTATCAGAAACTAAAGGATTACCATATGTTAACTCTATTTCATGATTCGCTGATTATTACTGACACAGGAAGATGTTTATCTGTTAATTTGTGAACTCTTCTACAAAGTAAAAAAACTAGGACAGAAGTGTACTGTTGAAGTTTGGATGTTATCACATTTGAAGATTTGAAGTCATTACCCTTAGCTATCAGATTTACTTAAATCAGATTCTAAGACTTGGGAAGCAGGGACAGGTAAGTACATTATTTAACAACTTATTAAAAGAAAATAACTTGGCAAGAGCAAATATCCCACAGACAGAGGTCATATGTAATGAGAAAGGAAAAAAAAAAAAGGTGGCATTCAATAAGGGAAGTTGAAGAGGCTGCCTTAGAATAAATCCTTACCTTGCCCTGCTTGGTGCTTGTTCTTGCAGCCCTTCTGCCTCCCAAAATGAAAGCTTAGTTTAGACATTATCTTAAGCATCTTTTGGTTCTATGTTTTTCTGTCTTTGATGTGGATACTAATATGAAATAATTTAGAATTCTTTTTATATCACAAAGAGAATAATTCATGTTAAGTTTAACTATCAACCTCCAACTCAAGTGACTAAAATGCAGGAGAGGCAGTGACAGTAGCACACTGGCCATTCCCCTGCACAAGGACAAAAAGGGCAGCAGTCCCCCAGCATTCTGGGGTTTTGCTGTTTCTTCTGTTGTTACTCTTCCCTTTGTCCCTGCACCTCCACCCTCATCCAAACCCAGAAATTAAATTTAGTGATATTCAATATAGCCCTGTGTTGAAGTGCCCTTTACAAATCTGGGATTTACAACCACCAGATTAGTTATTTTTGGTTTCTCTCTTGAGATCCAGTTAAAAAAAATTCTGAGGACACACACGGGCGCGCACACACACACACACACACATGCACTTTTAAGAGGTATTCAGTTCTGGAACACTGAAATTTCTGAACACCATTTCAGTGCATCCTTTCTAAAGAAACTAATGCACCCACTCAGGAAGCTTTTAATGAAGTCTTAGCTTAACTCCTAGGAGTTTGCTACCATTTCAAGTACGTCATGTTTTTTGTCTTTTTCTCCCCAATGTCTCCAAGAATCCTAATCAAGCTGTGGCACCAATTAGATTTTATATTTTGCTTCCAACTTTTTTTTTTTTTTAACAGATATTGTCATGCAAAAACTCTAGCAGTTTCTTGATAAACGTAACTTTCTATTCCTCTTATGCATGGTGCTGGGATTTTTATTTTAGTGATCAAACAGGTTTGGTCTCTGAAGTACAAACTGTCCACAAACTGGTCTCAAACTGCATGATTTAACTGGGCTTTTTGCCATGTGTCTTCTTGAACTTTCACCCAGGAAATGCTGGTCGTGATTTGTACAAACTGCCAAGGGAAATTCCAGAAGGCCTAGAAAGCCTCAAAAATGCAGACACTTTTGAGATGTTTTATTTTTTTTTAAAGAAAATATTTTCTAATCCCTGCACTGGTTTCTGTAGTTAGAAGATCCTTGCCAACAACCAGCTGGCACTGTCACATATTGGTAACCATTACCAAAGAGTGGCCGGGGAAGTTAATCCTGGGCGAATACCAGTCTTAAGACTAAACGAGCCAATGTTCCCAGCCTCACAGTAAACAAACCAAGTACATTTTACTAGGAAGGCAGTGAGAGGAATTTGTCCCAAATCAAATTTAATTTCATTTCTAATTCAATTAACTGTGAATTACTGATAGTTAGTAGCAAGACTTAGTTAAAATACTTTGCGTTAGAAATGGGTTTTACTTAAATAGAACTGCCCTTGGATGAAAAACAATTATAGACTTACACAAATGTATTGCACTTAACGAACATTCAATTTGGTAAGGGTAATAAGCACACTGAAGGGCATTAGTTTTCTTCCTCCTGTGTCTTGTCCCATTGTACATAGTGGCAGCATTAACAAATTCAGTTAACTTGCTTACCACAAATTGAGGCTACTTTAACTCTAAAATGAATTAAAGTTCATTTAGCTTAATCATTCAAAAATACTATTTTGAGGCAGAACGAGTTGGTTTTTCTCATTTCTTTGCTTTCTTTCATCTCAAAACTCTTAACTCAGATCTATATAATCAGCTATATTTTGTGACAAATATATTTGTTTCTCACCTTGTCAGCCAGACGGAAACCTCAGTACAAGACAACAATTCTTGCTGCCTCAGAATTTATCACCATGGGTACTGTATTCAGAACTGCCACCTTCAGTAAATGTACCCTTGCTAATCTGCATGTTTAGTTTCAGCACTGTTCTGCCTCAAGAACTGCCATTATAGAAACAAGTTAATAATGACAAGACTCCAAATATCAGTAGCAGTCTAATGAAAAGTGATCTTGTTCAAGCATAAGACACACTAAAATACTGAAGGTTTATTTATTTATTTTATTTATTTATTTTTTATGTGGGTACCGGGAGTCGAACTCAGGACCTTGCACTTGCCAGCAGGTGCTTGTGCCACTGAGCAATATCACCGGCCCTTTTTTTCCTTTATGTGGGTACCGGAAGTTGAACTCAAGACCTTGCGCTTGCCAGGCAGGCGCTTATGCTGCTGAGCCATCTCGTCAGCCCTGAAGGTTTATTTTAAAGGGCTAAAAACTTTTGTCTGATCCAGACTCTGAATTAAATCTCTTCATCTGGTAAGAAACACAGGAGCCAGTGGAGCTAAAATACCAAGGTGTGAGGGGACTTTATATTCTGACTGCACGGCTTGTGTTTGCAGACCTTTCATATCCTTCATTATCAATAGAACAGGTGAGAGTCTCAGTCCAAGAAGTCAGCTGGGCAGGAATTATCACACATCCTTTGTATTTGTCAACTTCAGTTTGATTTTAGCTATTAGACTGGAAGAAAATAAAACTTTGACTTTTTTTGCTTTGAGCTTAATCTCTGTTGGACAAAGTCTTTCTAGGCCCAGAAATAACTGAAGGGAGGCCCCAGTATTAGACAAATGCCATCCATTATCACATCCATTATCATATCATTGTATATGAACTTCAAGTCTGGGGACCCTACTGTTTGTTTTCACATTTTGCCCTGGAAGTATCTATGCCTTAAGGGGGCTCTTGCTCTAAGGACACCACATAGCCAACTCTCCGAGGTCCTACCAACTCCGCATGCTACTCACAGGATAAATATCCTCCATCGACCTCTATCCAATGTGTTGGCTCTGGACTATGCCCCAAAGGCTCATATACAAAATGCCTGCTCCCCTAGGTGCTGTGACTGGGAGGTAGTGTAAACTTTAAGAGGTCAGAGCTAATGCGAAGTCTTAGATCATTGGGGGCATGGCCTCAAAAGGGATATTGGGACCCTGACCTCCTGACTTCTCCTCTTCCTCTCTTTGCTTTTCTGCTACAATGAGGTAGCAGCTTGTTCCACTTTGTTCTCCCGCCATGAGGTACTTTTTTGTCATAGACCCAAAAGAATGAGTCCAGTCCACCATGGACTGAACACTTCCAACACTATGAGCCAAAATAAACCTTCCCTCTTTTTAATTTCATTAATACTTTACCTGATTTCTCAGGTATTTTGTTACAGCAACAGAAATGTGACCTACTCCATAAAAGATAGAAAGTGCCTTTACCTTCTAACTGGAAGTTACAGGAGTAAAGTAACAGAGTAGAAATTGAAAGACTTTATTTTCTACGGAGAAGACGTCCCCATTAAAATTTCAAGAAAAGGGAATTGTTGGTGGGTTGAGGGGCAGGGTCAGAAGAAAAGAGAGATACTGCAGACAAATTAACACTTCAATAAATTACCCTTCCATTATTTAACATTTTGATTGTTGGTCAAGTGCCATCTTATTTATACCATTAACTGCCGCGCGCGCGTGCGCGCGTGCGTGTGTGTGTGTGTGTGTGTGTGTGTGTGTGTGTGTGTGTATGGATGTGCGCGCGCGCGTGTGTGAGTGTTTTAAACCCTGCCCCCAAAGCCTATTTAATGGAATAGAGAAAAGCTACAGGTGTTTGGCGAAATTCAGAGGCATGGGAATTTTCTCCATAACCAGGAGCATGTCACACTGTATCAAATAACTCTACCAAAGAGTATTAGTTCTGAATCAGTACAGAAAAAACAAATCCCTTGTCTTGGCTAGTGCTTAGAGAATTGTCAGATATAAATCTGGTGTTCATTTAAGGTAGCCCAGAATGTTCTGCTTTTTGTGAGAAAGTGAGAAAGTCAAACAAAGTCAAAGTGAGAAAGACAAACAAAATCTCCTGGTTTGAAGGTAGAGGAGAAACTAATGCTTATTTTATGAAGCATAAGAGAAATGCACAATTACAGCAAAAATCTGAACACTTATTGTTGACAAAAATTCCCCCCACTTTGGTGGGGAATGAGTGAAAATAAAAAAAAAGAACTGCCCAGTGTGAGCAAACATACAAGAGGAGGACAAGTTCCACATCCAAAAGTCAGGCCTATAAGTAGCAGTCAGTTTTCTATTACAAGTAGCAAACGCTCAGAAGAGAGATGATATAAATAACTGATAGAAAATACTGTCTTCCTAATCTTTCTGATTTACTGAAGAACTGCATTGGGACACTTTTTTCAGGTAGGAATCTCGTTGCACTGGATGAAGAAATGTGAATAATTGCAGCTTAAATAACAAGGGTTAATCTTCTTCTGTTGAAAATGATACAGATCAAGACTTTTATGAAAGTTCTGCTCTATTGTCACTGTCACAAACTCCTTCCATCCTGATGCTTTGTTATCCTTAGTAACTGCTCTCATTGGCTCATGCAGGTTGGCTGCTGCACCCTTGCTTATCACATCCACATGCCAGGCAGGAAGAAAGAGAAAACAGAAAGAGTGATAAGGCATGTGCCAGCATTTCTTGACTGCTGCTAGCTTTTCATTGACCCAAATTGACTGTAATAGCTGCTGGTAGATGTAGTTTTTAATTGGGCATTATGTCACTTCTGATGGAATTGGGGTTCTCTTAGCAAGAAAGATTATTGGACATTGGGTGGACAGTTGGGGATGTCTGCCTTAGTCACCAAGGAGGAAATAGTTTCCTGGACAGATTCATAAAGTTGGAAATAACTAAGCTTCACTGCTTCACTTTTTCTTTCTACTCTGCAGATTTAGCAAATTTCCCGCTGCAAAAATGATTTTTCTCTAGTTCCAGGAGACTGGATTTCTTTGAGAAATTACTTAAATGTATTAGTTATTTTATTCACATTTAAAAAAATAAAAGATAACCCTCAAATGCATCAATCTTTTTCTCTTTCTAAGCTTTTAGGGAACAAAAAGTTGAAAAATCTTAATTGTTCACTAAAGCAGTAAGGCATTTAGTCACTATTCTGTATTTTAGATATGAAGTAATTATAAAAATTAACCACTATAATAATTTACAATGTTAACAAAACATTATATTTTCAAACATGTTGGGCCAGTATATGCTCTGACCTCCTCTCTTATCTGCCTTTTAAGTGAGGAAAATATAAAGTCATTATATATTGTCCATAGTTTGCCATCTGCTACAAACAGACATCAGTAAAAAGCTGAATTCCCTGCATAGAGGAATTGCAAGGTGCATAAAATCTTGAGGAGATGAAAGATACCCACAGTCTCACATAACACTGCCTGCCCCAAGGGGTCTTGCAAAAAAATCTTTTGCTCTCTGGATCCTGCTTCTCTTCTGTTCAAGACCCAGTATGGGCTTCTTAAGTCTTTATCACAACAAAGAAGACTCATTCGAAATAATTGGAAGTCACAACTGCTCTTTAGTGTCATGTTTCAAAGTGTTTGTCTCTGATCCCATTGAGACCAAACTGCTGGCAGCATCAGAAAGCCCTGCCCAGCAAGTTTCTGAGGTCAGCAGAGACAGATGCTACCCTGATAACACAGGGAGAACCACATGAGCTTCTACTTTGTTCCTCCAGGTGCCTTTGCAGTGAAATATCACCACTGCTCTCAAGGGTTTGGATCATTGGGAGCTGCCAGGTGAATCTGGGAATCAGGCATATGTGGGAAGCTTTCAGAATCCATTTTGATGAGGTGATACTATTGGTTGTGAAAAAATACACTGTTGCCCTTTTTTAAATCAAGAAGGTGTTTTTTAAATAATTCAGAAGAGAAGCATCATTCATTCATTTAAACTCTTTGAGCGCCCATTATGTCCCCAGAACTACATAAGAATTTCAGCTAACAAGGCCAAGCAACATTCTCTTTCTTAAGCTTCTTTCCATACACACAATAGTGATTACTAGACCATTAGTCCATTTTAGAGAGTCAAAGAAAATAATTTCCCAAATAAGAAGTTAATGTAATTATAAAATATGATTAGTATACACTTTTCGCATCAATAAAGCCACACATAGTACTCGTGTATTCCCCTGTGATGTGGTCTGAGTGTGTTCTGTAAAATGCACACTCAGAAATTTAATGCCAATGTGACAATATTAAGAGGTGGGGAGCCCTTACCCCCAAAAGAATGGCTATCATCAAGAAATTAAATAATAAAAAATGCAGGAGAAGGCACAAAGGGAAAAAACCCTTTTACAATTGTTGGTGGGAATGGAAACTAGTACAGCCACTATGGAAATCAGTGCAAAAATTCCTCAAAAAACTAAAACTAGAAATCCAATTTGATCCAGCTATTCCCCTTCTAGCTATCTTCCCCAAAAGTTATAGACATCATATTATAGTGATACACACTTACCCATGTTTATAGCAGCACAGTTCATAATAGCTAAATCTTAGAAGCAGCATAGATGCCCATCAACAGATGAATGGACAAAGATACGTGGTATTTACACAGAGTGTAGTACTACTTTGCCATAAAGAAGGATAAACTTGAGCCATTTCTAGGAAAATGGATGTGCCTTGAGACCATAATGTTAAGCAAAATAAATCAGACACAAAGTTTAAACATCTCATGGTTTCTCTTACATGAGAAACTCAAACTATAAATAAGAAGCAAAATAAAAGATAAATGATGGAAATAAGGAGATAGATCTTTCTTAAATGGGAAGAGGATCAAGAGATAGAGGAGGGGGGAAGGGGTGGGAAAGGGGATGAAAAAGGAATTAAGATCTGTTGTGTACATGTACCAACTCCAGACATGGAATGTAAACGTTATATACTACAAACATGTACTAACACAAATTTTTAAAAAACAAATAAAATGCAAATTAAAACAAAAGAAAAAGAGATGACCAAGGTGATTAAGACCCTTAAAAAGGGCTTGAGAGAGTGAGTTCCTCCCTCTTGCTCTTCTGCCATAGGACAGAGCAGCAAGAAGCCTCCCCAGACACAGTGTGTTGGTTCCTTGATCCTGGACTTCTCGGTCTCCAGGAATAGAAGTATATTTCTGTCCTTTATAAATTTCTGAGTCAATGGTATCCTGTTACAGCAGCACAAAGTGGGCTAAGAAATTTTATAATCAAACTAATATTTCCGTTTGTCTTGAAGTGGGAGACAATGTGAGGCATATGACAATTATCCTTAGAAAGTGGATTTTACTTTCACACACCTTAATCAAGATGAGTCACGTGAAACTTTTCCACTCCTAACAATTTGTTTCAGATTGTATATCCATTTCTGAGAATTCTGAGGATATGTGGCTCCTGAGAGCATTGAGCTCATGAAACAATTTTTAGAACTAAAGAACATATCAGAATAGCATAGATTTTACAAAAGCTAACAATAAGAGAGCTTAAAGAACTCTCTAAGTGTTAGGAGGAATGTCTGGGTCTTAGAGAACACCCCGCCCTGTTTCCCCTGTACTTACTTATAACACCTAGGAAAGGAACAAATGCCAATGTTGCTGTCACTAGTGGACACTGAAACCAAACTTCTTGGAAGAAAAATTGAACTGCAGATTATTGAAATGTTAAAATTCCAAAGGCCAGGAAGTAGTGATTTCCTTCCAAGAGATTCTGAATCTTCTTTTGCTCCTCTCTGGTAAGGAATGTATTGCATAACCTGAACCTTTCCAACAGAGTGGATTCTAAATGTTCTTACTATTAAAAATGCTAAGTACTTGAAGTATATGCATATCTTATACATCAGATGTGCATATTTAATTAGCATGACTTAGCCATTCTGTATTATACATATGTATACAGACATGTATGTATCTTTCTGTATATATATCTCAAAACGTCATATTGTATACTATGAATATATACAATTTTTATTTGTCAGTTAAAAATAAAAACAACAACAGAACATGAACTTTTCCCAGGGGCAGGTATTTTTATTCCCCTGCGGTCAACTCATAGCATTCTAGAACTGAGTAAATCTTTGTTAAATATATTAGTTGAACCATTTTTCATTTTTCTGTAATCAGATTTGTGACAATATTTTCTGTTAAAATTTCAAACAATAAGACAGGTAGAGAATAAATGTGAAAGCATCTTTCTTGGCTCCTGCCCCTACTCCTCTCCTCTCTTCAAAGCTAAACTGTATAAATGGTTTTACTTGTATCTTTCCAGGATTTGACCAGGTACATGCTTGTGTACACACCTAACAACACCTGGACACACACTGGTAGTTGTTGCTTCGCTTATCATACTAGAGTCTGTATTGTTTTTTTTTTTTTTTTTTTTGACTTGCTTTCTTCTTCATTTAATAACATGACTTGCAAAACTTTTTTTTAAATCTCAGCATATAGTTATTTTTTTCAAAAAGTTACATAATATGGAATTGCTATCTTAGCCAGCTCTTATCCTATTGAAGGTCATTGGTATTCTTTTCAATTTTTTGACCTGACAAACAAACAATTTTCTGTCTTTCATCCCTTTCTCTGTACAAGTTTGGGCACCAGTGTGAAGTAGTTATGTGTAACAGGATCCTAGAAGAAATGTAAGCTTTACAGATAATTTTAAATGTTGATTTTTACTGATAAAATGCCTTCACCTTTCACAAGGGGTTTGCTAACTTATAATTCCACTGCCGTCACTAGGAATTACGTGCTCCTAGATAGATCTCTTAGTGTACTGTTTCATCATTAACTATGCTTCATCCTAAATTGGAAGGAAAAGATTGGTTTCGGTATTTTCAAAAAGGGGCGGGTCATGTAGCTCAGTGGTAAAGTGTTTGCCTAGCTTGTGTAAAGCCTTTGGTTCAATCCACAGCTCCACAAAAGGGGAAAAATGGATAATATATCCAAACTTCATCCCTCGTCAGCTTTCAGATTTAGCTTCATGTCTTCATCAGCCCTCTTTCTTTGCTCACTTATCTCATGCACCAATAAAACAAGCCATGGCAGAATTTGGCAGTACAAAATATAGGTCTATCTAAGTCTTATTAATTTATTTCAATACTACACATGTTAATAATAATTCAGTTAAAATGGAAATTTTACTATAGGGGTTAACTTTTAGGATGTTGGAACAATAAGTATACATTAGTACTACAGCAAAATAAATGATCAAACTATATATGGCCCACAAAACCAAAATTTAAGAGTCAAAAAATGTGCTGATGAGGTGTGGTAGTGAATGCCTGTAATCCCAGAACTGGGTAGGCTGAGGCAGGAAGACTGCTGTGAGTTCAAGGCCTGCCTTGGCTACATAGTGAGCTCAAGGCCAGCCTGCACTACATAATGAGACCTTGTCTAAAAAAAAAAAAAAAAAGTAGGGACGACCTCAAGATGGCGGATGAGTAAGAAGCAGGCAGCAAAACTCTCTCTAAAAGTTACCATTGGAACACGGGAATATAGCGACCCGGAAAGCGCAGGAGGGGGGGAGATGCCTCCCCGAAACCCAGAAAAGTTCTGAAGCGCAATCTGGGACCCCCGGCACCAGTGACGGGTGACTTCCAACAAAGAAGAAGGAAAGAAGGAGCAGACCGCATGCGCGCACCTTCTAATATCCCGGGAGTTGCAGCGGACACACGGTGGCAGCTGGCGCCCAGGGAGCCCCCACGGAGGATCCTGAGACAGCGGCGGGGCAGGGGAGCGGCGGAGAACGGCGCTGACCGGCGGTGAGTGAGTGTCTCTCAGCCACAGCTGCCCCGCGCCAGAGAGCGACCGGCCGGGCGCCATTGTGGGGGGTGTGGCGAAACTCAGAGCGGCTCGGAAACTGCTCTGGGAACTTGTGCTCCAGACAGGGCAGCACGGGGCCTCTCAGGCTCACAAAAGTGTGCTGAGGTCAGCAGGCGAACGAGACTGGACTCTCAGCCACACCTGTCCCGCGCCAGAGAGCGACTGGCCCGGCGCCATTGTGGGGGGCGTGGCGAAAAACCAGAGCGGCGGGAACCAGTGCAGGGAACCCGCGCTCCGGACAGCACGCTGAGCCTCTCAGGCCCAGGGATCGTGAAAGGGCGCCGAGAGCGGAGGCGAGCTAGACTGGTCTCTGCCTGAAAGTACGCGCATCTGCTCACCGCCCGCCAGAGGGTGCTCCTGGCTTACTGGGACGGACCTGCACAGAACAGGACTCTCTCACCACAGGGTAACTGCCTACAGCAGAGTCAACACCTGGAACTGATTCTTTTTATTTTTTTTATTTTTAATTTTATTTTTATTTTTATTTTTTTTCTCACTGATTTGTTTTTTGTTCTGGCGAAGGGTTTTTTTGTTTTTGTTTTCTTTTGTTTTGTTTTTTGGTGGGGTTTTATTTTTGATCTGTCTGTTTTATTGTTTTTATCTTCGTTTTTGTTTCTGTATGTGTATTTGCTCTTTCCTTCATTATTCTCTCTGGTTTTTTATATGAGTGTAAACAGCACCTCTAACTTCTTTGTGATTGTGGTTGTGATCTGTTCTTCCTTTTATCCCTTCCTTCTCTTTTTACCACCTGTCCTCTGCACTAGTGTCCCAATTTTAGTGGGATCCCTCTTGGTCCTCTAACCTTACATCTAATTCCTTCCTCTTCTCCCAATACTCTATTTCCTCCTTAACTCATCTTAAATTTAAACTCCTCAAGGAAAAATTGACGTACATAGGACTTGTATACTGCATATAATTTTTCTGGTGTGTTTTAGATTTTGTTATATAACCGCAACTCTATACAGCTAAAAGTGGTAAATAACTGGTTAGCTCAGTCTGTCATTTTTTAGGCTGTGTTTGATGCTTTAGTTAACATTATAGCCAAATGTGAAATAATTGTTCTAAACATCTTTCCTTTCTGATATTTCATGATTGAGATTGACTAAGGGACACAGAAAATACAGTGGCACAGTACCAAAGAATCAAGGACTGGGCCAAACAGGTAGCAACTTCGCATACCCAACGAATTGAAGAGGTAGGATCTGGCAGAAAGCTCAAAACCTAAAAGCAAGCTCCACTTGGAAGATACTGCAGAGAAGTAGTCATCTTCTAAAGATCTTAAACACTAGCAATAAAGTAACCTACTATAGGTAATTTGCAAACATCACCCCAGGAATTAAAGAAAGAAAAAATGAGACGACACTTAAACAAGATGCAACCCCACACATCCAATTCACCAAAGGCAAACCTAGGGAGCAACGAGGTGGGACAATCCGAAAGCCACCCACCTGGCCTATCTGAAGTGGTAACAACAAAGCAACTGAATGAGGTTCTGGAAAAAATTAAAACAGAAATAATCTCACAGATAACTGCAGAGATAATGTCTACAATGAAGACCATGCTTAAGGACACTATAGCTGATACAGACAAAAAAATAGATGAACTTAAGAAAACTATAGAAACCATGAATGCTCAGCATAGGAAAGAAATGGAATCCATAAGGCAGATTCAAGCAGATATCCAAGAGATAAAAAATTCCATTGAAAGTATTTGTAGCAGAATAAGCCAATGCGAGGACAGGATCTCAGATATAGAAGACAGGCTTGCAATTAGTGATCATGAAATGGAAAAATTCTTAAAAATAGCAAGGGACCATGAAAAATCAATTCAGCAGCTGCTAGATGACTCAAAGATAAACAACTTAAGAATAATTGGAATAAATGAAAAAGCAGGAGATAGCATCAATGACATTAAAACCTTGTTCAAAGACATAATCAGGGAGAACTTTCCTGGAAGAGAAAAGGAATTTGACACCCCTATAAGTGAAGCTTTTAGAACACCAACTAGACATGATCAAAAAAAAACTTCAGCCAGACATATCATAGTCAAGATCCCAGAAATTCAACAGAAGGGCAGAATCTTAAAAGCTGTTAGGGAGAAGAGACAAATCACCTATGAAGGAAAACCCATCAGAATCACAGCTGACTTTTCAGCACAAACCCTCAATTCAAGAAGAGCTTGGAATGATGTATTGCAAGCTCTAAAGGAAAATAATTTTCAGCCCAGATTGATGTACCCTGCAAAACTATCTTTCAAAATTGATGGAGAAATAAAATACTTTCATGACAAAGAACATCTGAGAAAATTTATGACCACCAAACCAGCACTCCAAAACGTTCTGAAGGACATTCTAGAAAGAGATAGGAACCCCAACAGAAGGAATCCACCAGGCAGGGCAAATACTTAAATAGCCGGAAAGCGGAAAAACAAAGAGTGGGAACCAACAACAGGAAAATATCATGACAAGTCAATACATATCAGTTTTAACCATCAATGTTAACGGTCTCAATTCACCAATCAAAAGGCACAGACTGGCGAAATGGATCAAGAAGCAAGATCCAACAATATGCTGTATACAAGAAACACATTTAATTCAGAAAGAAATTCATAGACTGAAAGTCAAAGGATGGAAAACAATACTCCATGCCACAGGAACCCAGAAAAAAGCAGGGGTAGCTATTCTTTTTGCAGACAAAGTGAACTTCAAGCCAAGAAGGATTCAGAGAGATAAAGGCGGTCATTACATCCTTGTAAAGGGAACAATCCAAGAGGAAGAGATAACGATCATAAATATATATGCGTCAAATACCAATGCACCCAGCTATATAAAACAAGTACTAAAGGACATGAAAAATCAAATAAGCACTAATACAATTATATTGGGAGATCTCAATACTCCACTGTCACAAAAAGACAGATCAACTGGACAGAAAATCAATAATGAAATAGTAGAACTGAACCAAACTTTTGAACAAATGGACTTAGTAGATGTCTACAGAGTGTTCCATCCCACAACATCAGAATACACATTTTTCTCAGCTGCACATGGGACGTTCTCCAAAATAGACCACATACTAGCTCATAAAACCTGCTTAAGTAAATGCAAAGGAATTGAAATTATCCCATGCATATTATCAGACCATAGTGCAATGAAATTGGAAATCAATGGCAAAAGATCCCACAAAAACTCCCTAAACACATGGAAATTAAACAGCATCCTCCTGAACAACCAATGGGTCACAGATGAAATTAAAGAAGAAATTAGTCACTTTCTACAACTGAATGATAATGACAGTACAACATACCGGAACTTATGGGATACAATGAAAGCAGTCCTAAGAGGGAAATTTATAGCATTAAACACTTATATCAGGAAAATAGAGCAAGCGCAAATAAACAACTTAAGGGTGAACCTCGAGCTTCTAGAAAAAGAAGAGCAGGTTAAGCCAAAAGCCCGTACAAGGGAGGAAATTATAAAGATCAGAGCAGAAATTAACGTATTGGAGAATAAAAAAACAATACAAAGAATCAATGAAGCAAAAAGTTGGTTCTTTGAAAGAATAAATAAGATTGACAAACCCTTATCCAACCTTATTAAAAAAAGAAAAGAAAAGACTCAAATCCATGCAATTGAAAATGAAAAGGGTGATATCACGACGGACCCTGCAGAAATCCAGAAGATCATCTATACCTATTTTGAAAATTTATATTCTACTAAGATGGAAAATGCAGAAGAAATGGACAGATTCCTAGATTCGTATGAATTACCAAAGCTGAATCAAGAAGATTTAAAAATCCTAAATAAACCAATATCAGCCAATGAAATTGAAGATGTAATTAAAAACCTCCCAACAAAGAAAAGCCCAGGCCCTGATGGATTCACTGCCGAATTCTACAAGAAATTTAGAGAAGACCTAACGCCCCTACTTCTCAAACTTTTCAATGAAATTGAAAGGGAAGCAATACTCCCAAATTCATTCCTGGAAGCAAGCATTACCCTGATACCAAAACCAGAGAAGGACCCAACTAAGAAAGAGAACTACAGGCCAATCTCCCTAATGAACATAGATGCAAAAATCCTTAATAAGATACTGGCAAACAGAATCCAACAAATCATCAAGAAGATTATACACCATGACCAAGTTGGATTCATCCCAGGGATGCAGGGATGGTTCAACATACGTAAATCAATAAATGTAATACAGCATATTAACAGAACCAAAGACAAAAATCACATGATCATCTCAATAGATGCAGAAAAAGCTTTTGACAAAGTCCAGCACCTTTTCATGATAAAAACCCTACAGAAAATTGGAATAGAGGGTCTTTATCTCAATCTGGTAAAAGCTATCTATGACAAACCAACAGCCAATATTATACTAAATGGCCAAAAAATGAAAGCCTTCCCTCTAAAATCAGGAACAAGACAAGGATGTCCACTGTCCCCACTCTTATTCAACATAGTTCTGGAAACTTTAGCCAGAGCGATTAGACAAGAGAAAGAAATAAAAGGAATAATGATTGGAAAGGAAGAAGTTAAATTATCATTATTTGCAGATGACATGATACTCTACACAGAAGACCCCAAAAACTCCACTAAAAAACTGCTAGATTTAATAAGCAAATTCAGTAGTGTAGCTGGATACAAAGTCAATACTCAAAAGTCAATAGCCTTCCTGTACACAAATAACAAACTTACTGAAAGAGAAATTAGGGAAACAATACCTTTCACAATAACATCCAAAAAAATGAAATACCTAGGAATCAACCTCACGAAGGATGTAAAAGACCTCTATACTGAAAACTACAGTACTCTGAAAAAGGAGATTGAAGAGGATATCAGAAAATGGAAAGATATCCCTTGCTCCTGGATAGGAAGAACCAATATAGTGAAAATGGCCATACTTCCAAAATTGTTATACAGATTTAATGCAATTCCAATCAAAATTCCAACAGCATATCTCACAGAATTAGAGAAAACAATCCTAAAATTCATTTGGAATCAGAAGAGACCTAGAATAGCAAAGGCAATTCTGGGCAACAAAGGCAAGGCAGGGGGCATCACAATCCCCGACTTGAAATTATACTATAAAGCTACTGTGATAAAAACAGTGTGGTACTGGCAAAAAAACAGACCTGAAGATCAATGGAACAGATTAGAAGATGCTGAAACAACCCCAGACATACTAAGCCACCTTATCTTTGACAAAGGTGCCAAACACATTCGCTGGAAGAAAGATAGCCTCTTTAATAAATGGTGCTGGAAAAACTGGCTCTACACATGCCAAAGATTAAAACTAGATCCATATCTTTCACCATGCACTAAACTAAATTCAAAATGGATCAGAGATCTAAATATTAAAACAGAAACATTAAATCTGCTGGAAGGTAGGATAGGTAAAACCCTTGGAGACATTGGTGTAGGCAAAGACTTTATGAATAAAAACTCAACCGCACGGGAACTATCCCAAAGAATCAATAACTGGGATCTCATCTTATTAAAAAGCTTTTGCACAGCAAGAGAAACCACCAACAGAGTGAAGAGACAACCCACAATGTGGGAAAAAATGTTTGCCAGCTGTTCCTCAGACAAAGGATTACTATCGAGAACATATAAAGAACTCAAAAAAATCAGACCTCCCAAATTTAAAGACCCACTCCAAAAATGGGCATCTGAGATGAATACACATTTCTCAGATGAAGAAATACTAATGGCAAATAAATATACAAAAAAATGTGCAACATCACTAGTCATTCTAGAGATGCAAATTAAAACAACACTGAGATACCATCTCACCCCAGAAAGAATGGCTACTATTAAGAAATCAACTAATAACAAATGCTGGAGGGGCTGTGGGGAAAAAGGAACCCTTCTTCACTGTTGGTGGGAGTGTTGACTGGTACAGCCACTGTGGAAGTCAGTGTGGAGATTCCTCAGAAAACTAGGGTTGGAGGTCCCATTTGACCCAGCTATTCCCCTTCTGGGCATCTTCCCAGAAGAATTAAAAACATCGTACCACAGCGACATATGTGCACCCATGTTTATAGCAGCACAATTTGTAATAGCCAGATCTTGGAAACAACCCAAATGCCCATCAACTGAGGAATGGATAAGAAAGATGTGGTATTTTTATACAATGGAGTACTATTCAGCCATAAAGAAGGATAAACTGGAGACTTTTATAGGTAAATGGATGCAACTCGAGAAAATACTCATAAGTGAAATAAACCAGAAGCACATGTGTAAGCATCGTATTATCTCTCTAGTATGAGAAACTGAAAGAGTAAATAAGATCCAAAATGTACAATAGACATGGTGAATCAAAAAGAAACTGGTCAAAAGGAAAGAGAGACTGGAATAGGGAAAAGAAAGAAGGGAAAGGGAAAAAAAAATTGTATATATATATATATATATATATATATATATATATATATATGATGGTTAAGATAGATACACTACCATTTTTACTTAGTTCATTGAAGAGTAAGGTTTGTGCCAATAATGTTTGGACAATTGAATGCTAATGTCTGGTGTCCTGAATAACTAACTTAAAGATAGTAATACGTAATGTATTAACCATTGTTACCCTCCTATTATGTTGGTTTGAAAATTTGTTCTTTTTTTGATTTGTTTTGTTTTTTCTTCTCTTTAAAAAAAAAAAGTGCTAATTATTTGAATAAGATATAATTTTAGTTGCTTAATTGTTTTAGCCATAATTGTCACTTCAGCATTTTTTCAATTTTGAAATGCTTTCTCTTGAATGATGAGACCATACATGAGAGACCTATTTCAATAAAAGAATAAAATTCTCTGTAAAAACCTCAAGATCATAAAGAATAGCTACATAATTCATTTCCTTTAAAAATGACTTCCTAGGGGCACAAATAAATAGCAGCCATAATAATGTCATATACTTAATTATCCATAAAAGAGCCAGAAAGATTAAACCTACTATTACAATTTGTAACTGTTAAACACATGAGTTATAAAATAAAATGCTGATTTTTCAAAGAAACTTTAAAGGTTATCTAAAAAGAGCCAAGATAAACAGAAAAAAAAAAAAAAGAAACAGAAAAAAATGTTCGATAAGGTTGCTTTTCTCAAAAAACTGCAGTTGTGTAACATTTCAAGTGTATTTTACAAATCACATCAAAGTTTAATATTCTCTAACTATATGGAGTAAATTAAGAATCAGTATCATATATATTTGATTTTATCATTAAGTGCAATTATCTATCTTAAAATCATAACATGGAAAAATAATCAGATAATCATAAACCGAAATCATTGGAGTCAGCAGTCATTGTTAATTAAAAGTAAAAATAAATGTAGACAACCAGACATAGCAATTCCTTACCAAAAAATAAAAAGAGATTATTCTAAAAAGTATAACATTAAAATATACTTAATTAAAATCAGGAACTAGACAGGAACATTTCCCACTATTGGTAGTAGCTTGGCTAAAGTAGTATGCATGATTAAGCAATTGTATAAATGTTGAAAAAAAGAGATCAAACTGTATCTTATTACTGACCTTATTTATTTATTTATTTATTTATTTATTTATTTATTTATTTATTTAAATAGTGGTGGTGGGGAGTGAAATGAGGGAGCACCGAGCTACATCCCCAACCCTTCATAAACTTTGAGAGAAGGCCTCAGTAAGTTTCCCAGGCTGGCCTCAAGACTGCAGCTCACCTGCCTCAGCCTTTCAAGTAGCTAGGGTTACAAGTGTGTGCCACTATGCCCAATTTAGTGATATACTTTATACCTAGATTAAGTGATTCTAGCTAAAAAAATCCAACAAAAACCTGTAAGAATTAAAATAAGAATTTACATGTATATCAGAGAAATGTTTTTTAAATAAAATTTTAAACAGAAAAGGCATTATAAAAATACTTAACAATTTGTAAAGGTATGAACTTTTCAGAAGATCCATATATGTGAATATTGCTATAAAACCTTATTAAAAGGCTGCATTCTGTTATTAGCAAATCAAAGATCTGGACAGCACTGTCAGTAGCAAGGCTAAGCATGATGATAAATGGTTGGGCAGCTGAATGAACCTGACACTGAGACTAGGGACAGGAAGAGGAGAGGGTAGGAGGAGAAAAGAGTAGGGTGAAAGGAGAAGTCAAAAAGGAAGGAAGAAAAAGAAGGAGGAAAATTAGGAAGGAAAAGGCAAGAAAAAAGAAAGCAAAAATAGTGTTTGAAAATAGCAAAATTTTAATAAAGTTACACAATAATTCTTTCAAATTCTTACCACTGTAGAAGAACTTCATAATGCAACTTCATTAAAACAAAGTCAAATAGAGTCAAATGAAAAAGCCATGATATTAAAAGGAAGAGTGTAAAGTTATGGAAATTGAGGAACTAAATAATAGCCCTGGGCTGGTGAGATGGCTCAGCAACATAAGTGCCTGCCTAGCAAGCGCGAGGTCCTGAGTTCGACTCCCGGTACCCACATACGAAAAAAGGTCCGGTGATATCGCTCAGCAGCACGGCCGCCTGCTGGTGCGTGAGGTCCTGAGGTCGACCCCCGGCACCCACAAAAAAAAAAAATAGCCCTTTAGAGAAAAACACATTAGACACAGCAAGAAACCAATGAAAGGGAAAGCACAGGAAGGGGGGATTAAAGAAATGGAGAGAAGATAATAGACTTGGAGACCAGACAACAATCAGTCAGATAAGTAATATCACTTAAAAAGAATTGTAACACCCAACACTCTTTGTGTAAGAATTTTGTACAAAGAAAAATGCCCTGAAACGAGGAGCAGAAATTGTATTCCAAGAAAAATGGAAGAACAAATGATAGCATAATAACTTTCTCTTAAAATTATTTAAGATCAAGCAGGCAGTAAAAGTTTTGACATCCAAACAGGTCAGAAGGAAGTAATCTACACATGGTGAAAAATTTAGGCTACCCCCAAATCTCTACAGATTCCATGGAATATAGCACTAACTACTTTTTTTTGAAAATAAACTCCCAAGAAATTTTGACTATAAAATCGGGTGAAATATATTATTAATCCAAGCAAAAATACCAGCAGTAGAGAAGCAGTGATGGAAGGACAACAGTGAGAAGTGAATGTTTTTCTTAGTATAACACTGAAGCTAAATTATTGAGTAAATTTTGGTTGGAGATTTAGAATCTTAGCAAAATAAATATGACAACATAACTAAAAGATAAAGAGAGAGGGAAATGACAAAAAGAAAGCAGTATAAATTTGTTTATTTCCTATCTTTCACCTCCTTGAGTTAATCAATACTATCTACATTTGAAAGAGATATAAAAAAATCTGAGTCTAATTACTTATTTTCAAAAACTGTTTTCATTATCTTGATGTAATCTTTTAGAGACTAGTATTACATGATAAAAATCTGTATTTCTTTTAATTTTATAACATTAATTCAAATGGATCACAACCATACACATAAATTTTAGAAATACAAAACTTACAGAAAAATATTTTTGAAAATTTTAGTGACCTTGGATTAGGCATAGTCTTTTCTAGAAATAACACCAAAAATATACTCTGTAGAAGAAAAAAATTGATAAACTAAACTTCTCCAAAATAATAAACTTCTCCATTGTAAAGGCACTGCTAACGAAACAGAAAGACAAGCCACCAACGGGGGAAAATATTTGCAACTCATTTATCAGGGAAAGAACTTATGTACCTACCATAAAAAGAACTTCAAAATTTACTAATAAGAAAAGAAATCAATTTTAAAAATGGGCAAGAGACTTGAACAGATGCTTAACTAAAGAAAATACACTATTGACAAAGCATATTAACAAATGCTTACACAAGTCATTCAGAAAATGTTAATTAAAACCACAATGAGACAGTACTATGCACTTATTTGATGGTTAGCATTATTTTAAAACTTGGCAATATCAATGCTGCTAGATATGAAGGAACTAGAACTCTCATACATCATTGGCAGGAATATGAAATGGTGCAGCCACTTTGGAAGACAATTTGCCAGTTCCTTATGGTATTAAATATACTTAAACAGAGTGAGCTCAGCCCTAGGTTTTTGCCCAAAGGAAATGAAAACTGCACCTGTACAATGAAATGTGTACATGTTCAAATAAGCTTTATTTATAATAACCCAAACTGGGGACGACGCAAATGTCTGTTAGCGGGCTAACAGACAAACAAAATGCGATACATTCATATGATGGAATACTCTTAAGTATTGAAAAGGAGCAAACTACTGTAGTCAATATCATAGAAGACTCTCAAAAACATGATGCTAATTTTGCACAGCAAGAGAAACCACCAACAGAGTGAAAAGACAACCCACAATGTGGGAAAAAATGTTTGCCAGCTGTTCCTCAGACAAAGGATTACTATCGAGAACATATAAAGAACTCAAAAAAATCAGACCTCCCAAATTTAAAGACCCACTCCAAAACTGGGCATCTGAGATGAATACACATTTCTCAGATGAAGAAATACTAATGGCAAATAAATATACAAAAAAATGTGCAACATCACTAGTCATTCGAGAGATGCAAATTAAAACAACACTGAGATACCATCTCACCCCAGAAAGAATGGCTACTATGAAGAAATCAACTAATAACAAATGCTGGAGGGGCTGTGGGGAAAAAGGAACCCTTCTTCACTGTTGGTGGGAGTGTCTACTGGTACAGCCACTGTGGAAGTCAGTGTGGAGATTCCTCAGAAAACTAGGGTTGGAGGTCCCATTTGACCCAGCTATTCCCCTTCTGGGCATCTTCCCAGAAGAATTAAAAACATCGTACCACAGTGATATATGTGCACCCATGTTTATAGCAGCACAATTTGTAATAGCCAGATCTTGGAAACAACCCAAATGCCCATCAACTGAGGAATGGATAAGAAAGATGTGGTATTTTTATACAATGGAGTACTATTCAGCCATAAAGAAGGATAAACTGGACACTTTTATAGGTAAATGGATGCAACTCGAGAAAATACTCATAAGTGAAATAAACCGGACGCACATATGTGGGCATCGTATTGTCTCTCTAGTATGAGAAACTGAAAGAGTAAATAAGATCCAAAATGTACAATAGACACAGTGAATCAAAAAGAAATTGGTCAATAGGAAAAAGAGACTGGAATAGGGAGAAGAAAGAAGGGAAAGGGAAAAAAAATTGTATATATATATATATATATATATATATATATATATATATATATATATATAATGGTTAAGATAGATACACTACCAATTTTACTTAGTTCATTGAAGAGTGAGGTTTGAGCCAATAATGTTTGGACAATTGAATGCTAATGTCTGGTGTCCTGAATGGCTAACTTAAAGATGATAATACGTAATGCATTGACCATTGTTGCCCTCATATTGTGTTGTTTTCAAAATTTGTTCTTTTTTTGATTTGTTTTGTTTTTTCTTCTCTTTAAAAAAAAAAAAAACATGATGCTAAGTAAAAACAACCAGATACACAAAACTATATTCTTATACCTTTTATAAGACCTCCTGGAAAATGCAAAATTACAGAGACAGAAATCAGATCTTTTCTTTTTCTAGGCATTGGGGGAGGAAGATGATTTATTCCAAAAAGATTCAAGGGAATTTTAGGTGTAGGTTAATATTCTGTATCTTGATTGTGGCAGAGCTTACATGATTGTATTTGCAAAACTCATAGAACATGGGCAGTACTAAAGCACTGATAATTATCTAATTCCTTACCTACATGACAAGTATAGGCAATTTAAAATTGTTATTCTTTAATCGGTACCCATAATTATACTCTGTTTTAGATTATACAGAACATAACACTAGAAAAATTTGGTATGCTGTTTATGACACACACATATACTCACAAAACCTCATACAACTGTACACCTGAAAAGGTTGAATTTGATTATTTATAAAATATGCATAAACAAACCTGCCTTTCAAAACTAAATTGGTATGTTCTTAGATTCATATATAAGAATTGCTTATCTTTTCTATGGGGATGTCCTTATCGAAAGACAAGATCAGATATTAATTTTTATCGCTTGATTTTGATGATGGTTATATTAGGGTAATATGATTTAGGGTGACATTTTGCATTCTTTTTTGTACTTTTCTGTGTTGGTTGATTTTTAAAATAAGCATACATTATTCTTAAAATAAAAACAATAAAATCATTAGTCTTTTTTGGATTTTATTTATTTATTTTTTTTAACGTGGGTACTGGGAGTCGAACTCAGGTCCTCGCGCTTGCCCACAGGCGCTTGTGCTGCTGAGCAATATCACCGGCCCTTTTTTTCCTTTATGTGGGTACCGGGAGTCGACCTGGGGACCTCGCGCTTGCCAGGCAGGCGCTTATGCTGCTGAGCCATCTTACCGGCCCTAGTCTTTTTTGAAAGGCCTAAAATAAAGGCTCAAAAGAAGAAAGGATCAAAAAGATCCAAATGAAAGCAATCCAAGACACCAATGGGAAACAGTAGAAGTAAAAAACATGATTTCTTGGGGGATCACATCAGCCTTTTTGGGGGGTGTAAGGGCTGGATATTAGGAGACAGTTGACTAGTAACCAATCACAAGATTTCTGCAGGAGACCCTCATTCTACATGATCACTCCATTTCTTTTATTTCCTGATTCCTACAAGCTTTCTAACATATTCGCTTTTATGAAGTCAGTGCTTTCCTGGAATACTCATAAAGTAGAAAAAAATTTAGATAGCTCTTATTTTATTGGAATAATCCATTCTGAATGCATTTTGCATTGTGAGATGGACATGGGCCTTTGGGCACCAGGAGCAGAATGCTATAGTTTGGAAGTGAAATGTCTCCTAAAGGCCCATGCAGGGAAGGCTTGGTCTACAGCTTTGGGGTATCGGGAGGTTGCAGAACCATTAAGAGGCGGGGCCTAGTGGGAGATCTTCGGGTCACTGAGGGTCTGTGGGACTCTGGTCCCTCCCTCTTCCTGTGTCTTGTGTTCCTGGTCCTGAGGTGAGTGGTTTTGCTCTGCTGTGCACCCTGCTGTGATGTACCGCTACAGGTGCAAAGCGACAAAGTCCTCTGATCCGGGAGTGAAACCTCCAAACCTGGAAGACAAATACATCTTTTTCTGTATAAGCTGATTATCTTGGGTATTTGGCACACTGATAGAAAGCTGACACACTTGCTCAGTCCTTGGGAGAAATTACTACATATTTTCTGCAATCATTTTAGTAATAAACTTACAGTCATACTGCTGATTTTTCTGTAGAAAAAGTCAGGCAACTGAAGTGGTAGCACTGAATAAATTGAAACCTCAAAATTCACCATCTGTTCTCCATGTGTACATCAGCCCACATCTGCCTGGCTTATCTTGGGAATGATAGCAACAGGAAGGAAGAAAAAATAAAACTGCTTGAGTGGTGCTGCTAGCATAGAAGGTGCTATTTAGCAAAGCAGAACTTAGAGATATTCACGACTGGTCCAGGGCTTCCTCTTTAAAGCTATTTAGCTCTAGCTCTCACTTCTAAGTGAGTTGTTCTGTTTTTGGCCTTGTGATGGGATGTTGGGAATGGGTAAACTAAGAAAACTTGGGGCTGGAGGTGTAGCTTACTGGCAGGGCATTTGACTAACACATATAAAGCCCTAAGTACAGCAAAAAAGGGAGAAAAAAAAAACCTGTTACGTTAACTAGGTACCCTGAGGGTAAGGTGAAAGTTCACTCTTGCTTTTTTACATATCTGATTTGGAAATAAGACAAAGCACCCTCGGGCACCTACTGAATAAAGCATTTTAGGCAGAGCCAAGAACACACTGAAGGCCTAACAGCATACAGAAGTGTCTAGCGCCACCCACTCCGGCTCAAGGCTCTCTGATAACCAAGATGATCTCCATGCACACAGACCTCTTTCACCTGTGCGCTCACCTCCACTGCCAAAGACAGTTCAAAGGTTAGCAGGTCACAGTTCATTCTTCAAGCTCTTGTAGGCCTCCTGTCTCTATCATACATAAACTCAAATGAAAAAGGACTAGCTAGCTATTTTTATAACCTCTCATCATGCTCCTCAAATTTTTAAGGAAAGAATAAAATATATAATAATATACAAATGAACTTGAACACTTGGCTCCTTGTTTAGGATTCTTCTAGAATATCATTGGTATCTCTGTAGAGAAAAAAGGTAGCATGCTAAATGCCAAATCGTGCCTCACACACACCCACTCCAATTCCCATTGCACTCTTCAAGGATATCTTTTTAGAAAAAAAAAAAAGATTTTGTTCTTATTTACATAAGTTTCCATTTTAAAAACTTTCTATTTGATGTATAGGTACTAACAGACGACTTTCTTGCCTTGTGATTACCATTTAAAGGTTCTGAGAAAATCCAAGGCATTAAGATTCCTTCTCTTGTAAGTTACTGTGCTTCTTGGGAAGCCACAGGAAAAGTTGTCAAATGCAAGTATTCACGAGCAAATACAATGTAATACAAGTAAACACAGCAAGTCCATGGGCAAAGACGGAAAATTACATAACTGACTGAAAAGCATTTATGCTTAGTAACTTGTTCCCTGAGTATGTCTAAAGAGTTCCAAATCCCTTGCTAAAAACTGTTCTGAAAGGAGATGTGAGCTGGGCATCAGAAAGCCTCAGGCAGTTTAGTCTGCATCTTGAGGAGTAGCTATTAATGTAGCCCAGTCTGGTTCTGTTCTGCCATCCATCCCTCAAGCCAAATCTGGGACATGGGATTCAGCTTGGGGAAGCACGCGCTGAAAGGGAATTAGCTCACCTTCAACAAGAAAGGGTCTGCAGCAGGAGAGGGGCTGGGGCTTACGAGATGCACCGGATGATTGAAGAGATCTGGGTCCCTTGGCCTGTAACAAACTCAGTGTGGCAAGAAAGAACATTGCCACCTTCTTGAACTATTTGATGGACTGTGCTTTAAAGAGCATTGCATGTCGTTTGACTTGTCCTCAACAGTATAACTTAGATAAAATAGTTAGAAACTACAGAAAAACAGATTTCAACTTGGTAAAAAGAGGAACCTTCCAGCTGTCTGAAGACAGAACAGGGTGCCTGGAGATGCGAGTGTTGGACGTTCCATAAGCAAAGCCTGGCAGCCATGTAGTGGGAAGCAGGAAGAGACTTAAAAGATCAAGGAGAGGGAGGTGAAAACCTGTAAGTCCTTGTAACACAGCTTGGTTGTTAAGTGAGAACGTAGAGAAACCCACCTATGTATACACTCATGGGGATGACAGGAAAATGTTCTATATTCTCCTCTTAGTGGGCTGGGGAGAAGAAAAGGTACTCTGTGTATTGAGGAAGTCTTTGCACAAGCAAAATTATAGTGTTTGAAGAAATACATTTCTGTGTTATATACAGCTCTGCAACTGTTACAAAGATCTGGTTGTTTGATGGGTCGGAAAACTACTGCTTAATTAAGAACTGCAATGCAGCTTTAGGAAATAGAAATCGTAACTTGTGGGCTATCTCAGACCATGCTCTTTATTATTTCAGTGTTTGGCACTGTAAATTCATACCATAGAGCATACAGATTTATGCACTAGGGATTTTGGATTTTGTGGTGTGTTAAAAATGTTTTTTTTGCAAGTGATTTGAAATATGTTATTTTTGACATTTCAGCAAAATGAGCTACTATAACCCAAGTTAAACAAGGTATTCAGTGTTCACACATAGCAAACACAACTTAGATTTTGGAAAGCTGAGGGGTGCTAGCACCTTCCTTCTGTAGGAAAATATTCTTCAATTATTTGTAATTATTGTTATTGACATCATTTTCTGGAGGGTTATTAAGATGTGATTGCTGATCTTCTTAATAACAAATTGTCCAATTGTATTTCTGTAATTTGGTTCCTCAAAAATTTCATCCTTAAGTTGTTGGATAGAAATAGTTGCTTTTTTGTTTGTATTTTACTAAACTATTATGGCATAATCACACATTATATATACACATATATGTTGCATTGCTATACATTTTCCTTAAATTCAAATAAGCATGAAGTATGACATTTTACATTTTATTTGCCCCCTGGCATCCAATACAGGGCCTGTACCCATTGGTTCACTCTGAGATCCCCATGCAAGTACCATGCTCCCTGAAGTACTGATAGTGGCCATGACTCTCAAAGAGAAGACCGTATACCAAATCCCAGAACCTGCCAGTGTTTTCTTATTTGAAAAAGGGGTCTTTGCAGAATGTGATTATCCTGTATTATCTAGGTGCTTCCAAACTGCAATTACATGTATCATTATAAAGCAGAGGCAGAGGGAATACCAAGACAGACACACAGAGAAGATGGTATGAAGATGGAGGCACAGATTGAAGCAAAGGAGCCACAAGCCGAAGAAAGTTAACAGCTGCCATGAGCTAGAAGTAAGGAATAGCTTCTTCTCTAGAGCCTCCGGAGGGAGTGTAGCCCTAATAACATCTTGGTTTTGACTACTGGTCTCCAAAACTGTAAGAAAATAAAGTCCTGTTACTTTAGGTCACTGAGTTTGTGGTGATTTGTTCCAGAATCCATAAGAAATGAATGTTCTTTAGTTCTGAAGTATATTTTGCTGCCTTTTCCTGACTCCTAAAAATTGTTCACACAGTGGTCTGGAATTCCCTTTGTAGTAGAATTCTGCCAATGCTTACGGCTTCACACAGTGTGGCCTGAGCAGCCTCCTGGCCCTACCCCAGCCAGCATACCGTGGGAGTCACCCCGTCCAATCTCAGGACACCACACAGAAAGTCGCTAACTACCCTCTATGGGCCCCTGGGAGTCTTAGTTGCCTCATCTGAAAACCCTCTTGTGATGGTAAATTGCATGAAATACATTAAAAATATTTAGCGCATAACCCAAGGAACGGTAGATGTCAACTGACCTGTCCCCTTCTGCATTGCCAATGTATGTTATTCTATGTGGCACCCATTGTCATGATGCCTTAGGAGGAGACTGAGATTGAGGGAGCTTCTTTGATTTCCTTCTTCTTCATCTAACACCTTTGCTTTTTATCACCCCTTTTACTTAAATTTCTCCTACTTTGCTTTTATTTAGAGGCAAGAAGTGTTTCTTTTTCCTTCCAAAGTTAAACTCTCCAACTAGGTTTTTAATCTTAATCTCTTCCACCTCCCCTGGGACCTTGCCCTAGCTATTTTCTTCTTCTGGAAAACATTTGCAATCTGTCTCTGTGCCGTCCTCCATACTTAAAAACATAATGAGGTCCACAATATTAAAATAAAAAAAAATGAAACTAATCTTTGTTATCTGACATTATACTCAATGATCTTCAGCTATAATTTTTAAAAAGTCTACTTCCAGTACCTCAACCTTCATGCCCTGTAAATCATTTTAAATTTAGTGTCCTTGCTTACCATCTGCTATTCTTCTGAATGCTCTTGTGATTTCATAGTTGTAAAATCTAGTTATCGCTTCTAGAATATCATCTTGTCCAACCTGTCTGTAGCATTTAACACTAGTGTGGTCTGCTTATGGAACATCTTCACTGGTCTCTTAGATTCCAAATGCTTAAATACAGTATCATTTCCATCCCCAGTTTATCTTTCAAAGTTCCTCAGTCTCTAATGACGGTGCCAAAGGTTCATTTGTGATTTTTTTCCTTTCTTCCCACCATACACAATCTGTTGGCCTCTCCTCACCCTCCCCTTTGTCAATTTTATTTCCTGAACATTTATATAATTTATATAAATTATGGGCAAGTGATAATGACCCCCAAAACATGTTCTACCTCCTGTCTTCCTTCATTACAACCACTCTTCACAATTCTTCCAGATTAATGTTTTAAAAATGTATTTACATCATTGTCTTGCACAAAATCCTCTAATGGCCACCCACTTCCTTTTGAATTAGGTCAATTCAATTCGGTTTACTTCAACTTTTTTGGAAAGGCTGTTTGCAATATAAAACTTGCCACCATGGCTGACATTAACAGAGTTTTACTGTGTTCCAGACAATGTAAAGCACTCATAGACCTTATTTTCTTTGCTGCATACAATTACCCTATGTAGCAAGGACCATTATTACTCATTGTAGCCAGAACTAGAACCAGAGCCTGCTATCACTGCAGCCAGATGACAGAGCCCATGAGAGAAACAGTGCTTTAAGCCTTCTGGCCTTCACCCAGTTTGTTCTTGGTCAATTTTCTCATCTCTGCCTCCTAGCAGGTATACATCTTTTGAGGTGTCCTATAAGTGTGAGCTTTCTCTGGAAGTCTCTCTCTCTCTCTCTTTTTTTTTTTCTGGTGATGGATGTGATACTTATATACTTCAAGTCCCCATTGTACCCAATGCATCACTTAGGCCCCAAACTGCACAATGTGTATACGCCATGCTCCACTATTGGCTTGCACTTTTCCTGTCTTTGTATTATCTTCAGTATTTAGCACACTGCTTAGTTGAATTTCAATGCCTAAATTTCCTGTGTTGTTATCAAATAGGCTCTGTAAGGGTAGGAGTGAAACTAAACAAAACTATTTTGTATGATGCAGTATTAAACAGAGTGAATTATACACAGTTCACACTCAATAAATATTGAATAAATGATTGAACGAATGAAAGAAGGATATAAATAAATCACATAAATTGCCTGGGGTTCTTCAACTATAAAAGAAAAGAGTTAGGATAGACTATCTCTAAGATTTCTTCCAGATCTAAGATGCTAAGTTTAAGATTTTGTACATTCTAGTATTTTCCTCTTTTATACTGATAAACAAAAGTAAGTGAACTTCTGTATTTATTAAAATAAAACCTGAGAAACCATTGTAACTATTGTTGTATCTTATTTTATGTTAGATTGTATGACAAGTTAATATTTTTACTCTTATTTTATACTAGAAATCCTGAATCTGCAACATAAACTGGAACATTTTAATTGCTTTAAGAAACTAATTTGAGTATGCAGAAAATATAGAGTTATCGATAAACCTTGAAGTTGTTAATGTTTTAGGCTTGTATTGTGTTATTCTCAAGGGGGGTAAAGCTAGAAAGAATCTGAAATAACCACTTAAACAGCTATGCAACATTTTCTCCTTAAACACACCATGCGATCATTGTTACTTATCTCTGAGGGCAATGTGAAACATTCCAAAGCAGTTTTTATTAGAAAAAGTTTGATTATATGGTATATTATATAGCCTTTAAAGGGGAGTAAATTTTGACATATGCTACAGTATGGATGAGCTTTGAGGAAAGTGTGCTATGGGAGCGGGCAGTCACAAAAGGACAAGTATGTGATTTTAGTTAACAAGTTTCTTGAGTAGTGAAGTTCATAGAGACAAAAGCACAACAGTGGTTGCCAGGGGCTAGGAGGAGGGGATGTGGGAGCTGGTGTTTAATGGGGCTGGAGTTTTAGTTTGGGAAGATGAAAAAGTTCTGAAGGTGGTTGGATGGTGGTGGTTAATTATAAGGTAGGTGTACTTAATATCATTAATATACTAAAAATGGTTATGATGATAAATTTTATATTATTTGTATTTTACCACAATTTTCAAAAAGAGTAAGGACTTTGCACAGGTAAAAGAACAACAATGGTATCACAAAACAAGAATGAAGGAAATATATAATTCTTTTTCTATGGTCCAAATACTCTCATTACTATTCGGAGCTAATGAAATGCCTAGGAGAGGCTACTCTGATTTCCATGCTGTGTCATGAAGAAGAAGAATGAAGTGAGCCACTGTGTGTAGTTAGGAAATGAGCTGCCTTTTTCTATCTTACACTCACATAAATGTGGCAAGAGGGCTTGGTATGGGCCCTGACATTGGCAAACTTGAGCCTGGCTCAAGCAGGATGGAGAGATTGAAGCATACTGAGACAGCGCCAACTGCCACACTGAGGGTGGGGTGCCAGGGACCCACTCTGGAATACCTCTACTGAAAGAGCTTATATAGGTAAAACTTCATTATTCTCTATAATGAGAAACTTGAGACCCTCAACATCACATTCATGGATATATTAAAGTCTTGGATCACAGAATCACAGATACATGCAAATTTTATAAAAGTATTAACAGTGCGGGGGCATATTAAAGGAGAAAATATGAAAAAGAACAGAGCAAAAGTATCAAACATAGAGAAAATGCTGGCAGGAGGTGTTGGGAAGAAGTGGGAGTACAACTTGCCAAATGCTTCAAGTCCCCAGTGTATTTGCATAACATTGAAATTAGATTTTGACTAATTTTCCAACAAATTACTTGGCTTCAGAGGTAATAAGTATAAAGGGATAGTCATTTTTGCTATTGAAAATCGCCAAAAGTAAAAATAGATTAGAAAATTTCTGTGCGCACTTTCAGGTCCACATTTATAGTCTCCAGCTCTTTTTAAGAATGGCCTTAACCCAGGGCATTTCTGTCAATGGCAATTAAATCACATGTTACATTGAAGACTTGACCAAAGCCATCACAAGCACACAGATGTCTTACCTCGCAAGGCACTAATTTCCTCCTTTAATTGTTTCCCTGTCAGCATCAATCTCTCTCTGGGGTCTGCCTCTGAGGGCCAGCCAATCAGCCCCGATGTGCTGACACAGCTCAGCTGATGCCAAACAGAGCTGCTGCCTCAGTCCCCATTAAGGAAACAAAACACACAGTCATGCCAGAAATGGCACCCCATTGTCACAGTAAATATCACAGTGACTTGAAAATCACAGACTTGTCAGAGAAGGAAGGAGGGTTGGAGATCATCTCCTGCTAGCCTACCATTCTCCTGAAGAAAAGACAGGAGGGCTGTGCTCATATGGTGAGCCAATGACAGAGCCAGGGCCCACTCAAGCCTCTGAGCCCCAGCCTGGCTCTGTTTCCATAGTGCCATGGCAACTGTCTTTAACTGATCCCTTCATCTGATCACATTGATTTGCATAGTCATCTTAATTTTATACTTGATAAAATGTAGGGTACTGGTTATGTGATTCCAAGAATCCAAAATACAGAAAAGAAAGAAGATTGAATTAGGGCAATAGGCTCTGCGGGGACCATAATTCTGATATCCTAAGCCAAATTTGTGAATAATGGGACAAATCATGATGTCACTGAAGCAAAGGTTATCAACTGTATGTCAATGAAGAGATACAGTGGACATTCTTTTGGCAACACGGCATCTTCTGAACTCTATGCTTATGTCTGTATGAAACCTTGTTCTACTGAACCATTCCAACAGAGAACCTCAGAAGGCCAGGTCTAACTGTCTCTACAATCTAGGCTCAGCCTAGGCTCCAGTCTAAGATTTTCAATGTGAATAACCCAATGCAGTGCTTGTAACATAAGCATCCGCTCACCAGGCTGCAGTGGCCATTGGTGTGAGGGTGGTCTCTGGTCTTCACGGCAGTAGTATCACTCCAGCTAGGAACTGTAATAATCTGTTCCCAGTGCCTGGCTGCTTTCCAGCTCAGTGATCAGGTCCCAACGGCCATGGCCCCAGACAGCACCTGTAGTGTGATTGGCCTCAACAAGGCAGTTTAGAATTAAGGACAAGGGTTCTTCTCTGAAAATTGGACTTCACAATAAAAATCTCATTTAATAGTACTTTGACACAGTGTAACATTAACAATGTTTTGCAAAGAAGAAAAATCTAACTTTCAATGAATTATGGCTAATCCTCTTATATTCATTAAAATATGTTATTTAAAAAGTTTGATCACAAATTCACAGTATAAAATTTCATTTGGATTAAAATTAGCTGAAGAGAATAGTCAGTTAAGACTAATTAGAACAATGGAGTTTGAAATCCCAATGAATAAGTGTGACTTTAATTTTTCTTCTTTGAAGAAGGATCATTAGCCAAAAAACAAAGTTTGGTTTAGGCAAAATGATCTCATCTAATGATGATTGGTAAACTATTCTAATGGATTCCATCGTGGTTCTTTATGGAATTTGTTATGGGAAACAGGAGGAAAAGATATATTCCAATGGATTAATGCATAAAGAAAAGAATTTAAAGAAAATAGGTAATTTCATGCATCAATTGGTTCAGCTTAGATATAAAACTCCAGAGATAAGATCTAAACATATTTGTTACCATTAGAGTATTCAGCAGGTGTCAAGAATACATAGGCCATTGCATTAAAAGAGAAATTAATATAGTAGTCACAGGTAAGGCACTAGTCAATGACAAGTGTATTGAAATCCAATAACAGAGCAAGTACTATATCTTGAAATAGCTTTCACAGCAAGAACAGGCTATCGTAGGTGCTGAACTCAGTGGGTTGGAAACACAGATCAGAGGAAAGGAAATGCCAGTGGGGTTATCTTTTCATTTAATCATGGGCACAACATTAAAAACTAATTTTGAATGTAAAGGGAATGTTCTGGCAAAGAGGGAAGTGAAGGGCACTTATATCTTCTCAAATAATTATAAGAAGGAAGGAAAAGGAGAAATTGGAAAATGAAAGAATGCCAGAAAAATACAAATATTTGGCAAATTATTTTTCTTGAGCTCAACTGGACTTTTAGTATGCTGCTAAGGAAAAATTTCTAACAGTGGGATTTTCCTGAGCTACTTTGTTTTGGAAATACAAATACAATTCAACTTGCTGAAAAGCATGTTATGTTGGATATGCTGAGACTACATATTATATAATAATTTTCTTGAAAGAGTTACTAGCTGGTTTTTGACATATAGGAATTCTTTACTTATTGTCTCAATGTATTTCTCTTTGCTAAACACTAACCTGTTGTGTGCTGTTACAAAATGATTGTTCAAGGGTGTCTTGTGACACCTGTTGGGTGGTCTTTGTACTCTTCTCTTAGGCATATGTGTCTACTGTATGTGCCCATTAACAAGGGCCATATGTTTTTCTGAAAAATGCTGCTGTGTGGAGATTCTTATTTGAAAGATGTCTCTCCTGGGAATTAATAGCACCATATTGATGCTTGCACTGCAATGAGGCTTGTCCTCCACTACAAATACTGCTTACTCGTAAGGGAAATATTTACCATGTCAGTGACGAGTATGTATTACTGAACCACGGGAAAAGCTGTAGTCATCAGTAGCAGCCACAAATAATAGAAAGTTGAAAAGCTTAGGCCCCATGACTTACTACATGCAGACAATGAGTATGATTTTTTCCTTTAAAAGTCTAACTTTGAATTAATTCTGGCCAATCTCCACATTATTTTTCATAAATAAAGCAAGGCGACTATGAGAGTATGACTTTTGGTTGTATAAGTACACTTTGGGTCTTTACTGAGTATTTTCTTATTGACCTTCATTCTTGACTGAAAATAGAACAAAGATTCTGACAGCACTTCTGCTTGTGTGATAGGCAAAGAAACTTCTTCACATCCTAAGACATTGAAGTTTTTTTTAAGTTTTATATCCTAAATAAATCATTCTAGCCACTGAACAAAGTATAAATGATAGTGTACCATATAACAAGGAAAAACAAATATTTCAACAGCCTATGTCAAAGATAAGAAGGGCATGACTTCGTGATGTATCTAAAAGTAAGGAAATAAAGGGAAATTTTAAAATGAAGAAGTTAAATTAACTATACTTGTTATGATTTAGACCTGGGATGACCCTCAAAGGTCTCATGTGTTTGGAAGGGGAGTAGATCATGAAGGTGCTATCCTCCTAAACTCTTAACTATTAGAATGTAGGGCCTGGTTAGTGTCAGGTCATTAGGGCTGTGATGTGTAAAAGTATGCCTTTCACCTTGGCTCTTTCCTTCTCTCTGCTTCTTGTCTACCATGGCATGAGCAGCTATCTTCTGCTGAGACCCCTCTGTAGTGCTCTTTCAGCCTTGAAACCAGCCAACCATGGACTTTTTTCATTACTCAAAATAAACTTCTCCTCCTTTAAATTGTGAAAGTTGGGTATTTTGTCATAGTGATGAGAAAAGTTATTAAGACAGATTTTTATAGCAGAAAAATAAGGTTGTTGCTGTGATAATACCTGCTTGATCATGTGATTCAGAAGCCTTTGGAAGTGGTTAGCAGAGTTTGCAAAGATCTAGAGATGCTGAAAAGAGACACTCTAGAACGCTGCAAGCTGAGCTTGATGGGAGATTCTGGTCAGAGCTCAGAAGTCCAGAATGCTGATAGAAATGCAGACAGTAAAGGCTTGGCTCAGGAAGTTTCACTTGGGAACAAGTACTACATTGGTAGCTGTACTTGAAACCACATGTGTTATGCTCTGAAAGAAAATCTGTCTACATTTTGCCCATGTCCTGAGACTTTGCAGGAGACTGAGATTAAGGTCAGTGCACTAATTAACCTAGTGGAGAAAATTACAAGGCAGCCCAGTGTTCAAGCTATGGCATGGATAGTGCTGGAGGCTTTTTGTCTATTATGACAATCAAGACTAAAGGGCAAAAGTGAATAAATTGATTTTTTTCTGGTCCCTAGAAAGGAAGGGTCTGCAAAGATGGGGCCTGTAAGTTGGAGTAGAGCACAGCTTGGTTGTTAAAAAAGATTAGCATTAAAAAGAAGCCAAGTAGGGGGCTGGTGAGATAGCTCAGCAGCATAAGCGCCTTCCTGGCAAGCGCGAGGTCCTGAGTTCGACTCCCAGTACCCACATACGAAAAAAGGGGGCCGGTAATATCGCTGAGCAGTACGGGCGCCTGCTGGCGCACGAGGTCCTGAGGTCGACCCCTGGTACCCACAAAAAAAAAAAAAAGAAGCCAAGTATTTTGCATTAGGAAAATAGTAAAGATGGCTTGAAGATATCTCAGGAATCAGCAATATCCCCACCCTTCATGGTTCAAGGGTGTAAAAGGGTAAACTGCTTGAAAGACTTTTCATTGAGAAGAGAGCCCTGGAACACCCTCCTCAAGAAGGGCTCCCTAGGGAATTGGTTCCCAATGATTTGTTTAACAATGGTCAGCCATCCAGCCACTCAGAGGACACTTCAGCTGTGATACAAGGGGTCTTGGCTTCTGCTTGAGCTGGTGGCAGACACTGGGGTCATTCTTGTGGTGCTAGTTTCACAGGCATACAGAATACAAGAGTTGTGCTGTCAGGAAGACAAGCCTCAGCCCCTCGATTTCAGAAGGCCATTCAGTGTGCCTCTGAGAGGGCAGTGACTGAAACTGCGAGAGTAAAGCCAAAAGCAGAGTGGACACCTCAGGAAGTTGGAGAAGCCATGAATGTGGAATGTGTGCTGAGAAATTCTGTAGGAAATGAGCAGAACCAGCCCAAGAGAGATGCCATGAGGGCTACAATTAGCAATGTCATAGAAGCAGAGCCACCCAAGCCCTCTGGAGTCCATATCCTGCCAAAACTTGCTTCAGGTGCTGGACATGAAGCTACAGGAATTAATGTTTGCCCTGCTGAAGTTTGGTCTTGCTTTGGTCCAAATTTTTTCCATCCCCATAGTTCTGCCTTTTAGAATGGAAATATTTACCCTGTGCCATTGTATATTCTCAGTGTTCATCTTCGTTTTTGATTTTAACAAGGTCTCACAGCTAAAGAGCCCTTGCCTTGAGTCTCAGAGGAGACTTTAAATTTGAACTTTCCAGCAATGCTGGAACTATTAGGGCTTTGGAAACTCATGGAGATTGTCTAAATGCACTTTGCACAAAGAGATGGACATAAGTCTTTTGAAGGCTAGGGGTGGAATGTTATGGTTTAGATCTGAGGTGTTCTCCTAAAGCTTCATGTGTTCAGAGGTAGGGCTTTTGGAAGATGATTGATCATGGAGGTGCTCTGCTCATCAACCCTTAGACTAACTTGTGACTACATCGCTTGCATGCTAGTCTTAATTGCTTTGTCTTTATCCCTGAAAAAAGAGCCAAGATGTTGTAGGCATAAAATTAGGGAGTGACATAGAAAGAGTTTTAGTTTAGCATGTGGTCTAACAAGTCTTTAGAAAAAATTTATTTAGCTGTTCTGAGTTCTGCTGTAGAGGCCAAGGCACTGTAAGATTCAATAAAGGTGCAGTGAGCATAAATCTAAAAATTATTATGCTAATTTAACCACACAATTTTATGCCTGATATGTTTGGTGGTACTATCTTGATCTACTCTTGCTTAAGAGATGTTTAACAGAGCTACACAAAAAATGTAGCTTGCTTTGGTTCAAAGAGGAATTCTTTTTTGATCATACTTCAAGCAGGAAGATGCTCTTGTAGCTAAAAGGAGCCTAAAATACCTCTCATCAATACATTGCACAGAGGTGATGCAGGATAGCCTACTTTAGAATATAGGTGGCAGAAAGCAGAGCAGGCTCTGAAACAGAGTACTCACCTTAGAAAGAGATGATACGGCATTGCACAACCAATCCCAGGACACACAAGCAATGTCCACAGGTGAGAAGCAGCCAAACCAATCTAGATAAGATCATTTGGGACACACTGCAGGTGGTCCAACTTGAACAGGGCAGAAACTATTCCATAATTAGATGGAGAAGGGTTATCATGCTTCTCTGGTAAGAAAGAATTGGCTGTTGTTCTCAGGGCCTGTTATATCTTCTTCCTCACTCATTATATTTCAGTTTCACAGTTATGTGGATATGTTTATTCATTTCAGAGTGGAGATTCAGTCATTCTTGATAATCCTTTTACAATTTTACAAAGCACTGATTTTAAAACCCACTATCCAACCAAATTACACCCTCAGGAACCCTACAGTCAGGATTGTCTTGTTGAGTAAGAGGTTTGATATTAGAATCAGGAAAATGAGGTAAAAATCCTTTCATAACAAATTCTGTCTCAATAAATGTGCTTGTGACTGTGTGAGCTAAGTGTTAGTCTAATAAGTATTACACTTTGAATGTTTAACACATTCTTTACAACCTCATGAATACAGTCATTTATCCCATAAGCATTCAATAAATGTTTACTATGCTGGACACTGTAGAGACTTGTTAAAAAAAGGGTAAAATTGGAAATATAAAACTTAATCAGGCTGCTACCATAATCTAGAGGAAAACAGATGAAAGCTAATAGAGACAACGGCATTAGAAGGAAAAGACAGAATTAAGAGAAATTTAGAAGCAGAAAACGGTTCATAAATTTTTAAAAAAGGATAATACTTAGGACAAATAAATGACTATACATGATGGTAAAAGATTGAATTAGATGGATAGATCTTACCTTGTAGAAAATAATCAACCTACCCATTATATACTGAGCCCCCAGCAGCTAACCACACAGATTCTGGGACAGTGACGGGAATTTCTTTAACCAAGCACAAGGCTCACCTCTCTTGTCAAAAAGAGTGATTGATTTGTACTTCTAAAACTGGATTTAGGGCCAGTGAGATGGCTCAGTGGCATAAGTGCCTGCCTGGCAAGCGCGAGGGCCCAAGTTTGACTTCCGGAACCCACATACAAAAAACGGGCCGGTGATATCGCTCAGCAGCACGGGCGCCTGTTGGTGCGCGAGGTCCTGAGGTTGACCCCCAGTACCCACAAAAAATAAATAAATAAATAAATAAATAAATAAATAAATAAATAAATAAGACTGGATTTATATGGTAGTCAAGCAAGCCAGCTCTGCACATCTCACCTGAATCTATTCCAGACATAAAAGGACTAAGGCTGTTAGGCTATAGGAATGATTATTTGCAAAGTGAGGAAAATACTATTTCTCAATAATTTTGAAATGATTTATGAAGAAAAAAAAACAGGAGCAAATGAAGGTGGGTCATATGTGGAGATGAGAGTAAAAGAGCAATCGTAAAATGCAGTAAAGGCAGTGATAAACATGAATTACATAGCCCATATTTTTCTACTTGCGAAACGTGACAGATGAGTCAGAACACAGAAAATGCCTGAAAATTTGCTGCAGTACTCTGTATGTGTGAACTGAGGTAGGATGGAAGAAATAAAGATGGGTAGAAAGGAGTCAAGGAAGTTGTAAATTTAAAATTGTACTTTTAAGGAAAATGGAGCTTCAAAACACAAAGTTACCCAAGGTTACAATCTTTTTTTGTTGTTGTTGTTCACTCATAAGCCTGTTTTCTTCTAAGATTCTTACTCCTAAATTCCTAAGAGTCTTAAATAGACAATAAGCTTGTAAATTCTGAGTGTGCTTTCCTTCCGATAGTATAAATTTTAAAATTCCATAGACTTCCTTCCTCAAGGAAACAGCACTATTAATTGGGTACCATATCTCTAAACTTCAAACACATATAAATGGGTTACATTTTAACCTAGCCCATTAATGGGTAACCTGAAAGATGCTAGGAATACACATCCTAGATAATCCATCCTGAGGACACCTCCAAGATCACATAAATGCTGCCAACCCCGGACATACTGTAGCTCACTCTCACGCTCCTGTACTGAGTGTGTATTTCTTTGATTCTGCTTAATAAATCTACCAATCGCTCACACTGAAGAGCCCTGCAGCTCTTCCCCATGATGAGTTAAGAAGCTGTTCTGTGTGTGTGTGTGTGTGTGTGTGTGTGTGTGTGTTGTGGTCCTATCTCTTTTTTGGGAGGCTTCTTTGGACCCCCATTTGGGGGGACATGCAATGAGTGTGCATGAGTGTGTGAAAGAGATGAGATATATATATATATATAGAGAGAGAGAGAGAGAGAAAATTAAAACATTTCAGACTAAGGATCTAATTCAATGCAATTAGTGTGTTAATCATCATATACTTTTATCTTTCTTTTATGCTGAGTATGTCACTACCCAACCACACATAAATGAAAAGATCACAGTGTACCTCATAAGTATGTGCAAATATATGCTAATAAAAACACTTTTTAAAAAAGAATCTAAATCAGTAAATAGAAACAAGAACTAAATTTGGTTCAGAGACGAAGGATAGTCCAAAAATCTGTGCAATTAGCAAGCTGTCTAAGACATTTTTGTGGACATCTGTCTTTTCCTGGGTAAAGTCTAAACTCGTTTTTCACAAATCCAACATTTGTAATCTTAGCTGCATTAAACAAGATAGGTAAATTAGGTTACATTTATTTATTTTCCTAAAGAATTTCCCTTTGAATTTCCTTAGTCCAATATTATGATGCAATTTATAACATTTAATTCATATTTGCCTTTTTAGAATACATATATCATGTAAAGTATGTTACCAAAACTTGATCTTCCCCTTTCCTACCAAAAACATTGAAGAGAAAAATAAAAAAAATAAATTCGTGGCAAAAATGGGGTAGAAATGTCAAAGGGGCTGTTTGGAAATCATTACATGTTCATACTAATCACTCAAATAGTCATATCTATACGGTTTTTATAGGGTTTGAAATAATGGATTATAATATTGTTGATTAGCATAAGGAGATAGGTTCATTTTTGCCAAATTATTTTTGTGAAGGCAAATATTGAAATAATTATTAAGGTTTCAAGCAATGAGTAACAATCCCCTTAGCATGGAAAGGTATATATGTATTTACTGACAATTCTTACAATAGTAAGCATTGAAACAAGGTAGTAAAATTAAAATTGAATTGATCTGAAAAGTTATATAAACAAATTGGAAACCTGAGTTTTGTAGTTTAAAAACAATTTAAGTTTTCTGCTTATTTTAGCTTTTATTTTCCATGATGGGGGTAGAATCCAGGGCCTCACGCATGCTGGACGAACACTCTGTCAAGACTCCCAGCACTTACATTAACTTTTAATCTCAATTTTACCCAATGTGAAACAGCAGCCCCTTGTAAAAACAAAGGTATCATAAGAAAGATCTATCGTGAAAGAAAATGACTTCTATATAGATTATCTATAAATTACAGTTATTATATGAGTAGCTTGCTCTCTTATTTGTAAATTACATTTGGAAATAGCATTTCAAAAAATATATTAGAGTACTTCACTCCTCAAATTTGAGGTTAATATGTTTCTGGAGATATCACAGCTGAAGAAAATAATACTTTGAAACATTGTTACTTTTCAAAGTTTTGAGTTTTTGAGTCTTTCGTTGAATGCTTGAAAACAAGATGATTATTTACAAATTTTCTAGTATGTTAAGATGAAAAAGTTAATTATAATATTAGAGATTATAGAATGTAAAATAGCTTTTTTTTTGAGACTGTGTCTTGCTTTGTAGTGCAGGCTAGACTTGAACTCACTATGTAGCCCAGATTGGCCTTGAACTTGCAGGGATCCTCCTGCCTCAGCCTCCTGAGTGCTGGGATTACAGGAGTGCACCACCACACCCAGCTCTTGTAAAACAGTTATTAAAGACAACATGAGAGGATAATTTAGGGGGAGGCTGAGAAGATAAAGGGAAAAAAATTCCAACCCAGAAGCTCCAAAGTGAGCTTGTGAAAAAAGAAGTAATCTTATTTAGTGACATTTTAACACCAGGGCATTTTCAAGCTTTAAAAAAAATTTTATGATTAGATAGTTGTATTAGATAAATCTTTTGAGTGGTTATCTTCTTGAGAAGACCAACTTCAATGATTAGTCCTGAGAGATACTGTGCTTATGTGGGAAATGCCTTCGTGTGTGAGGAAGAAGTTAGAGATAGGAATAGTGTTTCTATTAACACACACACACACACACACAAACACACAGCATCATACTTGTTCAATACCAACTACTTTATGCATTTTACTAAAGCTACTCTATCATCTGCTGTATTATTGATTTTGTATATATTTGCATCAAGCTTTGTTGAGAGCAAATGGTTTAGCTTTTCTGGGGTTTATGTAGTATTCCCAACTGTGATGTAAATTCTACGTAAAAACAATGAAAAGCTCTTGTTCTGAAGTCATAATTGCTGAATCAAAACCTGCTTTTGCCATTTGCAAGTTGCATGCCTTAATAGAAGTTATGTAGCTTCTCCTAATCACTGATTCCTTATCAGTGACCCAAGTATAACAATAGCACTGATTCCAAGGGGTTTTGGAGTGCTAAATCCACAGAAAGTTCTCAGTGGGGTGCGGACCTGTACCCCAATACACATGCAACAAATATCAGCCATTATATTGCTACTAAGGAACTAAAGGAAATATAATTAAATAACAAAAAGAAATGAAACATAGCTTTATTTTTATAGCAATATTTTGGGGGAATGTCATAAGAAATGATTTGTATCTTTGAATCCTGAATTCAAAATCCTTAATCTTTAGACAAAGAATGTGGACTCTTGGGGCCAGTGAGATGGCTCAGCGGCTTAAGCACCTGCCTGGCAAGCGCGAAGGCCCGAGTTCGACTCCCGGAACCCACATACGAAAAAGGGGCCGGTGATATCGCTCAGCGGCACGGGCGCCTGCTGGCGCGCGAGGTCCTGAGGTCGACCCCCCGGTACCCACAAAAAAAAAAAAAATGTGGACTCTTTAAAGATACTATGAAGTTCAGAGATCACAAATGTAGAATGTGCAATGTCATGCCAGCCTGTTACCTCGGTAAGCGGTAGGAGGTGTTATTATTCCTGTCATCATCATGGATTCCTAATTTTATTTCCTGTTCACTTTGGCTTGACACATGGATGTCTGAGGTCAACAGGCAGAAGTTACTTATGGCTATTTGGGGCAATTTGGTGGAAAAGGCTAAGTTTGTGGTCAGTACCCACTCTTCAAAATTCCTTTTCCCTTCAAGAGGAGCTAAGCCTTAGATATCCAGCGGTCTTCCCTCTTCCTCTGCCAGATGTTTTTGGAAAAGCATTCATAAGGTAATTCAAATAATCATGTTCTACATATTCTTTCAGGCTAAATTTCTACATTTTTACTGATAATTCATTAAGCCAAGATCAGAATGGAATGTCTTGCCTTAGCAGTAGTAAAGACCTTGTAAAAATCTTCTCAGAGCCTCTCAAATTGCACTGTAACCTTGAAGCTTACAAAGTGGCTCTAGCTGTAAAGGAATCAGGTCTAAGGAAGTTGCTCCCTGGGAGGTATCAAAAGTATTAAAATCAATCAGGCATGCAGAGCTACTGGATAATGACAATGCTGTACTGTTGAGATCATAGTTGATTTAGAAAACTGCTGGCTGGCCCTGTGATTTTTGACATATTTGCCATCCAGGAATAATTTTAGAGCAATAATAAATGGTCTATTCTTCTGGAAATTTACTCCCTTGGCAAGAGGATGACATATTTTTTTAAATTTAGAAATCATTATACATTTATTCAAAACTATTGAAAGATAGAAATTTTATTTACCTGACAATGTGAATTCTTATCATGACCTCAATTTTATTTATTTTATTTTAAAGAGAAAAAAACAATAAAAACAATGATACAAAATTTCAAAACAATAGGAGAGTAACAATGTTTAATACATTGTTATCTTCAAAGTAGTTGCTCAGATTACAAGATACAGGCATGAAAAACTGATCAAACAATATAAGCACAAACCTTTCTTTTCAATGAGCTAAGAGAAATTAGTAGTATAACTATCTTAACTATTTGTGTGTATATATATATATTTACCATGCTGTATATATATACCAGTCAGTATATATATATAAAATATATATATATATTTTCTTTTCTGTTCCTTCTTTACTCCTTTCCGCCATCCCAGTTTCTCTTTCCTTTTGAACAGTTTCTTCCCATTTCACAATATCTATTGTACATTTTGGATCTTATTTACTCTTTCAGCCTCTTACACTTGGGAGATAATACAATGTTTACACATGTGAGTCTGATTTATTTCACTTATAAGTATGGTCTCAAGATGCATCCATTTACCTATAAAAGTCTCGAGTTTATCCTTCTTTATAGCTGAGTAGTACTCCATTGTATAAAAATACCACATCTTTTATATCCATTCCTCAGTTGATGGACTTTTGGGTTGTTTGCAAGATTTAGCTATTATAAAATGTGCTGCTATAGGGCCGGTGAGACGGCTCAGCGGCTTAAGCGCCTGCCTTGCAAGCGCGAAGGCCCGAGTTCGACTCCCGGATCCCACATACGAAAAAGGGGCCGGTGATATCGCTCAGCGGCACGGGTGCCTGTTGGCGCGCGAGGTCCTGAGGTCGTCCCCCCGGTACCCACAAAAAAAAAAAAAAAAAAAAAAATGTGCTGCTATAAACATGGATGCACATATGTCATTGTAGTATGATGTTTTAAATTCTCCTGGGAAAATACCCAGCAAAGGAATAGCTGGGTCTAATAAGACCTCTAATCCTAGTTTTTTGAGGAATCTCCATACTGATTTCCACAGTGGTTGTAACAGTCTACACGCCCACCAACAGTGGAGAAGGGTTCCTTTTTCCCCATGCCCCTCCAGCACTTGTTATTGTTGATTTTTTGATGACAGCCGTTCTTTCTGGAGTGAGATGGAATCTCAGTGTTGTTTTAATTTGTATCTCTTGAATGACCAATGATGTTGAACATTTTTTCATATATTTATTTGCTGATTGTATTTCTTCATCTGAGAAGTGTGTATTCATCTCAGATGCTCATTTTTGGATTGGTTCTTTAAATTTGGGGGGTCTGATTTTTTTCAATTCTGTATATGTTCTAGGTAAAAGTCCTTTGTCTGAGGGAGAGTTGGCTAAATTTTTTTTTGCACTCTGTGGGTTGTGTTTTCACTCTGTTGGTCATTTCTTTTGATGTGCAAAAGCTTTTTAATAACATGAGATCCCAGTTGTCGATTCTTTGAAGTACTTCCCGCTCAGTTTGGGTTTTGTTCATGAAGTCTCTACCTACACCTATGTCTTCAAGATTTCCACCTACTTTCTTTTCCAGTAGGTTTATTGTTCTATTTTAATATTTAGATATTTGATCCATTTTGACTTTAGTTTAGTGCATGGTGATAGACATGGGTCTAGTTTTAGTCTTTGGCATATAGAGAGCCAGTTTTTCCAGCACCTTTTATTAAAGAGGCTATCTTTCTTCCAGTGAACATGTTTGGCCCCTTTGTCAAAGATAAGGTGGCTGAGTGTGTTTCTAGTTGTGTCTGCATCTTCTAACCTGTTCCACTAATCCTCAGGTCTTTTTTTTTTTTTTTTTTTTTTTTTTTTGCCAGTTCCATTCTGATTTTATCACAGTAGTTTTGTAGTATAATTTCAAGTCAGGGATTGTGATGTCTCCTGCTTTGCTTTTGTTGCCCAGAATTGCTTTTGCTATTCTAATGACCTCAGTTTTCTAAATTTAATTTTTAAGCATATGTAATTTTCTTAATTAACTATGAACAGGATTTTTGAGGGAGACAGACCTGCCTGAATACCCACAGCTCTCCCAATATGAAGGCAGCCGCATCTCAGTCTGCATGGGAAGAAATGTCACTGGATTGGACATCTTTTAGAAATGGGCAAAGGTTATGAAGAATGTTTAAGTTTACTAAGGTAAATGCGCCCCATCTTGCCCTAGTAGGGTTAGATAGACTTAAGTGTTGGTCAAAGAGAGAGATTTCTTTGGTGAGAGTGACCTTTTCAGACTCAGGGCTATGGAGAGACATCTGTTTCTGTGAGAACAGTACAATGCCTCCCCTCATGCGATGCTTTACTGCATGCAACACAGTGAAGGCAGTTAGGAATAAAGAAAAATGCTTTTCACACTTGGTGTTTCCCTGAAATTACTGATTAAACAACGTTACATGCAGCACAAAGTCAGCAGCAAGTTACAAACAGCGAGTGCTATGTGAAGCAAGCTTGGAACTGATTTTGGTACCGTGGGGTGGACTTGGTGTTTCAAGGAGAAGAGATAACACAAAGAGAAGTAGTTTCCCAGCATATTGAGGCAAATCTCAGGGCTTCAGCAACCCAACCAAATGAAAAGTACGACTACCTCCAAAAGAAAAAGAAATTGTTCCAGCCTGCTAGACTATTTAAAGTAGATTATGTTACCCCAGTGAATCAGCTGTCCTTAAGCTTCAGACCCCTGAAAAACTGTGCAGTAATATCAAAGAATCCATTAAATAATATTTAATATGAGCTTGTTTTTAGATGATTATACAGGTTCTATCTATCATCTATCTATCATCTATCTATGATATTGTCTTAGTTAAATCCCTTGTCAATTGGACAAAATACCTGACACTTGTAACTTAAAGAATAAGAGGTTTACTTTGGTTTAAATTTTTAATCCATAGTTGGCTGGCTCCAAGGCAGGAAGGCATGGTAGAAGGGGCTGGGCAGAGGAAAGCTGCTCAAATCATGGCTTCCAGAAAGCAGAGAAAATAGAGGAGCTGAGGAGAGAGACCCACCTCTCCAGGTCACATGCCCAGTGACCTGCCTTTTTGGACCAGTTCTCACTTCCTAACAAGTCAGCTATACAGCATCCATGGTCCAATATTCTTGCAAAAGCCCCACCTATGAGCACATGAGGTTCTTGGGAGAAATCTATATATAAACCATAACACACATAAAGTCTGTATGCACACACATACATTTATATAATGCGTATATATCTATACTGTATACATATACAGATATCGATATCTATGTATGTGAATATATCTCTACATTTGCCATATGTACTACATATAATGGTATTTTACGTATCTAACAATATTTTAATGTATGTAGAAGCTCCTTAAATATAGTATTTATAGTGGTGATTTCTCAACCAAGAGATGCTAAAAGTTAAATCATTTGGTTCTGAAAAATGACTTCCATGTAAAAATGTTGGAATCCACAGCAAAATATTATTCCATTCCTCAAACCTAAAAATATTTCATTTCGGAATCATAATGACGTACCTGTTAGAAGTGTTAATGTTTGAGTTGGGATTGGGTTTTATTTATTTATTTATTTTTGTCATTTTGCATGTGTGTGTATATACTAAAAACGATCCTATGTAAATTTCCAAGTCAAAGACCACCACAGGAAAACAAAGTGAATAGACAGGGCCTTCAAACAAAAATTAACGTTCCCTGCTGTTTTGAGAATCCACACAGCCTTGGGCCGGTGAGATGGCTCAGGGGCTTAAGCGCCTGCCCAGCAAGCGTGAGGACCCGAGTTCGACTCTCGGAACCCACATACGAAAAAGGGGCCGGTGATATCGCTCAGCGGCACGGGCGCCTGCTGGCGCGCAAGGTCCTGAGGTCGACCCCCCGGTACCCACAAAAAAAAAAAAAAGAATCCACAGAGCCTCTTCTGGGTCAGCAGAAAGAACAGGATCCTCGGCCTCTTTCCCATATTGTGTTTGAGCCCCGGGTGGCAGTCCAGAGAATTGGAGGAAGTGCTAATTTGGGGCAAATCACACTGTGTGCACTCTATACTAACTCTCACTTAATTCAGATAAAAGCACAGAAAAATAAGTACCAAAGTCATTCCAGAGGAAAACTGGGAGAAAGGATTTGAAATGCTCAAACATCTCTAGCCCTATTTTGCACTGGTGAGGGCTGTGCTGTGGACTCTTAGAGTTGCCCTCATGCAAATGCAATGGAGGCTGAGGGCGCTCCAGGAAGATATGAAAATTCCACCCCGGTTGTGGGAAATGCTTATAAACACAGTACATAAACTACAGCAGCTATATAGAGGTCAGAAACTATTGGTGTTTATTTCTATCAGCAATGGCTTGTTCCATACACCTCTAGATTTGATATGCCACTTTGTTAAAAGAAGGAATAATTTATTTATCAAAGCTTATTTGTAAAAAACCCTTTGCAGACATTGGAAAGTTAGTTAAAGATATTCGGGTCCAAACCAAAAATTTTTGAATCATTTAAAATGATCCTGAAAAGAAAAAAAAAATCAACAAATAAATAAATAGAAATTTCCCATTGTTCATGGATTATATCTTGGACGATGTACATGACTTTGATACATATGAATATTGCATATATTTATATAATAATATATCTCTACTAGTGTGTGCCAATACCAATATATACCCATCATCTTATTTAGGGCACTTTAATATAAGAGTCCATATAAGAAACTTATTTGACAGCTATGAGGTAAAGCTTTAGCTCTCCTGAGAAGTTGTTATCTCTAGTCTTTATAATATAATTGCCATGTTTTCATTTTAACTTTGGCTCTTAAGGAACAGATTTTGTGGCCTGCATATTTATGCCAGGTTCTTTTTCTGCAGATTTTGGGGGGTTGTCTATTCTTAATTTGTTTCCTTTTTCTTTTGGTGGCCTGAAGGCTTGTGCTGGAGCTTGGCTGCTTTTCTGAAGACCATGCAGGGGCACTGTTATTTTGTTTCTTTGTGGTGGATTTTTATTTAAAATCATGTTATCCTTTCATAGTATATGACTTTAGTTTCTGAGACGTTGTTGAATTTCTAAGCTATATCAGTTCTTTAGTAGAGAAATGCAGAGATGAAGACAAATGTGTAGCTACAGATATAGATCTAGAACTAAGCTAAACTCTAACAGTTAAGCTCGCTGTCTTGCTCTCTTTTCCTCCCCAGCCTAAGTGTGTATCTATTTAAATTGCACAAATCAATTTCCCTCATTTCAAGACTCCTCATATAAAGGTACCTTCTATTTTGAAAGATTCATTAGACCTATGTTTTCTCTTGGTAAATATAAGCATAAACCCAATTATTTGCGCCTAAGGGGATTAAAACAATCTTAGAACTCTGTTCTCAACATAGCTAACAATAAAGTACAATTAAACATTTAAGGTAATTTGAGAGGTAACAGTGGAAAAATCTATCTCAAGAGATCATGAAGTGGAAAATCTATCTCAAGAGATCATGGAGCAGAGAAAAATTTAGCTCCTCACACATTCCTATGCCCATTCTCCTGAAACAAATATGTGCTCAGCATATTGCTTTTTTTCTTTTCTGCTTCAGAAGCTACTTCACACTAATTCTTGGTTTTCAAGGGCTAAGTTCCTAAATGGCATGGCTCCCATCTAATTGAATAAAATGATAATCCATTTTTAATTTTATCTATGGATACACTACAATTCTAAGTGAACTATAGGTGAACCTGTGCTACGATTGGATATAAAGAAAATCATGCTTGTAAATTGCCACTAGAGGTTATTGATAGTTACCCAAAGACAGAAAAAACTACTTGAATATTTGAAATTTATTTGGAACAAGTTTATTCTCAGTGAAACACCATGTTCCCTCTGATTGACAAGTAGAACTTGCTAATCTGTAAACTTTAGAAAACATTTATTTTAAAATGAGTCTGTGGTGAGTAAACCCAGTAAAACACTTAAAACAGGGTGGCAATGATTCTCAAGCTGTGCTGTGTTTCCCTCAGGAGAAAACTTTTCAGACTTCTAAAAGGCAGTAAGTCATTGACCAAGTGAGTTTTGCTAAAGATTCCTAAACACTAACAAAAATCTCTTAGTAAAATGAGTAGAGTTTTGGATAGTAAAATACAGGAGCTCCATTAGGTACAATGATGAGTTTCCAATTCTATCAAGGTATACAAAGATACAAAATCTGAGACAGGAGGATTGCAAGTTAAAAAAAAATGTATATATTCACAGAAAATAGATGGGGTAGGCAACAAAATACTGAATCTTAGGTGTTAAAAAATAATTCCCATAGGTGCTAAAAAATATAATATGTATATTAATATTTATGTTTAAGTTGATGAATTTTAAAAATATATTTAAATTGATGAATTAAAAATCTTTCAAACAACACTCTATCATCTGATTTTATAGTCAAAGACCCTGAAAAACCAGGAAGATTTAGGTTGATAGGCTATTTCACTACCACTGGGTTCCATAAAGCTTGTGAAAATTTAATAAGGAATTGTAAACTAGAGAAACATGCAAAAAAATGTTAATTTTCAGTGCCCTTCCCATTTGAGAAAGATCTATCTCCCTATTTCCTATTATCTATCTTTTATTTTGCTCTTCAATGTGTATTAATAAAATAGAAACGTTAACTTTTAACAATGTTTTGCATGATTGGCTTTCTGCTGCATTTCTGTCTGACCTGGTCGACACGTGCTGCTTCTACGTTATGCCGAGCTATGAGGAACACGGCTCGAGGTATAATGACAGGAGAATCTAAGACACACCTAGTATATGATTCAGCCCAAATCCTAGGCCAACCAATTTGGGTCCACAGTGGTACTCTTCAGCACTTCTGCCCATGTTCTCTGCAGGGTGAATGACGCTACAAAAGAGAGCAGTAAAATATGACTGGTGCCCTAACTAACGTAGTTATACAATGCCCTGGTAGGGACTAAACATAAGAGCCTGGCCACGCCTGTCCCCATTTTCTATGTGTTTCCTCTCTTTTACTGAAATGAAATACCAATTATGTATTAAAGAAGCTCAGTCAATGCTTAAAAAATTGTTTTTAAAAACTTCTTATTCCATCTTAGTCCCTAGTCCCATTACTACTCCAAACTGTGGAGTCTCTTTCCTTCCCAGGCCTCTGCTATCCTTTCCCATGATGACTCCCCTCTTGTCCCTGATATTCTAGAATGAGATGGAGCTTAAAAACCACAGTTTTCATAAAACTTTCATTCTGTACCCTAAATCTTGTGTGCATATTTATATATGAAGATACACATATAGTAGGTTTCACAGATAACATCATATCATAAGTGAAAAATAAAATATTCAGTAATAATTTTTGTTCTTCAGTTAATCAAAATTTAATACTATCCAAATTTCCTTCCAGGCTTTTTTTCAGATGTATGGTGTGATAGTTAATTGTTATATATCAACTTGACTTGAGTAAGAAATACCTATCAGATTAGTAAATTCTGGGTGTGTCTGTGGATGATTGACATCCACAGGCCAACAACTGAGGGAAGAGGATCCACCCGGATGTGGGACAAACTCATAGACTTGTAGATTTGATGGAATAAAAAGGGAAAGTAAGAGGGAGCTCCATTGCTGCCATTGCCTTTGGAATTTGTCTCCAGTTCCTTCAGGCCTCCAGGACAGATGTGCCAGGCTTCCGCCGCAACCTCCGGCTCTTTGAAATGACTCGCATCCATGACTTTGCAGTGAGCTTCCAGGCCTTCAACCTTCAACTGCTGCTGGACCCTCTGGCTCTCCAGCATGCAGATGCCATTTTGGATTCTTCATCTCTGATCAAGCAGATGGCCATTGAGACTCTTTGATCCTGATTCTGTAAGCCTAGCGAGTAAATCCTATCTATAACCCTACACACATTTTATATTGAATCTATGCTTCTAGAGAACCCTAAGAAATACACATGGTTTCACCCAGGAAGACTCATTTCTTATACCCGGTGTGATATTTGATCTTTTAAAAAAATTCCCATGGAAAATACTAGAACTCTCATGCAATAAATTATTTAATATTCAGAATAACCACATAAAGCTGGTATTAATATCTTCCATTTAACCCCCTAGAAAATAATTACTCCAGATAAATTAATTAAGTAATCTGTCCACGTTCCTAAGCAGATAATGGAATTGAACTCAACTTTATGATCTTTCTGATAAGCTACATTAACTTTTATGTCATATAAACATCTCATCTCTAATTTAAAAAATCAACAGAAATGCTGCATAATTATGATAGTTTTCTCTTTCAATCTACAAAGTTTCCCTCTTGGTAGATATATTTAGCTGTATTTTAAGGGTTTCTAGGACACACATTTAAAAAAAGATTTTAACTTCTCTTAAATGGGAATGCATCTCACAGTCAAGGCAACTGACACCAGAAGCCAGGTAGCAGTGGCGACAGAGCTGTCACTGCTTGCACACTCATAAACATGTTTACAGTTTCAGTGACACAATTGGACAACGCTCATCCATTGGTATTGGGTCCACAACTAGGAAGGACCAATTGAGGAAAGAAGTAAGAGTGCTGAATGTGTTCCAAAAACCTTTTGTTAACACCTACTGGTAAGGCCAAGAAACCAGCAGCGTGGAAACCTACAGAACAGGTATGAGCACCTCCCAAGAGAATGCCAGAGACAGATGCAGAGTATTAGCTGCAAGAACAGTGCCAAGAGCATCCCCGGAGCACTTCATGACCCAGGAACGCTTATGAGAAAAATGTACTTTAATGGACTGTAATGATGCAGAGCTGAAAAGTGATTTAGAAGAGCTGGGCTTTGCATGAGAGATGTTTTAGGAATCTTTAACCAATATTTCATTTACTTTTCCATCTCGCATACACACAAATTATTACAAGATAAAATTGATGTTGAAATATCCCCAGAAGAGCTCTTTTTGTGTTATTTTTAATTAGTAGCACTTTTTAAAAAATTTCTTAATGGTGTGCAGATAACATCTTTGAGGTAACAAGGTATAATTTATTTAAAGTGTCTCTTATTGTTAGACATTATATACAGATAATGCTTCAATCAGCTTCACTTAGTTTCTCTCATTTTTACTAGTGAAAACTACATAGTACATTGGAGGATCAGAAGAAATATTTTTATAGTTTGTTAATAAAATCTAAGTTACATTGTTGTCAGCATAACATTCTAGTTTTACAACTAAATTGACATGTTAGCAACATTTAAAAATAAATTTTAGTTTAAAAGATTAGAATATATCATTATATAAATTGTCTCTACTCTAATGGTAGGTTGCATGAACTAAATATTTGTCTTCACCCAAAATTCATGTTGAAATTTTCATTCCTAAAATGATGGTATTTGGGGGTAGGTACTTCGGGAGGTAGTGTAACTAGGTAAGGATGGGTCAGCCCTAACAGTAATATACAAAAGAAAGCTTGCCCCACCCACCGCCATGTGAGAATATAGAGGGAAGATGGCCATCTGCTAATTAGGAAGAGGCCCTGGCCAGGAACTGAATGGACTGCCACCTCAGCCTGCTACCTCAACCTTGGACCTCCCAGCCTCAAGAAGTTACAAATAATGTGTGTTGTCTAAACTACCCAGCCTAACGTAATTTGTTACAGCAGCCCAAGCTAAGACAGTAATGTTTTATATTTCTTCTCCTAAATATTTACCAATCACATTTTCTCCTGCTTAAATGTTTTTCTTTCTCTTTATTATCTTTAGGATATGAAACCTTTGCTAAAAACCTGTTGGTAAAAACCTTTTATCATGTTTCTATAAATATTTCCTAGGCTGTTTTATTTTCTGTGTTGTTTATATTCCCATGGCATAGAAATTATAAAATTTCAGATAAGTATCTTTACAATTTCTTCTAGTTTTCAAAGTTTGATCAATTAAGTTTTATTTTTAATGCTTATCAATTTGAACCTTATAGTGATATATAATATAAACTATGAATTTAAATTATTGGTTTTTAAATAGCCAATCTGTTATCCTATTTATTAAACAGTCATTTTATTAAGTAGTTTTTCCCTCACACTGTTTTGTGGGGCTGGTGATATGGCTCAGCGCATAAGCACCTGCCTCGCAAGCACAAGGTCCTGAGTTCGACTCCCGGTACCCACATAAAGGAAAAAACGGGTCGGTGACATTGCTCAGTGGCACAAGCGCCTGCTGGCAGGCGTGAGGTCCTGAGTTCGACTCCCAGTACCCACACTAAAAAAAAAAAAAAGAAAGAAAAAAACTGTTTTGTGATACTATGACCATATATTTTTCTTACATGCGATATAAATTATATCTAATTGGATTTTCTAATCTGTGGACTTCCAAAAATGTTTTATGAAATAGATCCTGCCTTTTTCATAAAGGATTTAACACATGAAAAATGTGCCATAATAGCATGAGACCGAAATGAGTTTAAGGAAATGGAAAATATAACAAATAAAAAATTATAAATAAACCAAAGGCAAGAATATAATGGAGGGGCCGGTGAGATGGCTCAGTGGCTTAAGCGCCTGCCTGGCAAACGCGAGGGCCCGAGTTCGACTCCCGGAACCCACATACGAAAAAGGGGCTGGTGATATCGCTCAGCGGCACGGGTGCCTGTTGGCGCGCGAGGTCCTGAGGTCGACACCCCGGTACCCACAAAAAAATAAATAAATAAATAAATAAAGAATATAATGGAGTCATCAATGGATCTAGACATGTATGTCCTCATCCTCGCAGGAAGTACAAACAGATAATGAACTCAGCTCGGGAGGCTGTAGTGTGACTGTGGCTGTACAGCACAGCTGGTTCAGTACAGGCCCGTATGTCTCAGCATTTAATTGATCTGGAGATAGGTTTGAAATCCTTAGTGGAGGTTAGGGTGTTCAACGTGCCCTAATTCCACACCACATTGCGTGATGTACTGGTACTCTGTAATGCATGTTTTTAAATCTGATTGGGCTACTCCTCTTCTATTCTGTTTCTTTCCTCAAAAGTTTTTATTCCTATCTGATTATTTTATCTCATCCTTTTAGATTCAATTGACCAGTTAAATAGTCTATTCTATTATTCCTAGGTAGGGTGCAGTTAAATCTTGCTTTTCTCAAGACAATCTACTTTATGCCTGTTATTCCAAACCTAACCCTAACCCTAAAAATGTCAAGATTGGGATGATAATTATGTGGTCATCTTACCTATATATTTGGCTTATTTTATTCTTACCCACAGCTATGACCATAGACCGAAGATATCACCTTCCACATTTGCCACACAGCCCACTACCCATCTCTGTTCTCTTCTTGCTTTTGGTTTTGCTTAGTACCAATCTGTTCTCTACCTTTCAACATAAATTGATGGTCCTTTCCTACTTTAAATATAATAAAACATGTACTGAATTAATTAATTCATAAATTCTTGTATATTTTCCTCCAAAGACTATGTTTTCAACCTTCAAGTAAAATCTCTGCTGAGATTTTGTCCTTAGTGAGTCTAGATAATAGTATACTTGGCAACTTGTTCTCAATCAGTTAATGATTCTTATTTTATTTACTGAGAGAGCTTTCACACTTTTTCTAAAACGTTTTAACCTTTTGAATTTTATACAGTTCTCAGAAGCTTACACAATGCTGAATCTGTAGTGAGCTACGTAATTTTGTGAACCACATTGTGAAGATACATTGACGATAAACAGCCTCGATTTTTAACTTTCACTCCTAGATCAAAAGATTACTCACTGGCACAAAAGTTGGTGTACTTCCTATACTTCATAATATTTATAGTACTTACTTATATTTCTCTTATTCTTAAACATTTTCTACCTAAATTCATATTTCAATTTTCATAGCATACATACATGCAAGGCAGATGTTTTATCCTGAATAGATAAATGAGGAAAATGAAGTGCATAGGTTTTGATCAAATGAGAAAACTATAATAAAAGTAAATGTAGAAGCTTTTGTCTTGATTCTTAGTCATATTTAATTTCTTTGTGAGACAGAAGAAATTAGTGAGAAAGTACAATTTGACATTACTGATGCTTAATGCCTTTTATTTCTTGAAACAACTTTGTTTTTATGAAGAAGTAGTTTTGATTTACTTGAAGCTTAAGTATATTATTTTAGGAAAATTGGTAGTCAAGATGGATGTGAAAATATTTTTTATATTTTTTCTTTTTGCAACTGGGGGTAAGGAAGAAATTGATTAAATAGGACAAAATGTCTAGGTTACATAAAAACAATGTTGAATTCTAATTCCCATCCATAAGGTCTTGATAATGAAGAAGCACAGTGTATACTGTTATGGAATAAAAGTGCTCTATAATGAAATTTTGTTGATATATTCCTATGAGTACTTAGACATAGTACTTTCTACTTGGTTACTGTAGGAGAAATGGGAAAAAGTATTCAAAACTAGAGGCTCCCTCTGATAAGAAAAACAATGATTCCCTTTGAGATGCTGACAGCTATTTTCTTTAAAAATTCCATTTCATCTTTCTAATTAAAAAGAAAAATAATTTTTTTTGCCCTTGGGAATATCAAGAAAAATTTGATTCATTGTCTAAACATTCAATAGTATCAACAATTTAAAATGTTAGACAACAAGTAAAAGCATTAGGCACTAACCTTTCAGTACTGAATGTTACCTGATAAAGAGCTGCTATTAACACCTATGATTGTACTGCATTAATTTCATAAACACAATAAGCCCTCCTGGATGATGAACATTTTGTAATTCAGAGAATGACTCACAGAAAATACAATTTTCATTTGCTAAAGTGCTGTAGCATTGAATTTAGAAGTGTCTTGCTGTGTTGAAATGGATTTAATTTCAATGGCAATCCAAAAGCTGTAATAAACTTTAAAAATGTACAAGGATGTTTTGCTTTTTCAATCTATTTGGAAAAACAGAAGCAAACAAATAAAATAATGTTCCTGGGACCTATTGCATAGTTATGCTCTATTACATAAACAAACATTATATAAAAGAGTCATGATTATCACATCTATTTATGGAACAAATAAACCCAGACCAAATAAAGACAGTTTTCCCAAAATGTTACATGACACCCAATAAAATATTAAAGTTAAATTTCATTCTATCCCAAACTTTAAACTGTTTGTTTACCTTGATTTAGGTTGGCCTAATAGACTAAATCTGGATTTTTTTAAAAAGTATATACTAAAAGGTTATCAAAGGATCATCAAATGATTCTTTAAGATAAATAAAATAGAACTGAGTTTAAACTTGTAGTTTGTGCTCTGCTTTTCTCTGCTTTAAATTGTTATACTAGAAAGTAACCCTTAAGGAGTCACCTACCACTAACAATGTTCTAATTTTGTTTCTTTTTGAGAAGACGGTGATTGGTGGTCATTTTGAACAAAGCAACAGTTAGAAGGATTTCTTAACAGAAAAACTAGGGCAGATTTTCATTGTCCTGGATTTCAGGATATATAAACGTCTTTTCAAAGGCCCATTTATTGCAGTGGTTTACTTTGAATATATTTCAAGTAAAACAAACTTTTTGAGCTTTAAAAGATGTTCATATAGAAAACATAATTTAATCTTTATAATCTCTATGTGTGGGAGATAGTTAACTCTGTTACACTGAGTTTCATTGCCACAGCTCCTTTCAAAACCATAAAACTTTCTTAAAAGTTTCATCATTCATACCTTCACATATATGTAACTGCTGACATACAAAGGTTAGAAATAAGACATCGTGGGATACCAAAGTAAGTATGTTTTAAAATACTCCTCCAGTTTGAAATTTCATGATTCTACAATTGTTATTTTATGGCAGACAATAGCACGCTTGCTGTAACTTTGCTGTAGTTGCAACATCCGGCTATAAACAAGTAAACAGGAAAACCAGAAAGCTAATAACGCTAAAATACCTACTTTTCTCTAGGTAAACTGAAAGTAAATATATTTTCTTTCCTCTTAATTTCTGAAAAAGTATAATTCCACTTACTGTTGCTTCAACAGATCTTAGGTGAAAATTTTGTGCAGTGTCATTTCCCCATTCCAATTTCCATACAGAACATTTCACCTTTTCTTAAAAATATACCTTTACCATCTAGTCTACAGAGTTGCCACTCTACTATGCTACCTTTGAGAAATCCCCCAAGTGCTCTGTTTTATAATAAGTTACAGAACCAAGTACTGGAATGTTATTCACCAGCTGGTTTAGAAATTGATAGTTTATAAATGTGCAAATATCTGAGATTTGGGAATGAAAGGTGCTATCATGCTATTACCACGAATGCATGGTTGCTGTAAATACTGTGGTGACCGAGGCCCAAGAGAATCTATTAAGTTAACATTATGCATTCTTTGGGTTTTGAGGTTTCTGAAACTTATCCATCATTCAAGACTTAAGGCATTTACAAGTACCACAAAGCTTGACTATCGGGCATCTTTGTTTCATTTTCCTGCCCCTCCCCTCCCTTCTTCCTGTCCCACCATCTTTATCTAACCTCTGTAATTAATCAGGACTTGTTTATTGTCATTTAAAAAAGTGTTGAAATATTTACACACAATTACTTTGTAATTAATAGGAAATGACCATGAGGCTGCTTTATTGATCCCTGATGGGAGGAGAAAGCCTGGGTTATGTCTAATGGATTTTTTCCATCCCTTTCAGTGGTGATGTGTGACAAATGGATTGTAAATGAAGATAGACTGTGTAATGAATTATGGCATTAAAGACTGATGTGAAGAACACTCTGGAAAACAAAAATCTTTCATCTGAATGGATATCCTAAAGACCAAGGTCACAAATACCACTTTTCATTTATCATTATTTTAAAACTTTTTTGGCCTTTTTATTGCTTTCAATAACATTTTTACGTGCTCAAGTGAATGGTGACTTTAATAGAGAGAACTGAATGGATCTCAATGGAATGTTTATTTTTGGAGCAATATTTGCTATGATCAGTTCCTATCTCATTGAGTCTTCTAAGGACATTACCATAGACTCATGCATGGTTTATTTTAACATAATAAAAAAATTTTTTTCTTACAGTGTAAGTCTTGGGACTATTTTGCCTGTTGGCATGAAGCCTAAATGACAATCAACTCAAAAGATCATTATAATGGCATGGGAAAAATCACTGTGCACTGGGGAAAAACGCCAACTATGAAATTAAACTGTGTGGGATGAGAATAAGGTAAGATGTGATTGCAGTCACACACTGCCATTTGATATCTATTTTTCTGCTTTCCTTTCTCTATTTCTCCCATTTTACTTCCTCCATCTATCATTTTTACCTCTTCTTTCTTTGTTCTAGACATTTTTATTGAGAATTCTCTGTATGGTAGTGAGAAAAAAATCAACAGATTCTGCTTCCAAAGAGCATTATGTTGAATGGAGACATTAATCAAATAGTCACTCTACTGAATGTTTACTTGCAAAGCAAGATAAATGCTGTGAATGAAAGGAACATAGCTCTTTAAGAGGATTAAACAAACAAAAAAATCTCAACCTTGATAATTTTGAGGGTTTGACATCTTACAGTCAGAAAAGCTTGCATGGGGAGTAGCAGTTGAGCTGGAATATGGTGTTAACTAGATGAAAGGAGGTTGGAGAAAGAAGTAGCATATGCAAAGTCCTGGGGTCAAGATTTGTGGACATGGGTGGCAAGAAAGCAGAGTGAAATGGCAGGTGGCTTAAATGAGATTGAGTAAGTAAGGAGAGGCCAGGTTATGTAGAGTCTAGTGGGCCAGGAAGTTACTGAAGGGTTTCAAACTAGAGAGCAACAACACTCAATTTTCATTTTTAAACAGCTACTAAGGCTACAGTATGAACAATGGATTACATTGTTCCTGGATGCAAGAACATGGATGAAAGAATGGATGCAGGGAGACCAAATTAGGAGGCAATTTCAGAGTTCATGCAGACGATGATGGACTTTTATCCAAAAGCATTGAAACTAAAGTAGAAAACTAGGGGGATCAAGATGTCCTTAGGTCTCTTTGTATAGAGAAAATGTTTGTAAAGATGTGACTTCCCCTCTAGGCAGCTGTCAGAAGTTAGAGCCAGGAGAATGGCTTCCAGAGTTACTCTAATTATGTCATTTTCCATGCCCAGTATGCTCAAGGTCACTTTTGAGACAAAGCCACTCAGACACCTGGCTGGGGAAACATAGTGAGGCAAGTCATCATTAATGATTATCATAGAATTGATCATCTTAGCCATCTGATTCAATAGCTCTTCTTACTGGCTGATTCTTGAAGTGGCTTGGCATGAAGAGAAGCCTTGTAGGTGAGTGGATGCATGACATTCCAAGTTCACTTCATTGTCAATATTAGTTTCTAATGGTGGTGACTTTACTTCCCAGGGGAGATTTTCAGTGTCTGTAAACTTTTGATTGTCACAACTTGCCAAGTGTGTCCTATGACATCTGAATGCTGCTAAATATCCCTCAGTACACAGAGCAACCCCCGACCCTCGTCAAAGAATTATTTGGTCCCAAATATTAGTAGTGCCAAGACTGAGACACCTTGACTTTCAAGAACAAAACTGGTCAAAACTTATGCATATCATGAACATGGCAGACAAAAGGCGATTCTTCGCTTAGTAGGAGAAACCACATGAGAAATGTAATACTAAAGGGAGCAGTAAAGACACATCCTAACAGCACAATTTGTTTGAAATACCTTTGGTATTTATTCAACCAGCATTTATTAAGCATAAAATAAACTCAAAATACTTATTAGAAAAGAAGACAATACCTAAGATGTTTTTATAGACTTACTGATCTCTAACATCTTTAATGCAAATATTTTGTAAGGCCTTTTGCAGAAATTATATTTGTCATTTCCCAAACGTGCTGTGCTATTTGATTCTATTAGCAGATCATTTCAACTAATTTTCTTGTTCATACATCTTCCTGGCTATAGAGAAGAAGAAAGAAACATATCATGTATGGTGAAGTGAGTTTATGGTCTTTACATTTAATAATTTTGGTTTCAATTCTTTTTTAAGTAATTAAAAAAATTCTTACATTCTGTTTGTACCTCTGGATAAACTTCCCACCTTCTCTACCCATGCTCAGCTGACTGGTCTTTAGAGTCTGTGTTAACAGATGCATCCACTTTCTGACTTCCAACTTGAAGAGTGAAAAAAGACAAAAAGGTAGGGAGGTCTTTTTTCCTCCAGCTTTTCTTCAGATGTCACCATAGCTTGGTGGCATCCCCGCCAACTCATCTTAGCCCTTTTCACAGCTTTCCATGGTTCCCGTCAACGTTTTCAGACTTGGGTTGAAACACAGCCTTGTATACTACAGTAGCTCTTGTGTTAGCCTTATACCATGCTCACACCATTGAAAATAGTCTTATTATACTCTCATGGAAGTATTCCAATTAAGCCATACTATTTTGTGATGACAGCCTGGTGAATACAACATATTATTGTGATTTATGTATTCATAAAGATTGGCAAAGGCTCCATAATTGGCCATAAAGTACCTTCTAACTGCTACATGTTATGGTTCAGATCTAAAATGCCCCCCGCCCAAAGTCTCATGTGTTCAGAGGTGGGGCTTTCTGAAGGTGATTGGATCATGAGGGCTCGAACATCAGTGGATTAATCCATTGATGCTGTTATAATTTAATGGCATAATTGGAAGGTAAGAGAAACTTAGGAGTGGGACCTACTTAAAGGGATTGGGTCAGATAGGTGTGATCTTGAGGACACTGTCTGGCCCCTGACCCCTTTCTCTCTGGTTTCTTCACTCTGTCTGCCTTGAGGTGAGTAGCTTCCCTCTTCCATGCCCATCTGCCTTGATATTTCTGCCTTGCCATAGGCCTAAAGCAATGGAACCAGCTAAGTCACAGATCAGAATCTCTGAAACCATGAGCCAAAATAGAACGTTCCTTCTTTAAGCTGCTTATGTCAGGTATTTGGTTATAGCAACAGAAACTAACACAATACACAGATGATACGTATAGTATTTCCATGCAAATGGGAATGAATCTGCAGATGCAGTATTTGATACACAAGGTCTTCATAAAATCAAAGCATAGGCCAGCAGAAAACTTGTGACTCCTTAGATAAGATGATTCTCCATGTCAGATTAGCATTTGCATAGCTCTCTTAAAACAAGGAACACAGCGGCATAAGCACCTGCCTGGTAAGTGCGAGGTCCTGAGTTCGACTCCTGGTACCCACATATGGAAAAAAAAAGGGGCCGGTGATATCGCTCAGTGGCATGGGCGCCTGCTGGCGCGTGAGGTCCTGAGTTCGACCCCCGGTACCTACAAGGAACACTGGGAAACTCATGAAGAACTAGCACTCTCTCAAGAGTTGCTTTAGTGCAGTCAATCCCATTTCCTGTGAGCTGGCATAGTTAACCCATCGAACAACTTTCTCTCAGATATTTTATTATGTGAGTGTCTATATGGAAATCTCTCAAGCCTTCCTCTTTCCATGGTCATAGGCTGCAGTGCTGAAAGTACAGTCCTCTCTCAGCATCACTGGGGGGTTGGTTCCAAGTTCTTCATATAAAATGACCTAGTATTTGCTGATAATCTATACACATTCTCTCATGTATTTTAAATAATCTGTAGATTACTTATAATACCTAGCACAATGAAAATTTTATATAAATGCTAATTATAATGTATTGTTTAAGGAATAATGAGAAGAAAAAATTCTGTACATGTTCAGTACACAGGCAATTTCCCCCCAACTATTTTCAACTTGTGGTTGGTTAAATTCATGGGTAGAGAAGCTGCAGATTCAGAACGTGGGCTCTTCATCAAGACAAACAGGTTTAGATCTCATCTCTGCCACTTACTACACCTGTGATCATGAATACTCTCCTCAGCTTTTCTGAGCCTTTGTGTCATGATCTGTGCAATGAGGTTAATATCATCTTATTCTCAAGCATTTGGCAATAATGTAATGACGCAATATAAAATGCACAGACCAGTGCTTGTCTATAGTGGTTTCCCTCCTTCTCTCCCTCTTTCTCTCCTTCTGTTCCCTCCTTTTTCTCTAATTTAGGTTTTCCTCTGGAAAAGCAGTCAAGATGAGAAGAGTAAAACACATAATAAAAGATGTAATTTGGCATACATATGCTATGAAGCCTGCATATTAACAATAGCTCTTGTGTTAGCTTTATACCATGGTGATACCGTTGAAAATAGTCTCATTATATACTCATTGAAGTACCCTAATTAAGTGGTACTGTTTTGTGATGACAGCCTGGTGAGTACAGCATTTATTATTATGATTTATGTGTTCATAAAGATTGATAAAGACTTGTCAGTATACCAAGAGAACTAAAAATAGCTGATGCAATGGGTTTGCTCCACTGTTTATTAGTGATCTCTTCATTTTTATTTCAGGATATCTTATTCTCTTGCCTTAATATTTACATGCCATGCATCTCTGGGACCCCCTGCAAGATGGCACACATTTGGTATGTCTCAGTAACATATGGTAGCTGACATAAGTGAAGTATGGCTTTGCTTTACCTGTATCTTCCTTTTTTATATCGTCAAAATGACACCTATTTAAATCATAATGTTTCTAGGGGACCTTCAAATACTTTAATAAAATATACATAATATAATTCCCTAATCAGCTACATATTAACTTAGAAAATAGGGTAAATGATTTAGATTACACTGTAATGCAAAAGAAATAAAACTGCTATTCTGAGTTCTCACACAGGAAATGAATTAATGTCGGTATGCTATTTCTCATTAATCTTCCTCACGCTAACAATCTTAATATTTCCATATAAGGAAAATGTAAATTATATGTCATTTGCATTACATAAAAAGTAATTCTAAGGGGAGACATTAGAAAATCAGTTAAAATAGTGAAAAGCACATTAGGTTATGTCAAACTTTTAAATTTTTAAAAAAATTTAAATATTCAATGGCAGAGAGTCATAATTCTAGATTCAGGATATTTAGGATATTTAAATAATCTTCATAGTTTCTACAAAAAAGGACTTCTAAATTCACTCTTTTTACAGATCTTGAATGGCCAGATAAAAATCGGAACTTCGACCAATTCCCACCATCTCTGAGGTGAGCCCCATTCTGTGTGCCCATGGCTTAATGGAAGCCTGGGGCAGATTAATTTACTGCAGCACAAGGTGTCTCTGTCCAGGACTTGTGTACTAGCATTTGTAGTGAGTCCAGTCGTATATCACACACCTCCTTTGACTGTAACAGGAGACAGCTGATGTACAATAGCGCTGAAAGAAGTGTACTTTTCCAGCCAGGGAACTTGTAACAGAGCCTGCTTCATCTAGAATTCTCACACAAAGTATCTCCATTCGGTCCTTCCTAAAAGTGCTTGAGTGATTGAAAGTGGAAAAAGTAGAGCAGAATAGAGCATGCATGTCATGTCAGAGAGGGTCTGGCCACTCCACATTCCAAATGTGATGTAATTTAAATCTTGAGTTTTTGTTTTTAAAATGAGCAACTTGAAAGCAGTGTTTAGTGTTATTTGTGAATTGTCAGTGGATTCCCTCAAAAAGCTAGGAGGATAGTTCATAGACTCAACACATTAAATCCTGAAATTTAATAAAATTCAATCTTGCTGATACAAAAGGAAAGTGAGAGAATAGTACTATTCCTCTCCTGAGAAGACAATGACCAAAGGCATTTGCATAAATTCACATATTATGATAGTCATAAAGTTGGGTTGTCAAATGCTTTTCAGGCCTCCATTGAATGAGACTTGCTGTCATGAGGCCTGAATATTAAAGAGGAAAGAAAGTTCTGGCTCTTCCACCTTTTATGGAAGTCCCTTAGCACGGGAGGCAAATGGCTTGATGAAGATGCTGACCTTCCTCAGCAATTACCAGCCTTAATTTTTCTTCACCAAGGGTAGAGAAAGATGAAGAAAGCAGAGGGAGGCAAAGCAGATAGCTCTTGGCTTAAGTCACATCTCTGTATTACGTGTGGGTTTCAACTTTTCGTGGTTCCCATAGACATTAGACAGCAACCCTTTATCTCTTCTTTGGCAGCTTTAATCTCTCTCTCCACTCAGCTATTTCTAAATTGAGAATAACATCAATACCTTGAGGATTAGCTAAGCATATTTGTGAGTACTGTACTTGAGAATTGTAGTGTTTTTTTTTGTTTTTTTTTTAATAACCATAGAGAGCTGTTCAAGTTAACTAGCTCCTGATAGGAAGTTTTTATAGAAGTTAAAAAGAGCAACTCCAATGCTTCACAATGGTGACATTAGAAAGATGTCCATTAAAGGCTCCTTATCATTATGGAAGAACATGCATCACAGTAAAGTTTGGGGACAGGAGGAGGAGGAGAAAAGAATAGAATATATTTTAATTGGCAGAGAAGGAAGTAGAAAGCAATTCATGAGAAGACACACAATTATAGAGATCCTGAGTTTCTAGGCTATCACACGCAATTTTCCAAAATATAGTTCTGTCAGTCTGCAACCAAGCTGGCTGCATTTTCAGCCAATTCTCTAGGCAGGATGTTTGCTGGCCTTCAGAATTTCAAAGAAATCCTCCCACACTTTCTTAAAAAGAGTAGTCCCGCATTCCTCAACACTTCAAGAGTCAACATAAAGGCTTTAGAGCCTTTAGTCCCAGAGGTTAATTTGTTCAGCTTGCTCTACTATTGGCTCTACCTATTACAGGAACATCATGCTTGTGGTTAGCCTCACAACTGTTCAAAACACTAGTTAACATTAGGAAAATAGGAGTTACTCATTTCGTGAAAAGCATTCCTCATCTTACAAACAGATTCAGTTTCCAACACTGTCCTTTCATTAGTGATACATCAATTCAGTTACCAATTTCTACAGCCCCAATCAGGCACTTGATGGCTGCAATACAGTGAAGTTTACTTGTAGTATTGGCACTCTGGAGGGTAATGGATGTAGTTTTAAAGGTCATGGTTAGCACTGATGATGCTATTCATCACTGAAAATAAAAACAACCCTAGGGCATTAATTTAATTTATTGGCAGATTGTTGATAACGGTGGATTTCACCAATCCCTCTCTCTGCCCTAGTCCCCATCCAAATGTATTACGTGAAATGATTTACAGTGTGCTAATGGCAGTGGGGACTGGGGTACTACACCTGCAGAGAGAAGCCAAGGTCTTGTTTTCACCTCTGGCACTGACCAAATTGCTGAACTCTCCAAGTCCCATTTCCCTCATTAAGGTTCCTTCTAACACATCTCAAATTCATATGACTGAACCATGGAACTGAGTCCCCAAAATGAACCATATCTGGGGGACTTTTTTCAAATTTCTTCTAGAAATTTTCAGGTTTGCATAACCTATATTTTTATTATAAGATGACATTCTACTGTTTTTTCTCTGTCATTTTTAATTAATTACAGCTATCAATTCCTCCCTTTCTACATATGATGTAGTTGATTATCCTTCCTTTCCATTTTCTTAGAAAATATTTTGTAGACCTTTCATATTTCTCAGCACCTAGAAATGGTTCTAGTTCCCACTGTACTTTATGGGTTAAAAAATGACTTGCTAGACTTTTTCCTTCAAAAAGTAACATCGGTGTATGACATAAATATTATTATTCCTACTTAACAGGTGAGGAACGAAAGATCTAGGAAGTGTAGTAACCCATGTAAGGTTTCATGCTAGTAAACTGAAGGAATTGAAATTTAAAATTCATATCAACTGACTCTTAAGGAGTTAGGACATTGAAGTTAGACACAGAGACTGGCCGAAGCTTTATAAAGGGCCTTTCAGAAAATAATTTCATCTCTCTCAACTTCGCTTTTCTTCTCTATACAATGGCAATCAGAATGGCTAATTCTCAATGTGATTGTGAGGCTTGAAAGGGATAATATTTAGGTTGAGTGGTTATGCATGGCCCAGCAGATTATGAGAAGGTACTTAATAAAGTTGAGTGTTCTTTTCTTTATTTTTCCATAGCTCTACTTTGGTCAATCTTGAATCTATGCTGCTTATGTTGAACAGTCTGTCCTGTATCTTTTTCTGAGTAACTTACTTTTTTGAATCAGTCATAATACTTCTTTCTACAAGCCTTTTCATAAAACATTTATGTAAACCAATCGAGATCTGATGGGCAGTGAATACTCATCTCTGTAGTGATGATTGTTGAGAATACGGGCTTAACAAGACGCTTCATTTATAAATCAGAAAGGCACAAAAGGAGACAAACACCTCCCCAGTAGTTCCTTCCTTAGATAGGGTATTAAGATTTTAAAATTAACTTCTTAAATTAAAAGTCTAAAAATTACTTAATATAAATAAAAAAGGGGCTGGTGAGATGGCTCAGCGGCATAAGCGCCTGCCTTGCAAGCGCAAGGGCCCGAGTTCGACTCCCGGATCCCACATACGAAAAAGGGGCCGGTGATATCGCTCAGCGGCACGGGCGCCTGTTGGTGCGCGAGGTCCTGAGGTCGACCCCGGTACCCACAAAAAAAAAAAAAAAAGAAATAAAAAAGAAAAATGTCTCATGTTTCCTTACTTTCCTAAATTCTAAAAGTATCATCAACATAAAAATTTCCAACAGAAATTTATTTTAAAAAATCACCATATATTCACCAGTTCCCCTGGAGTATGTGCTACCCCATCAGAAGGAAGCAGCACGAAAGCAGGGAGTTTGGCGAGTTTTGTTTATATTTACCCCCAGAACCTGGAGCAGAGTTTTGAATCTAGTCAGTTTCCATAAATATCTTGCCATGAAGGAATGAATGAAATGAGTCCGTGGATAGGCTGAGCACGCTCGCGTGTGAGGATAGCTGCACAGAGGGGAAGGAGATGCTGTTCTGCCCAGTGAACTGGCAGGCTACATCTGGAGACACGATTTGCAATAGAGAAGAGCACACACTATCAGTGACAGTGAACACAGTGTCAGTGAGCGGAGAGGGAAGCTCTGTGCTTAGAGTTCAGGGAAGCAAGGTTCATGGTAGGGGCAGAAACCTTACTTACTCATGCCCCAGTAACTGCTCTGACAAGGTTTTATTTAAGTGGATATACAGGGCCTTAAAACAAAGGCCATGCTCATACTGAAAAATGCCACCACTTAAGTTTCTGTGAAAATTGAAAACAGAAAACAAAAACAGAACAACAAAAACAACTTGCCATGACATAAGAATACAGTTGTATTTTATCTATTGTATTTTGTTATTTTATTATTTAATTTTCCAGTAAACTGAGTGATTTGTTGACCCCATTTTGGATTTTTTTCTCAAAAATAGTCATTGTGTTTTTTGAGAATTAATACTTCCTATAATATCACTGGTCTTTAGATATATACTGCTTGTTAGGTTTGACATTAGTAAACGCATCCTCTTGGAGTCTTAACCCCAGATACAGCACAGGGTAGGGTGAGTGGTCAGAATCTAGATTAGCACAAAAAGGGACACAGTTTTATAAGCTAGTACTTTTTTCCTAAGTTTAAAGATGAATGGATTCAAAAAGAAACTAGAAAATACAAAAACACATTTTTAATGCATAATACTACCAAGAAATAACTACTGTAACTTTTGCTTATGTTCTTAAAGTCATAGTCACATATTCAAAATATGTATAAATGTGTATTTATTAATGTTTATCTGAGAGCCTATATTTTGACTATATCTTATAAATATGAGATGTCAAAATTATGTACTCATTGTACCCATGTTACTGAGTCATGAATGTGTCAGGTTATGTACTAAATTTGTAGAGATGGGGTGGAAAGTCAGAGAAGAAAGCAGACACGGTTCCAACCTCAGAGAGTTAAATCTACTAAGTGAAGCAGATAGTAAACTCAAATGAAATTTTATTTACAAATTACAAATACAGTGCTGACTCTGAGTGCAGGGTTATAGGGCACTATAAGAAAGAAGTAATGGGGGCCCTAATTCATGCAAGGATTCCATATTCATGAAGTTTCCTCTGACAAAGCAAGCTTTAAGACAAGAGTTAAAAGGCCGGTAAGATGGCTCAGCGGCATAAGCACCTGCCTGGCAAGCACGAGGGCCCGAGTTCGACTCCTGGAACCCACATACAAAAAAGGGGCCGGTGATACCGCTCAGCGGCACGGGCGCCTGCTGGCACGCGAGGTCCCGAGGTCAACCCCTGGTACCCACAAAAAACAAAAAAAAGTTGAGAGTTAAAGCACAAGAATGTATGGCTGTGAGAAGTAAATGAAATAATGTATGCAAAGCATTTACTACTTTTCCTGCACAAGGGAAAGTAGAATAAATGCTTCTTGTTATTGTCATTATTTTTATACCAGAATCAATGCATTATATTAAAAACTTATGAAACATTAATTTAGACTTGTTTTCCGGGATTTTTAAAATATCTATTACCCCATCCCCCACACATAGCAACAAACAAACAAATACCCTCAAACAGTTGTAGTTAATTTTATTTCATTTTGGTGGTTAAAAAAAAAAAATGGGGCTCTAATACTAGGATATAGTTTTAAATGGGGGGATTTCAAATGCCTTCAGCTCTCACTTTTAAAATAGTCCTCCTCCTCCTCCTCATCTTATGTTGTGTTGTGCAAGTACAACTCATGAAATAAGATTATTGCTTGAATGGTTACTCATTTGTTTCAAACAATGAAAAAAAATTGTCATTTCTAAATTCTTCCTAAAACTAGGCAGGACTCTGCGATGGAAAAAATAGCAATGATATATATAAGAGATTTTTTGAATTTCTATCTCTCCTTTTATTAATTAATGTATTAATGCAACATGTTTTTCTAAACTCCGGTGCTACTAAAAAGGATATCCCTCTAAAACCTTCATGTAATAATATGTCTACTGCATTGAAGTAGACAATTTCATTATAGCAAAGTTAGAGACATACTGATTAAATGAAGAATAATACATACATGTATTAAAATGATAAGATATCTTTACTTTTTCTGGTATAATTATATTAACAATTCTTTTTTTTTTTTTTTTTTTTTTTTTTTTTTGTGGGTACCGGGGGGACGACCTCAGGACCTCACGCGCCAACAGGCACCCGTGCCGCTGAGCGATATCACCGGCCCCTTTTTCGTATGTGGGTTCCGGGAGTCGAACTCGGGCCTTTGCGCTTGCAAGGCAGGCGCTTAAGCCGCTGAGCCGTCTCACCGGCCTATATTAACAATTCTATGCAGAATTACATAATTTATGATTATATTAAAGAATGTATAATTGTGATTTTTCATTTTTATTCAAAATAAAGGAAGTAAAAGGAGGAAATAAAGAATAAGGAGGGAAGAGGGAAAGAAGAAACAAATCTATGAGCAAATGTTTACTGACTGAATATGGTATACTCAGTGTTATTTCAGAGGCTAAGGGGAAACTTTTTTTTTTTTTTTTGTACCAGGAATCAAACTCAGGACCTTGCGTTTGACAGGCAGGAGCTTGTGCCACTGAGCTATATCCCCGGCCCACAGGGAAACATTTTGTCTTGGAAAAACTTATAGTCCAAATATGATAAGATTACTTTTACTATTAAAGAGGAAAGTATTCATGACTTTTGTTAAAGATGATTAGGTAGACTTCATTTAGGGAGACTATTAAAATGTAGCTTTGTAGCAGTGATGAGAGACTGGGCTGGACTCCAAATACAAAGACAAGTAGAGATTTATAGCCCAGGAACAGGGTGGAGTTCAGTGCATGGAAAATTAAAGAGGAAACATCAAGGTTAGAAGGGCTAGACACACCAAAAAAAAAAAAAAAAAAAAATCTTGCTGAAGACAGGCCAGAACGATAAGATATGAAGGGTGGGTAATAAGGAGTTTGGTTAGATAACAAGGGTAATCAGATACCAAGAGTGGGAGACTTTCACTAAGCTGACTGAACAGGGTTCTTGATAAAAGTTGACTAAATGAGCCAGGAGGGAGCCCAAGGTTGGGGCCTTGAGGGCTTAAAGGAGCCTGAATAGAGTTAGGTGAAAGAGATAGTCTTTGTCAACACACAAAAAAGAAAGAAAGAAAGAAAGAAAGAAAGAAAGAAAGAAAGAAAGAAAGAAAGAAAGAAAGAAAGAAAGAAAGAGAGAAAGGAAGGAAGGAAGGAAGGAAGAAAGAAAGAGAAAGAAAGAAAGGTATGGGGGTGCAGAGAAGAGAGAATAAAAATAAGAAGGAAATGTAAGTAAATGATCTAGTATCTATGTTTATAGGAGTTAAGAGACAGTGAGTAAAAGTGCTTGAAAAAAGTTTTTGGTATGAGCTTGCCCCAGAGTGGCTCTTAGGAAGGGAATGCGCTTTCTGTGTTAACAAACAAACAAATACCTTAGTAGAACCATTGGAGGGTGGGGGCTCAAGATCATGAAGAGCTGACATTACTTGAAAGGAGCTGAACAGCTATGCATAAAGGATAAATAGCTATTTGTCTGAGGGAAAGAAAAGATGAAGGCAGTGATTACAGGCGGGGAAAGAGGACTGATCCTCCCCTGGGGTTCCGGGGAAATCTCACAGAGGATATTGAAAGACCGAGTAGGGTGTTGTCTTTAATAACCCACATGTCAGCTTCTGCTTGCCAGCAAGTAGGAGTGTCTCTGATTCTATGATCTTTTTAATTCTGGATGGCAAGGATGGATGGAAGTGCATACTTTGGCCAGGGACTACTGTTACATTAAAAAAATAAAAATCACCATACATCAAAATACTTGGTTGGCTAAAAATAGTTCCACGCCAAGTCAACATGACCCTGTTAAGGATCTGAATTTAAGCGCATGGCCTTTTCTCTTCAGCCAGAGCCAAGTTTTTATTATAAAATTTCAAGAGAACAGCGTCATCTGAATGTAATGTCCCTGCATTGCAGGGCTGCGTTGGTTAGCAAGTGACTGGGACCAGCCTTTACAAATGGCTTCAGTCAAGGAGAGGCCAAACAGACAGGGATACCCTGCTGCCTGGTCCTCTCTCCTGGCCATGATCCTTTCCTATGACTCATTCTCTGAAGGGCACACAACTTTTTCTAACAGCTAATTAAAATTTTCTCTGGATTTTTATCCCCATTATAAATGTTGACATTTAAGGATCACTCTTTCAATTATCCTACGATATTTTCGATTCTTCATAGTCAATTTACTTAATTAATGCTCATGGGAAAACCAGAATTCTTCTCTTGCCTTCTAGTTCAAAATGCTTCTCCTGAAGATCTTTTCCTCCGCTAATAAAGTGTTTTGTGTCATTACAACATGGAGAAAACATGTGGCTGTCAGGCAGTCGAACTATGATGATTATTTTCAGCCTTTCAGAAAGACAAAGTCGATTCCACATCACTGTGACTACTAATAACCACTTTCCTCAAGGGCAGTCTGAATCACTCGCACCAGCGGAGCCTTCAAAGGCAGCGCAGTGCTTGTGGATAATTACATTTTCGTGTGTTGATAAAAACACCACTCACCCATTGATCGTGTGTCTACTTGAACATTACAGCACTTAGTATTGTTGTCGAATGACCATGAACTGTGGTATTTAGCAGTGGCCAATACAGCAGGGCCATCTCTGAATGATCTCTGTGGGTCCATTAGTTTCTCTGGGTTGCCATAATAAAGTACCACAAACTGGATGAGTTAAACAAGAGAAATTTACTGTCTCAGAATTCTGGAGGCCAGAAGTCTGAGATCAAGGTCATGGCAGGGATGGTTTCCTCCGAGGGAGAATCTATCTCTCACCTCTTCCTTCAGCTCTTGGTAGTTTGCTGGCATTCTTTGGCTTGTAAATGCATTATCTCACTTTCTGCTTTCATCTTCGAATGGTGTTCTCCCTTAGTTTGTTCTATGTCCAAATCTCTTTTTATAAGGATACCATTCACACTGGATTAGGTGCCTCCCTACTCTAGTACGATGACTTCATCTTAACTAATTAGTTAATTTAAAAATGACCAATTTTTTTTTAAAGTTACATTCTGAGGAATGAGAGATCAGTGTTTCAAAATATGAATTTAGGAGTAAGGGACACAATTTCATCAATATGAGTTGTATTACAGCAAAAGTAGGCCACCTAAAATTAGGTTCTTTGTTGAAAATATTGTAAAGTTTAGGTGTACAAAAGTAAAGCTCCACCTGTCTTTAAACTATTTCTAAACTGTTCTCGTATGCTACATGCTTTCCAGAAATTCTAGTTTCATTCTAAATCAAAAGTCTTTCTTTCAAAGCATTTTTCTCCACAGGGTCAGTGAGGGGGTCTTTGGGGAAGACATAGTCTCAAACTTAGATTTCATGTAAGGCCCCCTCTCTAGCTGGCAGTTTACCTGACTGACTTTGCTTATAAGACTTTTGTCTTTCCCCTCAATGACTTTGTTGGATAATATCAAAATTGTTTCAGTGAGAATCTACAGGACAAGAAGTCTTTCCTGTTTTCATTCATTTGGTCATCCATTCATTTATTCAATAAATGGTCTCAGTACCACTCTTCATGGTGTGACCTTTGTAACCCTCAGGACAAAAATATACAGAAGACACTGTCCTTGCTGCCCAGGGGCTTGCACTACTGGTATGGCCAAACAAGGATACTGTGCTAGAATAAAGGTATCCAATTTAATTTAGAAAATGTCTACCCTTTCACAAAGCTGTGAGAGATTTTACATAGGAAGAATATTCAAGGGAGAAATCAAGGCAGTTGTGCACATTAAACTCTGATCAAATACTTAAAAAAACTATGTTCCTTTTCCTGAAAATTGTTTTATGTTTCCCTGCATCCATTTCTAGACTCCTCTAGGCACAAGCTGGTTGATCAAGACTCTTCCACGTAGTCTGTCGCTGAGGCAAGCAGCGTTTTCAATATTTGCATTGTAAGAGTTTTTGATAGTGCCTTCTATGTATCAAATATATTCCATCTGTCTTTCTATCTCAAATAAAATAGTTAAACGATATCAAAATGAAGCCACAACCTAGTTGCTCTTTTTTCCAATTCTTGAGAAAAATCCAAAGAAACACAGTTTCTACTCCCAAACCAGTGGACAACATATCAGTTTCTCAGTAGGTAGTAGGAAAAAAACTAAGCCAAATTGAATAATTGAGAAGCTTTTCTAGTCTTAAAGGCACAAAAGGTTTAATGCAAAGCATCTACTGTTTCCATGTGCCTCGGTCCTAAAATAAAGGTCCCGAGTCTTTGCTGTCTCTATGACATTTTCAAATTATTATTTTGTGCTTATTCATTACTTATCACAAATACAAGACATGAGAGATCAAGTGTGTGAGATTCTTTGAGTTTGTGCTAGTTTGCTTTCTTTTCATGTGCTTATTGAAATCTTTATTTCAATACACAAAAATACTAAACACATAAATGATACTCACTATGTTTCAGCACGATTCCAACTACTACAGCAATGTTAAGCCATTCGAACATCAGAACAATCCCCACCAAGAAAGGACAGCATTTCACCACTAAGTAACCTTTGTCAGGACCCAAGAGCTAGTTTCTTAGACTTACTAACTGTAGCTGAGTTATTGATAGGGTTATCATCAATTTGAAATGGTCCAGTTAAGAACTAGTAAGGCAGGCTGTTTATGAGATATGTGTTGGGGGGGTACTTTTTAATCTGCATAGAGGCACCAACAATCAACCTAAAAAATATTTGGTAATTAACACAAAACATCATGGGAGAACAAGAAAAAGAAACATGGGTTGCTATGGTTTGGAAGTGCCCCACAGTCTTAGTTACTTTCTTGTTGCTAAGATACAATACCTGACACCCACATTTCTAAGGAAGAAAGGTTTATTTTGGCTCAGTCTGTAGAGGTTTTAGTCCATAGTCTCAACTATCTACAAGGCAGGGCAGCATGGGAAAGGGGCATGGCAGAGGAGAAACAGCTAATGGCAAGGCATCAGGAAGCAGAGAGAGAGATCAAGGGGAGGAAGGGACATTATATCCTTCCATGTCATGCCCCTGGTCACCTACCTCTTCCGACCAGGCTTTACCTCTTAACATCACTTTTGAGTATCATATCCCCATGATGCAATCACCTTCCAAAAGTCCCACCTATGAGCACATGAGGCTTGACGGGGGGCATTTAGATATAAACCATAATACCCACAAAGGCTTGTGTGTTATACCTCTCCTTTTTTTTTTGCTTCCTGATTCCCATGAGGTAAACAGGACTACTCTACCAGGTGCTTCTACCATGAGGTATTATGCTGCCACAGGCTCAAAGAAACAGGGCCAAGTGACTATGGACAAAAATTGCTGAAACCATGAGCCAAAATAAACTTTTCCCCTTTTAAATTGAATTATCTTAAGTATTTTGTCACAATGACAGAAAGCTAACACATGAATTAGCTCAGAAAATTAAGTGGAAATGTAGTGTATTAGTCAGTGCTTACTAGAGTCAGATGTAGAAGGGTGCAAGAGATCTGTCTGTGCGCTGGAGATCTGAGGAATCCAAAAGAAGGCCTAGAGCCCACGCCAACGTCCCATGCAAGTCTGCACCAGGAGGCCAAGGAATCCGCGATGGAACATGGAAGGATTTATGCTGGAAAGTCCAAAGGCCAGCGCTGGAGGCTAGAGTGTCGGAGCTGGCAGGCTGGAAGGTTGATTCTGGAAGTGAAGAATCCACGCTGAGAACCAGGAGTGATGCCCAAGGCAAAGGCGAAGACTGGAACTCTCAGATGAAGTATCTGTGCCAAGGGCCAGAAGATGATGCTCAATGTGAAGGAAAGGACCAGAGCTCCTCCCAAGAGAACAACAGGCATCCTTGGGGAAGACTGGAGCTCAGACGAAGGGAACAGCTGAAGCTTCTCTGAGGGAAATCAGCATAAAATCCTCCTCTCCTGTTCTCCCTTTATACTGCTCCCCAGAACCATGCTAACTCAGCCCAACTGGGCATTACCACTCAAGTTGACCATCAATTAACTAACTAGCAAAGGTAGTATACAACTAAGTTGGCAATAAGGAGATGTCTTCTCTTCAAACTTGGTCCCCTACTTAGATGCACCCAAAATAAGTAAGTACGAAGTCTTCATAAGAAAAGCACGAAGGAATGTAGTCTATTCCAGTTCAGGTTGGTTCCAGGTTCACCCACCCTCCACACCTTCAACAAACTTTTATTGAGGACCAACTGAGAGGGGCATTCTACTAGGTGCCCAGACTACAAAGATTTGCTACTGTTCATCCCAGGAAATGGGGATGGCACAAAGTTGTAAAACCAATAAATGTACAGCAGGTATGGGAACTCAGAAAGGATAGATTTGGAGAGGGGTGGTTGTGGGCTCTCAAGACAGAAAATCAATATTGAAGTGTGACATAATCAGAAATTCATTTCAAAGTAAATTTTGTGATATCTGATTTGAGTTTTGAGTCTTTCTTCCAGCTGACCCCTTCTGCCACTGTTAATGGTATGATATTATAAATCCCCTCTTTCTGGACAGTCCTAATTTTGAACATTCTTTGTCTCATCACATGTCCCAATTTTGAGGCGAGAAAATATGGTCATCATTGTTAATGGAAATGTAATTTCCACCAAATTTCCCTTCTCTCTGGATCCTGGAATGTGCAAGCCCCCTACCCCCATACCTGTCCTCTGATTTCATTATTAATAGCACAGCATGGTACTGGTTATCAATTTCTCCACAGACAGAGAAATTCTTCAGGAATGTCTTAATCAAAATGTTTTTAAAAATAAATTTAATTTCTTAGAGAGTACGAGTACTATATTCTAAAAGATCCCACAGCATTGTCATTTGAATTATAAATTTAATTGAAATTCTACTCAAAATTGTCTTCTTGAATGAGTGATGAGTTATTCTTTTCTAACATGACATTTGATTGATTTTAATTATGACACAATTTCCTCACAGGTTGGTACTTTAATCCAATTTTAAGAAAAATTCACTAGTCTTATACTAGTTGTCTGAATGGGCCCCTTAAGAGAATTTGGTGAAAGTGCTTCTGAAACCTAATAGAAATATATTACATGTCCTCCTAAGTCCATTTTTCCCCTTTTATGCTAGGGCTTTAATTGAAAACTCCATGAATGCTACAGCCCAGCCCTAAACACCTTTTTGAAAATCATATCAAACTCCACAATTTACTAGCAGTCTCACTGGGGATGAAATAACTTTTCTACACTTCTGTTTCCTCAGTCTCACAGTGGGATTGAAACAATTTCTTAACAGGGATTTTGTAAGTATTCAATAAATGTCTGCTCGCTCATCATGTATCTGAATCCAACCCTTTATAATAACTCCCAAGATGATCAATTTTTTCTTCTTTACTGGAATAGTTCCATAAGCATTCAAATTTTCTGTGATATTTCCTCTTAACAAAAAAAATAGCACTTGGCTTATATCCCACCTCTGACTACTACTCTATTTCTACTATTTCTATTTCTACTCTATTTCTCTATTTCTACTGACTACTGGTGCTCTTGTCACAAGTAGAACGAATCTTGTTTCCATTTTATCTGTTGAAGCATGTTTCTAATTCTGAAATGTGATCCTCCCTGGAGTTCACGGTAGACAGTTGTGGCCATGAGAATAGTTCTAAATGTCTGTACATGTACAGCAGCATTCGTCATGCCTCTCTTGGTCTGCATGTCTGTGTAGCTCTCATTTTAGGCCTTTTGACTGTATCATTAAAATGTGGTGGGTTAAGATACTCTGTAATAGCCTCTGTGGAATTTCTCTGGAATAAACTTGTTTCTGGCTAAAAAAAAAAAAAAAAAAAATAGCACTTGTCTTGGCTTATACCCCACCTCTGACTACTGCTCTATTTCTTCATTCCTCTTCCCTTCCCTTCAAGAGCTATTACCTCCCATCTTCTCCATAATGCACTTCACTGAGGCTTTCGTCCTTCTCACTCTAGTGAAACCATTCTTGTTATCATCACCAGTACTCTTTACTTCATCAAATCTAAATTTAAGTTCAGAGCCCTCTTCTTGACATTTTGGTTGCTTTTGACCCTGATGACCACATTCTCTTTTTGGAAGCATTTATTTCCTTCTCTTCTAAAACATCACACTCGGAGTTACACTCCTCTTCCTCCTCTTCCTTGTCCATTCCTACATTCTGCAGCTCTAGAGAGGATGTGGGAATGTTTCAGAATCAGCCCTTAGCTTCCCACTCTGCTCTCTGCTTTGGTAACTTCAGATGGCCCCATAGTTTAAATGCCATGGAAACTCAATGACTCTCAAACATATATTTCACCTTATCTCCAGACCAGTATGAAATATAGGCCAGTTACCTCTTGGACAACTAACAGGAGCTGAAACCTCCTATGGTCTACATAGAATCATTGAGTTTTTAAACTCCTGCATAAACTTGCTTCCCTTTTATCTACCCTTTGTTACCCACACAGCCAACCTATTCTATAGATTCTTTCATCATAATATGTTAAAATCCTATGATATCCTAGCACATCCACAACCTTGGCTTCTCACTACCCCTGTCCAAGCCCCTTGGCTCTCAGGGAACTGCATTTTCCCCTCCTTTAATGGCCTCTCTGCTGCTATTCCATGCTTTGCAAGCCAAGAGTAAACTTTATAAACAGAAATACATTCATATCCTTCTCCTGCTTAAAGTTTTCTAGTTTCTCAGCACTTAAACAATAAAATCCGAATTTATTACCATGGCCATTACTGACCTTTATATTCTGACTCAGTCTGTTTTTCTGACATCTTCGCTCTGGTCCTGCCAATCCAGCCACACCAATTTATTCCTGCCTTAGGGCCTTTATCCTTACTGTTACTCCTACCAGAGCACTCTCCCCCAGGTTTCCGCATGGCTGGTTCCTTGTCATCATTTAGGGTCCCACTCCTGTCTCTCTTCAGTAATTCTTCTATATCCTTGTCTTAGTTACTTTTCTCTCATTGCTAAGACAAAATACCTGGCACCCAAAGTTAAAAGAGGAACGGTTTATTTAGCTCACAGTTTGTGGAGGTTTTAGGCCATAATCGGCTGGCTCCAAGGCAGGCTGGCACATGGCAGAAGGGCAACAGTTCATGGCAGTAGAAGACAGCAAAGGCAACAACGGAGAGAGAGGGGAGACAAACCTCTCTCTGTCCCTTATACTGTATCCAGTCTACAGAGATTAGGGCGGTGCCAATTCAATCAATGGACTGATTCAGCAATCGCCCATCCTTAATCCCAGCACCCTTAATCCTAGCATTGAACCATAAATCAAGCACACACTGTAGATTCAGCCACCTCTGCAAAATTCCCACCTAAAACTGCATGAGGCTTTGGGGGACATCTAGACACAAATGGTAACAATCCTCTATCTAAAAGTGCTGCATCTGTTGACTCTAACCAAGTGGTTCTCAACCAGAAGAGATTTTGCCTCCCAGGGAGTATTTCACACTGTCTAGAGACATTTTTGATTGTCACTACTAAGAAGTGGTACTGCCATCTAGTAGGTAGAGGCCAAACCTGTGCTAAATGTCCTAGGATGCACAGGACAGCCCCTCACAACAAAGAATTATCTGGCCCCTACAAATGTCAACAGGGCTGAGGTTGAAAAGCCATGCCTTGGCTGTTTTATCATCACATTATTTACCAGCATAATAATAATAGCTGACATGTATTTTAGGCTGTGTGTCAGACACTGTTCTAAAGTTATACATTTATTTGCCTCATTATTCCTCACACATCAATCATAAGAAGTACATCCTATTATTATCTTTGTTATGCAGGTGCGACACTAAGGCATGAAAAAACTAAAGATCTTGCTCAAGGTCAAGTTTGGAAGCTAGGATTTGAATCCAGATTGTCTGGCTCCAAAGCCTATTCCTTTAACTATTACATTATAGGGCCATGAGTTTATAATTTTTCCTATATATTATCTGTCTTCTTCTACTAGGATATTACTCCATGAGAACAGAGACCTGTTGGTCTTGCTTATCCCTGGATCTTCTCTGTCTAGACATAGAGGTGATCTAAAATCTTAAATGAATAAAGGGTTCTATATGTCCTCTAGCATAACTTTACATGTTTTTCTCAAAGCCTACTTCTCAGCTAAATATTTTCCTTTCTACCCTTGAATCGTTCCACTTTCTAAATGTCTTCTCTCTAGTTTAGCCCACGCTTTCTCCCAGGTCTGATTTACCTTCCTTCATCCTTTGTTCAAACTCAGATAACTGTACCCATTTCTCCATCTTTACCTCAAATCTTACACGATGCATTTAAAAATCAATCCCTACATCTACATAGTTCTCCTGGCAGAAATAACTTTAAGGATCATAACTCTCATATAATTTATTTTACATATAAGAATAAGACTCACAAAAACTAAGCAAGATCCTGACAAAAATTCCATTTTCTCTTTCATCTCTGAAATTTTAAAGCAACTTCGAAATTCTAGTGGGAGAAGAGACTTCGCTGAAGCTCTTGGAACCGCAGGTCCCCCAGAGCTTACTTGCTCAGATACTTTTTCTCATTTTCAATTGCAGTAATACCTTCATTCAGGCATTGACAGACAGCCCCAGGTTCATATTTTCTACATTCCTAACTCTCAAGACAATGTGTCCCCCGGGACAATCTGGAATCTAGAACAATTTCCACATTTTTCTCTTATTTTATTCTAAAATCATTAGAATCATGGTTCTTGCCCTGAGGAAGTTTATAAAGTAGATAGAAAAGGAGACGAAATTCGGCTTCCTCTTATGTCTGCCATTATGATGTAAACTGTTCTGTATTCCAAGAAAAAACTGCAAGAACAAGTCACAGTTCTCCAAATTGTTTCGGGGAGTATAACATAGTGAAGATGGTTTATATCCAGATAATGCACAGACAATTGTATATTTAATAATTAGGAAAAGAAAAATATTTCACAGTTAATATGTTTATATTATCTATAATTTCTGTTATGTAGGACATATAAAATATCAGGTAGGAATTATTCTTGTCAAAAAACATCTAAATAGCCTTTACTCAAGCTGTAAGAAGTAATTTCCATTTAGTATGGGGAAAAAAGGAATGGGAAACAAATAAACATCACTGCAATGAAACAATCACATAAATCCTGCTTGTGGGACACTTTACAAGACATTGGGCCTGCTCTCTTCAAAAAGTCAATGTTAGGGGAAAAAACATTAGGTGGAATATCCTAGATTAACAGACTAAATCCAGGAGCTTAACCAAGTGTAACCTGGTGAAAGGGCAAAGGGAGCAACTGAAGATGAAATGTGCATTAGATAATGTTACATAACTACTTATTTTCTAAGTTGTGCTATAAATCAAGGCTATGTAGAAAAATGTAATTATTCTTAGTGTACCTGACATCTAAGAGTGAAGCTTGTCATGATATCTGCAACTTATTTTTCTTTCTTTTTTTTCTTTCTTTATGTGGGTACCAGGAGTCAAACTCAGGACCTCGCGCTTGCCAGGCAGGCGCTTATGCCACTGAGCTATATCACTGGCCCTGCAACTTATTTTTAAATGTATCTTCAAAATACACATGCATGGGGATTTAGTAATATGCTAAAATGTTAGTAATTAAATCTAGCCAGTAGATATTCACTGTGACATTCTTTCAACTTTTGTATATTTGAAATGTTGAATATGTAATGTTTAATATAAAAATGTTGAAAACAAAGCTAATGGTGGTGCTTTAAAATATTATTCACCAAAGCTACATCCCACTTACATTTGTCATTCTGAGTCTTTATCAAGAACTAATTCAAGAAAATTCCCTATCCTATTCTCTTTAATATTACGTTACCGTACAGTCTCAGTATGGAAGGCCTTCCATAGAGAGCTAAATACTTACATATCAATCTACTTTCTTTATTCAAATCTTGTGCAACTTCCAGGTAAGACTGGAAAGAACTTAATTTGGAAGTCCCAAGTGGAGATGATAAGTACCAGATTAAAGCCACTGTGTGGACTCTGGGCTAGATCAGGTTTTCAGACTTATCATTAACATCTGTACGATGTTGGCCAAGTCACTTAAATACCTAGGTAGATTGAGTCTCAGTTTCATCTATTTTCATGAACTTATAGATTGCATGACATTCCATTTTTAACAAATAAGTCCAGGCTGTGAATTTGTATAAGGAAATTTAATATTATCAAGACAGAGCATGTCTAAAACTTGGATCTGAAATGTGCAGTACAAAATCCACTCAGCCCTCATGATGCATTTATATTTTCATTTTTAGAGAGATTGAAATGTGGCACAAAGCTCTTATAAATGTTTAATAGGAAAACCCCGGCATAGCAAGAAAAATCCAGCAATACATGTCTGCAAGGTTTCTTTGAAGCCACTCATTCATTATACAGGTAGATCAAGTGACTTTATGTCCTCAAAAATGATGATAAGTATAAAGGAATGTGATTCTGTGAATTTCATGAAAGTCATTAGTAAGCCACTAAATATTACAGTGCATCCCACAACCAGGAAATAATGTGTTTTTCCTTTTATCTCTAGCACAAACAAGTGCAAAATTAGTGCCACCATTAATAATTGAAAAATTTGGTGTCAAATGCACATCATCTTCTTATTGAATTCCTTAAATGCAGCAGCCACCAGTTTATGGGAGAAAAGCACTAATTTTAAAGCTTTCTAGGATGCTCCAAACATAAAACGAGTATGTGGGGACCTGGGAGCTACGGATCGCATTAAACAAAATGGTCATATATGCCAATGCTCTCTATGTTTAATTCAAGTCAGTAGTGATATGAAGCAAGGCCCTGAATGTTAAAGAGAATACTAACTATCAGCAATAAAATAAATGCTACAACAAAATTGTGATTGCTTGGAGGCTTAATCCACCTATTTGATTCCATCAATTTGTTGATTCAGCAACTACTGCAATAAGAGGCTGACTATTTTGAGAATGTTATGCACTTCATCAGCTCTCTCCCACCAGGATAATGTTGAATAAATGTGGAAGCTAATCATATATTTGGATGAGATTACCAGCACATAAAGGGATACCATATTCTTGAGCACAATTTTAACTACATCTTCACATTTTTGGTTGAGTTGAAGTAGAACGGAAGCACATTTAATCAGCAACACTTTAAAGCAGGAATAAAAATGAAAATGATTCAAATCCCAAGTTATTCCCTGATTAGTGCAAAATTTTGGTAAATCTTTGGAAAGTATGTTTGATTTCACTACAGATTCTCTTCTAGTGTTTCACTGATTATATTTTTATGGGAAATACATTTTTCTTTACTATTTTCATTATAGAAGATGCTTGTTTTTTCATCCTTTGTTCATTCATTCAAGAAGCATTTATTGAGAACTAGGCATATATAAAACATGGTCGGTACGTTAGAAATATGAATAGCATGGTACATGAGCTTAGAGGGAGGACATCTAATCCATGCTGGGTGTGTGAGCAGTGGAAATAATGATAGGAGTTTTGCTGTGAGATGTGACACACTTGGAAGTGTTAGGGAGAGTACAGAAGTATCAGGGATAGAGGCTAATTTTCTAGGCAAAATTAGCAGTATTCACAAAACATTGGGATGGTGAAAGCACAAGATATGTTCCTGATTACAAGTAGTTCAAAATGTGTGGAACATAAAGTAGCAGTTGCAAAAACCATTAAGGGGCTTAGTATTTAGAGATGATCAAGAAAGACTTGGAAATTAATCCATGAGAAGAGCTAGACTTTATTGTGAGAGCAAAGAGCTATTCAAAGAAGTTTAAGAAAATCATTAACATGAGAGAATGTGTATTCCAGAAAGTGATGCTGACATTTACATAGAAACTGGAGGAGCCATGCCTGGAGATCTATTACAGGGTTACTATCATAAGCGAAGCAAACAAACAAAACAATGTGTGTGAATTAAGGCTGTGGTGAGACTGGAAGAAAAAGAGACATACTGAAAAGACAAATATACTCACAGATACCTTTTGTAAGTTTAGCTATATGGAAAGCCGGTCTGAAATGCATGAAGGGTAAAATTTGAGATGAGACTACAGACATGAGTTGTGAAAAATCAATGTGTGACATTTTTTGAACAGTTCTATTTCAAAATATTTTTATTTGATAATGTTCTAATCAAAACATCAAGCCGGGCGTGGTGGCTCACGCCTATAATTCCAGCACTCGGGAGGCTAAGGCAGGAGAATCACCATGAGTTTGAGGCCAGCCTGGGATACATAAGCAAGTTCAAAGCCAGCCTGAACTGCATAGCAAGACCTTGTCTCAAAAAAAAAAAAAAAAAAAAAAAAAAAAAAAAAAAAAAAAGAATGCGAATCAAAACATCAGCAAAGGAAATACAAACCAAACAAAAAACACGATAAAATTCCATCTTCTCATCCATCTTATTTTTTCCCTAAACAATAAAATCATTCTTTTAAAGATACATTGATGGAATAAATTCAGCACATACTGTACATCTGAACCTAATTTTGTAAATAGCGCATATTTTGCAGCACACAGCTTCCAATAAAAAGTGCCAAATAAGATGAATTTTCAGTTAAATTTGTTTTATCAAACAGATGTAATATGTTTTATTAAAAATGCAAAGTGCAAAATTACAGCCTATGTGATAGCTCCCTGACTCCAGAATTCATCTTCTATCAACGACCCTCTGTTTTGGGGGTAATGATATCAGATACCTCTCCCGGGGCAGCAACCAACATGTTAGCGCTCGGCCCTCAACTTGCCACTGTTGTGCCCCAATTTCCACTCCATCTCTTAGCAGCCACACACTGAAGGTTAAGGATAGGATTATGGGAGAAAGGAGGATTTTTGTCTCCCAAGATTCTGGCCTGGTGTTTATAGTTTTCTCCTTCCACTTTTCTTGAATTCCTTTCCTGTCCTTTCACTACTCCCTTACCCAGAAAAATGCAATCCGTGCCTGTGGCTAGACTTGAGTGTCCATAGTGACTCCCCCACCACCGTAAAGGGACTCTCAGGGGACCCACACTAACCTCACAGTCTTCAGTTATAACAGCACGGAGTAGAAGGCTTTGTTTTTTCTAGTATCTTAATTTCCTTAGCTTTTAATTTCTTGATTTTCCTCTGGGTTCAAAATTTGGAAGTGAAGTGTGACTTCTTTTACTTCCAAAGTAATTAATGCTCCCCCTTTTTTTTTTTTTAACTCAAGCCATCTCTCACAGTACACTAAAAGAGGCAGAATAGCAGCTCTATGACAATTTCCAGCTCTATGCTAGACAAGTCTGGCTACACTTACATCGTCTCATTTATAGAATAGGGATTATAAAAATCCTTTTTCTCCTTCAGTTTTTAAAAGTTGGATTAAATGAGCCAATTTATGTAATATGCTTAGCATATGGCCTAGCACTAAGGAAGTGTTAATCAAATACATTTTATTAATGCTGAAAGAGACTGGTTCTTTTCCTATTTAGGATTCCTTTTCTGTCCAGGCCACTCTGGCTAGTTTCTTTAGGAACTGAAAGCTATGTACACTTAATGCTTTCCTAGAATTTTCCTTCATGAATTCCTGATGTAGCTTCTCCTCTGTTATTATTTTTAATTCTTATCAGGCCATCTATATTTACCTGAACCTCTCCAATCCCTATCAGGCTATTCTGGCTTTTCAGGGCTTTTTGTTTTGTTTTGTTTTGTTTTGTTTTGTTACATTTTGCTTTATTTTAGTATATTTGTTGATATAACATCCTTTCTAAAATTCCTGCACTTGTTTATAATTCTCTCCTTAAAATACTGGCCACCTCAGGGAACACACTTTCGCATCCCCTAATACACAATGGTTCTCCCTGGTTTTCTATTAATTCACTAATTTATTTTTTATTCGTTCTAGCTATGATAATCTCTGTTTTTCTACACTCTGGTATTTCACAAATGTATTGGAAAAGATAGGCAATATATTGCGATGCAAGGAATAATGACTTTTATCATTAAAGTAAATAATGTATAAAATGCTTACGTAAAACAGCACTGGGCACATGAAAGATTCAAATGTTAGATAGCTCGCTGTGATTTATAAGAAGTCTCCGAGAAGAAGCATATGATCATTGACTTATATGATCAGTAATGAACAGACTTCCAGGAAATAGAGGAAGGGACTGGGGAGCAACGTGCATTCTATGCCAAGGGAACAATACCTATAATGGTAAGAATAGAGGAATGCAGACTAAAACACCATTGGATGTCCAAGACCTCCAGGATTGATCAAGAATAGAATGGGAGGTGGGAGAAGTGAGGTCAGGGCAGAAGGTGGGCAGCTAGTTGGGCAGGGGTCAGATAATCAAAGTCTCTTTTATGCTATGCCCAGTATTGAGTCTCAACTCGACTCTGGAGCAGAAAGAATCGTTTCCAAATTGTTAAGCGGCTACTTGGCAACAAATGAGATCCTAGAGACTTCATATTCACTATCCTATTTAAACTTTAAATAAAATACAATGTAGATAGATATCAGTTCCATTTTGTTGACATGGAAATCAATGTTGTCAACCACTAAAGTAGTTCAGTAAGGATCTGAATTTAAGCCCATTTGACTGCAGAATTTCTATTCAATTGTCCTTTGGAAGGGACTGAACTAAGAGGGCAGAAAGTGGGAAGTGGCATTGACATATTTTAAGCAAAAGAATAATATGGGAAAAAATCCAGATTTACAATAATTGTGTAGCAGTGTGGAGAATATATGGAAGAAGGAAGAGTCTAGATATATATATATATATATATATTTTTTAAAGCCCATTAAAATCTAAAACAGTCCTCTAGTGAGAGATCTGATAGGAATCTAAACAAAGATGATTTAAAGTGTAAAGAAAATGCTGGACCTAAAACTTATTTGGGAATTCACCTGACAACATCAGTATTCTCAAAATGCTCACTGACATCTTGTCACTCAACACGCAAGTTAGCAAGGGTCCCCTGTCTCACTTAATCACTGAAGGGCAAGAAAAAGAGGGAAGAGAAGAAAGAATTGCTCCTGCAATTGGTCCTATTAAGAATAATTTGAGATTGAAGTTCTTAGAGGAAATGAGGCTTTAGCTCAAAACTCTTTTTTTAAATAATGAATTAGGAGGTAATTTGAGGTTTATGAATACAATGAAGTTAGGGGCAGGTAAAGTGTAAATTCTCAGAGAAGCTACAGTGAAAGGAATAGGCTATGGTTTTGTCACAGTTAATAGAAGGGAGATCAGAGTGGGTTTGCTGAGGATATGGAGGCAGTTTTTATGTTGCCTCATAGAAATTATTTACTTTACTATTTACCTAGGACTCAAGTGTGCCCAACAGTGTGGCCCAGGAATGACAAATGCCCTTTCCTGGATCCCAGTAATGATTTTCAAAAATGCATGTTTGGAGCCATAAGAAATACAACACCATGCTGGGAACAATATTTTTTATACACATTTTGACTTGCTGAAAGACTGTTTTTTATTAATGTTGCCTGTTTTACCTTGAAAAGCAGAATGAGTGGACTTTGGAGAGAAACTTCAGAAACTGCACAATAATCTGAACCAACAGCAAGTCTCTGTTCTTGTAGTGTTGAGGGGAGGGAGCTTAAATGTCCCGGTGGATAGAATATAAATGGAACGAAGTCCCACATGGTCCAAGAGGAAACTGAACGTTTATGAAATGAACCCATATACATGTTTCCCTGGTGTCTGTTGGTAAGAAGTATACCTATTATGGTTTGTACCTAGAAATCCCCCTCATGCACTCATACAGGAGAACTTTGGAAGGTGACTGGATTATGGGGCTTTAGAGCATACTTGCTATTAAGAGCCCTTTCCAGTTCCTCCCTTTCTTTCTGCTTCCCAGTGGCCATGCCATGAAGGCACTTTTCCTCTAAGGACTGAAACAAATAAACGTCTTCTTCCTCAAGTTGTGGGTTTTGGGTATTTTGTCCCAGCAATGAGGGAAGTAACTAAGACAATACTCATGATAGAATTCAAAACAGAGAGGGAAGAATGGAACCTTAGACCAACTGACTCACAGATCAGAAACCCAGATCCTACCTTCAAATGATCCCTCAATGACATCATACTAAACAAAACATGACGGACTTTTTGGGCAGCATTCCAATAGAATAGCTTCATTGTTTTTCCATTACCTGCCTGAAAGGGAATTTGTGATCACACAGCCATGGTTGTTAACAGGTATGTACCAGTACGTCACCAATTCAGGCGTATTGGGTAAAAGACACACTTATCTTCTTTGCCTCATCCATGTAAGGATTTTGAAAAGATCTGAGAGAGTTTAAACATTTGTGAGGGATGGAAAGGACAGTTCATGCAATGCTTAAAAATGGCTTTATGTGTTCTCAGATAATGGAGAGAGGTTGATCACCCAGAGGCCCTTCATCTGACTCCAGAAGCCCAGATCACCAGCAGTTACTGTTGCTCCCCTAGTGTCGGTGTCCTTCATCCCTGTTAGAAGCCAACCCCCACCTCCCCTCGGTGTCAGACACTTCTGTTGTCTCCTTGCCTCTGTTCTCCGCAGCCTGCCCTGACATTGCATATTCTGGATTTGACGCCTCCACTCATGAAAGTGACCCACTGTTTTACTAGTGTGCATTTGCAGAACTGCTTGGGCATCAACACAATTCCCCGGTATCAGCAGTACCACGAGGGAGCCAGGACACAGTCACCGGAGGTTGCTGAGAGATGTTGAACAAAAGTAAATTTTTACAAACACCCACATTTTATTGTCAAGTCAAATTGATGCTATTAATTTGTCCACTTTTTTTGTCTTTTGTGCAACTTTGGTAGTTTGTTAGTTCAATGTGGCTGCATCCATGCACTTCTTGAGGAATGAATTGTATTAATAAGCTAAACCTTGAGACCATAATCATAATGTTAAGTGAAATAAATCAGATACACAAGTTTAAATATTGCATGGTTTCTCTTATATGAGAAACCCAAAATATGAAAAGCAAAATAAAGGATAAATAATAGGAAAAAAATAAGTTAAAACAAATGCTTATGTAATATTTTTTATATCACAGTGGTAGATCCGAAGTCAGACTCTATTCTTTCCCTGGAAGAACTCTAATCTGGTAAGAGAAACAAACAAAAACTATAAAAAGAAGGACAATATCATAAGTAGTAGAAAATGGGCAGGTAAAATAGCTTTTTATAGTGTTCATTCACACAGAGGTGTCTGCATGGGAGTGGGGCTACAGCTGCCATCGAGGCACTGGCCAGCGGGAGGGATGACCTGGAGAACATCAGGATCCTCCCGTGCATGCCCTGCCAGGGCATTTGGTCTGCAAGTAGCATGCAGCCTTCTCTGGATCTAATCCCTCTTCAACAAGTGGGAGCAAATACAACTAATTTCAAGTTGGAGAAAAATCAAGCAGTGCCACCGAGTTGCCTCGAATAGGGAGAGTTTAGATGGCTACATGAGTTTGAAGATCATCCTTGCTCGGGGGCTTTATTTATGTCCTTTGGTGATAGTGAAGTTTAGCTTGCATACAGCCTGAGTTCATCTTCAACAAAGCTGTTCTTCACATTATCTTCTCACATGCACCCTGGCAAAAAGCACTATGCCACATACACACAAAATTGCTGTCCTTTAGATTTCATTTCCCTTTCCTTTTGTTTATTCCCCTTCAATCTAGTAAATAAATAAGTTCTTACAAACAACATGAAAGACAGTGTTTAGAGCAAATACCCTCCTAAATGGCAAAAAAAAAAGGAATATGTCCTGTTTCCCTTCAAGATTGTTGCCTATGTGGGCTTTCAACTTTATCTTGGACCCTCAACCCAATTATATGATCCTATTTACTCTCTAGTCATTTATTAAATTGTGTTCATATTACAAGATATGTTTCCCAGACTCCAAACTTTCCAATTAGCTCATGCTCTCTCAATAGCATCTTTTTGCCTGGTCTCTCCTTTTAAAAGTCTCTCTTCTATTTAGCTTTCCCCTGGTTCCCCAGTAAGCACCTGCTCTAATGTGCCCCCCAGAACACCAAGCAGTAATAACATCTTAAAATATTCTTCCCAAGGCTATTTGCATTTAAATAGGGTTCAAAGCATTAAACTGAAGGTAATGTTCTCAAAGGTAGAAGTTTAGGTATTGAGAAACGAAAGAGAATGAGGGGTGAGGACAGAGATGAAGACATTAATAAGGGCCTTCCTACGGTTGCTACTAGTGTCAGTCCCTCTCCTAAGGACTAATCATGTTGACTAGTCAGTCCCATGAGGTAAGAATCTATTTTGCTTTCATATCTTTATAATTACACCCATATGATATTTACATGAATTACTTATAATTATATGGACTTCTTATAACTCTCACAAGCCAGTCAGGAAGATCTAATTCACATCTAGTTCACAAAGGGAGAAGGTGGCAGTGCTGGGAATTAAGCTAGGTTTTTCTGGTGTCAAAGGCCAGTTTTGATCTACTATTCCATTCCTGTATGACCTCTCAGGGAGATGCCACTGTTTTTACTTTAATCCATTCCCTAAGTTAACCCATCTCTTGCTGCCCTAAAATGCCTCATTGACACCAACATTATTTTTTAAGATTACACTCTGCCTATTCTTTTTAATCTTCCTTTAGCAGAAAACAGATTTTACATCATATCAGGTATAAGAATTCTTCTTATAGGTCAAGCCACAAGATACTATCCTTCTGCAAGATACTATCCTTCTCTTCTGCAGAATAATGCTAACACTTACATTGCCATTATTCACCAAAGTTGCTAATGGATTCTCAATGGCCACCGAATTGTTTAATTTACCTCTTCAAAAGCAATTTTTTAAACATAGAAATAAATAAGGTAGTGATAACACACATATGAAAAAGTTCTTATTTTATTTCATAGTTGCTTTTTTAATCTTAAGGTTATAATTTTAATTTTATAATATTTTATTTTAATGGATTATATTACCTATAACTAAACAATGATTTTAAGTGTTATACATATTAGTTTTACTTGCTTATGTTTCATAAATAAAATCATGCACATTATGAATATTTAGAGAAACCGAAAATCACAAAGTATACTATAAGACCATGACTGATGATATAACAGAGGTAAAAGGTATTTAGTTGCGTGGATCATAATTAATAAATACATGGATAAAAAGAATAAAAACCAGCACTAGCCTGGCATGCTAGAAACTGCTTTAATATTTCCCCTCTTTATAAAAATAACTTCACAAAGAATCAGTGAAGATTCTTATGTGAGCTTTCAGAGACAAATCATTAAAAATGTTAGCCCTGACAATTTGCTATGAAGATAAAAATTTCTGTGGGTCTTGTTTTTTAGAAATAAGTAGAAAATGAAGCAGAACATTTCCTGCATTCATATCTGTTCCCAGAAGCCAGATTCTTCCCACTTCAGTCAGGTCGCCATTCATAACCCACTGATGTGTGACTTCACGGGGCCCCGGGAGGGTAATGAGCTACTTACTGGAGCCACCTTTCCCTATGTCATGACAATTTCATGTCTTAAATCTTGTCTGATGCATAGAATAAATAATTGTGTCAGTTTAAATGTAGGGGATGTGATGGAAGCTTCTGTTTTATCTACTCCTTCCAAAGATAATTGATGAAGATGACAAACAAAAGAAGACACTCGCTCTCAAAAATAAATGCTCCACAAAGCATCTCCTGCCTCACCTAGCACAGTATGTTTCTCACGGGTCTTTTGTTACTCTGTAACATATTAAATTATCCTTCCAATTACCTTGGCAAGTAAAACAGGGGCGCCTAATGTCCTGATGACCTTTACGTTATTACCCTAGCTGTCAGTAATAAATGATAATGAAGGCATCTTAATTATTAAGTACGATGAAAATACGCAAAGCGTTCGCATTGTATAAAACTTGTGTCTTAAGCAAAGAAAAACTGCATACTGGCTAAGTCCTCTCTCTCCTTTTGATCAGCAATTTAGACCTTTTTCCTGTCTAAGGCTGATACATAACAGTAGCAATAGCAACAGCAATATAAATTGAAGCAATTTTAAAGATACGGTACGTGTCCCACCCACACCCCCATCTTTCCCATTGGGTGCTCTTAGTTAGCGATGAGGTAGAATGTGATGATTTAAAGCTGCATTTTTAACCAGCTCACATTCGGAACAATAGCAACACTAACAAAGAGTCCGCCCTAATAAAAGGCCTCTGCACAGTTCGCTTGAGCAATGTAGTGTTCTTTTATTCTGCTTAGCACGGTCTCCCCCAGAGGTTACCGTTTTCAAGCTGGCATTTAGACTGAGGACAGGAACAAAGCGTTACTAGAAAGCAGGGATTCTTGACCAATACCAGCTGCTCTGCTTTCTGTAATTCTTAAAAAAAATATAGGAACTCAATGAAAAAGAACCGATACCTTCGAGTGAGAACATTCCAGCACAGGAGTGTCTGTCTTGTCAGCTGCTGTGCAGAATGTGTTGCAGGGCATCTACTCCGCTCTTCTTAGCTACGGGTCTGCTTGCTGGCTGCAGCCAACATAAGCGATATTAACGACACGTACGTGGTGTTCATCCGCAATCGGAGACTAACCGGCTCGGCTTGGTGCGCTTGCCTGCAGGCACCAGGTCTTCGGACCCTCTCCGGCGATTGGCTGCTTCCTGGCTCACAGTACTCCTTTGCCTTAACCTTTGACTGTTCAGTGTATTTCCCCTAGGGATGTAGGCAGACTTGCCGGTTGGGGAATCAGTGGCAGGTTTCATTGAGCTGGTTTTAAAAAAATCAGCGTTAGAAATTTCTAAGAATATGTCTGATGTTTAATTTCTCAAAATTCTAAGTAATCTACCCAAGAGAAACCTAATAAAATGGATATAATTTGACAGTAGCAGCTTTATGCTTCCTCTCTGAAAATGACTTCAGTTTAATACATAAAAAACACCACCAAGGTGATCAGGTGGCTTTTCGCTGCACCGCATGTCTGTATAATCAACCTTAAATCAAAACAGATGGGGATGACAGAATATATTAAGAGGGTTATTTAAAATGCCAGGAGATGCAGTCGAATAATTCCACCGAAGCCTTCTCACAAAAATTGTTATAAATCATTTACACAAAATGCTCTTACACTATTTACGGTTTATTTTATATACCTCTTATTACAAAAACATAAAAATCCATGACAAATGACATTTATTAATGTATGTCTAGAAGAAAAGTAACAGCAAAAAAATAAAATATTTTACTCTATGAAAGTAGCCAAAATGAGAAAAGAACAGAAAAGTACATCTTTATCATCTTTTCACATATTGGATTCAATTTGGTCAAGGATTTAGACAGAACAAGGAATTAAAAAATACTCATTGGTATATAAGTGTTTTCAGAATGAGAGGTTTTAAATTAAAGATGGTAAATTGACCACATATATTTAACCTTTTCTTTCTTATAGAACCCCACTAAAATGACAGTAACATTTTCATTTCAAAAACCATAAAACCAAAATGACAAAGAAATGGGAAAATAGCAACCAAATTTATTAGTAAGCAGAAGAGTAAGTGGCAAATGAAAGGAGTGCTGATCAAAAGCTTGGATATAGCTTACTGGTAGAGCAATTGCCTAGCATGCTCATGGTTCACATCCCCAGCAGAGAGGAGAAGGGAGAGGGGAGAGGGGAGAAGGGAGAGAGAGGAGAATCAGAATCCACTACCAACGGGCCAAAGCAAGAAGCAGCAACATTCACAATCCACCATCCCCTATAAGCTCTGAGTCTGGCATAACGTACCCATGGAAGAGTGGAGGAAACTGGGTCTGAAAACAGCAGGTGGTCCCACCACACTTAAAGTATACAGTTTGCAGAGGCAAAAACAGAGGGTCTCCACACTAACCTGGTAAAGATGCCAAACTGAAAAACAGGAGCGTTAATGGGAAACAATATAAACACCCTACACATTTTCCCCCACTCAGCCCTAAGGAGACAGGTAGCAAGGCATTTACTCTTCAGAAAGGGGATCAGAAGAACGTTCTCTGCAGAGCCCGACCATCCTGATGGGTTGACAGGCATTCCTGTGTGATTCTCCCTAAGAACTGGCCTGCCCAGATCACCCAGCACTTAATAAGCTCTAAAAATTAGGCTTTAGAGTCCTACTCTTACAGCAAAGCAGAGAAGAGAACAAACAAAAAAGAAATAATCAAATAACAGGAAAAATATGGGGAAAATGTAAATTAGAGGGAACAATGGTTGCTCAGGGAGAAGAGTTTAAATACTTAAATGCTTGGTGATGGTCTTCTTTGCCGTCAGCATCCCAAGGTAGACAGGGCATCACATGGCAAGAGATAAGGGACACTTAACCTTGAAAATCTGGCTTCTTAAGTAGCACACTCACTATTTTTTTCAATTTTTATTTTTTTATTTGTACATGTTTGCAGTACATAATACTTATATTCCTTATGGAGAATTGGTACATGTATGTAGCACATCTTAATTATTTTTCATCTTTTTCCCCTCCCCTCCTACAATGTCTTGGTTCCCTTTTCTCTCTCTCTCTCTCTTTTTTTTATTTTTTTGGTACCGGGAATAGAACTCATGACCTCATGCTTGCCAGGCAGGTGCTATGCCTCTGAGATTTATCCCTGGCTGTTCCCTTCTGTTTTGCAAAAGATCTATCTCCCTATTTCCTCTTAACCTTTTATTTTGCTCTTTATTTATATTTTGGGCTTCTCCTATAAGAGAAACCATGTGATTATTTAAGATTGTGTGTTTTATTTCACTTAACATTATGGTCTCAATGTGCCTCCGTTTTCCTACATCTAACTCGTTTATCTTTCTTCACGGCAAACTCAGTATTGAGATAACCCAATAATCCATTAGTCCATTGAATTAGCATGAATGGGTTAATTCATTCATAAGGACAGAGACCTAATCACCTCTTCAAATCCCACCTGGTTCTACTTCCTATTACCAGCTAAGGAGAATGAAATTTCCGCGTAAGTTACAGAGAGGACAAACCATAGCACACAGCAGCACATCAGCTACACTGTTTGGTTTATAGCACCAGTCTTCCAGCAGTACAACTCAGATTTCAATACGGGTGGGTGTTAACTGTAATTACATGGTGCGCAGTCTTTGCTATTAGCTTCCCTGCTCAGTCACTGAGTAATGATAAGTGATGATCAGTGACAACAGTTTCACTGCTTTTTAAAGTCTGTCACTGATTGGCTACTGCATATGTTAGTTCATGCACAGACAACTGAGTGTTTTGTTAAATTGCCTCCTTATCTCCCAGTGATAAAACCGTGTAAGATCTTACAAGATGAATAATGAAAAGAGGGAATTAGTTAACAAAGGTTTAAGTACAGAAAAAACCCCATTTAAATTTTTATCATTTAAATGCTTGTACTTTTACAATAATCTTATAAATTTGGTCCTCATTCAAAATTTATTTTCTGGTTTAAAAAATGTGTAAAAGCAATGAAAACTAAAGTAATACGACAGTCTACCCAAGCATGTATGATGTTATATGATAATGTCACAAACATAGCCTATTTCAGTAACATATATAAATTGTCCACCAGAACTCTTTGCAAGGTCGTGGCTCAGTACTGTGTTTGTGAGCAATCCCTTTGGAAGCCTCCTTAGCACTCAAGATAAGCAGAACCTGTTGTAGGGAGGCGATGTCATCTGGAGGTTCGTCTATGGCAGTAGAGCAGAAATTCAGAGACAGATGGTAGTGAGAGGTCAAACAGCCTCTCATCAAAGCATCTGTAAAGTTAGCAAATGCATGCATTAGATGTTGGGAATAGAATTTTTATAGAGGGATGAAAAGGTGAATCTGTTCTCACTAGTATTATGCAGGGAGTAAGATGCTAGTAAGTGGCCTTAGGGACAAATGGAAGGGGGTGTGTCCAAAATAGCATGTGTTGCCAGGTAAGTAAAGAAACAAAGACTTCAATGTATAATACATTTAAAATCATTCGGGCCGGTGAGATGGCTCAGTGGCCTAGGCGCCTGCCTGGCAAGCGCAAGGGCCCGAGTTTGACTCCCGGTACCCACAAAAAAAAAAAAAAAAAAAAAATCATTTGTTAGGTCTCAGATCTAAAGCGATCCCACAGAGCACAATAATTTCTTAAGGCTATACAGTGCGCACATTCCTTCCGCTATCTGACCACCTGCATGTCTAGTTCCACAAGAAGGCATTCAGCATTCCTGACCACCACAGTCCACTGTCCAGTGATATCAGAAAAATAAATGTTCTTTAAAGACCCTCCTGCCTTGGGCTGGAACCTGGTTCAAATAAAGACCTTATCTTTTATAAAGTTTTATCTTTTATAAACTTCTTTTGTAAGTTTACTTCGTGATGAAAGCCCCTGAGGAAACACTGACCATCTACAAAGAACAGAAGACATTTTGCAATTCCAAAATCACTTCTAAGTGTTGATAAGCATCCTAGCCACCATAGTTCCCTGAACCCCAGGAGTAACTCTTGTGTGCATGAAAAGATACCCAAATTCGCACTCGGCACAGACACATTTAGAGGCACTGCCTGCCTTCTTGCTTGAAGATGTAACTCTCCTTAGATCTACCTTTAAAAATAGTCTGCCTGTGTCTCTGCATGGTGTAAGTGTCTGTACTGATTTTTTTTTTTTTTTTTTTTATCAAGGGCACAAAGACAGGAAGGCAAGGAAGTGAGGAGCTGGTTCCTTGCTGGATTAGGACCCAGGTTCCCCATGACGTTATGAGAAAAGCAGAAGCAGATCCTAGCATAAAGTCTGAGAGGCAGAGAAGATGTGTGATACTTTTCCTTTCTAGTCATGAAGGTCATGTCACAGTTGCCACTCTTAAAAACAGGTTAAGGAAAGAGAAATCATAATACATTTATTTAATCAAAGTCTTATAAAAAAAGGAAGCCAGCAGAAATGAAGGCCAGGGAAAATTGTCCTTTTTTTATTGGAAATACTGAGGACAGAACCCAGGACCTTTGTACTGAGCTAAATCCCCAGCACTATTTTATTTTTATTTTGAGACAAGTTCTCACTAAGTTATTAAGTTGCCTAGGCTAGACTCAAATTTGCAATCCTCTTGTCTCAGTCTTGCAGAGTGCTAGGATTACAGGCGTGAGCCACTATAGAGTTGTATTTTTATGCTTAGGTTCCATGAAGAATGGAGAAAATGTAAACACGTGATTAGATAAAGGGTCTACTCTAGTGATGGCAAAACTTTTAGAGACTGAGTGCCCAAACTGCAACACCAAAACCCACTTTATTTATTGCAAAGTGCCAATACTGCTCTGTTATTTGATGCTCTGCTGCTGGAATGGTTCTGGAGTGACTTGGTCCATGTGTGAACAGAGAGAGGTCTGCGTGCCCACTGCGGCACCTGTGCCATAGGTTCACCACCACTGGTCCACTCTAATGGCAGCAGGATAAAGGGTGAGTCCAATAAGGGTGCCTGTTCAGTTACTCTTGGTCTTTCTGTGAGTATTCCTTTTTCTCTGGTATGAGGCAGGACCCCTTTGGAATGACGTTCTTCAAGAAAGAATAGAGAGAGTGACATTTCTAGGCTTTCTGGCTTGCTTTGGGAAAGAGGTCTAATTTCTATGGCCCCCTTGGGGAAGAGGAATTTGGTTTCGATGACTCACTTTGGGAGAAATGTAGGCATGGGAGAAGGTCAGAGAGTCTTTGCATTTGAGGCCTTTTAGCCTCCTTTAGTGCAAAATACAGTCCTGTGTTGCTTAATGATGGGGGTCCATACTGAGACTGTGTCCCTAGGTGATTGTGTCATTGTGGGAACATCATAGGGTGTACTTACCCAAAGCTATGTGGTAAAGCCTACTGCACACATGAGCTGTATGCTATAGCCTACTGCTCCCAGTTACGAACCTGGGCTTCATGTCACTGCAGTGAATATTGTAGACAATTGTGACACAATGGTAAATATTTGTGCATGTGAACATAGAAAAGATACAGAGAAAAATATTTTTTAATAAAGGTACACCTACATAGGACCCTTAGGAGCAATGGAACCTGCAGTTGCTATGGGTGAGTTGGTGAGGGAGAGACAAGAGACATGGAGGCCCCGAATGTGACCGAGCGCCGCTTCAGGCCCCACAAATACTGTGCACTTATGGACTGTGCTGAATTTAGCAATAATCATTTGTTTCCTCAATAATAAATTGACTTAAGCTTTTTATAACATTTTACATCTATAACTTTTAAATTTTAACTTCTTGACTCTTATAACACTTACCTTAAAATGCAAACACAATGTACAAAATATTGTTTGTATTCTTAGTCTATAAGTTCTTTTCTACTTTTTTTTTTTTTTTTTACTTTTTAAACTTCTTTTCTGTTGAAAACTGACGCACACACACATTAGCCTAGGATGACACTGGGTCAGGATCATGAATGCTACTGTCTCCCATTTCTACATCTTGTCCCACTGGAAGGTCTTCAGGGACTATAGCATACAGGGAGCTGTCACCTCCTCTGAGAACAAGACTTTCTTCTGGGATCCCTCCTGGGGGACCTGCCTGAGGCTCTTCCTGAGCAGGGGTGCCTTTTCAGAAATATGACCATGGTGGTTTTCTTAGTTTCTTTTTTTTTTTTCACATATGTGCTTCTAAGCAGATAAATTACTGTGAACAGCAAACCTCTCTATTAATGAAAGCCTTTAATAGTTGGGAGACACGTTTTTAAATTCTTTGAAGAGCTTGTGGAGGTCTGCGGAAGCTTCTGCTAATCCCCTCACTGTGAGTTCCTTGGGGTGGTTCTCTTTTTCTTCCCCTGTAGTTTCCTTCTCTCTAGCTACTTCTTAGGCTGTGCATGCCTGTTTCAGTTCCAGTAACTACTCCTGAAGTGAGTCCTTCAGAAAGGACCTGCAGGAGCTCCTCAGTGTCATCCTCAGCCACACCCAGCCTCACAGTGTTAGCCATCTCAAGCACAGCCTTATTGATTACTTCAATATCCTCCTCCTTGGTAAATCTTTTGAAGCCGTGGACAAAACTCTCAAGTGTTGTCTTCCAAATACTAGCATACTCCTTGGTGACATCACCTGAAGTCCAACTAAGGTTCTTGGTATATTCATACATAGTGTAATCTTTGCAGAATTGCTTTAGTGTTGTCTTAGTATTTCCATTAGATGCAACAAGAGCCCAGGCAAAAGTCTTTCTCAAGTTGCAGACCATAAAAGCTGCTATAATTCCTTGATCCATTGGTTGGATCAAAAAAGTGGTGTTTGGAGGGTGAAGCATCATGTCAATACTGGAGTCACCAATTAAAAAAAAGATGCGTATTACTGATAATGAGAAAAAATCTTGAAAGATATGCTTCTCCGTAAACAGTAGAGCAGTTCAAGAGGGCACATTGGAGGAAGAGACAACTCATCTCTGACACCTCTAGTCCACTATCAGTGTATACTTATTGATACGCTTAAAGGTCCTGTGCTTCTCATTGTGCCAGATTGCAAAAGATTCCTTCAAATATTTAGTAGCCTACAACATCACAAGAGTGTAATCCAGTTGTTAAGAGCCTTGAAACCTGACATTAGCTTGGCCTCTATATGGATTGAGGTCCTTTCAGGCTTTCATTTCCAGAATTGGGAGCTTTCATCCATCCTGAAGGTTTTCTCTAGCAAGTACTCTGTCTCCACTGCATGCCTTCTCATCGGCACTTGGAGACTCACCTCACTTTCACATCACATGATGAATAATGAGTCTTAAATCATTTAAGCCACCCAGAGCTAGCAGTAAATGCCACATCATCATCAGATCCTGCCATTTCTTTCAACCTTGCAAACAAATTTATTTCCTTGGCTGTGATCATAATGGCACCAAGAGAGAGAGACTCTTCTGTGACTGATGTTTAATTTGGTTCACTAGACATTTTCCTATATCTGATATAAGAACTTCATTGACTTTTGTCAGTCTCATTGCGATCAGTGAAGTGGACCCACCATTTTGTTCTTATTGTTCAAGATTAGAGCTATGGTGAGGTGGGAAAAGCTTTACTGGAGAACAATGATTTTATACCCTTGTTGTCCTTGATTCTAGATCACTTTTAATTTGGTTTCCAATGTCAACCGCTCAAACTGGTCTCTTACTGTCAATATTAGCCATGGATTTTGCAAGCATAGAGATCATGAAGAACAAAAAATGAGACTAAATCAAGTGCAAGAGAGAATGATACCATCAAAAAATGAGACTAAATCAAGTGCAAGAGAGAATGATACCATCCAGAGAGGTGAAAAACACAGCACACTGTCTTACAGTAAACTCTTTTTGTATGTGAAGGAATACTCTCTAAAATAACTACAGAAAGTGTAGTGCAGTAAATATATAAACTAGTAGCATGGTCATTTATTATCATTATAAGGGGTATGTCTCATACATGTTGCATGTGCTGTGCTTTTATATGATTGGCAACCCAGTAGGTTTGATTACACCAGCATCACCATAAACATGTGAGTCATGCATCGCACTATGACATTACAGATGGAAGTGAGATCACTAGGTGATAGGAATTTTTCATCTCCATTCCTAAGACACCACCATCATACATGTGATCCTTTGTTGATCAAAATGTTATGCAGTGCATCGTATGACAAAGCACCACACTTTGGGATGTCGTTTTCTGAGTCCAACAGAAACTTTAGGAACTTGGAAGAATCACATGAAGTGGTTTTGATATTTATAAGTGGAACTGGAGTTAGGATCAAGGGCTGCCCAATTCCAGACCATGAACAGAATTGCAGTACGTGGTATAGTTTAGGCTTCCTGAAACTAATTCTAATGCTTGTTTTACCATTCACCAAAAGATTAGATCTTGGGTGAAGCATATCCTTGGAAACATTTAGAATCTCAGGTTTCTCAACTCACCTTGCATACTGGCAGTACCGTGACAACCAAATATTTTAAACCCTTAATGCTAAGCAAAGCCAAGGAAAATCTTGTTATATACCAGAGCTCTTCCCTGAATGCTTTATTAGTCTCTCATTTTTCAACTCTAGTTCTCTCTGTATTTCTTTATTTACAGCTCAAGTAAGTGTGAAAGTTTGCTCTATAATGTCTTTTTCATAGGATACTTTGTTTAATATCACAAATTATAGAAGTTAATAAAAGCCCCTAGTAACTGAGTATTTTATTACTTGGTTTCCACTTAGTTTCCAAGATCATTTCTGGCATTAATGATAAAAAATGTGAATTCTTTCTGGAATTCGTCACTGAAAACAATGTTTGTTATGCTCTTTCAGAATTATCTATTTGAATCACTTTCTTGTTAGAGGCATTCAGAGAAAATAACAGATCTTAAAATCAAATTAGAACATTCGAGAAGCACTGTTGGACACTGTGGTGCTGAAAAAATCAAATTGAATAAAATAGCATTCAAGAGGGATACACAAATATGTTCATCATACTTTTCTCTAAAATGTGTAACATTTAAAAATTTAGAATCTATTTATTAATAAGCTGAAAAAACTGTAATATAAAATATCCTTAAGGCTTTGGCACTGGAAGCATTTTATAAGGTTGTAAAACAGTTAAAAATTTTGCTTCTCAGTGAATTTTAAGCAAATGAAAGGCAACATTAATCAAAAATTCAAAAATACTTGTTTTGTCACTGGGAAGCTGGGTCCTGACCCAGTGAGGAACTGGCCCCTCGTTACCTTGGTCCTTGGTTCTTGGTGGCCTTGATGAAAGAATTCAGTCAAGACAAATAGGTGGCTGCACAAGAGTATAGGTAGAGTTTATTCTAAAGTTGATATAGAGAGTTACACCTGCAACTGAGAAAGCAGGCAGTGTCACAAAAGACAACTGCACTGAGTGCAAGTTTGGGTACCATTTTATGCACCCAAGAATTATTCTTGGACCCAGGGAACCAGGATAATTATAATGTTATCAACATTTTACTTAGAATTTACTTTGGAATTGCAAAATGTCTTTCTGTCCTTTTTAGATGGTAAGTGTTTCCTAAGGCTTTAATCGTGAAAGAAACTTACAAAAACTTACAAAAGATAAGTTCTTAATTTAAACCAGGTCCTAGCTCAAGGCAGGAGGATCTTCAAAGAAGGTGTAGGCCATGGCAGTATGGCATGTTGAATGCCATGTTTTTGAACTAGACAGGTGGTCAGATATCAGAAGGAAAGTGCAGTGTACAACCTTGAAAAGTCATTGTGCCTTGTGGGATTGCTTTAGGTCAGAGAACTTAGAAAATGATTATAAATGTATTATACATTGAAGTCTATTTCTTTACCTAACTGGCATGCTACTTTGGACTCCCCCTTTCTTTGTCCCTCAAACCGACTGATGTCTAACTCCCTGCTTAACAATTTGATGCGAACTGAGGGCTTTTGAGAAGCTAAAGGAGAGTGGACATGAAAGGATCTGGCAGCTACAGAAAATACTTTGTACAACAGAATTTTTGGTTAAGAAATAAAATAAGCAGGCCTTTAGTATATATCAGTAATTTCAGAATATAATCTAGAAGGCTAATTTGGGAAAAATTGTTTTTTATGACTTTTCTATTCAACCATTTATCTGTTTATTACTCATGAAACATTGAATACTCCATGTTAGTATCCAATTTTGTGTGAAACAGTGAGCTTTGTGGTATAGAAAAGCAGCTGGAAGAAAAATGTATTAGGAAGAAGTTGAACCATCCTAGAGCGTAATCCACCCCAGCAATCCTACACCCTCTATTTTACAGGACATATCCAGAGGCACTCAAGGGATATCCCTCTGAATTTACCTCTCCCTATGTCTATGTAATAAATTCAAGCAGATACTTTTTTTTTTTTGTGTGGTAACCGGGGGTCGACCTCAGGACCTTGCGTGCCAGCAGGCACCCGTGCCGCTGAGTGATATCACCAGCCCTTTTTTTGTATGTGGGTTCCAGGAGTCGAACTCAGGCCCTCGCGCTTGCCAGGCAGGCGCTTACGCCGCTGAGCCATCTCACCGGCCCAAGCAGATGCTTTCTGTATCTCTAACTAACTTTAATTTGGGTTTGTCACGAGTAATTACAGATTTTTTCTCAAATCTTTGCTTTTAGAAAGTAACTGAATGATTTCTTATGCTATATGGAAGTGAAATAACAATGGCAGACTGCCTATTTAATTAAATTTGTACATTTTTTAACAGAACTTAGACTATAAAGTAAGGGAACCTCTCAAGTTTTGAAATATAAACCTTAACTACCAGTTCCCATTCCAAAAACATATGCATATTGGATACAATATGCACCTTTGAGACTTGGGTGATGGCAGCGCCTTTCCTCCCTGAGTGCAAATTCTCACTGTCAACAGTAGTTCCCTTCTTTTCAATCTGTCACTGCTTTTGTCTGTTCAGTTCAAAGACATATTCAACTGCAGATCTCAAACACAATGTAGGTGCTGGTGTCTGGTTACTACAGCTGAAATGCTTTGTTTTAGAATTGCCTCAACAGCTAACCTCATTGGGCTAGATTTACCACCTTGACCTACTTCATTCATTTAATTTCATGAAAATGGAGACTTCTGATGCTGATTCATATGAAAGCATCCATCATACCACAGTTTAGTTAAAACCAATTATTATCCTGATAAATCACTCCATTCACATTAGCTCCTCTAAGCAACAGGCAGAAGAAATAAAATATTTCTTATACTTGTATCTGTGTAATTCTGGAGGAGTATAGCCATTCCTACTTTAAGACGTGTTTTAAAGTTTACTTTAATCACTGATTTAAAAAGTCATCCCTCAACCTTCTCCCTCAGATACATTTAATTATGCTACCACTTCTGTTACATGACTAAACTGAACTAAGGGAAGAGAAAGTCATAGGTGAAGAAATTGAACTGAATGCATTTTTCTCAAAGCATCTTCTTTCTATTTCCTTGTACTTTGGGCTAAGGATAAGAGAGAAGTTATTGTTGCAGGTCATTATGAAAGGCTAAATTCTGCATTGAGAGCCAAGAAAGGAATTAGGAAAATGCAGTAGTGTGTACATTCTGGGAGGAAGCTAAGTAAAACCAAAACCCAACAAAATTATTACTGAGGATAGGCGCTTCCTGTTTACCCACAAGTTCCTTTTCATTATTTTCATTGATGGACTCCATAATCTGGAGATATGGATAAAAATCCATCCTCCTTTGTCTTTAATAGATCAAACATGAATATACCTAACCAATAAAGTATAAATAATCATGACATGTTGGAGGCAGCTTTGTTAGGTAGATTTCAAAATTTTGTGTTAGTTTCTGCTGCTTCATCACGAGAAAACCATAACATTGATTATTAAGATATATAATTTCAACATACTTAGTTTAAAGGCTGAACCTAATGATTCATGAATTAGACAGTGTCTCATCTAGAGATTTAGAAAAATGCTCCAATGAGTCAGAGGAGGTGGGCTAGCAAAGAGCTGATGAAGAAGAATTGAAGTAGAAGAATAAAAAGTAGATTAGTCATTTCAAAGTTTCTTTCCTTATGTGCTTAACACAAAGGGGACTTCTTATCATGTTGGCTTGGGCTGACTGGGCCTCTTCTGCTTGGTTGATGTGAACCTAAGTTTTGGAAAGCTGGCTCCATTTAAAGTACAGTATATGTGGCCTCTAGCATGAGTAAATCCATTCTGGTTTGGTCTAGTTTGGTGAGCCTAATGTAGGCTTTTAATCCAAAACATTAGTCTTTCATAATTTCATTATATTTTTGAAATGTTGTACATTTTGACAGATTTTCATTCTTAATTTCTCAGTTTAGAATCCTGGGATGGAGGGGCCAGTGATATAGCTCAGCCGCATAAGTGCCTGCCTGGCAAGCACACGGTCCTGAGTTCAACTCCCGGTACCCACATGAAAAAAAAAAAAAAAAAGAATCCTGGGATGGAAACCAATCCCTAATCTAAACAATGGAGCTAATGATTAAATTTAAAATCAGAGGCAAACAAATGCACTGGTTGTTAAATTATCAACCAGTAGTACATTGTAGTAGTACATTGTACATTGTACAAAGTAGTACCTTGATTTAATTCATTTGCACTCAATTTTTGATTATAATTTATCTTAATCTTTAAAACATCTCTCTGAGTATGTATATGCCTCAACACAGTAAAATATAAAACTGTTTGTTTATTACTTACAAGTCGTAGGAAAAGAGAGACATGAATGATCTTAGGAAAGAGGATGAATAAACTAATAGAGAAAATTTGTGTCATATAAACTTTGCAGTATAATTTTATTATTTTGCTTTAGAAAGTCCCTTGACTTTTGAAAAATTTAAGAAAAATTATTTTCTAGTTACTCATATATTTACCACTTCTGGTCATCGTCTTCTTCTCCCTTCTTCTCCCCCCCTCACTCCCTCTCTCACCCCTCCGCTGCTGCTTCTCCTTCTTCTCCTTCTCCTTTTTCTTCTTTTTCTTCTTCTTCCTCCTCTTCCTCTCCTCCCCTCCCCTTTTCTTCCCCCTCTTCCTCTTCCTTCTCCTTCTTCTTCTTGATGATGATAAAAATAAAATTTTAAAAAACATACAGGGCTCCAATGTAACTGATTTTGAAAGCTCTGTGTCCACTCCCTAGCATAAAAAAAAATAACATCGATTTTCATTTTCTTGGAATAATTACACCCTACTACGTCTGGTGTAATCTTGGAAAGGATCCCATTAGAATTAGAAACTACATTCCTCACCAACAAAGTAGAATGGGGGCTGAGAGTCAAGATAAATTTTATAAAAAGGAAATAGAGAAATATTTTTCACCTAGCTAAGTTTTTGGCCTGAGAATCATACTTTTGCTATGGTATAGTAGATGCGGACAGACATTCTATAAAGCTCTTTCACAAGGTACCAATCTTTGCATACCAAAGCACACATTTGCAAAACACATATTTTATCCACAGGCCATTACTTGTCAGATCAGGGAATCCTGCTCACCACTAACATCACTTAACCCTGTTAATTGTTGAATCCTAAAAAAGAGATGCAAATAAAAGTGAGGTTTTTATCCTCAGACCATATGATGTTCTAAATAGTTTCCAGATTATCCACAGTAGAACAGAGAATTCAGTTTTCCTCCATGACCTGAAAAATTATAAATACCTAAAGATGTTTTAGAAGGCTACAAATGAGAAAGTGCTCCAGGACTGAATAACACATAGACCACCATGTTAAGTTTTCCAAATTTGACTGACAAATTTCAACCCTTAGTATATTTTTAAAACAACTAATATTAATTACTTAGGTACATCTCCCTGTTTGAGATTACTGTTTATACTATTTGTAACATTATCTTTAAACTTTAATACATTGTGTTATTGAGGATTCTATGTCATTGAATATTGCTCTTCAACATTAAAATAAATAGGAAGAGGGTGTGAGGAAGATGTTACGAGTAGAAGAACACATAATGCGCTTCCTTTTTTTTTTTTTTTTTTGTGGGTACCGGGGTTGACCTCAGGACCTCACATGCCAGCAGGCGCCCATGCTGCTGAGCGATATCACCGGCCCTTTTTTCGTATGTGGGTTCTGGGTGTTGAACTCAGGACCTCGTGCTTGCCAGGCAGGCGCTTACGCCGCTGAGCTATCTCACCGGCCCCTTGAAATGCATTCTTTTCAATCCCTCTTCTAAACACACCAAGTCTATCAAATATATTTGGATTCAGAGTTCCCAATCCTTTTGCAAGTGCTTTTGAATATGTAAGTCACAAGCTAAACACGGTTTCAAAGGTTGTTAAGGAAGTGAGAGGAAAACAAAACAAGGAGAGTTGAGAAAGCAGATTCAGAATTCTTGAGATTACAAGTGTAGAAATGAATTTGACACATACTTTCTGTGTATATCTTTTTATAACTTCCATTATCAGCCAACAGATTTTGTTGTTTTATTTCCTTTCCAGAAACTTGCTTTAGAAGCATGACTTGAATTTATAGATGCTGTAAAGGAAATATTGTTATTCTGGCAAAGGATGAATTGGGATAATGTGAATACCTATGCTGGATAAAAGACACAATGATTTTTAAATGCACAATTGAGCTTGAAAGAAAGATAGAGAAGGCCCCCAAATAAAACAAAATCAAAGCCTCTTTGTTCAGCGGGAGAGAACGTCAAATTTTATTGGCCACAGAGGACTAAGTAATATGCCCTAGGGAATACATAAAATGTACAAGCTAAAAGCAAAAGTAAATTTCTCTGCACACAAACTGCCTTTCAGTTAAAAGGGAGGCTAGACAGTGTTTACTCTTAATACCAGGGAAGCTTACTATCCCACTAGAATCTTGGTCGGCATAAATAATCTGTAAGAAACCTAGGTTAGGAGTGGGGATGGTGTATTTAAATCGCCTTCATGGTTTAAAAACATGAGAAATTATCATAAAAACCTGGCCTAAGACCATTGAAAGCTTCAGAATCACAATAAAAGTAATCTGGATATCATGCTGAAAGAAAATACAAGGCAAGACACATTATCTTTCCAGAAAAAAAGTGAACACTAGTGAAAATGAGCCCATCCTTAAAAACTGTACATCACATGAGGGGAGAAAATAATCAAGAAGAATCATCAATGACAGTGAACTGGATAGTTAACATGAAGAACTGAGAATATTAAGATTCTTATCTGAAAGATACTACAAAATAAATGTTTAAAATTATTAAAGGCATAAAAGACAAATACGTTGAAAATACGTCACTGTGGAAAAAAATCCATAATCTTGAAAAAGAACCAATGAACTTTAAAAATAAAAGAAATATATGGTTTTCAAAACGCAAAACAAGTCAGGTTACCAGGTAATTAGACACACCAGAGGAGAAGTTATAGAAAGATAAGACAGACGCCTGGAATGGGAATCTTACCCTAGCAGCACAGTCTTTGGTGAGGAGGGCCGACCCAAAAAACTTATTGAAAAGTGAGAGAAGCCAGTGAGGATAGGACCAGTCAAAGATGTGGCTTCAGGTGAGCAGAACCTCAGCTGCATCCTGAAGGGACTTTGACATCACAAATGGCATCACAGAGTGGTCCCGCCTTGAGGCTGAGTGAATTGAAGGTTGTATTCTCATGCCAGCCAGGTGCTTTTGGTAGGGGCCACTCATAAGAGGGAGGCATGGACTTCTAAGCATTTGCTGGTGAGGTATCTTCTTGCACTCACAAACAATTCATCAGAAGGCAGAGAGAAATGTACTGCCTGGTAAAGGGAAGGGGCCGCCCAGATCATCCACTACAACACATGGAAGGAAGCCATGCAAAACAAACATTGTCTCTTTCAAATAAATATTCTTCTTGAATACTGGAAAATAGTCACATTTCAGGCTTAATCTCCTACTTGTTTGCAGATGAAATGGAATTTTTTTACTCTTTAAAGACTGGGAAAAAATGAAGCATTTTTCTCTGAATAGAAGGTAAGATTATAAGAAACTGTAAAGTTGGGCTGGGGATGGTGGTACACATCACTTAACGTAACACTCTGGGAGGCTGAGGCAAGAGGATGCTGAGTTTGAGCCCAGCATGCGCAACTTAAGCAAGGAACTGTTTCAAAAATATAATAAAAATAAAATAAACAGCTGGGTCTGTAGCTCGATGTGAAAGCCCTGACTTCAATCCCTAGGAAGGCAAAAACAAAACAAAATGAAACTGTAAAATTGGAATCCAGAATACATTTAAATAAGACAAAAATGAATTAACCTTCCATGACACCTGGGATACGTAAGTCACGTTCCTTGAGGAGCTAGACATATAGTGTTTGTAAATGTTGGAAAGGGGCAGATATAAAAAAATAGAGATGACTGTAACCTATGATAATTACAATAAACACATATTAAAATTCTACTTCTTAAAATAGTGTGGATTAAGTACTCTCAAAATGCTTCTAAAATATCTTTAATATACTAAAAAAATTAAATATTTAAATGCTTATTGGAACACGAAGTCAAAGAACCTCTTTCTTGGATATTGAGCAAGATCTAAAGCAGCACAGGTCTGGAATTTCTAGTTGACAATGGAAAGTTCTAGTGTGTGAGGGATGAGAGACAAGGTTTAGGTCAATGTATGCTAGGGAGTTGGGACAGAGATTCCTTCATACATCTGAAGTCATTAAAATTGTAATATTTACTGTTTTTAAATAGGTTAGAGAAAACCCATTTCTGGTCAAAAGGAAGGACACTGTTCTTTCTTGGCATCAGTTCTGCCTGAGGAAGGGGGAACAATGTAATTCTAAGTGTGCCTTTGTAAGAGTTTGCGGATCCCTCAGAGCCATGAGATCCCAAGGTAAAAGAATAACACCAGTACAGGACCAATAGAACCTTCAGGCAGGTAGTAGAAACTAGTGCTTTTGAAGGAATGGCTGTTCAACCAAGGCCTGCTGGATGAGTCCTCAGATTTAGGTTAGCCAAATAGGCTAGAAGAAATGGCAGTCTTCCTCTTAGTTTTCTGGAGATTCCTGATAGGTAAAATGTTGTTAGACTAAACTATTTTTTGGATCATTTCCAACTAGGCTTTCTGTATTTTCCATATGACTTGTGCCCCAAATCTAAAATTTTTACAAGCTGTCAATGTAATTTCAAGAATTGGCAAATACTAAGTGAATTTTCAGGGTGTCTCTTGTGTTCCTATGATATTGCAAACACTGTAATACTTGATGTGTTGTAATTAACATGATAGAACCATGAAAAGAATTTAGTGAATTTTAAAGAAAATAAGCAGCTTCCATCTTGATTAATTGAAATCTTTTTTTTTTTTTTTTTATATTGGAAATCAAACACAGGGCCTCGTGCTTGCCAGGCAGATGCTGTGCAGCTGAGCTGTATCCCCGGCCCCGATTAATTAAAATCTTAATCCTACTCAGGAGATGATCAAAACCAAAACTAAAGAATTAGCAACCAAATCATCATTACATTGTACTTGACATTTTATACCTTTTATATAAGCTATATGTTCTCAAATGCTGCAGAAAATGACAACAAACATGTTTTGGAGGTTGATTTAAATTGAATAGCATGAAACTAAGTTAAGGTGATCAAAGTCCTTTTAGGTGAAGTTTCTTTTGCTTTGTTTTCACCAGTTTTACTAACAGAAGATATTTATACCTGAATAAAAATTTCAATTAATCCTAATTTTAGTTCTGTGTTCCTTGTATATTGCTAAGGCATTTCTTGCACTAACAGGCAAATTGTAAGCAAGTCATTCTGGCCCCTAAACTAACTTTTAAAGTGATGCTGGGCTAAAAGTAAATGGAAAAACCACAGAGAATTTTGTAAAAATGAAAAGCACACAAAATGCAAATCATATCTAGAAACTCAAATTTTAAGAGGAAGAATCTAGCCAGGAGTGGTGATTCATGCCGGTAATCCTAGCACTCAGGAGGCTGAGGCAGGAGGATCACTGTGAGTTTGAGGCCAGTCTGGTCTACAAAGTGAGTTCAAGGCCAGCCTAAACTTCATAGTGAAACCCCATCTCAAAAAGACAAAAAAATTTAATAATAATAATGATAATAATAAGGAAGAATCTGCATGTAGACAACAATTCTTGCTTTGTGCTCTAGAAAAGATTGGAATGTAATTCTTCATTAATTGCTTTCAACTGGACCAGTCTATCACCCCATTCTTTAAAAAACAAACACACACACACACACACAAAATTTTAGAATTCATCCCCATTTGTATGTTAAGGTATGTCCCTTTCCCCCTGATGTTATTTTCTAAATGCTCATCAGGTGGTACAATGAAATCAGGTCTAAAGTTTATTAGGACCTTGGGAAGGGAGAGGGAATGTTCCAGGGCACCAAGAGAAAGATTTCCTCCCACTAATACAAAGAAGATTTGGTAAGTTGAACTGAGCTAAATTGAGCACTGTTGAATTGAATTGAATTGAGTCTAAATGAACAAACTGCAAGTCATATGTTGATTTTGAAATGAAAATTCTTGCCCTGAAATAGTCCTTGAAGCCTGTCCTTCAACAAAAACTGAGAACATTCCTCTGTAATTACTTTCTGAGAGCAGTTATATTTTAAAAGCTCTATTTTAAGAGTGGTTTTCTCAGAATCTTTACTATGCAAGATAAGTTATCTTTCATATTCATTATTTCCAGTTAAAACCACAAATAAAATATTTTTTTGTCCACTTCTTTCTAACATCTGATTCTACAATGAGACTTCTATGATCTGACAAAGGCAAAAACTACATCTGTTTTGTTTACTCCTCTATCATAGGACTGGCTTAGGGCCTGGCATATAATAACCACTTAACCATTTGCTAAATGGATCAGTTAACTAATAAAAATAACAAAAATAAGCCAATTATACTTATGTAGTTATCATTATACCCAAAGGAAAAACTTAGACTAAGGAAAATCTTAACTTTGTATTTACATTTAATAGAATTTCTATACTGTTCTCTCTATCCTAGCCCAGGGCCTATAGCTTTAGGTTTGTGGAAATAGCTGATATCTTTAAAGTGTTCCATTCACTGTGGACACTGATATTTATAACAGGAATAAATAGAAATGAGAATTTGCCAAGGTATTAGGGCATCAAATAAGTGAGTTAGAAAAAATAGAATAGTACTGAGTTTTTCTTATCCTTGACAATGAACTTTAGCTTTGCGTTAGCTTTTAAAGTACGTGTTACATATCTATTTTAGAGTGAAGGACTGAAACCCAGTGAGGTTAGGGAGTTTGTCTTGGGTTATATGGCAGGGCTGCTGGGCAGGCAAACTCGTCTCTTCTCATAATAATGGCCACTAGCCATTCTGCTTTGTTTACGTCCATGCCATCACTGGTTACTAAGATATGGATGTTATCCCAGACAGCAATAGTCCATCACCACCTGCAAAAGAGGCTTAAGAATGTATTCATTCACTCACTCAGCACTTTACAATGATTAACACCTACAATTTGTGGGGTTCTGTTTGTTTTCAATCAATAACTCTGCTAGGCACTGTGAGATAAACTGATGAATTGAAATGACTAGTCTTTGACTTCATAGAACTTATAATCTGGTGATGGCGGGGCAAACAATCAAATAATTGCATAAAACATAGTATAGTCACCATATAAAATAAGCGCCTGGAAGAAAATAAGTGCAGTGTTACAAGGTCATAAAAAGAAACCTTACTGAGAGTGGAATTTCAGGCAGGCTTACTTAAGAAAGTAGCGCTGGAGCTAATGGTGGAAAATGAGCAAAAGTGCACTACAGATAAGTGGAAGTTAACCAGCTGGAATTGGCACTAATAATACTACACAAAGAGAGGGTCACAAAAGGGAGAACTGCATACCGCTTGCTTTGGAGTAGTGGAACATTCATCATGAGAGAGAAAAATTATTTGTCCTAAAAGATCACACTTTTAAAGGGCATTTCACTAGACGATAAACTCCATACACAAAGGACTTGCGTACTCTGTTTGCTGTTGTTCTTCCAACTTGTAGCTCACTACCACACTAGTCTAGGGGTAGCACAGAGCTGGGCCTTTGGGAGGCTGATGCTTACCCAGGGCCTACTACAGCCCCTGGTACATGGGAGATGCTCAATAAATATTTGTTAAGTAAATTAGTGAATGAATGGCTCTAGGACATATCTTTTTATCTCCACGCTAAGAAGTTATTCTTTTGTTGGTTATTTTTTTTATCTGTTTGATATAATAAATTGGAGACATCTGGATGTTGGGTTTTTTGTAAGGTAAAATTTCTTCTACTGTGTGAAAAACTGCCTCCTTAGGTTTTATTTCCCCATAAGGAAATAAACCTACTAAAAAGATTTTAGGTAAGCAGGGAGGATTTACCAAGATGAATCAAAGACCATTTCTCTGGAAGTATATTTTTCTTTAAAATTGTTATTGCCAGTCACTTCACAAAATTTAATATAGCCAAGGCATGAAAAGATACACTGTATTCACTGCATTCATGGGGTCCTAGAGTCCTAAAAAGTTATTTACTAAAAACTCAATTGTAATTTGAATTACACAGAAAATTCCCAGAACCCAAGAATATGAAAAAGGCACTTAAATTTTTATTTATATATAAAAATCAAATTATCAAAATATGGGCAAACTAGTTTTAAGAAAGGCAAAATAAATATGTCTGTTGTGCTTTTGAAACATGAGAAATACACAAAACGTGAGTACCTAGAAGACTTTAGTATGTTTGCAAATCAGCTTCAAAATGAAGCATCTGTAAGTGGGAAGATAAACAGTTCTAGAGCCAGACAGTCCTAGGTCCATTTCCAGTTATGCTGTAGATATTTTGTGTGATTTTTTTTTTTTTTTTTTTGTGGGTACCGGGGGGTCGACCTCAGGACCTCGCGCGCCAGCAGGCGCCCGTGCCGCTGAGCGATATCACCGGCCCTTTTTCGTATGTGGGTTCTGGGAGTCGAACTCGGGCCCTCGCGCTTGCCGGGCAGGCGCTTAAGCCGCTGAGCCATCTCACCAGCTATTTTGTGTGATTTTGCAGGGACCAATATGGAAGACTACAAGCCACTAAGAAGGTGTGGACACAGCACCAAGCTGAGGAATAGAATACCAAAGACTGACCAGTGACCTAGGCACGGAGGCCTAGGAGCCCAGCAAGTATCTGACACCTAGAGGCCGCTCACTACACATTGCATTACTTTACCTGATGGACAGATGAGCTAAGTTTACAAATAGCTATAACTGGATAGGACTTGGTAACAAAGGTCCCCGTAAAGAGTGATGGAAAACCCTTTATTTCTATCTCTTATAACTTACCTTAGTAGTGAACAATGCAAGCTGGCAAAGAGCAAGGTCACTTCCACCTTATCAGGGCATCTCTTCTACAGGGCTGGAACGGAGCCTAAGTCACCTCAGTGTACCAGTTTTAGGGAAGACAGAAAGTCAAGGAGTAAATGCTGTGTGTTTCAAAGACCTGATCCAACAAGGCAAATACCACTTCCCATCAAATTTCAGTGGTTGAAACTTAGTCAAAGTCCACCACCATCTGCAAAAAAGGCTCAGGAATGTTGTTCCTAGAAGCCACCCATGAGGCAAAACGAATCACAATATTTACAGAAAAATGTAGACCAAGTTTGGTATATAACTCCCTGTGTCCACTTCAGAGCCCTGCAATTCTCATCCCAACACATGTGTACTCTTTTCCCAAGCACAAGACATCAATCAGGTATCCCAGTATTCCATCTACCACACCTACTCAGGATTTAGGTTCTCTGCAAAATGGGTTATTTCTGAAAATTCCAACCCCTGTGTATGAAAACAAAGTGACAAAAGACCAAAGAAAGAGGCAGACAGATCCAGGATTGCACAAAGCACAATTAATGAATTGTAGACAAAAGTGGGCAGCAGCTGAGTGAAATTCACATGACCTTTCTCAAAAACTATTGACATGTCAAACGTCAGTTAATAAAAGGCAGCTATCTTAAGGAATATGTACTGTAGAGTTTGGGTTACGAGTCCAGGTCACTTGGTGGGCAAAATGCTGTTTACAACTAAGATGGCTGTAATTTTGTGAAGCTGATTCCCTACATGAATGGTGTTTTTTGATCTGGTCCAATGGCACATAAGCCAAAGGCCAGTTATCTGTGTCTCCCTAATCACACATCCCCAGTGGTAGGGTATGAATTGCAGACCTGCAATGAAGACTTCAACTGAGGAGGGGGAGGTGAGGGAGGATGATAGGAGTGATGGATATGACCAAAATTTGATATGCAGGTATGGGAAAAATAAGATTTCAACTGGGAAAAGAGAAGAGCAATAGCAAATCCAGTGACGGTCCTTAGTCAGGCAGTAGTCATGAATCTCAGCTCTGGAAGCTAAATGAACCCTTTATCAATTTACCTCACCTCAGTTTGTTCTTCTTTCCTAGTGACTCTCTTAATTGTCATCTTCTCTGACTCCTGGCTTTGCCTTTTGGGGAGGGTCTCCTTTATTCATTTTTCTATACTAATATCTGAAACTGGATAGGGAATGTTGTAGTCAGGGTTTGCAAGAGAAACAATACAATACAGGGCACATAATTTATAGGATTATTTTATAATATTTACCCAAAGAGTCATATACAAAAGAGTGCAGGAAATCTGACCACACACTAAAGACCCAAAGAATCCAGCTGAGGGCCTGGATTCCACAGCAATGTCCTGCATGAGTCCAGCTGAAGAGCTAGAGCCCATGGCAATGCCCCCAAGTCCATCTGGAGGCCTAGAGCTCACGACAATGTCTCATGCAAGTCTGTTTCATGGCCCTGCGCTGGGAAGGCCCAAAGGTCAGTGGTGGAAGCTAGAAAGTCTGCACCAGCAGGATGAAGGATCTGTGCCAGCAGGCTGAGGGTTCTGCACCAGAGCCAGGAAGTGACGCTCAAAGTAAGGACCAGAGCTCCTCTAAAAAGTACCACAGCCATTCTCAGCGACAACAAGGTCCCGAGCTCCTCCAATGATAAGAACAGCCAAGTTCCTATCAGGAAAGCCAGCGTGACAAGCTCCTCCGGGAGAACCAACAGCACCATCTCTTCCACTTCACTTCTCCTTTTTATGTTGTTGGCAACAGTCCTCAGGTGGGCCCTCCACACCCAGCACCACGCTGATTCAGTTCAGCTGGGTGTTACAAACTGACCACCAGTTGTCAGTCCACCACAGGAATATATGTCTGTCTACGGTTCAAATAGTCACAGGTATCTGTAAACCAGATTTTTTATTCTAAAGATTTAGTAGTCTTCTTTGTTGGTCTATTTTCTTCCCATTAATACCAGGCTCCTATCACTACACCGAGAGGTCTTTTCCATACATATTTCCTAGGCCTATCTTATTTCATGGCTTCCAGGATCCACCTCTCCTTTTTATTTTAAAGGTGCCTATTTTGAGGACATCTGAAGAGTGAGTTTATGTGTAGAGGTTACACTCTTAGTCTGGTCTTTTCTGGGTTGGCTTAATGGTAGGTCTTTGAGAAAGGCTCTAAGAAACAGCAGCTGTGCAGGAGGTATTTCTAACTCCATCTCTTTTCTTTCATCTCCACCCTTACACTCGATAATTCTTGCCCACGTCCACATCTTTCTTGCAGTACCTGCCTATATGTAGCAGCACATAAGATTTGCTTGCTTCATAACCTGATATATACATGTCCTCATTTCCAGCACATGACAGCTAGGTGTTAGCACCCGAATTCCACATGCCAGTTTCTATGGATTGTAGGAAAACTAAGCTACTAATAAGTAGCATGATACACTGATTTGAAATATGCTGATCATGTAATTTATTTTGACAGCGAAAGAGAATGCCATTTTTACTGTTCATGACAATGGGCATGAGACAGAACTATCTTAGGAAAATTGGGATCATGTCCATGCTATTTAAAGAGTAATTTATTTAACTCTCATAAACAGTACTGAGATCAGTGCTCTGAACTGGCAACATGGCTCCTTTTTATATGAACATTACAGGAACAAATTCTTGCCATGTTCCTTTTCTTACATTTCCTAAGATGTTTTCCTCATGGCTCAAATGTACCTCAGTGTTTGCACTTGAGAGAGAAATAAAGAAGCATGCTCACCCAATGTTTAAGGTCTAGAGATTATTACATTGATGAAAATTATTGCACATATTCTGTGAGGGACACTTGGAAATGTAGTACCTGATTGGCCAGTTATGATACCAACAACAAAGGTAGTGCTAAGGAATAAAAGAGAAATTTGGGTGGCTATCTTGAGGTTACCATCAAAATATCAATCTTCATTGTAAGGAATTATTTCAACTTAATAGTAAAACAGCCTGGTGTTTCTGATCTTGCAGAAGTACCTCAATATGACATCTATGTGTTTATTAACTCCAGTTTATTTATGAAGTATCCTAGCTTGGTTGCCTGGAGGGCTTAAGTTTAACCAAACATTGATATATGTAGTGCCCATCATTATTTTAATATTCATGCTTAGTTCTGTAGTATTTCAATAATGTAGTCTATCTTTGACATTAATTAACCTTCCTTTTTTGGTGGGCACTGACATTACTCTTAATTATTACCTGGCACAATGTTTATTATTACATTAGACTGAAATTCCAGACTTTGTCTATCAAAGAAGAATCATTGTTTTCTTAACCTTCCTTTCCCTTAGTACTTTAAATATATTTTTATATTTTCCTTTACTGTTCATAAGAGGTCAAGAATCATTTTAAGAGGAAAAAGTAACCACGTGTCCTCTGTAGTCTTTTACTGCTTTTCAAAATTCCTGAAACTTACATAGCAATAATAATCATTTATTTCCTTTTATTGGGGTGGGTATGAATGCCTCTTCATGTGGTGAACTCCAATCCTTCTATTCACCCAGTGGGACTAACGGCTGATTAACTCTTCTCTTTCCTGGCAGTGAGATTTTCCACTACTTTACTACTCACATAATTAACTTTAGGGCTTAGAGACTTACTAATTGGAGCCTTGACAATCTCCTACTGTTAGAGAGACTTAGGTTGGTAAAACCACGTAGAGGCACTTTTCACAGGAAAGGGATGACTTATGATCTCACCGTACTCAGACAGTGCCAGGCCTCAGTCCTCAGTGCTTCCTAATCCTTCAACATTTTAATCCTCAATTCTATGACTGAGAAAAAAAGAACCCACCGCTGCCTCCTGAAAACTTGGCATGAGTGGCCTTGTGAGCATGAAGCAATAATGTACTTCAAAATATTTTACTTCAAAAAATTGTTTTGCTTCTTTGGCATACATTATCTAGCCTTGAAGTCAATGGAATGGACTTTTCCAGAAAGCTAGCATAGCATTCAGACTAGGTCACTGCTGCAATAGCTTGAAAGAGTCATTGTATTTTACAAAGTTAGAATTTTTAGAAGTAGGAGACAATAGGAGAGAATCTAACTCACTGTGAAATACAACATAAATTAGATAAATCTCTTTTCATGAAAACTGCTTGAAGATATAAATGTATTGCAAAACATGAATTTATGAAATTGCTAAGTGCTAAATGAACATTTAATGAATTAAGGTTGAAAGTTTCATTTGTAACCCTAGACTATTGTTACGGTTTGTGTCTAGCTCTCCCCTCAAAGCCTCATAGGGCTTTTTCAGAGGTGGCTGAATCTAGAATGTGTGATGCTGGGAGTAAGGGTGTGTGGTTATTAAATCAGTCCACTGATTGGTTCGGCATGGTTCTGGCTAGGATTAAGGGCATGAGTGCTACATCCGCCATAGGGTGGGTAGCCTGCATACAATATAAGAGACAGAAAGAGTCTTGTCTCCTCCCTTGTTGCTTTTGCTATTTTTTGTTAGCCATGAAATGTTCTCTTCTGTGACGCCCCTCTGCCATGTGCCACTCTGTTTTGGAGCTGGCCAACTATGGACTGAAACCTCTACAAACTGTGAGCTAAATAAATCTTTCTCCTTTAACTTTGGGTGCCGGGTGTGTGCCTCAGCAACGAGAGAAAAATAACTAAAACAACTACAGTAATGGTAAAGGTGACATGTGAGGACAGTCTTCCGACTCTGTATTTATTTGCATGAAATATTATCAGAGGTATGGTGGTGTTTTTGTTTCCTGATGAATAATTGTAATATAGTATATAACAGTGAGGCCTTATTTCATGGAAATTAAAATGAAAGTCCTTTCAGAGTTCTAAAAATATTATCCAAACTCTGCCAAGATTAATGAGGTCAAAGTTTCCATGAAAAGCATAATTTCATGGGAGCTATGCCTATTCAGATACATACAAAAATACTTAGTTCTCTTTTTTCATAAGCACACCATGGGAAGATCAATTTGGTTTTTCATACTGTTCATTTTACCACTGTTGTTATTACTGCCATTGTTGTCCCTGTGAAAATGTGGAGGTTTTGTTCTTTCTGTTTTAATGTTAAACAGAGCGACCGTATGTACTATTCATCCACATGCTTTATGTTTTTTGCTTATCTGAAATAAGCTTGGTAGATATTGTTATCATCATCATCATTATTATTATTATTATTATTATTATTATTATTTATTTTCCAGTTTTTAACACTGAAGTTAGTGAAAACAAGGAAAAAGGGAAAAGCAAACCATACAGCAAATAAATGTGAGCTAAACTTCGGGCCTTCAAGTTCAGCATTAAAAACACCTCTCCCCTATACCATCCTTGTAATAAATCTGGTAATATAAAATATGGTTGCATTAACATAGTTGAATTCAAAGACTACACTTTTTTTCAAATGTTTTGCCTTAATGTTCAAAACCTACACTGGCCCCTTCACCTGGTAAAGAAAACCAAGCTTTTGGAAACAAGGTCAAATCTAGACTTGGAATCTCCGAGTCACCCAAGAGAGGCTGCACAAGAGGCAAGGTGACTAGGGCCCTTCCAGTGACTGTGCTGCCTTTCGGAGATAGCATCATTGTAACCAACACCATGGTCTCATTAGCGCAAATTCTAATCTGGCTTTGTGCAAGATTTTCCATTCAGTTCTTGGTTATTGTTCTTTGGTAGAGAGATCTGGCAAATGATATTCGAGTGACCTCATTCCTCTGAAACATGGGCTCAAGCCAAATTACAAAATGGAAATGTCTTGAGGGGAAAGGAAATTATGGAGACTGCACTAGTCAGAGAGGCTGCTGGAGTGAACAAATGAAAACTGATCATCTCAGGACAGAATTTGGCTTCCTTTTTTAGGATCAGTTAACAGGTGATATAATTCTAAGTAGACTGGTTAGAAAAAGAATTTACCAAATACAGAAGTGTTAAACTTGGGCTGTAAACTAAATTAAATGTTAATGAAAATCAAATTTTCTAGAAGGAGGTTATTTACTGTGGCACAGAGCTACACAAAATAAGTAAAACTCACATCATATTATGCTTATATGTATTTGCAACAAATTTTCTGTAATACCCAAAAGTCACATTAGAATATTAACTTAATTAAAAGGTGAGAATAAATTTTATCCTGGAATATCTTAGAATAGCCACTTCATAGTTCTAATAGGATTTGCTGCATGCCATCTATAGAATCAGACTAGAATTGTCAAATATAAAGGATCAATCTACTTGAATACTTTACTGCTGTGAAAGACAGACACACAGATAAAAACATGAATGATTCAAAAACATATATAGGTCTGTAGAAAATGTAGCACAATATATGTAAATATTTACAGTAATGTATAACAGAATTTGTAACATATATAGAATTTGAATTGCTTCCTACCAAAAGAAACTAGCAAAAATAGTGGCACTTGAATATTTGGCATATTATGGTGTGGTAAAAAAGACATTGAATAAAAATCCAGGTGAACCTTAATTCATATCTCAGACCTTCATATCTTAGGCACATTTCCGAAGATTATAGAGACATTTACAGATATTTATACTTAAAACAGCCTGGACTTTCTTACCTACATAATGGGATTGATAACAAAATGAGATGACAAGTGACTGACATTCAGTAACACTATGCTGCTTTTCCTACCCTTGGTATAACTGTTGCACACAGTAAAGAAAATGTTGGCAAGCAAGGTAAAGCATTCTAAGTAGAAAACCATTAATTAGTGTTCTACAATATTTTTAACAAACTTAAGTTTTGCAATTTGCAATTTTATGGGATATAAATTTACATTTTAGTGCTGTCACTTTCTTCTACATGTTCAGTGATTGACTCATTTTGTGCTATTGAATTTTAGCACGAGTCAGAAATGTTTCGGAAAAAAATATTATTCATGCTGTTGCTTGAATTAAATTTTTAAAACTGCTTTCAATTAGCTCTATCCTGTGTTGAGGTCATAATATTCTTATATATTTGGCACATATAAGTAGCTGAATTGAACACTATATTTAATTAAGCACAGTAATATACCCTTGTTTGGTAATAATGAAATAATGACACTTTCTGATTTTAGGATTTTGGGAATCACATTCTTAAAGGTGACTGTATGATTGTTTAGAGCCTGAAAAAACAGAATTCAGACACAGTGATCATCCATAAACACAGAACTTTATTCTCTGAATTTTTTTCTCAGTTATGATAATATCAGAGAAGTTTCCAGGTTTTAAAATCTTGGTTACCTATATTCCATCCTACTAGAATAAACAAACCCTATAGAAACTTTAGCGCTGAATCACATTTACCATAATTCCATCAACCCAATCAAGCTCTGAAGGCATGTTTTAAGGCCTGTTTCCTTGTAACAGCTTAGGTTTAAAATTTACAGTGCTGTTTTAACTTGTATTGATGTATAATACTTTAGGAACCATCCATCAATTACTTTTCTTCATGATCATAGAAATCCCAAATAGTTTTTCCTTTCTTCTCTAGGTCAGTTAAGGCATTCATACATCCAACTAAACATATTGACTTTTTAGCTTTATTACTTATAGCATTATATTATTATCTCTGGCCTATAAAATCTCCCTTATGTAGAATTCTTCACAAAATCCCTATGATGAATGTAGTCATTATATACTGTAAACATGTACTAATAAAAAAATCATGCACAATGATTTATGAGGTAGTTTAGATCTTTCATCAAGTTCATTTGAGCAAATTAGCACGAGTAATTATAGATGAAATGAGATCAAATCCATCAGCCCAAAAGACTGACTTATCAGTGATTTGAAAACACGATTCAAGTTAGATTGAGATCCGTTATCTTTGTTGCTCCCTATTCCATCACTTCCCTTTGATAATAGCACCTTGATTTTCTTTTGGTAAGCCATAGTATCCCTCTTTACCCTCAGACCATGGGATTTTGAGGTTGCTGGTGCCCACACGGTCTCCATATAGATAACCCTAGTCTGAGCTGTTGGCATATCCCACACCTCTGACTGCAGCAGATGGCTCAAGGATGGTCACAAGACCCAGGTTGTTTTAAGGAGAGCTGACTCCAGGACTTTTGTTAAACTGTTGGGAAAAAGGAACTCTTTCCAGTGGGGCTACTGAGCTGCTCTGACGTAAGCTTGGGGAAGTGAAAAACATCCTCTCACGGCCTTGGAAAACTGTCCTAGATTGACCCTTACATCTTGAAAACAAGACCTGAAACACAAAGACAGGTTCCTTATAAGAACATTATATCAGGATTAACTTCAAATAATAGCTGTCTCTAGACTTTACAAATAATGTGAGATGACATATTCCATTTTTTATTTGGCTGGTGTATTACAATAATTTTTAATTGGACTTCTGTTACTTGTGACCAAAATAATCCTGATTGATGCCACAATCTTTTAAAAGGAAGGAAACTACATTCCTTGGGGTCCTTAAGAACAGATTAAATAATAATATAAAGAAAATGATAGCAGTGTAGTTGTTCTTTGGTCCACCTGAAATATCCTTGACCTAGCCTATTATGTTAATGCTTTCTATTATCCTGACACACATATTCACACATGTGAAATAAAGAGATAGGAATACATTACTTTTCTTTAGAACCTAGAGGCCAGAAGCAAGCTAATAAGCCTTAAATAAATTTAAATTGGCACCAAGTTTAAGTGGCCTGTAACTCAGGGGCAACTTCTAGGTCAGAAAGCCTGATAAATGTTCATCCCTCCTCTAGCCATACTGGACTGCACCCCTTTTTCTGTATATGGCATCTTCTTTCCCACTTACTGTTCTTCACACACACACAGTTCTCCACCTGGAATGCTCTTTTCTCTCCTTTCTAACTTACTGTGTTTATCCCTTACCTTTAAGTTCCAAGAAACATCCATAATTTGCCTGTTAGCAATCACATCCCTAAGACTTCTTATATCCCTACTACTTCTTACTACTTGCATATTCATAATCAGTCTGTAATTATTCATTTAATGTTGTACTCTCTGTCATACTGATTACTGTACGAGGTGAAGGACATTCTGGTTGGTTTATTACTGCTTTCCAATACTCAACCCAAATCCTGGCATACAAAAAATATTCAATAATAATTTCCTCATAAAATTCAGAACCTAGAGCCACCATCTTTATAACAAAGATTATTCTACTCTGAAGCTCTGACTTAGCCCAACCTTTTGTTCCAAAAGACATGACAAGGGACTTGACACTTTCTTTTCTCTTCTTTCTAATTGATCTTTCCTTGCTTCTAGGTTTTCGTCAATCTCATTCTTCCCAAGATGTTCACTCTTTGTTTAATGCACTTATAAATGACAGCTGTAAATTGAGGAGCGTAACTTTATGACATCTTACTAAGTAGTAGCAGCATTTTCTATGAAGTCCCTCTTTTTCTGTGTGTAATGCTTGTTTCTATTAGAATCCTGCTCTGTAGACATCAAACAATAGCTGGGTACAATAGCATACATGGAGTCCCAGCTACTTGAGAGGTGCAGCAGAAAGATTGCTTGAGCCCAGGGGTTCAAGACTAGCCAGAAAAATATAGCAAGAACATATCTCAAAAAGAAAAACAAAAACAAATGATTCTGTTATGGTTGATGCATTGTGCCAACTTGAGAAATCTAGAAGCTTAACTAAGTAACTCAGCAGTTCTACATCCTAGGGTGCAGAGGACATGCCCTTACCACTGTAGGATGTTGTTCATTGTGTCAACTTGAAAAGTTTAGAAGTTTAACTAAGTGACTCAGCAGGGGGCCAGCGTCCTCGCTTCATAATCATCCTGAGCCTGTGCAAGAGGAGGGCATGGAGATGGTGTGAGCAGGTAGCCTGCTTACAATATAAGGGAAGAAAAGAAGCTTGTTCCCTCCTTTTTGCCCTTGTTACTTTTGCTGTCTTCTGCCACCATGAACTGTTGCCCCTCTGCCATGCCAGCCTGCCTTGGAGTCAGCTGACTATGGAATGAAACCTCCACAAACTGTGAGCTAAATAAACCTTTCTTTCCTTAATTTTGGGCATTGGGGATGTTGTCTCAGCAATGAGAGAAAAGTAACTAAGACAGATTCTTAGGTGCTACTTTTGAGTACTTTGGTAGATTTCCCAGATCTTGTTTTGTCCTCATAGAAATAATAAACACTTTGGGGATAGCATTTTTATTTGCTTCTCAAAATACCTTGAAAGTTTTTTTCTAATAATTTTGAAGCATTTCTATTTAGAAATAAAAATTCTCAAGATGATTTTTGGAATTTCTCTCTTTTATACAGCAATTGTGAATGGTAAATTTTCACCCCCATTTTCATAGAGACAATACTTCCTTCCTTCAATGGGTAGTACAGTCATGGTTTAAAGGGGGAGCAGGGGACAGGGGACTGCAGCAGCCTACCTCTCAGAGGGCTAGAGCAGCTGCTCACAGTATCCGGGGTGGGTAGTATTGTCTGACCTACCTGGATTTCTTAGAAAGTCACCAAGGGATACCCTTCTGCCCCCATCATAAATCTGAAAATGTTTTCACCATTGATAGCACAACTTCAAATAAATTTAATATGTGATTAATATAAATGTGATCTATAAGGAGTATTTCACATTATATATAATAAAGTCTATGAGTAGTAAAAAATTCTTTTGCATTTTCCTCCAAATTCATCTTTATTGGTCACTTTCCTTTCACTTGGACAAAATATCTGATACTTGCTATTTAAAGGACAAGGCATTGGGCCGGTGATATAGCTCAGTGACATAAGCGCCTGCCTGGCAAGCGTGAGGTCCTGAGTTTGACTCCCGGTACCTGCGTATAAAAAAAATAAAAATAAAAATAAATAAAAGAGGAGACATTTCTTTTGGATCACAGTTTCAGAGAGTTCAGGCAGTGGTTGGCTGGCTCCAAGGTAGAAATAGTATGTCAGAAGATACAGCAGAGGAAAGCTACCCACCCCATGGCGGCTAGGAGATAGAGAGATAGAGACAGAGGTAGAGGTAGAGGTAGAGCGAGAGTGAGATAGAGATAGAGATAAGGAAGACAGAGGATATAAAATTTAGAAACTTTGAACCATCAAGACTGTATCATCATTTCAACAATCTAATTTACATAAGCACTGTTTCCTCTTCACTTTCCCAAGCTATAGAAGGTGAGAGCACATATTAAGCTCTTATGTATAATACCTAGTAGCAGTCCTAAGTGTCTATACCAAATAACAATGACCAGTGGTGGTTTTCCCAACTCCTCTGTAGCTGTGCCCAAAAATTGCCCCCAAATTGCATTTTATGTGTGAATCAGTCCAATACTGTACTTATCTATATATTTCCTCACTCTTTGCTAGTCTTTCCTTTCTCTACTTCTAGTACAACATTGTTCTTTCTCTTGTAAGATACTGTTGAATTTAGGATCCTATTTCTGAACATCTTTTACAGAGTCCCCACAGAAATGACAGCCACTTGTGTGATTCCTTATTTACTTTTTAAGATACTCTTGAAAAAGTTTCTTCTAACAATTTGAAGCATCTATATTTAAAAATAAAAACTCTAAATATGACTTTGGGAATTTTTCCCTTTTGTTAAGAGAATTTTAAAAGATACAATTTCTTTTTCATATTAGATATTCCCCTACTTCCAGTACAATATCTGGGGTTTGTGGGGTGATCAAGAATGACAGTTCACATGGCACCACATTGATTTTTTTCCATTAAAAGTTATTTGTAGTTGATACATAAAACTGTATGTATTTGTGGAGTACCATGTACTACATTGGTTGTGAGGTCTGAATAAATAAATCATCATAGACTAAGATAATCTTAGGTGGTAGTGGTATGATCTATAATATTCACCATGAATGGTTTTAGCACTTTGAAAGTATACATAAATAGAGCAGTTCTCCCTTCATCCATGGTTTCACTTTCCACAATTTCAGTTACTTGTGGTATAAAAATATGAAATGGAAAATTCTAGAAATAAACAATTCAAAAGTTGTAAACCACATGCCATTTGGACTCATGTAATGAAATCTCATGACATCTTTCTCTGTTTTGCCTGAAAGGTGAATCATTTTTTGTGCAGTGTGTCCATGCTGTATGCACTACCTGCCTATTTGTCACACAGGAGCCATCTCAGGTATTAAACTGACTGTTATGAGATAGCAAGGCTTGTGTAGAAGTAACTCCTGTTTTACTTAATAATGGCTGTAAGGCACAAAAATAGTAATGATGGCAATTTGGATATACTAAATAAAAGCCATAATGTGAAAAGGTGAAAGTACTTGACTTAATAAGAAAGGAAAAAGTCATCTGCTGAGGTTGCTAAATCTACAATAAGAACAAATAGAAAAAAACAGAATATATAGGGTTTGGCACTACCAATGGTTTCAGACATTCACTGCGAGTCTGAGAACCTGTCTTCCATAAAGTGAATAATAAGTTACCTAGGTTTTTATTAAAAAAAGAAACTACTGGAAACATAATCAGAGTGAAATAAACTCAAAAGGAAAATTTCAGGAAAAAAGATGATTTCGTGAATATCCAAATATGTCTACTAGAATTGTAACTGATGCTCATGAGGAGTCTACCGAGTCCTATTGTATCTCATTAGCAACACTTGAAAGGGTCTTTAACTCATTGCCTTATAATGTCAAGAGAAATGTTTGTGAGAATGGTCAAAACCGCACTTTGAAATTAGAGCAATCTTTAACTTGCAGTACAATTTACTGCATTATATGTCATAAACAGCAACAAAGACTACTACTGTGAAATTTCTGTTTAAATTTCCAGTGTTTGTATATTAAGGAACAATATTTAATCAAGTTTGAGGAAGAGATTAATCCCCCTTCTCTTCTGGTCAATATTCCTCATTGTTTTTCCTCGCCTGAATTCTGTTTATCACCGAATGCATACTCCACATTGTGTCCCATAGTAGGGTGTTGCGGAATGTGCCTCTCATGGTCATTGCATAAGATTCTCATTCTCTGCATTAGTAATACTGTAAGCCTACTCTAAGTCCCAAATCTGCCAGGGAATGGAATTTTTCTGTGTTTTCAGTCTCGAGATTCATTCCTCATCTTCGCTTAACATTAAATATCCCTCCAATAATACCAATTCATTGGGAACATATATCGCAAGATTTCCATCTGTGTTTCATTTATAATACTATTCTATCTTTTTACAGAACACTACTTTTTTCTTCACCATTCGTTTTATTATTGAGTAGCCTTAAAATATTCTCCACCTATGGAAGATAATGTTTATATTCACAATATTGGGAAAAAAAACTTCTCCTTGATCATCTAACCAATATAATTAACCTAATGCACTAATTTGGCAAACATAGCATGTAATGCATACATAAAATTAAGGCAGTATAATGAAGAAATAATAGAAATCCAGACTTTTATCCAAGCTTTTGAAATCAGACACTGAGAGTAAGCCCTAGATATGATTTTGACGTAGCCAGAGTTGGGATCAAGATGAGGATCATTAAGAGGTAATTCTGCAAAATGTTTATTCCAGGTTAGCTTCATGGTGAGCCCCTGAACTGACTGGGCCCCTGAACAGCTGTGTACTTTGGTTCCATTTCAGCTCAGGCCTATGGTTCCTACATTGGTCACATACTAAATAACCTGAGTGTTTTCTAGGGTAGCATGACCCTATCTAGATCATATAAAGTACCAGTGGTTCTCAGTGTTACTATGCATCATCCTGGCCAGGAGATAGAATATAAAGCTTAGATGTGTTGGAGCCACCCTTCAGTGATTCTGTTTCAAGTGGTCATGGTGGGAATCCACATATCTGTATATTTTACAAATTGCTCAGGCAATTCTACTGAGCAGGTGGTGTCACACATATATGTTAATATGGGTGTCCTGGAGCCTCTGCTGAGAGTTAAACATCTGCTTATTTAAGGAAGCCCATGGTGAGGGAGGAAGGAGCCAGGTGAGATGGGCTAGCTGTGGGCCAAGCCACAGTCATGGTTGTGGAAAGAGTGAGTCCGAGCACACACAGCAAGGTGTCCATCACCCTGCCCTATCCTCAGACTTGCTCCTGGGAGTGAGAGAGCTCGGAGAAAAAATGAAAAAAAAAACAAAAAAACAGCTCTTTCAGCTTGCACTAACCAGTAGAACAAAACACAATGTAAGACACATTTTCCCCACCTCTTCACACCTGATCTTTTATTTGACTTCTGTAGGATGAGAAACAGTATTCGGAATGCAGAAAAATGGCCATAGCTCCTGGTCCAAGGCAGAGTTAGCAAAACTACGTGGTGGAGACTCCCAGACACATTTTTTTATTTTATTTTAAAGAAAAAAAAATAGAACAAAATTTCAAAACAATGTAATAGGAGGGTAACAATGGTTAATACATTGTGTATAGTTATCTTTAAATTAGTTACTCAGAGTACAAGATATCGACATTCAATTTTCCAAACGATGTTAGCACAGACCTTTCTTTCAATGAACTAAGAGAAATTAGTAATATATCTATCTTAAGCATCTTTTATAAATACATATATATATTTTTTTTTTGCTTTTTCTTTCCTTTTTTTCTCCATTCCCCCATCCCAGTTTCTCTTTCTTTCTGAACAGTTTCTTCCCATTTTACATTATCTATTGTACATTTTGGATCTTATTTACTCTTTCAGCTTCTCACACTAGGGAGACAGTACTATGTTTACACATGTGTGTCTGGCTTATTTCACTTATGAGTATGGTCTCAAGTTGCATCCATTTAACTATAAAAGTCTCAAGTTTATCCTTCTTTATGGCTGAGTAGTATTCCATTGTATAAAAATACCACATTTTTTAATCCATTGCTTGGTTGTTGGGCATTTGGGTTGTTTCCAAGATCTAACTATTACAAATTGTGCTGCTTTAAACATGGGTGCACATATATCATTTTGGTATGATATTTTTCATTCTTCTGGGAAGATACCCAGAAGGGGAATACCTGGATCAAATGGGACCTTCAGTCCTAGATTTTTGAGGAATCTCCACACTGATTTCCACAGTGGTTGCACCAGTCTACACTCCCACCAACAGTGGAGAAGAGTTCCTTTTTCCCCACAGCATTTCCCTCCGACATTTGTCATTCGTTGATTTCTTGATAATAGCCTTTCTTTCTGGGGTGAGATGGAATCTCAGTGTTGTTTTAATTTGCATTTCTTGAGTGAGCAGCAATGTTGAACATTTTTTCATATATTTATTTTCTGTTTATATTTTTTCATCTGAGAAGTGTGTAGTCACCTCAGATGCCCATTTTTGGATTGGGACTTTAAATTTGGGAGGTCTGATTTTTTTGAGCTCTTTATATGTTCTTGATAGTAATCCTTTGTCTGAGGAACAGCTGGCAAACATTTTTTCCCACGTTGTGGGTTGTCTCTTCACTCTGTTGGTGGTTTCTCTTGCTGTGCAAAAGCTTTTTAATAAGATGAGATCCCAGTTATTGATTCTTTGTGATAGTTCCTGCGTAATTGGGGTTTTATTCATAAAGTCCTTGCCTACATCAATATCTTCAAGACTTTTACCTATTCTAGCTTCCAGCAGATTTAATTTTTCTCTTTTAATATTTAGATCTTTAATCCATTTCAAATTTATTTTAGTGCATGGTGAAAGATATGGGTCTAATTTTAATCTTTGGCATGTGCAGAGGCAGTTTTTCCAGCACCATTTATTAAAGAGGCTTTCTTCTAGTGAATGTTTGGCACCTTTGTTAAAGACAAGGTGGCTTAGTATGTCCGGAGTTGTTTCTGCATCTTCTAATCTGTTCCACTGATCTTCGGGTCTTTTTTTTTTTTTTTTTTTTTGCCAGTACAACGCTGTTTTTATCACAGTAGCTTTATAGTATAATTTGAAGTCAGGGATTGTGATGCCCTCTGCCTTGCCTTTGTTGCCCAGAATTGCCTTTGCTATTCTAGGTCTCTTCTGGTTCCAAATGAATTTTAGGATTTTTTCTCTAATTCTGTGAGATAGGTTGTTGGAATTTTGATCAGAATTGCATTAAATCTGTATAACAGTTTTGGAAGTATGGCCATTTTCACTATATTGGCTCTTCCTACCAAAGAGCAAGGGATATCTTTGCATTTTCTCATATCCTCTTCAATCTCCTTTTTCAGAGTACTGTAGTTTTCAATGTAGAGGTCTTTTACATCTTTTGTTAGATTGATTCTTAGGTATTTCATTTTTTTGGATGCTATTGTAAAAGGTGTTGTTACCCTAATTTTTTTTCAGTAAGTTTGTTATTCATGAACAGGAAGGCTATTGATTTTTGAGTGTTGACTTTGTATCCAGCTACTCTACTGAATTTGCTTATTAAATCTTGCAGTTTTTTAGTGAGTTTTTAGGGTCTTCTATGTAGAGTATCACGTCATCTGCAAATAATGATAATTTAACTTCTTCCTTTCCTATCCTTATTTCTTTTATTTTTTTTCTTTTGTCTAATTGCTCTGGCTAAAGTTTCCAGGACTATGTTGAATAAAAGTGGAGATGGTGGACATCCTTATCTTGTTCCTGATTTTAGAGAGAAAGCTTTCCGTTTTTGTCCATTTAGTATGATATAGGCTGTTGGTTTGTCATAGATGGCTTTTATCAGATTGAGATAAAGACAATCTTTTTGAATTTTCTGTAGAGTTTTTATCATGAATGGGTGCTGGACTATGTCAAAAGCTTTATCTGCATCTGAGGTGATCATATGATTTTTGTATTTGGCTCTGTTAATATGGTGTATTACATTTATTGATTTACATATGTTGAACAATCCCTGCATCCCTGGGATGAATCCCACTTGGTCATGGTGTATAATCTTGATGATTTGCTGCATTCTGTTTGCCCATATCTTCTTGAGGATTTTTGCATCTATGTTCATTAGGGAGAATGGCCTATAGTTCTCCTTCTTTGTTGGGTCCCTCTCTGGTTTTGGTATCAGAGTAATGCTTGCTTCCAGGAATGAATTTGGGAGTATTGCTTCCCTTTAAATTTCATTAAAGAGTTTGAGAAGTAGTGGTATTAGGTCTTCTCTAAATTTCTTCTAGAATTCACCAGTGAATCCATCAGGGCCTGGGCTTTTCTTTGTTGGGAGGTTTTTAATTACATCTTTGGTTTCATTGATTGATATTGGTTTATTTAGGATTTTTATATCTTCTTGGTTCAGCTTTGGTAATTCATATGTATCTAGGAATATGACCATTTCTTCTGCATTTTCCATCTTATTAGAACACAAGTTTTCAAAGTAGGTATAGATGATCTTCTGTATTTCCTCAAGGTCCAATGTGATTTCACCGTTTTCATTCCTAATTGCATGAGTTTGAGTCTTTTCTTTCCTTTTTTTGATAAGGTTGGATAAAGGTTTGTTGATTTTATTTAATCTTTCAAAGAAACAACTCTTTGGTTCATTGATTCTTTGTATTTATTTTAGTCTCCAACCTATTAATTTGTGCTCTGATCTTTATAATTTCCTCCCTTGTATGAGCTTTTGGCTTAGCCTGCTCTTCTTTTTCTAGAAATTTGAGGTTCACCATTAAGTTGTTTATTTGTGCTTGCTCTGTTTTCTTAATATAAGTATTTAATGCTATAAATTTCCCTCTTAGGCCTGCTTTCATTGTATCACATAAGTTCCAGTATGTTATACTGTTGTTATCATTCAGTTGTAGAAACTGTCTAATTTCTTCTTTAACTTCATTTATGACCCATTGGTTGTTCAGGAGGGTGCTATTTAATTTCCATGTGTTTAGAAAGTTCTTGTGGTTTCTTTTGCTATTGATTTCCAATTTCATTGCACTATGGCCTGATAATATGCATGGGATAATTTCAATTCCTTTGCATTTACTTAAGCAGTTTCTATGAGCTAGTATGTGGTCTATTTTAGAGAAGGTCCCATGTGTAGCTGAGAAGAATGTGTATTCTGATGTTGTGGGGTGGAACACTCTGTAGACACCTACTAAGTCCATTTGTTCAAATTAGCTCAGTTCTAATATTTCCTTGTTGATTTTTTGTCTAGTTGAACTGTCTTTTTGTGACAGTGGGGTATTGAGATCCCCCAATACAATTGTATCAGTACTAATTTAATTTTTCATGCCCGTTAATATTTGTTTTATATAATTGTGTGCACTGGTATTTGTTGCATATATATTTATAATCATTATCTCTTCCTCTTTGATTGTTCACTTTACAAGGTTGTAGTGACCTTCTTTATCTCTCTTAATCAGTCTTGGCTTGAAATTCACTTTGTCTGAGAAAGAATAGCTACCCCTGCTTTTTTCTGGGTTCCTGTCACATGGAATATTGTTTTCCACCCTTTGACTTTCAGTCTATGAATTTTTTGAATTAAATGTGTTTCTTGTGTGCAGCATATTGTTGGATCTTGCTTCTTGATCCATTCTGCCAATCTGTGTCTTTTTATTGGTGAATTGAGACTATTAACATTGATGTTCATAACAGATACGTTTTGACTTATCCTCATCATGTTATTTTCCTGTTGTTGGCTCCCCTTCTTTTTTTTCCCATTCTCTCTCTTTGTTTGCCTTCCATGGTGGATTCCTTCTCTTGGGGTTCATGGAGTTGTAGTCCTTGTTATCTCTTTCTAGAATGTCCTTCAAAAAATTATGTAGTGCTGGTTTTGTGGTCATAAATTTCCTCAGATGTTCTTTGTCATGGAAGTATCTTATTTCTCCATCAGTTTTGAAAGATAGTTTTACAGGGTACATCAATCTGGATTGAAGGTTATTTTCCTTTAGAACTTCAAATACTTCACTCCAAGCTCTTCTTGACTTGAGTGTTTGTGCTGAGAAGTCAGCTGTGATTCTGATGGGCTTTCCTTTATAGGTGATTTGTTTCTTTTCCCTAATAGCTTTTAAAATTCTACTCTTGGGCCGGTGAGATAGCTCAGCGGCATTAGCACCTGCCTGGCAGGCGCAAGGTCCTGAGTTTGACTCCTGGTACCCACATAAAGGAAAAAAAAAGGGCCGGTAATATCTCTCAGTGGCACAAATGCCTGCTGGCAAGCGTGAGATCCTAAGGTTGACTCCTGGTACCCACATAAAAAAATAAAAAATAAAAATAAAGATTCTACTCTTGTGTTGAATTTCTGGAATCTTGACTATGATGTGCCTGGCTGTAGATTCTTTTTGATTGTGGCTAATTGGAGTTCTATATGCCTCACTTATCTGTACATCAAATTCTTTTTCTCTACCAGGGAAATTTTCTGCCATGACATCTGTGAACAGTTTTTTTTATATCATTTGTGCTATCTACTGCTTTTTCATTGACTCCAACCAACCTTAAGTTATTCTTCTTTGCCTCATCTAGCAGCTGCTGGATTGATTTCTCATGGTCCCTTGCTATTTTTAAGAAATCTTTCTTTTCATGATCACTAACCACAAGCCTGTCTTCTGTATCTGAGATCCTGTCCTCACATTGGCTTAATCTGCTGCGAATACTTTCAATGGAATTTTTATTCTCCTGAATATCTGCTTGAATCTGCCTTATGGATTCCATTTCTTTCCTACACTGAGCATTCATGGCTTCCATAATTTTCTTAAGCTTGTCTATTTTTTGTCTGCTTCCACTTTAGAGTCCCTAAGCATGGTCTTCATTGTGGACATCATCTCTGCAGTTATCTGAGAAATAATTTCTGATTTGATTTTTTCTACAGCCTCATTCAATGGCTTTGTTGTTACCACTTCAGAGATGCCAGGTGGGTGGCTTTCAGATTGTCCCACCTCTTTGCCCCCTGGGTTTGCCTTTGGTGAACCCGATGTCTGGGTTTGCATCTTAAGTGTCTTCTCATTTTCTTTTCTTTCTTTAGTTTAATTCCTGGGGTGATGCTTGTAAATTGCCTATGGTAGATTGCTTTATGCTAGTACTTAAAACCCTTAGGAGATGACTACTTCTCCGAGGTATCTTACAGGTGTAGCTCGTTTTGGGGTTTTGAGTCTGTTGCAAGATCCTACCTCTTCAATTTGTTGGATGTGAGAAGTTGCTGCCTATTTGGCCCAGCCCTTAGTTCTTTGTTCTCACAGTATTTTCTGTGACCCTTAGTCAATCTCAGTCATGGAATACCAGGAAGCACAGCTGTTTAGAACAATTATGTCACTTTTGGCTATAGTGGTACCAAAAGCATCAAACACAGCCTAGAAAATGACAGACTGAGCTAACCAGTTATTTGCCCCTTTTAACCATATAAACTAGATTTGTGGTTATATAACAAAATCTAAAACAAACCAGAAAATTATATGCAGTATACGAGTCCTTAATATGTCAATTTTGCCCTCAGGGGTTATGGGTTAAGAAGAAAATAGAGAAGTGGAAGAAGAGGAAGAAATTAGAAGTAAGGCTGGAGGACAAAGAAAGATCATGCTAACTTTGGGAAACTGGTGCAGAAAACTGGAGGGAAAGAGAAGGAAGGGATAAATGGAAGACCAGAATAGAACCACAGTCACAAAGAGGCTAGAAACTCCATCTGCACTCATATAAAAAGAAGATCAAACAATGAAGGGAAAAAGAAAAACACCACCACCACAACAAAAAACAAACAGAGAGGAAAAAAAAAGTTCACTTCCAGGTTTGCCTCTGCTGTCATTGGTAGACAATGTGTTGAGACAGAGTCCTGTCCTGTGCCAATCTGTCCCAGCAAGCCAGCAGTAGCTTTTTTGTGGGGTAGTGGATAATCTCAGTGAGCCTGCACCTTCTGGCCGAGACCAGACTCATTTGGCCTGCAGGCATCAGTGCACCTTCCATGGGCCTGAGCCAAGCTGGGAGCCATAGATGGAGCTGGCAGCCACTCTGAGTTCTGAGCTCAGCCGTCCCCTTCCAAGATGGCTCCCGGCCAATTGCTGTCTTGCACTTGATGACTGAGCCCTCAGCACTCACCCCCAGCCAGTGCAGTCCTTCACATCTGCTGCTCCTCTGCACTGCCCTGTCTCTCCGTGGAGGCCCCTGGGTTCACCAGCAGTCACTGTGTGTCCACTCCTTTCCCACAATGAGTCCCGACTCAGGGAGAATGCGCCAGCGGCTACCTCCTTCTTTGTTGAAGTTTCTCTCTTCACTCTCTCCATGGGCTTCAAATTGTGCTTCAGATCCTTCCTGGGTCCAAAGGACCCACTTCCCTCCTTCTTGTCTTCCTTGAGTTGCTATACTCCAGCATCTGGATGGTGACTCTCAGAGAAGCTCTTTCTCTGCTACTCACCACTCTGCCATCTCGGTGCTCCTATTGGTTCCCAGATATCTGACTGGACAATGAAACCATCACACCTTCTCCCTACCTCCTTACCCCTTCTTTCTTGCTGTCTCTCTGTCTCTCTCTTTGTCTCTGTCTTTCTCTGCCCTTCTCTCTCTCTCTCTCTCTCTCTCTCTCTCTCTCTCACACACACACACACACACACACGGGTGTATTTACTCAGAAGGTGAGTGCAGATTCATACTCTTAGAGACATGGGAGGCAGGATGTCAAAATTGAAGCTGCCTTCCAAGAGAAGACAATGGGTATCCTACAGACCCAGCTCATCTGCCCCTTCTTCAACCACAGTTTTATGGTATGAAAATGGGCCAAGTGTGTAACACTAACACTGCAGTCATATCTTACAATGTGAACTCAGGTTCTTATGAATTTGTTTCTAGTGTTAACTAAAATTTCACTAGTTTAAGAACTGGAGAAAATTATCTAAGGCTATAGTTCTGACCAGGTCCATGTATATCCATACACACCTATGTATGTACATATGTACTTTTCTTTTCATTTTCTTTCTTTGGCCTCTTCTAATCATTCTCTAACGGACTAACTCTTTCCTTGATAACAGGCTTTCATTATAACTAGAGAAAAAATATGAAATCTCTGTCTGTCAGACCTGAAAGAATTACATGCCCACTTACAAATTTGCCTTTACTCAGTTTTGCATAATCCTGACACTAAAGAAGATCTACCATCTTCCAAAACATTTTACAAAGTAATTGCCTCCCACATCGCCAGTTAGCCAAAAATATCTTCTTTCCATGTGAAATGCTGCTGAGTACAATTATAAGTAGATGAACCTATACCGTGGTGAGAAGAAAGATAATTCACTATTAAATCCTTTCTGAAAATTTCTCTCCCACTCTACCGAACATGTTGATTCTCTTACTTCATAAGTTTCACTCTCAGAAGCTGGTTTTCCCATCTTATTTCTACTGTTTAATTCTCCAGGGTTATAAATGCAAAGAAAAGATTCAGAGTAAAATGAGCATCTCCTTCTGGGACATTTTTAAAAGAATTAAATTCTGGAAGAAACTTTGAATTTTTATCATTTAAAATATCATTTTATCATTTAACACATTTGGGATTAAACACTTCAGACATATGGTGGTGGTGTGAAGCTTGTTTTCCAAGTCTTCTGGGAAAGACACGCCACACTCATTTTTTTAAAAATCAGGTGGTTTTCTTTATTAAAGAAAACAACCACTTTCAGAGAATAAGTTCAAACAACAAAGAAAACTGATTTACTTTTTTTTCCTTATTAAATGATAATCTTTATTTCCTGTTCTTAGCGTACAGAATTTGATATCAATTGCTTTCCTTGCTAAAAGAGATGTAAGGTGTTTTTATCAAGTCCGTACAAATGATGCACTAACTTGAAGTCCTGGGGCCCACAAATATTTTTAGCACCCATCAAACCCATGTGACTGCACATAGGTTAACGGATGGCTTCATGACTACTCCTTTCAAGACTGTGTGTGAGAGTGATGCCAGCCGACTGGTAAGGGGCAAGAACTCGATGTTCTTCGAGTCGTGATCTCCCCAGATCCACTCTTTTGAAACTCTAAGGGCATGTAATGTGCTAGGTTGAGTGGCTGTGGGTTAGACTAATTTGAATACTTAAAACAGGAAAAAAATCTTTTTATGTTCTTCTTACACACACATATCCCTTCAACTATTTTCACTATTGTAAAGACATAGGAATAAATCAAATATCAAGAATCCCTCCTAAACCTGAGTCTATGGTTTTATAAAATGCTCCTTTGATGACTGATCACAATCAGAAGTAGAATTCTGCTCTAACTGAAAATATAAATCAGAACCCTCAGAAGTCTATAAAACAATTTAATAGGATATTACTTCAATTTATAAAACACCTATATTTTTTAAATACATATACATTTTAATTTCTATGTAGTAATTCTCCATTAGGTAGGGATACACCATGACATTTCAATACATGTGTGCAGTGTGTAATGATTAGATCAGGGTAATAGGCACATTTATCACCTCATCTAATACAGGTTTTTTTGGTTTTTTTTTGTCTTTTTGAGACAAGGTTTCACTATGTAGTCCAGGCTGGCCTTGAACTCACTTTGTAGCCAAGGCTGGCCTCAAACTCAGCAATCCTCCTGCTTCAGCTGGGATTACAGGTGTGGCCACCTTGCCCAACCTCAGCTAATATATATTATATAAATGTATATATATAGTATAAATTAGAATTTTTGCTCTTCATTTATTGATAAAGAAATATCAACAGATACATGATTTGATCAGCACATGCAGGTCCTTTTCTCTAAACTATTAGAGAAACAGACTGTTAAACTTTGAGGAGTGTGAGGTCAGTTGGTTTCACTTTCTTCTTTGGAGACATGTCAGTCAAGATTAAGATAAAGGACTCAGTAAAGGTCACCGTCAGCTGGGTGGAGTCGAAGGAGGACTAGAATGCAGCTCTTTAAGACAGAGCAATTTGTTCAACATCCGGTTCATTTTGGGGTTGATGCTAATGAAACAGTACCACATCGTTATCCAAGTATTTATTAATCATGCTCAGCATATGATGCTATGAAGTCTATTTAAAAATGTAAAATCAGGGCCGGTGAGATGGCTCAGCGGTGTAAGCGCCTGCCTTGCAAGCGCGAGGGCCCGAGTTTGACTCCCGGATCCCACATACGAAAAAGGGGCCGGTGATATCGCTCAGTGGCACGGGTGCCTGTTGGCATACGAGGTCCTGAGGTCAACTCCCCGGTACCCACAAAAAAAAAAAAAAATGTAAAATCAATTTTTACAAGGGAGTGTTTAGAAAGAATTTTTTGGCAATCCTATGTTAAGTAGAAAAATTAATCTGCACATCTGCCTCCAAAGTATTTCCTATGATAAGTTTGATTCAATCCAGGAGAAATTACAGGTACTACCTTATATCTAATTCATGAAAATGACAAAGAAACAAGTAGCTAGAAGCCAATCGATGTGTGTGTGTGTGTGTGTGTGTGTGTATGTGTGTGTGTGTGTGTGTTCCCCCATCCCTGTTTGTAACATCAGCTGTGTGCAATATCACCATACCATCGTTAAGTGAATATCACCACGGCTCCTCACCATGACTCTCTGTGACGTTGGGCTAATGGAGCCGCACAGCAGATGGTGTGGGAAACTACGTGGTCCGCTATTACAGGCCCATCTACTCCTCTCTGTCTTCCCAGGAGACTGAATCTTTTTATTTTTCACCATACTTTACTGGTAACAGCTGTATTAATTCCACATTAGAATTCTTCTTTTTTCATAGACACCCAATAAATAGCATTTATTAAGTATTTACTGTGTGGTGAGCACTTCTCTGATCTGGTGTTAGTAGCAGTGAACCAAAGAGACACCCCTGCCCCATGCTCTTGCATTCCAGAGAGAGGAGAGAGGAAAGGGCATACTAAAAACATCTTGATTTGGTGAAAGGACAATTTTCTGCCTTTTAGCTTCTTATTTTGCAGGGGGCTTTAAGAACCATGATTGTTGTGTGTTATCCACAAGTGTTGTTGCCGCTCTTGTTCTGTTACATAGTTCCCCTTAGTATGCTCTTCTGCACTTGTAAAACTACCTTCAGTTTGGACCCTTGAAACCCCTGAAAGAGATCTGGTGTGAGAGTGGTCTTGAACTCTGTCACAGATCACGCTAGAGGCTTGCCCAGTTTCAGGACCTTCCATGATTCCAATTCCAAATGACTTCATACCAAGGTATCCTTTGTTTATTTTGCTACCCAAGAAAATCACATTTATACAGTTTCTGGAGAATTTAACAGCTGGTAAGCTGCCTCAAACTCTTATGGCCCCATCCATAAGTGACTCTTGCCCTTCCTTTCCTTGAATGGATAAAATTATAGTTGTGTTTGCTCAAATAAACAAGCATGTCTTAACTCTGGGAAAATGCCATGTTAAATGCTTTATTTATTTATTCAACACATTTATTGAGTGTTGATTATGTGTCAGACACTTTTGTAAGCATTTAGGATACAGAAGTGAACAAAATAGACAAAACCTCCTTTATGGGGCTCATTTTCCAGTGGGGAGCTGACAATAATCAAAATGAAAATATGTATGGCACGTCAGATGGTATAAATGCTGTGGAGTGAAATGATGCAGAGAAGGGTAGGAGGGTGTTCACAAATTTAAATAAGGTAGTGCGAAAACTTCCCTGTGGAGGAGACATTTTAGCAAAGACAGGAAGATGTGCTCGAGAGAGGGTGGCTCCACAGAGGAAGCTAGAGGGGCCAGCAGGGAATCCAAGAGTGGCTGCTGAAGCTTGGCTGGCTTACAATGGAGATGACAGAGTCTGTAACAGTGGCAAGAGAAATGAAAGTCAGTTCTTTTCCCTGACCAGAAGAACTTTCTTGTCTCATCTAGGAGAGAAGATTTATTCACATGAAATCACTGGAAATACATAAGTCAAGATGGAATCTGTTGTGTGGTTCATTCACAAAAGCAAATTAATTTAGTGTTAAAATATTAAACGCCATCTACCACCTCTTGTCAGTGGGAACATGAACCAGAGGACAGATTGGCCATCATAAAATCAAAGCAAATTCCCACACTGATAACCACTCTTGCCAGACATTTACTCAGCACCTACTGTGTGAAATCTACTCTGCTGCGTATCGGGAAGAGGCAAAGCCATGGCGGTGAACTTCCTGTGGGAGGTTAGGATGCATCACCTGTCGTTTTCGGGGGAGGCTCAGCATACAACCATGCTGGAATTTAGAAGCAGCTGAGATGACTGCTAACATGGAACCCGACTGGAGTTGACTTGCACAAGGTCTGTGGCCAAAGGAGAATGAGCTAGTGGGTTTTCCTAGATATGTAAGCAAAGAAAAATGAGAAGAGTTTGGTTCTGATGTGTTAGAATCTTCACCAAAATCTCTATGAAGCATAGGTAGTCAGAGAGGGAAACCCTGGCTTACTGAAGAGCCAGGAAGGGCCAGTAGTTTGGGCTCACAGGTACACGCTCCCCTTTGGCATTGTCCTCTTCTGTAATATGGACAGCGATCATATAAGGGGATCTCCCTTTATTGGGCTTTGAGGAAAAGAAACATGACAAAAAGGTGGGTATGGAATGCAAGCCATGGTGGGGATTGGGGAGACAGCCTAAAGATTCCTGAACCCAGCACTGGTATCACGAGGAGAAGCTACCAGGGAGAGAGCATGGCTTTGTAGGCAGAAGCAAGAACTAAGGATGATCAGTAGAACAGATCATCCTTATAAATGGGCTACTGGAGATACGCACAGACTGGTTAGCTCTGAGGAAACCAGAATCAGGGGTAAGTATCTGTTAGCACAGTCCAGCACTCCATAAGGATTATGTGGTCACTTTTCATGGAACTGAAATTAATTATCTAGTCTTTCAAAAAATTCATTGAAAAAAATAGGGTAGCAGAGATAAATGCCCAAAGAGATACATATATCAGTACAGAGGAGGGAAAAGCATTGAACCCAGACCATGAATAAAGACTTCACCTGTGAGGTAGGCTTGTGTCCATTAGCAACTCCATCTTAACTGCAGAAATTTTGTAGATCGGTAGTTGTGATCTGTGGTAGCAGCATCATAAAGAGCACAAGTCCTAAAGGCCAGGAAGCCAGACAGAGTTAGACTCATCCTTTTGCACTGTAGAAACTTTTACAGGCTATTTTTATACTCTAGAAACATTGGAATGTCATGCCATTGTCAAAAACGCCTTTCCACCCATGGAAGCATCTTTGAACATCAGTGAAAGTACGTTATACTTAGGGCTATGAGGTGTATCTTTTTATACAGCAGTTCATCAAGGAATAAATATTTTTCTCTTTATACTTTTTAATACCTGATGATATGATTGTAGCAATCCATCTTTTGTTTTCCTCTCTCTAAAGATTAAATAAGTTAGGCTATGATAACCATTACTAACCGACAGCTTGACACTTAGAGACCTCAAGGATTAAAATACCCACACATCCCCCATTTCCCATTACAGAGGCCAATGCTCTCTTGGTGTATAAGGCTGGCAAGTGAGACACCTAGAATTGGACATGCAAAGCCATTCTCGGTAGCCTCAGTTCACATATACCCTGTGACAGCGTGTGTGCTTTATTCATTGGAGGGTTCCAATCTCTTCTCTTTGAACGGACCCTCGGCAAGACACGGAGAGTACAATACTGTCCCCTAGTGGTAAGAGATCAGAACTGTAAATTTATTTTACTGTTTTCTCCCCATAGTACTGTCAGTGATTCCCAGAACAATCTGTTGCTTACCAAACTGAGGGACACAACTGAAAGAATTCACTGGATAAAATCCAGGCCCAAATAATCCTGGTTCTGTCTGAGTTGTCTGGTAGTGACAGCTGCATGGTCTGGGTCCGCTTTAGCCTTTGGAACAATGAATCACGTATTTATTCTATTCATAATTCAGTTTCCTTAATGGCAAATTCAAGACATTTCTGCCTCTATTAAGTATATATGTCATTGTTCATCAGTTATGTGAGTGAACAAAGTCTCTTTGTCTACCTCATAGAGTTATGTGAATGAAGATCAAGTAAAAGTACATGAATGTAGTTTAAAAGTTAAAAATTTTGATCAAATGTGTTACTATTGAAGAAAATGAAATATTTATCTGTCATCATTTAAAATACTTCTTTAATTCAATTCTGGGTTGAAAGATTTTCCCCAGACATTATATATATATATATATATATATATATATATATATATATATATGTAAAATATATATATATGTAAAAAATATATATGCATATATATGCATGTGTGTATATGTATATATAATACATAATAAAGTAATTTCTATCCTATGCAATTACCTCCCTTCTGAATCTACTAATAAAAGCCTCCTCATGAAGAATAAGCCTTATTGATGACTTTAAACTCTGAAAAACACATGCCTTTACCCTCACGATTCACTCACAAGGAATTAAATTGTATAACCGAATTTTCAGAACTCCCACAGAGCATAGCTTCCTCTGTACAATCATTATCATAAGCATACATGGGCTCGGTATAGCCAGAAATAGACAGTGGAGAGTGTTACCCTTAAGTCAGCGAAGGTAAAATTTCCTACTAGATGCCATCATCTATCTGCTTTAAGCCACTTTCAAGACATTAAAACCCCAAAAAGGAGATGATTATAAATAACTACTTAGGCTGTCACATTTTCACTACATTAGGATAAAACTTGGGTGGTGACACTTGGCTTCAAATTATGTAACATAATTTGGTGGTGTTTATTTTTCTACCATCACCAGAAAAAATAGGCTCAGTAAAATAATATATTCAGAAACAAATCAAAAGCAAATACATTTTTACACACTGTGCTAGGAAGATGGGATATGAAGGAACATTTCCAATAAGGAAAATATTTACTTAAAGCAGGTTTTTAATTTTGGTCTTCGTAATGACCTTCAAGGTATTTAATATTTCCTCTGGCAAATGCTGACAACTGCTTTGATTTCATAACCGTGTGAAAATTCAAAATAACAAGAAGAGGTAGAAGAGATGCTGATACATCCCAGAATAGGCCAGAATTTCCATGGAGTTAACTTACGCAGTGCAGGGTGCAGCGCACACACCCCTGCCCAGATGGAGTCTTAAATACCAAGGAGTGAGGACATGGATGGGTTGGCACATACAGTGTGTAACTGTGGATTTTTTTTTTTTTTTGTGGGTACCGGGGGGTCGACCTCAGGACCTCGCGCACCAGCAGACGCCCGTGCCGCTGAGCGATATCACCGGCCCCTTTTTCGTATGTGGGTTCCGGGAGTCGAACTCGGGACCTTGCGCTTGCCGGGCAGGCGCTTAAGCCGCTGAGCCATCTCACCGGCCCTTTTATTTTTTTATTTTATTTATTTATTTTTTTTGAGACAAGAGTCTCGCTATGTAGTTCAGGCTAGCATTGAACTCATTATGTAGTTCAGGCTGGCCTCAAACGTTGCAGCAATCCTCCTGCCTCAATCTCCCAAGTGCCGGGATTTACAGGTATGCGCGCACAGCGAACTGTGGAATTTTTACATCAGTTTTCCTCCTCTGCTGTATTCTGATTTTTTCACTCTTCATCAACCTAGTTCATAATTCAGTAATTCAAGGAAAGAGAAAATTTTGATCACTCAGCTATTTTCTCTATTCTTAACATTAACATAAATGTTTTATATGCAGAGCCTGCCAAAAATGTATACACACACTTCAGGAAAAGAAAAACTTGTATAAGTATTTTAATGCTAAATTTATTAAGACATCATGAAAATCCTAACATGCATGTGGACAAAGCCATCAGTTTACCGGGAGTCAATGTGTGGTATGTATTGAAATACTTCTACAAGTATTTTCCTGAAGTGTGTATACATTTTTTGGTGGGCCCTGTAAATTTCAAAAGTTACTTTTCAGAGTGTTCCTCTTATTGTGCTTAACATCTTAAAGTAAATCCTACAACATCGTGCATATGGGTTTATGTCTGTATTTGTATTTTTCTGGCTCAACTTTGCTTTTAAAAGTTTTGATTTTTTATTTTTTTTATAAGATGCATGTCATTCAGAAATAATAGTCACATGGCTAGTGGAGGTGGAGTGATGGGGCTCGGTCTGAAGGTTTTAGACAGACGCTGCCACGTCATGAATCACCCAGGCAACGCAGCTTTGTGCCCTGGTTCCAACTGCTGTTCCCGCGTACTTCGCCAGCTTCTGAGGCTGGGTTCCTCCACAGACGGATTAATTTGCTCACATCCTGGGAGTGGGCATCTTCTGCTCACACTGTCTAAACGCAGCCCGCTGCAGACTCAGCTAGCATACTAAGGACCAGGTTTTGGCCCGAGTCCCATGCTCTGTGGGCTCCGACTCCAGCAAGCCCCCGCTGGCCAGTGCTATTCCTGTCTGGGCGTTGACGTGTTGTGCCGTCTGGGCCGAGCTAAGCGGCCAAAATACGAGAGCTCTGGCAACTGATAGCATCCTCATTCCTTTCAGACCGTTTCTGACGGTCGTTAAAATAAATATATCTAGATACCCACTCGGCGGAGTACAGCACAACAAATCTAGAGGCTTAGACAAATATAAAGAGGGCAAATGTGAAATACAGCATCTTACCCATTGTTATCAAACTGCTTTTCTTAGGAAAAACATTGTGTTTTAGTCCAATAGGATACATTAGAGTCCCCGTTGTTGCTAATGTCAGCCAGAACCTTCTGACCTTGTGGACATGCAGAGGTCACTTGGAGGACCCTGGCACACAGAGGACTGTGGCTACTAGCAAGTTAATTTCCTAGACCTAGAAATAACATTCTTATCCAGACAGACTCTGTGAAGAAATGAGATTCTTATTCATGAATAAGGAATAGAAGAAATATTTTTCTGAGGGCAACTCCTCACCTTTTCAGTCTAGAAAACTCAGCCTGAATGCTAGAAATATCTAAAATTATCATGCCTCATCAGCGTCCCTGTGTCCTATTTATTCAAAACTACGGTCCCTTAGTGTTATTTTTTCCTCTCCAATTATGGCATTCATCACACTGTGTTATAATATTTGTTTATGTGCATTTATTGCTTCTGGATTATTAGATCACTGTGCCTCAATGATCTTAGTCTCCTTGGCTTTTTATATAGTGATGTACAAATATAGGGTAAACATCCCTAATTTAAAAATCTGAAGTCCAAATTGCTCCAAAATCTGAACGAATGCTTACTTGATACCCCAGTGAATAATTCCACATTTGACCTCATGTGATAGGTCACAGTTACAATTCAGACATGATGAGAATACTGCATAAAATTACTATCAGGCTGTGTGAAATGTAAATGAATTTCATGTTTAGACCTGTGTCACATCCCCAAAATATCTCATATATATACGAATATTCCAAAATCTGAAAAAATACTATCATTTTAGATGAGGGATGCTCAACTTGTAGGAGATATCTATTGAATGCTTGCCAACTTAACAAACATTTCAGTTCTGAAACTGTTAGTAGCATGGAAGCTTGGATCCTGCACTGCCAGGGAGTGAACGCACCAGCAAGCCAAGCAGATCTCTAAACAGAAACAGAATTCAACTTCGGCCTCAGATGAGGATAGCTTCAAGAAATGTCACTCCCACCTTAGGAATGAAAAAAGCCAGGTGACCTACAAAATTGTAGTGATAACTTTTCTTGAGCACATCTAAAAGCTGAGGTTGTGAGGCACATGGGTGACCCCAACTCTGAAGGGTGGCCAGTCCTCAGGAGAAACTGGCAACATGGGCGACTTCACCTTTGGCTGAAAAAAAAAGAACAGCCAAAAGTTCAACAAATTCCTAAAGACCAAGTGCAAGCTGGTACACTGGACAGGTTACAAAAGTGAGGCACCTCAGACGCAAGGCGACCCAAAAGTGAGGCACCTCAGACCCAAGAGGTGCACTCTCACCAGCTTTTTATCCCCACTCTATGTTTGTGAATAAGACTTGAGACAGGACAGCAAAGCCTCCGGCCACCACCCCTTGACACAGGTCATTGCTTCTGTCAGAGGAGGAGGAGGGGAAGCTGTTTGCTCTGGGAGGAGGGGCTGGAAAACACAGTAGCACAGGATCTAGTACCAGATACAAACATGGGTCTGTTACCGTTAAGAAAGAGGGAGGAAATTCTCTCCTGCCCCGGGCTCTGGGAAGTTATTCAGTCAGAAGTAACAGCAGCTGAGGGAAGTGACACACCGTAGATGTCCATTTGTGGAAACCTTGCTGCCACCACCTCTTCTGGGCACCTACAGCACAGGACAGGGTGAAGAGTGTCTGGCTGAATGCAGTATCTGTGCCACCAACCTTACTGAAATAATCCATTCTTCATGGTTTCCCACCTCTGCCTGGTGCCACTCCATCTAGGTCTCACTGGAGAGGCACTGGCAGACCTTAGCTACAAGGGAGCCTGGGAAGTGTAGACGAGGATGATGCTGATGATGATGACGATGATGATGATTTTGCCTTTTTTGTTCCTGAGGCGGTCTACTTAAATGCCTGCTTGTACATAGCACACAACATGATTCTATCAGTGGGTTAGTGTAGGAGTTGAAAAGGCAGTCCATACCACCTACCATCCAACTAGACACCATTGCATCAGGTCCCTGTTTATTTCCTTCTTAGGGCCAGAACACTTTTAACAAAATAGAATACTTGTGATGGTTTATTTTTACTTGTTTAATGTCTCTTTCTACCTAATTCATTTATAAATTCCTCTCATAGCTTGTTCTTTGTTCATCTTGTTCTTTGGGGTGCTTTTGCTATAAATTGGTGTCTATCTTACAGTTGGCATTTGGTAAATACTACTGAATAAACAAATAGTCTCTGAGACTCAGATGAGGACAAAACCAAAACACAACCACATTTACATTCAACTTTCTGAGATTCACTGGAGGAAAGGACAGGAAGGAGCCAAAGATGATGTGCACTCCAGTTAACTTGCTCGAAAAGCAGCAATTTTGATCATGGTGCTATCCAAATGTATGTGACCCACCCTCACCTACCTTAAAGAAGAAGAAGAGGAAAAAGAAGAAGAAGAAGAAGGAGAAGAAGAAGAAGAAGAAGAAGAAGAAGAAGAGGAGGAGGAGGAGGAGGAAGAGGAGGAGGAGGAAAGAAAGAAAGAAAGGGAGGAAGAGAAGGAGAAGGAGGAAAAGGAGGGGGACAACAAAATATTTTAAACATTCAAAGCCTCTCTGCAGGTATGAAACATGTGTCACTGTCAGGTCACTACCCTAAAAGTGCAAGCCACCAGCTAGAACCATATTTGGAAGTGTCCGGCAGCAACCACTCAGTGTATCTCCATTAGGCGTTTACACAAATTCCTGGAACTTGTGCCAGCTTGCCTTGCAAACTGAATCACTGGCAACAGAAAAGGAAGAAAATAAGCCAAGGTCTCAGGGTACATTTTTTTCATTCTCTTTTCAAAACTAAAAGGAGGCTAGAAGTTTGAAAAGGGATTTACAATAGTTGAATAATAGCCAGGAAGGGAGATTAGCAAGAAGCATTCCACAAGCTGGGGGATTTCCCTTGGCTGGAGAAGAAGTCAGCCTGAGTGTTCAGCTTGCTAGTTCTTTTGGGCTCAGTCACCACTTGGCACAGGAGCGTCTGTGCCTTCCCTTTCCCTGCACCAGAAGGGATTGAGCTGGGGGCTCACCATGAAGGCACAAGCCCTCAGATCCCCCTGGGAGCAGAGTGGGAGTCTTCATCAGGCTGCTATGAGGGAGCCAAGAAGAGGCCCATTTTGCGCCCATCTGCCTACCCTGTTAGAACCATAAATCTGGTGCCCAAGAAAAAACTTAAACTTGGTAGGGAGTTAAGCTCCTTTCAAGAGATTAATTTATCGGATTTCCATATTTCAAAGGCAGACCAGAAATACACAAGCAAATGGACCCCATACTCATAAAATTATTCTTGATTTCTCAGTAACTGTCAGCTTTCTGTTTTTGTTTTCTTTTTTTATCAGTGAGAATTCTTTCTTGTGACCTGTTCTCATATGGTATAATTTGGCCAAACTAATAACATTGCTTTGGAAGAATAAGTCGACTTGCAGTTTTTCCTATTTAAGAAACTCCAGGCTTATATTAACCAACAGAAGAATCAGCATTCAATTCATATCTGACTTCTTCATTGTGACTTGCAGATTACCATAAAGACTAGAAGGTATTTAATAAATCAAGAACAAAGCGTTCAAACAATAATTAACACAATGTAAGGGAAATTGAGCCAGCTATCTAAAACAAAGGCTCTTGTACTCTCTAAAGAACATAAGTACCTGGTGAAAAAAAGCAGAGGAAATTGTTTTTACTCAAATGGACAAAGAAAATAAGAATATCTATCATTTTTTAAAGCAAAGTTTATTTTATTAACTGAAACTGCATCTATATATAAAGATTGCTATGTACATACAGGAGTTATTTTACTTAGTGTAGAGAAGATAATTCTTAATGCTCATGTGGACTATCAATCCCCTTCCTATGGACAACTTTGTGGTTCATCCCCCTCATCACCCTTCCCCCCCAGAGCAGGGAAATACTTCTAACCACATATGATGATATTTTATTGGTAAAAATTTTTCCAGGCATTTTTCCTAATTAGCACTTAAACAGCTATCCATAAACACTATTAAAATTACATTGTTGTGAAACACTTTATTGGGTTAAAATTTTATTTATAGCAGTTTTTGATGAATAATTCATATGTATACAATTATGTCTCAAGATCTTAAGTCATTATTACCTCCAGATATAAAGAGCCCCTGCTTTTGTACATATTCAAAGCTGTTTCAGTGGGTCTGGTACAAGTTGGGAGAATTTTGCTACTGACGCTTAATATAAATCATGAGAAACAGAAATGTGTCCTTGGCTTTGAAGATAATCAGTTATTGATTGGTAAAGGCAGGAAATTTATGAGGCAGAATAGAGCAGCAGTCTCAACACTGTATTTTTATATGCATCAAAGACCATTGACACAGGGATTATCCTCCAAAGAATAAAAGCCCTAACAATTCATGTTACCAATTCAGTTTTATTTTTGTAACCTTGCTACTCAGATTCAAATTTCATCTGAGAGCAAGTGAATCCAAATCTGCCATGTCAATAAATATCTCAGTCAATCCATTTTAATGAGCCCAAATATAATGCATATAAGCCCAGAGATAAATATGGAAAACAAAATACAAAACACTAGCCATTTCAATAACACAGCAGGAAGCATTGGAGAGTGAGAGAAAAGATTACATGAATGAATGAACTTGCAAGGGAGGAATTTGACCAAGGACCCTAAATTCAATTACCGGCAAAGAACAATTAATAAAGACAAGAAAATAGGAAGAGGTAAGGGTAGGGAAGGGAACAGGAAAGAAAACACTGAAGATAGGTGGATGAGGTTAGGAAATTAAGTATTCATATGCTTCTCCATTCATTGACTAAACAGTGCTTATTTAGCATCAGCTTTGTGGAATGTTATATAGGACATAAAATATAGTAAGTAGAAGGGAAGAAGGACAAAGGGATAACAGTTCTGGCCAAGAATTATAAATTTTTAAATTGGGAAAGTGACTCTAAAGGTAACCTGATTCAATTCATTTATGGCCCATATGGACATAATTTTAAAATGTGCTCTTCTAGAAAAAGGGAGAGGTATTACAGGGAGGGTGGGAAGATAATGGGTGGAAGTAAGGCCTGGCATAAACTCCAGGCACATTACTGAGCTTGATGCAGTGAGGGGATGGTAAAGGACTCTGTAGCCAGAGATTGTCCACATTCTCAACATGTCAGCCTTCTGGGAAGACATGGAAGCCTTCCTAGGAGACAGGAAGACCAACTAGATATAGCATGTTATGGTTTTTTTGTAGAATGTCCCCCAAAAGTCTTATGTATCCAGAGCTGGGGCTTTGGGAGAGTGCTTGCATCATGGGAGCACTATACTCACCAGTGATTAACCACTGTTAAGTTCATAGCTTGATGTGCTGTTAGTAAATGCAGCTCCAGTGAAGGAGTTACATCACTGAGGGAGTGCCTTTGGAGAGCAAATCTTTTGCTCTGGCTCTTTCCTCTATCTCTCTGCTCTCTGGCCACAGTGGGTTGAGTAACTTTCCTCCACCAGGCACTTTGACCATACCATTCTGCTTTGGAACCAACTTACCATGGACTGAATCCACTGAAATCACGAGTCAAAATAAACCTTTCCTTTAAATTTCTGGTGTCAGGTATTTTGTCCCAACAACTGGAAAGCTAATATATAACTCATAAACACTGATATTATTACAGTGTTTCCACAAAGGAAAACAGGCTCCATGGATCCTTTAGCTACACCTGTTCAGCCAGCAGGAAAACCATCTATCTTTTCTACCTCTGCAAGGGGAGCTCAAATCTCAAGGCATGCTGTAGGACGGAACAAGGAAAACAATAGTGGTGGTGGTAGGGGTGTTGGGAAGGAAGGATTGGGGTTGATGAAAAGAAAACTCAAGTGTCTAAATATTTTAAAGTCTAGTTGGCTTATTTAGTCATCTAATTACAAAATGAAATTTTTATGTTGTTGCTGCAGTATCTAAACTTTTGGGACTGAAATGCAAAAGAAAAATCTCTGCTCCATCTAGTGTTACATACGGAGATGACATGGATCTCCGCTCCATCTAGTGTCGCATCTTGAAATGACATGCTAGTTCTTGCCTCTCAAAACGTAAGGGATCTGCAGCACACAATAACCAGAAATTGAATGAGGACTACGGCAAAAACCAACCTCTCTGGTTGCCTAACTGTGATGAGTTGCTCCAAAGCAAAAGATTATGCATTCTTAGCACAAATGATTCTTCTCCATGGTCAGCAAGGAAGCCCTTAAATCTAGGGTAAGGCAGCAATTGTATCCAATTATGACACGAAAGTTCACGAATAGGTCATAGTTTTAGCTGTCAGAACAATGACGATAAACAGCCTAGAATGTGACCTCCACAGGTTAACCTTAGCATCAGATCATTTGACAATTACACATAGACTTAGATGTTTCTGGAGAAATGAAGGGAGAAAGAAAGAAAAGCAAGGAGGAAAGAAAAGAAGAGAAGAAAACAAGAAAACAAGGAAGGATACCATATACATTTAATCATATTGGGTGAAAATGAAGGCATACATTACAATAAATACATGGTCATAAGTTTATTTCATTAAAATAAATATATTGATGAATCCATTAAATAGGAAAGTAAAATTATCAATGAAGTCCAATAGTAATGGTTATTATTTCCTGTATGTCATACATACCATCACCATTTCATTTAATCCTCATAATCAATAGTTCTTTCAGATAGATCACTAAGATTATTGTTCTTATATGGAGACTGAGGCTTAGAGAGTTTTGTGACCTTGCCCAGGGTCACACACAGTCATTAAGTGTTAGAACTATGAGCCAATTCTCCATCTTTCTGATTATAAAACTGCTTTTCCCTGATGTGCTGTTGCTTTTTCTAACAGAAATGCTTTCAAATCATGACCTCACAAATCTAAAAGTGGGACCCACTCTTTAAGTCTGTGACCTTTAATTTGTTTCCTATTTTTTTCACTAGAGTAGTATTATACTATATCCAGAAGTAATCGTTTGGTGTTGTGAAATGTAGAGCATGGCTGAAACAATCATTTTAAACTTGAAACACACACAAGCTGTAAGGTGAAGAAAAAGAAATGTAGCTTCATGTAGCATTTCCAAATGCAAGGATGAAGGTATCTTGTATTGATATAGCTTGTCATACCAGGACCAAACGTTACCAGCACACTGATTGCACAAGGTACCTCCAAATGACAGTCTTTTCTGCAGAAAACTTGGCTCAGTAGTCTAATTAAGCAGCATCAGAATTGCAGCCTCAACACCAAAAGGAGGATTATCAAGTTCTGTCCTTCATTAGCTAATAATATAATTCCTTGCAATTAGCACTGTAATCTGTGTTTCCCATTCACCCATGCCAAAAGCCTTCTAAAACATAAATCAAAAATTAGGAGGAAATGTTCTCTCTAGTTACATTCATTTAAAATTATTTTCTTTTCTTTTGGTTTTGGGGGGGATACTAGGGATTGATCCTAGGGGTTCATTCATAATAGCCACTCTATTGCTGAGCTATATCCCCAGTCTTTTTTATTATTTTATTTTGAGACAGGATCTCACTAAGTTGCCAGGCTGGCCTCAAACTTGTGATCTTCCTGCCTCATCCTCCTAAGTAGCAGAGGTTACAGTCATTCCCCACCGTGCCTAGCTACATTTGTTTTTTCTATAAGCACTTTAAAATTTCTTAATATTCTATGGAGAAGAATTCTGTTCTATGTAAGTACCAAACCATTCCTGTAATGTTCTGAGTCATCAAACTTCAAGTCTGGAAAAATGAAAAAAGTTTTTCTTCATGGATGCTTATGAAGGAGCACTGAGTCAAAGTAACATTTTTCAGGTCTCCAAAGCATCCTAGAGTGGTTTTATTTGGGGCAAAAATGCATTTTATTGTGAATATTGATATCAGATCCCTCATTTAGGAAAAAGTTAAAATCTTTCATCTACTTCTATAATGTTAGAGCTGACTTTTTTTCATACTTTAAGGAGAAAGTCACTAGTAAATTCTAGTCATCACAAAAACAGAGAAAAGTTTATTTCTAAGGTTTGTATTAGGGATAATTTTGGGATACGGCTGGATAATAAATTTACAAATCCAAAAACCAAAACTGCCACAAGAAATAGCAGGATGCTGCCCACCTTTCCAGGAAAGTTCTTGCCGACACAGTGAGGTTTTGTGAGGCAAATACTGGGCCAGCCAAAGTCAAGGTGCTTTCTTGATGGACCTCTCATTAGATGGTTGTGCAAGTCCAGAGACACCTGGCACCTCTCTGATCTCTGAGCGGAGGGCCAGTGCCAGAGACACCAGGGTTAGCTGCAGACACTGTGGAGGACAGCCGAAGGGAAAAAGAGAACCCAGTTTTTAAGAGGGAGAAAATATTTGAACAGACATTTCAAAGAGAATAAAGAAAATACACTAAGTCACATGGAAAAGTGTTCCACAATACTAGTTATCAGGGGAATGCCAATTGTAAGCATTGCACAGCTGGACAGAATGGCTAAAATTATAAAGGCTGACAATAGCAAGTGTGGACAAAGACACAGAGCAGTTGGAACTCACACGTTTGGTTGTAGTATCATATGCTATGGTTACTTTAGCAAAGGCCTGGCCTTTCTTTATATATATAAAACTAAAGATATTACCTACTGGCAATTCTAATCCTGGATACTGCCTAAGAAAATGAGAGCAAATGTCATAAAAGACTTACCCCAGTATGTGCACAATAGCTTCATAATAGGCAAAGCCAACAAATAAAACAAGGTGGTTGTTAACAGGAATACGAATAAACAAACTATGGAATTAAAATTAAAGGATTATTTAGGGAACTATACTACTCAGCAGTAGAAAGAAATAAACTTTTGATACTGCGAAAATGTCATGCCAAGTGAAAGAAACCACAAAATGTATGATTCCATCTACTGGAAATTCTAGAAACAGGAAAAAATTGTCTGTACTGAAAAGAAATTAGAACAGTAGTTGCTTTGGGGAAGGGAGTGTAGGCCAAGTACTGACAGCAAAAGAGAAAGAAGAATTTTCTGGGGTCAAGGTAATAATGTTCTGTATCTAGTAAGAATGCACATTTATCAAGTGATAAGTCACGAATATGTAAATATTACCCTAAAAACGCTGTGAGCAAATACTGAACACTAGTAAAGTATACGCCGTCTAAGGAATTTAGAACTGAAGTATTTGATGGATAAATGGCATAATTTAGATGGATTAACAGAAGAGTGAATTGATGGGTATTTATATGCTAAAGCAAATGGAGTGAAATGTGAATTGCAGGAGCTGTGTACATTGTTCAATATTTTAGTATATTTGAAAATTTGGAAAATAATTGTTATAAATAATATCAATAAATATCATGATTATCATAAAAACTTACTTCTCACTTGTGAAATATTTCTGGTGTCCATCTTGTGGTGGAATTTGATACAACTAGCAGCCCCAAAATAGGTGTTTGTCTAAATTTGGGCAAATTGTGTTACCAAAATTAAGTTATAAATTAGTAATTTGAGGCCCAGAATATATATTTCTAATTAAATTTTGCTGAAAGCAGTACTTACATTAAAAAGTACATGTAGGATGAACAATTTTGGCTATAAACTGAAAGTAATTCAAATACATAGCTCAAAATAAAAGTAGAAAAGGCGGGAAATGTAGCTCAATGTCAAGGCCCTGGGTCCAATCCTTAACTCCAGGAAAAAAAAAAGTCTCTGTTTTTGATTCCTTTGAGCTTACTAGAAGTAGAATTTTAGAACACATTAATTTTGTGTCTAACCTTTTGAGGCCCAACATACTGTTTCCACCATGGCTATTCTTTTTACATTCTTGTCAGATGAGTACAAGGGCTTTGATGTCACCACATCCTCACAAACACTTATTTTCTGTTTTATTGTTCTTGCTTTATAGTACCCAACTTAATAGGTATGAAGTGCTATTTCATTGTGACTTTGATTTCCATATCCCTGAGTATTAGAGATGCTGGGCAGTTTTTGTACACTGATTGCCGACTGGCATATCTTCTTTGAAGAAATGTTTATTCCCGCCTTTTGTCCCTTTTTAATTAGGTTGTTTTCTTTTGTATTGTTGGATTATAGTTCTTGACATACTCTAGATATTAATCTCTTATCAGATATCTTGAAAATACTTTCTCCCATTCTTTGGGTTGCCTTTTCATTCTCTTGATGTAGTGTCCTTTGATGCACAAAAGCTTTAATTTTGGTGAAAGTCAACATATATATATATTTTTTACTTTTCTTTTCTACCTTGTGCCTTTGCTATCATATCCAAGAAATCATTGGCAAATTCAGTGCCGTGAAGGTTTCCTGCTGTGTTTTCTTTTAAGAGTTCTATAGCTTTAGCTTTCATGTTTAGGGACTGGAGTTATTTTGAGTTATATTTCTCATAACCTTAGGTAAGTATGCAACTTTGTTCTTTTGCATGTGAATACACTATTTTTTTCAACAACCCTGGCAGAAAAACCATCCTTTTTCCATTTGATGGTTTTGGCATGTTTCTCAACAGCCATCTGAACATATATGGTCGTGTTTATTTCTAGCCTTTCTTGTCCATTACATTGTCATTGTTTGGTTCATGGTTTCAGTGGGCTCCGACACCGAATCAGCATGGCAGGAGCTTTTGACAGAGAAAAGCTGCTCAACTCATGGCAGCTTTTCAGAGAGCAGGGAAATAGCCAGAAAGGAAGTTCCCAGGGACCAAATACAGGTCTCAAGGTCACATCTCTATGATCCAGTTCTCCCACGTAAGCCCCGCCTCCTGATAGCCTACTCAGCTATGAACGCCTCAGTGCATCAGTGGTTTCATTTATTGTTCGGGTGAGTGCCCTCACAGTTCCAGTGCCTCTCCATACCTCTCCAGGAGTCTCCTAATCCAGTCAAGCTGACAATCAAGATTCATCAGCACAAATGTTTTCTGTGAGCACGCGTGTGCGTGTGTGAGATAATCTTTGGAGTTTTCTAATATAAGATCATGTCATATACCAAAAGAAATCATTTTGTTTCTTTCTTCCAAATTCTGATGCTTTTCTTTCTTTATTTTTTTTTGGAGACAGGGTCTCGCTATGCAGTTCAGGCTGCACTTGAACTCACTTTGTAGCCCAGGCTGGCCTCGAACTTGCCGTGATCCTCCTGCCTCAGCTTCCTGAGTGCTGGGATTACAGGCATGTGCCACCATGCCTGGCTTTTATTTCTTTTTCTTGCTGAAATATGCTAGCTAGAATTTTCAATACTATATTGAATAGAAGTGGCAAAAATGGACATGCTTATCCTGTTCCTGATTTTATTTTATTTTATTTTGTGGATACCAGGGGTCGACATCAGGACCTCACACACCAGCAGGCGCCCGTGCGCTGAATGATATCACCGGCCCTTTTTTCGTATGTGGGTTCCGGGAGTCGAACTCGGGCCCTCGCACTTGCCAGGCAGGCGCTTACACCACTGAGCCATCTCACCAGCCCCTGCTCCTGGTTTTAGAGGAAAAGCTTTCAGTCTTTCACCATTGAGTATGTTAGTTGTATTTTTCTCAAATGATATTCATTATACTTAGGAAGTTTCTCCGATTCCTGTTTTATTGATGTAATATGATTTTGTTTTTGTATTTTAAGCGGTCTCCATCCTAGCAGATCTAAGCCCTGACTAGAGTTGTCATTTCCCCTTCGTGAGCAGCTAATTTAATCCACTCCCCAATTACTTCCCTTTTTGAGTTTTCACATTCCAGGCCATTATATGTCTGCCTAATCTCCTCAGAGCCAGTTTCCAGACAACTAGGGAAACTCCCTATGCCCAGTGTCCAGTGAAGTCATTCAAATTAGCCAATCCACAGTCTAAAACACTAGCAACAACCTCAACCAGTTTTTATCTTACTATGGTTTTCACCACTGTGATAGCAGCTTAAATCAGAACCACAGATCACTGGTGAATTTGTGCTTTGGTCAGGCTGCTTGCTGCTGTGTTTCCCAGCAGTTGCCACCCCTCTTCTTACCCAAATTTCTAGATACCAGTCTAGGTGGGCACCACCTTAGTACACTAGGAAGTGATAGGTCACTTGAGGCACACTTTCCAGGACTGGATATTCTGCTGAGCCTCTGGTCACAGCCTGTGGTTGTTAGAAGCCTATTCCAAGGGCCTGTCACTTCTTTGACTTCCCATGCTCATTATTTGTGTGTTATGCATAATCATTGTAGAAGAACTGTCGTTTGAGCTCTCCTACAGTAGGAAAATGACACTTACTTCTGTTGCTCAGGTGCAGTGCTGATCCTGCCTCTTCATCGCTCATGCATACCTTGCCAGCAAACCTCATGCTCCCTGTGCTCTCAGGCCTTTGTCGGTTGTGTCCTTGGAGACAAATAGCTCTATGTTTAATCCAAAAGGGGGCCTCTCCTTGCATCTTACCTGTCACCCCAGAAAAAGACCAGAACAGACTCTGAGTCTATAACCCCAGAACAAACCCTAAGCCTGTGCTTCTCCATACCCAACTGCCCTTAATTTCTTGGGTCATGGAAGCAGCCCCTTCTGTACTGCAACCTCCAGTACAGGAGAAAACTAAGAAAAGGCTGCTGCCTCTTCTAGACCAAGATCATTATGGACCAGTGTAGAAAGCTAGGGTGAATGAAAATGCCATCCATATCCTATTGTTTTTCAGCTGATTTTTGTTATTTATTACCCATTCACTTGGTTGCCACAGACCTTTGGCTGTTTTCCAAAATGCCTATAAGATTAACTCAGCCAGTTCCTGGTTGTTCTTTGATGGCTTCATGGGAGAACAATGATTTTAGGCATCCAACTCTGACATTTTGCTGATGTTGATCCTTTGAGAAACTTTGGTACAGCTGAGACAATTGCTTTTTAAAAATAAAAAACAAAATCACATCAAGCCAAATTTGTAAAACACTTAGATAAAAAAGTTCATTTCTAAACTAGCCCAAGAACCTCCTAAAATCCATAACAAAAATATGGAAACAAGGTACAAAAAATTGGGCAAATGTCATAAACAGGTAATTTAAAGAAAAATAAATGTTACCATTTTTTGATGATGTTAAATTGTACTGAATTCTTACGCAGACTTATCTCTGAATAAAGCAAAGAATAAGCCTAGCATTTTGGACATGCTATAAACTCTATACTCAAGTTTTATAAATTTTTTTGCCTTTACCTATTTTAGCTCCAAGTCTTTATGATAGCAAGGCATCCCTCTTTCCCCTTCCTTTCCATTTTACTTCTCACTTTTTAAAGACCAGTTCTCATATTCTCATTATAAGATCATACTTTAGTAGAGATAATACTTCCTCTTAGGTGAAAAGCAAAAGGCATGTTCAAAAGCAACTGTTCTTCCCTTCCAACTGAACTTTCTTTTCATTTCCTTGATGACTGAATATTTTCATTAATAAAATTGAGATCAATTTCCATAATCATTAACTCTTACCAATGATAATTCTTTTTGATTATGATAAGTTATAAATTGCTTTTAATACTTTGGATTTCTTTCCGTTAAATATCTTTTCTTAATGGTTTTGTGAGACATTTATGCTTTCATTCATTAGATGCCTATTGAACATCAGTTAACTCCAATTTAATTAGGACATTTAAAATGGATGATAGAAAAATTGGGGCTAGAATTTTAGCAAATTTAGTAAATAAATATCAAATTCAGGGCATAGAATCTGAAGAGCCCTTAGCCATAACTTGTAACTGCCAATAACAGAGAATGAGATCCCATTTATATTAACCCACTTCACCAATGTATAAGAGACAGCAAGATACAACCAACTTTTCAGTTTTTTCTTTTGTTGCCTGGGGTTTTGGTGTCATATCCAAGAATATATTGCCAATGCCAATAAAGTTAAGAAAATTTTTCTGTTTTATTATAATAATTTTATGGTTTTAGGTCCTATAATTATTTAATATATTTTAAGTTAATTTTCTGTATAGTGTAAGTAAAGGCCGCAATTTCTTCCTTTGCATTTGTATATCCAGTTTTTCAAATGCCATTTTTTAAAGGCTGTCCTGTCCTTAGTTGTACATTCTTCATTCCTTTGCCAAAAAACAGTTGATCATATATGTATGGTTTTTTTTCTTGGCTTTCCATGTTATTCCATTTTTATGCTAAGATTCTCTCAATTATTGTAGCTTTGTAATATATCTTGAAATCCAGAAGTGTGATGCTGTCAGCTTTGTTCTTGCTCAAAGTTCCTTTGGCTATTTGGTGTCTTTTGTGGTTTTATGTGTATTCCATGGCTTTTTCTATTTATGCTTTAAAAAAAAAAACTCTTGAGACTTTGATAAATCTACATAGATTATCTTGAGTAGTATGAGCATTTTAATAATAATCTTTCCAATCCATGAAAATAGGCTATATTTCCATTTATTTGTGCCTGTTTTATTTTATCTGTTTTATAGTCCTCAGTGTTCAAGTCTTTCACTACCTTGATTTATTATAATTGTCTTCCATGTTCTATATGTTTTTGTCCTATTAGTTTGGTTGTTAATCTGTATATATGTTAATGAACTTTATATTGACTTCTAAATAAATGAATCTGATGCTGGCAAAATGAAAGTGGGTATAGGGAAGGGGAAAAATAGAATTGAGATATATTGTGAACATGTATCAACCTCCTACAATGAAGGTAATCATTTTGTACTGCAAACATGTACTAATAAAAATAAAAATTTTAAAAATAAATTTATCTTAAATGTTTTATTTCTTCTGATACTGTTTTCTGCAGAAGAGCCAAAACATGGAAATAACCTAAATGAATGAATGAATGAAGAAAAAAATATATATATGAATATTATTCAGCCTTATAGAAGAAGGACATGGGCCAGTGAGATGGCTCAGTGGCATAAGCACCTGCCTGGCAAGCATGAGATTCTGAGTTCGACTCCCGGAACCCACATATGAAAAAAGGGGCCGGTGATAACGCTCAGTGGCACAGGCACCTGCTGGTGAGCGAGGTCCTGAGTTCAACCGCCAGTACCCACAAAAAAAAAAAAGAAGGACATTCTGCCATTTATAACAACATAAAGGACATTATACTGAATGAAATAATTCTACATGATATCATTTACACTATGAATCTAGAGCAGTTAAACTTATGGAATCAAAGAATGGAAAGTGGTTACCAGGAGCTGAGAGGAGGGGTAAATATTAATCAAAAGGTAAAAATTTCCGGTTACTACTACTGTAGTATACTACCTATATTTGACAAAGTGCTGAACACCCACAATTTAAGAGAAGAAAGGTTTATTGGGCACAAGATTTCAAAGGCTTCGTTCATGGTCTGCTGGCTCTAAGGCAGAACATCATGGTGGAAGAGCATGGTGGAGCAAAACTGCTTATTTTATGGCTTTTAGGAAGTAGAGCAGGGGAACAATGTCAGAGAGGAAGGGACCATACATAGATCTCAATGTCATGCCTCCATAATCCATCCAGATCATAAAATATGTGCTGTGCTAATCTCCCAAGCCAATAAAGTTGATAATTAAGCTTAACTGTCACATTTAATCCCTTGTAAACTCGACACCCAAACAAATCTTCTTAAACCATACTTAATCTCCAAATAAAGACAATAACAAGTTCATAATTCCACCTAACATTATATAACTATCCTGCATACAACCAAAAATGCACTAATCCCTCTCCCAAAGTTTCAACAGTTCCAGCATTGCTCAAAAGTCAGAGTCAAAGTCTCTAACACTCAAGGCAAACTCTTAGCTATAAATCCCTGTAAAATTTTAAAACCAACTTACTTAATCCCCTGATAACAATGATTCTGGGTAAACATACCCATCCAAAAAGGAGGAATGAGGGATAGAAAAGAAATGAAAAATTAAGACCAAAAGCCAGCAGAGCAAGCATTAAGTCCTGTAGCTCCATGTTCAGCATCCAAGGCACAGTATGATAAGTTGTGAGCTCCTGAGGGATTGGGTGGCTCCACCTCTATGGCTTTGCTTGTTGCAACCCACACAGTCTCTCTCTTGGGCTGGCTCTACTTGTTGCCTGTGGATTTCCTCAGCAGATGATCCATATTCCTGGAATCTTTGACTTATTGGAGTTTCCACTTCACCTTAGGCTTGTTCCTACAGCTTCATGCACTGTGAAGAGATACTTTCCTGGCCTCCCAAGCTTTCCTCTCAAACCTGGGTAGAAGCCTCCATGACTCCACAACTCTCATATCCTGAATGCCTGAACAACTAGTAATATGTAACCAATGGCAAGGTCTGCCACTAGCTGGAACAGAAGCCAGGCCCCCTCAGATCATGGTAGTAGTGGCCTTTGAGTGTTTGGACGCCTGAGCATGATGAGACAAATCCCAGGGAACCAATTTCCTAGGAGGCCCTTCTTCAGCAGGGAACTCTCTTCTCAAGTTAAAGGTTTATAATTTTGCACCCTTTAGTCTGTGATGGATGGTGTCTTGCTGACTCCTAAGACACCTTCATGACATCTTTTCTCTTGTCTCTCTATTAAGTATTTGGATTATTTTTATAATGCTAATCTAAAGAGCAACCACACCTCCTTTGGCTTCAACTTTATATGTGGCTCCTTCAGACCAAAATTTAAAATTTTCAAATTGTTCTACTCTGCTTTTTGATACTGATTCTCACTATAGATCTTGTTAAAAACCGGTAGTACCCATGCCACAGCCTGAATATTGGGCTGTCCTGAAAGTCCTTCCACCAGATCAATTAGTCACTATTCCTAAATTTGGCCTCTGTGAAGTCCTAGGACATGGGCAAAATGTAGACATTCTTTGCTGGAATGTAAAATTCATGGTCTCACATCTGTTTTCCAAGAGAGTCCCCATCTGATATCTTATTTGCCTGTCCTTCATTGTTTGCATTTCTATCAGCATTATGGTATTCTGAGCTCTAATCAGAATTGCCTACTCAGCTCTACTCATAGCATTTTAGGCCCTCTCTAGTGCACATCTCCAAAATTTAACTCTTCCCACAAGCTAATTGCAAAGACTTGTAAACCACATAGTCGGGTATAATCACAGCAACTATCCTGTTCTCTGGTACAAATTTTATGTATTTGTTACCTTTCCTATTGTTCAGACAGAGTATTCAACACCCACAATTTAAAGGAGGAAAGGTTTATTTGGCTCATGATTTTAGAAGTTTACTCCATGGTCTGCTGGCTAAGGCAGAATATCAAGGCACAAAGGCATGGCACAGCAAAGCTGCATACTTCATGGTGTCCAGGAAGCAGAGCAGTGGAGAGGAAGCAGCTGAAAGGAGGGGCCAGGTGCCATATAGAGCACCAAGGTCACACCTCCATAACACACCCAGACATGCCCAGAAGTGTGCTTTACTAATCCCTTAGGCAGATACCAAGCCAATCAAGTTGACAATTAAGCTTAACTATCACCTGCTTGTAGTTAACAATACTGTATTAAACATTTAAAATTTGCTAAGAGGATAAATCTTAAGTTCTTATCACTGAAAATAATAAATAAATGGGAGTAGAGAATTGTAGAGGCAAAAACTAAAAGTAGAAATTATGGTGATATCTTCACAAGTACATACTTGTTTCCAAACTTATAACAGTGTACATATTGAATATGTATAGATTTTATATGTCAATTATAACTCAATGAAGTGTTTTTTTTTTAAGAAAGAAATGAAGCTGTGCATATCTCATCAAAAAGATGTCACCATTTTTCAACTAATATATAAAATTACAAAAAACAAAAAATAAACTTCAGGCTGAACCACAAGCTCTTGTGGTTTCTTTTTCAGAGAGGAAGTATAAGTTGAATTCTGCTCAAGAGACATTAGTGAGAGTAAAGAAAGGGAACATAGTGTATTCCTTCCCTTGTTGAAATTCTGGCTGGGTTCATTAGTTCATCTTAGGTTAAACCAGCTGCCATTCAATCAGCAGAAATGGATGACATTGGCAAGAGGAATTGCATCTTTACTTTAGAGAAAGTGTTCAAAAAGAAAAGAACTGCCTTCTCGCCTTTCGTATGATACAGAGCAGGATGGTGGCCTTTCTGAATGGTGACTGTGAAGGGAGAGCACTGAGTACAATTCATAAGACTGTCCAACGCTCAGAGGGAAATTTATTATTGTGGTTCATAATATATCAGTCACATTAAATGCTCATAAGAAGTTTTAATGATGAAAAGGTATGGCTTTCTGCTAACCTAGAGAAGGCTGGTTAGTCCAATATTTTTATTTTCATTAATAAATATTTACCTCCAAGTTTCTTTAAGAGCAATTTGCATTACACATATGCATATTAATTCTAAAACACCCAATGGCTCACTGGCTATTGAACTGGATATTCATTACTAGCATAATGTTGACTATTTCTCAAAAATCAATTCTTTTTTCATTCTGTCCTCACAGAGTTGGGCAATGTGTAATTACTGTTAAATATTTATCTCACTTTTCACGTACGTGCATTGAGAAGAAAGTCTACTGTTTGTCCCATCATTTCAACAGTAGTCAAGAGCTGCAGCTATGTAATCTTCATGCCTAAAATAATCCATATGGAAGATTGTAAGGACTGCTCCATAAAACTTTCAGTAGTAGTGGGACATGGTGGCGCATGTGTGTAATCCCAGCACTTCAGGGTCTGATGCAGAAGGATCACTAGGAGTTTGAGACCAGCCTTGGCTACATAGTGAGTTTGAGGCCAGCCTGCATTACAAAGCAAGACCCCGTCTCAAACAAACAAACACACACTAAAAAAATAAAGTTTTCAGTAGTCTAGTGTTAAACTGATGCTAATACTAATAGTCTAGTACTAGACGCTGATACTGACAATAATGAAAATGATCATCAAGCTTTCCCTTATAAATCTTATATAAACCACACAGACCTCCTACCAGTTATACATCATACTTGATCATAAAAAATTACTTGCCTATAATTAAAATGATTGTAAATATTCTTTAAAAGCAATGACTAGCTTTTTAAGAATTACTATTAGGGGCCAGTGAGATGGCTCAGAGTCATAAGTGCCTGCCTGGCAAGCGCAAGGGCTCGAGTTCAACTCCCGGAACCCACATACAAAAAAAGGGCCGTTGATATCGTTCAGCGGCATGGGCGCCTGCTGGCGCGCGAGGTCCTGAGGTCGACCCCCGGTACCCACAAAAAAAAAAAAGAATTACTATTAGGAGCAAGCAGATAAGCATATTGCATCTGTACTGTAATAAATAGGTAAAATGTAAATTAGAAATTGTTATCTGCTTAATCATTTGTAGGCTCTGTAATTTGCTGTTTTTTCTATTCATTTTCCAGATTTTTGTACATATTATTTTATTAAGTTCTCATAGAAATGAGCTCTCTTTGGTTGAAGGAGGAAACTTGCTAGACTTTTTTATAGATTTAATAAATTCAAGAAAATGTGGCTTCTATAATTCTGTTGGGAATTCTGAGGTCTGTTGGGAATAATGAGCTTCACATTTATTTTGATATTGGCTGATCTATAATGCCATATGAACTGCTAGTAAACCTTGTATTTGTTATTTTGCACTTATGAGTGTATCTCACATTTTTTACTTATTTTAAAAAGGGAAAACTAAGCATTATCCCTGTAACACCCACAACATTAATGGCTAGGTAAGTTACATAATTAAGAAAGGTACAGTGGAAAGAAAATAATCCGTATAGTATTTAGAAGGAAAGCAGAATACAGAACTAGTAATATCTGGATGTGAACTGGTGTTAAGCCTGTAACAATTATTGCATTATGAGACCACCAGGAAAAAATATTTACTGAAAGCCATTCCTTAGTCAATCAACACTATGCAAAAATCAACATATAGTATAAGGAATAATAAGGCATAAGAGACAGATGCCTAACATTACTAAGGAAATGTGTTTCACTTGTCTAACAACACATAACACATTCCTCCAATTTTTCATTTAAAATAACAACAATCATTTATTGGCATAACATTCTGGAATTTATAAGACTTGCTGAGGATAGTTTATCTCTGTTCCTTGTGATCTTAGCTGGAACAACTCAGCTGAGAGTGGGATATATGCTCCCAATATGGCTTACTCACATGTCAAGTTGATGCTAGCTGTCTTCTTGGTATGTAGTTAGGGCTGTTAGCCAGAGTCTCAGTTTCCTCCATGTATCCTTTGTACAGCTAAGCTGGGCTTCTCAGTACATAATTAGGGGTTACAAAAAGAAGCATGCTAGGAGCTGGGGGTCTAAGGAAAAAAGTCCCAGTGTATAAGTAGTTAATCAGGCCTTGGTGATCATTGTTGCTGATCAAGCTCTGGCTCATGCTTTCTGCTATCCCACTGGGCAAGGTCGTTCACACCGGGAAGCCCAGAGCTGTTCTAAAAGACCACATAATGGTTGACTATTGAAAAGGAATGTGGCAATAGTCTACCATAGAAAGGTGGTTGGAGAGTTACAATACCAAGAATATTCCTTGTGCCACCTTCAGAGAGCTCACAGATGTGAAATCTTCCAAATTGTAGAAAGCATTACTTGTTTTATTGCACATCCTAGTGGGTAAACAATTGTTCACTCAGGATGACTGCTTATCGTACTATATAACAAATGTTACAATTGAAAATCAAAAACAGGTAACCATGAGCACAATAACCACAGAGTGGTTTACCTAAGACCGGGGCAAGCAGAGGGTAATTTATACCATGATATAAATTTATTTCTTGCTGTCTACTCTGCCTTCAACTCAAGGTAGTGACATGTTTTCAAATTTCTCTGGCCGTTCTAGTACTTGTTTGCCCCAAGAATCATTGTGGTAATCTGACATATCCTTAGACAAATCATGCACCCCTCTAGGTTTCTTTTTCCTCATTTCTCAAACAAGGAAGTTGGATTAGGAGCTCTCCATGCTTCCTGCAAATAGCTATATTTTACTATATAATGATTTGGTTATATCACTGTACATCAGCAATGAAATACTGAAAGTTTCTTCTTGCAAATACGTTCCTTTAACTAACTGCAGCCATCAAAGCTAACTGAGAAGGTGAGAGTTAACCTGAACTTTCTCTGGCACCTATTTGATCCTTAGCAGGTGCTGCTGTAGAACAGTGGACCTGCAGGAGTTAGGACTGGCTCAGCTTTCTCTGCTTTCTCTGCTTTTTGACTATCATGAAACTTGGTTTATTTTTTGATCAAGAGGTTAAATTCTGCCTTGCTCATTAACTTCTAGAATGCCAGCCTCGCTCACACCACGTAATGAGTTCCTACACTTTCAACTCTTTCCCTGATGAAATCTGTGACCATTTCAATAAAGTCCAGGCTATTGTACGCAAAACAATCTTAAAAGAGACATTATAAAGGAGCAAATAAAGCACCTCACTGAGATTATGCTGTATTTTGTTTTTTTCTTTTCTCCTTTCTCCACCTTTGCATACACCAAACACCAGAATCCTTCTGTTTTTTTAAATTAACTTTAGTTTCACTTTCAAAATTGCTGTAACCTTGCAACACGCACTTCCCTGACGAAAACGTCTGGATTGGACTAATGAAAAAAAGACACGGCGAGCAGTCATCAGAATAAGTAAAGGTATATTTTTTTATTTATTTTAAATTTGTTTAAAAATTATTTTAAAGCTTTATGGGGGTCTGGGTCTCTTCTGCTATGCGAAGTCAGAATGCACTTTGCCTTTAGCAGTCAATGGTCTTTTATTTGGTACTTGACATTGTGTCAGATTCAGTGAGCAAGGAAAATCAATGAAAAGGGAGATGATGAAGGTGTGGAGAAAAATGTGCATAACTCAGAATGCAAGTAACAGCAGCAATATCTATTCGACATGATAAAATATGTATGTGGTAATTTTAAGATTGTTTCCTCTGTAGAGTTCTGTACTTGAAAATGCACATTGGAGAAGCTGTGGAAATTATTTTGTGACAGCCTTTTTAAAAAATCACGTTTGCCCTAAAAAAAAAATCCCCAGAGGTTAAAAAAAATCAACCCTTTTTCTCAATTTTGTTGGCTGGGGAGGAGATAAGAGCTGGCATTGAGTGATAATGTGCTATAAAAGGAGAGAACCATTTAGGTGTTCCTCCAGGTAAGTAAATGGCTTTTTTTCACCTAATAAAGAAAAGGGGAGGAAGGTGAAAGGAAGGGAAATGTTCATATATATGGGAAGATCAGAAATTAACATCAGCAATTATGGGGCACTCAAGTAAAAATAGTCAGCTTTCAGTATTGTTAAAGTTTCAGCAAACTGATTCCTAATATTACAATATGATTGTGTGTTGGTATGTGTCTGCATATAGGTACCTGCATATTAACTTACAAAAACAAATATGGCACAGTCTACAGTCCAAACTGTAAACAGTGGTTAACTCCAAATACCTTGGCTCCACATTCCATGTCCTAAGTATAATGCAGTAATGTCTCTTATTTAGACAAAGAAATGTAATGGAATGTCCCCTCAAAAAACTTTTCCAAAACTGCAATCGTCTCCCTTCCTTCCTCCCTCCCTCCCTTCCTTTTTTCTTTCCTTCCTCTTTTTTCTTTCTTCCTTTCATTTTTTTACTTTCTTTGTTTCAGTTAGATCTGAAGAACAATAGCAACTTGCTCTTCATTCTCATTTTGTCTTTAATTGTCCTTTTTTTTTTTTTTTGTGGGTACCAGGGGTCGACCTCAGGACCTCGCGCGCCAGCAGGCACCTGTGCCGCTGAGCGATATCACCGGCCCTTTTTTCATATGTGGGTTCCGGGAGTCAAATTCGGGCCCTCGCACTTGCTAGGCAGGCGCTTACGCTGCTGAGCCATCTCACCGGCCCCAATTGTACTTTTTATTGATGTATGTCTTAGAATACCTTTTTCATACACATTATATGGTTATGAACTTACTGAATTTTTGCATATCTCAAAATTCTTTCCATTTCTTTAATTGTTCTGCTGAGCATGAAATTTTAGGTTCAAAATAATCCTCCCTAAACATTTTGGAAGCTTATCTGATGAAAAATTTTATATCAATCAATATCTCTTTCCTTTGGAAGTAATTAATTGTATTCTTCCCTTTTAAAGTTTAAGATATATTTTTGTTTCTGGACAGTGATCATCGTTCTGAAAATTTTATAAGATTCTTTCCATATGTTTTCCTTTTTTACAAATCCTGCTTAGTTACTACTTGCTGAGTGCTTCCCATCAGTGAAAGGTGTCTTCAGAATTGGGAATGCCTTTCAGTCATTCAGAGGTATACTAACTAAATGGACTAGTCCTTCTCGGAAATTCTGATCTCTGTCTACAGCTCTTGCAGAGGGATAGAAGTCCCTTAATGAGGAGAAGAACATATAGCAGGGACCAGACCTGTGAGTTGGTAAGTAGAGGTAGGAGGTCCCATGGTAGTGGGAGGGCTTTAAGAGAAAGTCAGAAAGGTGTAGGATAGGAGCACTGGTCCCTGATTTTCAGAATACGTGATTTCAGCCCCGTGCAGCTGAACAATTTGGTAATGCACATCCTTGCTACTCAGGGCTATGATGTTCTTCATAGCCTATGGACATAAAAATTTTGTGTGGCTTTAAAAATATTTAGTCCAGTATTTTAAAGGTCATACAACTGGAATATTACTTTATGAAAGCTGTTTATTTTTTCTGAGAATCAGATTAGTCAAATCACCCTTCTTAAAAGCATATTAGTACAATTTTAAGTACTTAGATTAGTCTGTTTTTCTGGATTTAACCACTAAGGATGATATTATCCTCTAAAATTTATCTGCAATTATTCTTCTGTTGTGAATTTTAGACCTTATGGGACATCAGTTTAAGTATCATCAGCATTGATTTATTTTCGCATGTTGAGGATGCATTTGATATTTTAAAATATCCAAAGATAGGTAATGGGAAACAGGGAGATAGATATTTTGCAAAAAAAGGGGATAAAGAGATGGGAGGAGGGGGAGGAAAGAGAGGGGAGAGGGTGTAAAAGGAATTAAAATGTGTTATGTACATGTACCAGCTCCCCATGAATGTAATCATTAAGTACTTCAAACATGTACTTCTAACAATAAAATTTTAAAATAAATAAAATACCTGAAAGTGAAACTATGGTAATGATCATACCAGAGAGTACTACCCAGGGCATACATCCCCTCAAAATAAAGTGTGACTGTATTTCTCAAGCCGATTAAATGATCATGGTAGGCTATTCATTTAATACATTTTTGTTTATTCACAGTCAACAATATTCCAGCATTTTTCTAGGCACAGTCCACACTGTGTGGAATTTAACAAACTAATACCTCTACTACTTTAGTTTTACATTCTAATAAAGAGGGATAATTAATAAGTAAATAATAAATATCAGATCATTCTCATCAATCAGCATGGAAAAGCAGTCTAATAAACGAAGAACAAAACAAGAGGAGTAACACTTTAGACTTAAAGACTTACTATAAAGCTGTAATCATCAAAACAGTGTGCCATTATCAAGAATCAACAAATACTTCAGTAGAAGAGAGTACAGAGTACAGAAATAGACCCGCGCTTAAATGTTTGTTAGTGTTTTTAAGAAAGTTGCAAAAACAATCCAGTAGGGGAAAGGAAAGTCTTTTTTAAAAAGTAGGCTAACTAGAGATACACATGAAAAAATTGAACCTGACTCCTACTTCAAGCCATATACAAAATTTAAAAGAGATCATAGACCTTCACATAAAAAGCTAAAACCATAAATCTTTTTAAAGGAGGGTCTCTAAATAACTTCAGAGTAGACAATTCCTTAGACAAGGCACAGAAAGAAATAATATTAAAAGAAAATAATAAATTAGACTTCATCATAATTAAGAAGACATCATTAAGAAAATGAATAAACAATGTACCACCTGGGAGAAAATACTTACAAAATATGACTCTGTCAAGGACAGATACCCAGATATATAAAAATTCTTATAATTCAATAATTAAAAAGAAACAATCTAATAAATGAGAAAAATATTGAATATATAAGGGAAGACATATAAAGGACAATAAGCACATAAAATTATTAAATATCATTAGAGCAATGCAAAGTAAAATCATAATTAGCTTTACTATGCACTCATCAAGAGTTCTAAAAATAAAAGGATCAATAGTATCAAATTTTCGTCCAGATGTTAGTGGGAGTGTAAAACCATAAAATATTTTGCAAAATGATCTGTCAATCTCTTATGAAACCAACAATATACTTACAAAATGGCCCAACCATTTCAATTCTAAGCATTTATCCAAGCTAAGTAGAATATATATGTCTACAGAAACATGTACAAGAATGTTCATGATAACTTTATTTATAATGGTGAAAAACTTAAATTAATCCAAGTGTCTAGTAATATAAACATAGATAAAGTATTTGTATCACTCAGTATTTGTATTTGTAAAGTATTTGTACCATTCAGTTGAAAAACAAAAAAGGAGCTGGGCATAGTGATGCACAGCTATAATCTCAGGACTCTGGGAGGCTGAGGCAGGAGGATCACAAGTTCTAGCTCAGCATAGGCAACTTAGCAACTTAATTGAAAGTTGTTAAGTAAAGACTGTGGGTTCAATCTTCAGTTGAGAGAGAGAGAGAGAGACAGAGAGACAGAGACAGAGAAGACAGAGAAAAAGAAAAAATGAAAAAGTCCAGATCCCTCCTTATATGCAGCTTTGTTTCCTTGATTTTAGTTACCTATGGTCTACAGCAGGCCAAAAATATTAAACGGAAAATTCCAGAAATATTCAGTTTTACATTGCACACCATTCTGAATTGTGAGATGAAATCTCACACCATCCCCCTTAATCCCACCAGGTATATGAATCATCCTTTAGTCCCGCATATTCATGCTGTATAGGTGAAACTCTAAATGATACTTACGGCTTTCAACCATAAGCAGATGCTTAATCAGAGTCCGGGGGTAAAATGCTAACATTTTACATCTTGACAATGTCAAGCAAAAGTAGAACTAATAGTTTTAGGAAGTGTAAGGATGGAAGGAGGGTAGAGAAAACACAAGAGTTTGCATTTCCTGCATCACAAAGTGAGGCATGAAGAGATTTTAAGTTTGATTGACCAAGAAATATAATTTTAGGTACAGTCATTAAAATTATAAATCCAGCAATGGTAAGGTAACTAAGAGATGCTGGGAAGAGGAAGGGAAAGGAAGGAGCATAAAAAGAATTAAGATACATCATGTGTGTATATGTACACGTATAGGTATATGTGTCTACAATGTGTTCATTATGTACCACAAACAAGTACTCATAAAAAATCCAGCAAAAAATTAAATAAAATTAAAAAATAACATAAAAGAAGTTGTGAAGAGAACGAGGGATGACTATAATTTAAGTTCTTTATCTTTAGGTGGGAAGAAAACACTTAATAAAAACATTGATGAGCCTGGAGGACGTAATGTCAAATGAAATAAGTCAGACATGAAAAGACAAATTCCACATGTTCTCAATTACATATAGAAACTAAAGCACTTAGCCTAGAATTGCACAGTAGTGGCTGCCAGAGGGTGGCAAGGGTGTGGGGGAGGAAATGGAGAGAGAATGGTTAACACTGGATTGCAGTTGAAGTAATGAATAACTTCAAATGTGCAATATCACAGTAAGATAATGATGGTTAACAATAGTTGATTTCATGTTTCAAAATAGCTAAGAAAAAGGATTTTGAATGTTCTCAACATAAATGATAAATGTTTGAGGTGACAGATATGCCAGTTACTGTGATCTGACCATTACACATCATGTACATGTATCGAAATAATCACACTGTACTCTATAAATGTGTACAATTATTTTATGTTAATAAAAATAATTTTAAAAATATGTAGTCTAAATTTGGCTGATTTATAAATAGAGTTTTGGATGTAGTTCTTAAAATTATAAATGTAACAATAGATTCAACAAAATAAAAAGTAACTAAAGAGGTGAGAATGAAGAAACAATATGACTAAATACTATATCTTTGTAGAGGGAAGTAAATGTTTAAAGTTTGTAAAGAAATAGAAGAGCAAATAAATTACTTTTTATGGAGGTGATTATGAGAAATTAAAATAAAAACTGTTCTGAGAGGTTACCTTGGAACATTGCAACTGGGGTGGAGGTGAAGAATGAGAAAGAAGTTTGCATGTTTCATTTTCTATATTTCCGTGCTATTCAATTATTTGTATTTGGTGTACATTATCCACTTCTGTAGCATAAGAGTTATGAGTAAAAATATTTATACATAGCCACATTTTGGTTATCTATTTCATAAGAAATATATTAATATCTATGGAAGCATGTGTTAGTAAAATTATCTACTACTTTTTTATATTTCTTTTTTTTTTTTTTTTTGGTGGGTACCGGGGGGTCGACCTCAGGACCTCGTGCACCAGCAGGCGCCCGTGCTGCTGAGCGATATCACCAGCCCCTTTTTCGTATGTGGGATCCGGGAGTCGAATTCGGGCCTTCGCGCTTGCCAGGCAGACGCTTACGCCGCTGAGCCATCTCACCGGCCCATTTTTATATTTCTTTCATAGGGCAGAATCATGAAACAACCTTTGCCTTATCATATCTACTCCTTGTTGGGACTGTTGCCCCTTTGTATTTTGTGTGCTTCCTCCAACGACAAATGCACAGTAACAGATGAAGTAGCTGATTGCAGTCATCTGAAGCTGACGCAAGTGCCTGATGACCTTCCCACAAACATAACAGTGTTGAATCTGACCCATAACCAGCTCAGAAGATTGCCACCTTCCAATTTTACAAGATATAGCAAACTTACTGTCCTGGATGGAGGATTTAACACAATTTCAAAACTAGAGCCAGAACTGTGCCAAAACCTCCCTTTTTTGAAAATTTTGAACCTCCAACACAATGAGCTATCTCATCTCTCTGATAAAACCTTCATGTTTTGCATGAATTTGACAGAACTCCATCTAATGTCCAACTCAATCCAGAAAATCCAAAACAATCCTTTTAGGAACCAAAAGGTAAGATGAAAGTGTTTATTTCCATCTAAGAAATGTAAAATACGTTATTTAATGTTAAGTTTTGAAGCTACTTACTCATCTTTCAACTGAATATCTAAATATCAAGGTAAGAGTAAGAAAGCTGACTTACCCCACTGGGATTATAGAGACCCATACACAAATATTGCCATTGTGATACAAAGAATTTTCAAAATTATAGCCTTAAATCAATCTGCCTCTCTTGAATTTGAATAATTCTGCCTCTCTTGCTTTCTCCCATTAGAAATAGGGCTTAGATACAAGGAGTAGAAGTCAAGATCAGAGAAGCACAAGACTCTCCCATGAGGAAAATGGAAATGACCTCGCAGTGCTGCTGTTTAGTATAGAAATAGTGAAGAAAAATGCTGAGTACAAGTTCTGACTTCAATAAACCTGTTTGTCAATAAACAAATTGACACAATGATAAAGCAAATTGTTCAGCAAAAAATTTCTTACTCTTGATTTAAAACTCCTCAAAATATCCCGCTTTAGCACTTTGTTAGAATTTTAAATCTGAAAAATGCATGTCATTATCAGTCTCAGGCTGTTATTAAGTACTTTCTTTAGATTGTTGGTTAGCTATTTTGAATCCTTTCTTGTTTCCTGTTAGATTCTGAAGTTCTTTGGATACAAAGACCTCAAAATCTGATTAGAGAAATTATTGTTAAATGTTATTTTTTTTAAAAAGCAAAAATAAAAGAATTTTTTTTCATTAACACAGATTAGATTTTTCCCTAGCATGTATCAGGTTTTGCCATACCTTTTTCCTGAGTTTAAAGTTTACATGTTCAAAAGTAAGTGAGAGCTTACTTTTGAAGTAAGTTGTGAAATATTTTTAAAAATATTTTTTAAAAATCCCACAATACAAACAAACAAAAACAAAGCAAACAGGAATTGATATTCTGTGTTATAAAACTATGACTCTTTCTCAATACAAAAATCTTAGCTTGGCATTGTAGCGCACACCTGCTTTTAGGATTTCATCAGTGGCAAAATTCTACTCATGTTTCTTAAGGAAACATTTTGCCTTTTTTTTTCTGTTAATTATTTCCAAGGCTAATGCATGACACTACATGTTTAATAAGCCACGTGGATATTCTTTGCATCATAAATACTTATTACAAATAAATAAATTATGAATTTTTCTTATCTCATAAATTAGGCTTAAATCTTTTTACTTTGGTAAGACAAATAAAATTATTCTTGAAGTAAAAAACTAAATTCTTGCAACAGTGGTGTCTTTAATCACAAGAAAGATTATTTATTACTTCTACTGTCAGTTACCTACAGGGTAATAGATGACATTTTGCTGTTGAGATATTTTTAAGATACACTTACATTTAGAGAAACTGTTTTTGTTGGAAAAATTCTAACAAATATATTATTTTTTTATTCTCAGCATTTAATCAAACTAGATCTGTCTCATAATGGTTTATCATCTACAAAATTGGGAACTCAGCTCCAACTGGAAAATCTCCAAGAGCTTCTATTATCAAATAATAAAATTCATGCACTAAGAAGCAAAGAACTTGATTTCCTTGGTAATTCTTCTTTACAAAAATTAGAGTTGTCATCAAATCCAATAAAAGAGGTAAGAAGTAAGGTAAAATTATTTTGCATTCTACCCTTAGGTATGTGTAGTCCCTAACTGTGTCACACTGATAAGAATCTACAGACTGAGAAGAAACCATATACCCTTTGTCTAGTCTTCCAGAAATCCTTCACACATGTTGCCTGGGGCCCTCGGGGACATCATCAAAATAGAGTTTTGGTAGTAAGTGGTTAGAAGATGGAGGCCTGCTGTAAAACAGAAGATTAAAATCCCTGTGCCATCCTTTGTTCTTGGGAAACTTACTGCTCTTAATTTCCTTACTTTTAAAGTGGAAATAATATTCTTTATCTCATAAAGCATCTGAAGATTTAAAATAGTATAATGGCCTAAGAGCACAGATTTTAGAGCTGAGTTAACTGCCCCTATCAAGGCTGTAGTTTTTAATTGTGTAATCAGGAAAGTTACTCAAATTTTTTCTGTCTCTGTCTCCTACCTTTCACGTATTACAACAATAACGTTACTTCATAGGACTGAATAGTAAAGAATTTAGTTCAGTGTCTGGCATGTAGTGACTGCTTAATGAGTAACATCTAGCACTATGTTATAAAAACTTTCCTGTAAGGTATGCCTACTTCATTAACTACCTCTTCTTGAATCCACAATAATAGCTGAACTATTTTCATACACATGTAAGGCTATATTTTATACCTTTACAGATTGTAAGAATATTTGAAGTCTTTAAGTAAAACAGCTTTTTATAAGTGATATTATTTTTCATACATAAAAATAGACTATATACAAAGTTATCCTGAAATAATGAAATATCTTGTGCAAGCTACTCATTTTATTTTTAACAGCTTTTTTAAAAATTCATTTCCATAATCTTATAAAATACATAAGTAGTGAGAGGCAGTAAAAATGACAGTTAATAAAAATCACGCATAAGCTTGCAATCAGAAACAACTACTGTTTATATTTGGGTATATTTATCTTCAGCTCTTCTTCAAACAATTATTTTTTAAAAGCAACTGAATAAAAGGAAAAAATAAAATAAAAGCAGCTGAAATTCATAGTGTTAACTTTGTACCTAATACTGAAATTTTTTATATTTTATGTATATAGTCCTTTTAACCAACTTATTTTTATTGTCATATTGTACAACAGTAAATTGTGATGGAAATGGTTAAATGACATACCTAAGTTCTCCTACCTGCTGACAGGTAGCGACTACCTGCTGACAGATCTGGGTTTATGGCTGTGTCACCACAGCCCATACTCTTAACTTCTGTTATATTGCCTCTTGAGGGTAATGGTGTCTCGTGCTTTTTAAAATTAATGTCATATCATGAACATCTCCCATGTAGTTAAGAATAGTTCAAGAATTTAATTTTAGGGGCCGGTGAGATGGCTCAGCGGCTTAAGCGCCTGCCCGGCAAGCGCGAGGGCCCGAGTTCAACTCCCGGAACCCACATACGAAAAAGGGGCCGGTGATATCGCTCAGCGGCACGGGCGCCTGCTGGCGCGCGAGGTCCTGAGGTCGACCCCCTGGTACCCAAAAAAAAAAAAAAAAAAGAATTTAATTTTAGTGGCTGCAAAATACTGCTAACATGTAGATGCATCCCCAGTAATTTCTTACTTTGCATCTTCCTTTTATTTACAGTGGTGCACACTTTCTCTCACATTTTTTTTTTTTCCATTAGCCCAAACCTCTCACATAGGAAACATTAGAAATCAGAGCTCTTTGCTGTCCTGGTGGGTTCACTGCCAGCAACTGGCTATTGTCCCCTATGGACTTCATCTCTCCAGCTTCTGTTTTCTTGGCTCAGCACTGAGTTCCAGAACAGACACGGCTTCTGATGAGGGAGTAGGAGCAAGTGGAAGGGATTTGGAAACAGGATAGTAGAGTCGGGAGGAAACCTGGATGAAAAGGTAGAAAAGATAGCTGGAACTCTGAGTTTCCAATGTAAGTGTGTCACTGTATCAGTCACTTTCCCATCACTAGCGCAAAATACCCGATACCTGCAACTTAAAGGAGGAGAGGTTTACTTTTGCTCAGTTTCAGTGGTTTCAGAAACAGTGTGGGGAAGGAAATGACAAAGGAAAGCTGCTTGACCCATTGCAGCCAGGAAGAGAGAGAGAGAGAGAGAGAGAGAGAGCAAGAGTGAGATAGAGCGAGAAAGAGCTAGGGACAAGAATACACCCTTCCAGGTCATAGTCCAAGTGACCTACCTCCATCTGCTGGGCCTCACCTCCTAACAGCACATTCAGCTGTAAACTCATGGACTCAATTAATCCACTAATGAATATAGCACCTCCATGGCCCAGTCATCTTTCAGAAGCCCCAACTCTGAACACAGATGACTTTTAGAGAACATTTTATATCTAAACCATAATAGTCACTGCTTTATAATAAAAGCTATCCAGGTGGATACGTTGGCACATGGCAATAATCCCAACACTAATGAGGCAGGAAGTTGACAAATTTAAGCCTAGGCGGGGCAACTTAACTTAGTAAGACTCTGTCTCAAAAAATATATATAAAATATAATATATATATAGTATATGACATATATATATATATATATATATATATATATATATATATATATATATATATGGTCTGGGGATATAGCTCAGTCCAAAAGCCCTGGGTTCAGTCCCCAGTACCCACGGACTGCCACTCCCCAATAAAAAGCTATCCATGTATTTATTCCTTCCTGATAGTCACTGACAATAAATGGCCACTAAGGCACAACCAGGATCTGCACCAATGGTGACCTCACAGATAGTTTATTAACTCCAGTTGTATTCAGTGTGTAAAGTAAAAGTACCAGGAGAGTTAAACTAGCCACGGAAGTCAGGGAAGATCTCCTGAAGCACGTGAATAAAATGCTTAGTGTAAGTTAGCCAGGCACCAGGGTAGGCCAGGGGCTGGGAGCACAGGGGGGGTGTGACAGTCACAGAGTGAGGAAGGAGCCATGCATTAGAGGAATGGAGAGAGATGTGTTGAAAGGAGAGGGAGGGAAATTGAATAAAGAATTGTATTTATGTTTTTCAAGGATCATATGAAGCTTATTATATTTTAGTTATTAATCTTATCCCCCTACTTTTAGTTTTCTCCAGGGTGTTTTCATGTGATTGGAAAATTATTTGGCCTCTCTTTGAACAATGTCCAACTGGGCCCTAGTCTCACAGAGAAGCTTTGTTCGGAATTATCGAATACAAGCATCCAGAATCTGTCTCTGAGTAATATCCAGCTATATAGAACCAGCAACACAACTTTCTTTGGACTAAAGCAGACTAATCTTACCGTGCTCGATCTTTCCCACAACAATTTAAATGTGATTGGTAATGATTCCTTTGCTTGGCTGCTACATCTGAAATATTTCTTCCTGGAGTATAATAATATAGCGCATTTGTCTTCTCGCTCTTTTTATGGGCTTTTCAATGTGAGATACCTGAATCTGAAAAGATCTTTTACGAAACAAAGTATTTCCCTTGCCTCAGTTCCCAAGATTGATGATTTTTCTTTTCAGTGGCTAAAATGTTTGAAGTACCTTAACATGGAGGATAACAATATTCCAGGCATAAAAAGCAGTATGTTCATTGGATTGATAAATCTGAAATACTTAAGTCTATCTAACACTTTCACAAGTTTGCAAACTTTAACAAATGAAACATTTTTATCTCTTGCTCATTCTCCTTTACGTGTGCTCAACTTAACCAGAAATAAAATCTCTAAATTAGAGAGTGGTGCTTTCTCTTGCTTGAGCTACCTAGAAGTACTTGACCTTGGCCTTAATGAAATTGACCAAGAACTCACAGGCCAGGAATGGAGAGGTCTAGGAAATATTTTTGAAATCTACCTTTCCTACAACAAATACCTACAACTGACTAGCAACTCCTTCACGTCGGTCCCGGGACTTCGACGACTGATGCTCCGAAGAGTGAGCCTCAAAAGTGTAGACAGCTCCCCTTCACCTTTCCACAATCTTCATAACTTGACCATTCTGGATCTAAGCAACAACAACATAGCCAACGTCAACGATGACATGTTAGAAGGTCTTGAGAATCTGGAAATTCTGGATTTGCAGCATAATAACCTAGCACGGCTCTGGAAACATGCAAACCCTGGTGGTCCTGTTCATTTTCTAAAGGGTCTTTCCCACCTCCACATCCTTAACTTAGAGTCTAATGGCTTTGATGAAATCCCAGTGGAGGTATTCAAGGACTTGTCTGAACTTAAGAGCATCAATTTAGGATTGAATAATTTAAACATACTTCCACCATCTGTCTTTGACCATCAGATGTCTCTGAAGTCATTGAACCTTCAGAAGAATCTCATAACATCAGTTGAGAAGAATGTTTTTGAGCCAGTTTTCCAGAACTTGGCTTATTTAGATATGCGCTTTAATCCATTTGATTGTACATGTGAAAGTATTGCTTGGTTTGTTAATTGGATAAATAAGACCCGTACTAACATCTCTGAGCTATCAAGTCATTACCTCTGCAACACTCCACATCAATCTCATGGCTTCCCGGTGATGCTTTTTGATACAGCACCCTGCAAAGACAGTGCCCCCTTTGAACTCCTTTTCATGATCAATACCAGCATGCTTTTGATTTTTATCTTTATTGTACTGCTCATCCATTTTGAGGGCTGGAGGATATGTTTTTATTGGAATGTTTTGATCCATCGAGTTCTTGGTTTCAAGGAAGTAGATGGACAGCCAGAGCAGTTTGAATACACAGCATACATAATTCATGCCTACAGAGATAGAGATTGGGTCTGGGAAAATTTCTCCCCACTGGAAGAAAAAGATCAATCTCTCAAATTCTGTCTGGAAGAAAGGGACTTTCAGGCAGGTGTCCTTGGACTTGAAGCAATTGTTAATAGCATCAAAAGAAGCAGAAAAATTGTTTTTGTTATAACACAGCATCTATTAAAAGATCCATTGTGCAAAAGGTAGGTAAACATTGTGAAATTTTAAATACATACTTGTTTTCTACTGAATTTTCAAGTATCACTCAAAGAACTTAGAAGTAAACTCAAAGAACTTAGAAGAACTTAGACGTAAAAGAACTTAGAAGTAAAATTAAAGGGAAAATCCTGATTATTAATGACACATTCGAGTAAATTCTAAAACAAATTTTAGATTGTTGGGCTTTTGTCTGTTAAAATGTGTACTAATTATTTCATTTTTAAACTTTTTAAACTTAGATTCAAGGTGCACCACGCAGTTCAGCAAGCTATTGAACAAAATCTGGATTCCATCATATTGGTTTTTCTGGAGGACATTCCAGATTATAAACTTAACCACACACTCTGTTTGCGAAGGGGAATGTTTAGGTCTCACTGCATCTTGAACTGGCCAGTTCAGAAGGAACGGATAAATGCCTTTCACCATAAATTGCAAGTAGCACTTGGATCCCGAAATTCAGGGTATTAAATTTATTTAGAGATTAAATAAGCAAAGGAGTAGCTTTTCTATTTAAAAAATTCAAGGTAAATATAAGTTTTACCTAAAAGTAATGTAATCTGATTGTTCATATGTATAGATGATGGTATTATATCTCTTTATAGAAATTTATCTCCCCGTTTCAGTCCTCTTATTGACAACTGACTCATCCAATCAAAATAAATATCTAAGCATATAGGAAGAACCTCCTCTACTAATGAATGCACAGTTGGTCACTGAGGCCTATCACAACCTCAAAGAGTTTGTAACTTCTCATTTGAAGAAAACAGAGTTATGTCAGGTTTTGGTGATAATCATTTTTGGGCTTTGGAGATGTAGTTAGAATGAAAGATAATTGTTTTAATGGATAGAAGTTTTTCATTTGTAAAAGAGTAAAATACTTTTAAAAATTTAATAACAGAGATGATTTATTTGAAAGCTTCACATTTTAGTATCCCCATATTGATTTTGCTAAATGTTAAATATTTTTTAAATTTGATATCAAGAGGCAAAAAACATTCACAGTTCATTTTAATTACTTAATAAGATAAATACTATGGCAAACACTTATTTGTATTTTCCCAATACTTGGGTTTCTGCTACTGGAGCATAGAAACAATTCTCTTACTTAAAAATACTGCAGAAATGCTTGCTTCCACAAGGTTACTTAGTAAATTTTCTTTGTGGAAATAAAGAATTACCCTTTCCTGCTCACAGACTCAGGATATAGTGTTGGTCCTACTGAGATTCTTTGATTCCTGATCTTTAAAATTATGATGATAAACAAAATCTTAGATAATTAGTTATGATGAACATGGTCTAATATATTCACATGAATTTATTATTGTACCATTAAATTAAAAGCTATGTCTAAGTTTGTCCTTACTTAGAAACCCTGTTAAAGTTTCATTTTTGTTTTATAATAAAACAAAAGGGCTCACTTTGTTTTGCAATAAATAGAATTTAAATATTAGAAATAGATATGCATAGCTTTTTGAAATATTTATATATATAGTTTTTTTTTCAGGTATAAGAAAGATTGAAATTATAATGCTGAGTTAATTTCTGTTCTTGGCGTTCATTTGTCTACTAGATGTAAGAAGCATGAGCTGTCACATTTTGGAAGTTTGATATAAATACTTCAAATTCTCAGGGCTAAGTTCACATAATCTTGGAATAACTAATACCCAAAGTACTGTTGGTTCTGAAAGAATCTATAGTCTGCTAACATTGAGAATGTATGGAGGAATAATTTTCATTATTCTCTACCCTTACATTTAAATACTTGTTTTATAGAATTTTAGGTAAGATTTATTTTAAAATGTGATATAATCCTATTTTACTTTGGTATAATAAAATAAAAACCATGACTACTTCTTTTCTTCACATACTTATACATTATCTATCAATATTCTTAACTCTTCACTAAAATATTTTTAATAAATATTTTTATAAATTAATCATTGAATAAAAGCAAGGCAAGAAATAACTTTGTTTTTAGTTTCTTTTTTGTGTAATTATAAGATAGTTGATCAATGATCAAAATTTAAATTGAGTTCAAATGTAAATTTTAAAAACTCAACATTTTAAAACTCAACATTTAAGAGGTTAGGATAGAAAATGGTACTTGTTTAAATGAACATAAGTAAAACTAATAAAAGATGTATGCTCTGACTTGTATTTGACCTATGCAGGAAGCAATATCTTGAACATCTGTATGCTGTCCATTTTAATTGTTCTCAGGAGGAGTCCCTGTCCCTTGGGTTAAAGACAAGGGGATTACAGAAAAGGATGTTTGTCTGACAGTTTATTTAATTTGCACAAGAGACTTGACTTGTTGGAGTAGTCTCAAGGTGCCACCGTGTAATCTGTTCACTCCAATGCCTTCCTGTTTTTCTCTTTGAAAAACCAAACCCAACTTAATCAACATTGAGTTTAAAATAAATCTTAGTATTTAAGTTTTGCCAAAAAAGATAGTTTTTAGATTGAATAAGAAGTACATGTGATAAATTTACTAGGGAGGAGGGTGTTTTTCAATGCCACTTATTTGACAGTGTTTATTCAAGTACACATACTTTAGAGTGTTTGTAAAAGGGGCTCGGTAATAAGGAATTAGTAAATGTAGATACTTCAAACCAAAAAGTCTTTCTTGCAATCTATAGAAACAGTAAGTGAATGAGTGGCTGTCTGGGCTGAGGGACGGGAACGGGGAATGACTGCAACAGGCATTAGAGATCTTTTGAGGGTGATGAAAATACTTTAAAATTAGATCATGGTTATAATTGTACAACTATGTAAGTTCACTGAAAAATCTTGAATTGAGTTCATGGTATGCAAATTATATATTCATAAAACTCTTAACAATGGTATTTACTGGGCAGCTACATGTGCCTAGTGCTAAATACTACGATGTAGCATACATGAAAGTATGTGAGATACAGGAAAGGAGCAATAGGTGATAGGGTGGGAAGGGTTTATCCAAAGTAGACGTGGACAGGGAAGGCTCAGAAAACAGAGGTCAGATCGTTCAAAGATCTCACCCTGGATTTGGGTGAGAGGAGAGGAAGATAGCAGAAAGAGTAAGAAGACGAAATGCAGGGAGGGAGACATAAACTTTGTATTGGTGACAACAGGGATGTTGATAAGGATGGAACCCGGTTACAGAGAGCATGGCAGGAGACTCCAGATATAATGAACCAGGTATTTTTGGAGCTGTACTTTTATGCAATTCAGTCATTAAAACCAGATATTATAACAAAATTCCCTCCTGTGATCTATGATGTAGATTTAGGTAAGTTATAAGTAGTTGTATAGAGGAATATAGTTTATAATTTTACAGTTCAGACAGCCAGGCTTACTCTCACATAACAGCAGGAGTTTTGAAGCACTTCTTCTTTCCATGCACCTCATAATGACCTTTCAGTCAGTGGCAGACTGCGTATGCAGCAGTGCTCCTGTACGCCACTGAGTGATGTCATGGCCATCGTAGTTTGTACAAATGCAGTCTATGCTGCTTTCACAATAATGAAAGTGCCTAATGACATATTAGTACACACGGCTGTACATCTGTATTAAAATAGCAAAACAGGACAATCAACTGATCATTACTTACTAATTACACTAGGTGATATGATATAACAGCCACTCTCAGCACTTGCAACCCTCCAGCCTTGATTCCTCTTCCTGATTAAGGATGATGCTACATCTGTCATGTGACACTCTTACCCTACCACCACCACTTAACAAACCATGCTTCATGTCCACTGGGCAGGAATTATCAGACTTTTCTAGTTTCATATGAGAATTTTTGGGCAGTCAGAGTCGAATTCTTTATCTTTTTTTTTTTTTTTTTGCCCTAGGTCTCTTCCGCAAGAAATAGACTCAGGCATGGAAATTTGCATGCAGCAAGTTTGAGGGGAGCACTCTGATTTATAGGGAGTAAAATGAGTTGCACTGAAAAGAGAGAAAATGATGAACTGTGATGCAGCTGCCATTGCAGCAGATGCCTTACTTAGCCACCCTGCAAGGAGTGCTGGGGCTGGCATGGCCTGGAATTGGTGCAAATCTAGGCAAAAAGTCAGGACCTCTCCTTACCCTCACATAAGCCAGTCATGGATAATGCTGGCAGCCCCAAGAAGGAAGTATGACCTTGAGCAAAAAACTTTGCCCAGAAGAAATGCTAGAGGAGAGCTTAGTGCTGAACCCTCAGATGCTAACACACTATGCAGCTGGAGGAACAAGAGCCAGCATCAGGAGGGGAAAATCCCTCCACTTCACTCCAGCATCCACACCTTCTAAGATATTTAAGAAGTAAAAGACACATGGCTCAGTTGGTTTCTTTTGGCACTTGTGGAAGTTTCCAGCCTTTTTAAAAATTATTAACTAAAATCTCTTCCAGAAATGTTGGAAAACATATGACTTCATAGAAAGTCAACTTTTTTAAAACAAGGAGTGTTTTAACAGTGTTAATTTCCTGTAGTCAAAGACAGCTGGAAACATACCTGCAGTTGAACAAGTTGTGCTTTAACTCTGCACTGAAGGAGGAGACACACGACGTGGTAAATCAGTAAGAAGATGCTTGAAAGAACCTACTGTATATGATTTGGGTTTAGGATGAGAAATTTAAGAGTGAGGAGGCTAAGAAAAGAAGGAGATTTTAATTTCTAAAGAAACTACAGTCATTTATGTAGTCATTCGTGTAAGAGGAATGGCACAGTGATCTTTTATTTATTTAGGTTTTTGGTCTGTATTTAGTCAAAATGATGAAGTATGGGCCGGTGATACAGCTCAGTGGCATAAGCGCCTGCCTGGCAAGCGCGAGGTCCTGAGTTCAACTCCCGGTACCAGCATTAAAAAAAAAAAAAAAAAGAAAAGAAATGATGAAGTGATCGTGCTTTGTTGAATTTTATAATATAAAGTAATATAACCTTGTCTGTGAAGTTGTTTATGTCCAGTAGGAGAAGAACTCAACCTACGGAGATATCTTTTTTCTGTCAGTGACTACCTGACTTTAAATGACAAAAGCACAATGTTGTCTGGGCAAAACAGGAGAGTGTTTGTGGTATAATATAAATGAACTGGGGAAAAAGTGGGGTTTTAACTATGCCTCAAGGGGGCCAGAACCAGGGGCCAAAGCACCAGCAGATCTGGCATCTACTCTTCTCTGATTGTTGGTGAAACTGGTTTGTACTTCTGGAAACGTGTTTGCCCAGTGTCTTAGACAATTTCATGCTGCTGTAACAAAATACCTGTGGATGGGTAATTTAAAAGGAAGATTTATTTGGATTATGATTATTATGGCTGGAAAGTCCAAACAACATGGTGTCTGGTTAGGGAACCCGTGGTTGTGTCATGATGTGGTAGAGAAGCAGAAAGGGAACTAACAATATGCACTTGGGGCCAAGAACATGGGTGGCTTTGCTTTACGTCAGCCTCTGCCAGGAGAACTAATCCAGTCCCAGGAGACCTGACCCACCCTCCCTAAGGTGGCATTAATCCATTCATGAAGGTCGACTAACGACCTTCCTCTGGGTCCCGCTTCTTTTTTTTTTTTTTTTTTTTTTTTGTGGGTACCAGGGGGTCGACCTCAGGACCTCGCGCGACAGCAGGCACCTGTGCCGCTGAGCGATATCACCGGCCCTTTTTTCATATGTGGGTTCCAGGAGTCGAACTCAGGCCCTCGCACTTGCCAGGCAGGCGCTTATGCCGCTGAGCCATCTCACCGGCCCTAGGGCCCCGCTTCTTGAAAGTTCCATCACCTCAGCACCATTGCATTGAAGACCAAGCTTTAGCACATGGAACCTTAAGGAGGCAAACCACAGCACCCAGGATCTCTGAGGCTACCATCTCATACCAACAATGATAATTTCTCTTTCCTGCTCCTAATTTTTAAAACTTTGAGAAAGGTCTTTGACTATCTGAGCTTGGGATATATGCCCATGTTTGTGGCTATGGGACCCAATTCCTGTGATTGGCAGCACCCTCTGGGACCACATGTGTAGAATGGCATGAGAAGCTGTACCCCCCAAAAAGTGAGTGCCACTTCCCAAAGACAGAAGCCAGGCAAGCAGAGCAGTTTATGTCCACATACAAGACATATGTAACTAGTTATTCAACAAGTTGGACTTGTACAAAAAGGAAGGTGTGTTGTACTTTCTTCTTTTCTCAAAGCTCTCTCTGTCTTTCTTTTTTTTACAATTCTGCTTTTGGATGAAACTTCACGCTTACACTAGAGCCTTGTAGACACTCTTAGGTAGTACAAAGGGTTGTCCAGCTTCATGATCAGAAAACTCCAGCTGGTAATGATAAGAAAAGGCCAAACTCTTGCACAGGTAGGGCTTTCCATGTCCCCAGCCAAGCTTCTGTCAGCCTACTGGAGAAAACCTACTGATGAAAGTAGCGGTGTTGGCTTCTTTTCTCTCTCCTCGCTCCACCTGCTCTTCCGCTCGCTACCCGATGATCTGAGCACCTCTAGGATCTCAAGAGCTCAGAACAAGAAGGGAGCAAGAGAGAGAGAATTTGCTTTCCTTGGCTGGCGTAGGTGTGAGCTGGCCTTGAGACCTCTACCTGCACAGTGATGAGTCTCCGATTCTTTCATGCACGCTTGTGTCATTTCTTCAGAAACCCAGCACCTTCTCTTGTAACCCAATTCACAGGCTGGGCGTAGCTCAAGTCAGCCACTCCCAGCACAGACTCTTCTAGCCTACAATGTAATCAAAGCCATTCAAAGCTTCTCATTACTCTAACTCAACCCAATTTTCCAAACTGTTACTCCATGAAACAGTAACTCCCACTGTTACTCCGTGCATTTAAGGTGCTGATTAGTGCTTCTCACTAATCTTGCAAGATTGCGCTATTCTTACCAGGTAAAATCCCTTAAAGGGGTCCCCTGCCAAACAAAACTGGGAATTACTGTACACTTTCTTTCCCTCTCAGAAATACACAATGCATATCAGAATATTAAAAAGTTAGTATGTCTGGCTATAATGAAAGCTACTTAGCTTTTTATTATTGAGGCGTTTCCTGATTTGATCACAAAATCCTTCTTATTCGGTAACTCTTCTTAACATTCTACTAAATACATGGTCTGTGTAACACATTTTTGGAAATACACTAGATAGACTTAATTATTCTAGATGTCCTTGCAGTCTTTAATAGATGTCCTCTTACACAATTTCTCACCTTAGACTCTATTCCGTAGGCTTCACTGTCTTCTTCTCCACCTCTGCATCTATTTCTTAAGCCTCCACATGAACACCATTCTTGCTAGTAAATTGTTCTAGCCAGCGTTGCAATACCATTTCCTGCCTCTCACTTCAGTCTCTAGATGAAAATGGCCTTGACTTTAGGATGGAGCAAAGCATGAAGTTGGAAAACCTAAATACCGTCTAAGGAAGTGAGTTAGTGGAAAATAAGGAACTGCAAAGTTTTCTTTTGTTTTGTTTTGTTTTTTAGTGGTAGAGGGCATATGATCAGATCTGAGTTGTAGAAAGGACATAACTAGTTAGCAAAAGTTTGAGGTTCTAAAGATGCCAATACCTATATAGAATAAAGTTCAAATTACCTGGTCTCCCATTCAGGACCCTTCACAACTAGAGGGAGTTTATCTTTCTAGCCTGATTTTCTTTTAACTGCATTTCCTGTTCTTTGTATCAGTTCCACAAAGTCACTCTGTGCCCTAGCCCTGTCACGCTAATGGCTGTGTGCACTGGTGTGTGCTCCACTTTCTGCACGCAGTGCCCTTCCTCTCCTCTCCAACAGAGAGTCAACTCCTGTGAAAATCCTCTCCTCCTTGCAGAATGAATCATTACTTCATTGCTTACGCACCCCTATGACTTTACTCATCCTTAGTCTAACAGGACAGTGTGCTTGGGGCACTGTTGATTTCTGACTCTGTCCCAAATCCTTGGAATCTGAGCACCCAGAACACATCACACTCATCTTGGCAATCTCAATGTCCAGAAGAATGGAACATAGTAAGTTTTCAAACAAGAAGCTGTTGGAAAAGCAAGTGATAAATGGAAGTTGTGGCAATGAGCATATTTTTGCTATCAGGAAATTTTATATCCAGTAGTTATGTTTCTGGGAAATAAACCAAAGAAAATAAGGATGCTCCAGAATTCGCTCATGCTTCTATCAACCCTGTCATCCCTACTCCAAAAACCTGCCTATTTAGCCTGTAGCAAAGATACAAAGAGTTGCAGAACACTACTTAAAACTTTAAATTCCATTTTTTTCATGATCTTTCTTTTCTTTTTTCTTGCTTCATATCCATCCATTCCTTCATACTTATGTAGTACCTGACACACAGTAAGCATGCACAAAATATTTGCTGACTGAATGGTTAAATGGCTAAGTGAATGAATACTGGCATCCAGAACTCCTGTTGGCAGCTCCGCCAAACAGCCTTGTCCTTTCCAAGTTCCATCCATGTGTCTGCCCAGTGTGGTGCTGTGTTCCCTGCTGTCCCACCTCCAGCTTCTCTTGGCTTAAGTTTTCAGTCGCCATGATTAGATCAGGTATTAGGGTTAGAAGCACACTTGTTCTTTAAGATGATGGGTTAGTTAGACCTTAACCCTGTTACTTGGATGGAAAGGGCTTAAGCTCTTAAGGAGTCTAAACAGAGTGTGATCTTGAATCTAGTGTTGTGGGTACAAGAATCTGCACAAACCCTGAGTAGAAGAAGGGACTTTGCCTTGGCTGTATGACTTTGGAGGAAGCTCTCTGGTCAGAGTGTTTCTCCACTCTACTATCCTTTTTTGGTACAAGGGAGTTTAAAGAGTTGTTCTTTGCACAGTTTGTTTTGGTTGAAAGCAGTCTCAACTGAGATAAATAATGGATCAAATGAGATTGTCTTCCTTGGAGAAACACTGTTACCTAAGCAGTCATAGGAAACAGAGGTCCCTCTAGACTTCTCTGATAACAGTTTGGCCTCCTGGCCGGGAGCCTAATGACTGCGGTTCTCTGACATCATCCATCTCTGGTGGCCTCTGTGGCATTGTCTGGCCTTGAAAGTGTGTTCCTCCAATGTTGCTTGAAAGAGAGTGGAGCCAGCACGATGGCCCCCTTGCATATCCTCACTCCTCAGGGAGCATCTGACAACTTCTGAACATAATCATGGAATAGATAAAGGAAGAGAAGGTATTTCAGGGATGGCCCAGGACTGTGGCTAAGAAATTGAACTTTCTGGTAATCTCGGCACAGTGGGTTTTGAGCATGATACTTCTGAGTAAATTGTAGGAGGTGCCATAGATCACACTCCAAACCTAAACAGCAGAATCAACATAATATATCCTCCATCTACTGTCTATCTGTGTTATTTCTCTTTTTATTTATCTTCAGTCTTCTCTCTTTCATCTTCTGTTTTCTCTAAAATATGCTCCATTCTGGAGGTATGCTGTCCTGGCCTCAGCAGAATTTGGAATCCCCCAAAAGTCCATGGACAGGAGGGTGACAGTATTAGAAGATGTTGTGGAACTGTTAAGAGGTGGCGCCTAGTGGAAGATCCTTTGGTCACTGGGAGCACGTCCTAAAGAGCAGTTAAGGTAGTTCTCACGTGATCCCTTGTTAGTTCTGCACAGAGCGTACTTACAAAAGAAACTGGCCCCTCACAGTCTCTTCTTCCATACTTATGATGTGAACCTTATTCTACGTGTCCACCACCTACCATCCACTGTGGATCCAGGACCTGCATCAAGCTATTTGGACTATCCGCCTCCAAAAATGTGACCTAAATAAATTTGTTTCTTGTAAAAGTAGCCATGTCACATATTTTACTATGGTAATGAAATGTTGACTAATATACATACTCGGCAGAAAAACATAAACACTGGGGTGAATCCTAATACTGTATGTAGGTACATAGCTGTTATTCTTTTGCTGTATGAGCCTCTTACCAAAATTCTATATGATACGACATGGAAAGTTTCACTCAGAAATACGATGGTTGAATTTCAGAAGGTCTATCACTGTCTCTTTAATGATAACATTTGAAGTGGTGAAGAAATGCTCTGTGTCTGAGTATGTTCATAAAGCTTAATGGGAATTGTAAATTGGTAGTTGCCCTTTTAATTTGATAACAGTGGATAGTCAAACTATTTATTTTAGCTCTCTGCTATAGCAGACAGTCCTAAGGACCTACCCAACAAACCTCTCCATCTCATACTGTTTCTCGGTTTGTGAACAACCATTTGTGTCCAGGTGGCACAAGATCAGGAGTAGCGGAGCCCCTTTCCAACATCAGGGGATGTACAGTGATTACGAAGCACGATAGTGCTGTCTCTCTTTTCTCGTGATTAGTTTGGGGATGGACTTTTGATGTAGCTCTGGCCAATGAGGCTCACCTACAAATTAGCTTGGGAAGCTTCTAGAAAATGTCTTGTTCCCTCAACGAAAAGAAGATAGACAGAGTATACTGAGGCTTCTTGCCTTAAATACAGTTATTTAGGAGAACGTGGTAGGTGTCATAACATCAAGACAATGCATAAAAACAAAAAAGATCTTGAGGGTCTGATGACATCGATAATTCCCTTCACCAATCCTGGAACGAATCAATCATGAGCTTCCAGCTCTATGAGCTACTTAAGCACCTTGACTCTTCATGCTCTGGTTTTATACAGCTGAATGTACCTTCCCTGACCAATGGTCTTGCCCTCTGCCCTTTCCACTACATTCCATCTGCTACGACACTCAGTGGATACCGTCATGGTCTATTGTCATGGTATAATGTCATGATCTAATGCTGTTTTTGATGAGTTTGAGATTGTTCCTCTCACTATTATTTTAATATTTGTCATTCAGTAGGCTCCAGAACCCTTAAAAAAATATCAAGAGAATGTGTCCAAAGATTTATGGAGGATTGTATTTGTTGTACTTTCCTTTATTGTTCTTATCATGCAAAACAAAGTCTAAGACAGTTTTAAACATTCAGATGGTACAAAATTGAATAAATTTAGAAGTAAATGCAGCTGTAATTTCCTTCAAGATCTTTTTCTCTGTTTACTCAGTGTAACCTGGTGTCACATATGATAAAAGCTAACTTATCCTGAAAGTGAACCATTGCTAGGCTCTGTTACAGTGACCTTTCCTGTATTAAAAAATGTAACTCTCACAAAGCACTACTATTATTGCCCCTGAGTTGTAACTGAAGGGACTAGAAACGAGTAGAAGCCTCAGTATTGGTAAGAGACAGAGACAGGGTCCAGGCTCAAAGTCTCCAATACTATATATAATACGTCCTCACGGTGCTTAGTAAATATTTACTGAATCAACAGTTGTCTTTTATTATTCAGAAGTTTTAATTTTTTTCTGATCAACTTTTGACAGTATTCTCTTTATAATCTCTTTCCTTGGTGACATGATTTTTTATTTTTTTATGTTTTTATGTTTTTATTTTAAAGAGAAAAAGAATAATAAAAACGATACAAAATTTCAAACCAAGGTAATAGGAGAGTAACAGTGGTTAATACATTGCATATCGCTATCTTCAAAGTAGTTGCTCAGATTACAAGAAATAGGCATGAAAAACTGATCAGACAATATAAGCACAAACCTTTCTTTTCAATGAGCTAAGAGAAATTAGTAGTATAACTATCTTAACTATCTTGTATATATATATATATTTTTTCTTTTCTGTTCCATCTTTTCTCCTTTCCCCCATCCCAGTTTCTCTTTCCTTTTGAACAGATTCTTCCCATTTCACAATATTTATTGTATATTTGGGATCTTATTTACTCTTTCAGCTTCTCACACTAGGGAGGCAATACAATGTTTACACATGTGAGTCTGATTTATTTCACTTATGAGTATGGTCTCAAATTGCATCCATTTACCTATAAAAGTCTCAAGTTTATCCTTCTTTATGGTTGAGTAGTACTCCACTGCATAAAACCACCACATCTTTTTTATCCATTCCTCGGTTGATGGGCATTTGGGTTGTTTCCAAGATTTAGCTATTACAGATTGTGTTGGTATAAACATAGGTGCACATATATTGCTGTGATATGATGTTTTTAATTCTTCTGGGAAGATACCCAGAAGGGGAATAGCTGGGTCAAATGGGACCTCTAATCTTAGTTTTCTGAGGAATCTCCACACTGATTTCCACAGTGGTTGCACCAGTCTACTCTCCCACCAACAGTGGAGAAGGGTTCCTTTTTCCCCACAACCCCTCCAGCATTTGTTATTAGTTGATTTCTTTATAGTAGCCATTCTTTCTGGGGTGAGATGGAATCTCAGTGTTGTTTTAATTTGCATTTCTTGAATGACCAATGATGTTGAACAGTTTTTCATATATTTATTTGCTATTCGTATTTCTTCATCTGAGAAGTGCATATTCATCTCAGATACCCATTTTGGATTGGGTCTTTGAATTTGGGGGCCTGATTTTTTTCCACTTTTTATATGTTCTAGATAGAAGTCCTTTGTCTGAGGGACAGATAGCTATAATTTTTTCCCACTCTGTAGGTTTTCTTTTCACTCTGTTGGTGATTTCTTTTGTTGTGCAAAAGCTTTTTAATAAGGTTAGAGCCCATTTGTTTATTCTTTGTAGTGTTTTGGTGGCTCAGTGGTAGAGCTCTTGCCTTGGTTACATGTTAATGAAAGCAATTTAACTGCATAAACACATTAACTACTTAGGTTGTTTTAACTTCAGGTTTCCAAAACATAATATTTCTTCATAGCAATGTGATCATAACTTTCCTATAACTTTCTAATTTTTTCAGTGATGTAGTCAGGCATTACTATATACATCAGAAAAATAATCACATTCCTAATTAATGAATATAAACAGGATTTTTATCACATAAAACACTACTTTGACATAAAATCAACACCATCACAGGTAGATAAAATTACTTGCTGTATTTACTTTTGTCTCATTATTCTTGAAATAATGGATTAGCTACACCACTTTGATCCATCTCTTAAGGCTCATGTCATGAGAACGGCTGCTACTAATTAACAGAGAAGCCTAGTAGCATCTAGCGTCTGTCTGGAAGATTGTTGATAGATGAACAATAGGTATAAAAGACCTAGATCTTACTAAGAATTGTTTATCATGTTGGGGATTATCAGTCCTTTTCAAAGGGAGCGCCTTCAAACAAAAGGATCAGTCATTCATTCATTGTCCCTTTTTCATAAGGCTGGCTGATCAGAAAGCTGCATCAATGACCTTAACTGAAAATGGTCCCTCTTTCCTCCCCTTCCTTCTTATGATTTCTGTCATTCTTTCTATAGATTTGAAACAAGTATGATTATCATTTTAATTTATGGCCAGTTTTTTAAAGAACAAATGCATGCACTAAAGACATTCATGGGAATAGGAGTATCAGCAAGACACTGTGATCATGCTGGTACTCCCAAATTAGTATATTCATTTCTCATGGCTGTCATGACAATTTGCTTAAAGCTCTAGAGATTTATTCTTCCACAGTTCTGGGAACAAGAAATCCTAAATAGAACATTTGTGGGGCTATGTTCTCTGAAACTCAAAAGATAGGATTCTTCCCAGCCTCTTCCTGCTGTTCGATTGTGGCCATCAGTCTGTAGTGTTCCTTGGCTTGCAGCTTCGTGTCATTTCACTCTCTGTCTCTGTCATGACATGTGTGTTTGTGTTCAAATTCCCCTCTGCTTTAGAGTTGACCAGCCACACTGGATTAGGCCCCACCCTTATGACCTCAGTTTCACTGCATTCCTAGTCCCTCTCATCCATGTTTTCATGTTTCATGATTCCAGTTATGCAAGGTCAACTTCAATCTAAACATATTATTACCACACAATGAGGAATTAAGATATTTTGAGAGAGAGAAAGAACAAAGGAGAAATCATTCACATAACATTCATTACATCATATTATTATAGTTGTTCTATTTATTATTCCTGATAATGTCATCCTGTATCTAAATTATGAATTAAACATTATCATATGTATGTATAAACATACATAGGTGTATAAATATAGGATTTGGTACTCTCTACTGTTTCAAGCATTCAGGTGTTTTGGAATGTATCCCCCATGAATAAGGGAAGACTACTGTACATCTCTAAAGATGTTATATCCTAATAAATTCACATTCACAGCAATGGGGAGTTAGAACTGAAACATAACTTTTTTGGAGGATACAATTCAACCCATAACAGATAGAATACATACAATCACATTGAAGAGACAAAATATATAAAAGGATGGGATCTGGAGAGTATGCAGCTTTTTTGTAGTTTAATTAACAGTATTCAGATACTAAGAAAAGTACGTCCACATAAGAGAAGCGGTTAGTACTGGAAGCATAGAAATGTCTACCAACAGATGGCTGAATGAATGCACCATTGTACAGATAGGGTTGTTCCTCCAAGAAGGAGGAACATGATTTCTTCTTATGACTAATGTTCCCCTTGTGTAAACTACAAAACTCACTTCCCTCGCTTGGACTCCACGTTCACGTAGAAGCCACTCAAACTGTATTGCTCAGTTTTCCATAGACTGGATAAAAACCTGACACCAGTAAATTAAAGGTGTAAAGGTTTACTTTGGCTCACAGCTTCAGAGGGTTCTGTTCAAGGTCGGCTGGCTCCAAGGCAGAAACTGCATGGAAGAATAGCATGGCAGAGGAAAGCTGCTCACTACATGGTGACCAGGAAACAGGGAGCGAAGGAAGGAGCTGGTGACAAGAATAAATCTTTCTGGGTTGTGACCTCAGTGACCTGCCTCTTTCAATCAGATCCTACTTTGAACACATGAAACTTTGGGGGGACATTTTAGAGCAGAGCAGTAATGTAAACTAACTTGGTCTTAACAGAAATTCCTCTCATAAGGAGAGAACAGAAGATGTAGCACTCTGCATCTGGGTTTTATGAGTCGGGTTAGAGGGGTTTTATCCTCACTGGCTGGTGAGCTGTGAAGATGCTGGACCAGTCAGATTTCTTTTCTTTTCTTTTTTTTTTAATATGTGGGTACCGGGAGTCGAACTCAGGACATCATGCTTGCCAGGCAGGCATTTATGCCACTGAGCTATATCACTGGCCCTTTCTTTTTCTTTTCTTTTTTTTTTTTTTTCCTATCAGATTTCTGAGCCTGAAAAATCAGAAATCCTCAGGCGTGCCAGCTAACATGAGCTGCCTCCAAGAGAAAATGAATGAGTTGGCTCATGCTTTCAAGCTTCATTTGGCAATGGCCCTTCCTTGCTGCCTGTCCTTTCATTTTATTTTACACATGTCCAGAATCAACCAGAGGACTCGAAGCTTAGACAGCGAAAAGTCATACCCTCAAAATGACCTTTGTTTGCATTGAGAGCAAATTAGTATATTCAGGATTTAACTGACGTATGAGTCAGAATCAAGATCCTTGTGAAACAAATAAAAAATCTGAAATAGTCTGCATCCTGAAGTGCTATATGAAATGGTCCAATGCTCTGATGCACCTTATGCACTCCAGAGGCTGGTGAGATGCTGCAGGAAAGCAAAGAGGAGATAAGTGGGAGGTGTTGGTGGGTCAATCCCAGCCTGCTTCTGGTGGCGTCACATTATAACAGAATTGGTGCAACTTTCCATTTGACACTGAGACCTCTACCTCCACTTTCCATTGCTTCGGTGTCTGTGACTTACATTCTCTTTCCCTCATTTTGATTCTTCACTGTGTGCTTTACGTGCTGACAACTGCATACCCTTGCCTCTCCTGACATCCAGTTATGATCCAACCTTATTGCTTTTCCTCTTCTCTTACACACGAACGCTCTGCTTTCCCGAAGCCAGTGCTGACTGAGATAGCTGACGCTCACTGTTCTTATTTTCTGGGGTATTCACCTCATACAGCATCTGGTAGGAAAATCTTTATTCCGTGCTCTGAGAAAAGCATATCTTTTTCTTTGCCTCTCAGTGCTTAATGCAACCCTGAAGTAGAAAAAGTGCCTGATACATATTTGCTGATGTTACTAGTGGGATGCTGAAAAGGGATTATAAGAGAATGTCAGTACCATAAGCGGAAAATCAGCTCTCTACAAGAAAACACCAAACTTAGCATCACCATGGAACTTTACCATGGCTCCAAATCCAGTTTGATAACTTACTAAAAACTAAAGTTTATAATCATGAATGTCAGTTTATTTACTCACTACCAGACTATTCATCTTGCAGAATTTCTTTACCCCAAATTAAAAAAATATATCTTCTGAGATCAAAATTGAAACACCTGTATCAAGGGATAATTCTCAATTTTTTTTTTTGTGCTGGGAATTGAACTCAGGACCTTATGCTTGCCAGGCAGGTGCTTGTGCCACTGAGCTACATCCCCACTGCATTTCTCAATACTTTTAAACCTTATTCAATTCTGACCTTACACTGCTGTAGAAATTCACACTCATACACTCTCCCTCTCATGTGCATTAATTTTACTTTTTATTTTATAAAATATAAAACAAAATTTCATAACAAAATAATACGAGAATAACAATAGTTAATACACTGTAACATTATCTTCAAAGTACTCAGAATACAAGACATAAACTAAAAAGATTCTTGCAAAAAAGAAACAGGTAATAACACAAAACTTTATTTACAATGGACTAAGATACTATAAACTAGTAGTATAAATGAAACTAATTACCATATACATTAAAATATTTTTGAAAAAATAGAATATGTAATTCAGGGAAGTATTTGAACTTCTCCCTACTTCTTATTTATTTCTCTTCTATTTTGCTCTCCATATAATATATATGGTGTTTCTCCTATGAGAAAACCTATGAGATATTTGAGCTTGTGTGTCTGACTTTTTTCACATAACATTAATTCGTCAAGTTGCGTCCATTTACCTATGAATGCCTCACGGTTATCTTTATGGCACTGTAGTACTCTATTGTGTGTAAATACAACATTTGCCTTATCCATTCATCTGTTTATGGACATACATGCTGTTTCCACAATCTACCTGTTATAAACTGCTCCTGTAAACGTGGGGATGCATGTATCCCTGTAACATGATTTTAAATCTTTTGGCAAGATACCTACCTAGAAGGGGGATACCTTTGTAAAATGGAATTTCTATTTTTAATTTTTTGAGGAATCTCCACAACGATTTCTTCACATTAAGCAAAATGCAATTCATTCCACTTAAGAAGTCTTACCCTTCCTTTCTGACTAAGTTTGTCATTTGTAGTCATTGTGATTAACGTGGTTCATACGCATCTTAGTTACAGTCTCCTGGTGACTGTATGTGGATTTTCCTGCTTCACCTCTCAAGCCCAATTTTGTTTCCAAGTTCTTAGGTGAAGCATCGTCTGTTGTTCGCATGTCATTCCTGGTGACACCCTTTGAATAGGACCCTGGGGCTGGGCTAGGGGCCACTGCTCTTTGGATCATACCCTCGAATACCTCTTTTGACCCACCCTCCCTCACAACAGGGAACTGGCCTTGACCCTACCACCTCCGGCTCTGTCGGACACGAGGAATTTCAGAATTTTCGGGAGCAGGATTATACTTCCCCGGGTTATCCTCAGCTTCTTGTTCTCAGCCCTGAGCTGGGGAATCTGGTAAAAGCTCTAAGAGTGATGGAGAAATCTGAGACTGTTCCTTTAAGGCAGAAGTCAAGGAGGGGAGCCAGGGTTTCTATTGTGGACGTGGCCCGGAGCTTCAGTCAGGGGCCCAATTAGCAGTGAGCTTAGCAGGGTTTCTGTTGAGCTTAGCAACCGCCTGCGCTGTCCCAGGGGCCGGTCGCGCGTCCCCGGGGCTGAGGCCGCTGCAATCCGCACACTAAGCCCGAGTGCCGCTGGCGGGGTGGAGGCGCCCTAGCTGGGCTCTCGGACCCTCGGACCCGGTTGTTCTCACCAGACAGAGGCCGAGAAGGGGTCCAGGGGTAGCTGCCCCAGCCCCCAGTGGCAGGACCAGGCCGCCCTCGGGAAGGGTCCGTCCCGATCGTGCGGAGCTGAGCGCCCGAAGCTGCTCCCCCGGCTGGGGAAAACCAGACTTCTCCGGGGCTTCGCGGGCTGCGGGGACCCCAGCACCCTCGCTGCCCCCAGGCCCGGGCCGCCCCGTCTGATCCCCGCGAGGGGGGCGGTGGATGGAGCCCTGCAGCCCGGCTCCCAGGCTTCCTGCGTTTCCGACAGCAGCAGGAACAGCATTTCCACGGGCACGGCATGAAGGTCGCCGTGTTGGACCTTGGGTCTCTCTTCGCCAAAATCTTCAAGACCTCGACGGCGTCCCCCGCGGTCCCCTCCCGGGTCGGCTCCTCCAGCCACTCGGGAGGCGCAGGGTCTGCGGGCGCCGTCCCGACCCCGACCCCGGCCCCGACCCCGCTCCCAGCGCTGGCCCCCGACGCCGCCTCCGCCTCGCGGGGGGCGCCCCCCTCGCCGCACCCTCTGCTCGCCGCCGGCCGCGCCGCAGAAGCGGTAGGGTCTCCTTTCCCCCCGCCCGGTAGCCCCGGAGCAGCCAAAATCCCGCCCTCGCCCGCGCCCGCGCCCCCGGCCCCGACCAGCGCCGAGCGCAGCGCCGCGGGGTCCCCGGCCCAGCTGGGGGCCTTGGCGCGGCCGCCGCCCGCGAGCCCACGGCAGCCTCGCCAGCCTGGCCCCGGAGGCCGGGAGCGCAGCGCTCGGAAGGCGCCGGCGCCTGGCCCCAAGACTCCGTTCTTCCCCTTGCCGGGCATCGGCGAGGAGTGGGCCTCGGACAGCGACTCGGAGGACGGCGGAGAAGGGTGAGTAGCAGCGAGGCGTCTGTCTTTGGCTGGGAACAGCTCCCTCCACTGCCACACCCTCCTTCCCAAGCAAACTCAGAAAACGCGCCATTTGCAGTGACTTCTGCCAACTGCCCATACTCCCCCGGCGCTCATTGCACTGTTGGGGGGCCGTAATCCTTGGATTTGGGGTCCTTTCAAAGATCACACTGCGCCCGACTTTGCCGGAGTAATCCTCTGCCTGCTTAGCAGGGGAGGCAGGAAGGTTTGAAGGCAAAAAAGATTTTAGTGTTTCTTTTCTACCTGAAGCATTGATACTTAATTATCAGTCTGGTTTTCTCAAGGACTTTTAAAAGAACGTTAAAGCCCCTTCTTTCCTGCAGAGTATAGCAGGTGTGCAAGAAACACCCCTTGGCACCCACGACTTGATTTTAATAACAGTGAGACACTGTGGTTGCTTACTTTACAGGGGTCAGCCCCAGTCTTATCTCAAGGGAGATGGGTTGCCTTTGTGTGACATCTGTAGCACGTCGTCGTCAGACACAAAGGGGATTTGTAATACTCAGGACACATCTGACTGTATCCCCTAGAGATCCTGAGTCCTTGCTACAGTGCCCTGAGCTAATACCAAAAGCAGTGATGAACACGTTACTACTGCAGACTGTATTTTAGAACTAAGGTGAATTTTAATTTTTAATGTGCAGAGAGTATAGCTCGCAGTTCTTAAGTGGGTACAAAATTTTCAACCTTTTGAATGAAGAAAAGTGAAATGGTCAAAGTTACATCAGGGGAGCTTGTTCACAGATTACACTGTAATCTAGTTTAAGAAGAGTCCTAGTAGCAGGGCAAGTAACTCCCCCCTCCCGCCCCTTCCAAGAAGAGTCCTGACTGGACGACTTTTACGATAAGACTGACTCTAATTCGTTCACAATTTATATTATTACAATTCCACAAAACTGTGTGTCAATGCTAACACAGATAGCCAAGTAACATTAGGTTGTCTCCTTTCATTTAAAATACTGTATTATGAAATGTGTTTATCAACTGACTTTCCCCCTGCGTTTGGAAAACTGGCTAGAGTCCGTATGCCTAAGGGATTAGACTTTTGTTATTAGCAACTGGTCCTTAACATTTAGGCAATTAATGTTTTATGAGCCAACGGATCTACACTGACCTTAAGCTCTAGTCTCAGTGCTTTTCACAAACAGGCAGAGGAATACACAGGTGTTATAGCCAGTAAAAAAAATAATGGTGTCAGTTTCAGTTCGTGAACGTATTAGTTAGGTCGATATTGTCAAAGAATTTTGAGATTGCTCTTTGAATGGCACTGGATTTGGTATTACTTACAGAAGAGATTATTCTGCATTAGCAAATACATCCAGTTTCATTGAAAGTGAATAAAGTGACTTTTAGGTGATTAGCTTGAGAAATAACATACACGGGGACGTGTTTTTAAGAATCTTCCCGATGATGTGTGCTCCTCCTGTCTGCAGCCAAAGATAAAGTCATGGACAGAAACAAGACAGCCTCTAAGCCTTCAGTTTTCTTCTTAAATACACAACTACTCCTTTCTTTTCATTTCGCCTCGTTACTTTTTAGTCATTAAAATGCAGAAAGGGACAAAATGGAAGGAAGTACTAAGGCGAATTTTCATTATGCAACCTTTTGCACTTTGAAGTATATTTTTTCCCTCCTGTGCTCGCTTTGGCAGCACATATTCTAAAAATTTTTTTTTCCTCCTGGATTTCTGTGGTGGCTCTTTATAGTGCTGAATAAATAAGCAGCATAAGACAACAAATTTAAATTATCTCTCTGCCAGATCATCTGTCAGTTAGTAGGTAGCTGTTGCTATTAACCTGCTCAAGTAAAAATGAAATTGAGTATTTAATTTTTTTAAATATAGAAAAAGGGAGACAGTTAATGTAGAAATAGGAAGGGAAAAAATCGATTAAAGAGTATATGAATATATGTAAAACAAATGGAAACACAGTTTGAGAAACATTGATCTAATTTTAAGACAATTGCATTCAGTTATCTAATTTATAAAGTTATAAAGGAAATTTATGGTTTTGTATATATATATATTAAGATAAACTTTATGTTTTACATTGAAATGGCTCTTGTGCTTGACTTCTGTTAAAACTAGAAGTAGCAAAGTAGTATGAGAAGAAAAATATACAAACTCTCTTGCAACTCATAGCTTGCTTTCTTTTTCCTACTAAGATGCTGACTAGCAGCATGGATTTTGACCTTCCACCCACGGATTCCATAAACAACCCATGGAATAGGGGCTTGCTCTTACCATCCACAGGTCAGCCTGGTGCTGCGTCTGACCTGGGAGGTAGAATATTGAATTCTCTTTCTATAACTCATTGTCTTGCACTGCCAGTCACTCAGTCCAACACTTTTTCTCTTCACCTTCACCTCCCAGCACATTCCACTTGCACATTATATTTTATTTACCCAGTTTCCATTGTCCTCATCATTCGTCAATGCCTCTTTTTGCACTTGTCTTTTAAACCATACAAGTTATCACCTTGTAAAGGTGTTATTCATTCCCTCCACAGATAAAAGAATTCCTAGAAGCCGATAGGTAGGTAGGTAGACAAATAATTGTGCATTTGAGTGTTGGTAGCTTGTAAACTTCATGCAGTCAGGAAGCACTTACATCTTTTCTAAGTCATTGTTAATGGCGTACACTAATTGCTTTTCTGAGTGTTGCCTTCCGTTGTTAAGGCCGTGGCAATGTGGACGTGTTGCAGTAGCTGCCTTATCAAGGGCTTGTCGAGTCAGCTGGCAATAAGATGATTAGAAGAACTCAAATCTCAATTCATCTGTCAGTGAGGTAGCCTAATGTTGGGAGGGAGTCTGTGAACCCAGAAATCAGGCAGATTTAATTTTAATCTAAAACGATTTGTTTGTCGAATAACTTTGGGCAAATTACTCATTCTTACAATCTATAGTGTTTCTTCCTTCATAAAATGAAGATAATAATGAGACTTTCTGCAGAGGGGTGTTCCAAAAATTAATTTAACTAATACCTTAAGTGCCTAACACATAGAGAATTTTTAAGAAGTTATCTGCAATTACCACCCGCTTCTTCTCATGGAAATGAGAATTGAGAATATGTTTTATTAAAGGAAATATTCCAAGTGAAGAAAAGAATGAGAGGTATAAATAATTCACTTACATTTATCATGTGACTACAAATAAATGGCATATTTTAGTGCAGTTATTGGAAAACAAATTAGTACATGCTAATCTTTCATAGCTATTTTTATTGCAAGACTAACAAAGGAAAATGGCTAGTTTAATTAGCATCACTACTGAGTACCATGTAACACTAAGAAGGAAATGTATTTAACATGATGGGATCAAATTTTTAATTTTTAGGGACAATGCGGAATAGTAAGTAACACCACATGTCACACATGGCTGACCTTTTGTGTAACAGTTGTTCATTCTTACCCTGTAATCTGTGCTATATTCTTTATTAGATACTTTGTGATGTTCAAGACAACACATGTTCACAAAGGCATTTAGTGTTTATTAAATGAATAAGCAAAAATATTTTCTTTCTCATATAATCCACTTTCATGATTTCCTGATCTCAAAAATCTAGAAACAGCTTAAATGTCCTTCTTTTAAAAAATTATTGTTGCCTTGGGCCTTTTTGTTTCATTGTCTTGGAGTTTAATTTCCCCAAAGTTAGTAATGCTTTCTGTTGGGAGTTTGCATTCCCCCAGGGATAAATGATGAGCTCATTGTACAATTGTCATATGACTATTAATTTCTATTATAGTCATCTGACCATTAGTTTCATTAAAAATAGTAATGAACTTGTTGTGGTTTTCCACATCCATCATGTGTTTAAACCCCAATAAAACAATTTTGTTTACTGTTCACAATTAATTGGAAAACATTTTTAAATAGCCAACATTACAGATAGTTTGTAAAGCATTGATGTAGACTTTACCAGAAACCCTTTGACCACACTTAAGAAATTTCAGGACAGCAACAGGAAAAATATTATGCTTTCAGGATTTAAAATTTTCAAAATTATTTTTGAGCTAGTTGTCTATGTACTGCTATGTCTTTGAAGAACATGTTTTGAATTTTTTCTAGTATAAAAGTCAGCACATACAGCACTTGATATATGCCAAATACGTAACAACAATCATATATGGGATTTGAATCCTTTAGAGTCGTACAACATTAATAGTTAATTTAAATTAGTATAATTTTTAGTGCATAGATTGAAGCTGCTTCAAACACCATTTTATAATTTTTCTTAGAATCCTAAAAATACAAATTAAGTATTTACATTATGTACCTTAATTAATTTCTATAAGCCTCACCTTCTCTTCCAATTAATAGTACCTATTCAAACAGATTTTGTAAACACTAAAAGAGTCAATATATACAAGATTCTCCATGTTATGACTGTTATATAAGCAGTCAGTATATAGCTATTGATATCATTTTATTTTATAATGTCCATTACTCTAAATATATTTTTATTTGTTATCAATAATCAGCATCCTTCCTACAAAGTATAACTTATTGCTGTGACCTACAGTAAAGATTAATATATTTTTCCCAAACATTAATTGCCAACTTGTATTTAACAAAAATCTATTTCATCTATGATTAATGTAGGAGCTAGAATTTTGAGTAATCAAAGCAAAAAGAAAGTAAGAACAAGCATTTGTAAACTTTTACAGCAATTGATAGGGTAGCTTTATTTCTAGTGAGTCAAATAAAATATTTGAAATCGTATTTTGCATTTTAACATTTTATTTTTCTATTAATTTATTATGTTTTTACAGTACCCACAATGAGTTGGGGAAAAATTTTTAAATGATTTGAGAACCATTAAGTAGACTTTACTAGATACCTTTCACCACCCTGATGATGAAATTTCAGGACACCAAGACAGTATAAAACAAAAAACCCACAACCAAATGATTATATTTTATTCTCCTTAACATACATGGCTAAATAATATTCAAATAGTACCCTCTGATTAAAGACAAGATTTTCTAAATTTTTAAATGGTCTAGAGTTGAGGATATGCTCAGTTCACAGTGGCTTTGAGAGCTAGGGCAGTGGGGATACAGCTTGTGGCCAAGAATCCACAAAGGAAGGAGTTTATGGTGCTTTTTAAAAAATCTGAGCTGCCATTGTAAATCATTGGTCATATTCCATTAGAATCTATATAATTCACTCTCAACTCACAATAGCAGTCTTTCTCATAAAGCATAACCTACAGACAATAATTCTCAAATAGAGGAACTTGATTGGAACGTGGAAAGCTCTTTTCTATTGTTGCCAGTGTATAGTCTATCTTTGAGAGAGTGCCTTGCTTAAAACTAACAGATAGTTGTAATTTATTGATCCCTCTGGATCCTGTAAGAAGGAATCATGTCACGATGAGATCAGTTATCTCATGCCCCATAAGGAAATTTTTCTATAGTTCAAATTTAATTACTATTTTAAGTTCAGATTTTTCCATAGGAGTGAAAACTAAACTTCAGTTCTCTGGGTTTCTTTCATCTTTGTGAAAGCTCGAGCCTCTTTCTGGTGGGTTTACACGGAACTAGGATATTCAGTGTGGCAGAAGACACTTGTTCATTGGTAGCCTCTGTCCTTGCTGAATCCACTGAAAACATCCATAATCTCTTCTCTTTCTTCATAACCCAGGTTTCCTGTACATACCCGTGAAGACCCTTCACATTCGTGGTCTTGCTCCCTTACTTTTGTTGTGACTCCTGGGAGCACTAGAGTCAGCCTGCTACTTTCTCTATGTTTTGGAAGTAATTAGCAAAACAAAACAAAACAAAACAAAACTTCAGTTTTCCTCAGTGATGGAAGGGACAATGGTAAATGAAAACAGCAAGAAAAAATACCAGTTAAAATTTAAGAATGCCCTCCCATGTATTCTTCGCACAGAGAACACTCTTTCTTCTTTCCTGGGTGACAGGAAATACTTTTTACTAAAGGATGTAAAAATTGCCCTTTATTCTTAAGAGATAGAAACAGTCCATTTAAGATCACATTTTATAGAGCATAAAAATTAAAGCCTTTGCAAGAATTAAGTGTCACTGAACTTGGAAAAGAAGTTGATGATGGTCTTTGCAATAAAAAGAAAGATTGTCAAGCAAATACTTTTGCTACCATTGTTGAATAAACAGATCTTTGAGGCTAAGTTGAACTAAATAAAATAGTTTTCTTGTATGCCTATGTATGCATGCGTTCTTAGAATCATTGTCTCCATAAATTTGTAACCATAACTTTTGAAGCTATTTTCAAATAATGTAGGACTTCTATATAGTGTCAATAATGAAGATGAAGATGAAGATAACTCCCCACCTTGAAAGCTTTTGATTTACATAAAGCTTTAAGTATATGTCAGAGAATGTGGCTAGTTGCATAAAAAATTTTAAATGCAATGTTTAATTTAATTTCTTAATTTTGAGCATGCAAAGCCTTTGAAACCATCCGTGTATCTGCAGGACTCTCCATAATAAATTGAAGTAAAAGTTTGCATTGAATAAAATAATCTCCATCCTGTAAACACAAACAGTAGCTTCATTGCTTAGTTGATGCATAAAAATAAATTCCAGAGAGGTGTAATATTAGTATATTAAGTACGTTTTAAAAATCAGATGATACGGGCTGGTGAGATAGCTCAGCGGCGTAAGTAGCTGCCTCGCAAGCGCGAGGTCCTGAGTTCAACTTCCAGTACCCACATAAAAAAAAAAAAAAAAAAAAAACAGATGATACATTCTCAATAAAAGGTATATTTCAGTCAAAACTTTTACTTAGTAGTTTTTGCATTTTTATAATCATGTTTATGATTGATGAGAGCGTTGCTCAAATATGTACTATTGTTCAAGCATTTGAAATGACAGCTGGTATTTTGTTCTCCATTAGATACCAAATGCTGCATGCATGTTTTATACTCATTATAATGTTTCCCCAAACAAACATACAGGAGAGGAATTTTATTTCCATTTTGCAGATGAAGGAATTGAGGCTCAGAAAGAATAAGAAATTGTCCAATTCCATAGCTACTATGTGAAAAATGTAAGATTCAATTCCAGACAATCAACCCATGTCATCCACACATGTGTGGTAACCAAGTGTTTTTAATGGATTATTTAACTTGCCAGTAAGTGTTAAAATCTCCTTCAGAAGAAATGTGCAGTATCTTTCTTTGAACAATCTGTAGGGAATTATACACTTAATGAATTTTATTATACAATTTTGACTTTTAAAAAATAAAGCATTCTTTTAGTGTCAACTCACTTCTAGTTCATTATATAATTGTTTCTTATGAATTATTTTGTGTATATTTAACACCAGATCAAATAATATTAGTAAAACAGATAATAAGCAAACAATGTACTAGAAAAAATAGAGAAGCAAAAAGCAATTAAATATGGCACTTGCTAATAGAAAGGCTATTTCTTCCTGCACATTAGCATTTTCTTAATTTCACTTAAAATTTTAAAGAAGCCTTATAATTAAATACTGATGACTATAATCCTTGCCAGGCACTAATATTCATGTTTTTCCAATAAGTATGTTTCCTTCAACTTAATATGTTGGATCATTTTTTATTTTGATATCTAACACCAATGATATGGTATTGAGGATATAAATTATAAATTTTATTTTTAAAATTTATTGAAGTGATAATTTAAAAATTAGTCATTAATTTTAATTTCTTATGATGAAATTTCTTTAATAGGGCATATCAAAATTATGTTGAGAGAATCATAGAACTCTATTGAAATCATAATAGAAATAGTGATAGTAATTGAATTTTATGTATATGAACATACATTTTGACTACCCTAACAGCCGCTTTACATGTACACACAAGTTTGGGGCTAAAAAAAAGAACCCAGTTTTACCATTCTATATCTAGTAGTTGTCTTTCTCTCCATGTTCTTCCTTCTGATGCCACTGAATTTCTACATTTCCTTCTTTTGTCTTTGTTTTGATTTTCTGATGGAATTTGGCCTTAGGCTTCATGAATATATATGGCTCTTGATACGAGCTTTAAAGCTCCTGAAAACCTGATTCAAGCACCCCAGGGTCACTCTTCCTGAATTCTGTTTACTGGCCCATCCAGATCCAGTTAATAACCTCCCAAAGAAATCGGCCTCTTGCCTGGTACCATGCCTAGCTCTTCCTTGCTTACCAGGGAGAACTGAATAGCTAATATTTGTTTTTCTTTTTTCTTCCCTTAAACACTCGCTTATTCTAATTATGTATTTATATGAAATGAGAATATTTCTAATAAAATTCCTATAAATTTTAATAAGGATGTAATGAAAAATTCTTTTTTAAAAAGCTAGTGGTAGGGCCCGTGAGATAGCTCAGCGGCATAAGCACCTGCCTGGCAAGCGCGAGGTCCTGAGTTTGACTTCCAGTACCCACATACAAAGGAAAAAAGGGCCAGTGATATCGCTCAGCAGCACAAGCACCTGCTCACAAGTGTGAGGTCCTGAGTTCGACCCCCAGTACCCACAAAAAAAACCAAAAACCAAAGCAAAACAAAAAAGCTAGTGGTAAAGAAACTATAAGAAAAACTCAAAATCTAGGACATTGTGCAAGATAACTGGCCTGCTCTCTTTATAATTGTTAATGTATTGGATCTCAGAAGAAAGGTAGAAGAACCATTTTCTTTCTACATTAAAATAGACTGATGATGTCTAAGAAGAATTTAAAATGTGGAACTTTGACTGAATGCTGGTTTAAAAATATAGCTGTAAAAGACACGAGACAATTGGAGAGAATGCTGGCGAATGACCTTTTAGAAAGTGCGTGTTGAAGTATCTGTCATGTAGACTGTCATGACATTTTCAACATCCTTTCAAATGCTTCAGAATAAAATATGTGTTGATAAAGGAATATGGCAAATTAACATTGGTTGACTATGGGAGATAGGTGTGAGTTTTTGTACAGATCATTCAATTCTTCCTCATATTTTTAAAATGTTACAGTAAGAAGTTAGAAAAGCAATGGTACATAAAAATTGTTATTATTCTAATATCAACACAAATGTTGAAAGTTTTCTTTCACTGGGAAATAATAAATAATTTAAATTGTTAGATGATAAACATATAAATGATAAACCAAAAGATCGTGAAGAAATTCTTGCCACTTTTTTAGAATACTATACTCTAAAATCTGTGAGCCATAATTTTCAAATATCATATTTCCATTCTTCTTGAAAGGCTCTGGTACTAATGACTTTCTTTTGCAATTTTAAGTCCTAAAAAACGAAACAAAATTTCTGAAAAAAAGAAGGAAATGGAAATTAAAAATGAGTATTTTAACTGTGAAAGAAGAGAATAAGGAATTATGGTGGAGATAAAAGATATTTGTATTCATAGGCTAGGCCTCCAATTTCAATGTCCAGCCATTGTGATATCCCTTAGTGTTGACACAAGCAACCAAGATAAGTGTTGGAAAAGAAAATATTGCTATTGGCTTTCAAAGCATCCACAAGGCTTATTTTTGCCAAAGTATGGTTATTCATACAGTTTAGTTATTTCAAATTTTCTTATCTGTACTTTATGAGATGGGTTCATGAAAAAGGGACATGTACTAATGTTAGGAGATAGTTCACTGTGGCCCTTCATTCTTGCACATACTTGCTGGATATTCCAAAAATGCAAGGCTCTTGATAGCTCTTTATTTGGACTATTTCTCAGGGTTGTATTTGAAATGAATACTCTTAAGATATAAGGAACAAATTGCAGCCTGGCTACTAGCTTCTCCTTCTGTGTGTATTATTCTAGAATCAAATGCTTACCCCTGTCAGAACTGGAGTTCAGGGGTAAAAAAAAATTTTTTTGGTACAGGGAATCGAACTCAGGACCTTGCCCTTGCCAGGCAGGTGCTGTGCCACTGAGCCACATCCACTGCCCCAAACTTTGATATTATGTGTAAATAATAATGTCTTAAATCCCTGATCTAGGACTCCAAAGTCTTCTCTAAGCATCTACAAAATTGTGACAAACTAAAGTATTAGTTTGTAAGCAGGGTAAAATGAAATCCCAGATTTTTTAGTCTTTGATTGCCAACTTTATGGTTTCAAAATTTATGTGATCGCTGATATTTAAGTGACATGTACATTTTTAACAAAACCATCTTTTTATGCACAGCAGTGACAGTAGGTAAAACTGCTAGACCAAAATTCTATACTTAAAGTTTTCAGTCTGAACTAGATAGCTAAAGTATCTTACGGGTTTATAAATACGAAGTGTAGAAGAGGTGGATACACACTAAGACAGTGAGAAAGTTCACAGTGGCTAGTCACTGTGTTATCTGAGTCAACAACTTCCCAAAGCTGTGTATTCTTGGTCAGGAATGGACATTCATGATAAGATTCTAAGATACATTAAATAATGGTTTTGTGAGTAGGAAATTCAACTGTACTATATTCCTCCAGACTGGAGGCAGAGGTCGGATTGGCTTTCAGTATTTCTCCATTCTCACAGAACACATCATGGTAATGGGTCCACCATAACATAGGTCTATGACTGAACAATCGTGAATCCTCCTGGGCAGCATCTCACAAACCATTATTTTCTCTTAGTACTTTTTCTCTAAATAATAATGGGACTTCAGACCTTTAACTTGGTGTTTTATGATATGTGCCTGCCACCCCCGCCCTCTGGAACCATATCTTCCCCACGGAATGAGCATAATTTAGAATGCCTGCCATATCTGCAACACTTTCTGAGGCACAACTCTTGACCATTGGCCTTGCAAAGGGAAGAAGCCAGGTAGTTTCTCAAAGATGGGGTAATGATGCTACTTTCTACAGCTAATCAGGCCAGCATGAAACCTTGGGGAAAATGATCAGTTTATTAGTTGGCCAGCAATTAGGAAGCTCTGCCCAAAGACGGCAGAGAACCTACATTTGAGTTAGAGGAAAGGCAGTATACCTCCCTCTCACAGAGCAGTTTTCAGGTGTGAGACCAATCACATAAGGCACTCAGCAGAGTGCTTGGCTGAAATATCAAGGCTTAATAAGTGTTAGGTAACAAATACTAACATTGTGAATATTTGAAGCAGAAGGACACTTTGTGGGAAGGTAAAGAATAGAGGCCATGAGATATATGGGCCATAGGTAATCATAAGCTTGGAAGCAGAGGCCAGAAAGAAATATGGGGTGGAGGGTAAGATATTGAAGAAGCAACATGAAAGAGCCGAGAAACATTAATAATCTTGACTCCTTCACTGTCAAGAGGGTGAGATGGTGACCTCTTTTCCTGCCACCTGGGAGGCTGAATGACTAAAATGTTACCAAGATGCCAATCCTCAAGAACCAGCCATTTTTGTTCCTCCTTATATTTCTTTTTGTGTGGCATTTCTTTGTTGGATCTGGATTCTTATTTTTCATATTCCTAGTTTAATAATTCCTTCAATTAAAAACCCTTTCAGTATTATCACTTCATTTTCCTAGTTCCCAGTAGTTATTACTAGGGGTAAGTTGAATAAGGCTTCCTCCTAGTGACCAAAAAGGATGAATTGATCCACTTCCCCTTCTTAAATTCTACTTTCCTTTGTAGATAGATAGAATTTATCTACCCTCTCAGCTTTTCTCCCTTATAGGAGTGTGATGGTAATATTAGGTATTCACTGGCTGGGCTAAGGGATGCCAGATAGCTGTAAAACATGATTTTCAGGTGTGTCTGTGAAACTATTTCTGAAGAGATTGGCATTTGAATCAAACTGAGTAAGATCTGTCTTCCCCAGTGTGGGGAGGACATCCATACAATCCACTGAAGGCCTGAACAGAAGAAAAAGGCCAAGGAGAGGCAAATTCTCTTACTTCTGGAGGTGGAATATCTTTCTCTCTTGCTCCTGAACATTGGAATTTCTGGTTTTCAGCCCTTGAACCCCAGGACTTATACCGGCAGCACCCCACAGCCCCACCTCTGAACTCTCAGACCTTTGACCTTAGACTGGGATTTACATCGTCTGCTTACATCGACTCCCCTGCTTCTCAGTCCTTCAAATTCAAACTGAATTGGCTTTCCTGGTTCTCCAGCTCGCAGATGGCAGATCACGGACTGCTCTGTGTCCCTAATCACATGAGTTGATTCACATAATAAACCTCTCCTTCTTTATATCTGTTTATCTCTCATTGGTTTTGTTTCTCTGGAAAACTCTAACTAGTATGGGTATAGGTGTTAACAGAGGCTTGCTTTTGACAAACTGGCAATGTGTCAAAGTTCTGTGGTGATTTTGAACTAATTTTCTGCTTCCAAGTCTCTAAAGAGGTTGTGAGGGACAGAATATTTTATTATGGTAAAATTGTCAAGTACGCCAATTCCAAATGTTCTGATTTACTTTACTCATTGCAGAGGGAAAAGTAGTAGTTCAAGTGATCTTTTAAGAATCCCCCAGTCCCACGAGGCAGAAGTGTGCTGGAGTTGATGCTGCTGACTGACAGGAGCCAGTGATGGACAGTACGTCTCTTTCCAATTCCACACTTCATGGCATCACACTGGTACTTCACAATTAGCCCGGGAGGGATTGTTAAAGTTTGCAAACACTTACAGTCAGAGCTTTTGTTTTTTTGGGTTGTTTTAACAGAGCACTGACGCTACAGTGTATAAGATGTGTGTTTATTTCCAAAGCCATCCTGGACAAGACAGGTTGATGGAATGAAAAGGCAGTTTTTGCAAAAACCTTTGGAATCATTACAAGTGGTTCTGTAACTCAAAAGGTCTTTGGGAACTTGACCCTCAAAAGTCATACAGCCGGAGTGTGATTATTAGGTCTCTGCCTAGGAGCTTCCAATTTTTTTTGTCTCCAATCAGATAATGATGTTTACATTCAAGACAGTTTTATGAGCACCTGTTAGTGTAATCATTGCGGTTATATCCCTTACTGTCCACACAACTAAGAATAAAGAACTCTACATAGGGTAGTCTGATAATAGTCTCTTTCCTAATGTAAATCATTGATAAAATTAGTTCTACTTTTTGAGAGGTTCACACTTCACAGTTGTTATTGAAGTTAAGAGCCAAGGTTTTAGAACAATACATGAGTGAGAAGAAATTGTGTTCTGTGGGAGGATTCATATTGTAATTTTCTGTCTTTGGGGAGTGACTCAGCAAAATATTATAAGAAACCAAGCCAAACAAAAAACAGAAGAACTTTCTGTGGACCATCTTAAAACTCATAGATTTTTCCTGCTTATCACAAGGAACACGTATTTTTGTCTTTATTATGGTTAAGAGCTGAGCTGTGCTTACTGGACACGTGCCTGTTATGTTCCAGAGCTTATGATTTTCGTGAATTCAAGATCAATATTAAATTCAGTTTGTTTAGGATGAAAATGTTCGTCTTCCCTATTTAATGTACTTCAGTTTCTTGCTTTGCTAGTAATATCCTGAGTTTTGCCTTGTGTGTACGTGTGTGTGCACGTGTATGTGTGCTCCTGTTACACTTTTAATTCCTATGCTTGTCCCCGTGGGAAGACTGTTTCTGCCCCACACTGTTCATGAAGCAGGATGAAACTCTACTTTCCTCATGAAGAATTAATGTATTATTCTTGCTTAAATCATTAGGAGAATCAGATTTTAGTGAAGATTTCCTTGGAAGATGAGCAGTGACTTATACACTGTGCAATATCTTACAAAAAGTCACTAAGTTCTGCTTCCAGCCCAACCAGCTGAGAGCAATTTGAAAAGCTGAATAAATTTTAAAAAACACCCAGGACTTAAAGTGAACTGGGAATAGACCCACCTCTCAGGGCTTGAAACCTAGTTTTAATTCTCCTCAACCCTGGTTGGATTAAGATGACCCAGGATTGCTAGTACCTGCCAGTTCAGTCAGCTATAAGAAGCAAATATAATCCTGTCTGAATTTAACCCACAGGCAGCAACTGTATATTGTTTACCAATGCCATCACTCAAGCGTTAGAATATGGAAATGTTAAAAAACCAATGTACAGGTGAAGTGCTTGTACATGGAAATACTCTAAATAAACAAAAGCTGTTGTTTCTTCTATACCATCAGACCAAGCAGACTTGAAAGCAAGAAGCACTGGTAGAAGCCACCAGGGCCATTTCATAAAGATAAAAGTTCAATCTATGAGTTGCTATAAACATTCTCGATTTATAAGAACTAATAACATGTAATAAAGATAGTTGAAATGTGCTATTTGACAAATCTATTTGACAGCTGTACTATTTGACAGCAAGTAATGTCTGCTACTAAAATTTCCACTATAGATGCGAGGAAAAAGCTTTTCTGTTTGTGTTGTCTTGTCCATCTGATTGTGCTACCTAAGACTGAATGGAACAATGCAGGAATCCCAAAATACAGGAAGGGGGCCAGTGAGATGGCTCAGCGGCTTAAGCGCCTTCCTGGCAAGCGCGAGGGCCCGAGTTCGACTCCTGGAACCCACATATGAGAAAAGGGCCGGTGATATCGCTCAGCGGCACGGGCGCCTGCTGGCGCGCGAGGTCCTGAGGTCAACCCCTGGTACCCACAAAAAAAAAAAAAAATACAGGAAGGAAATCATTATTATAACTCAAATATATGTATATGTATGTGTGTGGTCAGTGAAAAACCTGTTTTACTAAAAAAAATGAGTCTAAAATTTGAGTTTATAAATACATATATAAAAAAACAAATACATATATCAACAATGAATGGAGCTAAAGGAAGAAATAAATCTAAAACTTCAGTGAGAGATTTTTACTTATCTTTCACAGAAACTGTGTATGTATAATTCTTTGGAATCACTTTGCTCCAGGAAAAATACCATGAGTTACCTTAGAAAAAATTTGAGCAACACAATAGTTACAATAATTGATACCAAATACACTAAAAAGGTACAGTAAACAAAATAGTGTGTTACTGCTTCAAAGATAGAAAAACCATCCAATGGAGCATAATAAGCCAGAAACAGACTTTTTCGTACTGTATGGATGTTTGATTGCTTCAAAATTTGGCATTGCAGATATTGGTGACAAGATGATTATTATGTGCTCAACACCTGTGTCTCTCCCAGATTCGTAGGTGAAAGCCCTAACCCCAGTGTCTGTTTGGAAGCAGGGCTTTTGGGAAGTAGAGTTGGATTAGTTCACAAGAGTCAAGTAGCAGCTGGGAAGTATTCACAAGAGCGCTCATTAACTCAAGAGCACACGTGGGCACCCAGGGAGATGATGGCCTTCTACAAGCCAGGATGAGGCCCCTCACCAAGAAGCAAACCAGCTGACACCTTGATCTTATGCCTCCCACTCTCCAGACTGTGAGAGATAAAAGTCTGTTGTTTAAGCTACTCGGTCTCTGATGTTTTTATTATGGTAGACTCAACTAAGACAGTAGTCTTTTTAATAAATGGTGCAGAATAAACTCTATATCCTTCAAGAGTGAAAGAAAACTTGATCACCTAGGTCACACTACACATACACACACACAATCAATTTCAAGTGGATTGTAGCTCTAAAAAGAAAAGGTAAAACAATGAAGCTTTTAGAAGAACTTAATGCCTTGGGATAGATAAAGATCACTTTGCTAATGGGACAAAATGATCAGTAACAAAAAAATGAGAGATTTATAAATTACACTATGTTAAAATTAAGAATTTCTGGGCCGGTGAGATAGCTCAGCGGCATAAGCACCTGCCTGGCAAGTGCCAGGTCCTAAGTTCAACTGCCAGTACCCACATAAAAAAAAAAAAAAAATTAAGAATTTCTGTAAATCAAAAGAGACCATTTATAGGAAGATGTTTTATTAGATCAAACAAGTTTTGTAAGGCCAGCTGGTCTTGTAATCAATTGCTAGAAGTAAAGTCCTTTAGAATTTGTTTTTGAGTTAATTTTAGCTCTGTTCTGGCTTTTTCTATCATCTCCACAAAAGGATGGAAGAGAAAAATCCAAATAATCCTAGATTGAAGCTTAGCAATACAGATAAAGGTATCATTTCCACCACAGAGACTTATTAATCTTAATCATTTGACAAATTATTTTGATACCATATTATTTTCCTGCTTAATGATACGTTTTAATAAAGGGCAAATATTTAAAGATTTATTATCTCTTTCTGCAGATTAAACCATCGGTGTTGAAAAACATTTCAAAATCAGAAACTATGAATTTCATTGAGTCTAACATACCATTGATTAAAAGAATATTATTACACATTGCCCTACAAAGAAAAATGCTGTAAATTGTTTATTTTCCTATCATTTAGAATTTTAATGCTATCCTTATTATAATAGGTCTTTCAGATTTAATTAGATTTTAAAAACATAAATCATTCTGTGTCAACATAAAAGGGAAAATATGGGGTAAATTCCTAAAAGCTAGCATTCAAAGACTTTTATGAATCCCTTTTCTGCTCAACATTTTGAAGCCTTTGTTTTTCCATTCAGTATTTTCTGTGGTTAAAACACAGGCAAGGCAGCACTTTAGTGTGAATCTGTTAAGGAACACAGAGCTGTTAGTGGCGTATTCTTAGCTGGCTTTGCAGTTTGGTGGAGCCAGGCTGTACTTGACACTGACACTGCTTAGTGAATGTGAGGAAGCCACGTGCTTCAACATCTCCCTTACCCTTGCCCAGGCAGTCATAGATTGGGAAAGTGCTCTTGTCTTATCCCTGGACTTCCTAGTCACTGACATTTATTCTGCAAGCTGGGAGATCATTTCTTTTTAATTGCAATGAACATACATAACATACAATTTACCATTTGACCAAATGTAGTGTATAATTCAGTAGCATTGAGTACAATCATAGTGTTGCACAACCATTACCACTGTGATCATTAATCACAATATGCCAGCTTAAATGGATGAAGAAATGCCTAGCAGACTAGCGAAGCACAGCTTTGGGTGTGTCTGTGGGTGACTGACATGTATGCAACAAACTGAAGGAAAAAGACCACCCCCACATGGATGGCAGCAACCAATAGGCCTGTAGCCTGGAAAAATAAAAAGGCAAAAAAAGAAGCAATTGTTCCCATTTTGGAAGAGCTCCAGTCTTTGCTGTCACCTTTGGAAATGGACCTCCAGTTTCTTCTGACTTCCAATGCAAATTCAATCTTGGACCAGAGCTGCATCCCTGACCCTTCTTGTTGGTGGCTTCCAGCTTCTTGGACTGAGCAGCTTCTGGGTCCTCTGGCTCTCTAGTGTTCAAATAGCCACTGTGGACTCTTCTGCCTCTGCTCCTGTAAGCTCACCTAATAAATCCCTTTCCGTAATCATACATATGTCTTCTTCTGACCCTGTTCCTCTGTAGAACCCTAACACTACCACTGTCCAGCTCCAGAGTTTTTCATCGTCTAAAAGAAAAACTAACTCCTCATTCCTCCCTATCCCTCACCCCAACAACCAGCACACTGCTTTTGGTCTATATGAATGTGACTATCCTAGGTACCTCACGTAAGCAAAATCATATTATATTTGTTTCTTTGTGTCTGGCTTATTTTGCTTAGCATTATGTTTTTAAAGTCCACCCCTACTGTAGTATTAATTTGATTTTTACTCCTTTTAAAGTCTGAATAACATTTCACCGTATGTGTATTACATTTCGTTATTCAATCTATTATTCATCTATTGAAGGACATTTGGATTATTTCTTTTTCGACTGTTGTGAATAACACTACTACAAGCATTGGTATAGGAGCATCATAGTCCCTGATTTTGATCTTTTTGGATATATTCCAAAACAGATTGCTGGATTATATGGTAATTCCATGATTAACTTTTGAGGAGCTGCCGAAGTGTTTTTCCAACAGTAGCTGCATCAATTTATACTTCCACCAATGATGCACAAGGGGCCCAATTTCTCTACAAACGTGCCAGCCCTTGTTATTTCCATTGTTACAATATAATAGCTATTCTAATGAGTGGGAAGTAGAAAGCTAATCTTTTTTATGTTTTATGACAGTTTCATAATTGCTACTTAGCTAATGCCTGTTGTTAGCAGTGAGGCAGGTACTTTTAGGGACAAACACCTATTCTTTTCTTCTATATTAAGTTTATTGCTGCCAGTTAGATATACATAATGATCACATTCATCATAGGGAATTTGTACCTGTACATGATATATCTTGATTCCTCTTTTTTCCCATTCCCCTCCCCTTCCTTCAACCTCTCTTCCCCTCATTTATAAACTTTGTTTCCATTTTATCCTTCTTTCCTTATTTTTTTCCTTTCCCTCCTTCCCCTTTCCCCCTCCCTAACTGAAAATGTAAATAAAAACCAAAATGTATAATAGAAACACCTATTCTTGAAGGGGGTTGGTGGTTGGGAGAAAGGAAGATGGAGGTGGGCTTTAAATGACTATTAATTTTGCTTTGGAGGGTTGCTTTGTTTCAGATAAGGCTTCCAGAGAAATTTACAAAGAACCAGGCAAAATCTTGGAGTCACTTTGATTCACTCTTTTCAGGTGATCTGGAGGCAACTTTGCTCACTGTATACTACATTCTCTATCCAGGCCTGTTCCCATCCTCTGTTTTCGTGAATATGTGATGTATAACCTGGAAACCGCGCATGCTCAGGAATGTGACCCCCTCCGCATGCATGACAAGGCTTTCCTATAGGAATATGTACGTGCTCCCTGACAAAAACCCCTTGCTTTCTTTGTGCAGGGAGACACTGCTTTGAGAATTATCCACAGTGCTCTCCTTACTTGCTGCCAGCGATAAACTTTCACTCATCTCCTGGTTGTCAGCTTTGCACTCACTTAAGGGGCGAACCTATTCTATTGCATTTAGTTGCATTTCAAGGGGCTGTTAATGATAGAAACATCTCAACCTCTGAGATTAAAATGTGAAAAATTATGGTCTTCATTTTCTTTTTTTTTTTTTTTTTTTTTGTGGGTACCGAGGGGACGACCTCAGGACCTCACGCGCCAACAGGCACCCGTGCCGCTGAGTGATATCACCGGCCCCTTTTTCATATGTGGGTTCCGGGAGTCGAACTCAGGCCTTCGCGCTTGCAAGGCAGGCGCTTAAGCCGCTGAGCCGTCTCACCGGCCCTGGTCTTCATTTTCTACCTTTGCAAATTCCTAGGCTGGCATCTTCCTGGGCCTACAAGAGAGATAAAGTTGCGTGTGAAGCATTTTCATGCCTGGTTCTGTTCTAAGTGCTGCAGCAAGTGGTGGAAGCCAACTGGCTTTTGCTTTTAGGAGAATGAGACAAACAGCAAGAGCATAGTCATCCTGAGAGCGTTTGGCACTCTGAGTTCCCTTTTGAGCTTTGGTCAGGCGCAAGTACTGCAGTGTGAAAAACAGGAACCTCTGCTTTCTCCAAAGCGTCTCCTTTGCATCAGCCCTCGGTTTTTCCTAAGTATCCTCTGTTTCCACAAAATTGGCCAGTTCTGTTGTTGTTTTGTGTTTGGAAAGGGTGTTCTTCAGCCAGTGTCCCCACCCAAAGATAAAATGAGTTTTACTCATGGTGACAATTGCACGTCACAGGAGAACGCCTGACTAATAGCTTCGTGTGCTGGCAGTTTGCAGGACTCTGGTGTTCCTGCCCTGGTCTCAACTGAGTGGCCATGGTCTTACTTTCCTTCCTCCTCTGTAAGGTATAGTCTTTGATTAGTTCCTCTACTCCTTACCACGCTGCTGGAAAGCCTACGATGTGCTGAGCCTGAAGTGCACGGCTAAGCTGACTCCTAGGCTCAAGCGGTTGCGGTGGGCAGAGCGTGGATGGGAATGGGGCGGAAGGATAAAACCGTAAAACAGAAACTGGAGCAGTGAGCCCACCTGGTCCAACAGTAGCGGCAACCCTTGAGATTGTGAGAAATCCAAATCCTCACCCCTGAATTGCTGGAACGGAAACTCTGGGACAAGGCCCAGCAACTTATGTTTTAATAAGCGTATAGGGGATTTGAGTGCATGTTAAAATTTGAGAACCACTGAATTCAACTGTGATCTGATAAGCAAAATGCAGTGTGCACAGAAGACAGTGGGCACTGCCCACTGTGATTAGACTTTGCTACTTTAGTTGTTAAGTATGAAACTTACGCTAGCTCCCAATTCTAGTATTCTAAAATTGTTGCATGTTTGTGATATTCCAAAACAGTTTTGAAGTTAAATAATAGATTTTGGAAGACATTATACAGAATTTTATAAATATGAACAGTGATATAGGTAAAAGAGTTGATTCTCATTATTCCCAATAATACGATTGATTCATTTACATTAAACTCATGACTAATGATAGCACAATAAATCATGCCTAATGCAACTTGCAGATTTCCTGCACAAGGCACATCACACCTCCTTGTGCTTAGGAGCACCTGACAGCGTTCAGCACAACACTCAGGGACCATCTTAAACAGCAAATTCACCAACCAGCACAGCACAAGACTTCAGAAAACACATAGCTGAATAGAACCCTGGGAGTACATACTTGTTTACAGTGGAAGAGCTCAAAAAAGAATGCAGAGTCACTTGTTTGAGGGAGCACATGCCTCAGGTGACTCAAATTTTTCATTCTCCGCATGTCTGAGCATAAAAACACCCTAATATTGATTTTGAGGTTAAGGATAGATTTAAGCAAGTAGATGGATTCACAAATAGTAAACTAGAGAATAATGAGGATCAATTGTATTTTGATATTCCAACTGCATAAAATGCAGCACTAATTTAAATAGAGATCTAGAAATTACTACTAAGTGTTTGTCTTCTACTACACTATTTAAAAGAAAAAAATCCGATAATAGAAAACACAATTTAGGAAAATTTGAACATATCGATGTTATAGTTTGGGAAATAATTCTTCATAGAATATATTTGGACAGTTGTTTTTATTTTGAAAGGCTGATAATTTTTTATAATAAATAAATAAATTTTCAGAATTTTTCTACCATCTTTCAGTTTCTACTGATAAAAGTAAAGAAAAAAATCCTGGGCCGGTGAGATAGCTCAGTGGCATAAGCGCCTGCCTGGCAAGTGCTAGGTCCTGAGTTAGACTCCTGGTACCCACATACGAAAATAGGGCCGGTGATACCGCTCAGCGGCACGGGCACTTGCTGGTGCGTGAGGTCCTGAGTTTGATCCCCGGTACCCACAAAAAAAAAAAAAATCCTTAAATGTAAGGAAAATACAGGATCTCAAAAATGTCAGTGAACATATTTATTTAACAGATTTGGTTGAGGCATGAAATTTCTGTTTTTCTGTTTCAATAGTGTAATACTGATAATTTCATATGGTCCTGCCTAATAATTATTGTCCTTTATAAATTTGAGAACTTAACTCAAATTGACTGTGAAACTTAAATATACAAATTTATATCCAGTGTTTCAGATAGGGCCAGGCATGTGGCACATGGTCAAGAAATGTCACTATTCTAGAACAGTGGTGGCAAACTTATGGCATGCGTGCCACAGCCAGCTGTTCATTATCATTGAAAGCTCTAAAAGGTTCGCCATCACTGTTATAGAACGTATTTGAGGTACTTAAAATTCAATAGACATATAATGAAAGGAACTTTAACAGAAATCAGCAAACTGGGTTGGAGACAAATCTTTACTAGGTAAACTTCTGAAGCCAGGCTGAACTGATCTGGGATCTGGATGAAACTTCTTGTCCTTGGCAATTCATGCGACGTTGCTGACTTTGGTTTTTTATTCCTCACAGAAGAGTAGCCACCTTTTAGGATGGCATTGAGGCTTAGAGGAAGGGTGTGAGGCCTCTGGCACTAGCTGTCTGGGGTGAGGGTGACAGTACTTCACCCACCGGTGGTGGATTCTAGTGTTGTGGCACTTTCTGTGCACTGTGCATACCAGATAGTGATCCCTGCAATAGTGATTTCTGATCTGTTAAACAGGATTTGCCATCTATTCTGGAATGAAAATTCAGTGAATCTTAAATCTTGCAAAAGATAGTAGCGCTATTAAAATCTGTATGGGAAAGATTTTTACACCAACAAAATAAGGAAAATGGTGACATCCAGTGGCTGTCTGTCAATATTACATGAAAACATTTTAATCCCAAAGTGAATGTAGCATGGAGTTGAATCTTGTTCTACATAACATATTCTTGCAATTTTTTCATTTAAAAATTCTATGATTATTTAATATCAGATATAATTTATTTTAATTTTCTATAATTGTTTAAAAATAATGCCCTTATAAATTTCAACACCTAGGTAATTTTTTTCAGTTTTATGTTAAATAAATTACTTCCATATTTTTTTATTTTGTATAAACCGTGGACCACATAGTTTACCCAGCACTTTCTAAGATTTTTATACTCTTCACATTTAAATAATAAAACATGATATTTTTATTAATCTTCTTTGAACATAGTTACTAACTTGAAAATGTTTTTAAATGTGTAGAAGAGGGACTGGGGTGTAGTTCGGGAGCAGAGTGCTTGCCTAGCACGCATGAAACCCTGGGTTCGGTCTCCAACACTACAAAAAAGAACTATATAGAAAGTTAATACAAATATTTTTAAATAAATTTTTAAAAATTTTAGAATACTTTAAGATTCTTTAAAAGTGCCTTTTAAGAGCCGGTGAGATGGCTCAGCGGCATAAGCGCCTGCCTGGCAAGCGCGAGGGCCCGATTTCGACTCCCGGAACCCACATACGAAAAAAGGGCCGGTGATATCGCTCAGCAGCATGGACGCCTGCTGGCGCGCAAGGTCCTGAGGTCGACCCCCGGTACCCACACACACAAAAAAAGTGCCTTTTAAAAACATACATATTAGTGACAACTGATGAACCAATATTGACATTACCCTTAACTAAGCGCCACATTTCTTCTTGCTAAGGGGTGGTCTGTCTCTGTTCCTTTGAGGCCTTTACTTGATTAAATGAGGCCATTCACACTACGGAGGGTCATCTGCTTTATTCAAAAACCACTGAGCTAAAATTAACCATTGCAAGTACAATTTCACTATATCCTAATCAATTCTCCCACAGTATGCTAAAGCAGATCCTGGTTTCTTATTAGGAATTGAGGTTTCTTATTCAATTACTAGAATTACTAATCTCAGGGCCCTTCCAATTAGAATGCAAAACATTCAAACAAGAATATGGAATTATTTATATACTTTTCAGTCTAGTGACTTAAATATTAATCTTGCTCCCAAAAAACTCTCACAGAAACACACAGAATAATGTTTGACCAACACTTAGCTCCCATGATGCACTCAAATTGACCTATAAAATTAACAAATAAAATTAAAAATATTAAGAGAAATACGTTTTCTTTTATAAATCATATTCAAATCCTGAGAAGGTTGAGTGTATTGTGCCTTTAGGAGGAGTACAAATAATTCATGGCCAACACTAGAATTGTGGGGGGTTAAAGAGGCCTGCAGATTCCTCGACGCTTTTTCTATTCAGAAGTGGGATCTACTTTCCAAACCTCCGATTCTGTGACTATTTGACTTAGGGAATACAGTGGAAGTGACACAACATCAGTATTAGACCAGCCTTTAATAGAGCTTTGATGGAGTTTCTACCTTAGCCGCTTAGTTTCCACCTAAGCTGCTATGTTGAATATTAACTACCTTGCTAGAGGGACTGCTTGGAGAAGCACTTAGACTAAAGGAGAGTCAGGCCCCACTGGGTCCTGGCTTCCAGCCATCCCTCTACCTCCTGGTGTAGACACTTGAGTGAAGCCACTCAGACCCTCCAGGCCAGACCAGCCTCCAGATGAGTATCAGAGCACCCGCCCCCCGCGCCCCAACGGAGCAGAAGAATCATCAACCATGCTTGCCGCATTCCTGAGTTCTGTAGACTCTGAGAATCACAGGATGGTTGTTCTTTTGTTTTTCTGAGGAGCTGGGAATTGAGTCCAGCCTTTTAGGCATTCTAGGCAAGCACCATACCTCCAAGCTACCTTCCCAGCTCTGTGACTGTCATTTTTGTTCACTTAGAATAGGGTAGTATGCTATGCAATCATAGTCAGCTCAAACACACAAAGATGGTATTTGAAGTGAACGCAGACCTCGTACTACTACTCCTATTGTAAAGGAGGGCATGAATGTGACAGGGAAACGAAAGTAAAAGCTGAATATTCAGATCCAAACATACTGAATGTCAGGCACAGTGAGGAACACCTGTAATCTCAGCTACTCAGGAGGTTGAAGCAGGAGGAACATGAGTTTGAGGTCAGCCTAGGCAACTCACAAAATTATATATATGTTTCTCTGTCCTGTTCAAGCATAGAGGGCCTCAGTTCTCAAAGGAGAATGGTTAGGGCAGTACAGGGATGGGAAATGCTCCAGCATCTGCTTTCTTAATTGTAAATATTAAAAATTTTTGTTGGAGAAAGAAATGCCATGAGTAGTACATACCCTTGGATACTTGGCTTTCACCACATACTTGTTACCCCAGTTACCTCACTCCTATTTCCTTCAGCTTATAGAAATGACGGCTTGCTGATTTCACGGTCTCGCACTATTGAGCCCGTGACTCTGGTACAGCTGTGGATTTCCAATTGAAACAAGCACGTACTGATAAACCAAACAGCAAGGATGCTCTCTGGTTTCTAGGAAATTTACCGAGTTTGTGACAAAAAGCCTCTATTTTCAGATAGACCGGAGGTGAAAGGATATAAATGTTTGGTGAAAATAATTAGCCCCAGAGTTCCTATTAATTGAGTAATGTGTGTTGCTTTTACAGATGTGGGGCTTCATTTTTTTTCAAACTCACGGGCCCATCCACCCCGATCTTTTAACTGTGTGCGTGGGGGGGGGGTGTTGTCTTCTGTAGTTCTCTGCCTTTCTCTTGTGAATTAAAATTCTATTTCAAAGAGGTAAGGCAGGAACCTCTGTCTCTCTGTTCTCCAGAGAGACCCCAGGAAGGGGACGGAAGAGCAGACCTGTGCGTGTGCTGGAGGCCAAGAGCTCAAGTCACCGGATCATGAAATCTGGCCTCTGCCAGGGAGAAGGGGCAGTCTCGTGCTTTTCCAGAGAGTGGGTGCTTGCGGACCAGGCGCGCGGACACACAGCAGGAGCTACTGGGCGGGGGCAGAAAGTGCGGGCCAGGATCGGGAAGGGGGGTGCAGGAGACCCCCTCCCCGCCCTGCTTGACTCGGGCGAAGGGCGCGGCAGCAGGGGAGGAAGGGAGGAGGGCGGCTGCGGAGTGGGCGGGAGGCGTCGCCGGCCGCGCTGGAATCCGGCCTTTGCGGGGCAGAAGGATCTGGAGGGGGAAGGCGCGCTGGGCGTCCCACGAGCAGCAGCGCCCACGGGCCGCGCAGATCCGGCCGGCGGCGGCCCTGGGCTCCTGGGCGCGCGGCAGCCGCCTGCGCAGGGTTAGCGGGCTGGGCGCAGGGCTGGGCGGGCACGGAGCCGAGGCCCCGGGGGCGCGGGGGCGCACGGCCGCTCGCTGCCTGCGTGGGCCGGGCGCGAGGTGCCACCGCCCCGCGGCGCCCAGACCTCGGGGCGCGGGGCCGGGACCGGAGGACGTGAACCAAGACCTCGGGCTGATTGTGATTGGGTAAGTCTTCCTCCGGGAGAGGGGGTGGAATTCAGTTCTCTGCTGTGTCCTATTTTTGTGCTATGCGCGTAATTTATTTCCTGCCTGAAAAGCAGGAATCCATCTGGTCTGTGTTTTCCTGAATCCATTCATGAAACCGTGGCGTGCTGACATCTGGCCTCCCCAAGAGAAGTTGCTCACTTGCTCCCAGAAGCACTCGCTGCATCTGAGGTAACTCCGTCAGTCCCCGTGGTTGGCCTTAGACTTGGGCGCGCACCGGAGTGTTTACGCAAGAGGAGCAGCTTTCTGTTGGTCACCTTGCCTGTGTTTGCCACGTAGTCCAGAAGACCACCCTGGGTGTTAAACCAGGCAGAGAACGTGCTCGTTCTTGATAATCCTTTCGGATCGAACCGCATTTTGAGAGCTGTGATCATTGCTTATCATTTGAATTTCTCAGGGGCTGCGTGGAAGAGGTTTGTGGGCTACTAAGAAGCAACCTAAAAAAAGTAAAATTGATAATTAAATCATTTTCCTGGCAGCTGGAAGAGAGTGACTTATGGAGGTGAGGAGTCATTCTTCACTTTGATGCACAAATTAGTGCAGCACAATTTGACGACTGCACCTCAGTCCACCGTAAAGGAATGTAGGTCTCAAGCCCACATGAAATGTGGCTAGAAGCAGTATTTTATTGTCACTAAAATGTAAGAAATAAGGGAACAAGCACAAAATTGTCACGTGCCTCTGTGTTAAGTAATTTAACCTTAACAGAAATCCCACCACATTCAAGTTTTAAATACTTATAGGACAGTGTTATGGCTTGTACTGTATCTAGATGACCCCCAAAGCCTCATGTGCTCAGAAGTGAGGCTTTTTGGAGTTGCCTGGAGTTAGGGTGTGTGATAACTAAATTAGTACAGTGACTGGTTTAGCATAGTTCTGGGTGTGGATAATGGAAGGTCCCCCCTGCGTATGGGTGGCACCATCCAACAGGCTTGTAGCCTGGATGACATAAAAAGGAAAGGGAAGGCAGCTGCTTGCTGCTTTCTGCCTGACCTGCCACGGACTTTTTGTCCTCTGTGATGCCCCTCTTCCATGCCACCCTGCCTTGAAGCCAGCAGACTACGGACTGAAACCTCTACAAACTGTAAACTGAAATAAACCTTTTCTCCTTTAACTTTGTGTGTTGGGTATTTTTGTTTCAGCAACAAGAAAAGTAAGACAAACAGGATGCATCCTGTAAGTTTGTACACTTTCTTAGACTGTTCAGAGCATATAGAAGTTGATAGTTTACAGAGGATTAAAGATGTTCAACATTATTCATGGAATAATAGTTCAGTGCTTGGTTGGATGACAGAGAAACCTAAGAACTGAAACATACTATTAAAAAGACATATTTTGGGCCGGTGAGATGGCTCAGCGGCATAAGCGCCTGCCTGGCAAGTGCGAGGGCCTGAGTTCGACTCCCGGAACCCACATACGAAAAAGGGGCCGGTGATATCGCTCAGCGGCACGGGTGCCTGTTGGCGCACGAGTTCCTGAGGTCGACCCCCCGGTACCCACACACACACAAAAAAAGACACATTTTAAGGCTCTGTCTGTTATTCATAATGTTAGTAACTTTAGTTCCTAGAGAAATGTGCAAGTCAGTGGCTGCATCCTGGTAGGAGCTCCATCTCTATCTTCTAGGCCATCTTGAGCAGTCATTGATCAATGGGCTCAAATTCTTTACCCAGTGTCTCGGTTACCTTTCTTGTTGCTGTGACAAAATACTGGACACCCAAAATTAAAGGAGGAAAGGCTTATTCAGCTCACAGTTTTTAGAGGTTTCAGTTCATAGTTGGCTGACTCCGAGGCCCAGTGGCATGCCAGAGGAGAAACAGTTCATGGCGGGCAGAAGGTAGCACAGCGCTAGCAACAAGCAGCAGCCCTCTTTCTGCTCCACCTTTAGGGGGCACCCTTAATCCTAGCATTGCACCGTTAATCAATCCCAACATCACATCCTTAATCCCAGCATCACACACTCTAGATCCAGCCACCTCCCAAAAGCTCCACCTATGATGGCATGAGGCTTTGGTGGGACATCTAGATACAAGCCATAACACCCAGTCTCTTCAACATTGTGTGGTCAAATTTATATCTTATTGCATTGAACTCTTCAAGAGATTTTATGGAAGGACACGAGACATGGAAGAGCAACGGAAAGGAAAACTGGAGAAATGGTGTGGAGTTAGACAGTGTTTTAAAGCATCTGTTTTATAGAAATTCCTGTGATCCTTGCAGAGCTTCCCACTTACCCTGCCCTGTCTCCTCAAGACCTCCTATTCCTTAGTTACAGTCCCCAGTGAGTAGGAGAAAAATTAACTCCCAATTCAAAAAATATTTTTCTTTTTAGTTTGTTCATTTTAGTTTGCTTTTTGAAAATAAAGCAAATTGGCATGCTTCAGATTAGTGAAATTTGATTCCAAATGACACCAAAGTCAGATGAGTTCTAAGCAAGAAAAATGGCAGTGAGTGAACAGAGGCTATATTTGGTTATACAAGTCGTTTCTGGGGGATATCAGGTATATGAATAACTATGATTTTCTTTCTCTGTAAAATATTTTAAAATTCTTCAGAAATATCCTGAATTTTGAAAGTATTTTAATGTCTGGTTACAATGTCATCTTTTTTTACAAGCATGAATACTGAGAGTGCTTATAGAGTAATCATGTGCTCTGTGTTTTCATTGTTAATTTAATCTTTGCCTATTGATTCTTTTTTTTTTTTTTTTTTGTGGGTACCGGGGGTCGACCTCAGGATCTCACATGCCAGCAGGCGCCCGTGCCGCTGAGCGATGTCACCGGCCCTTTTTTCGTATGCGGGTTCCAGGAGTCGAACTCGGGCCCTCGCGTTTGCCGGGCAGGCGCTTACCCCGCTGAGCCAGCTCACCGGCCCTGCCTATTGATTCTTTCAACAAAGCATTGCTTATGTGACAAGCATTACGGTATCAAGATCACAAGGAAAAATTAAAATGCCAAAGAGATCTGTATAGCACAAAATGCTAGGCGAGGTACAAAGAAACAAGAGCAGAGTGTTTTCATATGGTAGCATGGGATAATAATAGCAGTGATACATAAACCTGGTGGATCTGGCACTGATTATATAGACGGTTGTTATTGTTTAAATTTAAAATGTGCCTCCAAATTTTCCTGTGTGTGGAAGGTGATTGGACCATGGCACTGCTATACTCATCAATGGATTCAGTAGTTGAATGTGCTGTTAGGAGGTGGGGCCTGGTTGGAGATGGGTCGCTGGGGGCCTGACCTGGAAGGAAATATTCTTGTCCCCTGTTCCTTCCTTTTCTTTCTGCTTCCTGGCCACCGAAGGTTGAGCATCTTTTCCTCTGCCATGCCCCTCTGCCATCTGTTTCTGCTTTGGACCCAGCTGACCATGGACTAAAACCATGAGGCAAAATAAACTTCTTCTTCAAGTTGTAGGTACGAGTATTTTGTCTCAGTGACAGGAAAGTGACTAAGAACATTTTACATACTTTATCTACTTCATGTCTCACGACTATACCAAAAATGTTGACAGTAAGGTAGCTGTCCCTGCCCTTTATCTGAAGTTTTGTTTTCTACAGTTTAAAATATTTGCATTCAAGCATGGTCTAAAAATAACAAATGGAAAACTGAGTAGCGAAACTTTCTAACTATCCTACTCCATTCTGCTCAGGATGTACAAGCCCTTTGGTCAGTGTATCCAGGTATATGTGCCACCCACTGGGAACTGCTCAGTTACCAGATTAACTGTCAGTATTGGAATGCTTATGTTCAAGTAACCTTATTTTGTTAATCATCGCCCTAAAGTACAAGAGTAGTGCTGCTGTCCATTTTATTATAATATAATGCTATAATCATTCTGTTTTACTGTTATTAATACCTTACTCTGACTGATTTATAAATTAAACTAGGTGTATATGTAGTAAAGTAAAGGGAAAAACTACACACACACACACACACACACACACACACACACACACACGGCTCAGTACTCTCTGCAGTTTCAGAAATGCATTGGTCTTGGAGTGTAACCCCCAATAAGGGGAGGACTCCTGTATTGTTACTGTCTTGCACATGTGGATTTTGAGTCTAGGAGAATTAGCTTGCCACAAACCTCAGTGGAGAGCAAATTTTAATTCATTGTTACAAAATATCATGAAAGAACAAATTTTAATTATTTTACCATGCTGTATTAAAATTATTTCTCAATAGCATTAACTCATATTTGAGTATATATTATTCAAAACTGATCTATTTGATGTAATTTTAGTTGACTTTTGTTTAATATTTTATAATTTTTAATTTTTGTTTACTATTTTATTATTTTTCCCTACAAAAGTTATTGAGGCCCAGTGTAAATGATAAATAATTAATGGTTTGAAAACATCTCAGGAGGGCTAAAAGTAAAGCAGTTTATTAGCATGACAGTTTGTCCTTTATTCATTTCCCTGGTACGTTTAATACTTTTATCAGAATTATTTGATTGTACTGAAGACACATAAGTAGTAAGGAAAGGGAAATAATCATATAATTCTATTATTCTCTGTTGTAGAAAACATATCTATGGAGGCCAAAGGGTCTTGGCTAATGTCTGTTTACAGTCTTAATTTGTTTTTAAAATTCCCTTTATTGTAGAGTACATAGATACATAAATAAGGGCAGGCATGGTCCCACTTATATTAAAAAAAATATGTAAATGTTAATAATTAGGTATCATTTTATTTATCTATTTATTTACTTGTTTGTTGTGATGTTAAGGGTGGAACCTAGGATCTTGTACATGGTAAAAAAGTGCTCCACCACTGAGCTACATCCTCTGCCCCCAAATTAGGTACTATTTTAATTAAAAACAAAAACTCTTTTTCCTTTAAATGCAAACTAGAATGGTGTTCTTGTTAGAAATATTGAAAGTTCAAAATTTTTTCTAATTCACTACCATAGCTTACACTAACATAGATTTTATTTTCATGGGAAAATAGGATTTCTACTAAAAGAATAGAAGTAGTATACTGTTAACATTAGGAAGGTATTTTGACCAGAGGAAAGTAAATATTTTAAGAGGTTCACTGAAGGAGCATTTTAATGATTAACTTCAACTGTGCTACACAGTTAAGTTTATAGTTTATTTAAAATTTATATATTACTTTTGTTTTAGCCCTCCGTTAAATTTTAACATGTTCAAAGTTTCTAAAACCCAGAATACGGGGCCTGCCTTGCAAGCGCGAGGGCCCGAGTTCGACTCCCGGATCCCACATATGAAAAAGGGGCCGGTGATATCGCTCAGCGGCACGGGTGCCTGTTGGCGCGCGAGGTCCTGAGGTCGACCCCCCGGTACCCACAAAAAAAAAAAAAAACCAACCCAGAATACATACCAAATAAAAATGCTAAGGTAAAATGAGCTAGATGTTTGTGTAGCTTCTTAGTGCTCCAAAAGAATTTGGTGTGTTTCAGAGCTAATACGAGATTAATGATTTGCTACAGGAGCGCTGGTTGAGTGTTACCAGTATAAAGGACCAGGTTGGGACAACCTGAAGTCCAGCCTGTGTTTCACTGCTCAGGGCTCACGGTTTGTAGAACGGATGTCTGGAATACTGCCAACTGTTTTGGGCACTATTTACTTCTCTGGCTGAGTCACTAAAAGTTGTTGTATTTTTTTCCAGCTCACATAAAAATGCATTCAAGTTATTGGAAACTTTAATTCTAAGAAAAATAAAAATGTCAAGGACCTGGGTCCCAACTTCTTGAGGATGTATGTGTGTGTGCATGCACATTTAGAAGGGTGCTGCAGAAGAGAAGCAACTTTATAGAAAGGAAATTTATGTTTTAGTGAATAAAACTGCATTATTACATTAAGGAGATTTTTCATGTTTAATTTTATTTTGCAGAAGAGGACTGTCAGAAGGACCTAGAAAGCACAGTTTTGCTGTGAAAAACAAAGACCCTTTACCTACATATTTTACAAGAAATGTGCAGAAAGCCATTGATAAATATACCAGGTAAGAATTAACCTGTTAAATGCTGCTGACTAAAAACAGTGCCCATAAGAAGTGTGGGAAACAACATTAGTGAGTAGCCACATGAATTTCTAAAAGTAAAATACAGCCAAGAGTGGTGGCACATGCCTGTAATCCCAGCACTCAGGAGGCTGAGGCAGGAGGATTGCTGCAAGGTTGAGGCCAACCTGGGTTACACAGTGAGTTCAACGCCAACCTGGACTGCATAGCGAGACTGTCTCAAGAAAAAGTGACAATGGTACATTGCAAAAATATTTTGCAATTAGTGCGCTGTGAAATTAACTAATGTATTTAAGGGAAGAAGGAAGAAGTAGGTCCAGAGAAGTCAAGCCACTTGCTTGATGTGCAGTATAATCGCCTCCCAGTACGTGTTATTTCCGTTGTTTGTGTTCATTCCTGCAGTGAATCCCCGTCGTCATTCTCATCCAGTGGAAGCTGCACACCCACAGAAGCCCACAGCTCGTGGGCTGGGTCTTCAACACGGAGTTCTACCTCTGGCTTGTCTACCGAGAGGAGCTCAGTTTATTCCTGGAGGGATGATGTAAGTCTCAGAATATTATGGATAAATCTGTTATTACAATTATAATGAAGAATTCTTTTCTTATGTTAAAGAAAACTTTGTTTGTAAAAGCATTATCACTTACATCCATGCATATATATGAGTGTTTGATGTTACATGTAAAAATGTTAAAATAGTGAAATACAAAGAACAATGAAAATCACTCATAGTCTCATAGCCCAGGGTCTTAGCTATTAGTAAGTTTGTTACCTTGCTCTCCATTATATTTTTATGATTTCTTATCTGTTATCTGTGGCTGAAATTCAGGATAAAAGTCTGGCAATTAAGAACACAAGTAAGAGAACAATTTTGGAAAAGTAAAAACTGAAACACCTCTATAATTAGGGAATTTCCCCTTAATGTTCTAAACCAGACATTTTAGTTTCATCTTCTAACCCTATGGGGAAGCTCTTCACTGTAATCTTACTTTGGTCCTTTGTGACAGTGCAATTCTTAGCTGCCTAAGCTCTTAGCTACACCTCCAGCATTGCTACACACTACGCTGTCTCCACGGTCTCCTGCCTCTTTGTCCCCACCAGTGCCCCTGAGCATCCTGGGATACAGTTCTGGAGAAGCCCGTCTGGTGACAGAAGAGCCTCCATCAAGGCATCTTGGGTTCTAGTTTTCGATGTTGTGGTCTGCTTTTAAGAGCAGCTCCACACTCTGCACAGCACCTCAGTCTACTTCCTCCTGAGGTTGGGCAGCAGTGATTCCCAGAGGAGTGGGCAGTGAGAGGGGCACGTGAGGCGTCTGGAAGGAGTCCGCTCAGAATCACTCAGAGGACCTTTGAAAGGACTGTGGCTCCCTCGATGATGATCCCACCCTCGTGCCTGTTGAGTGCCATGCCTCTCACCACACACTCTTTTCTCCCAAGGCCATGCCCCTGTCCAGGATTCTGAGAACCATTGCTTCACCCTGTCCAAATCTAGGATTCTTTCAGCACAGCTTTTCATGGGATTGTCAAGGGAGATTCTTAGGAGTTCCATTTATAGAATTTAAATTATTCCAGGCATTAAATTTCCTTTTCATCTTAATTTCAATTTTTAAATTACTTTTTGGTAGGAAATATTTGCAAAAGCAACAAAATGTGACACAGCAGAATGAAAGTGAGCCTCCTCACATGCTCCTAGTCACCTTTTAAGAGACAAGTGTTACTGGTTTTGTCCTTGTTGCATATTAAAAGAATTAATACAGCTCCCCTGTAATCCGGGAATTTAGTTTATCAGCAATTTGAGAGAAGAACTAACACAAAATAATGTAATGAGTAATGATGTATGAAAATCAACCTGAACCATTTTGGGTCAGGTGTGTCTAACTCGATATGCACTTGGGTGCTTTGAGCTGTGGATTGGATATTGGATTCACGTACTCCTAGAGGGAAACGCAGCCTGGAGCCTGTGGTGCCGGGTTACTTCTCCCATTACAGCATTGCCCAAGTCAGGCAGGAAAATAACTACTCTGGTCTCACCCTAACAACTAAGGATTTTTATTTTTGTTTATTTTTTTATTTTTTTATGTGGGTGCCGGGGGTCGAACTCAGGACCTCGAGCTTGCCAGCATGCGCTTGAACCGCTAAGCGATATCACTGGCCCTTTTTTTCTTTTTATGTGGGTACTGGGAGTCGAACTCAGGACCTCACGCTTGTCAGGCAGGCACTTATGCCACTGAGCTATCTCACTGGCCCAGGATTTTTAAAAGAGTCTTTCTCCTTTATAGATTGAAAGAAGGTTAATGGCACTTTCTACAAAAGTAATTTCTTTTTTCTATTGTATCATCAGAAGAAAAAATAGCTTGTATTTCTCAGATGGGCTAGGTACATTGAGCACAACTATATGAGGGACATGCCTATGTGTGTGCATGGGTGTATTTGAGTGTGTGTGGGTATGTAAGTAAGTGTGTGTAAGTCTGAGCATCCATATTGATGTCTACAGGTGGACCTCCCCTATATCTATGTATCTATTATGTGTGATTAATAAATATAGTGAATGTTTTCATTTAAAAAACACTATTACAGTAAAAAGAACATTTCCATTAATGCCTCTTCCTTTGAACGTACTTATCCCATTGTTCTTGCCATTTTCTTTCTTTTTTTTTGGTACCAGGAATCGAACTCATGACCTCACATTTTCCAGGCAAGCACTGTGCTTGAGCTATATCCCCAGGCCCTAATGGATGTCCTCTTTTGCAAGTATCTTTAATTGTGCTGTTGTGGTGCTGTGATATCCTAAATTGATTCAAAATACTTGCTTGTAATGGTAATTTTGACTTCGGGAAAGAACAAGAAGTTGCACTGTGCCAGATCTGGTGAACAGGGTGGATAAAGACACACCGTAATGTTTTTATTTGATAGAAATCGCCATAAAAGTTTTTAATTGACTCAGAATGAAAAGCCACTCACGAAAGAGGACGTCCAGAACTGCTTCAGAAAGTGGCAAGAATGACAGGATAATTGTGTTCAAATTGAAAGAGAGTATTTTGAGGGGATTAATGGCAGTGTGTCTTTTACTGTAATAATTTTTTAAATTGTTATGTAAACATTTGCTATATTTTTTATCACACCTCATCTATAAAATCTCAAATAACTCTCATAATTCATGTGGTAGAAATCACCTCTGTTTTACAGTGAAGAAATCTGAAGTGGAGAGGTAATGATCAAAATGAGATGGAATCAAAAAAGTAAGAATGGGAGCACATATATCTGTCAGTGTAAAAGTCCACATTCTTGTTACATTATTATATTTCCCCCTATATAATGGGTTATTTTAAATTTATAAATGTCATCCGTTGTGAAACCCATATTTATATAACTTTTACTGTTGTAACAAACTGTGCATTTCTATTTTAGGAATTTGATAAAGCCAATGCCCAGAAAGTGCAACAATTATTTTGGGAGGTGGAGGAAATGTTATTTGAAGGGAAAGTAGGTGCTCAGACCCAGAACCTACTGGCTGAATGCAGTGAGTGGGCAAGCAGATCCCTCCATCTAAGGTAGAGACACCCTTTGAAGACATTTTCTGAAGTGGGTTTTTGTAGACATTCTTCCGATCGATGTGTATTTTGCCTGGCAACATTTGCCCAATCAAAATAGGCATCCAGAACACAGTCATTTACTGACAAGCCCCATCTGTCATTATGCTGCCCCAGGAAATATCGAGACATGACATGACCCAAGTGCCCTTTAACTGGTGAGAAGCAAATCTAGCTCTTGCTCAGAAAGACTTTGCATTCGTGTGTAACACACACAGGAACCGCCAAAGTGATGTTTCACTTTCAAATTCAATACATGGAGCGATAGGCGTCTGTCATTACTGAGAGTGATTCGAGGTGGGCTCAGGGGGGCAGAGTAATTATTTTCTGAGAGGCTGGGTAGATGCACCTTTCCACCTCATCACTATTTCTGATATAGGGAGGGTCACTATTTAATTGGGCTTTGAATTTTCTGACCAGCTTGACTAGATAACTTCACAAAAACCATAACTGAGTATTTTTTTTTGTTCCAATCCTTCATAAGCCTCTGCCTTAAAGGTATATTATGCCCTACTAGACAGCAATTGTAGATGTGTACTTTTTTGGGAATACCAAGAAGTCAGTACCCGGACTTCATCCTGTCACTGTTATCTGACATAGTTAAGATTAAAACGGAGGGAAAGTAGAAAAAGGAAAGGTCATGAGGTGCGTAAGCCAAATATATACACATATATATTATTATATATGTATGTATGTACATATATATTTACTAGATATATTAATTAATATTTATAGAGTTTCTCTGCATCCATCTTTGCTTTAGACACCTGCGTGTGACGTAGATTATCTTTAAGCTGTTCACCAGTCCTGCAGAGTAACTCTGATTGTGTTTTGCATCTGGAAAACAAACAAGTAAATGAAATCGGTGCCTGAGAGAGAGTAGGGGGAACTTTACCTCAGACTCTTACTTAGTCTGTGGTCAGAAGAGTCTGTCCTGCCTCCTCAGAGAACCGCCCTTTTCTCCAACACTATGATGCTTTTCATGGGCCAATACATACTACAGTGTGACATGGCCATGTCTGTAAAATCTTTATTATACTCCACTATTTATTTATTTGGTATGGTACTGGGGATTGAAGCCAGGGTCTTCACGCTGAGCTGCTTCCCAGTGCTCTCCACCTTTTAATCGATTGATTGATTGAGATGGGGTCTAGCTATGTTGCTAAGTTACTCAGGCCTTCCCCACATTGCTAGGATTACAGACATGCTCCAGCGCACTCAGCTTACACGCTACTTTAAAAGTCATAAAATGTTTTTCCCTTGTCTGGTCAAAGGTGTCAGTAGCTTCTTAGCTTCTTTTTCTCCCTTGCAGAGTATTGGGAAGACAGCTCATCCTGCCAACTGATGAAGGGTTCCAACACTTCCCGGGCAGCCTGCCACGTTCTGCCAGCCGCAAACCCTTTCCTGATGCCCCTGAACCCCACAGCAACATCAGAGAGTATGTTCACCTATGTTACTTTCCAAAACTATTTGTAACTGTATTTTAGTCATCGTTTTCAGTTTATCTCACTCATGATCCTTAGCTCCACCAAATATGCAGATTTAGATTTCAGTGGACAGGTACAAAGAATGATTTTTAGATGTTTCTGATCCCAAGTTGATGATGTGTGTATATATATGTGTGCGTGTGTAAAGAAAGCATGTGTGGAACACACACACAGTCCAGAGGCACTGGCACGGTGGAACAGATGTAGAATCAAACACCGCCTCATTATGACAGATCCTGAGTCTTGAGGCAGTAGAAGCAGAAGAAATAAAACACTAGCTTATTTTCTTGTGCTAACAGACTGATAAATCTCTTTATGCCATTTACACAATTCACTGTGTCTTCATTTAAGATAGCACAGAGGATACAGATATGAATAGTAACTTAATCTTTTAAGCAGCCCTTAAAAATTTTTTATGATGCCTGTGTTAAAATGTTTTTAATAAGATGAGTTTTGTCAAATGTAATATGTAATGTGATTTTTTTTTTTTTTTGTGGGTATCAGGGGTCGACCTCAGGACCTCACGTGCCAGCAGGCGCCCGTGCCGCTGAGCGATATCACCGGCCCTTTTCTCGTATGTGGGTTCTGGGAGTCGAAGTCGGGCCCTCGCGCTTGCCAGGCAGGCGCTTACGCTGCTGAGCCATCTCACCGGCCCTGTAATGTGATTTTTAAAATTTAAGATTTTGTACCTGATGGATAGTTTAAAGATCTGCCGTAGGGCCGGGGGTATAGCTCAGTGGCACAGCGCCTGCCTGGTAAGCACGAGGTCCTGAGTTCAATTCCCAGTTCCAAAAAAAAAAAAAAAAAAGATCCGCCGTGATCATGCAAACATTACATTCTTGTGTTCTACAAACTCCCATACAGAGTGGTTTTTCCCCACAGGCTGTGCGTCTCCGGCTCTCAGATAGTGCCAGCAGCACTCGCACCCACTGCCCTGCCAGGCCGTGATGGCACAGGGATTGCCAGCCCAGCGGCATGTTCATGCATGGAAGAGGAGGTTTATGGTGTGGATGGGAAGATTGAAGAGTATTTTGCTTTTGACGGGAAAGAGGAGTAAATAGAGTTTTATTTGACATTGACTTCATAGTATAATGTTGATTTATTTGACATTTATTTTTATTATATCCTTGTTATGGTTTAGATCTAGAATGCCCCCCCAAAGGCACTAATACTCATGGGGATTAATCCACTGAAGAGTTCATGTGCTTTTAGAAGGAGGGCTCTGGTCACAGAACGTGAGTCACTGGGGTGTGACCTGGAAGACTATATTTTTGCTTCTGGCTCCTTCCCTTTTTCTGTCTCCTGGCTGCCGTGGGTTGAGCCGCTTTTTCTTCGCCATGTGCCTCTGCCACCCTATTTCCGCCTTGGAGCCAGCCAACCAGAGACTGTAACCTCGAGCCGAATTAACCTCTCCTCCTTTGAGTGTCGGTTATTGTATCCAATGATGGGAAAGTGACTAAGATAATGCTCACTTAGTGTTTTGTGTATTTTTTACCTATCCAGAAGAATTCTGTTCTTTTGACAGTATTGTGCACCCCCCAAATTTTTTCGGTTCCTAGCAGTAAGTGTATATACTACAGTAGTAACTCCTTTTCTTCTTGGACTCATGGCACAGATGATAGAAAACCAGAGCTGTGTCCTGCATGCTGGTGAAAATGGACAAGGCTACTGACCCTACCTAGTGCCCCAGGGGCTCCAGGATCCCTGTATCTAGCAGCGGAAAGAGCAGTGGGGAAGTTCCATACCTAATGTGCATATTTTGTTCTTAAACAAAAGCTACACATATTGAAGGGTAAAAACTTGCTTTGTGATTGAAAATTGTTAAAGAAATGACCAGTTGCTAAAATAAGTCTTAAGAAATTTAAGAAGACTGAAATCATATCAAGCCTGTCTTTGAAGCATAGTACTATAGTTGAAAACCAAAAATCAATAACAGGAGGAAATGTAGAAAATTCACCAATATGTGGAAATTATAAACAACATATTCCTGAAGAATTAATGTGTCAAAGAAGAAATCAAAAGGAAAACAAAAATATATCTTGAGATAAACGAAAATGAAAATACAATGTACTAACACTTGTGGGATAAAACAAAAGCTGTTCTAACAGGGAAATTTATAGCAATGAATACCTTCCATTTAAAAAGAGTTCAAATAAGGAAAATAACTTTACATCTAAAGGGACAAGAAAATGAACAAATTAAGCCCAGAGTTAAGAAAGGAAGGAACTAACAGATGGGACAGACATAAATAAAATAGAGACTAGGAAAAAAAATAGAATAAATTGTTTGCTTTGCTTTTTCCTTGGCTTTATTGAGGTATAATTGACAAATAAAAATTGTATATATGAAAAATAACAATGTGCTTCCCCAAAAGGAATGTTATATTTATTAACATATATAAATATATGCATATACACTCATTATAGATAGATAGATGGCTAATAACTGACAGTGTGTAACTTTAACCTCGTTACCCTGGTAATTAGACTGGGCTTTTGTCCTTAGTGGTGATGAACATCATGAACAAAAGCCAGCTCACTCTGGCAGGAAATGGCGTAAACGCGGACTTCCTCCCATCTCCCCTCATGACTGTATCAAAGACTCTGTGGCAGCAGAAGTATTCGATCTTGTCTGGACAGATGTGGTAGAAATACTGGAAGAACTAATTCGGAAGAATTGGGAAACTACACTTACAGGTACTTCTTTGTAGAATTTGGCCTACTGAACAGAAAAAGAGAGACCCCTTTTCTTCAGCTTTGTGCTCCCAACCAGGCCACATCTTGCAAATGACTGGAATGAGAAGAAAAGTGGTATGACTGCCTATATTCTTATGTGATCTTTAATCACTTCAAAATGACATTATTGTTTTGGGGGTTACAAAAATAATTCATATGCAGTCTGGAGAAATCACAGAAATTGTGGTTTAAAAAAAACTTAGCAAACCAATCTTTAATCATGAGAATTTTTAAAAAACTTTCATGATGTTGTTCATAAAGTAAAATGTAAACAAGGCTAATTTAGTCATCACTTCATTTATCTTCATTTCACCTTATAAAATGTTCTCTAAACCACTTAAAATTGAGCAGAAAAAATTATAGAAATATTGGTAGTAGACATTAATAACTAGTTTTAGGTTATCAATTAATACAATAAGGGGCAGTAATCATGTTAATTTTAATATCTTTTTCCAGCCAAAGAGATTAGTTGTATTTTTTTTTTTTTATAAAACTCTGAGACTCTTTATTGCTGTACGGTATAATCTCAGTTTTACATACCAGTGCAGGGTAATTACATCAGCCAGTTGCTCTGGGGCTCTCTGATGTCTACTGCAGTGTTTTGTAATCAGTGATCTTAACATAAATTTATAGTAATTTAAGAGCAAATATTCCCTTCGAAGAATGAATTTAAGTATTTGTATAACTTGATGTTGCTTATAATATTGATTTTTCCATTGACACAGAAGGAAAAAAACAGAAAGAAAAATTGAAAACAGCTGCAACTAGATCTCCACATGCGCTCGTTCCCCACATAAGCACAGAGGTGCCTGGTGTTCCCCCGTCCAGAGGTTCTGAAACCCGCTGTGTGTCCCTGGCTTCGCAACTGAATCCACCTCAGGTAGATGCATTTACTTCCTGTCTCTCTTGCTCCTTTAATCTTCATATCTCTCACCTTATCTTTCACCTTGTCAAGAGTGTTGTTCTCCTCAATTCTACTATCAAGGTGTTTGGGTATTCGTCAATAAGATTAAGTTGTAATATTATTTCATGATGTTTAATAGAATCGCCACATGCTTTAATGGATACTGCTTTGAAATGTGGAACTATTTTTTGCTAGAGGAAAAAAATACTTTCCCCTAAAATTTTAGCCAATTTAAAGTTATAAATGGCTTCCTGTCTTTCCATCAAAGTGACAGAAGAATCAATGAATGTTCATTGGGTTTATTGAACAATTATTTTTTGTATTACATGTACCACATTAGGTGCTTGGGGGAAATATACAGATGAATATACAGTCCCCAACCTAGTGAAAAACAATGACACAAAGTTAGATGTAGTACATTCTGTGAGGGGTATGTAAGAAAGCATTGTAAAACAATCAAATAATAATTCATACCAATTAGAGGATGGGGATTGATCACTGATATTACAGGTGAAATCTGAGGAAAAACATGAAGAAATGAGAAGAGCTTTTGCAGGTGAAAACACTGAGTGGAACATTTCAGGCCAAAGGCATGGGTGAATGAAAGATGAATGTGTTTGGGGACCAGTGATTTGAGTGAGGGTGTCGAGGGTAGAAGACGGGAAATAGCAGAGCACAGTGGTGGCAACCACTGTGGGATTTGGAATCAAGAGGCCTGTGCAGAGTATTATTCTGGATGTGTTAGCTTTTCTAAACTTAGTCTCCTTATCTGTATAATGAAGATAACAATACGTTGTCTCAGAGATTATTCTGAGGATCAAATCTTAGAAATATGTGAGAGTTCTGAACACAGAATTGAGCACATTTTAACACTCAATACATTTTTCTTGAATTATATCTTTATTCAAAGATGTACAGTAGTAGCAGGTGAAGCTGGAAAGAGTGGACTTATTCATGGGAAGGCTTCAGTGTGCTAGGAAATTTGACCTTTATGTTTCACATAGTGGGTCTTGTGTGTGGAGCAGAGAATTAGATTAGACATAATTCCTGGTCTTAAGCTACACACTGTTTATAGTTTAGAGGGAGCCAAGCCGTATCAAACACACACACACACACACGCGAGTGCGTGCGCAGACACACATGCATGAAGAGGAACTGTAGTTGAGAGTTGACTGATTAAAAAGTCGGGCTTTGCATATAGACTGTAGCTTTGGAGTCTGACGTCACTACTTATTAGCAGTATGATCTCAGATTAGTCCCCTTCTCTTAAAACCTCAGTTTCATTACCTATAACATCTATGTTGTAGGAAGGTGTGACAATTAAAGGAAATAAGACATTTAGCACAGAATGTAGCATGGAGTAGGCATTCTTAAGTATTAGTTTTTATTAAATGTTCTATTATATATTATATTTCATAACTATATGTTCTCTAAATCATGAGTGCTATCCAATTCAGAGTAAAAATATCCCTTTCACACACTAGGATAAGACATAAACTAAGCCCTAAGTTTAGGTAAGACTCATTAAATTAAAAAAGTAAAGGGAGAGACAAAAATGTGCATCTAACATAGAAGCAAATAAATGGAACATCTTCAAAAAATTGAAAGCACACTTGCCCAAGCAGGGCTTGTGGTTCAGGGAACAGAGGGTAAGACAATACCTAGTAGGCCTGCTTCTGTATTAGAAGGGCTTTGCAATAAGTCTGCTTGATTTTTTCTGCTCAAAAGATATGTTTGAGCGTTAAGGGTGTGGGGGCTCATACCTGTAATCCCTACTCTCTGGGATGCTGGTGCTGGAGGAGCTCAAGTTCAAGGAGCCCAGCCTTAGAGACTTAGTGAGACCCTGACTCAAACTATTCAAGTCATTACCTGCTTATTGTGTTTTTTGCTCTTTTTAAACGGCTCTGTTAAGTTCGATACAGCATTTCCTACCTTGTTTAATATGCAATTCAAATCTTACAAAACGAGATTTATATGCATACAATATATTCCCTTTACTAATATTTTCTCCGATTAGCCAGTTTGTGCAATTTGTGTCCTCCTGATTCCCGACATGTATCAATAATTGTAATAGCACTGGATATTTTCTCTTTTTATTTTTCATTTTATTTACTTTTTACTTTTCTCAGATTCATCGCTTCTCCAACAATTTCTGTAGTGATTTGAATGGTGTGATGACAATTCAAGCAAAACCTCTTCAGCAGAGACCCACCTGCTTCGCAGATAGAACACAGTATGTTTAAGACTCGCTCGACCGCTTCCCTGTGTTGGTAACACATCTGAGCACTGAGGCCTTCAGGGACCTGCAACAAGGAAGATCCCGTTTAATCTCATGCTCCAGATGTGCCTAAGCACATTCCAGGGAGGGTACGGCCGGCGTGTAAGAATAAAAACAAATTCTTCTAATATCAACTACAAAATAATGACTTTTGCATGTTAGGTTGGGAGAGATGACAAAAGCAAAATGTAGAATTCTTAATCTGTGGGTTTACTGTTTGATTACCAACAGTAAGAAGCGTAGATCTTTTTTCCTGTGAGTGATTCTTCTCTCACAGAGAATTGGAAATGATAGGCTGTCCATTCATTCAGCAAACACTCAGGGGAGTATGTTCTGTGTGTGTGTCAGGCACTCTGTTCTTACAGCACTTACATAACTGGATTTCCCTCCTCAGGAGCGAGCAGGAGGACAAATCATCTGCCGGAGGGGTCGGTGCTCTTTCCTCTGCTCGCCACAGGATGGGGCGGACCTCAGATGCGAAAGGATTACAGACTTCAGCCAAGAAAACAGTGGTGCATAGGAGGCTGCCTTCTCTTACGTCAGATGCACTGAGAATAAAAACCCCCAGTGTGTGCAGTGCTGAAATTCTTAGGGGAACAAAAGTGTAAGTCTTGTTTCTTTCATGGTCAGCTGAAGGTCTTGTAGGACCGAGACACCGTGAATTAGGATTGATGGATTATTCTGGACAGAGGATTACTATCAGATTTTATGTTGACTCTTTTCTAATAAATTTGTTTCAGTATTTAACACTAATTTTATTACAATAGTATACATAGCTGTATGCCAGAATGAAAAGTCAGTGTACCTGTAGCTCATAAATGAAATGAAACTGGCGGTAGGATGCTCTTGGATGGATGTCAGTGGACTCATCTTTAAAATTAACAATTAATTAATGCTTTAAAATTACATAATTAATACCTTTAATGAGGACGTTTAAATAAAATAGAGTATCGTCATGTACTGCATAATGATGTTTAGGTCCAATACAGACTAGTTACATAATGGTGGTCCCATGAGATGATGTTGCCTAGTGATGTCATAGCTGTTTATGTAGATACACTGTATGATATTTGCACCCTGGTGAAATTTGCCTAAGCATGAATTTTTCAGAAAGTATCCTTATTATTACTCTACACATGGCTTTATATTAAGATGCTTTAAAAATAAAAGCGATGTAATGCTGGGTGTGGTTGCATTCCTATATTCACAGTCATTTGGTAGGCAGAGGCAGGTGAATTTCTTGAGGAGTTAGAGACTAGCTTGGGCAACATGCCAAAACCTGTCTCAAAATCATAACAATTGTAATAATGATAATAATAATAATAAATGGGTTATACACCTAATATGCTGTTTTTATTCCTTTAAGGAATAGTTTTACTCTGTATAAGAATTTCAGAAAAGCTTTTGACCTTAAGCATTAACATCAACGGGTCGGTGAGGTAGCTCAGCGGCATAAGCACCTGCCTGGCAAGTGCAAGGTCCTGAGGTCGACTCCTGGTACCCACATTAAAAAAAAAAAAAAAAAAAAAAAAGAATTAACATCAAAATCATTCCCTAATTAGAAAGCTATTTGTCTCTTCCTTTATCATAGAATTCCAAAGGAGCTTTCCAGCTGACTTATTAATGAAGACAATACCTTCATTAATACTAGTAGCTAGTGTTTATTCACTTCTTTCTTTGTTACCAGGACCAGGTAAATGGGTTACATTTATTATCTTATTTATTTCCTGTCACAAATCTTTCTGGTTGCTACTCAATTATTCCAAATCTAGAATGAGAAAACAGGTTGAAAGAATTTGAGTAATTTCAAAGATTATACCCAGGAAAGCAGGTGGGACACTCATAGTGCCCTCTGGCTTTGTCATCCAGCCCTATACCACTTGCCTTAGGCTTCGCACTGTGAAGGAGGGAGGTATTAGGGGGCTGCACTCAAGTCCCCCCAAGATTTGGAGGGATGAGCAGATTCCAACAGTTAATCACTCAGTAACTGGACTTTCTCATGATGCATTCATAGCACCATGTCAGCTGTTTGATAGGCCACTGTTTCTTTCACAGGTTGAGACTGATACCTCCATTTGTACTTGGGTTGGCTCTGTTCATTCTTTGAAGCCCACTCTCTCTTCTCCATTCCTGCCCACCTCCCACCACTTCTTCACTCAATGCTCATGTCAGTAGCATATGACCAGCTCTCTGCTCCCCCCCCACCCTACCTGGGCCTAATGATCAGACTTGCATCAAAAACCACTGCTATTTCCTATTGACATCAATTTATACCCTTCCTACCACACATGCCTTCCATATTTTGGCCCCTCTCTCTGTGGACCAGTGGTTTTCAACTATTTTTTTTTTCATTATTGCCATGCTAAAGGTGCCTTGTGGACTAGCATTTTCCCTAATTGTTCCCCCACCCGTGGAATTTTAATACCAGAAATAGACTATTTGTAGGTATAGCAATGCTTTATACATGAGTAAAATTTCTTGCCCCATTCAGAGGAGATCTCACCCTCTTTGAATCTGCATAACTATTTCATGTTACTTCTCCCCCCAACCCATACTGGGCACCCTCATCTTCCTTCTGACCTACAGACACACCCGTTACGTGTCTTCTTCCATGATTTTGTTTATGCTGCATTCCACTATTCTTTTTCCCTTTTCCCTTCCCTTCCTTCTTTCTCTTTCCTCTTCTTCCCCTTCTCCATCTCCCTCTCTTTCCCCTTCCCCTTTCTCTGTTCTTCCTTTTTGTTTTTCTTTTTTGTGGTGCTAAGGATCAAACCCAAGGCCTGGCCTGCACTAAGCCAGCTCTCTGTCACTGAGCCCTTGTCATTCAGTTTAATTGAATAATATTTTCCTTAGCTATCTAAGTACCAAAAGTTCACTGTCGAACATGACAATATCGAAACTATGAACAGAAATCAAAGATCACTTGTGTGCTCATCACACATAAATGTAGAAATGACAGCTGTTGATAAATTTCCTATCAGTTTTGTCTAGGATTATATTTTTTCTTCTCTTTATCTTGTCTTTTTCTTAACATTAGCATTAACTCTTGGGTAAGGTAACACTTTTTCATATACTTTTTCACTTAACATTATAACTTCATATTTTCCATGTTATCAAATATTTTCAAGAGCATGATTTTAATGAGTGAAAAATAATCTTATGGGTCTGTGATCATTTATTATGAATTTATTAGTGCAAGTTTTCATTTTTTCTGTATTTTTATTCTGATGATGTACAGTGGACACCGTCTTATATCACTTTGAATAAGGATGTCTTTAATTTATTTCCTAGGGGTACAGTCCTAGAAGGAAAACTACCAGGTCAAGGTTATGAATATGTTTAAGGTTCTTGAAATACTTTGCCAAAGTGCTTCCGAGAGTGGCTGAACCATTTTACAGCACACCCCTACCCCAGTACAGGCAGAGATCTCTTTCCCAGTAGCCTCACATCTGTCTTCCTGAAATGAAGTTTGTTCTTCTTGAGCATTGAATTTGGAAGCTTGTGATCAGCAGCTCAGGTTGAGAGCTTCATGGTAGGGTCTGTTCTTATCTCTCTGGACCCAGGTGTTCAGCTGCATTTCCTTGTATTTACAGGCAAACTGGTTTAGACCACCTGTCTTCCCCTCCAATTCAGAATTCCCGGAGCTGGTTGCCCCCGATTGGCTCAGACTCTGGGGAGCAGAACGCAGCACTTTCTGGATCCTGCTCTGTATCCGTAAGACAGATATCATTTTAACTGCAACCATTTAGATAATTTGTTGGAAGACAAAAAAAATCTTGGTACTTTCCTGAGAAGTCAGTAACATAGGCAGTGATCTGATTAGTTGTACTCTGTCTTCATAATCTGTTTCCAGGAAGTAAATGATTTATGAGAATTTACAGGGGGTGAAAGGAATCGTTCACCACTTTGTGAAATAAAAATGGGGCTTGAACTGAATCAGAAAACCCAGGTGTCGAGGAAATGTCTGATGGTCAAGATGGTGTAGTGATGACAAGAGAGTGGAGGTTAGCTTTGATCAAAGGAAGGGTGGTCTGTGTTTGGATCCTGTCAAGCAAACTGTGATTTGGCACAAGTTACTTTAATCTCCCTGAACCTTAGTTTTGTCATCTATAAAAGGGTGAAGGGAAGGTAGGGGAATGGGAAAAATACACCTTGTATCATGTACAGGTACAAATTCCCTATGATGAATGTGATCATTATGTATACCAAAATTGTACCAATAAACTTAATTTTTAAAAAATGGGATTCACAATGCAAACAGAAAAAATAAAGGGTAATAATGATTCTTACTTCATGGAATTATCGTAAGGATTAGAAATACATTTTAAATAATACCAGACATAGATTAGTAGCCGAGTAAATCATTATCCTCATCATTTTTATTAGCTCTCATTTTTACAACTGACCTTTGGCATGTTTACTGCAGTGACTTCTTCACTCAGGCTTGATTCAGTCCTGCTGTCACAGCGGGTCTGGGTACAGTGTGCTGCTGGAAGTACAACTAGCCAGGCTTCCCCTGGATGCATCATTCTGATATAAGTAACTCAAATCTACTTCATAAAACACACAAGCTTCCCAGTTATAAGAACATAGGCAGAGAGAGAGAGAGAGAGAGAGAGAGAGAGAGAGAGAGAGAGAGAGGCAGAAAACCCAACTCAGCCAAGAGTATATTTTAGTGCCAAGTTGCATGGCAGTATCCAAACACAGATCTGCCTGTCCCTTTACCTAACCTTGTGCCAGCTTGGGCACTGCAGTACAATTCAGGCCCAGAATGCAGGAGTGACAATGCTTTTACATTTCCCCTTAGGATGAAATAATAAAAGGAGGTAAATGTCAAATAAGAAAGTTTGATGCTTCACAAATTCGGAATTACATTTTTGGTGTAATTTAATATTAAGAATTTTATGTGGTTAAGTTTTTTTAAACTTTATTTTTTATTAGTATATATTTGTCATACATTCATCATAGGAAATTTGTACCTGCGGTTAAGTCTTTTGATCTCTGTTTATTTATTGTCATGGTACTATTTTTACCTGGTTTAATAAAATAATTATGTAATTAAGACATACTTAGCTATTTATCCTTAATAGTCCATATACTTAGCAATATCTAAATAAAATTTCCAAATAAGCATGTCAGTGAATAAATGAGTGAGTGATTGAAACATCTGTAGATTTTCTGCCGTGTGATCCTTCGTTCAGCACAGAGGAAGGCATCCACAGAGCCGGGTGTTAAGTGCCGTGCCTGATTGCGTAGAGCGATCGCCTCTTCGAGAAAGAGCCATTGCCCTGGAGCAGCTTTCAAGGCCCAGCACAACTCACACCTTCCGGGTGGGTTCTCTGTGAATCATAACTTTGACTTTTAAAAAAATTTTTGAAAAAAATAAAGCTCATCCATCGTTTTCTTTTCCTCCTAACAGTCGGATACACCTCAGAAAGGTTCATTGACCCTGATGGAATTTGCCCATCACACGTGGACAGGTCAGAGTGTTTCGACAGGTCAGATTTTGCCACCTCTCAAGATACTGATGTAATGGTAATATCCTCAGTTTTAAAAAATGAAATTGAAGGTTACCTAACTTGATCGGCCTGTTTTGACCAGGTGGGAGGAAGCAGTAAGCGTCCGTGGTCTGTGGCCTGACGTCAGAAGCTCCATCGAGAGCAAGCCTGCGCACACAGGAACTTTACTGCTGCCCGGTCGAATGTGTAGGGAGAAGTTCCAAGTGCGCTTCGTTAGCTGAGGGTCTCGGTGTCAGAAAAGAGAAACAGACAGAGACAGAGACAGAGAGAAATGCTGCCTTTGGAGAGTTCACTCTCTGTGCTCTTAGGTTTCCATGCTTTTCTTCTAAAGGAAATTCTCATCCTAGATCACCTTTGAAAATGTAATGGTAAAAATGCATGAGAAAATTAATACTGTTTGCTAATTATTTTATAGTATAAGGTTTTACAGAAAGATACAAAATCTTTTACAGATAAATACCTATGGTAGTACACACCTATAATCCCAGCCCCCTGGAAGCCTGACACAGGAGGTTCATGAGATCAAACCCAGCCTGGGCAATTGAGCAAGACGCCGTCTCAAAAAACAAACAAACAAACAAACTCTGGGGTGTAGGTCAGTGTGAAGGCCCTGGGTTCAATCTTTATTACTACAAAAAATAAAAATTAAGTAAATCCATACATACATATATACACATGTATGTGACATTAGAGTGTGAATGCATACCAGTGACGTTTTGATTTTTGAACAGATAACGATGGTTTTTTTACTCCATGAAGGTGGTATGGCATAATCACAAGGTGTGCTGCTCTGGAACTTGATGACAGGTTTCTGTCCTGGCTCTCCCACTCAGGAGCTGCCCATTCAATAATCATTGCAAATCTATGAAATGGGCCTAGATAATAGGCCTATATTGTCTGCTCAAAAATTATAAGCTATTTGTATCATAGATAATCTGAAATGTCAAGGATAATGCGTTGTTTCAAGGACAATTTTTAATATCTTATAATTCTAAAAATAAATTAATTCTAAAAATAAATTATTAATTTTTAATATCTTATTCTAAAAATAAATAACTTCACTTATAATTCTAAAAATAAGTTTTAAGCATTATACAACTCCGATTCATCGCTGTATAAGCCTTTCTATAATTCAATAGCATAGCAGTGTCAGGGAGTCTTTAGCCCTTTACATTTTTTCTTGTATACTAAAAGTTGTTGCCTGCTGTACCTTTTTGTTGCTTTTTATGTTCCCTAGCAATATTAACTATCATTCTTCATGGTAACATTATTTTCTCTAGACATCCATGCTGCATTATGAGGTATTTAGTTAATATAATTTTAGATGATCAGAGAACAATAGACACAAAAGGTTGTTTGTTAATCAGTAACATTGTGGTAATGAAGTCTCACCACCTGTGCCTTGCAAGTTCCCAGCTAAATAGACTGGGATTCAGAACATCAGGTGGGGCTGGGGTGAGGCTCAGTGGGAGAGCACTTTCCTAGTATGTGTGAGGTCCTGGGTTTTATACCCCACTAGCCAAAAGAAAGAAACCACACAAAAAACCATGAAGGATGACTTGCTCTGTGCTTCAAGAAACAGTCAGTGTCATGGGGAAGATGGGAAGGGCCACAAGAGCAGTGATTTAAAGGAACTACCAACCCCAGTCTTCTATTAATAAAGGGAGCAGAGAGGGTTCCCGGAGGGCATGGGTGTAAGAAGGGAGTGAAAACAGACAACTGAGATTCTGTGGCTGGGCAGTACTGGTGTTGTTTAAAGAGGGAACTAGAGGAATGTTGTAGTCGGCTTGTGATGTTGATTATGGCATGCCAGGTGAAGATGACTGATAGATTTTTTTGAGCATATGACAATTGAGATGAGAGAAACCTGCACCCCTAATCTTTCACCAAATACTAAGTCAGCTTATTCTCTTATCAATAACTTTGAGATAGCTATTATCATCGATGGTCAGAGGCCTTTTTTCACATCACACAAAAGACACGTTCCTATATGTGTGTTTATTTTTTATTTCCTCTAATATGCAGGCACGTGGCTTCCTTGTTAACTTTTCTTCTAGGTCAAGAAGCACCTGGAGCTGTAAACTTATCAGCTCCCCATTTGTTCTGTGTTGGAAAGAAAAAAGAATGAAGATCCCAGGCTAGGGATATTCTGTGGTAGTGGGAAAAATCTCTGCAATCAGCTGGCATGGCTGCTCCTATAAAACAGGGGCGCTGCCCAAGTTTCCTGCTGAACTTCCTGGACTTCAGGGCCCGACCTCTGGGGTCCGAGCTGGGGAGAACACATGGCTGGGGCATAGGCCTGGCTGTGGGGAGCAGCTTTCCTTTTCCTAAGACTCCAAATGGCTGTCTTTATGTATGACTATTTCCTAATTTGTGCAAAACTGACATTAAAATAAAATATTTTCTTCTGTTTAAAAAGTATCATCTACATGGAATGTATAAAACAATCCTGCTGAAAGGTTGATTTTTTAACCTTTTAATGAGAATTACTTTTTTGGTTTGTGTTTCAGGTTCACAGTACCTCCCTAAATCTTTTCAGAGGATGACTTTGGCTTCAAGAAAGAGGTTCCAGGTGGCATCTTGATATTTCTTCACCAGAGCTATGGACTTTCTGGAGCATTCTAAACCTCAGCATATCATTTACCACTTGAAAAGTTGAAGAACAAGTATTATACTATTTATCTGCTTGTCTGACAGTCTGAGATGTTAGACAACCCGAGAGAAATGCAAACAAGCAACTTAACTTCGAACACTTTGCCTTGCAAAGAGAATAAAGGTCAAATTCACTAATCTTTACTGAAAGCATTCTTGAGGTTTTTCAGGCTTTACTGAGAAGATACTAATGTGTGTTTAAATTCCTTCACTTTATCAATTGTGCACACAATTAGTATGTTCATGTACGCATACGCTAACAATATGTAAGAGTATATTATCTAGGAATACTCCAATTTGTAAGTTTGTACTGCAACGTATATTTTGGTCTAATTCTCTTAATAATTCCATCAAAACCCTAAACAAAGATACCACTTTTTTCTTTATAAAAGAGTAAAGTCGTATTTGAGACAGTCTATCTATTTGAAAAAGATTCTGGTTGTGCTGGTCATTGTGCTTTCTTATGTGTTCATTAAGAAGTGTTTTAGTTATGAACCACTTTGAGAAATGTCAGTGGCTAATTCCCCTAAGCCAGTTGTTTTACTAGTTTTCATTTTTAAAACAGGCAATCCATTTGAAAAGACTTTACATTTATTGATTTTTATTTTTTTCAGATTTAAATTTTTGATTAGTACATGGTTGCATTATATAATGATTACCTTCCTTGTGGGGAGTGGGTACATGTACATAATCACATTTATTGATTTTTAAAGCTGAACATAAACATTAAAATCTATTGCATGTGGTTTCATCTTTATTATTTCAATGGAAGTATCCATCTGGATGGAAGTATTTGCAGCAGCACTGTCTAGAAAGAGACCCCTTAACGTTTCTTTCTTAAAACAGCAGCTCCCTTCGCTCCCTTCCCCGGGTGTACTTCTTCAGAGAAAGCTTTTCTGTCTGACATTACATAGAAAACAGAGTGGAGGGTGTAAAGCAGAAATATCAATTGAACACAAGGCTCCTTTGTAACGACATAAGTCTTTAGATTTATTTTGATATTCTCACATCTCTAATCTGCATAATTTCTTCTTCTCCATCACATACTTATATTTTGTTGATCTAATTTCTTTCAATCCAAATCAAAACTTTATATACACATATAGATGATATAAACGTATAGTAAGTTATTTTCAGACCCATTTCTGGCTGTAAGGAGAGAGGTGGTTGTCTATTTATAGATGCCTGGAAATGAAAAAGTGTACTGAGACCATCATTAGCATTGTCCCTTATCATAGTGACGACATAAAAATGAACCTGTAGTTTGCCTCCACTGGATTCTTTCTTCTTTACATTCTCCACTCCATTCTCCGTAGCAGTGGACGCTGTTTGAGAGTGGAAGCACACAGACCTCTGTTTGAATGGCCACAATACCTGAACTCTAGGGAATATGTCCAGTGCTTTGTCATCCACACCAAGTAAATCCAAGCACTTGGGGAATTTTTTAAATTACTCCTCAACATTAGCAATGGAAATTTTTAAGAGAAAATACCAATCTTAATAGCGCAGTTTTCCAATCTGAGGCGTTTCTAGACAGGTGCGTGGTCTGGAGAATCTGTACATTGGGTGCCTGGTTAGTTGCTCCGTGGTCCATCATTGCTGCTAAAAGCTGTGCACTCCGCCCTCTCCCAACTGTGCAGCCTACTTTGTAGTTTTCAGGCACCATCCAGCTGCTTCCCCATTCAGTCCAAACTTCAAAGAGAGGTGGCGGAGAGGCAGCCTGACTGAACAACCAGAAGGAGTGAATCTATTTAGATCACTGAAATCCATGCAATGATTGTTTTACTTCGTTTGGTTTCAGAGGTTGGCAGTTAAGAACTTACTATTTATACAATGACAAAAAACTGAAAAATAGAAACGTGCACAAATATCTTGAATTTTATCTTCTAAACATTTTGATTGGAAGATAACGTACTATTAGAGATTTTGTAAGAACTTGGCTCTCCTACTGATTCCAGAAGTGACCTCATGGAATTTATTTTTTTCACTTTTGTTAAATTTTTTATTTTTATATTAAATGAGATTTAGAGGTTACTAAATAATGCTTATACCAAGAATGGTGTTTTTTAAACTAATATAAAAATTAGGGCCATGTGTTCATAATAATCTACTTTGATAAATGAGCCATATTTCAGAATTTGTGTTCAGAATTTTAAAAAGCAAATTTAATTCTGATATCAGCTTTTGAATTCAGGTTAGTGACTGCATTCATCAAAATATCTGTTAATTTGTCCAAAACCAAAGAAGAAATGAAAGAATTTAAAAATAATCTAGGAAAAATGTAAAATGTCACAGAAAAACTGCTAGATTTTGTAAACAGTATAAAAAGAAGTATCCATATTAATGTTATTCTGAACTAGAATGGAGTTCTATATGAATTGAGAGATACATTTTTATAATATAAATCATTTGGCTAAATTTTATATTGTCATTGTTTTCTTATGACTTCAGATCATTGTTCAGGATTCTTCTTATTTTTGAATAAAATATAAAAATGTTGGAAGTTTTCAAAAATCCACCACATTTGTAGAAGCATCTTTACATTCTCAAGTTGTATATAATTCATGCAGTCATCTCCCTGTTTTGCAGTTTCTAATAAGCAGGCATTCATTCAGTTATTTCTAGTTGCTTAGCACATCTTTCCCAGTAAATTCAAAATATATATACATGTATATTTGTGAAGGTTTGTGAATACCCGCAATGTAATATGTTTCGGATGATGTTTTTACAATGATAATCACCATGGCTTTATTATTATTTCAAATATTTCTTAAGTTTTTTTTGTGTAAAATGTTCTTAGCATTGGACTGAAAAAAGTTTTTCCTCTAAAAGAATTTAGATTCTAGTGAAGAAGATAGTTCATAAACAAATAAAAACAATATGAGATCAGTTAGTAATAAATGCTCTGAAGAAACAAAACAAGGCAAGGTGACAGAGTGCAACTGTAGACGGTGCAGTCAGGGAAGGCTAAATTGCAGAGGTAAGCGAAGACTCCAAGATAAAATAAAAAAAGACACCATGTAAATACAGAGAGAAGAAGAATTCTAGATTGAAGACAAGACAAACACACCTAACACAGGATCAATAGTTGGAATGCTTAAGGAACAGCAAAGAGGCCAGGGGGACGTGATGGCATCAGCAAGGTGAATAATAGAAGATGAGATTAGGGAAACAAGAGCTGAGAGAGTAAGTCAGTTTTTGACACTGTAGGAAGTGGGCAGCAATCTGAAATAAGCCACCAAAGCTTTGAAGGTACAGTGATAGAATTTGACAAGAGATAATCATATTTCAGATTAGGTTTGCAGTTAGGTTGGAGAAATCAGGATTTTAGATAAGTTTTGAAATCTAATCATATTTGTTATGGAATGTAACTACATAAAGAAGAATAACAAAGGATTATCACCTGGAAATGGTGTTCACATTACTGAAATTGGGAAGAGTGAGTACAAGTTTGGGAGAATGTTGGGGCATGTCATACCCAAGATGCATGTTAGATGGCCAAGTGGAGATGTTGAATTAATTGGACAGACATTTGCAGCTGTGATAGGAGAGGAAGTGCAGATGGTGGGCATAAATCTGGAAATTCTCAGCATGTTCAGATGTGGTTAAACTTATAATGGGGTTGAATCCTGATAGACCCACTATGAATTGAAAATATCCTAGGTCAAAAATTGAAAATATCCTAGGACTTAACCTACCAAGCATCATCCCTTAGCTTAGCCTACCTTAAACATTCTCAGACTTAACCTACAGTTGGGCAAAATCACACACAGCCTATTTTATAATAAAGTGTTGGTTATCTCATGTAATGTATTGAATACTTGCATCCAAAAAATGCTGACCACAAAATACACTGTAGGGTATCAGTTATTTACCCTCACGACCATGTAGACAGAGCTGCAGCTTGCTGCTGCTGCTGCTCAGCACCACAGCACTAGCCCAGAAAAAAGATCAAAATTTAAAATTCAAGTCTAGTTCCTGCTGAATGTGTACTGATTTTGTGCCATCAGAAAGTTAAAAATTCCTAACTCAAGGCACCATAAGTCAGCTATCATGTATGTGGTCTGCTGTGGATTTTATTTAAATATGAAATGGATGTGACAACCAAGAGAGTGAGTGTAGGGAAGTGGAGGGTTAAAACAATTTCGAGCCTTGGGCGTTTAAAAATCTACAGGTCTGGGATGTGAAGAAAAACCAACAAAGCACCCTGAGAATGAACAGCTGGAAAGAGAGATTAAAAATCGAGATAATGCAGAATTCCCAAAGTCAAAGCAAGGTAGGGTGTTTCAAGGAAGCAACAGGGACTCAAATATAATGAATGCTGTTGAGGAGTCAATTTAAATAAAGTCAGAAAATTAACCTAAATATTTAGGCACATGGAAATTATTGGTGATTGCTATGGTTTGAATGTGTCCCCAAATTTGTTGTATTGGAAACTTAACCTTAAAGCCATATGTTAGTGATATTTGGAGGCAGAGACTTTAAGAGTTAATTAAGACTAGATGAGGTCATAATGGTGGAGCCCTCCTGGTGCAATCAGGGCTTTATAAGTCAAGGAAGAGAGACTTGAGCTAGTACCCCCACTCTGTTTTGTCATATAACACCCCGCCACCTCAGGATTCTGCAGAGTTCTTACTAACAGAGGGTCCTCATCAGAAGCAGCCACTCAACTTTGGACTTTCCAGCTCCAGAACTGTGAGCTAAATAAGCTCATATCCTTTATAAATTGACCTAGTGTGTGGTATTCTGTTATAGCAAAAAAAAAAAAAAAAAAAATGGACCAAGAAAGTGATCTTGACAAGAAAGTGACCTAGTTAGTAGAATGAATAAGAAAGCCTGCTTGCGGTAGATGCAAGAGAGAATAACAAGGGAGTAATGTAAGGTAATAGGCAAATCTTTGAGGAAGCCAATTCTTCCCCTGAGAATTATAAAAGCTGTAAATGGACAAGAAACAGCTATTTGGAGGCACACATAGACACACAAAGCCATCTTGAGGAAGCAAATTGGTAGATGGAAAAAATATTGAAGTGAACTCCATACTTTCTTCCTGTTGTTTTTACTCTTACCAAAGTATTTCAGATTAATAGCATAGAGTATAGAGAGAGAGAGAAAAAAACATGCTATTGGAGAATTTGTGGCAGGCTCACTAGACTGCATAAACAAAGGATGTTAGGAAATGCCTCAGACGTTGAACCGACAACCTTAAAGACAACACTCTAGGAGTAAGGGCATACTCAAAATAGACAAGTTCTCATAGCACCCGCAGCAGAACCTAGAATCAGTGCAATCCCTGGGTAGATGAAAGTTATGTCTACATTTTATCTTCTTGTCAGAAAAATATTATCTGAAAAATATAGCATCACTCAGTTTCTATAACTTTTCATATACAATGTACAGTATTCAACCCAAAATTAACAGATAGCCCAAGAAGTAGAACCAAATGGGTGAAACCAACAAGATAAAACAGATTAGAACAGATATACGTGATTAAAATACTATCATTTTCAGATACAAACTATGAAACAGTTTGATTAGTATTTTCAAGGAAAGTGATTAAAAGACAATTTCAACAGAAAACAAAGTCTGAGAAACAATCAATTCGAATGTCTAAAACTGAATAATACAGTTAATGAATTTACAAAGTCAATAGCTATCTTTAACAACAGATTAGACATAACAGACAAGAGTTATGAAAAAATGAGGGGACAATAATCAGTTTGAAGCGTAGAAAAAAAAGATATCATGAAACATGTGAGACCATGTAGAAAAATATACATGTAATTGTAATCACATAAAGATAAAAGAAAGAGAATGGGGAAAACACACTATTCGAAGAGAAGCTATCAACAAATTTTCCAAAATTAATAGTAGACATCAATCCAAGAAGTGATAGAAAGATGAATATAAAGAAAACTGTACTTAGGCATATCACAATAAAACTGCTAAAAACCCCAAGTGAAAAAGCATATGAAAACAGCAGTCAAAGAGAAAAAGCACTTTACCTTCAAAGGAGCAATTATAAGACCGACATCTGATTTTTTTCAGTGGTGACAGAAACTGAAAAACAATGGGAAACCGACTTTCTGCTGAAGCTACTGCCAACTCAGAATTTTATGCACAGTGAATATATACATTAAAATGAAGGCAGAATAACAATGTTCTTAGATAAACCAAAACAGAATTTAATCAGCAGCAAATCTTCATTAAAAAAATACTAAAAAGATTTCTTCACATGGAAGGAATATTATACTGGAAGAAAGCACAATGATTCAGAAGGAAATAATAAACTTCAGAATGGGCAAATCTGTGGGAATACAGAAAATAATGCCTATTGCATAAGATAATAAAATGAAATATAGAGTTTAACATGTATTTGGGAATGAAATACTATAATACTAGCATAAAGAGAGGAAGGTTTTGGGGGCCGGTGAGATGGCTCAGCGGCTTAAGCGCCTGCCCGGCAGGCGCGAGGGCCCAAGTTCGACTCCCAGAACCCACATACGAAAAAGGGGCCGGTGATATCGCTCAGTGGCACGGGCGCCTGCTGGCGCGCGAGGTCCTGAGGTCGACCCCCCAGTACCTACAAAAAAAAAAAAAAAAGAGAGAGGAAGGTTTTAATAGTTGTTAAAGTGTTATGAATTCTTTGCATTATTTAGTAGTATTTTAAGGTAGAATTTATAAGGATGAATATACAGTGAAACCCTTAGATTATTAGAATAATAACCAAATGTTTAATTGATAAGCTAATGAAGGGAACCAATGAAATTATAAATAATACATTTGATCTAAAAGAAATCAATAATTGGAAAAAGATACAAACATAAATAAACAAGCAGAACAAAGAATAAAATATATTGAATAAAAATGGACCAAATAATCTCAGTAAGGAATGAAGGTAATCAGCTAAGTTAAAAAAAAAAAAAAAAACTAAATAAAACTGTGATAATACAAGACACACACCTGGAATATAAGTAGAGAAAAACTGAATGAAAAAAGGATAGAAAAAAGATGTACATTCAAATACAAAAAGGAAGTCAGTGTGGTTTTACTAATAACAGCCAATAAAGACTCGAGCAGATTACTAGTGATTAACCAGTATATTTTATAATAAAAAAGCTTATTCCCATAGAAAGATGTGACAATGCTAAATGTATGCATCCATGTCACAGACTCAAATACATAAAACAAAATCGACTAGTAAGAATACAAATATATAAATCCATAATCATAATAGATTTTAATCAATTTTAGAGTTAATAATGGAACAAGCAGGCATATAAACAATTAAAGTACCGCACCTGACATAATTGACACATATAAATGGCTGCATCAAAGATGACAAAATACACAGTTTGTTCAAGTATGCGTGGTGTGTGGAATATTTACAAAAAATAGATGCTACATTAATGTGAAGCAACTCTCAGCACTTTGTAGAGGATTGAAATCACTCAATGTGTTCTCTGATTGGGAAGAATTAAACTAGAAATAAGTATCAAAAAGATAAACAGAAAATCCCCAAATGTATGCATGCTAAACAATATAATTCTAAGCTAAACTAGAAGTCACAATAGAAGTTATACAATATTTTGGGCGTAACAATAGTGAAAATAAAACATATCAAAACTTGTTGAATTGTACACCAATGTTCATAACAGCATTATTAACAATAGCCCAGAGGTGGAAACAATACAAATATCCTTCAAAAGATAAATGGTTGAACAAAATATGGTATATTCATACAATGAGATATATTCATCCTTAAAAAGAAAGAAAATTCTGACACATGCTACACATATATGAACCTTTAAGATATTATGCAAAGCAAAAAATGTTACAGAAATATTACATGGCTGTACTTACATTGGGTACTTAGAGTAGTCAGTTTCATAAAGAAGAATACAAATTACCAGGGGGGAAAGGAAAATGGGGAGATGAATTGCAAAGTAAAGTCAAAGCAGAATAATTGAAATTACAGAGATAAAAAAAATCAATAAAGGGCCAGTGAGATGGCTCAGTGGCGTAAGCGCCTGCCTTGCAAGCGCGAAGGCCCAAGTTCGACTCCTGGAACCCACATACGAAAAAGGGGCCGGTGATATCGCTCAGCGGCACGGGTGCCTGTTGGCACGCGAGGTCCTGAGGTCGTCTCCCCGGTACCCACAAAAAAAAATCAATAAAATTAAAAATACAGTCATGTATTACTCAACAACAATGATGTACACATGTGTCGTCCTTGTCTTTTGCCATGTGATGCCATATGCTGCCTCAGGACACGATCACCAAGAATCTCTTGATGTGGCCTCTAGACGTCTCATCTCCAGAACTTTGAGCCAAAATAAACCTCTTTTCTTTATAACTTTCTCAATCTGTAGAATTGTGCTATTAACTACAGAAGATGGACTAATACCCCTAAAGACACTGTAGCCATCTTAGCTTTTGTTAATACATCACTTTATGATGTTCACACAACTAACAGATCTTCTAATGATATTTCTCAGTGTGTATCCTTCTTGCCAAGAGTTCGCGACTTTTGTGGCTAGATTGCCTTCATAGCGGCAATGCCACTGCTTGCTAGATGGGGCCCCATAACATTTCATGGTGGACATTCAAAGGTGCAGCACTGTGCACTCTGTTGGCACAGGGCTGTCCTGTGAAAAAGTTTTCCCACACATTTCTTACACTCCCAGCCATTTGACTGTGATTTTGTCTGAAATTTTAGTATTCCAAGGCAGTGTGAGAAGAGTCCTTGTTTGCTAACAAGGAAGGTACAGAAAGATGACTAAAGGAACAAAGGCACAAGTCTTTATTTGCATTGTCCGTGCCCCCCAAACTTTCAGTATCCATTCTTCCTCACTTACAAACTATTTTCAAAATCTCTTAGAGATGGCAGTCCAGTCTCTGAAGTTTGCTCTACCCTTCCTATGCACATTATCTGCCATTGCTCACTGCCAGTTACCCTGTGCTTCAAGGAGGGACTGAACGACCTCAGAGTCCTCACACCCTTCCCTGCTTTGCAGCATTGCTTAGTCCAGGCCCTTGATTGCTGGTGCCTGGAGCACAACCCCTTCTCCATTAATGAGGGGAGAGGTTATAAATCATAAGCCTTGTTTTGCCCATAGAGATTAGCAGAGTCAGGTACAGGCATATCTTACACTTTTATAGCTATAATTGACCTTATAGCCCAGCCTCACTCCTTTCGGCAGGAGGAAGCTAAAGCCCACAAGACATTCTTAGATATATTAAATACTTTTTAATTTCAGGGCTGAGGATGGAAACCAAGGTCCTGCACATGCTAAACAAGCACCCTGTCATTGAGCCGCACCCCTGGCCCAATATATTTATTTTTTAAAGTATTCTTAAAGTGACTGACAGTGCAGAGATGAGCAAAATAAAGTGTAAGCCCCCTCTCTCCACACCCACTCCATAGAGTTGAACAGTATTTTTCTTTCCAGTTGTTGCCCTAGCTGTAAAGAAAGTAACTTTTTCTCCCAGAGACTGCATCACCTTGTATACTTTACCACTGTTTTGTTCTGTTTTTTTCACTTGGTTTTTTTTAGTTAATATTTCATTAATCTCTTCCTATGTCAGCATATACAGATGCAAAAAGGAGTCAGACTGTAGAAAAGCCTTAGGTATGTTTTTTGAGAGGCCCTGCAGGTGGCTGCAGGCAACCTATACAATATCTTCAAGAAAATTAGTACAATTAAGCAAAATACAGTCCAAAACAGTCTTCCAATTTCATCTCCCTTGTCACTTTACTTTGGGCTTAGGGACCAGCTCTTAAGAGAGGGACACTCAGACTAAGCCCTTGATAAGAAGTATCAGGGGTAGAAAAGGGAATCGGTCAGGACGGAGCACTTCTGCTAGTGTAGCAGAAAATGCGCCCCCCCCCCGCCCCAGCCAGTGTACTTCAGTTTGTTAGGTGCCCAGGTAATAGTTCCTGTTCAGGATTCTGGTTGCTCCTGTCTCTTAGAAACGGCTGGTCACTGTGATGCATAGCTGGTCACTATGACGCACATTGTATAAACCAATCCCCAACTGACAGGCTATTCTGCCTCTGTACTTCCTGTTTGCTTATCCATTATAAGCCCTAGACCAGCAGAGATCTGGGCCTGATATTTTGGTAATGACCTGGATCAATGCCTGTTGAGGTACATAAGTTCGCCTCCAAATCCTGGGTGTCCTTCTGGTGTTTCTGCTTGCTGTTGCACTAGGAGGAGAGAAACCAGTGGTCCAGCGTAGTCCTGGGCGGATTCAGAGCATTCTTCTCACTGTCCTTTCCCTTTCGCAAGCTGGTGGTTTGTCTTAGCTCCGTTCCTCACCCCACCTCCTGACCCCGCGAGGATGGAAGCCAACGATGCTCCACCACGGAGCTACACGGCAGCCTCCCCGCCCCACAAAGCTACCCAGGCCAACCTCGAAGCTGAAGTTCTGCCTCAGCCTCCCGAGGAGGAGCCTGAGGATTACAGGTACATTGCACCACACCCGGCTTTAACTCCATTTCGAGTATACTCCATAGCTGCTGTTTCCTTATCAAGTTCTCCTTTCCCTGTGTCCCTTATTCCCCCACTCTAAGCCCTCGCCCCTTCCTCTTCTCCTACCCTCCCGTCTTCTCTTAGGCTCGGGCTTCCCTTGGTCTGGAGGCTGTTTTGGAAAACACCTGTATCGCAGGTTCATGCAGCTCTCCAGGGTCTCGGTCAACTGACAGGCGGTTCCCCAAAGGTCGTGTCCCTAAAGCTCCTCTAACTCAAGGCAAGGTAGCTGTTCTGAGTCACCCGGATGCAGAAGCCAGGGTCCGAGGAGTGGAGCAGCGCCTGCAGGCTGCTCAAGGAAGACTGAGCTTAGAACTCCAAAAGCTGTTTCAATACAGAGGGCTCTTTATTTCGATTTAAAAACAAACTGCTCCGGCCAGTGATATAGCTCAGCGGCATAAGCGCCTGCCTGGCAAGCGCGAGGTCCTCAGTTCGACTCCCGTTACCCGCATATATTAAAACAACAACAACAACAAAAACTGCTCACAATAACCAAAATCTTCCACGCTGAGCAGCGTGATCTCCTAGTCCCAAACTCAGTCTACCCCGTCTGGCCCCAGGGCGCCCAAAGTGGTACAAGGGGAGTTCCAATCTCCATCCCGACGCTGCCCTACAAACAACCTCGCTTCTCCCCTTTCCACCCTAAGCGCCTTCACGTGCAGCCCAAGCAACCTACAGAGCTGAGAAACTGCTGGGTTGCAGCTTTGCGCTTGCACCACTCTCTGCAGCTCACAGGAACGACCCCCGCCGCGCGGGCTCTTCCAGCCTCCAGGCTGGAAACCTGGTCCCCAGGCCCGCTGCAGCGCCTCCTAGTGGCGCCTGTACCCTCGGGGCGACAGAAGGAAGCAGGCAGCAGCCCGCCTCCCTGCCCGGGAACTCCGCCTCGGCCCCGAGGCCGACCTCGCCGTGCCCCGCGCTCTGCGTCCCCACTCCGTGGCCACCGCCGAGAGGATGGGGCTGGGGCTGGGGCTGGTCGCGCAACAGCTGTTCATCTGGGGCGCGGCGAGCGCCGTCTCCCTGGCCGGCGCCACACTGCTCCTCAGCGTCCTGCAGATGTTAGCCAGCTACGCGCGGAAGTGGCAGCAGATGAAGCCCATCCCCTCGGTGGCCCGCGCCTACCCCTTGGTGGGACACGCGCTGCTGATGAAGCCGAACTCCACAGGTAAGGGACCGGAGGCCTGGCGGGCTCCGTGCCGCAGAGCCCCAACAGGACGCCCTCCTGGTGCCACACTGGGGTTCGCAGTCCGCTCCCGTCCCTCAAACCCTCACCCCCTTCAGTTTTCACCGGCCGGAACTCCAGGCACGGAGGCTCTGGCTGCTAGGAGGATTTGTCATCTGCTAGAGAGTGGATTCCCAAATCCATCCAGTTTTCCTTTTGACACCTGTAGAAATTGCTGACGCCCCACCCATCCATACCTAACCTTTTCTTTATGTACAGCAGAATGCAGCGTTTACAAGCTCCTGGCCTCCTGCTTTTTCCCTTCTTTTCCTTCTGGAGCTGTGCACATCTTAAAACCCTGTCTTTTCTTCAGTCTTGGCTTGTAAGAAAAACTCGCCCAGAACATGACAAACGCCCCCAAATTTAGTGCCATGCTCCTGCCCCACCCTGTAAAGTAACAGAAGTTCTTTTGAGGTTTCACTCTCCACCCTGACCCAGACATCATATGACTTAACCGCTACATACTTTCATTCCTTCTTGACTTTCATAGTTTAACCCTTTTAAGGAGGTTTCATAATCATAGTTGATAAACTGTGCTGGAAGGGCCTTAAGGCAAATTTATATGGCAAGTTTTCAAAAGCCTTGTTTATTGAAGAGTGAATTTTTAAAATTGAAATAATATTTTTTAAAAAGAGATAGACATGTTTTGTTCATGGCAAAAAAAAAAAAAAAAATCGTTTTAAGTTAGAAAGCTCTCCAAAGTACCTGTCATTTGTAGTCTCCCATTAAGGACGGTGAGCTACATCGCAGCACCTCATTTACATGGGTGTATAAACTGGGATGCCCAGGGCCAAAAACATTTATCCAAAATGGCATTTTAAAATGGACTCTGAAAAAAAAATGAAATGAACTCTGACCAAAACCCAGTTCCTTTTCAGATATATTATGTATAATTGTTTTACAGGCTGAGCATTATCTCTGAAGCTTAAAGGACTATTTCATTTTCACTGTTTCCTCAAATAAAAATAACACTGTCATTTCAACTTCACAAGAGTAAAATGAGGCCTCATGAGAAAGTGTTGACCAAACTATTATCTGGTAGAAGAAATCCTAGTAAATGTTTTCAGCCAAATATCAATGACTAATGTTATAAGTAACCTGAAAGCACTTTTTTTTTTTTTTTTTTTTTTGAGACAGGGTGTCCCTGCCTAGTTCAGGCTGGCCTCGAGCTCACTATGTAGCCCTGCTGGACTCGAACTCACAGCGATCCTCCTGCCTCAGCCTCCTGAGTGCTGGAATTACAGGCGTGCACCACCACACCTGGCTCTGAAAGCACATTTACATATATGAAAATCATGTTGATAAAAATCATCTTGGTTAATATAGAAGCAGAGCTAACCTCCCTTCAATCCTAAGGCTTTATGGTATTAATAATAATTGTGTAGAAATATAGATTCTCCCTATGTTAATCATAATCTCAAAAGATACAGTCTCAAGTTCCATAATCACAAATATTGAAATTTTGAAAGATCAAAATCCCTGAAGTCTAAAATTCCCCAAATCATAGCTGTGAAATATTCAAATCCCAAATGCTAAAATCCTAAAAGCCAAAATCCAAAACAAAACAAAATTTCACTGAAAAAAGGGCTACATAAGAGGGATGGAAAGCCAAATTCTGGGGAAAGGATGAATGTTTCTGACACAATAGTTGCATTGCGTTAGGCAGAATGAATACCTGGAAACCTGGTGCAGCACTGTTTTGTGTGTGTCTGTTCCCAGAGCAGATTAATGTGTGAGTCTGGGTCACTTCAGTAGGGAAGATCCACCCTCAACATGGGCACTGACCATCAATCTATAGTGCCTCAGCGGGAGCAAATACAGAAGGCAAATAGGTCTCTCAGAGCTGGAATAGAATTTTTTGGGCTGCCTTGGACATACAAATTCCCAGCTCACCAGCCTTCAGGCCTCTGTCATCTTTGTGTTTCATCTTTGCATCATTTCCAATGCAGTGTAAACTGTATAACGATTCAGCGAGTTCTAACGCATTTTATGTATTGTGTTGCACATTTTGACTTGGCAAAAGCTCGTTATCACAGTGTTGACTTCGTGTGTACCCACTGTGCATGTATATAAAAACATTGAAACACCCTTGTAAATGAAGAGATGTCTTTATTTAACATCTGCATCTGTGAAATATAAAATTTCTGAGATCTCAGCTCTTTGTATAGCTGCCTATGTTGTGATGACTCATCATTGTGGTTTTCGATCCATCTTTTCTCAAAAATTAGGTTGTCTGTTGTGGTATTCAGATGCCAGCAGCTATAAAGTTGAATGCACACAGTTACCAACCATACTGATGGGCGATTATACATTTTGCTCTTTGACCTATTTTTATATGAGTATAATTTGTCTGCTAACAAACCATGACTGTTAACTGTACCTATATGGCTGTTATTAATATATCTGTGTTTTTATTATTGCAAAAACATATTATGTCATTGTTGCTTATTTTATTGTGCAAAATGGCTTATGAAGTGTTCTGTCATGTTTTTGTTTCTCAAATCCCATTTTAAAAATATAAATAAATGTTTGTTAAACAATTTTTAAAATTATTTTTCCAGAATTCTATTTTCAGGATTTTAACCTTATAGTACTTTAGACTTTAGGGATTTTAGACTTTGAGTATTTTGATCTTTTGGATTTTAATACTTGGAACTATAGAGTTCATAGCAGTGTCTTTGGGGATTATAACCTAATCCTCGGTTCTCCTTCCCAACTTTATTCCTAGAAAGTGATACATTTAAGGAATATCATCATATATTGAGAAAGGATTCCAAGAATTAAAATCTCTAATGAAGAGACCAGTTTTAAAACAAACCCTGAGCTGATTGGACTATTTAAAGTAATTCTTTGTGGAATGACCTTATGAGTGAGGAGAATGGCAACATTTTGCCATTTACAAAGTGACTTTTTATTCTGTCAACAAGTACTGGATTTTGGAGTTATGGAACTGTTGCTCGGTTTCCAACTTTGTAACCAAGTACTGTATTTGAGAAGTTATTTAAAGCTCTTTAAGTTAAAGGAGGTTTTTTTTATTTATTTATTTATTTTTTTTTTTTTTGTGGGTACCAGGGGGACGACCTCAGGACCCCGCGCGCCAACAGGCACCCGTGCCACTGAGCGATATCACCGGCCCCTTTTTCGTATGTGGGTTCCGGGAGTCGAACTCGGGCCCTCGCGCTTGCAAGGCAGGCGCTTACGCCGCTGAGCCATCTCACCGGCCCAAGGAGGTTTTTTTTTAAATCATTTTATTTGTGAAAGGAACTGTATTACTGAGTTAAATTTTTTTTTTTTTTTGTGGGTACCGGGGGGTCGACCTCAGGACCTCGCGTGCCAGCAGGCGCCCGTGCCGCTGAGCGATATCACCGGCCCCTTTTTCGTATGTGGGTTGCGGGAGTCGAACTTGGGCCCTCGCGCTTGCCGGGCAGGCACTTAAGCCGCTGAGCCATCTCACCGGCCCACTGAGTTAAATTTTTAAGGACTAAACTTAACCCAAGGAAAGTTTCTAGACTACTGTCTGGATTTAGCTAGAATAAGTCCTTTAATTGCCAATTAAGCATTTACTGCAGCCCTGCTTTCCACCCATCACTGAGCTCAGCAGAGTTGCAGGTGTGAAACTACCCTAAGATGCAATCCCTGTCCTACATTACATTGTTTCTATGCAAGAGGCTAAACCTTCCATTCTGGGGCTGAAGCCTGAATTCTGGCTCAGCAATCTCACCTGCAGCATTACATGTGGCTTCTGGTGGCTTTTAAACCCTGACTTGGTGCTTCTGCAGTCCATTGTGTGAACACCTGCTTTCCCCAGCTGTGCCCTGCTGTGTCCAAAGACCCGACAGCTCAAAACACAGATTCAGGCTTCCCTCTTCTCTCTGTTAGGTAGAACAAGGCAGGCAGTATATTAGCATGAAGCCACATGTTTTGACATTGGTGATTTGGTCCAGCTCTTTTCACAGCAATTCTGACAGCCATTTTATCCACGAGACTTTCCAAAGCCGTGTATGTAATGGTTAAGATGCCATTTTGGAGTCTGGGTGCAAAGCCAAGTTCTGCCATTTACTACCTCTGTAACACTGGGCAATGATGTTTTAGAAGTGCACATTTGGCACAGTGAAACCTAATAATAATTATCCTGTAGTAACTAATATCATAATGGTATATTTATTTGTGATGGAAAATATTAATTTGGAACAATTTTAGATCTATAGATAAGTTGCAAAAATAGTACAGAGTTCACATCTCCCCCCTCCCAGCCTCCTTTAACGATAACATTCTACATAATTAGTACTGTACATTTACCAAAATGAGATAATGAATGTTTGCCAATACTATTAGCAAGATTCATTTCTTCATTGAATTTAAAATGAAACATTTTCTCCTAGAATTTTTTCAACAGATAATCAATTATACAGAAGAATTCCGACACATGCCACTGCTGAAGCTCTGGATTGGGCCAATACCAATGGTGATCCTTTATCATGCAGAAAATGTGGAGGTGAGTACGTGGTAAATACGATAGATATTTCACTTATATTTGATAGCATGAGAATAAATATAATAAATGTGCCCTTAAATTTCATTTAACTCAGTACAAAGAGTATTTCATTAAATGTTTTATGTTATGTAGGTTCTATTTTGTCCTTCCTAGATTTAATGAGAATCCTGGAGAGACTAAAACTCTCCATGTATCTTCGTACATTTGTAAACTCTCAATGTATTTGCTCTCCTTTTTTGGAGAGCCTCTAGAGGGATATGCCTTTTAGAACCATAAATAGATTATTCCACAAGGTTAAAACTTGTTATCCACCAGACACGGTTATAAGATTCCAAAATGTGACTAATTAAATATGGAGTTTCCCTCACGGTGCTCAGGGTCTCATACGATAGCAGTGAAAAGTTTGTTATTCCACATTTAAAGGGGAATGTTAATGTGATGCTGACAGAGTAGACACTATTAATCCCTGCTGTTGAAATTAGTCCTCAGAAAGTTTGTGTACCTTGTATTTAATATCGTGCCACTGGGGAAATGATGTGGTGGTATGATGAGAAAAGGATCTGGATTTGGGTCAGGGAGTAAAAATGCAACAGAGCTTCTCTTCGTGGAGCAAAATTAAAAACAGAATTCCCTGGGGGCTAGCGCTGGAACAAGTCTTTCTTAGTTGTTGTAGAAGAAGTGTGGGAGTTTTCCTTGTACCACACTCCAGAATCCCAGTTCAGGGAAGATAATGAGGGGGACCAGGCATAGGATTCTGGCTACTGTAGACCTCCTGAAGTTGGATTAGTATCTGGAGATAGGGATCTGTCCAAATGGAAAAGGCCTGGGGAGCATTCTGTGCTCCATCTTAGATGCTCATCCCTTCTACTTAGCTTCGACTCTAGGTAATTTCATCACACTCATTGTTTTCAATGTTAGCTGTATGCTAGAGACACTCAAATATGTTGCTGTAGGTTAAATCTTTATCCTGAGCCTCATACCTGCTTTCGGACCATGGATACCTCAAAACTTCAAAATCAGCGTACCCAAAGAGAATCTCATGATTTCCATCTTCCTAATGTGGTCCTCCTCCAAACTTCTTTACCCTCTTCTCTTCCTCCTGTCCTCATTTAATGTCTCTACTTGGCTCCTGCTGGCAAGAATCAGGGAATTATCTTTTCCTCAACTCTTCTTAATTCCCAAAACTGAATGACAAGTATATGTTCAAAACTCTGATTGGATTTCTTTGAGGCACAAGAATGAAAATGAACTTCAGAGAAAATAAAGGTTTTGAAATATAAAATATAGTTGTATACTAATGAAGTTTTTCTATAATTGAAATTGTTTTGATGTTTGTATATGTCTCTTTTTTTTTTCTCTACCTAAGGTAATTTTAACTAGTTCAAAGCAAATTGACAAATCCTTTGTGTACAAGTTCCTAGAGCCGTGGCTTGGTTTAGGACTACTTACAAGGTAGGTCAGTGTAAATTTGTAAAGATGTCTCATAGTAGAAATAGTTACTTCTGTGTGTAAATTGTTATTTCAGGAACTGACAAAAGATAGTTTTTCTCTAGCAACTGGTCTCAGGAAGGAGGAAAGAGACTGGAGGGAGAGGTCTAGCTAACTGTGGGTCTTTAACAGACAGAGATTCAAAGTGTCTGGCCATCTCCAGCCATGGTATTCAATAGTGACCACCAACAGTGCTCCGAGAAGAATTAAGAGGTCTTGTTCAAGTGCAGTAAAGCAAAATAGTATCTGGAGCAGCGAAAAGTTGCAAAGCCAATGAAAAAGGCAGTTAGCCTCAGAGAACATTGAACACAGTGACTTCAAACCCGACCTGGCGTCCAAAGATAGGACTGCATCTTCTAAGAGAGGGCCCAGCAAGAGAAAAGCGGGGCCCTTATAAGGACTTCGGAGAATTCAAATACAGTGAAAATGGAAGTAAAGTCATGGAGCATGTGAACATCTGAGAACTGAGGTATCAATAGGGGAAGAAAACATTTCTTAATTTTAGAAACTCGGAACTTATAAGTGGAAAGAAATTCTTAAATTTTTCTTCTTTATGGATGCTCTTTTAGCTATTAGTATTATGGAACAATGTCTAAAATATCTATATTTTGTAAATACTTGTGAATATTTTGTATGTTTGCTATTCTGAGCAAAGCATTTGAGTATCTGCAGGAAAAGCTGTTTTAGAGTTTTGCTGGCTTAGCTATATTTGTGTCTTTTTTGTTTTGGATGAGAGTTCTCTTTTATTTGTAACCATGTATTGTATTTCTAGTACTGGAAGCAAATGGCGCTCCAGGAGAAAAATGTTAACACCCACTTTCCATTTTACAATTCTGGAAGATTTCTTAGATATCATGAATGAACAAGCAAATATATTGGCTAATAAGCTTGAAAAACATGTTAACCAAGAGGCATTTAACTGCTTTTCTTATATCACTCTTTGTGTCTTGGATATAATCTGTGGTAAGCCTGACTGATTTGCATCTAAAGTCATAGCATAAAGATAAAATAGCCCAAATAGAAAATAACATTCCATTGGGAAGGAAAATGAGGAAATTGGAAAGGACATAGAATTCTTCAAGCAGGTGCAACTGATAAGTTGGCCACCGAGAAATAGTAGCCACTCATAGGGCAACAAGGAGAGCCAAGCAGCTGGGAAGGTCAAAAGGAAGGAAGAACAGGAGCAAGAAGGTTGGGGGGGGGAGCAACAGGTACAAGAGAAAAACAATTCTAAGATACAGCAGAGAGGAACAGGATTTTGCCTTTTGCCACTGTAACATAAGCAAAAGATATGTGCATGAATTGAATGGTTGCTTCTCCCCCCATATTTTATAGAAACAGCTATGGGGAAGAATATTGGTGCTCAGAGCAATGAAGATTCCAAGTATGTCCGTGCGGTTTATAGGTAAATGGAATTCTTTTAGTTATTCTTTAAATTGTTGAGCTGGACGTTAAAAATTATTGGTAATTATTTATGTCTGTGTCATATCTTTGTATTATTTCAAAAGGAAACATGAAACTCAAAGTGAACCTCCTAATTTCAGCATGTATTTGAGCAGTAGATGAATGATTATGAAAATTATGGTATATCTAGATTATGCAGATATATAAAATTATTACTTTTAAATATACTGAGATTATAGTATGATGTAAATTATGATAGTTACATTATACTGGTGAAATATATAAACAATGCTTGTAGTACAACAACCATTATATATAAAAAATTATTTGTAGGGGAAAAAATCCAGAAGAAACAATACAAAAGTGTTAATCATTGTTCTGTGTATGAATTTGTCTTTCTTGTTGCTTTTTTGTATTTATCAATATTTACTTTCCTTTCCAATATTTTTCTGCACAGATTAGGTATCATTTTTGTAACTGAAGCAATCAGTTTTATTTAAAATTGCTTGCAATTTTTCAGCTACTAAGAAGCAGAGCCAGGATTTGATTTGATATATCTCATCTTTAAGTCTACTGTTCATTTCATCTCATTTTAACAAATATTGATTGATCATCTATAATATATCAGTCATCACACACAGTGCTAACTGATTTTATAGTGGTACATAGAACATAATAGCATAGGAGACAAGCATTGGATCATCAAATATAAACTTAAGAATTGTAATACTTGCTTAGGAAGAAAGATGAAACTGATACTAAACAAAACCAGGGAGAGGTTCTATACAGGAAAGTTCTCTGAAAAACTGGCATCTAAGCCCATCCTGAAGGAGGTAGTCATGTAGAGGACTTTCTGTTCCATCACTGGGAATGAGAGGGAGTTGCTAGCGACAGCCATGAGCATGCTTTGTAGAAGAAGACACCCAGTTTTTTGTAATCACTCAGAGGAGTGATCAGATGAATGGATGATCTTTAAAAGGGGCAGATTTCATCTCAGCCTTTAGTACAAAAGACCTAGGCAGCCTTGGGATGTTCAGAACTCACCTTAGATGAACAAGCATAGAGACCAGATGCCATCTATAAGGATGTTTTGTAGTGGATTTTTCATTCCTCTGAAGAGTCCATTTTTTTAAGCTTCCTTGGATGTGTAATAGCCCACTCCTTCATTGTTTAGCGCTAAGCTTGAACTAATGAGCCTCATTCACATGTATTACCTTCATTAAGCCTAGGCACCAAATAGGTGCTCAAGAGATATACATTTGTAATGTAAAAGGTGATGTGTTTTTATTCTACTTATAGGATGACTGATAAGATTTTTCGAAGAATGAAGATGCCCTGGCTTTGGCTTGACCTTTGGTACCTTATGTTTAAAGAAGGACAAGAACACAAAAGGGACTTACAGATCCTACACACTTTTACCAAAAATGTAAGGCATTTTTCTCATCACATAAAATACATAACAAAAATTCACCATTATAACCATTTGAAGTGTATGATTCATTGGTATTGAATACGTTCACAGTGTTGTACAACCATCATCACTATTTCCACAAATTTGTAAGCCCATGATTTTTTGTTTTATCTATATATACAATATAAGACCATAAAGTCTGTGTCCCATAAAATGAAAGTAAAATTAATGGAAAAAATGTACTGTAAAAAGTGGTCAATATGATCACATTTAAGTTATATATTCAACTAATAATTAAGTGCCCGCTAAGTGCCAAACACTGTACCCAAATAGTAATACATAAGACATGTGTAATCCCTCCCTCCCTAATAGATTGGCCTAGTAGGGGAGGTTATCCATAAACAAATTATAACAAAAGGCGATGTTGGCCATGAGCACTTCATTTACAATCAGGGAGCTGTACAAAAGAGTAAGGAAGCAGATTTGTGTCTAAGCATCTTCTGGGAAATATCTGGACATGACAGTAGTTTTCAAGAGCAAAAGGCATTTAAAGCAGTATGTACCTTAATTTGTAAATAAAAATGTTACTACTATTTTATTTCCAAATGAAAAAGAAACAAGAGATAAGGATTTTGGTTTGAATATAGTACATCAATCTTCATTTTAAAATGTGTTTATGAAAAAAGCAAGATTTGGTTGAAAATATACATCAAATTACAACTTAAATATATTGAAAAAGTCCCTATATGAGTTATTCTTTCTTTACTGTGAACTTTGGTTAAAATACATCAGAATTGCTTCTTCATGGTCAGGAAATAGTAAGACAATAGCAAACAGGTTGTATTTTAAAATTATACTTTCTCTTACATTTCAAGCATTAGTATTAATATCAATAATTAACAAATTCCAGACTAAATAGACAGTGTCATTTATTTTACAAATATCAAAAATTGCATACTGAGACACTGGTAGAATGAACTTCACAAAGAATAAAAGGAAAGATTGCTTTTTTGCCCTCAGTGAGCTTAGAGTCTACTCATTCAAGCCACTTACCAGAAAATTTTGTCAATTGCCTGATAGGAAAAAGAAAATTGAAATGTATAATAAAATATATGGATTTTAATTGTTGTATTCATTCAACAAATATCTAATGAGCATTCTTAAAATGCCAGTGGGTGCTCTAGAATATGGAAATATATCAATGAATGAAAAAAATTTGCTGCCACGTGGAGGGTAGCATTTGAGTTAGAGAACGATAATAAATAGTAAGTCTAGTAAAATGTCAGGAGGTAAGTGATATGGAGAAAAAGGGTGGGGAAGATAGTGGTAGGGATTAGGGTAGCAGTGATCAGGAAAAGTCTCTGATATTGTGACAGAGAGCAGATATCTGAAAGAAGGGAAGGAGCTAGCCATGCAGGCTATGGAAGCAAGAACATTCCAGGGATATGGAGTGGCAACCACAAACAGTGGCTCAATGAGTTAACTTGCTGGGTTTTTTCTCTAACACAACACACCGTAATTAAGAGTGATCTACAATTAGTTTCTTACATAATGGTTGTATTCTACTGCTTAAACTTTTTCTTATTAACTCATTAAAATCTCTAGGGTACTATTTAGTAGAGTATGACTCTATTCCATACTAGAAAGATTACAAAAATAGAACTTAAAAATTATGCACTTGTCTGATGTTAAATTTGTTTTTAATAGTTTCATGAAATAATGCCTTAAATGTTAACAGGAGGCTTTAATGTATTTTAACAAGAGCCTAAGTTGTCATTGAAATGGAAAGAACAGGAAAAGTTTTAGAATAATTAAGTTAAAGAAGCTAGCATATTTTCATAGGAAAATATGTCACTATGGCCTTATCAACATCCAAACAACCTCAGATGACTGTCACTTAAATCATACAGGTCATTGCTGAACGGGTCAATGAAATAAAGGTAAATGAAGAAAGTAAAGATGCTAACTCAGGCCCTGGCTTCTCCAGAAGAAAAGGCAAGGCTTTTCTTGACATGCTTTTAAGTGTGACTGATGACAAAGGAAACAAGCTAAGTCATGAAGATATTCGAGAAGAAGTTGACACCTTCATGTTTGAGGTATTTTATATTTTCAGGTGATTTCTAGGTAACATTAAAAATTCCTTGCCTCTAAGGATAGCTCCATGGTAGAGCACTTACCTAGCATGGGAGAAGCCCTTTCATCTCCAGCTCTGAAAAAACAAAAACCAAACAAGTTTCTGTTCTTTTTAGAATCCTTAGCATAATTTTAGAAAATTTAACTGGTGTTAAAGTGGTACAGTATAACTAAAGAAGACTTATATTATCGTCAGAAATTACAAAATTCAAGAACCTGAGTAAGTACTGGATCAACTTCCTTCTTCATAACAACATTTTGACTTTTGATGGCTACAGCAGTACACACAATTTTTCTCAAGAAAACCTAAGGTTTGTCAGACATTCTTTAACCAGAAGAGCAGCCAGAAATTGCTCTCAGTTCTCTATATTGCTTCGTGTTTTCTTTTAACCTCCCAAGCCCATTAACTTCCTCACTTTTTCCTTCTAGAGTTCTAACAACTGAACACTTAGCTACTGCTATAAGCTGCATTAGCCATAGAGGGTAATAAGAATCCTCCAATAAGCCACGCATAGTATTGAAGGCTTGTAGTCCCAGCATTCTGGGAGGCTGAGGCAGGAGGATCACAAGTTCAGGCCTAACCTGGGCAACTGAGAGACTTAATGAGACACTGTCTCAAAATAAATAAAATAAAATATAAAATAAAATAAAAATAAAGGGATGGGGATGTTGCTCATTTTGAAGGCCCTGGGATCCATCCCCAGTGCTGCAATTAAAAAAAAAAAAAAACCTTCAATGGAGAATCCAACCAGTTTGTGATTCTGAAGGAATTTCTGGTGTTTAACTTTTTTTTAAAGTACTTTTTACACATACAGTTTTAAATATTAAATATAACAAAGAATAAAACTTTCTATATCTGGATTGCAAACTAAAGAAATGATATTCAGAAGGCACATGTAGTAATATCCTTTAAGTGGAAGAAAGTGAAATGCATCTGTGTTTTCAGTGACTCATCACATGCGAAGCCGTATAGTAACTGTTCCTCCTACAGCCGTCTGGTTATAATACAAGTGCTCATACATGCTTTTAAAATTAAATTTGATTTTTTTTTTGTGGGTACCAGGGGTCAAACTCAGGACCTCGCACTTGCCAGGCAGGTGCTTATGCCACTGAGCTATCTCACCAGCCCTGAATTTAATTTTTTGATAAATAATAATTGTGTGTATTCCTGAGGCATGATGTGATGTTTTGATGCAAATCAGATTAATTAACATATCCATCGCCTTCTCATATTCATCGTTTATTTGCACTGAGAACATTTAAGATTCACCCTTTTAGCTATTTTGAGCTATATAATACATTACTATCAATTATAATTGCCGAGCTGTGCAATACATCACCAGCATTTATTCTTCCTGTCTGTCTAAAACTTTGTGTCCTTTGAGCAGTATCGCTCCTTTCCCGTCCGCCTCCCCACAGCCAGTCTCTGGTAACCACCATTTAACTGTCTGCTTCTGTTATTTCAACTTTTTTAGTTTCCATCTATAAGTGAGACCATGTGATATTTTTCTTTCTGTTCCGGCTTATTTCAATTTGGCTAATGTTCTCTAGATTTATGTATGTTATCACAAATGACAATTTCTTCTTTTTTTTAATGTTAAGTAAAATTTCATTGTATGTACACCCTATTGTTAAATTTAGTCATTTGTTGGCGGCCATTTTGGTTGTGCAGCCTACAGGTTCAATGCAATTTCTATCAAAATTCTAATAACATTTTCCAGAGAAATAAAAAAAAAAAATTCTGAAAGGCCAATGCAATCTTGAACAAAAAGAACAAAACTGGAGGCATATTACCTGACTTCAAAATATACTACAAAGATATAGCAATCAAAATAGCATGGTAGTGGCATAAAATAGACATATAGACCAATAGAACAGAATTAAAAACCCAGAAATAAATCCATACATTTATAACCAACTGATTTTCAATTAAAGTACCAAGAATACACAATAGGGAGAGTCTTCAATAAGTAGTCCTGGGAAAACTAAATAGCCACATGCACATGAATAAAAATGGATCCTTATCTCTCCCCTTATACAAGAATTAACTCAAAGCAGATTAAGAATATAAATGTAAGATATGAAACTGTAAAATTACTAGAAGAAAAAAATAGTGGAAACACTTCTTGAGATTGGCCTGGGCAGTAATTTCTTGGCTATGACTCCAAAAGAATAGTCAAAAAGCACAAATAGACAAATGAAATTGTGTCATCTGTTCTTATTGAGCAGGGTCTGAATTGCAAGCCCAAATAAACCTCTTCTCCTGGGCCGGTGAGATGGCTCAGCGGCTTAAGCGCCTGCCCGGCAAGCGCGAGGGCCCGAGTTCAACTCCCGGAACCCACATACGAAAAAGGGGCCGGTGATATCGCTCAGCGGCACCGGCGCCTGCTGGCGCGCGAGGTCCTGAGGTTGACCCCCCGGTACCCACCAAAAAAAAAAAAAAAAAAAAAAAAAACCTCTTCTCCTTTAAGTTGCAGTTATCAGGTATCTTGTCGCAGCGACAAGGAAGTGACTAAAACAGGTTCCAGTCATTCCTGATTTCAATCACAGTTTCTCTATGTGTTAAAAAGAGATGGATTGAATCAGTGGTTTTAAACTTATTTGTTAGGAGAGAACACTTTAATGAAAAGAAATGTTAAAACAGAAAATGGATATCTAAACCAGCTGAAAAGTAAAGCGGGTTCTGAGATCAAATCCCAGCTCTGACATGTACTACAAGTATGACCTCGGCCACCACACTCAACCTTTCTGAGCGTCAGTATTCTTTTTCTCTTTTGTCTTTTGCAGTGCCGGGGATTGAACCTCTGAGCTATATCCCCAAGCCTGTAATCTTACTTTAAAAGTAAGGCCTCAGAACAGTCAAAATGATTAGATTTTTCAAGGAACACTGAGAATCAAAGAACACTGGCACATAGGAAACATGCAGCAGATATTGGATATCATTATTTGATATTGAAATGGACTTTCTTATATCTCTACCCTGCCCATATTCACACTCATACACATGTACATACACACACTCACCTTAATACACACATGGATACACATGTGTGCACATCCGTCTCGCCTGCAATCTCTCATTCCCAGGAAGACAACCAGGATAATGATCTTCTTCTTCTATCTCTAACATTCTTTGACACTCTAATTCTCTTCTTCTTTGACTAGAGGCATACAATGTGTAACTAACATTATAGCCTCCGCTATAAGGTGGATGCAGTTCAAGTCTTTATGTCCCAGGTCCCAGCCTTAGGTATGAAGCTGTTAGCCCTCCCCAGGCTCCAGTTAACTCTGTGCTATGTTTTGTTTCATTTGCCTTCTGTGGATAGCGAACAAAATGAAATACTGAATGTAGGAAGTTCCATAGACTTCAAACTTACACATGTGGATCAGATTTCCACTCGTAAGTTCAAGAAAAACCATTAAAAATGATTTAGCAGGAGTACTTCCTTACATGACTTAGTAGAGAAATGAGTGAAATGGTCTAGATCGTATCTGGAGTCAGAGTAGGGTCTGTAAAAGAACTTAAGCAAGAAAATACTTTCAGATCCCAATGTCAGGGACTTGTAGACTGTTTTTAAAACTTGCAGAAGAAACCTCAAACAATGCAAAAGGTATTTTATAAAACAAGGATTTGGGAGATATTTGCCCAGAGAATGAAATATAACAATGAGCACTTATATTGCATAGGAAAATGGAAAAGTAAGATCGTCCATGGAGGAGATAATTTTCCCCTTTTTGTGTTAAAAGTCTTATTCCTAGAGAAACAACACAATTACTGATTTTCTTACACATTTTTTTTCCTAAAGAGGTTACCATTTTTGCACACAGAAAATGTCCTAGTGAGGTGAAGATAGGGGATAAGAAGCGAATCCTAAAGCATTGACTACGTAGAGAACAAGGTTGGCTAGGAGGTGGACATGAGTCTTTGAGGGGGTTTTCTTACTGCAGGCCACTCCATGATTGTAATGGGTGATAGCATGGCTTTGTTTGGTCATCATCCTGGAAATCAGTTCCTACGTGTACTTTCTACTAAGCTGTCTGGTCCTGGAGAAATTATCTGACCTTTTTTTATTTTGCTACAGTTTTTATTTTTTTAAATATACATAGTATTAATGAATATATCATAGAGTTTTTGTGAAGATTAATTGAATTAGTTTCTGCAAAGTACTTAGTATTTTGCCTAAAATTCAGCAAGCATTAACTAGGTCATTTATCAGCTTCTTGAGGTGGAGAATGTTGCTCAGAAATGCACATATACGTATGCCTGGTGTCCAGCATCAGCAGGTAAATTCTCCCTCAAATGGGGGACAGTAGAGAAGTACAGATCTGGAAGTTGACTCAGGAGAGCCAGACATTTGTCCCTCTTGGAAAGGTCTGCCTCACCAGGATCTCCTGGACTTCTCCCTTCATTAGCACAACCCAGCAACTTCCCGCAAAATGTGCAACGTGATGAGGCATCAAAATGTCATCACTAAGGACAAGCCTCTGCCTTTTAAGAGATTGTGGTATTTGTTCCTCATGGAGGTGAGATGCTGTGCAGAAACAGTTTATGTCCTGCAGTTAGACTACAGCTGTCAAAGGTACAGGCAATGAAAAAGAATTCATATAGTCACTCCTGGTCTTCTCAATATAATTCTGCTTTTTAAGCTTTTTTTTTTTTTTTTTTTTTTACTATTCTAGGGCCATGATACAACTGCAGCTGCAATAAACTGGTCCTTATACCTGTTGGGTTCTTATCCAGAAGTCCAGAAAAAGGTGGACAACGAACTGGATGAAGTGTTTGGTATGTTTGGCCTCTTCACTGATGAGACTGTAGATCCTAAGTGCACCAAAGCAAATGTTAATCCCGCTCATTAAGGATGTGCAGCAGGACCTGTTCTAAGGACACCGTCCAAGGCAGGAAGGCTCCTGCAGAGTCCTTTCCAGGACCTATCTCCTCTGCAAGGCCAGCCATTCCTTTACAAGTATTTGTCGACCTCCTGATTCATGACTGCCCTGGGCTAGATGCTGGGCCTGCACAGATCCATGGGATTGACCTCAAGGATCCAACTACTTAGTGGGTGAAATTGGCACATGTACATAAAGCTCCTCTTCATGGACTGTGTCCTTGAGTGACGTGACAAAAGGAACACAGAGGAGCAGGTGGAGCTGTTAGAAGGGTAAAGGAAAGCTATTTCATGCGGGAACTATATCTGACCACAAATGACGAAAAGAGGCATCATACTCATCTTCAAAGCAACAAGAAAGGAGAAGTGGGGATAAATGATGTATTAATTTCCTATGGCAGCTGCAACAAATTCCACAAACTAGGAAGCTTAACAGAAATATATTCTCTCATTTTTCTGGACACTAGAAATCCAAAATCAGTATTACTAAGCCTAAATCAACATGTTTTCAGGGTTGCACTCCTTCTGGAAAAAATCACCCCTTGCCTCTTAAACTTCCGGCGGCTGTTAATATCCCTTGGCTTATGGGCACATTATTCAAACCTCTGCTTATGGGTACATGGCATCCTCCACCTTGACTTCTCGTGTGTGTGTGTGTGTGTGTGTGTTTTAAGGATACCTGATGGCATTCAGGGTCCACCTAGATAATTCAGGATTATCCCCACATTTTACATCCTTAATTTATCACTTCTGCAAAGTCCCTTTTTTCCAAATAAGATAACGTTCACAGGTTACAGGAATCAAGACTTGATATTTTGGAGGCCCATTACCAGTCTACCACAAGATTCTACCATCAGTTTGATCCTTTTTAAAATCATGTGTCACATGGTTCCCCATAGTCAGAAGATAAAAAGGAAAAAAGTTGGCTTAGCTTACCAAAGTGTGGTATCTGATGCAGTCGCATACAGAAAAGAAGTGGGAAAGGAAAATAAAGGAAAACAGTAGTAGAGAAAGAGCATTCTAGAAAGAGAGAAGCCAGAGGAACAATGGCATAGAAGTGGGAAGCTTTCTGGTTTGCAGAGCAATAATGAATAGTGAGAAACAGCTGGAATTCAGGACACTTGGCACAATGTAGAATTCAGAGATAAAATTGGAAAGACAGGTTTGCGTTCAGATAGTGGGAAGACTGGAATTTTATATCAAGAGGTAAGACTTTTATAGACTGGAGATATCTAAACTTGAGCTTCATTTCTGTAGTTATCTTTTTTTTCCGTATCAGTTTTACTTTCTCTCAGGGTGTGTAAGTTCAGTCTCCTAAAAGCTCACAAGTTCTTCACAAGTGGGTCACAGTTTTGATATCCTCTACAATTTGTATCTCATTGCCAGTGTCATGAGTGTTTTTAATTTTGCATAATTAGTAACACAATCATCATTGCTAGAATCTTCGTTGTGTAATTTGTCATGTTTTCTGCTTATTATGCTTCCTTTTTTCTCATATATTCTGAAGTTAGTTTCAAATTTTTCAAACAATCTTTGCTTATTGAGTTGCATCTATTCCTTTTATTATTTTTAATGGAGGTAAATGTCACATAATGTGAAATTAATCATTTTAAAATGCAAAATTTAGTGGCATTTAGAACATTCACAATGTGCTTGTCATCTCTAATTCTAAAATATCCTCAGCAGCCCAAACGGAAACTCTGTACCATTAAATAGCCCTCATTCTCCATTCCCTCAGCCCCTGGTGACCACCAATTTGCTTTCTGTCTTTATAAATAGAATCATATAATATGTGACCTTTTGTACTTGGTTTATTTAATTAGCATGTTGTCTCATTTTATTTTGATTATGCATAATATTAGAAGTTCTACTTTACCTGTGGGTATTTAACATTTGGTGTTTTTAGTTGTGTATTCTTTGATGCCCTCACCACCACCACCAAGCCCAGAGAGTTCTCTTATTGTCATTTTGTATACTTTCTTTAATCAGGGAAATCTGATCATCCCGTGACCTTGGAAGACCTGAAGAAACTTAAATATCTGGACTGTGTCATTAAGGAGACCCTTCGCATTTTCCCTCCCGTTCCTTTGTTTGCCCGGCGTCTTAGCGAAGATTGTGAAGTGGGTAAGTGTTCTATAGTGAGAATAATTGGGAGTGGATTTTATCACTCATGTCTGTCTTGTTCTATGAATATGACATGACGCTTACTTCTCGCCAGCGGGTTACAGAGTCGTGAAGGGCACTGAAGCCGTCATCGTTCCCTATGCATTGCATAGAGATCCAAGGTACTTCCCAAATCCTGAGGAATTCCAGCCAGAACGGTTCTTTCCTGAGAATGCACAGAGACGCCATGCATACTCATACGTGCCCTTCTCTGCTGGACCTAGAAACTGTATAGGTTTGTAATCTACTGCAATTGTTTTCACCGCTTGGGCCCTCAGGATAGGAGCTTCCTCACAAGAATCTCTTTAAGATGTGATATGGCATTACCTGTGAACAACTGTCTTAAAAATACTGCTTCCTTCCACCTCCACTTTAGAGTTTTAAAATATTACTGTCAGAAAGTATAGTGGTTTCCTAGGGCTGCCCTTATGGAGTACCCCAGATGCAGTGGCTTAAACAATAGAAATTACTTTTTTCACAGTTTTGGAGGCTAAAGTGTCCACAAGCCTGCTTCCTTTGAGGCTTCGTTCTTTGTCTCTTGATGTTTGCCTTCTCCCTGTGTCTTCGCTTGGTCTTGGTATGTGCCTGTTCTCATCATCTCTGCAGCGTTTGTATTAGGGTCCACCCTGATGGCTTCATTTAAACTGAATTAAGGTTAACTGTTTAATATTAACTACCTCTTTTTTTTGTTGTTGTTACTGAGTATTGAATTTAGAGAGTGCTAAGCTTTATCCTCAGCCCTTTTTATTTTTTTGAAACAGGGTCTTGCTAAGTTGCCCAAGCTGGCCTTGAGTTTGTAATCTTCCTGCCTCAGCCTCTCGAGCAGCACAGTAGTAAGGATTACAGGCGAGCGCCACCATCTCTGACCATTAATTACCCTTTTAAAGACCCTATCTCCAGTACAATCAAAGTGTGAAATACCAGGGATCAGCACATCCACATATGAATTTTGGATGGGGACACAGTTCATTGTATAACATAAAACACTCTGTTCCATGGTAGAGTTTTTAAAAGTTGTAGATTTGGGAGTAAGGTAGAATATAATTTATTATGATAAGAATATGTGATTAGCTATGTTTAACCTAATTTGTGTGTGTAGTTTTAATAATTGCATTTCTGCAAAACCAGAACAAAATATGCTTGCCCTGTGGCTAGTTGAAGCACTTAAGCAAAATGAATGCACATCACCATCGGTTATAAACACTTGGCTTTAGTATGTCTAGCATCCTGTATTCATTCATACGAATGTGGACATTAGTAGAATGAGGCCAGATTGAAATGAGTAAATCTGAAGCACATTTGATGACACTATTGTAAATTAAAAAGTCAAAAAAAGCACAGTGTGAAGTATTGATTCTCAATGCCGAATGAGCCCAGGATTCATCTGAGGTACAGATGTCCATAGTGTCTTCCAGGAAATGGTTCCAGAGCCTCCTGCAGATACCAAACTCCGCAAATGCTCAAGTGTATTTGCTGTAGTATTTCCATGTAACCTACACACGTCCTCTCATATACTTTAAATCATCTCTACATTACATACAGTACCTAAAACAATGTAAATGCTATGCAAATAGTTAATAGTTATTATATTGCATTGTTTTGGGAACAATGAAAAAATTCTGTACATGTTCAGTATAGATAGAAATTTTATAAATATTTTCTTTCTAGTGTTGGTTGAACCCCCAGATGTGGAACCTGTGGATACTGAGGACTGACTGTCCTGCTAAAATACGGAGTCCTTGCCCACCGCATTATTCAGACACACTGGGCTGGAAACAGAAAAGGGTGCTCAAAAATCTTCATCATTAGCAAGCATTTTGAGTGATTATGATTCTCTTAGGGCCTACGTGAAAACATAAAGTAGCTCGTTCTTGTAACAGGGCCTCTGATATCTCACATTTGAGTTGTATCTATAATTAAAGTGATAGTATTTACATTTATCTGAAGGTCAAAAGTTTGCTGTGATGGAAGAAAAGACCATTCTTTCCTGTATCCTGAGACGGTTTTGGGTAGAATCCAACCAAAAAAGAGAAGAACTTGGCCTCTCAGGAGAGTTGATTCTTCGACCAAATAATGGCATTTGGATCACACTGAAGAGGAGAAATGCAGATGAATCCCAACCGTGTACTCCAGCTGTGCCCTGATCATGAAAAAGATCTTTGGAGAAGAGAAACTTGAAATTTGGTTTAATATTGTGAATCACCAGACCTCATTTTTTGTTGCCCCACTGATCTTGGAATCCAATCTATCAATCAGAGAGTTTTGTATTTTTGTTACCATCATAGATGTTATATTAAACCTGATCTTGGCCTCAAAGGTACAGTTAGCTGAGTCAGTACCAAAATAAACATGTAGCAACTTTCTCAACAGAGGGATCTGCAGGTCAATTCAATTTCATTTGATAGACTCAAAGAATATAATAAAATTGAAGCTTCAGAATATTTTAAAGTTGCTCTGGTTGACTCAGGAATATATAACAAGGGGTGATCAAAATATACAGTGAAAGTTTAGTTAAAAATATTACTCCTGTAGGGCCAGTGAGATGGCTCAGCGGCTTAAGCGCCTGCCCAGCAAGCGCGAGGGTCCAAGTTCGACTCCCGGAACCCACATACGAAAAAGGGACCGGTGATATCGCTCAGCGGCACGGGCGCCTGCTGGCGCACGAGGTCCTGAGGTCAACCCCCCGGTACCCACAAAAAAAAAAAAAAATATATATATATATATATATATTACACCTGTACACATTGCCATTAATGTCCCCTCAAAATACTCTCCCTGGCTTCAGACATACTTATCCCATTATTGCCAGTTTCTGAAGCAGTCTTCTAGATGTCTTCTTTCATGTCTTTATGAGGTTTAATAAAAAAATATGGTGAATGCTGCTGCTATCTAATGGAAAAGCAGGCTCAGAACAACATTGCTGTGTGTCCTTCACCACCTTGTTTACCAGATCTGGCACTGTGCAACTTCTGGATCAGACCCCAAATCAAAATGACCGTGGAAGTAAACATTTTGAATTGAGTTAGTATGTTGAGGCACTCAGGACGGTGCCACTAAAGACACTTACGAAAGAGAACTTCCAGAATTGCTTTGGAAAGTGGCAATGATGATGAAATAAGTGTGTTTGAAGCAAGGGGAGGTGTGTTTGAGGGGGATTAATGGCAATGTGTCTTTTTCTGTAACAATTTTTTTTACAATTTAAACAATTTGGTATTTTTTTATCACAGCTCATATCTCATAACTTGAAAATGGTGAATAGTTTAGCACATTGCATTAAGGGGTTTATGTTTTTAAAATTATATCAGTGGCATCAGTTATGAGAATAATAATTATTATGCACTTTTCAGATTTTATTATGTATAGCAGATCATTTACAAGTTAACTCAAGTTCTGTTACTTTTTGATTGCACTTACTGTCTTCTTTTCTATAGAGTCATACTTACCTTTATATGTCATATAATATTGGAAGAGATTCCTCTTGATAATCTCCATTCTTTCACAGTACTTCAGAGGGTTGATTAATGGCATTCAGAGCTGGAATGACCTCAGAACTCATCTGCTTGTATTCTCTTATATTAGAGTGAGGGAATGGAATCAGCAAGAAGGTAAATTTCTATCCGAAGTCATGCTACTAGTTCAGATTAGGCTGGAAATAGAGGTCTTATAATCTAAATGTCTCTACTCTAATTCTAATATACTTGCTACCACAATATACTACCACTCTATGGAACTTGGGCCTATGACTAGATGTATTCTTAGAACTCAGGATTTCTGCCTTTGGTTTAGGCATATTTCTTTTGGAATTCTTCCACCTTTAAGTGAACAAAGAAGCCACTCATCTATATTTAGTAACCCAGTAATAGCTCAGTTTAGTGTTGGAACTCCAGTCAATTCCATCCCATGGAACATACCTGATCAAACAGATAACTGGTACACATTCTCTGAATTTTAATTTGATACACAAAGTGTATCTACTTCTCACTGAATTAAAAAAAAAACTTTCAGTAAGTAATTTTAAAAAAAAGTTGCTTTTTCCAATTTACCCAAGGTACTAGCAGGTAGAAGAAACAAATCAGGAGGGTAAAATATGTGTTATTCAATGGATAGCAAAGGAAGAGGTGACAAAACCAGAGCCACCTGACAAGCAATTCAGTCTGGGCATTGAGGGTGCCATCAGCAGTGACACCCACTAACTCTGCGAAAGCTCTAGTATGTACTAGTCCCTAGTTGAAGAGAAAATGCCAAGGAATTGGATGATACACTTGGAAAGATTCCCATCAAATGATTAACCTTCTGGAAAATGGATGTGTATAGTAAACCTCATTCCTAGATAAATTTTGGGTAATAAAAGTTTTATTCATAAAAGTTGGTATGATTGCTCAATTTATGCACTTACATTTAACCCTGGCTTTTTCAATTTTCAGTCAATCTACATTAGACATTAAATTATATTTACAGTAAAACACTGTTTACTGTTATTTTTGGCCTAAATATTCATCTTACCCAAGAATAATCTGTTACTCATATTTTAATCATTTAAACTGTGTCAGAGTTGGAACTGAAAAATTATGTCATGCTCTGTATTATCAAATATCTGTTTGTATCCTAATCACCTGCCTTACTTCTGCTTGAAAAAGCTATCTCAGGAAAAATAAATTACATTTTAGACTTGTGGTGTGTCAGTTTCTTTCACCTGTGTCACAATTAAGAGATACTGATTAGAAAAAAATATTTTTTATCCTAGAATATTTCTAGAAGAATAAAAATATCTTTCTAGCATCTAATGAGATGCCTAATTGTTATTTAAATTTTTCTCTAGGAAGAGCATACTCATTTTCTGGAACTATCCCATGATAAAGCCCTTCTCCATGTTCTTCTGCTTTCACGTTCCCAGCATATATGTATATACATGCACTGCGCAGATGTAGTTCACTTGGAACTTTCATGTTCTTAGGTGTCCCCACTTTCTCTGCTTAAGTTGAGAGCCCTAAGCAAAGTCAAACCAGAGTTCTCCTCTTGAGGATTCCCAGGTGGAATTGACAAAAACAGATGGTTGCTCTCCTTCGGTGGAAACTTCAGGTCATGAGATAGATGGCGCAGTGGCAAATAAACCTCTGGAGCAGCTGCTGGGAGATGAAGTGATGGTGATGAGCAGAGAGAGGCAGAGAGAAGGAAGGGAAAGAACCAGAAAAGGTTTAATGTTCCAAATTAAACTCTTTCTGCCATGTGCAGTTGTTCAACCCACCTTGGAAGCCGAGAGCTAGTGTATTGCTATTTCACTTAAGTGGATTGTCTTGAACTTGTAAGCCAAAGCTACTTACTGTTTGTCAGGTCAGGTACTGAAGGAAGAAAGGGGTCCTATTCTTTAGAGATGAACTTCAGTCTTTGCTCTCTTTTCTTTGTGCTGCTGTATAAGCCTCCTCTATGCTGGGTTATTAGTACATGTGTCTACTAGCATTTTAAATGCAATAGCATTTAAGAAAATGCAATTTTTTGTATATAGTAGAAAATTTAAAAGTGCAGTGCTTTATTTTAGTATTCTAAAATAAATCCAGGTTTGCTCTAACACAACAGTCCAGTTTCTTAGCTCCACCCTGATCAGTACCCAGACTAAGGAGTTCTTTTTTCCTTCTCTAATTAAACCAGGTTCATTCTGGTTTTTCTCCTGGCTGGCTGTATTCCACATTTCATGGAGGAATCTCACATCTATAGTTACTAACAATGGACTGATTGCATTCTCGCCTCAGATTCTTATCCAGAAGGTCACCAAATGTTTATTTCTTTGAGCTTTATGGGCGAAATACAATTTTAAACTAGCTAAAGTTTTTAGATGTTTTCACTTCTTTTGATCCTAGAAGATACATTTTTTGGTACTGCTTTTTTGTTATCCATAATTCTATTTTCTTTTACCCATCACTTTCTTTTTGTTAGAGCTTATATGTATTGATCCCTATCTTTCCTGATATGAATCAGTTTATACTCCATCAAAATAGAAGCTGTCCAGAAATTTATATCTCTATATGAAATATTTTGATAATTGTTTCTTTTTTTCTATAACAGACATATAGACGATACAAGTCCTATCAGGAAGAAAATTATAATATTTAGGCATGATTGTTTATTTCCAGAAACAGTTTATTTCTAGAATGTTAAGTTTACTTTTATATACTTTTAACGATGTTTTGGTTAATGACAGATCACATACTCAGTGGGGGTCCGATGCTATGACAGTGAAGATGAAAAATCTCTATTGTGTCGTGATACAGCCGTTACAATGTCAGAGCACAAGGCATTACTCACATGTTAACAGTGATGCAGGTGTAAACAAATCTGCAGCACTGCCAGAACTATCAGGGTCCTACACCACAATAACAAACGCTCTCTTACTGGCTTACGTATTTACTGTTTATTTTAGCATCATTTTAGTGCTTTGGTTAGGTATACAGCTCAATGACAGAGTGCTTGCCAAGCATGCATGAGACCCTGAGTTTGATCCTCAGCACTGCAACAAACAAATAAAAACAAAAGAAAGCTTGCTGTGAAATGGTATGTTATGCCACGCTATCGTGTTGTGCTGATAGCAGCCTCATACATCTCGTTTACCACAGCTGCTGATCGCATCATTTGCTCTTCTGCTTGATTTAATCTCATGTTTTCTTCATCATACCCCTAAGAACAACAGACTACACACACACACACACACACACACACACACACCATTCAGCCTAGGTATGAATATCCTATATCATTTAGGTGTGGGTAAGTGCACTTTATGACAAAAATCACCTAACACATTGCTCACACTGCATCCCTATCCCTAAATGACACATAACCGTGTAGCTTAAAAATATATGTTTTAGCTGGATGGTAATGAATATGTAAGCATAGGAGTTCCCAGAAGGGAATTAATTCTTTTCTTAAACTATATTATACTTTCAAGCTATGGTTCTTTTTTTTTCTCAAGTCAATGTCAACTTTTAAGTTTTACACTGATGAATAAATAATAAATTAGGCCTTTTCTACTATTCAGGTACAATTAACTTTTTTTCATATGGTCATAATATCATAGAAATCTGATTGTGCTTCCAGTTTTTCACACTTCTATTCCTTAATTCATTGTTAGTACCATCAGTAATATTTGACATTGTAACCAGTGGTGTTTAGCTACTACCCAAAACGATGTTGTTTTTAAAGTCAGTGACTGCAGAATCTCACACTGGTGCAATTGGATGGAACCTCAGGAATACAAATACATCTGCTCCCGCCAAAGGACATGCACCAGGCCCAAGGCCCCCAGTCTTAGCCTTTCTCCACAGATCCAACCTCCAGGCCCACCCGTAACTCATAACTCAGGCCAGCCCTGAAGCTCCAGGCTCCAGATTGGAATCTGCATTCCCCAATGCCAGGCTAGAGTCAGGATCCAAACTAGTTCTTGCGGCCTGGGGCTCCAATAGACCCAGGGCCCAGCCTTGGCACTTGGCCAACCTGAGGGCTGAGGCTCCAGTCCCCCTGGTGAGGACCCCAAGACCAGGCCAGACTCGGGGGACCAAGGACCGAAGCTGACACTCTCAGAATCAGAGAACAGGCTTATTCCAGAATTAGGAAGGCCTGTGCCATGGATCAAGCCTCCAGGTCTGCTCTTTGGAGCCAGTGGGAAGTGGGGAGATGTTTGTCAAAGGGCACAAAATTTCAGTTAGACAAAAACTTCTGACAGCTATTGTGCAGCTTGATAACCACAGTTAATAATAATGTTCTGTATTCTTGCAGAGAAAATAAATTTAAAATATTCTCACCACCACAAAAATTGTATTTGGGAGGTGACAGATTTCTTAAATTGCTTGATTTAATCATCGCACATGTATATGTATACCATAAATATATGTCACTTTTATTTTTCCATTTAAAAAATTCCCTAAAGTAACACATTGCTAAAGTAGTTTGAACAACAGCAATAGCAAAAGAACATTCAACGGAGAGAGGGCCAGTTTGGTTGTTACTGTAACGATCATTTTCGGTTCACCTAAAATAAGCAGTTTACCATAGCTTAAAGAATTGTGACCCACACGTGCAAACTGATGGTCCACAACTGTGGGTAAAGGGACCACCTGTCCTCAGTCTGGTTTTTTTAAACATTTAATTTCTTATTCATTTTAATTATTTACTTATTATCTGTCATTCAATAAATTCCTGCCAAATACTATTTAGAGCTATAGGGAAAGAGAGCAAAGAAACAAGCCAGAGTTCTAACAGCAAGATGTTAAAGCTGATGAACATGGCGAAGCAATATAGATATTTAAAAGTAGGTAATAATTGCAGGTACTCATAAATGCTGTGAAAAAATGAAGCGAGGTGAAGGGATGGCAGGGAGGGTTGGGATGGAGCATATTTATAGACATGATACTTAAGGATGGCAGCTCTGAGAAGATGAAGATTGAGCAAAAAAAGACTGGCTAAAGCAAGCATTTGAGTGTCTGGGACAAGAGTGGCCCAGTTGGAGGGGGCAAATGAAGGGAACTTGAGGCTGGAGAATGTGGAGAGAAAGGAAGTACTTCTGGAGAAGAATCCTCCTCATTCAGCCTCATTCAGTTCATTGCAAATATTCAGTCTTTTGTGGATGTAGGACTTGTGTCCTCATTTTCTTCCTGGTTCTTGGACAGAGTCCTCTTTAGGTCCTTGTCCCATGACCCCTTCCACCTCAAAGCCAGCACTGGAGAACCTTCCTGTTGTTCAATCTCTCCCTTTGAATCTTTGAGTTCTACTCGATTAGACGAGGCCCATCCAGACAATTTTGACTTTGATTGGCTCAAAGTTAACCGAGTAATAATTACATCCGCAAGATTGCTTCTATCATGTAATACAGTCATGGTCAGACCTGATACTTGATTGTATTCGCAGTCCTCTGGATTAGAGTGAGAAACTGAGGGGAACATTTTAGAATTCTTTTCACCACTGCCTCTTTTCAATGTAATTGATTTCGCTCTCCTGAACCCACAAAGGAATTTTTAGTTTTTACTGAATTGGTAGACTATAACTTCTGTTTCATTGTAAGAAAAATTCAAACTAAACCAGAAGTATTTTTCAGTAAGTTAAATCTCATATCTCTAGGGAGAGAACACTTGAGAGTTTTTACTGTGCGTGAAGGCCTGGTGCTTTTTGTTCCAGTCATCTTTTTTCCTGTTAAGCCTGGTACTAGATGAAATCTAAAATTCAATTTCTTTTATGCTGCACAGTACAGGGTTATGTTTGTCGATTGCTGCTGTGCCAGTTAATATCCTGAATCTAAAAGGCAGCAAAGCATGAGTATTATATATGCTACTTTATTATAGTAAAAAATATTTTATTAGCAAAATTACCCTATATTTCTAAACAATATAAATCTGCATTCCAGTAATATACATCAAGTATTTATGAGTCGACTCTACACAAATCTAATTTATTAGTTAGAATGATGTACTGTAATTGTAATGAATAAAAACAGAAGAGATTTAGTAGGTGATTATAGCATTTAAATATTTTTAAAAAGCACAAAATGGAATAACTATTTTGCATATCTAGCAGGTAAATCTAAAACTGAAAGTTAGAAGTTGCAAGGAGGCATATTTCAGTACATGGGGAAATGTTGCCTTAAAATATAAAAATAAAACAGCTTCCTGAGCAGGAGGAGGCTGCCTGGAAAAATCAAAGTGTTTCTTGCTAGGCATTAGACAGGGAAGTGCAAATGCCACACTAGAAGTGCTGTACAGCAAGTTTTAACCAACTTTATCTGTGAAAGGCCAGACAGTAAATCTTTTTGGCATGTGTAGGCCATTCTATCTTTGTTGCAACTTCTTCATTTTGTAGTTATAGAGAGGAAGCAGGCATAGACAATGCATGAGTGAATGGATGTGCAACAATAAACTATTTATAAAAACAATCGCTGGGCCAGATTTGGTCTGTAACCTGTGGTTTATCAACCCTGATATACCACATTTCTTGAATTGGGTGGGGAGGACTTAAACATTAACCAAACCCCTTAAAAATCTAAAATTTCAGTGTTACATCAACTTTTTGGGCAGGGTATAGAAAGGTGCAGGCATCATTTGTTAAAATATAACTCTAGGAGGAGCTATCCATACCCACCCCTCATTCAGGCTTGTCTCCAAGCAGCTGTAATGGAAAAAAATAGTTAGATGGATTTAAGCTGCATGTCTTCAAATAAATGAGTATGTTAAGTACATTTTAAAAAATGGAAACCTGTGCATGAATGGTGTGACCCTAAGATAAAATACATTTTTCCTGAGTTAAGAATGTTCATGCATTTGCACATCTGTTTTGATGTAAAGTTTATAAATAAAAATTGTATGTTTATACATAAACATGTTTTGATATGCATCTACACTGTGAAATAATTATTACAACCAAGCTACCTAACACAGCCATTATCTCACATGGTTATCATTTGTGTGTGTGATAAGGACAAAATAAATCTGTTCTCTACAATTACGATACGTACTATTCAGTATGTTAACTACAGTCATAACGCTGCTGTACATTAGATTCCCCAATTTATTCATCCTGCAAATTGAAGTTTTGCAACCTCGGACCAACATCTTCCCACCCCTTTCCCCCCATCCTGTATCCTGGCAACCACAATTCTTGTTGCAGCTGTGACTTCAGCTTTTTTAGCTTCTACATGTAAGTGTATCCACTCAGATAATCATATAATTTTTGTGCTTCATTCTGTTAATATCCTGGGTGTCTGTTTGTGTTTCTGTAACAAAATACCCGATGCTGAGTAATGTATAAAAGAAGAGATGAATATGGGCCATAATTCTTGTGGCTGGACGTTCTAAACGGCATGGTGGGAGAGTCCCACCTGTCACCTGGCAAGGGCCTTTGGTGCATCATAACGTGGTAGAGTAAAAAGACAACCAGCCACATGCGGAAGGGGCACACATGTGAGGGAGTAAGCAAAAAGGGTTTAGGGGAGATTCTAGGCTTGCCTATAACAACCACTCAAGCAGGAAGTCCTGGGAGAGTAAGAACAAACTCTCCAGAGGAAAAAACAGTAAGCACCCCTAAAAACCTAATCACCTTCCCCTAGGTTTTGCCTCCTAAATATTCCCCACCTTTCAACATCGCCACACCGAGGACTAAGCGCATGAACCTTTGAGGTTCAATTGAATCCAAATTATAGCATTTTAAAATTTGCATACTTTGAAACATTCTTGCAACCAGGGATAAATTCCACTCAATCATGGTCTTTTTATTATGCTGTTGAATTTGATTTGCTAGTGTTTTGTTCAGGATTTTTTCATCTGGTTCATCTGATATTAATTTGTTTTTTTCTTCTCCTAAGGTCCTTGTCTGGTTTTGGTATTAGAACAATGGTGGTCTCATAAAATGAATTTTGAAGTACTCCGTCATCTTTATCTTTTACAAAGAGTCTGAGGATTGATATTCATTTTTCTTTAAATATTTAGTAGAATTCATCAGTAAAGACATCAGGTCCTGAGCTTTGCTGAAAGATTTTGACCACTGACACAATCTCCTTACTCATTAATGATCTGTTCAGATTTTCTCTTTCTTTGTAAATCAGTCTAGATTGTTACGTTTCTAGGAATTTATCCATTTCTTGTAGGTTATCTGTCAATATAGCTTTTCAGGGTAGTCTTTTATGATCTATTTGTATTTCTTTTGTATCACTTTTAATGTTTCCTCTTTTACTTATAATTTCATTTATTTAAGTCTTCTCCCTTTTTCATAGTCTAATTAAAAGGTTCTCAAAATTCGTTTAGCTTTTTAAAAACAACTCCTGGTGCCATCAATTTTTCCTACTATTTTTCAAATATCTACTTCATTTACTTCTGTTCTGATTTTTATTTGCCTCCTTGCTGCTGACTTTGGGCTTTGTTTTTTCTCATTCCATCAGGTGTGAAGTTAGGTTATTTCAAATCTTTCAGTTTTTTTAAATATAGGTGTTTACTGCTAAAAACGTCCTTCTTAGAACTGTTTTTTGTTACAGCATATATTGTGTTTCCATTTTCATTCAATTTTTTTTTATTTCTTCTTTGATTCATTGGTTATTCTGGAGTATGTTGATTTCCTCATATTTGTGAGTTGGCCTGTTTCCCTCCTGTTATTGATTTCTAGTTTCATACCACTGTGGTTGAAAAAAATACTTAAATTCATTAAAACTTGGTTTTTGGCTTGACTTATGATCTGTCCTGGAAAAGTCTTCCATATGCTCATGAAAAGAATGTTTACCCTGCTATTGTTAGGAGAAATATTTTGCCTATGTCTGTAAATGTTCTACATACATATGGGTACATATTGGTGTATGGTGTTAAAATCTTCTGTTACTTTACTGATATTTTTGTCTGGATTATCTATTCATTGTTGTTGTCTATTTCTTTCTCCATTTCTGTTAATAGTTTCTTATATCTGTAGGTGTTCATACATTAGGTGCATATATATTTATGCTTGACATGTATACCTGATGAATTGACTATTTTATCACCATATATAGCAGTCATCTCTTTCCACAGAAGATCATGCTAAGACAATAAGTAGATGCCTGAAACCTCAGTAATACTGAACCCTGTAATACTAAATATTATGATATCATAACAGTTGATAGCCGAGATGGCTAGTAAGTGAATAACAGTGGGTAGCGTATGTAGTATGAATATCCTGGCCGAAAGGCTAATTCACATACCAGGTCAGACAAAGTGGTGCAGTGTGAGATTTCACCTTGCTACTCAAACCATCGTGCAATTTACAACTTAAGATTGTTTATTTCTGGAATTTTACATTTAATATTTTCAGGCTGTGGTTGACCAAACCTGAAACCACAACAACAACAACAACAAAATCATGCGTAAGGGAATAGTACTGTAGTGGCCCAGTGACAGTTTTTGACTAAACTTTGTCTAATATAAGAATAATCGTCTTCTCTCTTTTCATTGCCATTTGAATGGAATATCTTTTTCATTCCTTCACTTCCAGCCTGTTTGTGTCCTTAAAGCCAAAGGTAGCCTCAGTAGGCAGCAAGTAGTGCGTCTTACTTTTTAAAAAAAATCTATTCAGCTACTCTCTGTCATTTGATGGGGAGATTTAATCTTTGTACATTTAATGGAACTATTGATAGGTAAGAACTTAGTAATAACAATACAGTTTTATTACTTGTTTTCTGACTGTTTTATAGTTCCTTTCTTCCTTTCTTTTGTTCTTCCTTTCTTTTGTAGTTTCTTCCTCCTCTTGCTGTCTTCCTTCAGGTTTAATGTTTTTTTTTTTTTGTAGTGGTGTGATTTGATTCTTTTATCTTTTGTATGGTTGTTACCAGTTCTTTGTGGTTTAAGGAGCTAACCTAAAATGTCATAGTTATAACCTTCCATTTTAAGATGATAACAACTTAACTTCTACTACGTACAAAAACTGTACATTTTGGGCCGGTGAGACGGCTCAGCGGCTTAAGCGCCTGCCTTGCAAGCGCAAAGGCCCGAGTTCGACTCCCGGATCCCACATACGAAAAAGGGGCCGGTGATATCGCTCAGCGGCACGGGTGCCTGTTGGCGCATGAGGTCCTGAGGTCGTCCCCCCGGTACCCACAAAAAAAAAAAAAAAAAAAAAAAAAAACTGTACATTTTAACTTCTCCTTCCTCCACATTTTATGTTGTTCATGCCATATTTATATCTTTTATATATTATGTATCCATTAACAAATTATTGTAACTATAACTCTTTCAATACTTTTGTCTTTTAATTTTATGGTATAATTAAGTGATTTTTTACAACCGATTTAGTAGTACAAAATTATGAATTTGACCATGTTCACTGAGATTTTTTTTTTACATATGTTTTCATTTTCATTTTTTTAGTGACCTTTTTATTTCAACTTATGAACTTCCTTTATCATATTTTACAAGACAGGTCTAGTGGTGACAAGCTCCCACAGTTTTTGTTTATCTGGAAAAAGTCTTTACCTCTCCTTCCTTTCTGACAGGCAACTTTATTGGTTATAGTATTCTTAATTGGCAGTTTTTTCTTTCAGTACAGATGCTCTTCATTTTAAAATGGGATTATATCACAATAAGTCCATCATAAGTTGAAAATATCATAAGTAAAAATGCATTTACACTGATATACATCGTTGCTTAGCAACACAGTATATTGTATATGGTTGATTGTTCTCCTTCATGATCACATGATGGACTGGGAGTTGAAGCTCACAGCTGCTGTCCCGCATCTCAAGGATATGTCACTGCTAGCTTGCGAAAAGATTACAATCAAAATTTGAAGTGTGGTTTTCACTGAATATGTATCAGTTTTGAACCACTGTAAAATTGAAAAATGAAACTTAAGGACCATGTGTACTTTGAATATGTCATACTACTCTCTTCTAGGTTGTAAGATTTCTGCTAAGAACCCCCCTGAAAATCTCAGGAAGAGTCACTTGTATGTGACAAGCTACTTGTCTCTTGTTGCTTTCAAATTTATTTTTGTCTCTGACTTTTGAAAATTTTATTGTAATGTGTCTTCATAAGGATTTTTTTTTTTTTTTGTGGGTACCGGGGGGTCGACCTCAGGACCTCGCAAGCCAACAGGCACCCGTGCCACTGAGCGATATCACCGACCCCTTTTTCGTATGTGGGATCCGGGAGTTGAACTTGGGCCCTTGCGCTTGCAAGGCAGGCGCTTACGCCGCTGAGCCATCTCACCGGCCCAGGATTTTTTTTATATTTGATCCATTTGAGTTTCTTTGGGCTTCATGAATCTGTATGTTCAATTCCCTCTTCACATTTAGGAATCACTTCTGGGAAGTTTTCTGTCATTTTTTCTCTAAATAAGCTTTTAGCCCTTTCTCTTTCTCTGCTCCTTCGGGGACTCTCAGAATGCCTATTGGTTTTCTTGATAGTCTCTTATAAGTCTATTAGGCTTTCTTCATTCCTCTTCTTCTTTTTTTTTTTCCCCCTCTGAGTAATTTGAAATGAACTGCCTCTGAGCTTGCTGATTTTATTTTTGTTGAACTGCCTATTTTGTTTGTACTGTTTTCCTGATTTTGTTTGGTCATCTATCTGTATTCACTTGTAGCTCATTGAGCTACTTTAAGACAATCAGTTTGAATTCTTATTTAGGCAGCTTGTAGGCCTCCCTTTGTTTAGTGTCAATTATTGATTGGTGTTTTATTTTATTCCTTTTCTGATGTTATTTGGCTTTTTTATGGCCTTATGATGGTGTCTGGACATTTGAGGAATTAAGCACTTTCCCATCAGGGAAAGCCACTAATCAGCCCATCCAAAGATTCTGGGTGGGCCAGTTGGTGGGGACTGGGAGCAGGCTTGGAACTAGAGTCCTCAGGCAGGCTGGCCTGGCCCCAAGACCCACAAGGGTGGGCCTGGTGACTGTGTCCCTAGGGTATGCCTGGAGCCTTGGTTCACTGGGGCTTCCAGTATCCTGTGTGTGAGGAGTAGGTTGAAGCTAATTGAGTCCTAGAGGGTTGACTTAATACTGGGTTGGGCTAGGAGCTTGACTCTACAGGGGCCAGTCTGACATGGGGATTACATGTGGGGCAGTTAGGGTGGAATGTCAACTTGATTTGCTTTGGCGTCTGACCAGGGCATTGGTGGAGCACACTTTTGGGTATGTCTGCACGGGTTATGGAGCATAACATTGGGTTCTATGGCTGATCCCTCACCCCCTCCACCCCTATCTCTGACACTGTTCTGACACTGCTTTGTTTTCTTTCTGCCATGAATTAAGCAGCTTTGCTTCACCACACACTTCCATTATGATGTTTCTGCCTTAGGGCTAGCTGACATTGGACTGAATCCTCTGAATCTGTGAGCCAAAGTAAAACTCCTCTTCTTTAAGTTGTGAGTGTCCAGTATTGTACCCTAAGATGAGAAATCTGACTAATACAACATAGTATTTTGGTTTATGAGAATGGCTCTGGTCCTTAGTTTACAGACATCATCTTGGTATTGGGGTCCACTGAGGTAGGCCCAACAGCTGGGTCTACAGAGACTGTTCTAGAGTCTGAGTTCATGAGAGCTACTCTGGTTTTGTGGTGAGTTGAGCTTGGAGTCTGGAGTCATAAGGCCCAGCCTAGGCCTGAAGTGCACATGTTGGGGGACTATTTTAGAGCCTGGAGCTCCAGAGGTCTGTGGCCTGAACCTGGGACCGCAGAGGTTGGTAGTCACACTGTGGTGAGCCTGAAGACTAGGTTTTCAGGTTCCAGGCTGGAATTTGGGGTTCCAGTGGCTGGCCTGTGCTAGAATTTTCTAGGACAAGCCTGTTACTGGTTTTTTTTGGCGATCGTGGCTGTATACATCACTCTCCTTCCTTAACGCAAAGGGAATCTCCATGCTGAGCTGCCTAGGCTTGGGAACAAGGTGATGTGGCTCATGTGAAGCTGTCCTTCCTGTAATCTTCAATGCATCTTTTCTTATTTCTGTGCTCCAACCAAGTGCTTTAGCCTCTCACTTGGATTCCTTAGCTCTTGGGAAGGTAATTTTGTGTTTGGAAAGTTTTTCACTTTGATATTTCTGCAAGTGAACAGATGTTGGAAACTCTTATTCTGACATCTTCTTGACATCACTCCCTGAAACAGTTAATATATTAAACAAATGAACACAGGAATAGGATGTTCATGGAATGTATTGATAGGAAAAGAAGCTGAAACTGTTGGCAGAAACTAAAAGTCAATATTAGACCCAAGCAAATATTGCCTGCAGTGCCACTGGGACAGTTTGAAGGCCGTTCATTTCTAGGTGACAAGAGACTCCCTCACCTCCATGACCACAGAAACAATTGTGCTTTCAGGTAGCAAATTTCTATTATTCTGATTGCTTCTAAATACAGTGTTTTGTTTTTAAGGATTAATTTTTACTTTATTTGTGTTCTAACTTCCTGAGTATCTAGACAGCCTAGAAGGAATTGATGATTTTGTATATGGAAATATTTAAATACAAAATATTTAAATAACAAAGATAATATTATTTTACTGATTTAAAATTTTTAAATGGATTTGAATATTTTACAGATTTTCTTTATGTAGTGATTCTGGACTAGTGTTGTCACTTTCTACAGTGATTTTATTTTTTCTTAAATCTTAAAGTTTTTATACCTGTTTAATTCTTCTCTCTCAATTCTCTTTCCAAAATTATTAGCAACAGAGGTTAAAAGTTAGCAATCAACAAAATAATAGTCTAGAGATCTAAATTTGTGTCTGGGGAGGAATTATAAAATTTCCAAGTTCCTTGACAAAAAAAAAATTTACCCAAAAAACTCCTTATTCTTCACATTGGTAATTGTGTGCTTTGATTTGAAATTCAGACATTTACAAGAAAATCTACATCTATATTAAATTAAATTTTATGTTAAATATAAGTTAAATACAGTCTAAAACTAGCGAAGTTATAAATGAGTTGTTCTCTTTCTTTTTTCTTTTAGTATGTTTGCACTCAGCCAAGCAGCTTTCTTCACTTGCTTGTTTGGTACAGTTGTTTGTGGTAAGTAGATCATCTATGAGAGACAAAATTAAATTAAGCAAAACTCACCACGCTGGGAGAAAGCTTTTGATTTATGCAGCTTTAAGGAAGGAGGCAGCCCCGGATAATTCCTTTTACTGTCTCTGTTTTCTGTTTGGTGGTAAGAACTGATTCCCAGATATATTGCCTTAAACACGTATTGAAGGGGAGGAGCCCAGAAATGAGAATGTCTTACGGCTCGCATTCACTAAACTTCTGTTGGAAGATGACTCTACCAAGCAGATCCCCAAATAAACAATTATTCACATTTTCATTATCAACATTTAAAAAATAAGCTTTACTTTAAAATTAAAAAGAATCCTGGGCATTTTATGGTGTCTGGATCCATTCCAAGGATCTGACAGGCACATGATACATACTTTTACTCTACACCACTAGGGAAACTTTCAGAAATGAAGATAACTGGTTTAAATTCAACTTAGTACACCATTCCTTTGATATTCTAGGCAAATAGTTTTCAACCCTGGATTTTTATCTCATTTCTTCCTCTATCTAGTCCATTAATTTTCAAATGACTCTGGGCCTTCATTTTCATTAGTCATTGTAGAAAAGATAGATTTTTCTCTGGGCTGCCACTAGGGGTCAATTCTGAGTCCATGATGACTTAAAATGGTCAAATCAAGATTGTTTACTTACCGCCCCATTGTCTGACAGAAAAAAACAACTCTGGGTAAGGTTTACATTTCTAAAGAGAAATAATTTCTTCAGGAAAAACTTTTTAATCCCCAAATCATATCTTCCCTACACCTGTCTCTTCAACTCTAACCATAATCTTCACCATAATCATTGCTATGGAAAAACCAGCTGAATTCTGAGCAGTATAAACCCGAGATTCTGTGGACCATGCCTACTTCAATTTTTTTAGCATGAAAGAAAAAAAATCACATATTTATGCTGGGAAAATTAGATGTGTAAATACACAGAAAATGAGCAACTATATATTACATGTAATCCCTAAAATGCAGAAAAAGTTATTTTAAAAATCTTTTGTTTGATCTTTTTAATATTTTTCTATATCTGTTTATCCATTTTACAAAGGTTATATTAATTACAGATACTTTAAAACTTACTTTCGCCACTTATAACTATCTTTAATCAAACACATGTATTTTCGGTATCCTCTTTTCATGGTATTTTTGTATGTCCCTTCTTACACACATATTCAATTCTATCTGTAGATTAAACTTTGTGAAATAAAAGTACTAAATACAAAAGTGTGAATAATTTCGAAGGTTTTATGACATGCATCATGAAATTATCTTCCAGATGGGTTATTTTCTAGTTTCCTTTCTCACCAGCATATAAGAGTGTTCAAGTGTTCTACTTTGATCAACTCTAATAGGCTTCTGCTGCTTTATAGCCTAACATGCATTCACCTTTTTGTAAGCAGTATGGATATTTATTTTTGGAAAACTGCTGCCTCCCACTTTGGACCCACATTCTTCCGGTGAAACTGCTTCTGCTTTTGACACCAGAGCTGGAGCTAAGGACTCCATCAGACCTGAATCAGGAAGTGCACATATTTTGCTGGCACTGGACCAGCTGGAGCCCAGGACCTACAACCAGGTTTTTGCTTGGATGTCCAGAAATAGGACACTTAATTTTTTTCAATTTGAATTGTAGTATAAGAGAATACAGAGGCCTGAGATACTGGTGCCATCTTTCTACTACATGGCAGCACCATGGAACAGAGCAAATGGATACAAATTGTGTATTGATCCTATCCTTTGAGAACAGTGTCTAGTTATTCCAGAAGCCAGATTCACCATGGGCTTTTTGGCTTCTGAATCAATAAATTTTATTTGTACTCAAGCCACTTCGAATTACATTTCGTATCATTTGCAACCAAAATCAGTTATTTAATTTTCAATTTTTGCTATCTTGTGAATAAATTACATGTAGTAATTTTAACTTTTATAAATTTATCACACTTACCAGCTTTTATTTACTATTTCTAGCCACTTTTTCTATATGAAAATTATATTTTCATATGTATCATCTAATTTTTTGAAGTTAGAGTGCTTTTCTTCTCTTTTTAATCATGTAACTTTTTAACAAGCCTGAATAACCTGGGCATGGACATAGGGACCCGTGTGAAAGCTGAAAGCTATGATCATTATGCAATAACTTATATTACAGCACCTTGCATATATTCCAAAACAAGTCACAGATGAAGCTATAATTGTCATCATCATCATCATTATCACCACTACCAATTTATGAGAATAAGCATGAACATTTACTAGAACTTTCTTTCCAGTCAGCTCCAAAGCTGATGCATTACTAGTGTGACCCCCTTCCATCAGCTGAGTCACATGGAAGTTCACGAAGATTCTTCTGCAGAATGGGGACTCCCAACCTACCACTGGGCATGATTTGTATCCTTGTATGTGCACTGGGATGGGACCATGGTGACCACTGATAATTATGAATCACCTGAAAGCACCAACTTCTAAAAAACAAGTCTGTTTACAATAAGCATTGTTACAACTACTCTGTGTTTTGTGCACATATGAAATCCAAGTATACACAATTGGGAGCTTGTATTCCCAAAAGCTTCTACCCAAAGAGATCTGTGCTGTTTCCAAATATAAATTCTACCCGAGAGGTGAACATCTCAGCCTCACCTCTGGGAGAAAGGCAAGCAGTACTGTTGGTTTGAGTCATCAGCATGTGACTCAGGGCCAGAATCCCAGAGCAATAGAGTCGTTCAGAGAAAACATTAAATCTTCAGTGCTTAGTGAAATATCTGTTGTCTAAACTGCCCATTCCCTGAAAGGCTACATTAAAAAATAGATACTAGTTAAGTTGAAGCGTGACTACTGCATTAGGGAATGGACAAAGTTGTTGCTGGAATATTGCATGGTTAATGGACAGCTGATTGCTGAAAATGGATGTGCTACCTGAGCTAGAAAGCTTACTAAGCAGATTTCGAATTGGGCTTTTCAAGGTAAATCTAAATTCACATATTAACCCAGCAAGGACATTCGAGATGTGGTATACACAAAATACTATACAACAATGATTAATTCCAAACAGCAAATGGCTCCACATTTATTTTTAATTTAGCATATTCATGCATTCCTTAACTATCTAAAATTTATTTATTTATTTGTTTGTTTGTTTGTTTGTTTATGCATTACGGGGCACTGAACCCAAGACCTTTGCACTGAGCTATATCCCCAGCCTTTTTTTTAGTTTTTATTTTTTTTTTTTATTTTTTTTTTTTTTTTGTGGGTACCTGGGGGTCGACCTCAGGACCTCGCGCGCCAGCAGGCGCCCGTGCCGCTGAGCGATATCACCGGCCCCTTTTTCGTATGTGGGATCCGGGAGTCGAACTCGGGCCCTCGCGCTTGCCGGGCAGGCGCTTAAGCCGCTGAGCCATCTCACCGGCCCTTTAGTTTTTTTTTTAGTTTTTATTTTGAGACGGGTTCTTGCTAAGTTGCTGAATTGCCCATCTTTCTATCCTCTTGTCTCAGCCTCCCAGAGTGCTGGGATTACAGGTGTGCACCACCACTCCCAGCTTAAAAAAGTAGCTTTCAAAAAATAAATTATAACCATTCATTTGCTTGAATTAAACTGAGATAAGGAACAACATTTAATACTGTGTCCTAGAAAAGGGGACAAGATTGAGAATAAGGAGGGCTGAGTTTTTGCCCCAGGATGTTCATTAATTGTGTGAATATTGGGCAAATCTGTGCACCCTGAGCCTCAGTTATTTAACTTCTTTTAAAAAAGTCAGATGTAGATTATAAAGCTCCCCTTCTAAAGCTGTGAAAATATAGTAGGGATTTTTATTAAAATGTTTTAGAAATAGATCAAACATCATTATTTTTAAGGCATGATATTTTTATAGCATATTAAGTAACAGAGAAATTGAGTTAGGATTGTGATTTATGTGCAAATTTTTGTATGTTTTAATAAAGCTCATCAAAATTTTTCTACAGAAGTACCTAGAAAATGACACTGATGTATTTCTATTAAGATTATTATTTGCATTCATTCCAAGTTAATTTTTAACAATTATATCACAGGATGTCTGACTCAGTGGTACAAAAATACCTTCTTCAGAGGTGGAGATGTTACTGCCATGTACACCCCAGATGCCCAGTACTGTCAGGTGATGTGCACATTCCACCCCAGGTGTTTGCTGTTCAGTTTTTTTCCAGAAAGATCAACAAATGACCCAACAAGAAGGTAAAAGTTTATATATTCTCATAGGCAAACTCAGTCATTTTTCAAAATGGTATCAGTTATGTGTTGGAAGGTACATGTCTTAGTTTTCTTCTTGCTGAGACAAAATAACAAACACCCAAAAGTTAAGGGAGTAAAACTTTATTTAACTCAGTTTGTAGAGATATCAGTGCATAATCAGCTGGCTTCAAGGCAGGGTGGCATGGCAGAGAGGGGCATGGCAGAGAAGAAACAGTTCATGGTGGGCAGAAGGCAGCAAAGCAGCAAACAGCAAGCAATGAAGCAGGAAGCAACAAGTGAGAACACGAGCCCACTTTTTGTCCCTTATATTTTATCCAGGCTACCTACCCTTAGGGCAGGTAGCACTCACACCCAGGTCAGGGCACCCTTAATCCTACCCTTAATTCTACCAAGTCCACTATGTCAAACCAATCAGTGGACTAACTTTGTAATCACATATCCTTGATCCCAGCATCACACACTTTAGATACAGCTATCTCTGAGAAGCTCCATTTATGACATCATGAGGCTTTGTAGGAGCATCTAGACCCAAGCCATAACAGTACATCATCTCACAAGGTTGCTTTTCAAATGGAGTTCAAGGACCATTTTCATCAGAGAATGCTCCAGAGTGGTTCTTTCAAAAACAGACTCTGACACCAGAGGCCAGACTTACTGAACCCAAGTGTCTAGGGCTTGGAAATTTGCATTTCAAGCAATCATTGCACTTACGTAAAGTAGTAGAAACTAATTTTTTTATCCAAAACCTCAAGAAAAATACTAGAGAATCATTGCATCAAGAGATTATCTCCAGGGCCGGTGAGATAGCTCAGCGGCCTTAGCGCCTGCCTGGCAAGCGCGAGGTCCTGAGTTTGACCTCCGGTACCCACCAAAAAAAAAAAAAGAGAGAGATTATCTTCAAAAAGGGTCTAAGAACAAGTATTTCATCTGAATAAGGAAAGTGCTTAATTATCTGAATTATTTTCATATTTGTGGGTAGCACAGTCTTAAAATATACTACAGCTGGGTGTAGGACACACACCTGTAATTGCAGTGCTCTGGGAGACTGAAGCAGGAGAATAGCAAGTTTGAGGCTGCTTGGGCACCTTAGTGACTTGGTGACCCTGGCTTAAAATAAAAATGGCCTGGGGATGTAGTTCCACACAAGCATCCTGGGTTTGCTCCCCAGTACTACATAGGAAAAACAAAGAAAAAAAATAATATAACATAAACCAAGCTTTTTATTGAGAATATGATTAAAAGAGGGAAGATTTTAATGATGCCTGTTGTGAGCCAGTTTCGACATCTATGGCATGCATTGTGTGTATGAGTGTGTGTGAGTGTGTGTGTGTGTGTGTGTGTGTGTGTGCACAAGCATGGGCACCTATATGCATGTGCTATTAGCTGGCAATTTGGAAGGTATCTTAAAAATAGTTGGTAATCAAAAATCTTATTAGTTTGTGAACATGCCACAGTTTCATCTTAATTTTCTTCATTTTGATTAATCTCTGAATATTTTATTCCCATTTCTGGAATCTTTGTAAATAGTGAGATTAACATTAAACTTGACATTAAAGACAGGAAGAAGTCTTCCAATAGATGTAGATTGGAAGCAATTAATAAGCAAAATGAATACTAGATACACAATCTTATGAGTGATTCAATTTTAAGTAAATAAAAGTATATATATATAAACAACCACCAATTGGGAGCATAGTTCCCTGAAAGTTTAGAAACACAGGAATAGTCATTAATTATTTAATGTTGTTGACCCTCTGTACTTTTTTTTAGACCATCTGTACTTTTAAAAAAAGTGTTAGTTTTAAAAAATTCTGAAGTGTGGTATTACAGGAACCATTAGATATTATAGAATCACCTCTGAAAATGTTCAAGTGTCAGAGAAAAGACATTTTTCTTAATTCTAAGCTTTGTTAGTGTAGAGAAATTCCTAGACATAATCTTAATGTATGTTTACTATTCTACCTAAGTGAGCCTTCTTTTAAAAACAGGTTTGGTTGTTTCTTGAAAGATAGTATTACAGGAACTCTACCAAGAGTGCATCGGACAAATGCAGTTTCTGGACATTCCTTAAAGCAATGTGGCCATCTAATAAGCGGTAAGAGTGGATTTCTTAGCTAAATTTGAGTTCATGATAGATCTATCTTAGAACAGTTATTGGTCAAAGTCTGTATTGCCACAGACTTTTGAAAGAAAGGCCTAAGAAAGATAACAGAATTGGGGAAGTACTCTGAATTTAAGAGGGAACCATATTCATTTGGACAGTTTTCTGTCTTAGTCGATGTACACATGGTTAATGAGCTTCTATTATTTAAGAGGTTTGCAGTATTTGCAGAAAGTGCTTACGTATCCAGTCAATAGTCTCTCCCCAATTCCAGGTAAGACACTTAAAAGAAAACTCAGGAAACATCTCTCTCCCAAGTTCACTTGAGAATAATTTGTGGTTCTCAACCAGAAGTGATTTTACTCTTCTCAAAGAAGTGTCTGGAGACACTTTTGATTGTCACAAATAGGGGAATTTCTACTTCATGTAGTGTAGCCAGAAATGCTGCCAAATGTTCTACAAAATACAGGGCAGTTTCCCACAGCAGAGAATTTCATGGTCCAAAATATCAACAATGCCACTAATAAGAATTTGGAAAACCTTGTTGTATACCATTCAGCCTAAATTGAAAGATGGAATTCTGTGAATCTTGGTATGAAAATACTTCTTAAAAGAAATGTGAAGTCTAAGATGTTAGAGAACTTTAATTCTGACACCTAGTGGTGCTAACGGATTGGGAAAAAAAATAAAATCTATCCTCTAATATGACTGAGTCTGATCAGAAAATGAAATGTGCCTAAAAAGATTTCTTCAATTCATGGACTGGTAGAATGTTAAAATAACCACCCTAGGACTGTACAGTTTAACATCATTATCTTTACTGTTGACATTTAATTTGTAGGTTTAAACTTCATTTTTCCAAAATGTGTCACATTTTCCTCTCCCTTTAACACCACCCCCTCAATACACACACACACAGACACACACACACACACACACACACACTTTAAGCCTGACGTTTGAATTGTAATCAGTTAGCAGAGGTTGACAGTCCCTGAGTTATAAATATGGAAGGCCAACTTAGCCAGTGTAATAGGTGTAGCTAACCTGTGAAGTACATTTCCTATTTTATCAGATCAAATTTATATATTCATACAATTTCATTTAAATTACTCAAGGGTTGTTTCTAACTACTACATCTTAAAGCAAAATTTATAGAAAAAGAATGTTGTAAACTCAGTACTGCTTAGTCATTATTAATTTATTCTAAAATGTAGTCTTAATCACTGAGCTTGATTTTAAAGTTACTTCCTAACTCTTCCCAAATATCTTAAATTAAAATTTAAAAATGCTCCAGGAAACCTCTAAACTCAGGATCAAATTTAGTCAAAAACATCTGGAGATAGGTTTAAAGCTTTCAGGTGATCTTAATCAAAAGGTTTTGTTTGTAAATATCCCATCCCAACTTTCAGCCTATTTTCTCATCTGCAGCAAACTTGAAAACTTTATTTTTTAAACATTCCTGTGTCCATGAACCACTGAAGATAACGCACTTACTTCTCTCCCACCTCAGCATATTGTTTTCCTGAAATTTTGTGTATTTTCTGTCTTTCTTATGCTTCAGATTAGTTTTATGACTTCACACTTCTTAGGAATAGAAAGTAATACAGTGGGTTATGGTTTATATTGATGGTTATACTGCTTCCTCAACCAAAAGTCTAACATTTTTGAGTCTGAAAAAACAAACAAAATAAAAAACGAGAGCCTCATTTGACTCACTATCTGTTTAATGTACTATCTATATTTTTGCATATAAGAAATTTTTTGTTTGAGAGGGTACTTAAATAGAAAAATAGAATTGAGCAAAAGATTAAGGCAAGAATGAGAATCGTTCCCTCATGCACATACAAGAATGCTCCATATTTGGTGAAGATTTGACTTGGAAAGTCAGTGTTAGAGCTTATAAATGAAGCTCATAATCAGACCTAAGTAGTTGAAAGTAAAGAAATAAACTAGATAAAGAAGCTTCTTCATATAGTGCAAGAGGTCAAAGACACATCAGTTTGTTTAACAGGGCAAACCCCTGGCACACATTATCAGGATCCTTGTTTTTGTTGCCTTGTTTATTTTCCACTGCCCATTGATTATCCAACATGAAATGATACCCGTATTGCTGCATGCACCTTGCGGCTTAGGAAGCAAAATAACCCCCACTTAATGTGGTATTGTGTCATGTTTATTTTGACCAGAATTTAATAATTTGGTGACATAATAAAATCTGAAGTTCTTTAGTTGATAAACCCATAGACAGAAATGGGAGTTTTTCTTCCCATACTACCCTGCTGCCCAAATGGTAATTGATGACCTACCTCTAAAAAGGAAGTTGACTGAATTTGCTCTACACATTTTGTTTGTTCAGCTTGCCACCGAGATGTTTACGAAGGAATTGATATGAGGGGAGCCAATTTTAATGCATCTAAGGTCAAGAGTGTTGAAGAATGCCAAAAACTGTGCACCGATAATATTCATTGCCAATTTTTCACATATGCCACACAAACATTTTACAATGCAGGGTACCGGTGAGTAAAATTCATAGTTTTTTTTTTTTTCCTTACAATGGTGTTTTCAGGATTTAATTGTATTCTTCATAACATTACTTTTTCCTTTCAACTGAAAACGAAGCAGGGATTTAGTCCTAACCACATTCTTTATTTACTTATGCACTTTTAGTATCATTTTTACTGAAGAGAATAAGTACCATTTGGTCCACAGATAAATTGTGTCCGTGGAATGAAGGTCTAGAGATGTAGAATAATGCGTCCTGCCCCATTCTCAACTTAATCTCCCATCTGAAAATGAGGAAGATGTCCATTTCATTGACAACTCAAGCCCCTAGCCCATGATCCAATCAAGGTTATTGTTCCAATTCCCTTGCTGGGCTCCACTGCCCGGGGTCATTCTAATGCCAAGTATTACCAGGACTGCTCCATGCTTCTCAAAGTATGGAAAGCAAAGTAACCTTTTTTTCTTTGCATTCAGGAACTACTGCCTATTAAAACAAAGTCCAAGTGGAACGCCTACCAGTATAAAGATGGTGAATAACGTGGTATCTGGATTCTCACTGAAGCCCTGTGCACTTTCAGAATTTGGTAATTGGAGGACTACTATTTCACTATATGACAGTAGTAGGTAGAATAAGAGTCCCCTGAATCTGTGAATGTGTTACCTTATCAGCAAAATGTCTTCCTAGATGTGACCAAGTTAAGGGGATTATTCTGCATGATGTAGATGTGCGCACTCTAGTTCCGAGGTTCTTACAAGAGAAAAAGAGAGGCAGAAGTGTCAGTCAGGCATAGAGATTTGAAAGTGTCACATTGCTGGCTTTAAAGATAAAGGAAAGTCCATACGCAAAGGAATGCAGGGGAACTCTGGAAGCTGAAAAAGGCAAGCAAAGAGATTCTCCTTAAAGCTTCCCAAAGGAATGAAACCCTGCCAGCATCATGATTGTAATCTAGTAAGACCCATTTCAGACTTTTTGTTTCTAGAACTGAAAGTAATAAATTTGCATAGTTTTAAGCATCTAAGTTTGTGAATATATTCCTAATACAGCAGTAATAAGAAACCAGTGCAGTGATAATGTAGAGAAACCTGTAAAGTCATCTCTTGATGGTGCACATATCTAGTGATGACTCTACCATAATGAATCAAAAAACCCAGTTTTGGGGCTGGTGAGATACCCACATAAAGGGAAAAAAGGGCCAGTGGTATCGCTCAGTGGCACTAGCGCCTGCTTGCAAGCGCGAGGTCCTGAGTTTGACTCCCGGTACCCACATAAAAAAAAAAAAAAAAGTTTTGGAGGCCCTTACTCTGACATCTGACATCTCCATTAACATTCTATATTGCTTTTGACAAAACAAACAAGCTAGCTCTCAGAAAATGATCTTTGGAATAAGCAGTGCCTGTCCTTTTGCATCTGCATAGGTCACACCATGATTGCAATATCCCAGAGCACTTCAAAAGATGGGAATAAGGATGGTAAAATATCTAAAAGTAATGGAAAATTTAAAAATGATTAAAGGAAAAACTTAAAGATATTTAACTTGAAAAGGGTCAGTTTTCCTGGTTTGTTTTGTTTTGTTTATAAAGTCATCATTGGAAAAGGAATTATATTAGTCTAGGTGATTCTATAGGGAATATTTAGGTAGATATTACTGTGTAGAAAAAAAAACCCTAACATCTTCAGTAGTCCTAAAAAGAAATTGATCTTGTCTTGTGATAGTGAGCTCTTTATCACTATAAATGTCTAACTAAAGTTATAAACCTGTGAAGAGTGTCCCTGTGAGGATACAATTGTAGGTCAGCATTAATGGTCCTGCCTATGTTCTCTTTCAGCTTCTAAAGTTTATGTGCATTTTTTTAAAAATTTTATTAGTTGAGGTATGATTTTCTAGACTGCCAATATGAAAGTACAATGGGAGGTGCTCTTTTTTGGTCCAGCTGTGTCCACTGAGGTTATGTCTGTATTTGTCCTTCCCATTATTACTACCATTATTTTTTAAGCTTCCATAATTTTAATAGAATTTATTAAGTAAACTGAGTAAATAATATAAACCCAAATAAAAATAAACTTGAGAAATAAAATTATGGAAAGAGAATGAAAAATTCATTCAATATTTTTCCTGTTGTAATTTCAAAGGGCAAATGGTATTTTTGTTAGATGTCTGGAACTTTTGTAATCTGTTTTTGTTGAAACATTTTTCATAATGTTCAAGAATATATAACATATGCCCAATTCGGGGTCAAAGTCATATAAAGCGAATATGAACACAAACTGCATCGCCTAAACACAGCTCTGGTGGAGAATAGAAGTACGAGCATGGGTCGGCTTATTTTATTTCTTACCAGAGTAAGAACAGTTTTGCCTTCTCACAAATGGCAAACAAATTGGGATATTTTAACAGATAACTTTTCACTTAGGATGTATAGTGCTACAAATAATAACTTAATTCCCTTAGTTGTGATGACAATGGACAAGCAAGTCCAGCATTATGTCACTGACGAGGAATATCTGTCCTCCGTGAGCTCACAGGTTGTCGCATGGACCTTTTCCAGAATGTTGCATTTTCAGACACGGATGTGGCCAGAGTCGTCACCCCGGATGTTTTCGTGTGCCGAACAATCTGCACCTATCATCCCAGATGCCTCTTCTTTACGTTCTATACAAATGCGTGGAGTGCAGAATCCCAAAGGTGAGTGTGAAAGGGTGGCGTGGGCTGCTCCTCTGTCATCATTTTTAATAGTTTGAGTTGGAAAATGTTTTATTTTGCTCAAAACACTAGAACCTGCAATTTAAATAGGTACTTTTCTGTAAGGTACGGATTAGATTAGAGATGAGCAGACTTCTCTATGTACCTTTTCTTATGTAAAAGAAACATACTACTGAATCAATGAAACAACACCCATGGGAGACAAAGGATCTGATACTTTTTTACTCATTTTAATATTTTGTATTGGCCTGGGGTAAAGCTACTTGCTGGCAGTTTATCCTTTAAACTTGTTGCTGTAATTTCTCTCTGTTTTAGAAAATAGGTGTCTATTTACCTGATCAAGATTCTGGTCCTACTGCTTTATCCATGATAACCCACCCTTTCTTTATATATACAGCATGAGACTAGCAGAAGGGTATATATTTATGTAATGGCACCAATAGCATAAATCCCAAGAATTTGTTCTATGATATTTTTTGGTTTTTTATTTTACCATTTATAAGTAGAGCTTTCTATCACTCTCTTTTCTAATTATCTGTGCTTGTTAGTTTTCATCAGTGGGAGATGTGGCTTGATTTACACGTAATCTCTATGATTTATTAGCACCCTGGGGCTGACTTATTTTGAAGAGTGTTTCTCTAGAGAATAAAATTTGCAGTTATATTTTTGATGTGAGCTGCTGTTATGTTTAAGTAATGCCTTTAATACAGATTTCTTTCTCTCTTTTTTGAAAATAGATATGTTTGTTTCCTCAAGACGTCTAAAAGTGGAACACCAAGTTCCTTTACTCCTCAAGAAAACACGATATCTGGACATAGCCTTTCCACCTGCAAAAAAACTTTGCCTGGTAATGTGATTCTATAATTATACTACATAACATTAATAAATCCTACCATTTTCTAACAAGTAACAGTGATGAAATCATCTTTAAAGCACCAGAAACTTGTGTTAATGTTGTTTGTTGCTTTCTCATGTTATCTCTTTTTATGTTTATGCTTGGCACAGAACCCTGCCTCTCCAAAATTTATTCTGGAGTTGACTTTGGAGGGGAAGAATTGAACGTGACCTTTGTGGAAGGAGCAAGTGTCTGCCAAGAGACTTGTACGAAGATAGTTCGCTGTCAGTTTTTCACTTACTCTTTACTCCCAGAGGACTGTAAGGGAGAGAAGTAAGGGAGCATTTATTTGGTGAGATATTTCACACTTTTCCCTTCCGTGAAGGTGTAACCTTTGTACTGTTCATTTCACCCAGGTGTAAGTGTTCTTTAAGATTGTCTTCGGATGGTTCCCCAACCAGGATTAAGTATTCGACACAAAGGAGCTCTGGTTATTCTTTGAGATTGTGTAAAACTGGGGACAGCTCTGGTGAGTAAAGCGCACTGGGTAAAGTGTGACATTTTGGTAGCCTGCTTAGTCTTATATGACTGAATTATGTATTTCATTTTCTTGGTTGAGGGGGACTCGGATTCACTTCTAATTCTGACCATTAGCTTCCACATTCTTTTTAGTCTGCGGAACAAAAACAAATGCACGCATCGTGGGAGGATCAGACTCTTCTTGGGGAGAGTGGCCCTGGCAGGTCAGCTTGCAGGTGAAGCTGCCAAGTCGGAGCCACCTGTGTGGAGGGTCCCTCATCGCACCCCAGTGGGTCCTTACTGCCGCGCACTGCTTTGACGGGTAGGTTATGGATGAGTCTTCCCTTGCCTGTGCCTCTGGAAGCCTCTATAATCAGTTTCATCATCATCCAGCGCCCTTATTAATAGAGAATTATTCTTTTTTTTTTAAATTACTTTATTTAAATTTACTTTTTAACTGATACCTGAAAACATAAAATTTGTACACATTTATGGAGTACTATTGGGTGTTTTGATACCTATACACTGTTCATTGTTTAAATTGGAATAAATCTTCCCATCTTTTTGAACATTTATTCTGAAAGCATTCAAAACCCTTTTAGTTTTTTGAAATATACAGTACATTATCATCATCTATAGTGACCTGCTTGTGCAATAGCACGCAAGAAAGACCTACTCATGTCTAACTTTAAGTCCCCATTGATGAGATTTCTCTCTCTCTCCCACCCCCTTACTCCACCCTGTGCCATCTGATAACCATTATTCTAGTCTCAATTTCTCCTAGATGAACCTTCTTCTATTCCACATAGGAGTGAGATTATGTACTACTGTTTCTCTACCTGGTTTATTTTACTTAACATGATCTCCAGTTCCATCCATGTTGTCACAGATGAGAAGATTTCATCTTTTTTTGATGGCTGAATAGTATTTTGGCGTGAATATGTACCACATTATTTTTATCCATTCCTCAGTTAGGGACTCCTCTTGAGTTGTCTCCATTTCTTGGCCATCATGAGTTGCGCTGCAGTAAACATGGGAGTGCAGATGTCTCTTCAAATACTGACTTCATTTTTTTTGAATAAATATCCAGTAATGGGATTCACAGATCCCACCAACAGTGTGTAAGAATTCCCTTTTTCTCCATCTTTGCCTGTAGTTGTTATCTTTTGTCTTTTTGATAATAGCCTTTCTTATAGCAATGAAGTGATATTTTATGGATTTAATTTGCATTTTCCTGATGATTAATGATGACGAAGACATTTTACACTTGATCTTAGGCAAAAAGCTGAGAAGAGATCAAAGACATTTTAAAACAGGGATGATATTCAAAATATTTTACAACTCAGAGTGTCTTGGCCAGTCTGACCCATTAGGGCAGACTGTGGCCTGTTTTCAGGACTGACACCTCCCTGCCTCGGTATCACTCCTGCCTAAGGAGACGCTCACAAAATACCCCAGTTGGGACCCTCTCCACTGGCCATTTCCTAAATGTATTCTTCAAAGCCTTCTTTTACAGGTCAATATAAGTTTTACTTTTTAATCTTTGATTTCCAAATGTACTACTACTAATAAAAAATCTAATAGCTTATTGCTCTACATATTTCAATGTGTATAATATGATATAATGTTTTTATTTTATTGGTCAAATAGTACAATATGGCAGATTTTTAAAATTTTAAAACAGACTTTGTAGTTAGAACAGGGTGTGAGTCATAATTGTTACTCATTAGAGGTATGGCTATGGGGGATTTGTAAATTTCTCTAAATTTTGTTTTATTAAAAATATGAATTTGTAATGTTTTTGGAAAGATTGCATAACACACTTAAACATTTAGCACTGTACCTGGAACATAAAGATTACTCAGAAAACATAAGATACATTCAATAAGAAATGTAAAAATGTACAAGGCATATGCATAAGCAGAAGAGATACCAAAATACACTTCATCTATCTCAAAAAATAAGCACAAATAAAAATGTTTCTATTTTAACCACATTCACCCCTTAGATTGCTGTGTCTTAAGATTGAGCAGACTGCTGCCAAAATACAGCAGTCAGTGGCCCAGCTGGGTAGAGCAAGTGTCCTCCACATGCCATTTAGCAGGGGGAGCACTTCAGTTACTGTCACGGTAAGGCAAGAGGATTGGCCCAGAAGAAAAAACCCTGAGATGGGAAATAGTGAGTCCCCTGCTTGCTATTATTTGCAATCAATAATTTTCATTCTTGAAAGCTCAGTGCTGTGAGTTTATAAGAGATAATAGAAATGGAAATATTGTGATTTAATTGAAAGAAAACCACTTTGCCCCCGATAACTCCATTATCATGAGTTATCATGGAACTCCATGAATTTTGCACATTTCTTATACCACTTACTTGATAATCATAAACATTTCCCCATCTTTGCACAAAATAAGATCATATTTTTGGATTTATTTTGTACATAGTCAATTTACATGTTCATACTCCCCAAAATGTAGATAGATTTTAAACAACAAAGAAATTCTCCTAACTTGGTCTACTAGAAAGTCCTACTCCAGATTAGCCTGACTACTTCATAGATCTGAAGTTAATAGCAGCAATTGCTTTCAGGTTTGGTGAGCAGAACTTGATTTTCCCATGGCTTCTCAGAGAGTGGCAGCAGCATTCCTGTATTTTCACTTACACTAAACATGAGGTCATTACATCAATGCAGATTTTTCAGTGTTTTGAAGTAAATAAATCTTCAGTGATGGAGCACTGCAGCTGTTGGCAATGATTAATTACTGGGAGGAGGAATTAGGTCATGTATACCGTAACATTGTCTAACCTGTTTCTTCTTCTTCCTCCTCCTCCTCCTCCTCCTTGTCCTCCTCTTCTTCCTCTTCCTCTTCTTCTCCTCCTCCTCCTTCTCCCTCTCCTCTTTCTCCTTGCCCTTCCTCTTCCTCCTCTTCTTCCTCTTCCTTCTCCCCTTGCTCCTGCTCCTCCTTCTCCTCTCCCTTTTTCTCCTCCTCCTCTTCTTCTTTTGAAAGAGAAAGTGAAAGAAAAAAGGAACACTATCAAAGTTGCATCTTTCCATTTTCAAAGTATTTATTTTTCTTTCCTAGAATTCCCTTCTCGGATGTTTGGAGCATTTATGGAGGCATTTTAAATCTGTCAGAGATTACAAAAGAAACTTCTTTCTCACAAATAAAAGAACTTATTATCCACAAGAACTATAAAATCTCAGAAACTGGTCATGACATTGCTTTAATAAAACTTCAGGCGCCCTTGAATTATACTGGTATGCAGCATATTTAAGGGAAAATCAAATGGCTGATTTGTATCGGTTTAAATTTTCACATCAGTTTGAATGATCTGCAGAGTGTCTTTATCTTCTGGTTTGGTGCAATTAGGGAAAGGTGAGGGTTGCCAGGGAAGTGAAGTTGCTAGGACTTGACCTAAAATATTTTCTACTCAAAGGCAAGAAATGTTAATTAGTTCTTTTGGGGAGGGGTGCAATTGCACGTACACGGTTGAAATAGTAGACATAAGAAATGTGTTTGCCATCTGGGAACACTGGACTTCCTTTGGCAAAATAGCATAAGTAACATGGCTTGGGCTTAGGAATCTTTAGACTAGATGAGGATAAGCAGGACTTGATGTTCATTTCCAGGAATAACTTGGGTAGAGAGGAGACTGATGCAAAAGGAAGCTTTGGGAAGCCCGGAGCATCGAGGCTGTCTTGTAGGTACAAGGTCTACAGAAGCTGAATGCCCATTAACACAATTATTTGTTAATGGTCACTAGCAACTGTGTGACCTTGGGCAACTTGCTTTTTCTCCTTGCACTGCTAATTTCCTCATTCATAAAATGGGAATGATAATTTCCTTATGAAAGATAATAAGTATATATAGCAAATAAGACACAATAACTTCTAAACGCTTTAGACAGTAAATTTGGGTTCTGAATTTTCATTTCATACAGAAAACTTTAATGCCAAAAATGTCATGTAAAAATGACTGATGGTAGAAATTTTCTTGAATCATTTACCTTGAATTTCAGTAGAAAGCAGAATGGTCATTCTTGGGTCTGTACTGTGGAAAGAGTACAGGGAAATATAAGGATGTATTTTTAAAGCCAATATGTGTGAAAGTTTAACCAAAATCTAATTTTAAAATTACCTTTCAGAATTCCAAAAACCAATATGCCTACCCTCCAAAGATGATATAAGTACAGTTTATACCAACTGCTGGGTAACTGGATGGGGCTACAATAAGGAAAAAGGTACAGCCTGACATTTTACCTGTTCTTCCAGAGCCAGTTTTTTGTGTTAAAATACATGGAGTAGATCAGTTTAATCCACTTCTGTCTAAAATTATGCCCAAACTCATAATCTTTTCAATTATTTATCTTTAAATATTTGTTCAGTGATTCTACTTATTTTTGCTTGGCCCTGAAAAAATTCATAAGGTAACTCTTGAAGCATCTTATTTCATAATAAAGATTATTTGCTTGACATCATATAAATGAGGGGGTCCCTGTAGGGCCATGAGCCCAGTGAAGCCCATAAATTAGTAGTGTCCCTATCTCTCTATACCACATTCTCCCATGATGTTAATGGCTGGTAGTATTGACCAGCATGTCACCGTCTCTCTATTTTTTATGTATCCTTCTTGCAATCTGATGAAACCTATAAATGATTTCTCTAACATTGTTTTTCAATGCTTAAATAAAACCCCTAAGATTATAAAGAAAACCAGTTTAGACTGTAATACAGTTATCACAATATATTAAAAGGATGTGATATAGTGGTGTATGTGCTTACTTATTGATGTATGAAATAGTAAATTTTAAAAATATCTACAATATTGTTGAAATGATGAGAATAAATGATATTTTCAGTTACCTGCAAAACTATAATGTGATATAAAAATTACCTGGGATCTTACGCTGCTAATAGTACTCTATTGCCTACACTTATAATTGAAGAAAGTGTTAGACTTCAGTTGAAATTTACTGAAAATAGACATGTATTTTTTTCTATCTGAGTTTATGGACCATGTGATTCCTTGTAGACCCTAGGTTAAGAATCCCTGCTCATAGTTACTAAGACTATTTAAATTTCCCTTAAAGTTTTCTGGAACAGGCCATTCTTCCTTTCCAAGATTAAGCTCTTGATAAACGCCATAGAGAATAATATTTACACTATTCATTACAAAAGCAATAGCTGACCAAGCTCTCTCCATTTTTCCTGAATCAGCTCTGTGTTTAACAAATTCAATTTTTTCACATTTTTGACTAGTACCTTTGAGACAGGAAAAAAAGTGAAAATAACTAAACTAAAAAATTCTTAACATATGTCCAGGGGGAACCTGAACATAGGTAGAAATTATCTGTAAACAAATTATTCTTCATGAAAAATGTGTTTGCTCAAAGAACAGAATGTGGCCGGTGAGATGGCTCAGTGGTTTAAGCGCCTGCCTTGCAAGCGCGAGGGCCCGAGTTCGACTCCCGGAACCCATATACAAAAAAGGGGCCGGTGATATTGCTCAGTGGCACAGGCGCCTGCTGGCGCGCGAGGTCCTGAGGTCGACCCCCCGGTACCCACAAAAAAAAAAAAAAAAAAAAAGAACAGAATGCTCCTTTGTTGTCAAATGTTTGGGATTTATTTTCAGAAATGATATATTTGTATACTATAATTTTGAGTACATGAAACAAAACAGTGAAAGATAAGAATGTCCAGGCTTTTGTATTGTAGACAATAATGTACAAAGAAATTCTTGGGGGATTTCTTTTGAGAGGAGAGAAAGACAAAGAATATGAAATCTCTGGTTAGCCTGAACTATGGAGCTGTAGTAGTGCATGAGGTAGAGTGAAAGCTCTCTAATCCCAGCTACTGGTGGAGGGGAAGTCTGAGGCATGAAGATCCCAAGTTCAAGGCCACCCTGAGCAACTTAGCATGGCCCTGTCTCAAAATAAAATATTAAAAGAACTGAGGCTGGAGCAGGGCTGGCTGTAACTCAGTGGTAGAGCTCTTGCCTGGCATGCAGGAGGCTCTGGATTCAATCACTAGCACTGCAGGGGAGAGACAGAGAGAGAGAGACGGAGAGAGACACAGAGACAGAGAGAGAGACAGAGGGAGAGAGAGGGGAAGAAGGAGGAGGAGGTGGAGGAGGCTGAGGCAAGGGGAGGCGAGAGCAGAAGATCTCTCTCTCTCTCTCTCTCTCTCTCTAGCTCAGTGACTACCTTTTTGACACTTACAGCCTATTTTTATTCAAAAATATGACTCTAATGCGAAGCACCATCCTGATTTGCTTGAACACTTTAGACTGATTTTCATATTTATTTTATTTCCTCCCTCTAAAGTTATATATTGGTTACTTCATAGGTGAAATCCAAAATATTCTACAAAAGGCAAATATTCCTTTGGTAACAAATGAAGAATGCCAGAAAAGATATAAAGATTATGTTATAACCAAACAGATGATCTGTGCTGGCTACAAAGAAGGGGGTAAAGATGCTTGTAAGGTAATGTATTAGATTATGCTAAAATGCGCAATAGTTCATTTGAGATAATTCATTTCAGAACGTATTTTCCAATAGTATATTTCGTCAAAGAATTGTTAAAATTCAGAGGCAAATAAATATATAAAATGTAGATCATAGAGTACTTATGAGTACTTATGACATAATCTTACATGTGCTATACTTAATAAGAAGTATAATTGAATATACAATGATCATTACTAAAACATAAATATGTTAAACTTTTTAATTTTGGGCTGAAGATGCCAAATTTGTTAGATTTCCCTCAAAAGAGAAGAGAAAATAAACTGAAAAAAGCAATCACACACTCATTTTCATCACATATCCAGCAACAAATAAGGTACCTGAAAAAAAGTAAGCTGTGGTGTGTGTGTGTGTGTGTGTGTGTGTGTGTGTGTACTGTCTGAAGTGTAAATGCAGAATTTTAAAAGCAATGATTTATTTGAGTCACCTCTGTTATAACTTTGTATCATTTCAATTTTCTACTCACTGTGACACAGGGAGACTCTGGCGGCCCCTTAGTCTGTAAACACAATGGAATATGGCGTTTGGTGGGCATCACTAGTTGGGGCGAAGGCTGTGCCCGCAAGGAACAACCAGGTGTCTACACAAAAGTTGCTGAATACGTGGACTGGATTTTAGAGAAGACTCGGAAAGGCGATGGGAATGCTTTGATGGCATCACCAGCATGAAGAGGCTGTATAGCAAAGAAAAGCCCGGACTGTAGCACTAGTCTACAGTTTCGGTTCAGGTGAAATAGTGAGCCTTGGAGTCCTTGTCTGCAAATTCTAGAAAATGGATCTACCTAGAGTCCTTGTCATGAGGATAAAAAAAAAAAAAAAAAAAGGGTACACAGCTGCTGAGGACAATGCCCTGCCAAGGCATGCTGTTAGCATTCAGTAACCAGGAGCTCATAATAAGAAATAGCCAAAGAGCTTTGGGATTGTGTGTTGTAAAATAAAACAGAAAAAAAGCATGATTAGCAGTATTTCCCTCTGGAGCCGGTGATACGGCTCAGCGGCATAAGTGCCTGCCCAGCAAGCACGAGGTCACATTAAAAAAAAAAAAAATTCACATGTCTACTTCCACAAAAAAAAAAAAACCATATTTCTGGGGTCGGTGAGATGGCTCAGTGGTGTATGCGCCTGCTTGGCAAGCGCGAGGGCCCGAGTTCAACTCCCGGAACCCACATACGAAAAAAGGGCCGGTGATATCGCTCAGCGGCACGGGCGCCTGCTGGCGAGTGAGGTCCTGAGGTCGTCCCCCCGGTACCCACAAAAAAAAAAAAAAAAAGAAGAAGAAGAAGTATTTCTCTCTGGTTGTGAAACAAAACTGAAAACAAGTGACTCTGGATTCTAGCACAGTGTTCCCTAGAACCTAACTCCGCCTGCTATGCTTGGGGTAAGAAGTTAGGAAGCTTGGGTTTTGTTCTGCCCAGTGAAAGAAAGAAATCTAATATTCTCTTTTACAGTAAAAAGATGGATTACCTGAACTTGGGAGAATAGGACACCTTTTCATTTGAGCCACTCACATTCGTTCCTGAGTACTGAAACGAGGGTCCAGGCAGGGTGTGCGGCAGACACCTCCAGGGCTGCACTTTTCTGGTTGCAGCTCCTGCAGTAGTTTCATTGCAGAGCCTTCGTGGAGGGTGAGGAATCTGCTTCACAAAGAACATTAACCCAAGAGGCTCAGTGGATACTGAGTTGTGCAAGAGTAATCCAAAACCACTGTTAGGTATAAAATACTGCATAGAATTCAGTCTTGTAAACTCATGGGAGTAAGCAGTAGTTGTTAGCCTTGGAATGGAAGATCTGAATTGTGCGCAACACAAATTCCAAACTTGCCAGTGATTACCACAGTTGACCACAGGGAGTTTGATTCAGTTCAGATAAGTTGATTAACATGTACATAATATCTGCCATTACAAAATACTGTGTAAGTGAAGTAGAAAAATAAGAAGTAAAGTTTTCTAAAAGATTAAATTTTCTTTCCATATATCAAGATACATTGAGTGGTAGAGAAGAATAAAGATGGAGGAGGCTAACGGAAAACCTCCGTTATCCTGGTTACCCATAGCCCATGCCATTAGAAACTGAAGAGGTAAGAATTATTCCAGAAGCAATGGCTTTTCTAAAACCTGGCTAGATTGCATGAACTGTTTTCCTAAAGCACATAATTTCAATGTTTACTTTTGTATTCAATAAAGATATTAGTCTTGTTATGTGTGGAAGTTGTTTTATGTTTAAAAGGAAAAAATGTTTTGTAATGAAAATCTTTTATTTTGGGATTTTAGTATTGATAACTATAGCAGGTATGAAACAGGACTTTGGGGTACTTACAGGGTAACCCTCTGGCTTTTGTTGTTCAGCAAATGTCCTCATTTAGGCAAAACAGGAGACTTTTGAAATGTGGTACTTTCCTGCGGCATAAACTATCATTTTAAAGTTGCCGACTGGAACTCAGTGGTACTGGAAGTTTTGTTTGTTTATTTGTTTGTTTTCCACCGTCTTGCACAATATGACAGAGGAGCCCTTCACACAGCCAGAGTTCCATTGGACTAAGAAGTATGTAAGCAGCTAAGAAAGCAGGAGATAGAAATGACTTCACCTTCACAAGGAAGAGTGAAGGTGTCAGACAGGGATCTATGGCAGGACCATCCCAGAAAAGGTGGCCATGGTCCCAGTCCTGGAAATGAGACAGTTAGAGACCACCATGGAGATGTGGGGCAGGTTCACTTCTGGGCCTTAACTCAGGACCTGTTACCCATTAAAGATATGACATATAACTCTCCCTTCTTCTCTCACTTGCCCAAACGATCTTATCAAACTCAAAAACAGGTGCATGTTTAAAGCCAGGATGCCTTTGTCATTACATCTCAAGTATACACCAGATGAGAAAATAAAACTATTTGTGATCATCCCAGAGGGACAGAGAACAAACAAATTCTCTGGCCTTTAACCTATTACTCATTAAAAGCATGATTTGTATTTTCTTCTGAGAGAGTCAGAAACTCAACAGCTGCTTTTACTAAAAAAACACAAACAAAAACAAAAACAAAATTAAAAATACAAAACCCCAGTTTTTCACTTGGGCCTACAGATGCCCATGGGGTAACTAAAAAGCAAGATAAAGCTTGACATCTCTGTCTTCATTTTCTATCTCCTTTATCACCTTAAAACTTTGAGTCAGATTTCTTGCTCAATGCTGCATATAGGCATGCCAATCACTTAAAGAGTGTCTGTCTAAACCTGGTAATACAAGGTTTAGTAGCTCTAAGTTTCCCAAACCAATACCATCCTCTTTTCAGGCTGAAGACACCAAGATAAGAGATTTTCAGGGACATTCAACCACCAGCCTTTCCAATGTCCTTCTCAAGACCCTCTAGAATGGTCATCTAAAAGTCTCTAGTCATTGCCCTGAACCTGCAGTCACTTTGGATTCCAGCAGAGCCTCTGCAGGACTGAGGCTACTCTCACCCCCAAAGCAGAAGGAAATCATCCCAGGGGAACCTGATTGCCTCTCAAGCTGTAACAACTTTTCCAGAGCTATAAAGTCAGAACTGAGACAATAACAGACCTTAGCACACCTAAGCAATTTCATAAAAGCTGGTTCCTTTCCTTTGTTAACAGGCCAGTCTCATTTTCTTCATTAGACCTATGCCCTCTCAGCTCTTCTCCCCAAAATGGAGTTACTTCCTATTTTCTCTTCATTTTTCTCAATTAAAGTTTTTGCATTTAAATTAATGCTGCTGCCCAGCTTTCATTTCCAGAATCACTGAAGCAAGGACCACATTAGCTGGTAACAGGAATTAGCATGGCTCTTACCCTGTGCCGACAGCATGTATGTAGGATACACAACATATGTACACACCATCTCATACAGAGTAGTCAGGAGCTCCAACGTTTGTCTCTAATTTATACACAAAACCTTTTCTTTTTATTGTTGTTTATAACTATTCCAGTAAAGTATGGGCAGCTTCAAAGGAGGTCTTCTCTCGCTCATTCACACTGCATACAAATTGGTATTCACTAAATATCTCGTGAACATTTTTCTCATAAACATAAAGCAATGGAGGCTTGAGGAGATAAAAAATTAGCCCAAGTTCATTGACATGGACAGAGCCAGAACTAAGCTTGGCATTCATATCCCTGATAATGTATTCTACATCTATCTCATACTGTCTCATGCTATAAGAAGGATAAAAAATGACAGAAGCATTAACAACCATCATTTGTTATTTTTATTATCTATCATCCAAAAATGGTTTGATTTTGCTCCCCCTCCCCAGGACATTTGGTAATGTTTACAGATGTTTTGGTTGTTCTAACTGGGGGAGGCAGTGCCACCAGATGTATTTGGTAGTGGCCAGGGATACTACTGAACATCCTATAGTGCAGAGAACAGCCCCTCACAGCCAAGAATTATTCCACCACAGTACCAATAATGCTGGGATTGAGAAAACCCTCAGTTCGAAGTTCAGCATTAAACTTAATTATTAAAAAAACAACATCAAGGCAGGGTTACAAACTATGGCAGGATTTGTCCTTTTTTCAAAGTGAATTCTGATGAAAAAGAAAAATTCCAAGAGTAAATCATCTCCACTAGACTTTTATAGTCTTCCTTACCCCAGACAGAGGAGTTTATGTCACAATATGCTCAACACATTCCACACCTATGATCCTAATTTCTGACTTATGTGTGGTTCTTTTTGACTAAATTTTAGTTTCTTCCTGAAATCTTGTCTAATAATTCCCAAATTCAATTGGGCTTAAAACTATTTGTTTTGCTGAAAAAATATTTATCTTTAAGATAAAATAAGTCAATATCAGAATTTTAAATTGCAATGAGTTAGTTGAAATTTTTAGATGAACTACTGTCACTTTGAAAGGTTTAAGGATTTCTATGCAGTTAAGACTCCTATTGTACTGTGACTGAATAGACAAAAATATTTCAGAATTCTTATACTATTTCAAAAGCCTTACAAGATTTTTTCTACTAGCTAAATCAAATTTAGGAAACACTATCTAGTTTTCCAGTGAAGCATTTCTCTAAAGTCTTCCTATTTCTCTCAATAGAATTGGAGGTTATCATTATCTTCTTTTCACTGAGGCCATAGCAGAGAGATGGGATTTCAGGGAGTAAACAATAAAGAGGAGTAAGGACCTTACATAATCTTACATATCAGTTTTCCATGAAAATCTTTCTTGGCATGAATTTGTCATTCTGTATTTAAGCCTCATAAAAGATCAGGTATCATACATAGGCACTTGTTGTGTGGTTGGCATGTATTAAATTTTCGATGGGAAACACAAGATAGTAACTAAGGACTTCTTATGCCAAGATGAGTAACAATACACTGGCAATGGATCAAATAAAAACATATGAGTAGCTACCTTACAATAGAATGAAAGAACGAAGAAGAAGCACTTCATGTCAAGCCTCCTTCTCAGTTCAGCCCCTCGCACCTTTGTCTTTCTGCCCTGTGGAACAAAAGGCTGGCTTCTCGCTTCTTTTGAAAAATGCTCCCACCAGTTTATATGGGACTAAGTTTCATATTTACCTTTACTTTTCTAACTATGCTCTCATTGTCCCTTCATAAGTTCTCTTTTTTGCCCCTGTATTTTTCTTTCAGGATGAGATTTTGATAGGGCTCTCCAGCATTCCTCATCTCGAGTCATTTTGTCACTTAGCCTTTGGGCAGTAAGGGCATAGATACCCTACAGCTTCAGAACAATTCAGAATGTCCATGACAACATTGCTATGATATAAAGGAAATGAGATTGTCTCTCCATGTCCCCAAACACTGAAATACTCAAAATCAACTGGTAACCTTTTCCTAGGTTCAGAAGATCACAATCACATTAGCACATTGTCCCTGAACAAAGTACAACGTTTCCTTTGGTACACACAACTTCAGCAAGATCTGTTAAGGTCTCCTACACTTGTACTTTCTGCTCTGGGCTTCAGAGTATTTTTCAAAAATATTCCATTTGTAAATTCTAGTTCTTATTTAGCTTTTCTATGGAAAATTGGGAGCCCTCTCTGAATCATAAAATTACCTTTCTTTAAAATTTACTTAAATCACACATATTAAAATTTGTTTTGATTTGGTTGTCAGGGAACCACACAGAAATCCTTAGGGCTGGTTAGTGTCTAATATTATAAACAAGCCCAAAGAGATAAAGGAACATGGCCAGTGTTCATACATAGCTGGTTTACACTGTTATTAACTAGTTTGTGCTCAAGCACATTGAATAGAAAACTAATGAGTAGGTCTGGGTAACAGAGAACATGGATTATCCAGCTGCCAAACATATCTACGTGAAACTTGGAAAAATATTTCACCAACACACCTGTCTACAAACTGCACAAGCCTTACTCTTGCAAGGCTTCCATGGTATAGGCCCCCTTATCCTTCAAGGGAACCCAGCTGTGGTTTTATTATTACCTGACTCATAGCAGCTAGATTTGTTAATTCCTAGATCTTTGTTTGTGCCTTAATGCCCTGAGATCTAAAAACATTCTGAGAAGGGCTGGGGATGTAGCTCAGTGGTAGAGCACTTGCCTGGCATACACAAGGTCTTGGTTCCATCCCAGAACTGCCAAAACATGAACTGAAGTAAATAAAAAACAGACAAACAAAATCTATGCAAGCCTTATAATTTTTAGAAAAAAATATTAGAATGTAATTTTCACAAATGGGGTAATAAAATGCATGCCTCCTTAGAACTAACCGTATCTATATAAGCTTCTGAAAAGGTAACATCATATGAAAGAAAACCGAATCTATAAGAATAGCAGATTGATAGCCTGTACTTTTCTTTTTGTCCAGCTGCCAGCTGCCAGCAGCTGAAGTCTCCTCCTTTTACTACACTGCAAATCAATAAGTGCAGCAGACTTTCCAATTTTTGGTAGACTTTGGCATTGAAGTTAGGCTAGAATTAATGGTTAACAATTGGTGTTTGAAAGTGTGTGTGCATGAAGCTTTGACTAGCAGGCAACCAAAATGTTAAGTTTGCCCAAATGCCCACACACACAGGCAAATTCAAATTCTCTAGCTGTCTCTGCGTGAGTCACTTGTACAAATACGCAATTAAGAGAAAATAAACAAATTTAATGTATGGAAAAAGCTTACAACACTCCTAAGGTACTAATATGCAGAGATTTTAAAGACTTTTTCAGATATGCAGTACAAAGACAGTGTTTCATAACATTGGAAATCGATAAAAGTAAATATTAAAGATAAGTGAATGTTACCTACACGAGCTTCTTTAGAAAAGAATGAAGACTATTTTGGAAGAAGACAAATGTGCTTATTGAGAATTGCAGCAAATAAACAAACAAGGTATTTTCAGGTATGTTTCAAGAGTTACTTCGCATTTCTCTCAAGCAGTTATGCCTTGAAATGCTTTTGTCTATGATGAGACTTTTAAAAATTTTTGCAATATAGAATGATTGATATTTAAAATGTGTCTGATTTACTATTTTAAAGACTTTAGATAACATCTACATTTGAAAGAGGAAGCAGAATGAAAGCAGAGTAGTACTTTGTACTTAATTATAAGTATTTTGTAAATTAGAAAAATATTCAAAAGCAATGCTGTAAAATCAGGACTTTTTTCTTGCTGATGAATCAGGTTGTTTTGTTTTGCTTTGGTATAACAATCTACTCAGTGCTTAGTGAGGATAAAAACATCAAGATAATTTATTAATATATTTACAACAGATTTTTAAAAAATAAAAAATAAGTAGAAAATCTTTGATAGGTATAGAGAGAGACCACAAATATGGAAGGAAAGGAAATGAATTGGAAGAGAACATAAAGATGGAACATTGAGGTGGGAGAGGGGCCAGATGATGGTGAAAGAAGGTCTAATTAATAGGGAGCTGGAGGCAGAGAGAGGGAAGGAGGAAAGGCAAGGGAGAGGACTTGGCCCTGTCCTTTCCGGGTTCTGCAGAACAGCGACAGTGCTGATTACCATACACACACCAACCCGAGGAATGCTCTAGGATTTCGAAGATAAAATTCAGTATTATAAAAGTAACCCTGTGAACACTGTCAAATTACCTACTCCCTTTCCTCCCTAGTGCTCGTGAATTCTGATGTCAGTAATCTAATTGTCAGTTTACGTTTTATGTTCTAAAAGCATGCACATTTTTCTCTTTATAGGATGTCCTTGCTACATCTAATGGTGTACTTCATTTTGTTTACCTCAGTTTATGGCGGTAAGTAGAACCTTCAGTGTGGACGAGAAATAGCTTAGTTTTGTGATCTGTAGAGTGGAAAACAAGAGAACAGAAATTTGCACAGGGAACTCACAGTGTTGCCTCGTTCACAAAGAAGAACCCCATGCCATCTACGCCAGAGGAGAAATGAAAGTTCTATTTATTTTCCAGTTAAGGCTCTAGGTTTTTTAAAAGCAAGGAAGGAAACTGACGTTTACTACATTTAATTTCTGATACTGTTGCTAGAAAATTAATAGTAATAAACTTTTCCCAGGCATACGTGAAAATATCAAATCTAGGTAGATATTAAAATATAATAAATCCCATGTAACATATTAATGATGTAGTTTATAACTTCACTTTCTTTGTGGCACGATTGTTTTCCAAATTATAGTCCTTCATTGTTATATTTCAAAATTATATTGTTATTTTGTTGATAAACATGTCAATACTAACTCAACTGAAATATTGTGAACATTGGCTTTAACTGCCTCTTTTTCTCTCTCTATATATATCTGTTCTTTACACATGTATATGAAGCATTAATAAAAATCGACCACATATAAGACCCTAAAAGAAGTCTCAACAAATTTTAAAAGGTGAAAATTATACAGAATATGGAATTGAACTAAATATTTACAAAAAGATAATAGGAAAATTCCAAATGTTTGAAAATCTGGTTAAGTTTATCATTTTCATAAATATAGGTCAAAGAGATCATTATGGAAATTTTAATTAAAATATGAAATAACAAAACTTCAACATGTAGCTGAATCAAAGCTAAGATCAAATGTAAAGATTTATATGTACACATTAGAATAGAGAAAAGATAAAAATTTATGACAAGAGTACAACTCAAGAAAGTAAAAAGAATCTAGGAAATTAAATGCAAAGAAATTAGAAGGCAGGGGCTGGTGAGATGGCTCAGCAGCGTAAGCTCCTGCCTGGCAAGTGCAAGGGCCCGAGTTCGACTCCTGGAACCCACAAAAAAAAAAGAGAAATTAGAAGGCAGAAAAATAACTAAAGAAATAGCAGAAATAAACTGAATGGAAAACAACATAGATGAGCGATGAACATGGTTGTGCTCTCCAATACACTTTATAATGTGACATCGCAATCTGACAAGGACTTTCTGAGAAAGAAAAACTCTCACATCTTTTTTTCTTATGAGCATACATGCACAAAGCATAAATGAAATATTAACAAAGTTAATCCACCAGTATGTTGAAGAAAAATAAAAGGTTGATTACATTGTAAAGGTGAACAAAGTTAGGCTAGTTCCAGGGATGAAGTGAATTTAATATTCAAAATTGAATAGATGCACTACTTTTGGGGTATCCCAAATGGAAGTAAAAGCAGAGACTCAAACAGATCTTTGTATTCCTGGGTTCATCGCCGTAGTATAAACAATAGCCAAAAGGTGAACACACGTAGGCTTTTGGGAACACTCACCCGCAGCATAGCACGGCCGACATATTTATCAACAGATTAATAGACAAAATGCAACACATATACACAATGGAATGATATTCAACCTTTAAAATGGAAGAAATTCTGAGACAAGATACAGCATGGATGAACCTAGCAGACATTACGCTAGTGAAATAAGCCAGTCAAAAAAGACAAATACTATCTGATTCCATTTAAATAACGTACTTAGAGAGGCCAACTTTAGAGAAATAGAAAGTAGCATGGAAGCTTCCAGTAGCGGGTGGATTGGAAGAATGGGATATTAGTTTGATGGGTACAGAGTTTCATTTGGAGACGTTGGAAAGGTTCTAGTGATGAGTGGTGCTGATGGTTGTATGGCAAGGTAAGTGTACATATGGCTGCAAACTGTGCACTCAAAAAAGTTATCATGGTAAAAGTTCTTAATCTTTATTTTTCTTAGCACATATTTGCAGTACATAATGACTATATTCATGGTGGGGAGTTGGTACACACACATATCTTAATTCTATTTTTCATCCTTTTACACTCCCCTCCCTACCACTCTATGTCTTTACATTATGCATATTCTATCACAATAAAAATTTAAATAATTTAATAAATCAATATATGCAGAAAAATATTTGATAAAATATTATTCATGATAAAAACTCTTAACAAACTCAAGACAAGAGGGGACATTCTTCATCAACTAATGGGTAACTTAATACAAACAGATGAAAATTCAAATCAAAAGGCTTTGGAGAACTTAATACTTAATGGTTGATTATTGAAACCTTTTCTAAGGGATTGAGAATAAGACAAGATTACCCTCTGTTACTTCTGTTGAACATCGTGCTGGAGGTCTTGGTCAGCACAGCAAGGAAAGGGAAAGAAATAAAAGCTAAAGGATTAGAAAGAAATTAACTCTGATTGTCTACGGATAACATGGTGATGCACCTAGAAAAATCCAAAATAACTAACACAAATTATTTTAGTCAAATTAGCAAGAAGTCTAAATATAAATTCAATAGACAAGAAGCAAAAAAAACATATATATAACTAAATTTTACTATCACTAGAATCTATGTTTGGATTTTGAAAATAAATCTGCCTTTGAAATTAAATGATTCAGTCAGGAGGGGATGTACTCTAAGAAAATTACCATATTTATTGTTATCTAAAAAATCTTCTTAACTTGCTAAACAGTTAACATTCTTCTTATAAGTACTATTTTAATGTAGTGCAATTTTTTGTACCAAAACATTGGTACATGGGGTTTCTATGGTCAATGAAGACTTGGAGATGAGAATAGACTCTCAGTGGGTGGCTGCCATATAGATTAGTTGGAATTAACACAGAACTTAAGGAAAGGAGGTGAACCTTCTGGTCACTCTTGGAATACCTGCCAACTGTGGAGAAAATCATGTTATGTACAGAGGTCACATGTGGATAATTTTGAAGGCACATTAGTGAGTTTTTGAAGCTGGTCTGTGGCAGGGACTTTGACCCTCTTTAGATATCTCTTTTGAGAAATAGAAGAGATTTTAAATTGTTTTGTAACAGCTTTTTAAAAGTAAAAGTGTATTTAGCCAAAGGGGATTTAATAATTTTTCTGAGAGTCTATATTTCCTGTAAGCAAATTAGTCCACTTGAAATGTTGAGATGCTGCACATAGTATGTCACCATACTGAGGGCCATCAGACAAGACTGGACATTGGTCACTCAGGAGCGATTGTGTCATACAATAACAGAGTACGAACACAGAGAAGCACTGCATTGTTGGAGATCATTCTAGATATAAATGAGATGCTAAAGGGCACTTTTCTGCTGGTAAAGATCTGAAAACTTATTTAATTACCCACAAACATCCAAGTTTCCAAGACAGTTGTTCATAAGGGTGATGCCATTAAGGCAAATGTGTCATTTTATGATTTTCTTTTCCATCTGAGGCTATTTACTCAAAACTCTACCACAAAATATCTGCTTTGACTTTTTAAAAAAATTCTGAATTTTGCAGTCTAAAAAAATTATTTTTATTAGTACATGTTGTAGTACATGATAATTACATTTCTCATGGGGAGTTGATACATGTACATAACACATCTTAATTCTTTTTTTATCTCCTTCCTTTCCCCTACTTCCCCATTCCCTCCATCTCTTGGTCCTCTTTTCTTTTGCAAAAGAAATATCACCCTATTTCCTACGGTCTGTCTTTTCTTTTGTTCTTTATTTATATTTTGGTCTTTTCATATGAAAGAAACCATGTGCTATTTAAGCTTGTATGTCTAATTTATTTCACTTAACATTGTGGTCTCAAGTACATCCACTTTCCTACAAATGACTCAAATTTATCCTTTTTATGGCAGTGTAGTACCACACTTTGTTTATTCATTCATCTATTGATGGACATTTAGGCTGCTTTCAAGATTTGGCTATTATGAATTGTGCTGCTATAAACGTGGTTACAATGTATCACTGTGGTATGATGTCTTTAGCACTTTCAGGAAGATGCCTAGAAGAGGAATAGCGGGGTCAAATGGAAATTCTATTTTTGAGGAATCTCCATACTGATTCCATAGTGGTTGTACTAGCTTACATACCCACTAACAATGTAGAAGGATTCCTTTTTCCTGCAGCTTATGTCCAATTTAAGGCATATTTTCCATTAAGGAAGGCTATTTGCCTGTTAAGTTATTATCTATGTGCCCCCACCCAACTTAACAATAATATTTGTTGTGCATCCTATCGTAGAATGTGTGACGAAGCTATTCAACGACACCAACTTTGAAGGAGGAGACATTGATACAGTTTTTACACCAAGTGCCAAGTACTGCCAGGTGGTCTGTACCCACCACCCGAGATGTTTGCTCTTCACCTTTATGGCCGAGTCATCATCTGAAGATCCTAGCAAATGGTAAATGTTTATGTTTCTACATAAAAGAACTACATTTCACAGGCCAATTACTTCCCAATTAATTTCTATCATTATATAAAATATGTTGACAACTGAAAAATAAATTGCCTTTCAGTTGAGATATTAAATATTACAGAAAAAAATGGTGTTTAGGCCACATTAGGGAGGAATGTGGATCTTTTTAGTGCTGCTTTCCCAGCTTCTTTTGAGGATTTAATATTAGGGGTACATTCTCTCCTTCTCTCTCTCTCTCCCTCTATCTCTCTCTCTCTCCCCCTCCCTCTATTTTTATGTATCTTCATCAGTTTGCTCTTTGTTTTTCTTTTTTTTTTTTTTTTGTGGGTACCGGGGGGTCGACCTCAGGACCTCGCGCGCCAACAGGCACCCGTGCCGCTGAGCGATATCACCGGCCCCTTTTTCGTATGTGGGATCCGGGAGTCGAACTCGGGCCCTCGCGCTTGCAAGGCAGGTGCTTACGCTGCTGAGCCATCTCACCGGCCCTGCTCTTTGTTTTTCTATTGATTATTGATACTTCATATTATTTAACTGAGAATTATCCAACTAGCTTTTTACCAAAAAAATGTATAAAGATAATTTGAAAAAATTATACAATGATCCCCGTTACTACCAAGACTGTCACTTTTGCTTTACTGACCTACAGATGTAGCACATATAGATATGTGCAAACATTTGAAGTAATATTAAAACATCATATTTCACCTCTAAGTATTTCAACATGCATTATCCCACACAAAAGGTATGAGAAATTTAACAAGACATCCTTTATATCATTATTAGTTGTTTCTCAAATGTAATTTATAGCTATTAACTAGAATCCTTTAAAAATCCACAATTGTGGTTGTTTTATCTCTAGTTGAGTTGCTAAAATTTCACATCTTCTACCTAACACTTTCGTTTCACTGTTGAACTTGAAAATTCAATAATTTAGCCTTTCTGCAAAAATAATCTTTGTGTATTATTGCTGCATTCACAGATATTTATATAGTACCACGGACATGTAAAAGTTATTACTCTAGAATTTACAACAGGATCAACAAGTATTTATTAACAAGGCAGAGAGTAAATATTTTAGAGTTTGTTGGCGCAGAGGCCAATAAAGGACATTATGTAAGTACTTTTATCATCATTTAAAATGTAGCTACTTAAAAACATAAAAACCGGCTTGGCTCGAGGCCCGGTGGGCGCACGGGCCTTGGGCTGCGGAGCGCGGGGGCGTTGAACCCCGGCCGCCGCCCTCCGGGCCCGTTCTGCGCCGATCGGGGTCTCGCGCCCCGCCTGGGTCAGCCGCTCCGCCCCAGTGCCCACGTTTTAGTTGCACCCGATGTAACGCTGATTCCTGTAAAATTATTTTTTCTTTCCCAATGAATTCTGAACCATTCCTGTGTTCCCAGTGCCTGAGACTAAGAAATTCTCAGATAATTTGACCCTGCAATGAGAAAACTAATACAAGAACCAGAACCAAAGGACAGAACAGAAGAAAATTTCAAGAGAATGGGTCTTGCTGTGCAGTGCAGGCTGGCCTTGAACTCACTGTGTAGCCCAGACTGGTCTCAAATTCATGGCGATCCTCCTACTTCAGCCTCCGAAGGGCTGGGACTGCAGGAGTGCACCACCACTCCCAGCTCATTACTGTAGTTTTGTCTTTTCCAAAATGTCTTTAGAGAGAATCACACAGTATACAGACTTTGAGTCTGCTGCTCTCACTTAGAATAATGCATCCAAGGTTCATCTATGTTATTGCATATAGTTTCTTCCATTTCATCTCAGTGTGGTATTTCATTGTTTATCCATTTCCAAATCAGAGCACATTTGGGTTTTTTCCCCCAGGTTTTGGCAATTATGAATAAAGTTACTATAAATACTCAAAAAAAAAAAACAAAAAAAAAAAAACAAAAAAAAAAACATAAAAACCATCCTTAGATAATGGGCTATACAGAAACAGACTTATTTTTGGCTGTTTTTTAGCAGCAGGTCATAGTTCACCCACTGCTGTTTGTTTCCTGTTAGGAAGTACTATCATATGTCATCTTTTAAAGGTAGGATGTTGAAATGAAAAACAAAGTCGCAATCTTGCTAAGAAAATATTTGTTTTAGCTAAGTATTTGTTTTGGCATAAATTAGAGTACTTTGTTTCATTCTTCTGTGCTTCTTCATTGTTTGCTTTCTTGTGTGCTAATTTTAAGAGTCATTATTTTAAAAATAAATTCCCACCTACTAATTTTTTTTTTCAAAAAACACCAGGTTTACTTGCATCTTGAAAGACAGTGTCACAGAAACACTGCCAAAGGTGAATATGACAAGAGCAATTTCTGGATATTCTTTCAAGCAATGCCCACACCAATTAAGTGGTAAGATGTCTTTGGGGGACTAATAAATGTTAGTTACAATGAATGATATGCATATAATTGTATCAGATATACTTTTATAGCTATAAAACCAAGCACTGCTATGCTGAAATAAACTCCTCTGTTGAAGTTCTTTTGGGGTAGGATAAAAGAGATCACACGTATATGCTTGCTTCTCTCTCTTCCATAGACACACTACAGTGCATTAAAATGTCTTTCTTTCCTCTATAAAAGGACATATCCTACTACTTCAGTTCTCATCATTGATTTTCCTTCTCCTTCTCTGCCTACAATTTTACACGGTCTATTAAACGTATTAATACAAATCAAAGAGAGCAAGTGCAAAGATTGACGTGGCACTTGTCTCAGAAGTGAAATAGATACTTGAGTAGGTTAATTAGTGAATCAACCAGTCAATGGAGTGTTGGAGCCGTAAGAGGGTAAGGCAGAAAATCAAAATGCAAACTTACGGGCCTGAAATTGTTGCAATATAAGAAGGACATTAGCATTCTTTTAATGCTTCTATGTGAGAGTAGGAATTAAACAGATTAATATTAAAACAAAAAACTTCTGAGGAAAAGGAGCAAAATAGTTTTTAAAAATCGAGTCAGGAGGGACAGTTGCCAAGGGAGAGATACCATAGCTGCCCCTGGAATCTTGAGGGCACTTATATTTTTCACTTTTATCTCCAGCTTGCAACAAAGATGTTTACGTGGGTCTGGACATGAAGGGCATGAACTACAATGGCTCTGTGGCCCAGAGTGCTCAGGAATGTCAAGAGAGGTGCACAAATGACATCCACTGTCACTTTTTCACATATGCAACAAGACATTTTCCCAGCACAGAGTATCGGTGAGTGAGCTAGAAGCTGAGCCCAGGGATGTGAGAAGCTTCAGTGAAAAGTAAAATGATGATTCATTAAAATTATTTTTCACTTTGATGGCAAAATTTATTTTTAACCCTAAAAGACATCTGTATAATAGTAGTCATTGTTTTTGTCATGAAAAATTCTTTTAAAATAGTTTGGATGCATTTAATTTATGGTAAAAGTCTGTCTTTTCATGACACATAAAATGTGTATATGCTTAACCTATATCCCAGCTAATTTTAAAAGTGCTACATTTTAAAATTGGCAATCTTGGGCCGGTGAGATGGCTCAGCGGGGTAAGCGCCTGCCTGGCAAACGTGAGGGCCCGAGTTTGACTTCTGGAACCCACATACGATAAAATGGCCAGTGATATTGCTCAGCGGCATGGGCGCCTGCTGGTGCGCGAGGTCCTGAGGTCAACCCCCAGTACCCACAAAAATAAATAAATAAATAAAATAAAATAAAATAAAATTGGCAATCTTGAAACAGCTACAATTGGTTCCATTAGTAATGGTCTTCCTAACCTAAAAGATGTTATAGTCTAACCCTATAGAATGAAAATTTAAAACTCATTCATCTCTCTTTCTAAATAATAATTCCTTCCCTAAGACAAAGTAACAGAACCCACTTCCAGAGTGTTATCCTGCTTATGCTGAATTTTGAAATATTCCAAGAATAAGTATATTGTATAAGAATATAAAAATGATCTGTCCACTAATGACTAAGTCTGCATCTTCTTTAAAATTTTATTAGAAAAATAAAGTATTAATTTTTATATTTAAAAATATTTGTGATTATCTAAATTCGCACAGTAAACTACATTTATCTGGACTCCAATGGGAAAAGTACAATCAAGTTCAAATTACTAATATTTAGATTTTAACATTGGATTTTAACATTCTGCTCTCTGTAGTCATAAAAAGGAGGTAAGTTGAAAAGCACACAAAGAATTCAAAAACACTGATTAAACTTAAAAAAGAAGGAGGACATGAAAACACAAGGGAGACAGATAAGAGGAAGGCGGTCAGGGAAGAGAGGAAGGAGACATAAGGGAGAGTAACGGGGGAAGAAATTATCACAATATTATATTTATGTATAAAATGCCACAGTGAAATTCAACACTTTGCAAAGTAATAAGCTTTAATAATTTATGTGAAAAATATCCAAACTAAAAAAATTACTTAAAACACCAAATTGGTAATTAGTCCTCCACGGCTTATCTTTAGGTCAGCTCAGAGGACATATTTCATGTCTCAGAGAACAGAGCATAAACTGCAAGCTGGGAAAATATTGAGGCATTATAGGAAAAATTAAAGCATTAAAATTGAAAAGAGTTGGAGAAATCACTCATTGGTATATTTTTTCTCTTCGTGTCATCACTGCTCCCAAGCTGTCATTTTATTGGCAAAGAAATAAAGTTCACAAAATCCACAGAACCACCAGGTGATTGGTGATAGTGCAGGGACACAAGTTAGTAGAACAGCCTCTCGAATGAATGCTTTTCAGGGTGATTCCTGCACTGCCACGTCCAAGTCGTCTCTCCAAATGGTAATTTCTTGCTACAAGCAGTAGAAAGAATGCAAGATTTTTTTCCATTTTTGTTTCTATTCAGGAACTTTTGTTTATTGAAGCACACCAAAACAGGAACACCAACCAGTATATCAAAGCTCAATAATGTGGTATCTGGATTTTCACTGAAATCCTGTGCACTTTCTGAGCTGGGTAACTACTGCTTCCTTGATGGGGTAGTTGAAAGATTAAATAGTGTATAAAGTTGATGATAAGGTCAATAAGGTTTAATTTTGGACCTGAATTTATGCTCACTGATGAAATGCACCCAATGATCTTTTCCATTCTTGTAATAGAGCTCAATATGTCTTATATAGAGCTTATACTTAAATTTCAAGTTTAAAATAGTAATTTTATTTCTTTGTAAATTAAAAACATTGAAAGATCTTGGGATAAGCTTAATTTTTAATAAGGAATTTACAAGTGTTGTAATAAAAAATTTCATGATTCTGCTGGTGCATGGATTTCCTAACATGGTTTCTTCTGTTGTCCAGCTTGTATTAGGGACATTTTCCCTAATACGGTGTTTGCAGACAGTAATATTGACAGTGTTTTGGCTCCAGATGCTTTTGTCTGTCGCCGCATTTGTACTCATCATCCCAGTTGTTTGTTTTTTACCTTCTTTTCCCAAGAATGGTCAAAAGAATCTCAAAGGTAAGGAGTTATGACTAAGGGTGATTTGTTGTCTTTTGAAAACAGCTCATTAAAATCCATCAGTGAATATCTTGAGTAGCTAAAAATTGTATTTAAATGTCTGTATAGGATAGAATTTGCAAAGAAGAATTCTTGGGTTCTCTCATTTCTCCTCCCCATCTACTGAACACAAATATGATACTATCAATTGCTCTTGGTTTTTTTGTTTGTTGGTTTGTTTGTTTGGTTGTTTGGCTGGTTGGTTTTGTTTTAAGCTTAGAGGTCTCCACCTTTGGTAAAGGGAGAGTTGTTTAGTTGTCAGTAGGATGAAGAGGATAAGCCTGGCCATTAAAAGGCAGCTCGTTCCACTGCAAAAAGAGTTGCAAATGTCAGCAAAAAGGCAAATCCGAAGTGGAAAAAGAGAGGTGGAAATGAAGACCTACATCAAGAAGTTTGGGGTAAAAGGGAGATTTGAAGATTGAGGCCCTATTTCTCTACTGATGGGAATTAACAAGGGACAACATAAAAAGCATGGTATATTTCTTTGGTCATTAAAAGGATACATGCTAAGGTTGTTACCCTTCATGAACAAGAATCACTAAAAAACAAACAAACGAAAAAGCCATAAGGTTAAGTCGGCTTCAAACATAGGTTTTTCTATATTATCTGAGTTGGAACTTTCGAAGCTGGCCTTGTGCTGGCCGTGGCTGCCCACTGTTGAGAAGAGCAACTCTCGCAACCATCCAGCCAAGCTGAGCCCTTGAGGTCACTGTCCATCAGGTGAGCCTCATTTTCCACTAGGCAAGACTGTAATTTCAGGAGCACAAGATCTGTCACATGAAAATATATTTGTTACTTTCTTTCACTAAACAAGTTTAATACAACTTATTTGATGTCCGCCACATAACCAGAATTATTCTAGGGATATTGTTAGTGAACTAAATAAGCAAAAACTTGCCTCCTTGGACCAGGGTGGAGATGATAGTGTTCAGATTGGAATGTGTGATCATATGGAATCAGTAAGATTTGCTGATGGGTTGGCTGTGCGCTGTGAAGGAAAGAATGGGTCAGTGATATTACGGAGATTTTTGGCCCAAATATTCGGAAGGATGGAAATGCCAATGACTAAAATGTGGAAGACTTCATGAGGAGCAAAAGCAAAGAGGAAGAGATTTCTTTTGGATATGTAGGGGAAAATGTTGAACTGGCAACTGGAAATAGAAATCAGATCCATAAGGGCCTCATGCTCTAGATCTGTGTTTGAGTGTGCCCAGTATATAGCTGTTAATTACAGCCACAAGACTGGTGAGACCATCAAATGACTGAATGCAGACAGGACAGAAAGGAGGCCCAAAGATGAAAAGTCAGGCAATTCAGAAATGAGAAAATTCAGAAATTAAAAAAATGCCTTTGTAATTTGTCACTTTGTGATTGTCACTTCTTCATTTTATTTTGTTTTATAAAATTATCAATCAGCTGGGTTTGGTGCCACAAGCCTGCAATCAGCACTCAGGAGGCTGAGGCAGGAAGATCACTGTGAGTTCAAAGCCAGCCAGGACTACACAGTGAGTTCAAGGCCAGCTTGAGCTCCATAGCAAAACACTGTTTCAAAAAGACAAAAAAAAAAAAAATTACCAATCAATACTTATAAGAGGAGTAACACATTTCATCCTTAATACAGAGTGTGAGAGGAACATGCTAGCTGCAAGGCTTGGCTAAACTTAATTTAAATTAGATAAAAATTCACTTCCCCAACTGTCTTAGTCACATTCTAAGTGGTCAATAGCCGTATATGGCTAGTTGCTACTATATTGCATGGGCATAGACAGAGAATATTTCTACCATTCCAGAAAATTCTGTTGGACAGCTCTACTCAAGTCTGTTGTTTTGAATGACTTAGGAAAAGTCTCTTCCTTTCAGGAAGATGCTGCTAGGCAGGTTAAAGAGTCAGTGATGCATTTCACTTATACATTTCTAAGTCTGGATAGGCGATTTTTGGGTAGCGTGAAAATTCCTTTTTAAAAATGTATTTCATTAGTGTTTATCAATTTTATAAAACAATGAAGTTCAATATGATATTTTCATACATGCATATAGAATAATTTTGATAATATCTATTCCTCCTTCCCTCCCTAACACTCCTCCCATTCCTCTCCTCATATCCTATAATGGTCTCCCTTCTAGTATGGAAATCATGTGATATTTGATCTCCAGTTCCATCTGTTTTCCTGCAAATGGTATAATTTCATTCTTCTTTATAATTGAATAATATTCCAGTGTGTGTGTGTGTGTGTGTGTGTGTCACATTTTCTTTATTCATTCACAATAAGTTGGTGGGCACCTAGGCTGGTTCCGTACCTTGGCTGTTGTGAATTTTGCCACAATAAAGATGGGTATGTAGGTATGCAGCGTGAAAATTCTTGAATCTTTGAGACAGACTAGGAGTGTTGAAAGAAAGGAAATAAAAAGCGAAGATAGCAAAACACCGACAATAGACCAAGTCGTGAACATGAGTCAGATGGTTTAGTTTTGAAATTTTGTCTACAACCCATGGGGTCATAGAATGTGACTCAATAATTCATGAAGAATACCATAAAACAAGGAACATTTTCACTATTAAATGGCAACATGAGCCGACTTTACTTTCCATGTATGCTGTAAAAATGTTCTTTTGATACGTTTTATATGATATATTTATATCTCCCTCCCTTTTTTACTGTAGAAATCTTTGCCTCCTTAAAACATCTGAAAGTGGATCACCAACTATCCGCATTCAAAAGAACAAAGCTCTCTCTGGTTTCAGTCTACAAAACTGCAGGCACAGCATCCCAGGTAAACAATGAATCCATTTCCTTCTGGTGGAGATCAACAATTCTTGAGGAGACTGGTGAATGCTAAGGTCATCTGTCTCACTGCTGATATGTGATGTGTTTTCTAGTATTCTGTCACTCTTCTTTTTACCGTGACACTGACTTCTTGGGAGAGGAACTGGACATTGTCGATGTGAAAGGTCATGAAGCCTGCCAGAAAATGTGCACCAATGCCATCCGCTGTCAGTTTTTTACCTATTTGCCACCTCAAGAATCTTGCAACGAAAGGAAGTAAGAGAGAAGAAGGGTTAAGTAGATGTGCATGTCTCATCCATTTTTGAGGTGACTTACATTTATCCTCCTTTGTTTCCAACGGTAGAGGTAAATGTTACTTGAAGCTTTCTTCAAATGGATCTCCAACTAAAATACTTCATGGGAGAGGAAGCATCTCTGGATATACATTAAGGTTATGTAAAATGGATAATGGTAAGTGTGATGTCACTTGGAAAATACATATGAAGGTATTATTCTATACTAAATGTATCATAACTAAGATAATAACAGCCACAGAGTGTCTAAAGCTAGTAAAATAACAAATTTAGCAATTTTTCATTATTTTTACTTCTCTCATGCAAGCTAACCATGTTTTAAAGGTATAAATTATACCTTAGGTAAACCTTACCCTACCTAATATGAATTGAATATGCGTATTAGTTTGAAGCACTTACACAACTAGGATTTCCTGATAACACATTGATTCAGCCAACATTCATATGGCTGATTCTTATTATCAATGCCAAGGATCATTCTTATTATCCCTTAGATGGAAAAATTAACCAGTACCTTGGTTAACCAAATTATTCATTTTTTCCCATTTTATTTTACAGTGAAATATAAATGATCATGATACATTCTAAAAATTTTATTTACTCAAGAAATACTGGAGTAGCTCTTTTTTTTGGGACTGTCATTCTTTCAGATTGACAAATGTTCTGTGGACTTCAGTATATTAGCAACAATTACTGAGAAACTTTAGTGATTTATAACATGAGTCTGGCAGAGTAGAAATAAAAATATTTTCTAGATTATGCAAAGCTTATAATGATAAAAATTATTTTCAAATTATCTCAACAGTATTTCCATCCCAGTGACTAATTTCTCAGCATAAGAGAGGGTGTGTAGCCAAATGGAGTTGTTCCAAGGGACAGAATTACAACAGGAAAAGCATATACCACAAATACTTCTTCCTAAGTTACCGTAATAACCTACTATGGCTTTATCATTTATTGATTTACATCAAAACATGTTTTAGACTGTTTGCTTTGTTTAGTGTCCAAAATTATAATGTACTATATGTTTAGATTAAACTGATATTTAATGAATAAAATGGAAATGATAATCATGCTTTGTAACAGTTTTAGAAGTACAAAAATCTTTTTTGTTGGATGATTTGCTATACTGAAAAGGTAAATTAATCCTTAGCATCTAGGAAATTGTTTTGTAAAACATACAGATGTTATAATACATACAATACTAATATCCTAAGCAATGAAATATGATTTCCTAGAGTTGAAAGGTGCTTTGATGAGAATCTTTGGATGGGTTAAGGGTCTTTAGAAAAGTACTCAATTATGTTGTAGCTCATATATTGTTTTCCTCACAGTAAGTTTACCAGAACAAGAAGGAACATTCAAAATAACTCTGTTGTCTTAGTCTTACTTGGCATTAGAAGGGACGCTTAGCAAATTTCATTGTGATGCTGGCATGGTTTAAAAATAGAAATAAATATTTACATGTGATAAATTGCAGATACTGTTTCCATCCTCCCTCCTTCATTGTGAACGCCTCTGTTGAGTTTTTAGACCCCAGCCTATGGAGGTTACAGAATATATCTGTTGTAAATTGATAGCTGAAGGAGAAACTATAATATAAAAGAAAATAAAATTTTATGTCTTTTTAGTGCAGCTTCTGAGTTAAGTGAGTTAAATAACTAGGCTTTACTGCACTATATTAGATATGATAATACTCTAATAAGAGAGGGCATATCTAACAAATGTTGGTCATGTCCAGTGTTGTTGTTGAGGTACAATATAATTTAACTTTCTGAAGATGCATAGCAAAGCCATTAAAAGAAACATTTCTTAACATCAAATGTAATACTGAAAACTGTATTTCAGTATTCTGCTTAAACTGAGAAACAGAATAGAATGAATATCAATACTTATGATCTGTACCTTGTGTGGTCTTTGTAAGTTATTTACAACATATCTTAATTACTGCTTACCAGCTACTTATCCTAAACTTTGCCTTTATGCCATTTCCCAGCTTGCAATCTATAAGAGCCTCCAATAAATTGCAGAATATAGTTAACATCTTTAGAATGGTCTTCCAATACTAGTGTCTGCCCAATCTACTCTTAAGGGAGAACTCTCTTGAGGCTTCTACAACCCCCTCGTGCTCATTCTTATCTCAGCTTGCTGCTAACTGTTGTTTCTTTTAAAGCTTCTTTTCCTATCCTCTTCTATTTTAAATCTACCCCAGAATTATATGTACATTTTCCTAGAGAGGAAAGAAAGCCCTAGAAAGGTCTGGGTATAGCACACCGGCACAACCCAGGAGCTTCTTAGGAAGAATTTCAGCATCTTTCACATAAGCACTGAGTCATTGTCTGTATTTTGAAAGTGCACAGGTGGTCCATGTACACGCTGAAGTTTAAGATGTGGTGCTTTAGAATACTGCTGGCTATGAATGCTCCCCTCCCCCAAGCTGTCTGGTACACTTGACAAAGGCTTCAAAGAGAAGTATGGGTTCTCCTATTTGGCATCCCAAGAAATAGAAAAAAGATGGGCTATCCTGTCTAAGACAGCCAAGAAAGGAAAGAAGACCAGGGATGAGTCTGAATCAAAATCCTTGGAAAGTATCAATAGTCAACCCAAAAACGTCCCAAACTGTCAACAAGGCCAAAGAGCAGAAATTCACAAACAGAAAATCAGTCCTAGTTTGGGCATGGATGAAGCAAGTGTCACTGGGAGCCAGGGCCAACTGGAGGGAGGCGGTGGGGTTGGGGGGATTGGACAAGGGCTGCAGACTGAGTGGAAGGTGTTCAGCTTTTGTCTGTGACATTTGTTCTCACTTTTGTAGCAGGGCAGGTTAAAACACAGATTGCCAGGCTCCACTGCCAGAGTTTCTGGTTCACCGGGTCAGAGGTGGGCCTCAAGAATTTACATGTCCAACTAGTCCTAGGATGATGTTGTTTGTCTGGGGACCACACTTGGCAACCATTACTTTAAAAGGCCAATCACTGTTATCACTGAAGGAGGCCACTAGTCCTGTAGTACAGATGGCATATTTACAAGGGGACTTGATCATTCCATTTGTATGTGCATGTTTTCTTTGCCAACTTAATTATAAAGTCTAACTCAGGGTCATGGTTAGTTCTTGAATTGAAGAAAACTTTTCTTTCTTCTGTTCCTCAGGGAACATAACTACTCATGGAAAATGAAGGTGTAGAAATCCACTTATTGCAATCTCTCATTTGTAGTATGCACAACCAAAATCAAGCCCAGAATTGTTGGAGGAACCGTGTCTGTTCATGGTGAGTGGCCGTGGCAGATAACTCTGCATATCACAGTACCCAGCCAGCAACACTTGTGCGGAGGATCCATCATTGGAAACCAGTGGATATTAACAGCTGCTCATTGCTTCGATGGGTCAGTTCTGTTGCTATTTTTATTAGTCTACCATCCTCATACATATGTGAAATCTACTACTAGTGTATTAGTTCATAAATACTTTTAAAATGTTAGTTATTCTATTTACTAAATTAATTTCCTATCTTTAGCGGGGGCAAAAAGCAAAAAGGAAGAGCTACTCATGATCTACAGCATGGTATTCAGCAATAGAATAGGTGCAGAAACAGGGCTGTTTGACTACACACTAGTCCCCTGTCCTATTTAAATGCAAACACATCCTGAGGGCTTTGTTATTTCCTATAGGAACATACCATTCTCTGTTTATTGAGTCCAGAACTAAACTCATGAAAAATTTCCCATTCTGTAACTCCAACTTCCCATATTCACTCCTATTCTCTTTCACTCTGCCTCTTCCCCTCTCTCCCTTTCTCTCTTCCCCTCTTCCCTTCTCTTCACATCACCCCCTTAAATACAGAAAGACGTCATTATGCATCCTCGATCTTATTTCCTACTTATGTTTCTTTCACTCTTGCCCAAACATAAAGGCTCCAGCTGGAAAATGTGAGAATGTATGTATCCCTGGAAATTTTAGCTGACCAAATTTCCACTTTAGCATCCTATGACTTGTCTCCAGTCACAGTTCTGTGAGTTGTAGTTTTTTCTAACTGTTTGCGGCCCACTAACATTACAACTCAAGAATATATTTGAGGTTAACAGTTCCCTTTGCATCTTGCATATAGGGAGGTGAAGTACAAAAAGCCCATATGAATTTCTCAGGGTCACAGCTAGTAAATGACAGGACTGAGATTAAAACCCAGGGCTGTTCATGGATATATATGTACGTATTGGAGAATGGAAAGAGCATTTATTTTATAAGTTTCGTGTAAAATAAATGCTAATTCAGTAACTTCTTTATAATGGAAATATGTAACTGAAGAACTTTAGGATGAATTCAATCTTTCTACCTAAAAGTAAACTATTGGCATGAAATTTAGTAATAGCCTGTTTAATAGCTATGCAGCTCAAAATGTTTGGGAAACTCATAATGAAGGAAATAAATTTCCTTCTATTGTTTGTTCCTTAGGGTAGAATCACCTAAAATTCTGCGTATCTATGGTGGCATTGTAAATCAATCTGAAATAAAGGAGGATACTCCTTTCTTTGGGGTACAAGAAATAATAATTCATGATCAATATAAAGTGGCAGAAAGTGGATATGATATCGCCTTGCTGAAACTGGAAACAACCATGAATTACACAGGTATGTAGAGTTCTAAGTGGAAAGTTATCTACAAAGGTGAGCTAGATGAAACATTTACTAGTAAGATATTCATGACATGATCCTACCAATCTGTTCATGTGCTTTCATCAAAGGGAGAGGGTTTGGAAACTTGGCTTTCACTCTGTTAAGACTGACACTCTTGTTTGATTGCGGGATCTTATGTTGAGGGTGTGGGTAAAAATTTTAGGCTTCTTCAGGTGCATGAGACAGCATAATTTTATAACATTTTAGAATATCAGGAGTAATTGAGTCTACTAGCTCCCTTTTAGGGACAAAATGATGGAGGGTTGGCACAATTAAGCAACTTCCAAGGCAAGTTCCAACAAACCTAGTTGGAGTGAAGGAGTAAGTGGGAAAGGGTCTGCTTGTCTGTTGTCACATTATCCTGGTATCTACAGTATGTAACACTGAACATAAGAGATAAAAATATGTGACAAGAAGGCACGAAATGAGTATAACAAATAGCAAAGGCATGTAGAATGAAAAGTGAGAAGAGAGTCTCTTCTGGGAAAGAAGATGTATTTTGCTTCTGACAATTAAACTATGATTTTTTAAAAATTTAGGTTCTCAACGACCCATATGCCTACCTTCCAAAGGAGACAGAAATGTAATATATAATGACTGCTGGGTGACTGGATGGGGATACACAAACTTAAAAGGTAAAAAATGCTGTTTTAATATATGCTGCAGCCTACCAATAAGAAGCATAGTTTAGCTATGCACATTTTCTGCTCTATCAAGTCATACAGCTGAAATACAAATAAAACAAAATAGCACCATTCAATTGGAGGAAGTGTACTAATAATGATAAAAAGACAAAAGTCACCCAAGTAAGGATGCTGTTATGTCAGTTTGATTAGAAGTTTTAAGTATGATTAAACCTCTTTAAAAACTATTTTTAGGGCCGGTGAGACGGCTCAGCGGCTTAAGCGCCTGCCTTGCAAGCGCGAAGGCCCGAGTTCGACTCCCGGATCCCACATACGAAAAAGGGGCCGGTGATATCGCTCAGCGGCACGGGTGCCTGTTGGCGCGCGAGGTCCTGAGGTCGTCCCCCCGGTACCCACAAAAAAAAATAAATAAAAAAAAAAAAAATAAAAACTATTTTTAATGAAATTTAATGTGAGACTTAGCACTTTTCAGTAAATGTCCTAACTTGTTATCTAATTATTTTCTCTGGGAAGTAATTCTAGTAAGAGTCATAATTAATTTTTAAGCTTGATTAACATTAATAGAATGGAATGCACAACAATAGGAATAATGTCCTTTTTATACTGTATAATTATAAAAGGCCTATGAAGTGCATGTAGCATTTTTCTTCCTAGATATTTACATGGGCATAATTTTTATTTTAAAGCTATATAGATATATATTTTATAAATGATTATCCTGCTAACAAACCACAATTTTTTAAAGACAATATACAAAACACTCTCCAGAAAGCCAAGATACCCTTGGTGTCAAATGAAGAATGCCAGACGAGATACAGAAGACATAAAATAACCAATAAGATGATTTGCGCAGGCTACAGAGAAGGAGGGAAGGATGCTTGCAAGGTAATAGAGTGTTCTGAACCAATTGAATATATTCAAATTAGAATGCTTAATACATTTTAAAAAGCAGTCTTCTGCCAATAAGCAGGAAACAAGATGTATTTGTCTTATTTACTGAAATCTAATGTACATACACTCTATGAAAGTAATCAATCAGGTTCTTTGAAGTTTATGAAAGGACCAGGGCTGAATTTTGGGCAAAATCACTCTGAACAAATGTATTTATTACAGGAAGCATCTAAAGTGATCTGTGCTACTTTTTCCCTCCCCTTTTCACAGGGAGATTCTGGGGGTCCCCTGTCCTGTAAGCACAATGAGGTCTGGCATCTGGTGGGCATCACGAGCTGGGGTGAAGGTTGTGGTCAGAGAGAACGGCCGGGCATTTACACCAACGTGGTCAAGTTTGTGGACTGGATTTTGGAGAAAACCCAAGCAGTGTGAAAGGAGTCCTAGGTTCATTTGACTCCTGAGGGGCAAACCAGATTGTTTCCTGGAAGAGGGCTCTGATTTCCCTGAAGAAAACACGGTGATGTTGTTTCCTCCATAGTTACAAAATGCATGGGCTTGATGTTTCTAAGACAGTATTTTAAAACTGTGTTTTGAAAACTCCCATTTGATGATAATCATGGTTTGTTTTCAGCATCCAATCTCTTGCTTTTTGATTACACTTTTACTCAGCCAAGGAAATCCCATAAGGAGATATTTTTGAAGATTACACCATGGCAACTATTTGAAAACTGTCAAGTAGTGGCACCAATGGGCCAGGTAGAACTGCTAAAAGGAGCCCACCACAAAAAAAAAATGCTAAATTAAAAAAAGGAAACTAAGAAATAGGAACAAAGACAGTCTTCATTGGGCTGGTGAGATGGCTCAGCAGCTTAAGCGCCTGCCCGGCAAGCGCGAGGGCCTGAGTTCAACTCCCGGATCCCACATACGAAAAAGGGGCTGGTGATATCGCTCAGCGGCACGGGCGCCTGCTGGCGCGCGAGGTCCTGAGGTCGACCCCCCGGTACCCACAAAAAAAAAAAAAAAGACAGTCTTCATCAATGTGCAAGACTCTATACTTTGCCTATGGGAACACATTTCTTGCATAAAGAAAGAATTTGACTGAATTTAATGATAAGATTTCAGCAGGGCGAATAATTCCTGTCTTTTCAGTTTTTAATATATATTGCATATCAATGTGGGTAGGCACAATCTAAAACTGAGTGTGAAATGAAGATTCCAAGATTAGTATATGGGAGATTAGGATCAGCAATTTACCTAGAAGTGGTACTATAGTACCTTAGGGGACAAATTGTAGAGATGCACTTGCCTAGAAAACCATTTGTGCATAGACTGTATACTTATTTGCAGTGCTTTTGGAAGGGGAAGGTTAATAGAGACAAGGGAGAAAAGCTACTTTACTAAGCAAAGCTGCTGCTCTAAGTGTAGTTTTACAAAGAGCTAGTTAATAGATGTGTCAAGAGAAATCAATATAAAATACATCCATACTACAGGGAAAAAACCAATTTTGGAGCAAATGGATGTTTACAATGGAGGCTTCAGCATCTTCAAACAGCTGTTTGTATTCTAAATACAGAGGTTTTCTCTTTACTGGAAATATTTATCTGGTTATTGTTCTGCTATAGTACAATAGCCTAGAATCAGAACTATCTCCACATAGTTTTCACCCTATGTCAATAGCTATACAACTCACCCCATATGAGAAATATTTATCGAGCAAAATTATGTGATAGTATCACACTGAGTCTTGGGAATACAGGGGTGAGTTAATAAACTGTAGTTTCATGAAGATTACAGTCCAGTTAACATGAACAACAAATAAATAAAATTTACACAAAAATATATAATTTCAAACTGGAATAAGCAGGGTGCACAGAGTTCTCTGAGACAAGAAGAAGGATAAGTTCGACAAGTGGGATAAGAAGGGCACAGTTCTGAGGAAGAAAAAGCAAAAACAACAACCCTGCCCAAATCCCAAAGATCAAAATGACTGAAAGAGCATAAATGAGCCAGATTTTAAATATATGTAGATTCAAACAAATCTGGAGTTGAAAATTGTAGCTCCTTAAAATTAGCAAACAATATTTTCTCATTATATGTTTATTACCGTAACAGTGCTGAGCTAACATTTCACACAGAAAAAAATTTGGGTGTCATTTCTGAAGTGATCTTTCCATCAGTCTTTCCTGAAAAGTATTTGATAAAAACACTTTTTTGTTTTTTAGTATGTAACTTTATATAATGTCTTAATAGTTGAATACCTAATCGATGCCCATGATCCAGAAATTAAAACACTGTGAGAAGTTATAAAATGTGAATTATGAAGATGCCCCCCCTACACCCACAGATTGCTCAAACTACACACTACTCAGTTTTTTTCTCACTTAACTTTCAGTCTTATTTCTGATTGGTACACAGTGAGGTTCCTTAGTCTGTTACAAAAGCGTGGTATTCTATTGTAGAGACCCCACATCCCACATTTTATTTAATCAATCTCCAACTGAAGGACACTTAGGTTGCTTCAGTAATTCTGTCTTCTGCATATGTGCAGGTCAATTTGTAGGACATATTTCAGAAGCAGAATTGCTGAAAGCAACAACAACAACATAAAAGGGGATGGAGGAATATGTTTGCAGTTTTGATAAATTTTGGCACATTTCCCTTCCAAAAATTTGTGGCAATTTTCCCTCCCACAATTCAATAGATAGAAAAAGGTATCTCAGTTTTTACTTTAAGATTTTTCTTAATGTAAATGGCATTGTGTTACTTTGGTGTGCATGATCGCCAAACTAATAATTGCTCGATTTTTTACCCAAATATTAATTTGGGAGTTACTTTGTAGACAAAAATGGAATATGTTCTTTGCAGTCATACAACATGGTAAGAATTCTTGCTGAAAAAGCAAATTCCAGAACGTGTATGGTTCAAACTTGATAGCGGCTCAGTGTGCTGGAAATACTGGTTGTCCACCCCTCTCCCTGCATGTCATGGATGTGCACTTGGGGTTCAAGTGACCTCATCTCCTGTTCCAGGGGTGGATGCTAATACGTGCACATTCACTGACACAGTCTCATCTTCCTTGCCTTGGGAAGCTGGTCACAGTGGGCAGGCCATGGCGTCTGACACATAGCTTCCCCCAGCAACTGTGACTGGCTTAGAGATGTGGATCTGTGTGGTTCAAGACTTTGGATTGATTACTGAAGGGATGGCTTTCTCTTCCCCCTCCATGTGAATGAGGAAGCATCTCCCTTTACAGTGGTGGCACAATGTTGAGCAGCCAGCCAGGAGACCACAGTGATGCAAAGGAGGAGTGCTGAGAGCAGAATAAACCCCGCCCTTTCCTATTTCATAGCAATAAATCCCCTCTTTGTGTTTAAGCCGGTTGGAATTTAGATTTTTATTACTTGCAAAAACATCCCAGTCTACCAGGATATAGTCACCAAAACTATTATTACCCTGACTCATTTATTTTTAAAAAATTAATTTTTTTTTTGTAGTACTGGGGATCAAATCTTGGGCATACTAAGCTTGAGCTCTACCACTCACCCACACCTAGCCCTGATTCAATTAAATCTAGTCCTACATTTGTTAGGTGTTTATTACTGTGCTGTTCTGGGAAATATGGTTTGTTACTTCTCCAGTTTTAAAAGTTCTATTTTTAAAAAAGTGATTTGTGTTGTGAATGCTCGGGGAGGTTGGTTACAGCTTTCTAGAGCTGCCTCTTACTGTCAAATGGGTGGTGCTCTCTGCCCAGTAAGGAGGCCACGATCCTCAGGAAGGTGCAGTTCTCATCTCCCGCATCATGGTCACAGGGGGAACCCGAGCATTGGGATGAGAATCATGTATAAGACTAAGGCGCTCGTTTAAGAAAGGCTTTACAAATAAATTTCACATTATCTAATGCACATCTAACCTTAGCTATTGTCTTGCCTCATTAAAAAATCAGGGAAGTCAGCATAGTGATGCATGCCTTTAATTACAGCAATCCAGAAGGTGGTGGCAAAAAGACTGGTAGTTTGAACCCAGCCTGTGCAATTTAGTGACTTAGCAAGACTCTGTCTTGAAATTTTTTTAAAAATTGCAAAGGGCTTGGGGATAGAGTTCAGTACATTGGCCTTAAATTCAATCCCTAGTAATAAAAACATAAAACAAAACAAAAAATCAGGGAAGCTTTTATCTATTTTGACAAGGGCTATGTCTCCATCTGGACCTGTTTTCATCTCTCCTCCCTTCACCATCTGGGTCCGCATTGTTCTCTAGTATCACTTTGTTTCCTGCTTTCCACATTATCCACCAGGGTCACTCTGATGGAGCCTTTCCCTTTCCTAACCCTGTAAAATGTCCTCAGTATTCTGGCTGGTGATGGCTCGTAACTTCAGGCAGAGGATTATGTGGCTCACAGCCAACTCAGCAGCTCACAGCACACTCAGCTGGTCCTATGAGGTCACCATAGTTTTCTCTTTGTGCCTTTCCTTTCCTTTGTGCCTCTTCCCAGGGGAGGGCTTCTGCAGGTACAGGCACAGAGGTGGCAGCCACAGGGCCGCCACTTTCATGATCTGTGAATTCCGCCCATCTTTCTCCTCTCATACCCACTTCTCACACTTCGCCTGAGTGAGGCAAGAGTCTCTTTTCATTTGCAGGAAAAATGTTCTGTCTTTGCCCAGGCTATCTCACAAGCTACAAATAACGCCAGGGTAACTATTCAATCAGAAATGTACCCCTGTGTGCGTGTGTGTGTGTGTGTGTGTGTGTTGGGGTGGGGATGACAATGAAAATGAGACTTTGTGATAACTTTATCACCTCAAACTCACTGCCTCTCTGGGCTGTTTCCTTGTGATCAGATGCTGTTTCAGTTTCTGAGGGCTTCCACAATAAATTACCACAAAAGGGGGGTGGGTAAAATAATAGAAATTATTCTTTCTCAGTTCTTGAGTCTGGAAGTCTGAAGTCCAGGTGAAGCCGCGCTTTCTGAAGCCTCGGGGGAAGAAGCTTCTGTGCTTCCTCCAGCTTCCGGGAGCTTAGTATGTCCTGTGGAGGTGGCTCTTTGTCCCTGCTTGGTCTTCTCCTCTGTGTCCCTTCCTCTCCTCTTAAAAGGAAATCAGTTCTATTGGATTTACAGCCAAAACTACTGTAGATATGTTGTACACACTGTGTAAACTATATGGTTTATCATTTATGGCCATTATCCATTTAATTTAAAACTTCAAGGTGACTACATTTGAAATACCTCAGAGCAACTGGTCCAGAACAGTATTTAATACATTTACTTGATCTCTTTTGCTACTGGGTGTCAGGCAATTCTATTGCAAATGTAATATGGTGGGAGTCCCAGGTGGAGATAATTGTTCCTGTGTGTTTGATTTACCGATTCATCTGCTCTATCTAGAGAGGTGTCAGAATTCATCTTTTATCTACTGATGCCATTTTTCCACTGTATCTTGTAGGCCCCAGGGAACAGGGGCAGGCTTTGTAACCACCAGAAACTTTCAAAGGACGCTGCTCTGTGCGTAGATGGGGATTTGCAAAGCTGCGATGGTTAGGTGGCTGCCATTGCACTTGGATTCTGTCGAAAGAACAGTCAGAGGAGGGCTCCTGCGGTTGGGAAGGCAGTTTCATAAGTACATGCAATAAAAATCTTTGGTTATCACAAGCAAAATAGCATCAAACACAAAATATGAGTCTTTTTAATTAGTCTCTGCCACCATCATTTGAAATAACTCTCATTATATGAACAGGAAAGCACTAAAGAGAAACCAAGACAAAAAGTTATTTCCTCACAAATATTTACATAATTAAGGAAATTGATATTTGATATGAGTGGATCTAGATGTATTTCTCAAGTCATTACTTGAACTAGTTAAAGAAAAGCTTTTTCCGGCCTCATACAGATCCGCCATCAATAGCTGGGTCAAATGGAACATCCAATCCTAGTTTTTTGAGGAGTCTCCACACTGATTTCCACAGTGGCTGCACCAGTTGACCCAGCTATTCCCCTTCTGGGTATCTTCCCAGAAGAATTAAAAACATCGTACCACAGCGATATATGTGCACCCATCTTTATAGCAACACAATTTGTAATAGCTAGATTGTGGAAACAACCCAAATGCCCATTAACCGAGGAATGGATAAAAAAGATGTGGTATTTTTATACAATGGAGTACTACTCAGCCATAAAGAAAGATAAACTGGAAACTTTTATAGGTAAATGGATGCAACTCGAAAAAATACTCACAAGCGAAATAAACCGGATGCACATTTGTAAACATCGTATTGTCTCCCTAGTATGAAAATGCAGTTTCACTGTGACTATTCCATTCCTTACTCTTCTATTTTTACCTAGCTTTTGCATGGCTTAATCTTATACTGAGTAATATTTTTCTCCAAAAGGTATTTGTACATTCTCTAATGTTTGAGTTTGTTAATACATGATAATGTTTACTTGTTGTCTTTAAAAATAAATAAATAGGGCCGGTGAGACGGCTCAGCGGCTTAAGCGCCTGCCTTGCAAGCGCGAAGGCCCGAGTTCGACTCCCGGATCCCACATACGAAAAAGGGGCCGGTGATATCGCTCAGAGGCACGGGTGCCTGTTGGCGCGCGAGGTCCTGAGGTCGTCCCCCCGGTACCCACAAAAAAAAATAAAATAAAATAAATAAATAAATAAATAAATAAATGTTAAAAAAAATAAAAAAAAGAAAAGCTTAATACAGGTGTTTAAAATGATTTTTCTGTGCCAGATTTACTTCACTGTGTTCATGACATGGCAAGTAAAATCAAGCCAGGCACACTTTCCAGACTTACAAGTTATTTTTTCTGTATTCAGATTCTGTTTTTGTAAATTAAAAATCTGAAATATGGTGAGTAGCCTTTAATATTCTATCCGACAATCAGTATATGAGTTTAGCAGCGTGTTTAGGGATGTGCTCAAGTTCAGTAAATGAAAGGCTCAGGTTCTCAATTTGTTCACTCTTCCAACTGAGCTAAATTCTGAGCATTATGTGTTTCTGTTCTGGTTCTGGCGGGTGTTTTCCCTCCTATTATTTGCGTTATTAAAGCACATGCAAAGAGAGCTATTTCTGCTTCCATGGAACAGAGTAACAAGGTCAAAGTTGCTCTGCGGTCTAATTAATTTACTCCTTTTGAGATTTTGCCTTCAGCAGAGTCCTATTCGTAAAGAAGTGATGATACCAGTGGAAGAAGATATTTAGCACCTGAGTTATTGGTGGCTTCTACACTGCTAGAGGTGAGAGAGGCTTTGGTGACTATATTCAGAGAAATGAAGCCAGTGTGGGGAAGTGCTACCTCTCAGCCCCCATGGCTCCTTAGGGCAACAGCTGAGCTGAGGGAATGCAGCCTTGACTATTGACTGCTGGTCTTTAGCTGTGAGTTTACACCTTAGGTCAGGGAGTACAGTTTGACAGAAAAGCAGTCCACTTGTCAGACATGCGATTCTCTTTGCTGGTACATATGCACTGGAAAGGAACAAGCTGCTGAGACACCAGGCTCATTATTTAAATGCGTTTTATAGCCAATGGCCATTCCATCTGCACTAGCGGTGTTGAACTGAGGGTCTGCTGTGATCCTGGGTCAGGATTGTAAGTTCTCCCAGTTTCCTCTTGCTATGGCAATCAGAAACACTGAAACAACACCCAGGATTTGGAGGCAGATTTATTTTACGTGGACAGGCACTGATTGGGATCATTCCCAAAATAGCAGGCCCCGAAGCCTCAGGGAGGGAAGTTTTCATGGGATTGCAAAGGGGAAGTATAGAGGTGGAGTACTTGGCTGTCTTTGATTGGTTCTTACAATATGCATCATAGTGACCAGCTATGCATCACAGTGACCAGCCGTTTCTAGGAGACAGAAGCAACCAGAACTTCAACAGGAACTATTACCTGGGTAACTAAGAAACTGAAGTATACTGTCAGGGTGGGGGCATTTTCTGTTACACTCTAAACCCCAGCAGCTTCTAGAGAAACATCTTGGAATATTGCATGTTGAAATCAACTAGGAGCTTTGTGAACAGCCTATTTAACAATCCCATGGAGGGCATGATCACAAGGATATCATTTACATCACTATCATTTACTTCTATACAAAAAGAAAATTTAAAGCATAATCTAGAGTGAACAGCTTGTTACACGGCTATCATAAACATCAAATTCAGTAGTCACACTGAACAATTAGCATTGGTAGTAAGTAAAGCTATAATTTTGATTAACAAGAATAAGAAAAATACAAGTAAAAATATTAAATAACCAGCCTATGTGCTGCATATTGTATCATGTGCCTTACTCCTCATCCCCAATGTGTAAGATAAGGTATTGTTATTTGCACTATAACAATATATGCTATTGTTACAGGGCAAAAAAGACAAATCAGCTTGCAGATATTTTCAACTCAATTCTCTTTTATTCCACTAGATGGCACTTTTATACCTCTCTGACAACATTTTAAATCGCAGCATGTAGGCAGAACACATTTAATTTACAATAGGTTCAAATTCTATGTATGCGTAATATCTGGGAACATTAAAGTCAAATCAACTGCTTCAATTCAAATATACTTGACTTTTCAAACGTAATAGTTGTAACTATCTAGTCCCTACATAGCAGTTTCTCCTTTAAACCAAATGCTTCCAAGTCCCTCAGCGCTGCAGTCTCCACTTCCCTTCACTAAGTATTCTGGGGCCCAGCGGCGGGTCCCCACAAGGTCAGTGTGTATCAGGCTGCCCTCCCCAAATACCTCTAGGATGGCAGAGGGAGAGCTGCATCCTGTCGCGACCCTGTCGTAGCTTGCTGTATTCAGGACTACGTCAAGCAGACTCTGCGCTTCTGTTTTTGTGTGCTGCCCTCTTCACTCTCCTCCCCTCCCCCAAGCCCTTTTTTATTCACAGCATCCTCTGCATCTGCTTTGCTGATCATAGGAACAGCGTCCCTTCCCTTGATTACACCAAGCATTATTACTCTTGTATTGTCTTTTATTTATTTTTTTTAACAAACTAACCAAAAAACCTTTGAATAGTGGAGACTTGATGATAAAAGAAAAAGAAATATGGCCTGCTACAATTTGGATGATTATCCTGCAAAGGGCCATGTGTAAAGGCTGGGCCCCCAGAGTGGTTGTACTGGGAGGTGTTGTGGGCATTTAAGGGGGGGCCTAGTGAAAGATGCTTAGGTCGTTGGGTGGTGCTGTCCAAGAGAGCTGTGGGCTCCCGGTCTCTTGGTCTCTCTCTGCCTCCTGGCTGGAGATGTGGCATTTTCCTCCCACATGTGCTAAGCCCATAATACACCATCATCCACTGCCCTCCCCCAAACGGAGCCTGTGCAGGAAACGTGTCTCTGAATCTCCAAACCAGTGAGATAAACAAACTTGTCTTTTCTTAATAAGTAGCTTCATTCATGTGTTTTGTTATAATAATACAGAACTGACTGCTACATCCTCCAGGACACACACACCCATAAAACACATGCACACTCAGAAGTGGATATGATACAATCACCACAAGACCCCAAGGGTTAGGCTCCCAGAGAGGTTGCCTTACTGGCTTTGTGTCTCCTGGGCCCCTGCTTGTCAGGCCCAGCTTAGATGTCCTCCAACCATAGGGCCCAGACAGGCAAGAACAGGTTTTGTGGGGCTGAAGCTTGCAATGTTTCATGACTACAAAATAGAAACCCTCCTGCCAGCAGACCTTCAATCAGAATTTGGTTGGCTATTTCATGTAAGCAAAAAGAAAGCCTGAAATATGAATCTTCCCCAACTTGTAGACAGTGTCTCATTAGTCACTGGTTAGGGACTCGGAAAAAAATTAAGTTAGAGAACTGGTGACAAGGTCTGGGGCAGATGTGCGGCCACTCTTGGACACAGCAGGGTGAAATCTTCATAGTTTCTAAATGTGCCCACTGGAGGGCGCAGGGATTCTGTGACGGGGAACTAACTCCAGGCTTCGGCCTCCAGAGAAGCAGAAAAATGGCTGGAAGCTTTCCCGGGTCAAGCCTCCTCTGGAGGCCCTCTTATCTTCAACTTGGAGAACTCGGGTTCAAAAGGTACTGGAGCAATCTATTACAAAATGATAATTCGGTGCTACCAACCGGAAATATTCAGTTTAGAGTGGGAAATAAAGCTTTGTAGAGCCCCAGCAGATACCAAGAACTCCATTTGTGTCCTGCTCCCAAGCTCAGTCAGAGACCAGGGCCTGCCTTTCCTTTGGGTGCCACTTGGCGGCCACATTCACCATTTTTCTTATCACATCTCATGAACACACTCATGAAAGAGGACTTCCAGGATTGCTTCAGAAAGCAGTAGGAATGATGGGATAAGTGTGTTCAAAGTAAGGGGGAATATTTTAGGCAGCATCAATGGCAATGTATCTTTTACTGCAATAAATTTTAATTTAAACATTCACCATATATGTTGATCACACCTTGTAGAATCCATATTTGGATTAAAAATGAGGTAAATCATATTGGATGTGAATAGATCCATAATGATTTGTTCTATCACTAAATGTCAGGTTCTGTTGGTAAATAGTCTGTCATTAGAGGAGGGTGGTAACTATCTGCCTCCTTCCACATTAACTCCCAAAATATCAGATATTTTGTAACAATGAAAGCAAACCTTAGACCAAATTCTGCCACATACACAAACATTTATTAACCAACATTTCCTGGGAAACCAAAATGATTGAGGATTGCTGAGCTGAAAGCAGTTAAAAGCAGGAGATGGCTCTGTCTTTCCCTCTGTTTGCCTGACGGCAGGACAGAGATTCATACCAACAAAGGGTCTTTCTATCTCTTCACTCCCCTTAAGACAGACTTGAATCCTCCCTCCCTGGAGACAGCTCCTTATCAGCCTGAAGAGAGGACCAGCGGAAGCCGAGGAATCTGGGACAGACTTTATGCCACCTTCCCACAGCTTTACTGCCTCTGAGGACTGAAACTTCTTACTCCTTTGTCTTGTCGCCCTCAGATTTACTTCTTTTTGTTAAAATAGTATTTAAACAAAGGTCCTTAAGCCACTGAGTGGAAATAGAATTGCTTTCCTGAGAGACCTACTCTTCTCCACCATGATGTACACTGCAGGCATAAAAAACTTGCTCATGTTTTCTCCTATTAATCTTCTTGTTGTTAAGAGGAATCTTCCCCAGCCAAGAATCTATGAAGGTTAAAAATATTATATTTTCTCCCATTCAGTGTCCTGCTCTCTGCCCTCAGGCATTCTGCCTTGTACCTGGCCTGAAACCTGAACTGAGAAGGGGCTGTGGTATTTTCACAGAAGGACCAGTCAGCCTTCAGGTAGGTTTCAGTGGAAAAAATCAGGCTGTAGCCGTAGACCTTAAAATCAACACTAAGGGCACAAGTGAGGGACTTGCTGGCTTCTCGCGCTCTACTCAAATGAGAGTAGTGGGGTCTGCACAAGTGTTTCTAATTAGCCCCTACTCTTCCTAAATACCATGATTTTGCTGCTTTTTAAAAAATACTTTGTGGTGCTTAGGATAGAACCCAGGGCCTTTACACTAAGCTACATCTCTAGCTTTTTAAAAATATTTTATTTATTTTTCTTTTGGAATCAAGGTCTTAGTTGTCCAGGCTGCATTTGAACTTGTAATCCTCTTGCCTCAGTCTCCCAGAGTGCTGGGATTATAGGCATGCACCAGCATGCCCAGCCTGTTGATTTCACTAGCATACTTTCTGGTGTAGATTTTGATACCATAATTTGGAATGCTAGGTAATTTCCCCTGGATTGTTGATGGTGGTATATCACATGCTAACTAACCACAACTTGGTTATTGTTTGGAGTAACTTATTACACACATATACCACATTGGTTACACTAATATCGTCACCTCCAGTCTTCCTTCCCTTATCTACTTTCAACCCAGAAGATAAAGTGATCCTGCTAATCATGCCATTCTTTCCATCAAACACCTAGTGCCCCCCTCCATTAAACTCAGAGCAAAAGCCAGCATCCTTATAATGATGACTGTGAGACATTACAAAATAGATCCCTTGAACACATACTTTGGAAACTCAGTCAATATTTTTGCATGAATAAGTGAATGAATTCTGAAATATTCTTAAAAATAAATTGTATAAGGCAACAGAACAGATTTCTTATTATATTTCAAGTGAGTTTTTAAAATACTCTCAGCTTAATATTCTTCATTCTCTACCTATTATACATTTGCAGAATGAAAAGATGCTTTACTGCCCTGGAGTCCCTAAATTTAATTTTTTTTTTTATGTTGGTACCAGGAGTCAACCTCAGGACCTCATGCTTGCCAGCAAGTGCTTGTGCTGCTGAGCGATATCACTGGCCCTTTTTTCATATGTGGGTTCTGGGAGTCGAACTCAGGACCTCGCGTTTGCCAGGCAGGCGCTTACGCTGCTGAGCTATCTCACCGGCCCCCTAAATTTAATTTGAAGACAAAATACGAGAAGAAGCTTGTTTATTTTAAACTTAATCTTTAGCACCATTGTATCCCACAGTGAAACTTCAAAGTATAGTGCTATCAAAGAGAAGTTTATTTTTCATTGGTTTTCACATCTAGTACTCTATTATGTTACCACAGATAACTATTATCTGGTTCCTTTAACTGTCCACTTTTTTCTGAATTTAATGTAATATTGTCCCATACATACTTTTGAGAAATTTTTTAAAAATCACAGTACATTTTACAATACTCCAGACTAAATTGATGGCATGAATGAAATTTTACTAATTGGATAAAATCTCTAATTTAAATTTTTTAGTTTTTACAGTATTTTTCTATTGAAAAGTTGTTTTCTAAGTCTGAGGCTGCTGGTTTACTTTGATGCTCTCTAGAAGTTTTGGTTCCTGCAAGAGGATGGGGTGTGCTAGAAGATGTGAAGGTGTAAAGGGTGTGGTAGGCTGGGTAGTACCTTTTCCCTTGCCCTATATGTCCACATCCAAACCCCTAGATCCTATGAGTATGCTACTTTACATTGAAAAGGACTAAGAATCTCGAGGTGGGGAGATTACTTTGGATTATCCACAGGGGCCCAATGTAATCATTAGGGTCCTTTTAAAGGGAAAGCAGGAGGATCGTAGTAGTAGAAAATGTGTCCAGAGGGCTGGTGAGATGGCTCAGTGGCATAAGCGCCTGCCTGGCAAGCATGAGGGCCCGAGTTCGACTCCCGGAACCCACATACGAAAAAAGGGCCGGTGATATTGCTCAGTGGCATGGGCGCCCGGTACCCACAAAGAAGAAAAAAAAAAAGAAAATGTGTCCAGAAAAGCACGAAGTTAGAATGATACGTAGGAAGGGCCATCAGCCAAAGAATACAGGTAGACTTTAGGAGTTACAAGAGGCAAGGAAATAATTTTCACCTCAGAACTCCAAGGATCACAGCCCTACCAAGACTGTGACTTTAATCCAGTAAAATTGAATTTGGATTCTGACTTACAGAGCTGTAAGATAAATCTGCAATGTTTTCAGCTGCTATATTTGTAGTAATTTGTTGCAGAAGCTATAGGAATCTAAAGAAAATGGCTTTAAAACTTCACTCTAGAGGGTCACCATTTCTTTATACATAAGATGATTAGAAGTACACATGAATATACTAAAAATTTTGTTTTGTGGAGTTAAAGAAAAGACCTGTGGTTGTTAAAAGTCTACCCTGAATGCTAAAACTATTATTCCAGATGACCATTTATATTAATAGATTTTCTCTTAAGTGCTCCAAGGCTAATGATTTTGTTCTATTTGTCTGAAGTTCCACATCTATGGAAGATGGGTGGCAGGAGATGATGCCACCTCTGCCTGGACCTGTCCTATAGTCAAGATGACAGTAGACGTTAGCGATATCTCAGACCACTGCCCTTTGCCACACACAAACTCACTGGCATCATTAATATATGTAGATGAATGTGGAGCTGATTTTGCTTGAGGAAAAATAAAACTAGGAATATGACATAAGTCTAGACAGATCTGACTTTGATCTCTTCCAATTTACTATATTCATAAATGTATAGCTTCTCAAGAAAGTTAATTTCTTTCAAATAAAGCCTCTTCTCTTTCTGAAAGAAAAATATGTTGATCATGTAGTTAAAAAAAAAAAAAAAAACTTGGCTAGAGACTGACCTTCTAGGGAACAAGGAAACCTGGATTGAGGTATGTTATACTACTTCCAAATCTGTGTGACTACCCCACTTCTGGGATTTTCTGTGTTCTTCTCTAAACAAATAGCACTCTTTTTTTTTTTTTTTTTTTTTAAATTTTATTTTAAAGAGAAGAAAAAACAAAACAAATCAAAAGAAGAACAAATTTTCAAAACAACATAATAGGAGGGTAACAATGGTTAATACATTGCGTATTACTATCTTTAAGTTAGTTATTCAGGACACCAGACATTAGCATTTAATTATCCAAACATTATTGGCACAAACCTTACTCTTCAATGAACTAAGTAAAAATCGTAGTGTATCTATCTTAACCATCTTATATACATATATACAATTTTTTTCCCTTTCCCTTCTTTCTTTTCCCTATTCCAGTCTCTCTTTCCTTTTGACCAGTTTCTTTTTGATTCACCATGTCTATTGTACATTTTGGATCTTATTTACTCTTTCAGTTTCTCATACTAGAGAGACAATACGATGCTTACACATGTGCTTCTGGTTTATTTCACTTATGAGTATTTTCTCGAGTTGCATCCATTTACCTATAAAAGTCTCCAGTTTATCCTTCTTAATGGCTGAATAGTACTCCATTGTATAAAAATACCACATCTTTCTTATCCATTCCTCAGTTGATGGGCATTTGGGTTGTTTCCAAGATCTGGCTATTACAAATTGTGCTGCTATAAACATGGGTGCACATATATCGCTGTGGTATGATGTTTTTAATTCTTCTGGGAAGATGCCCAGAAGGGGAATAGCTGGGTCAAATGGGACCTCCAACCCTAGCTTTTTGAGGAATCTCCACACTGACTTCCACAGTGGCTGTACCAGTCGACACTCCCACCAACAGTGGAGAAGGGTTCCTTTTTCCCCACAGCCCCTCCAGCATTTGTTATTAGTTGATTTCTTTATAGTAGCCATTCTTTCTGGGGTGAGATGGTATCTCAGTGTTGTTTTAATTTGCATTTCTCGAATGACTAGTGATGTTGCACATTTTTTTGTATATTTATTTGCCATTAGTATTTCTTCATCTGAGAAATGTGTATTCATCTCAGATGCCCATTTTTGGAGTGGGTCTTTAAATTTGGGAGGTCTGATTTTTTTGAGTTCTTTATATGTTCTCGATAGTAATCCTTTGTCTGAGGAACAGCTGGCAAACATTTTTTCCCACATTGTGGGTTGTCTCTTCACTCTGTTGGTGGTTTCTCTTGCTGTGCAAAAGCTTTTTAATAAGATGAGATCCCAGTTATTGATTCTTTGGGATAGTTCCCGTGCGGTTGAGTTTTTATTCATAAAGTCTTTGCCTACACCAATGTCTCCAAGGGTTTTACCTATCCTACCTTCCAGCAGATTTAATGTTTCTGTTTTAATATTTAGATCTCTGATCCATTTTGAATTTAGTTTAGTGCATGGTGAAAGATATGGGTCTAGTTTTAATCTTCGGCATGTGTACAGCCAGTTTTTCCAGCACCATTTATTAAAGAGGCTATCTTTCTTCCAGCGAATGTGTTTGGCACCTTTGTCAAAGATAAGGTGGCTTAGTATGTCTGGGGTTGTTTCAGCATCTTCTAATCTGTTCCATTGATCTTCAGGTCTGTTTTTTTGCCAGTACCACACTGTTTTTATCACAGTAGCTTTATAGTATAATTTCAAGTCGGGGATTGTGATGCCCCCTGCCTTGCCTTTGTTGCCCAGAATTGCCTTTGCTATTCTAGGTCTCTTCTGATTCCAAATGAATTTTAGGATTGTTTTCTCTAATTCTGTGAGATATGCTGTTGGAATTTTGATTGGAATTGCATTAAATCTGTATAACAATTTTGGAAGTATGGCCATTTTCACTATATTGGTTCTTCCTATCCAGGAGCAAGGGATATCTTTCCATTTTCTGATATCCTCTTCAATCTCCTTTTTCAGAGTACTGTAGTTTTCAGTATAGAGGTCTTTTACATCCTTCGTGAGGTTGATTCCTAGGTATTTCATTTTTTTGGATGTTATTGTGAAAGGTATTGTTTCCCTAATTTCTCTTTCAGTAAGTTTGTTATTTGTGTACAGGAAGGCTATTGACTTTTGAGTATTGACTTTGTATCCAGCTACACTACTGAATTTGCTTATCAAATCTAGCAGTTTTTTAGTGGAGTTTTTGGGGTCTTCTGTGTAGAGTATCATGTCATCTGCAAATAATGATAATTTAACTTCTGCCTTTCCAATCATTATTCCTTTTATTTCTTTCTCTTGTCTAATCGCTCTGGCTAAAGTTTCCAGAACTATGTTGAATAAGAGTGGGGACAGTGGACATCCTTGTCTTGTTCCTGATTTTAGAGGGAAGGCTTTCAGTTTTTGGCCATTTAGTATGATATTGGCTGTTGGTTTGTCATAGATAGCTTTTACCAGATTGAGATAAAGACCCTCTATTCCAATTTTCTGTAGGGTTTTTATCATGAAAAGGTGCTGGACTTTGTCAAAAGCTTTTTCTGCATCTATTGAGATGATCATGTGATTTTTGTCTTTGGTTCTGTTAATATGCTGTATTACATTTATTGATTTACGTATGTTGAACCATCCCTGCATCCCTGGGATGAATCCAACTTGGTCATGGTGTATAATCTTCTTGATGATTTGTTGGATTCTGTTTGCCAGTATCTTATTAAGGATTTTTGCATCTATGTTCATTAGGGAGATTGGCCTGTAGTTCTCTTTCTTAGTTGGGTCCTTCTCTGGTTTTGGTATCAGGGTAATGCTTGCTTCCAGGAATGAATTTGGGAGTATTGCTTCCCTTTCAATTTCATTAAAAAGTTTGAGAAGTAGGGGCGTTAAGTCTTCTCTAAATTTCTTGTAGAATTCGGCAGTGAATCCATCAGGGCCTGGACTTTTCTTTGTTGGGAGGTTTTTAATTACATCTTCAATTTCATTGGTTGATATTGGTTTATTTAGGATTTTTAAATCTTCTTGATTTAGCTTTGGTAATTCATACGAATCTAGGAATCTGTCCATTTCTTCTGCATTTTCCATCTTAGTAGAATATAAATTTTCAAAATAGGTATAGATGATCTTCTGGATTTCTGCAGGGTCCGTCGTGATATCACCCTTTTCATTTTCAAATGCATGGATTTGAGTCTTTTCTTTTCTTTTTTTAATAAGGTTGGATAAGGGTTTGTCAATCTTATTTATTCTTTCAAAGAACCAACTTTTTGCTTCATTGATTCTTTGTATTGTTTTTTTATTCTCCAATACGTTAATTTCTGCTCTGATCTTTATAATTTCCTCCCTTGTACGGGCTTTTGGCTTAACCTGCTCTTCTTTTTCTAGAAGCTCGAGGTTCACCCTTAAGTTGTTTATTTGCGCTTGCTCTATTTTCCTGATATAAGTGTTTAATGCTATAAATTTCCCTCTTAGGACTGCTTTCATTGTATCCCATAAGTTCCGGTATGTTGTACTGTCATTATCATTCAGTTGTAGAAAGTGACTAATTTCTTCTTTAATTTCATCTGTGACCCATTGGTTGTTCAGGAGGATGCTGTTTAATTTCCATGTGTTTAGGGAGTTTTTGTGGGATCTTTTGCCATTGATTTCCAATTTCATTGCACTATGGTCTGATAATATGCATGGGATAATTTCAATTCCTTTGCATTTATTTAAGCAGGTTTTATGAGCTAGTATGTGGTCTATTTTGGAGAACGTCCCATGTGCAGCTGAGAAGAATGTGTATTCTGATGTTGTGGGGTGGAACACTCTGTAGACATCTACTAAGTCCATTTGTTCAAAAGTTTGGTTCAGTTCTACTATTTCATTATTGATTTTCTGTCCAGTTGATTTATCTTTTTGTGACAGTGGAGTATTGAGATCTCCCAATATAATTGTATTAGTGCTTATTTGATTTTTCATGTCCTTTAGTACTTGTTTTATATAGCTGGGTGCATTGGTATTTGACGCATATATATTTATGATCGTTATCTCTTCCTCTTGGATTGTTCCCTTTACCAGGATGTAATGACCGTCTTTATCTCTCTGAATCCTTCTTGGCTTGAAGTTCACTTTGTCTGCAAAAAGAATAGCTACCCCTGCTTTTTTCTGGGTTCCTGTGGCATGGAGTATTGTTTTCCATCCTTTGACTTTCAGTCTATGAATTTCTTTCTGAATTAAATGTGTTTCTTGTATACAGCATATTGTTGGATCTTGCTTCTTGATCCATTTCGCCAGTCTGTGCCTTTTGATTGGTGAATTGAGACCGTTAACATTGATGGTTAAAACTGATATGTATTGACTTGTCATGATATTTTCCTGTTGTTGGTTCCCACTCTTTGTTTTTCCGCTTTCCGGCTATTTAATTATTTGCCCTGCCTGGTGGATTCCTTCTGTTGGGGTTCCTATCTCTTTCTAGAATGTCCTTCAGAACGTTTTGAAGTGCTGGTTTGGTGATCATAAATTTTCTCAGATGTTCTTTGTCATGAAAGTATTTTATTTCTCCATCAATTTTGAAAGATAGTTTTGCAGGGTACATCAATCTGGGCTGAAAATTATTTTCCTTTAGAGCTTGCAATACATCATTCCAAGCTCTTCTTGAATTGAGGGTTTGTGCTGAAAAGTCAGCAGTGATTCTGATGGGTTTTCCTTCATAGGTGATTTGTCTCTTCTCCCTAACAGCTTTTAAGATTTTGCCCTTCTGTTGAATTTCTGGGATCTTGACTATAATATGTCTGGCTGAAGTTTTTTTTTGATCATGTCTAGTTGGTGTTCTGAAAGCTTCACTTATAGAGGTGTCAAATTCCTTTTCTCTTCCAGGAAAGTTCTCCCTGATTATGTCTTTGAACAAGGTTTTAATGTCGTTGATGTTATCTCCTGCTTTTTCATTTATTCCAATTATTCTTAAGTTGTTTATCTTTGAGTCATCTAGCAGCTGTTGAATAGATTTTTCATGGTCCCTTGCTATTTTTAAGAATTTTTCCATTTCATGATCACTAATTGCAAGCCTATCTTCTATATCTGAGATCCTGTCCTCGCATTGGCTTATTCTGCTACAAATACTTTCAATGGAATTTTTTATCTCTTGGATATCTGCTTGAATCTGCCTTATGGATTCCATTTCTTTCCTATGCTGAGTATTCATGGTTTCTATAGTTTTCTTAAGTTCATCTATTTTTTTGTCTGTATCAGCTATAGTGTCCTTAAGCATGGTCTTCGTTGTAGACATTATCTCTGCAGTTATCTGTGAGATTATTTCTGTTTTAATTTTTTCCAGAACCTCATTCAGTTGCTTTGTTGTTACCACTTCAGATAGGCCAGGTGGGTGGCTTTCGGATTGTCCCACCTCGTTGCTCCCTAGGTTTGCCTTTGGTGAATTGGATGTGTGGGGTTGCATCTTGTTTAAGTGTCGTCTCATTTTTTCTTTCTTTAATTCCTGGGGTGATGTTTGCAAATTACCTATAGTAGGTTACTTTATTGCTAGTGTTTAAGATCTTTAGAAGATGACTACTTCTCTGCAGTATCTTCCAAGTGGAGCTTGCTTTTATGTTTTAAGCTTTCTGCCAGATCCTACCTCTTCAATTTGTTGGGTATGCGAAGTTGCTACCTGTTTGGCCCAGTCCTTGATTCTTTGGTACTGTGCCACTGTATTTTCTGTGTCCCTTAGTCAATCTCAATCATGAAATATCAGGAAGGAAAGATGTTTAGAACAATTATTTCACATTTGGCTATAATGTTAGCTAAAGCATCAAACACAGCCTAGAAAATGACAGACTGAGCTAACCAGTTATTTACCACTTTTAGCTGTATAGAGTTGCGGTTATATAACAAAATCTAAAACACACCAGAAAAATTATATGCAGTATACAAGTCCTATGTATGTCAATTTTTCCCTGAGGAGTTTAAATTTAAAATGAGTTAAGGAGGAAATAGAGCATTGGGAGAAGAGGAAGGAATTAGATGTAAGGTTAGAGGACCAAGAGGGATCCCACTAAAATTGGGACACTAGTGCAGAGAACAGGTGGTAAAAAGAGAAGGAAGGGATAAAAGGAAGAACAGATCACGACCACAATCACAAAGAAGTTAGAGGCGCTGTTTACACTCATATAAAAAACCAGAGAGAATAATGAAGGAAAGAGCAAATACACATACAGAAACAATAACGAAGATAAAAGCAATAAAACAGACAGATCAAAAATAAAACCCCACCAAAAAACAAAACTAAACAAAACAAAAACAAAAAAAACCCTTCGCCAGAACAAAAAACAAATCAGTGAGAAGAAAAAAAAATAAGAAAAAAAAATAAAAATAAGAAAAAAAAATAAAATAAAATAAAAAGAATCAGTTCCAGGTGTTGACTCTGTTGTAGGCAGGTACCTGTTCTGTGCAGTTCCGTCCCAGTAAGCCAGGAGCGCCCTCTGGTGGGCGGTGAGCAGAGGCGCGTACTTTCAGGCAGAGACCAGTCTAGCTCGCCTCCGCTCTCAGCGCCCTTTCACGATCCCTGGGCCTGAGAGGCTCAGCGCGCTGTCTGAGCGCGGATTCCCTGCACTGGTTCCCGCCGCTCTGGTTTTTCGCCACGCCCCCCACAATGGCGCCGGGCCAGTCGCTCTCTGGCGCGGGACAGGTGTGGCTGTGAGTCCAGTCTCATTCGCCTGTTGACCTCAGCACACTTTCGTGGGCTCAATTGAGAGGCCCTGTGCTGCCCTGTCTGGAGCACAAGTTCCCAGAGCAGTTTCCAAGCCGCTCTGAGTTTCGCCACACCCCCCACAATGGCGCCTGGCCAGTCGCTCTCTGGCGCGGGACAGGTGTGGCTGAGAGTCCAGTCTCGTTCACCTGCTGACCTCAGCACACTTTCGTGGGCTCAATTGAGAGGCCCCGTGCTGTCCTGTCCGGAGCACAAGTTCCCAGAGCCGTTTCCGAGCCGCTCTGAGTTTCGCCACACCCCCCACAATGGCGCCCGGCCGGTCGCTCTCTGGCGCGGGGCAGCTGTGGCTGAGAGACACTCACCGCCGGTCAGCGCCGTTCTCCGCCGCTCCCCTGCCCCGCCGCTGTCTCAGGATCCTCCGTGGGGGCTCCCTGGGTGCCCGCTGCCACCGTGTGTCCGTAGAATTGAGCCTCCGCCGGCGCTCCAACTCCCGGGATATTAGAAGGTGCGCGCGCGCGGTCTGCTCCTTCTTTCTGTCTTCTTTGTTGGAAGTCACCCGTCACTGGTGCCGGGGGTCCCAGATTGTGCTTCAGAACTTCTCTGGGTTTCGGGGAGGCATCTCCCCCCCACCTGCGCTTTCCGGGTCGCTATATTCTCGTGTTCCAATGGTAACTTTTAGAGAGAGTTTCGTTACCTGCTTCTTACTCATCCGCCATCTTGAGAAGCCCCAACAAATAGCACTCTTACAAGATGCATGTCAATCCGATATTTTCCAATGAAGACCTCCAAAATTGTTTTCATATAAATTAATCAGAAAGGTCTGTGCTTCCAATTTCAGTACCCCACATGTGCCTATTCTTTTCACCTTCTGTGACAGAGAGTTGTCAACTTGATTGACTTGGTAGCCACCTGGAAGATTAACGAAGCGTACTTTTGTGTGTGCTGAAGTTGGGGGGTAATGAAGACATGACTTTGGAGTCTGTGACTGGTCCCTCCCTCCTTCCTCTTTGGAACTGTTTCCCTGCTCTCCTTCGCAGTGCCCATGAGCTAAGCAGCTTTGTTCTGCCGGCCCCTCTGCCATGATGTTTCTGCCATGGAGCCATCCAATCATGAACTGAATCCCCTAAAACCTTGAGTCAAATTAAATCTCTTTTTGAAGTTATGGGTGTCAAGTATTTTATCCAACAACAGGGAAACTAACTAAGATCCTTTGCAGCCACCAACCCAAACCAAGCCACCATCATATTTCCTGCCACATTAAAGTGAACATCTCCTAAGGGTATCTTTGCCAACACCTTTTGCTTCCTTTTGGCAAATAAGTCAAACTTTTTAATACAGAAATCAGATTGTGAACTTCGTATCCAAATCGTTTTGAGTATTTGATTTTTTTAAATCTAAATTCAGACTCCTTACCCTAAGACTTGAGCTCAAATTTATTCAACTTCTATTTACTAATCATAGTGATCCCTAATTCAAACTTCGCCATTGCAATAAACTGAATGTATATACACCCCCCATTTCTTATTTTAGTCCTAACTCATGAGGTCTTGGTATTAGAGGTGGGGACTTTAGGAGGTGATTAGAACCCAAAGGGATTATAAAAGAGAGCCCAGAGAAATAGCTAAGCACTTTCACCATGTAAAGACAGTGAAAGAGCACTGTCTGTGAAGAAATAGGCTCTCACCAGAATCTGCTAGAGTTTAGATTTTAGACATTCCATTTTCTAGGGTTGTGTTTTGCTGAAAAGCCACCCAGTATACGTTATTTTTTCATAACAGTCAGAATAGACCAAGATATTCACCAATGCACTTTTCAGCCACTTTTTACTTTTTTTCTCTCTCTGGAAGGTGCCATCCTCTCAGCTCTCCACTTGATAGATCTTTCTCATATTTTTAGGTTTTAGTTCAAATGTCACATTCATAGAGAACTTTTCTCATCTACACTAGGTATATTAGATCCTGCCCGGGGGTATTTCCAACACAGTACCCTTTTTATGTCCTCATCATAATTTAAAATATTTTTTGTCTGTTTTCTATTTATCATCTATCTGAAGAGAAGTTCTACTAGATTCTAAAACATGGTGATTGCCATTAACCATTTGTTGAGTGAGTGAATACATGGGTGAGTAAATGATTCAGCCAGCAGAAATCTTACTGATTCTTGCTGGTTACCGTAAACATTTATTTATAAAACTAGAATGATATCATACTTTATAATTCACAAGGGTTTTCTTTTACATTTTCCCATGCTTGTTACTGGAAATCCAAGTTTCTATATCATTTTCCCCAGTAGAAAATAATTGCCTTGAAAGATCTGTCCCCAGGAACAGACATTTGTCATAAATGAAAGCCTTAAGGTTAATATAGCATACAAATAGCTGGATAGATTCTTCTGTTCTCCAGAGAGACCCTATTAAAGGCCAAGCACGTGCTGAGATTTAGTTCGTCCTCTTAGAGTCTGTCTAGAACTTGAAATTCTGAAATATGCTTTGAAACAAAGAATGAACACTGCAGTCTCTGCAGCCCTGCCTGTACTCAACACCCAAAACAATTACTGCAGTGCTAGAAAGGGATTCGAATCTATCTGGAAGTCTCATTAGATTTTTCCAGATTGTTTTAGTACTGACTCATCTTCTGCAGAGCGGGAAAAATGAGAAGGGAGGGTGTCTGAAAGCATAAGATTCTGTGCCTGACTATCAGCGAAATAACTAGAAAAAGCAGACAGTTACATTGGGAGGGACTGATAGCTTTATCTACATGATAGACTTTGTCTTATGACTGACGCATTTGAGTGGAGCCTATTAAATGGCATGCAGATTCTCTGCCAGTTGTCTTCATACCTGTTGTGTACACCCTGATCTCATCCCCCACCAAATGCCCCCAAATTTCCGCTCAATTGAAATTTTTGAGATTGGTCGCATTTGTTTCCAAATCTACTCAGGTCAATTTTACTTGTTATTATAAAGAAATAATTTATTTATGTGTACATAAATCTCAACCTGAAAGGATTTCCAGTGGCCAAGGATGGAGTAAGCTGAGAAATAAAATTAATAATGTACAATTACATTGTATCATAAAGTAAAAAATAGATATCCTCAAGTTCATCCTGATAAAAACAATTATTGAATGAATTAAATACTGAGAAAAGAGAAATTTCCCATGTGAAACAATCTAACTAATTTATGGAGATTATTCTTTTCTCAAAGAAGTTGTGCTTAACTTTCTACTCCTTGCTAAATGACTCACTTTCAAAAAATGTTATTTCACAGAGGAGAAAATGGACAGGTGATCAAGGTAATATCATCAGAGATAAATCATGTCGACATATGTACTTCTTAAAAAAAATCAGATTCATTGACATATGAGTCACATATACCAAAATTTACCTATGTAAAGGTTTGCAATTTAGTGATTTTTAGTATATTCATAGAGTATTGTAACCATCAGTCTAATTCTAGAACATCATAGCTCCCCCAAAAGAAACCACATATTTGTCAAGTGTGGTGATGCATGCCTTTAATCCCAGCATTCTGGAAGGCTGTAGAGGGGGATTGCAAGTTCAAGCCCAGCCTTAGTGACATCGTGAGACCTTGTCTCAAAAAAAAAAAAAAAAAAAAAAAAAAAGAAAGAAAGACTGGGGATGTATCTCAATGCAAAGGGGTTTAATACCCAGTATCACGAAGAAAGAAAACATTATTCTTATTGGTAATCTTTGCCCATCTATCCCAGCCCTAGAAAGCAACTAATCTTTGGTCCCTGTGAATTTCCCTGTTTTAAATATCTCATATAAATACCATCATGCCATATGTGGTCTTTCGTGACTGGTTTCTTTTGCTTTCATCTTGTTTTTGGGATTCAATCATGTTGTAGCACAGTGGTCCTTTTTCACATCAGAGATGGATTTCATGGAAGACAGTTTTTCCAGACTGAGGGAGTGGAGGAGGGAGGGGTTTCAGGGTGACTCAGACATCTTAAATTTATTGTGTACTTTATTTCTGTTATTATTATATTGCAACATATAACAAAATAATTACACAATCTACCATAAAGCAGAATCAGTGGAGGCCCTGCACTGCTTTCTTGCAACTAGATCGTCCTATGTGGGGGAGATGGGAGACAGTGACACCTGAAATGTGTTGCTTATATCCTGCCTACTCCATAATCTCATTTTGGTTGTTATCATTAAAAAAAACCCTGCTTCACAGAGATAAGATGTTGGAAATGGAAGCAGGGTACTCAGTGCTTTTGAGGCAATCTTAGGATATTTGGCCTTGCATTTAATCCAGAATGTATGGAGATTTGAAGTTGTCTCAAACATAGTTCTAAGGCCACTGTTATTTGCCCTCTCAAGCAGTCAATTCTCTTCTAGCATGGACAAAGTCGATTTGGCTGGCTTATTCACAAATGGTCGCAGATCCAGTCCTTCCTACTTCAGGGCTCTTTTGTGACTGGGAAGTAGTGCTGTAACTCTTTTGAAAGCTAAAATAGGTGATCATGCACCAGCTGGGAGAAAGAAGGCTCTGGCTCAGTCTTTCAAAATCTCTGCCAATGTTTGAAACATGCCAAAAAATCCTGATATTTACTTGTCATCCCCATCATCGTAGTTTAGCTCTGAATGAAGCCATTTTATCTGCTGATTTGAACAAAGTAGTCATTCTTCTCTAAAGTAAGACATTTTGTTGAGCAGGGTGAATATGTCACATGAATAAACAAGTTTTGTGATCCATTTTGTGTCATGGAAATGTGCTGCTAGTGGTGATTATTTTTCAAAAAGAAATCTTGGGAGTGGCTCTCAGAACTCAGAAACTCTGGTCAGTGATCTACCTTTAGAAAGGCACTTCGCTTCTATGTATAAGAGAAGATGTGTGTGCTCTGTGGCTTTCTCCTCATAGTGAACAGCCATGAGTTAAGGCCATGTACTTTAATGTGGTTGATAACTTTAATCACATCTTGAAAAATGTTGTTAAATTCAAGTGCCATTTTCCAGCTAGACAACATTTCTCTATGGATGATATAGTGTGCACACTCACATTCAAAAATGACCTCTTTGATCCAGGTAGTGAAATCAAAAAGCTATGTTGTCATGGCAGCTGCTCTATCTGTGCATGTACTGGCACAAAATGACCAATTCAGTTTTCCTCACACGTAATCACTCGAGACTTGAAGAGTTCTGCAGTTGTGGTGTTGGCTGGCAACAAAAGCACGCACAACCTATCCTCGTGTACATCCTCTTGAAAAGTATCTTGCACAAAACAAGCATTTTTGTCTTGACAACATTGGTAGACTTGTCAACCTGGATTTCATACTATGGTGACTCTAATTCTAACAATTGTGTCTCAGTGTCTCCTGTTATTTCATCAATTTGTCTAGTTATGGTGCCGGCCAAAAAGGAACATGTGCCCCCTTTTAAACTGTAGCCTCTCCTAATATTCATGATAAGTGTCCATAGCAGCAGGCAGAACCAATTCTTCACCAATAGTAAAGGGCTTCTTACTGGGAATTGAACTCACGACCTAACGCTTGCCAGGCAGGTGCTGTGCCACTGACTCTATCCCCAGCAGGGCTTCTTAACTTTAGCAATGCAGTTAGCCACTAAGAATGATGCTCTCAGTCCAGACACATTTGATGAAGTAGTGGCCTTCAATCATTTCTTCTGTTTTTCTTGTTCACATTTTTTCTTTTGAAAAACTCCAAAGGTTTGTCTTTTTTTTTTTTTTTTTTGTGGGTACCGGGGGGTCGACCTCAGGACCTCGCGCGCCAGCAAGCGCCCGTGCCGCTGAGCAATATCACCGGCCCCTTTTCCGTATGTGGGATCCGGGAGTCGAACTCGGGCCCTCGCACTTTCAAGGCAGGCGCTTACGCCACTGAGCCATCTCACCGGCCCAGGTTTGTCTTTTTTAATGCATGGTGCTTGGTCTCCATGTTGCAAAGCAGTTTTGAAGGTTTCATGACTTCATGGGCTAGCTGGTCACCACTTATCATACAAAGTGAGCTCGGAAAATGTGAATCTCCTAAAATTGTAATGAACCCAGAATTATGTAGGATTCTTGGTGTTTTCTTTTAAACACAGCTTTCTATTTTGAGCAGTCTTAGAATCTTCTGCTGTCTCATCACTGGATCTTTCTCTTTTTTCAAAGAAGCTCTTCGGTAACGTTTGTGTTTTAATCATTTTGATTTGGGTTAGCTTGTGAGCTTACCAAAACTGTAACTGAGACAGGTGCACAGTGTGGGAAAGAGGAACAGATGGAAGCGGTAAATAAAGTAATGGTCAGGCTACACAGAGACTAAAATACGTGAAATATTCTTACTCAAAATCAGCCACCAGATGCAGCTGCATAATTTAAGTACATCAACTCACTTGCCACTCTATTTATTTATTTATTTTTTTTTTTGTGGGTACCGGGGGGACGACCTCAGGACCTCGCGCGCCAACAGGCACCCGTGCCACTGAGCGATATCACCGGCCCCTTTTTCGTATGTGGGTTCCGGGAGTCGAACTCGGGCCTTCGCGCTTGCAAGGCAGGCGCTTAAGCCACTGAGCCGTCTCACCGGCCCTCACTTGCCACTCTAAAGCCACCACCAAATGTAGGTTAACTGTCATTTGCCACTCACTGACAGAGTTTTGGTATGTATATGCAAGCAATTGACTTATTGTGGTCTCTGTGCAATGAACTCTCTCTCCTAACATTAATCTGTATTTGCAGCCACCATTCAGTACTACCGTCACCACCTCAGCTCCACCTCAGATCATCAGGCATTTGACTCCCAAAAGAAGCATTTGACTCCCAAAAGTAGGCAGAACTGAGGCAGTAAGGCAAGTGATGGGGAATGGCTAATAAATAAAGATGAACATTTGCTCACTCATCTGCCATTCACCTCCTAAGGGGATGGAAGACCCATGTTATAGCATGTGTCAGTACTTCATTCCTTTTTACTGTCAAGTAATATTCCATTATATGGTTACCCATATTCTATTTATCCCTTCGTCAAGTGGAAATTTGAGTTTTTCCACTTTTTGGTTATTATGAATAACACTTTTATAAATATTCATGCACAATTTTTTGTTTAACATTTGTTTAACATTTTGAAGAATTCTCAAACTATTCTGCATTCTAATAAGGAATGTTTAAGGATTCCAGTTTCTCCAGAACTTTGCTAAAAGTTATTTTCTCTTCTGTGTTCCATAACGATCCTAATGGGTATGATATGGTGGTATCTCATGATTTTGATTTGCATTTCCCCAGGGACTAATAATACTGAGAATCTCTTTATATACTTATCGGATATTTATGTATTTTCTTTGGGAAAATGTAAATTCAAATCCTTCATTCTTTTATAATTGCATTATTTACTCATATAAAATTGTGAGTTCTCCACATACTCATAGTCCTTTGTTATATGTATGATTTGCATAATTTTTTTTTTTGTGTGTGTGTGTACCGGGGATTGACCTGAGGACCTTGCGTGCCAGCAGGTGCCCGTGCCCCCGAGCAATTTCACTGGCCCTTTTTTCGTATGTGTGTTCCCAGGAGTTGAACTCAGGCCCTCACGCTTGCCAGGCAGGCGCTTATGCCGCTGAGCCATCTCACCAGCCCTTGCATATGTTTTATTTCATATTGTAGGTTTGTTTTTAATTTCTTGATAATATTCTGTGAAGCACAAAAGTCTCTATTTTAATGAAGATGAATTTATTTCTTTGTTGCTTATAATTTTGGTGTCTTATTTAAGAAACCATTGCCTAATCAGAAGGCATAAAAATTTATTTCTATGATGTCTTTTAGGAGTTTTATATTTTTAACAGTTGCATTTAGATGTATGATGCACTTGGAGATAATTTTTGTGGATGATGTGATATAAGTCCAAATTCATCTTTTCCACATGGACTCTAGCTTTCCCTCACCATTTGTTGAAAAGACTGTTCTTTCCCTCACTGAATAGTTTTAGAATCCATGTTTAAAATCTAATGACCATAAATGTGAGAGTTTGTTTCTGGACTCTCAATGCTATTTCATTGCTTTATATATTTATCCTTATGCCAATTTTACACAATTTTGACTACCATAGATTTGCACTAAATTAAGTCCACCAACATAATCCTTTTTCAAGATCATTTTGGCTATTTGGGGCTATTTCTATATAAATTGATCAGCAAGTCAATATTTGCAGTGAATATAGCTCATATTTTGATAAGAGAATGAATTGAATCTGTAGATTAATTTGTGCAGTATTGCTATCTAATAATATTAAGTATTCTGACCTGTGAATGTGAGAAATCTTTTCATTGATTTTAATCTTTAATTTGTTCTACAGTTTTCAGATTATGAATCTCGTTCTTATTTTGTGCTTATCTCCATTCCATGAAGGGTCATTAATGATGCACAACTCCTCTTCCTGACAAACACTATTATCTAGTGAAAAGGTGGTTATGAGAAAGTCACAAAAAGCAAGACAAAATCATATTGTTCCCAGTTCCATACACAAAAGGATTATGTGAGCTTTCCAGGGACATCTAGCTTCGTTGTGAGCTGAGAATGTAAGTGCACCATTAAGTCATTTTTTCACTCACTGAACACTCATTTATCGATCTTGCATGGCTGACATTGTTCTGGTCCCAGGACTAGGTCACTGTGTATTCTGTACTAACTGACATAAACATTGTATGCTTTTCAGTGCACACTTGCCTCGCCTTTTTAGATGAATTTGCAAAAAAAAAAAAAAAAAAGAAAGAACTTATATCAACTTTGAGGTTGTGTCTTAACAGATATTTTAGGTTTCCTATAAAAATAATTTGATAAAAATGCAATTACTTATCAACTTGAGATAATTTAAAACTCCTTAGTGCTAAACACAAGATATTTTACAATTCATTTTTGTATCATGGAAAATAATCAGGCCTTGGGAACACCACTGGCATAATTAGAGATGAGGAGGGTACGCACTCACTCTGTGTGCAGGCACCACATTCTATGCCCTTAAATCTTTCAGACTACACCTCCATCTTCTTACATGATGCCTCACCATCACTAACCCTGCTATCACCAGCCTGTGATTTTGCAATGTTCTCCCAACTGGTTTCTGAGTTTCTGACATCATCTATCTCAATCACATTTTCCATAATTTTTCCTTTTTCATCAAAATGCAGGAATTATTTTGCCACTTACTTAAACTTCTCCATGAACCACCATGATAATTTCTGAATGTCTTAACATGTTGTATAAGATAGTCCCAGTTATTCTACTCATCCCTTCAGCCTCTGTTCCCAACTTTTCCTATCACTTGTGTCTTCTGCCCCAGCAAAGACAAATTTGTTACCCCTTAAAAATGTCGCATTGCTTCAATCTCTGTGGTGTAGCATTTATTACTCCTACTGTCAATAATCTCTTTTACCATCGTATCTACCTGTTTACATTTTAAAACTAGGTCAACATGTACCTCCTTCATGAAGTTCTCTCAAGCTTTCTCAGCATGATCCCCCTGTTATGGTAAGACTGTATTTCCCTTTGTGAAAAACTCCCGCATTGTCTTCCAAAGCAGCTGCACCAGTTTGCATCTCTACTAGCAGTGAATGGTAGTTCCTATTGTTTTGCATCTTCACCTGCAATCGGTATTATCCTTTTAATAAAAATTTAGCCATTTTAATAGAAACATTGTAATATCTCATTGTTTCTTAACTTGTATTTCCTTAACAATACATGAGGTTAAACATCTTTTCATAAACTTGTTTCCTGATGAAGTTTCTGTTCAGATCCTTTTATGGGGTTGTCTTCATACTGTCGAGTTTTAAGAGATCTTTGTATATCTTCGTTCAAGTTCTTTACATGTATTCTGCAAAGATATTTTTTCCCAGTCATTGGTTCATCTTTTCCTTCTCTTAACAGCACTTTTTGCAGAACAGAAGTTTTAAATTTTACTGCAGCCCAGTTTTGTTTTATGGTTATGTTTTTGGCATTATATATAAAAATTCAACACCAACCCATTGTGGAAACGTTTTTGTGTTTGCTTCTGGAAGTTTTATAGATTTGCACCCTACAATTTGATTCATGATCTACCTTAATTACTATATTTAGGTTCAAAATCATGCCCTTCTGTTATTTCCCAGTCAGGACAGGTTTGGCTAGCCTGACACTGAAACACCAAAGAATAGCATGAGGACTCCAGTACCTGAGGGGGAAAGTAAAGAAGGGGAAAGTGCAGTTGAAAATGAGACAAAGGTAAATTTTATCATTTTTCTCAAGCTAGTTCTGCAGGAGTAAAAGTACATTCACTCATATTTAATAATATAGAATCTAAACCATTTAAGGATTAGAATAATGGTTTTAGGTGGCCAAATATGAAAATTCTTCCATTTTAGTAAATTTAGTAAAATTAGTAAATTTAATAAATTAGTAAAATTTACATTTTAGTAAATTCTTACATATTTTGGTAAAATATTGTTCATTTTATTAGCTGTTTCATCACTGCTCATATTGATCTGGGTTATGGCAATTATAGCTTCTAGTGAGGACAGTCCCCTTGCACCCAACCACCCACGATCTGGTCCAGAAGCAGCCTGTGATCGTCCCCATGTGGAAAGTGATCATGTTTGGAGAGCCCAGCCCCTCTCTTGGTCTGCCTCTTATGTTCTTCTAACGTTATAAGCAGAAGAATAAATAAAGAAGACTTTAACTTTCCAACGTGAAAACAAATGTTTTCTTGGTTGATATTTCTTTATGAATGAAAAGCTTGACTGTGTGCCTCCTTCCCTTCAGTTGTATACAGTGCTAGGACAACTTCCCAGGACTACCCTGCTATTGACATTGACAAACTCCTCATAGCATTGCTTTAAAACTGGATTATGATTATAAAAAATAACAATGTTCTATCAAGGCTTTATTATGAACCTGGCACTAAACTAATTTTTAATAAAAAATTACGTCATTTAGTATTTCCAGTTACCTCCAAGAGTTGACAGCATTCTCCCTACTTTATCTTATTTTTTATTTTTATCATCCCTATTTTATAAACGAAGAAACCGTGTCTCTGATGGGCTGGGTGACTTGTCTATGGGTGCTCACTCCATGAGGGGCGCTGCCAGGCAGCAAGCTTGCTCTCACTCCGTCAGGAATCTTCTCAACCTCCCTGCCATGGTGCCTGCTGCCGCTGACTTGGATGGATTTATAATCAATCTGCTAAATTTTAATTTTATTTTATGGATGCAGAACAAGTTTGAGAGTGTGCTGAACAGAATTTTTTCACATTCTATGAATTGTAAATGACAGATTGAATTGATAGATAACAGGGGAGCTTCATTTGACAAAAATCAGGAGTAGGAAAATTAAGACCATATTATAGCTAAACTAACAATGGCAGAGACTTCTAAAGTTCATCCAGATTTCAGTCTCCTTTCCTTCTGGGCTAATCCCACCTCCCTACCCTGTTGCAATTAGGCAGATCCATGCTACTGTTTCTGATTAAGCAATTGATAAGAACTATCATGTATTTATCATGTACGGGAGGAATTGTCTGGAAATCTTGTCTCCTGTTCTGAGGATTGAGGAAACATGGGCTGATGTGGGAGAACCACGCTGGGGTTCTGTGGAGGAAAGTGAGCTGGAGTGCTGCCCAAACTCACAGAGGATTTTTCAGGAAGCTATGTGGGTTGGTTGTTAAAGTGACATCACCCAACTATCCTGGCCAATGGACTCCCCATTTTGCCTGCTAGCTCTATTTAAACAACGTACAACTATCATGTTCTCTTTTACATCTCACACGGACAAGTGATCTTAGTTTTTTTTTAATAATTCAGACTTCTTTGGAAAAGCTGGTGTCATTTACGTCAGCCTTAAAGTTGAAGATTCTCAGTAAAGTAGGCACCAGCCATAATTTTTCAAGTATTCTTTTTATCTTTGATTTCATTCTGTGTGAAGGAGTGGGGCTTTCATGTTGTGCCTACTGCAGCAAAGAGTTTGGAAATGGACTCTGTCACCTCTGATTATTTAGTACTTGGACTGAAGCTGAGGCGCTCTAGGGCACTTTAGATGTAATTTTTACTTGCTGTTCTTCAATACTGAAAATGGGAAAGAGGAAAGTTACTTGTGATTATATAATGTAAAAAATTAGTAATATTTAGCTTTCCTTTTTACTTCATTCTGAGGTAGCAATTCAAGCTACATTAGTGAATTTGACTTACTAAGGGATTCATTGGTAGAAATAGAAGTTTAATGTTATCAATTGAATTTCTGTACTGAGTTTGGATGGGCAGTCATTCAGCAGCTGTTGTAATAGTGATGGAAGTGAAATTTGACTAAATCATAAGTATTCTAGTAAAATAGATGCATATATACATAGGTATTTTGGGGTGAGTTTTAACAAAAATGGAATCACAGAATTGATTCTTAACAAAACTAAACATTATCATTAAATGAAAATTTGACTTGATGAATTTTCTGGACTATATTGTCACTTTTAAATTCATTTTATTTCTTAAAAATTATTTATGTAGGGCCGGTGAGATGGCTCAGCTGCGTAAGCGCCTGCCTGGCAAGTGCAAGGACCTGAGTTCAACTCCCGGAACCCACATACGAAGAAAGGGCCGGTGATATTGCTCAGTGGCACGGGCGCCTGCTGGCGCATGGGGTTCTGAGGTCGACCCCCGGTACCCACAAAAAAAAAAAGATAAAAATTAGATATACATTAGAATTAAATACATCAAAATATTAACAAAAGTTATTGATGAATGGTGAAATTACATGTAATATTTGTTTCTATTAAAGTATTTTTGATATATTCTCCAATGACTATATATTGCTTTAATAATCAATGAAGCAAAAAAGCCGTGAAGGTAAAATAAAAGAGATAATATGAAAGGTAGTCTATCTACACCTGCTTTAAAGAAAAGGCCACTTAATTTTTTTTTTAAATGTGCTCATTATTTCACTGAGAAACTGTATTTATTTTAAAAGTATAAACTGGATTTCCAACTTCCATTCTAGCATGTAAGGGGCTCAATGTGTCACTCCTGTCCTAACTAGAAAAAGCTAAATGAATTATAGATACACCTTTTTTTAGATCCATCAGACAATTGAAGTCAAAGGGAAACCACTGGCCAAAAATTAGGGAGACTGGAAAGATACAGAGATCACAGCTTATTGGAAAAGAGTTCAAGAATAGATACTGTGACTGGAGCCAGTACTGGGATAGGAAAACTTTATAATTGACAAATTTCCAGAAGATTACTGTAGACGAGCTTGAGAGTTTAAAATGCCAAAAGAGGATATCCAGTTTTAAAGGAAGTGCTTTTTTGAGTTTTCCTTCCAGGAACATTATTGGATTCTCAGTGAAAATCAGAGAAAAATTCCCTCATGCTACGAAGTTAACCATTTTGAAATATGCTGAAAGCATTTTGTTTTCCTCAACAAGGCCTGCTTCTCAATGATAAAGGAAAGCCTAAAGGCCCAGATTAGCCAACAAAATATTGAAAAAGAATAGTAAAGTTCAAGGACCCACACTACCCAACTTCAAGCCTAAATATAAGCTATAAATAAGACAAGGTGTTATTGTTGAAAGAATAGACAAATAGATAAATGGAACAGAATTTAGAGTCTAGAAACAGATCAATGTAAATACAGTCAACTGATCTTTGACAAAGGAGCAGAGATAATTCAATAAAAGATGGATAATCTTTTAAACAAATGACTCTGGAACAACTGAATATTCAAATGGAAAAGAAATTAATCTAGACAAGGATCACACACATTTTACAAACAACTCAAAGACCTAATTGTAAAATGCCAAACTATAAAATTCCCAGATGGGAGAAAATTTAGGTGATCTTGGGCATGGCAATGACCTTTTAGATATAACACCAAAATCATGATCACGGGAAAAAATGATAAACTAGACTTTGTAAAAATTAAAAATTTCTGCTCTGCAAAGCCATTGTTAAAAAAAATGATCAGACATACCACAGACTAAATGAAAATCTTTGCAAGATATATATCTAATAAAAGATTTAATATAAAGCTTTGAAAGAACCCCTAGCACTCAACAATAAGAAAAAAAACAATTAAAAATGATCAAAAGATGTCTCCAGGTACCTCATCAAAGATATATAGACGGTGTCTTTGTTGCTTTCTCTTTGCTGAGTCACAGTATCCCAAACCCACAATTTAAAGGAGGAAGGGTTTATTTTGCCTCACAGTTTGTAGAGGTTTCTGTCCATAGGCAAATGGCTCCAAGGCAGGGCAGCATGGCAGAGAGAAGTACCTTCCTGGCAAGGTTTCCAGGGGCAGAGAGAGGGATCAAGGGGAGTGGAAGGGAGGTAACTTTCCCAGGCCACACCCTCAGTAACGCACCTCCTCTTACCGGACTTCACCTCCCAAGATCACATTTATCTGTAAATTCGTCAGTGAACTCATCCACACCTCCCTAAAGCCCCACTTACGAGCACATGAGGTGTTGGGGGGACATCTCAATATAAAACATAACAGATGGCAAGTAGGCATATGAAAAGATACTCCATATACTACGCCATTACAGAAACGCACGTTAAAACAATGAGATGCCACTACACACCTGTTAGGAAGGCTAAACCCCCCCAAACACTGGCGATTCCAAATGTCGGTGGGGATGTGGAGCACCAGAACTCTCTTACATTGCTGGTGGGAACATAAAATATCATAGTCATTTTAAAAAGAGTTTGTCAATTTCTTACAAAACTAATCATATTTTTACCACGTTTCAGCAAACACAAATTTTGGTGTTTACCCAAATGAATTGAAACTTTAAAACCTGCACATGGATTTTATAGCATCTTTATTCATAATTGCCAAAACTCGGAAGTAATCACGATCATTTATCAGGTTAATGGATAAACAAACTGTGGTACAACCGTATAATAAAATATTACTGAGCAATAAAAAGTAACAAGCTATCAAGCTATTAAAAGATACAGAGGAAATTTTAAAGACATATTACTAAGAGAAAGAAGCCAATTGGAAAAGTCTATGTATTATGCAATTCCAAATATATGATATTTTGGAAAAGTTAAAACTAAAGATAGAATAAAAGACCAGTGATTGCCAGAGGTTTGGAGGGAGGACTATGAAACTATTGTGTGTATTTGTAATACTGGTTACAAGCCATTATACATTAGTCAAAACCCATAGCATGTACGAGAGGTACGATATCCAGAGTTAACCATAGAGGTGAATAATAAATACCCAGAGTTAACTATAGATGTTAATAATAATGTATCAACATGGTTCATTAATTATAACATTGTACTATAATAATGCAAGATGTTAATAATAGAAGAAACCGTGGAGAAGGAAAAGAATACATAGGAACCCTGTACTCTCTGTACAATATTTTTGTAAATCTGGAGCTACTTTATAAAATAAATTCTATTAATTTTTAAAAGGTGTATACCAGTTTGGAAGCTAGGTAGAAAACGGGGAGAGTGAGCCTGAGCTCTGGGTCCAGACTGCCTGAGCGACTGCGGGCAGAAGTGTGTAAAGTGACAGTGGTGGTGCTTGAGTCACAGAACTGGTATCAGGATCAGGTGAAAACCTATGGGGAGCATATGGCTGAGTGTGTCTGGGTGGCTGTCACATCATTGGTAAAGATCTTGTGAGGAAAGATCTTCTAATAATAGCACTGCTTAAAATGGACCTGGACTCCCTTGTGATATAGCTCCATGTCACTGAAGTATTCAAGTGTAGACTGATTGACTGGACATTCAGTATTGATTTGGAGAAGGAATACACTGTCACGAAATGACAAGACAGCTTGCCAGCTGATATCCCTTTCCACGTGAAATTTTAAGATCCCATGAAGAAAGATGATGCATGTAGAACTACTTAGGAAATTGTAAAAGACAACCATTCCAGCTATTCTTTGTGATACTCTTGGATTTACTGCACATTTTTGCTCATTGTCAAAGAGATTTCTCCACATCCTTGGAATTATATAGCGTTAGAGATGAAGTCACCAGTGCTTATAAATTAACCAGCTTTTACAGCTACAAAAGACGAGGCTAAAGAGATGTGATTTCTCCAGGGTGACAAAGCAAATTAGTGGTATGACTGAGTCTAAACCTCAGATGAGCTCATTCTACTAGATGTGCTGCCACCATTATTGCCAGTTATATTAACATTTTCAAAATCCTATAGACTCCACTCTTATGTTGGAACAAAGATAACTTCACTTTTTCCTGTAGAACGTCTCTTCTGAGCTCTGTAACCATTCCCTTTGTAATACGGTTTTTGCCCTTTTGCAAAACTCCTATTTGTTGCTCCTTCTGTGTCTACAATGCTGCAAATCAAAATTTCATCACAACATGTGGGCACTGACATTTCTTTACTAACATCAAAATATCACACAACAATTTTCAAATCACTAATATAATCACTACTATGTTACCTCTTTGTAATAGGCTTACGAAACTGATGGGACAGGATTGCATTTTAATCTTTATTTTATAGATAGGATGCAGAGACTCAGAGGAGTTTCATGATTCACTCCAGTGCCCAGATCTCCTCAGTGGGTGAAATGTTTGCCACAAGCCTTCTGACTGCTGTTCTATATTTCTTTCTTAGTATTGTTATTTGAGAAGAAACTGGTGAAGTGCATAAGTACTCTTGCTTTAAAGCCATTGGTTTAGTCTAAGGAATAATAGCTTTATATTGACTCTTTCAAATATTGTATAATATTTGATGTAGACAAAAGAATATAGGTAAGATATGTATTGACTATTACGAGGTATAATAATAAAATGAACATCCATGAAATCTCTCCCTTTAAATACTTTGAATCTACCCATGTGGTTCTTCTTGATTCTGTCACTGTCTTTTCATGGAGGTTATCTCATCATTTACTTCTTTAAAAAAACTTAAAAAAAAAGTTTTGTCACAGAATAATAGACATTCCTAACACTATATTGCTTAGTTTTGTTTTTAAATTGCAGGAAACTTTTTTCTAGGCTATATTCTGCCTGCAGAAATTTTTTTCAATATTATATATGTAATATTTTTCCAAATTATTTCGTGTATCAGGGATTTATTCAGTTTCTATGAAATCAGGTTTTGCTATTAAAAGTACTTCAATATATTTTTAAATTTTTCTATCAACGGACATATTGGTTATTGATAATATTTTCTGTGAAAAGTAAGATGGAACTTTCGTGTTTGTGTCATAGTGTACATATGAAAACATTCACACTGAAAGGTGAACTTGGCGGCTTAAGGGGTACACAAGTATTCAAATTTATGGGATACTACCAAATTGATTTCCAAAACTATTATATAATAATTTGTGTTATCAAATCTTATTTTTGAATCCAAAGTTTATAAAATGGTACTTTATTGAGATATCAAGATGTATTCTATGAAAAGGTAATGAGAATAAATTTTTGTGTGATTATTTGTCGTTTAGTGTTTCTTCTCTTTGAAATAATTCTTAGGTCTTTTGATCATTATTCTACACTGTGTTGGTTACTTTTCTGTCATTGCTGGGACAAAATACCCGACGCCCAAAAGGAAGGAAGGAAAGGTTTATTTAGCTCACAGTTTGTGGAGGTTTCAGTCCATAATCAGCTGGCTCCAAGACAGGGTGGCATGGCTGAGGGGCAACAGTTCAAAGTGGCAGAAGACAGCAAAAGCAACGAGAGCGAAAAGGGGAGAACAAGCCTCTTTTCTTCCCTTATATTGTATGCAGGCTACCGGTGCTCCGTGGGTGTAGCACTCACACCATCTCCATGCCCTCCCCTTCCACAGGCTCAGGATGTTTACAAGGTGAGGACTCTGGCCCCCTACAGAGTCACTTAGTTAAGCTTTAAACTTCTCAAGTTGACACAATGTATCAACTATCACATACATTTTTTCTTTTTGATAGGTACCAATTTGCAGTAACAGTCTTGTCAGTTGTGTGTATTGTATCTTCCCCTAGTCCATAGCTTGTCTCTTGACAAGCTTTATGCATTTCTTTATGCAGTCCAGTAAATAATTTTACATAACTATGATTACCAGTCTTATCTTTTTATTATTAGTATATTTGTTACACTAAAAATCCTTCTTAGCTATTAAGTTTATACGATTATTTCCCTAAATTTTCTTGTAGAATATTTGGAGTGTTTTTGTTTCACAGTTGTGTTTAATCTCTCAGGAATTTATTTTGGTGTAAGTTATGCGGTAGTAGGGATTTCGTTTTTCCCCACATAATTAATTGTCCCAGTGTTATCTTTTGAAATTTGATACTTTCCTGTGCTATCAGCCGCACCACCACCATTTTTAAATTTCAGTTTTCCATATGTGCATTGCTACCCTGTGTTAATTTTAGAATTATATTGTCGACTTTTTTTTTTTTTTTTGGAAAATGAATGGAAATACTTTATTCATAGATTTACAGAACAGTAAACTGGGTAGTCTACCTGCTGGGAATCCTTATTTAATATGAAGTAGTTGAGGTCAACATAAACACCTCAAAACTGCAAAGAGAAACAGGTCAGCCAACATCAGAAAGATACATAACGATTAGAAGATGTTTTTGCTTACTGTAATGTTTTCAGATTCTAATTACAATGATTTTCAATTTAGGAGATGCCATAGAATCACACCGGAGTTTTTAAAGCTTTTGGAGACCAGGTTGCATCCTCTGCTCAGTATCTCGTGGAGAAGAGCACTGCGCGAGGGAGGAGTTGGAGGCTGACTCTAATCCTACAGTGTTCCTCCTTCCCTGCCTTCTTCCTTCCTTTCTTCCTCTCTCTTTAAATTCCTCCAGTACTTACAGAATAGTTCATGCTTATTTACCTTGACTCTATAACCTAGTTATTTCATGAATTAAAATATCTTTCCAAGACACGAAATAATAGGACATTTCATCTCTACTTCTTTTTGTCTTCCTCTGACTCCACATAATGCTAACTATTAATGCATACTAAATACTCAGTGACTTAAGGCAATGAAAGACCTGTGCCTTAACCTAGAAGTTCATAACCACAGAGATAAGAAGAGAGAGGGAGCATGAAATGGGTCATAGGATGGACAATTAAACACAGTGCAATAGATCAGAAGAAAATATGCTGTAATAAATATTATAGCCTCCACCAAAAAAAAAAAGTCTGTGTAGAGCTAATACACAAATTCAGTAAAGTTTCAGACTAAAAAATCAACACATGAAAATCTGTGGTGTTTCCACACACTAACAACAAACTCTAAAAAGGCAATGAAGAAAACAATCCCATTTGTTATAGCTACAAAAAAAAAAAAAAAATGCCTAGGCATATATTTAACCACATAGGTAAAAGACCCATATATTGAAAACTATAAAACATTGATGCAAGACATTAAACAAAACACAAATAAATGGAAAACACCTCATTTTCATGGATTGGGAGAATTAATATTATTAAAATGTCCATAACACCCAAAATAATATATATATTTAATGTAATCCCTATCAAAATTTCAATGTAATTTTTCATTTTTAAATTTTTATTTATTTATATATTTATTATTCTAAAGAGAAAAAAACAATAAAAACTGATACAGAATTTCAAAACATGGCAGTAGGAAATTAACAATGGTCAATATATTGCATATTGTTATCTTCAAAGTAGTTGCTCAGATTACAAGATATAGGCATGAAAAATGGATCAAATAATATAAGCACAAACCATTCTTTTCAAAGAACTAAAATAAATTAGTAATATAATTATCTTAGCTATATTGTGTATATATATATATTTTTTCTTTTCCCTTCCTTCTTTTTTCCTTTCCCCCATCCCAGTTGTTCCTTCCTTTTGAGCAGCTTCTTTCCCTTTCACAGTATCTACTGTAGATTTTGGATCTTATTTACTCTTTCAATTTCTTACACTAGGGAGACAATACAATGCTTACACTTGGGAGTCTGATTTATTTAACTTATGAGTATGGTCTCTAGTTGCATCCATTTACCTATAAAACCTTGAGTTTATCCTTCTTTATAGCTGAGTAGTACTCCATTGTATAAAAATACCACATCTTTTTTATCCATTCTTCAGTTGATGGGCATTTGGGTTGTTTCCAAGATCCAGCTATTACAAATTGTGCTGCTGTAAACATGGGTGCTCATATATCACTGTGGTACGATGTGTTTCATTCTTCTGGGAAAATACCCAGAAGGGGCATAGTTGTCAGCTTTTTTTTAAAGAACTTATAGGATTTCGGCTGGAGTCAAAGAGTAAATACTTTTGAGCATACTGTCCAGAACTTTAAGATGCTGAGTCTATCTCTGAACACAGAATCTCTCCATTTCTTTTATCTTTAAAATTGTTTTTCAACACTGTTTTTTAGTTTTATCCATGTCAAATTTAAACACCTCCCACTGGATACATCTCCAGTCATCTTACAAATTTTACTTGTAAAATCATATGGGACTATTGATTTCTCTGAGGAAAGAATTGTAGCCATAGGCTCGATCACTTGAATAGAAAAAAATACTAGTTTTAATATAATATTTGAAAACTTTAGTAGTTAAAAATATTTTTCTCCAGTGAGGAATTACAGTGTCTTTGGCCAAGAGCCAGAGAGCAATTCTGATCCAGGACCACTGCAGCTCCTTCGGGAGTCCCAGAGCTCCTGTGCACCTTTCTGCTGCCTCTGAAATGAAACTGTCATCTGCTCCTCAGGGAAACCTTGCTCACGTGTAAATAATACTTAGTAATTACAGTTCTTGTTTCAACGCAGGCTTTAAATTTGTTTCTCATAATTCAGTCCCTTAAAGATGTCTAAATATCCTGTGAAATCAGAAATGTAAAAATGAAACATAAAAAAAGATGTTTTATACAAGATGTAGATATTTTCCAGGGAAAGATCCCTTCAAAAGATCTAATATTTGCATATTTTCCAAAACTAAACATTTCAAGATTGACTCTTGAGGGCCGGGGATATAGCTCAGTGGCACAGCGCCTGCCTGGCAAGCATGAGGTCCTGAGTTCAATTCCCCGGTTCCAAAAAAAAAAAAAAAAAAATTGACTCTTGACTTTTACCATTTATGACTCCAAATTAAAAAAAAAAGATAATAATGTAGCTGAGAGGCATTCTTCTTTACTGAGAGAATGTTTGATTGAAAAAAGGCAGCAATGATTAAGCCAGCCCTTGACAATGCCACCACCCCTTTGGTTTTCCACACATCTAACAAATCTACCCATTAGTAGTGAAATGAAAATATCTCAATCCAGCAGCTATGCTTTTGGAAATGCTTACAATGTGTAGGCACCACACAAAGTCACATGATCACATTTATTTTATTTATTTATTTATTTTTTACTTACTTGTTCATTTGCTCTTGCTGAAAGAATGATACTGTCTGTGTCAGGACTGAATTCTAGTAAGTTCTACATGTGACAGGTACGACCCAGGAGGTACTAGCTAAGCTATTATTTGTGTTCATGCTCCAGCCTTTCCAAGCTCTGCTCAGCTGTATGTGTACGTAAACACTTGGACATTCCTCTGAAGCTGTTTTCTGCAGGTTCCTGCCACCCACCTACTACCTTTGCAGTGAGAACTGTGCCTTATCTCTCTGTCACTCTGTCAGCGCTATGTCACTATATCAACCACCCAACCTGGTAAATATTTAGTGTAATGAACTCTTCAAATGGGGTTGGGAGTAAAGGTTACAACTTCCTCTTTTCTGCATGAACTTGGTTATATATGATGTTTGAATACAAATATGATTCTGTTAATTTGTGCGTGTTCTCAGAGAACTCTAACTGAATAAGTTAGACGCAGCTAAGGAGTATTTAGGGGAGTGTCATCCACAAGAAATATAAAATATGTAGATTTGGCCAGTACATGTTAAATTGCTCATCATTCTAAAATACCAGAAACACAGTTGAAAACTACTTAACAGCTTCGTTAGCATGGAGGTCCACTTGAGCAATGCAGCCTAATTAATGTCTTTGCTGGTGTTGTTTTATCTAATTTGGAAATAACTTTCATCATTTATCTGTTAAAATACCAAGCATTTATAGTGAATTTACTAAATGTACACTATATATATTATATATTATATATATATAAAAAAAATATATATATATATATTTAGGAAAACAGCAAAATTAAAGCTACCAAGTAACTTTCCCTGTAGGAGCTCTGATTCATCAGGAAGTGACAGATAAGCAGCTTTAGAAGTGTTTTGAGGGCCGGTGAGATGGCTCAGCGGCATAAGTGCCTGCCTTGCAAGCGCGAGGGCCCGAGTTCGACTCCCGGATCCCATATACGAAAAAGGGGCCGGTGATATCGCTCAGCGGCACGGGTGCCTGTTGGCGCGCGAGGTCCTGAGGTCGACCCCCCGGTACCCACCAAAAAAAAAAAAAAAAAAAAAAAGAAGTGTTTTGAAAGAGCTAAGAAATGCACCAAACCTTTAACACAATAATTAATTCCTGATGACAGGAAATAATTAGCAGAAATAATGATATTTGAACCAGATGGCAAAAATTGAGTAGAAGTTTTCCAAGAGAAACACAACATGAACATTACAGTCAGGGGGAGAGCCAAGATATAGTGAATATTCCAGTAATTAAAGCCCACATTCATATTCTGGCCTCATTACTTTCCAGATTTTACTTAACAATCACTTTCCTCCAAGACAATTATTTCTTTTTTACGTATTAGAACTAATTATCTAAGAAATATCAGAGGGCTTTCATGGATTAATTGAGATCAATTATAAAGTTCTTTGCACAGCTCTGAGTCCATAAAGCTTAAGTAAAAATGTAGTAACTGTAATTTTCATAGGCAAATAATTCATGATTAAAAATGGAGACTAGGTTAATAATTGATGTTAATATTTTCCACTGGAGTTTGAAGTTTCCAGAGACTCTTCTGTCATTGTTTATTTGCCATCTATATTTGATAGGATTCTGAAAAAATTTCTGAATAAGGAAATTGAAGATGATGAAGAAAAGTATTGATTCTAACTTTACTCGTTTTTAGTTAAACTTTTTGTGTGACATAATTGTAGATTCACATGCAGCTTTAAGAAGTGATATGGAGAGATCCCATATACTTTTACCCTCTTTTCCCTAATGGTAACGTCTTACAAAACTATAGTGCCATATCACAAACAAGATGTTGACATCGATGTGATTAAGATGCAGAACTTTTTCATCATCCCATGATCTGTCATGTTGCCCTTTCATACCTCACCCCAATGCCCACCTGCCTGAACCTTTTCTTTAATCTATTCATCAGTCTATTCTCCATTTCTACTATTTTGTCATTTCAAGAATGTTATGTAGTTGGAATCATACAGTATGTAACTTTTGTTGACTTTTCCTTCATAATTTTCTGGAGATTCATCCAGGTTCATGTTATGGGTTCAAACTCATAACAGAAAGCCAGGCAGCCAATCTGGAAGTTTGATGAGCCTTTAATTAAGCTGGCCAGCTAACCGATCTGTTCAATCCACGCAGGGAGATCACAGATCAGTCCCGGGTCTGTTCAACACACAGAATTTAAAGCAAAAACCATATCCTGATTGTAACAGAAATCAACTATTCTCGGAACAGCGAATAATGGTTAGGGTACATTGGCTTTTGGCTAAGGAACTTACAGAGGTACCTAGCTATTACAAAAGAATAGAACAGCAAGTTTTTTGTCCACTTTTGGTATGCAGTTTAGATACACTTCCTCAATGGTATTTTTCTATTGTCTAGTAACTATGTAGCTGGTAACTATGCAGCTAGTAACAATGTAGCTATGGTAGCCATCACAGTTCATTCATTTTTGTTTATTGGTGGCAGTTTTATATGATATGGATGCCAGTTTAGCATTCACCTTTTAAAGGAAATCCAGTTTGTTCCCAGGCTTTGTGCTATTGTCTGTGAAGCTACTGTAAACATTCATGTACAGATTATTGTGTAAATGTCCACATTCATCTCTCTGGACCAAATGCTCAAAGATACAATTTCTAAGTTTCTAAGTTATATGATAGTTGTGTGCATGTGTGTGTTTAAGAAACTGCCAAATTGTTTTCCAAAGTGCTTGTACTATATTACATTCTCACCAGTAATTTATGAGTGGCCAATTTCTCTCTCTCTCTCTGTCTCCTGAAAAGTATCTCATGTTATTAATTTGCATTTCCTGATGGCTAATTTGTTAAGAATCTTTTAAAGTTTACTTGCCAAATGAATATTCTCTCCAGTAAAATGTCTCTTAACATACCTTCTGACCATTTTCTAATTGGATTTTTGGCTTCTTACTGTGAGTTTTAAGAGTTCTTTACATACCTTCTGTTAATCTGTAATCTCTCTTTCTCTCTCTCTCTCTCTCTCTCTCTCTCTCTCTCTCTCTCTCTCTCTCCTCTAGCTGTCCTGGGGATTGAACCCATGCATGGCCCCACACTTATCAGGCAAGTGCTGCACCACTAAGCTACATCTCTAGATTCTGTTTTTTATTTTTTGAATCCTCTTAACACAGTCTTTTGCAAAATGAAAGTAGTTAATTTTGGTGAAGTCAATTTTCCCTTTTATGAATTATACCTTTGATATCAAGCCTATAAATTATTTGCTTAAACATCAGATTCTAAAGATTTCTTTCATGCTTTTGAAAATGTCTTTATCAAGTTGAGAGTTTTCTATTCCTATTTTCTGAAAATCTTAACTATGGAAAGGTGTTTAACATTATCAAATGTCTTTTCTTCATTCATTGATGATTATGCATTTTTCTTATTTTTATTTATTTAATGTTAATTAATAAATAATAATTACAGAATAATCTATGGAGTGACATGATATTTAGATCTATGTACAGATTATAGAAAGATTCAGTAAAGATCCAATACTTCATCAACTATTTTTGTGGTGAGAATGTTTAATACTTAATTTTGAAATATACGATATATTTTTATTAATTGTGGTCACCATGAAGGGCAGTAGATCACTAAATCTTATTTCTCTAGTTTAACTGAAACTTTTTTCCATTTGGTCAACATTTACCCTATCTTCTTTTTCCTCCCAGCTTTTGGTAACCATCTTTTCACTCTATGAGACTGACTTTTTAGATTATCTATATAAGCAACATCACACAATATTTGTCATTCTGTGTTTGGCTTATTTGCTTAGCGTAATGTCCTCCAGCTCCATCCCTTAGCTCCATCCATATTGCTGTAAATAATGTACTTCTTTCATAAGCCTGTGTAGTATTCCAGTGTATATATGTACCACATTTTCTGTAAGCATTCATCCTTTCAGGGACACTTAGATTGCCTTCATATCTTGCCTGGTGTGAATAAAGCTGAAATGAACTCAAAAATCCAGCTATCTCTTTGACATAATCATTTAAATTTCTTTGAATATGTGATTGTTAATTGTGCTATGTCAACTTGAGTGGATTAAGAAATGCCTACTGGATTAACAGAACACAGTTCTGGGTGTGTCTTAGGATGACTGACATGTAGACCACAAATTGAGAAGGAAAGACCCACTCTGGGTATGGGTGGCACCAACCAGTAGGCTTGCAGCCTGGACAGAATAAAAAGGGAAAGAAGAAGGGAGTCTTCCCTTTGCTTCTTTGGAGGAGTTCTGGTCTTTTCCATTGCCTTTGAACTGTCCTCTCCAGTTGCTTCAGTCTTCCAATGCAGACCCTTTGGCTTTCTGATGCAGACTCGCGTCAGACTACAATGAGCTGTAGGCCTTCAATCTTTTCTTTTTTTTTTTTTTTGTGGGTACCGGGGGGGTCGACCTCAGGACCTCGCGCGCCAGCAGGCACCCGTGCCTCTGAGCGATATCACCAGCCCCTTTTTCGTATGTGGGATCCGGGAGTCGAACTCGGGCCCTCGCGCTTGCCGGGCAGGCGCTTAAGCCGCTGAGCCATCTCACCGGCCCTAGGCCTTCAATCTTTGAATGGATCTTCTGGTTTTCTGTTGTAGTGAGGGTCTACAAGGGAAAAGATTTAATACAGGACACGAAACTTATAGGATTATTTTATAATAATCACCCAAAAAGTCAAATGCAAAAGAGTGTGGGAAATCTGTCCACACACTAGAGACCCAAAGAATCCAGCAATGCCCGCACAAGTCCAGCTGAAGACCTAGAGCCCATGGCAATGTCCTCCACGAGTCCAGCTGGAGGCCTAGAGCCCACAACAGTGTCTCATGCAAGTCTGAATCAAGGATCTGCACTGTGAAGGCCCAAAGGTCAGTAGTGGAAGCTAGAAAGTCTGCACCAGCGGGTGAAGGATCTGTGCCAGCAGGCTGAGGGATCTGCACTGGAGCCAGGAAGTGATGCTCAAGGTAAGGATCAGAGCTCCCCCAAAGAGAACCCCAGCCATCCTCAGCAGTAGCAAGGATCTGAGCCCTGATGAGAACAGCCAATTTCATATCAGGAAAGCCAGAGTGACAAGCTTCTCCAGAAGAATCGACAGCACACCATCTTCCCCTCCAGTTTTCCTCCTACATTGTTGGCAACAATCTTCAGGTGGGCCACCCACACCCAGCACCATGCTGATTCAGTTCAGTTGAGTGTTACAAGTTGACCATTAGTTAGTCCACCACACTCTACAATGCACAAATGACCATTTTGTATTCTTTCACCCTGATTGTGCAAGCAGCCGTTATATGCCTACTAAGTAAATCCTTTATATAATCATAAATATACACATATATTATATTGAATATTATATTAATATAACACATATTACATTAAATCTGTTCTTCTAGTAAACCCTGATATATATATGTATATTCAGAAGTAGTTTTGTTTTTGGTTTGTTGTGGAAACTCCATGTTATTTTCTAAAATGGCTCTACTATTTGCATCCTCACAAATAGTATACAAATTTTTCCTTTTTTTCATATCCTAGCCAACACTCGTTATCACTCATACCCCCTGCCTCTCAATACTGGGAATTCATTTTATTGTACAACATCCAGCACCCCCTAGGCAACTGTTCTAACACTGAGCTACATTCCCAGCCTTCATTCATCTTTTTTTATAGAAATTCTAATAACTATGAGGTGATATTTCATGATGGTTTTAATTTGTGTTTCCTTGATTAGAAATATTGGACATTTTTCAAAGTAAATTGTTAGCCAATTATATCTCCTTTTTTGAGAAATGTCTGTTCAGATACTTTGCCTATATTTAAATCAGCTTGTTAATTTTCTTGCTGTTGACTTGCTTGAATTTCTTACATATTTTGGATATTTGCCCCTTATCAGGTATAGTTAGAAAATATTTATTTTCACTTCACAGGCTTTCTTCTCACTCAGTTAATTGTTGCCTTTGTTGTGCAGAAGGTTTTTAAATTCATGCAGTTCTGGTTGTCTATTTTTGCTCTTGTTGTCATGCTCTTGGAGTCCTAGCTAATACATTATTGCCCAGACTAATGTCACGAAGCTTTGCCTCTGTGTTTTCTCTCAGTAGTTAAGAGTTTCACATCTTACATTTAAGTCTTAAACCATTTTGAGTTGATATTTGCAAGTGGTATGAGGATATCCATTCTTCTGCATGTGGATATCCAGTTTTTAAAAAATCATTCATTGAAGAAGCTATTCTTCTCCCATTGTGTATTTTTGGCACTTTCATCAAAAATCAATGGACTATAAATACTTGAGTTTGTTTCTGGGTTTTCTCTCTTGTACCATTTGTTGATATGTCTGGTTTTATGCCAGTACTATGCTGTTTTGATTGTGACAACTTTTTATATATTATGAAATCCAGGGCTGTGATGCCTATGATTTTGGTCATTTTGCTCAAGACTATTTGTCTCTTCTTTTTTTATTGGCACATTTTAGATATACATAGTGATCACATTAGTCATAGGGAATTTGTACCTATACATAATATATCGTGATTCTTCTTTTTTTGCTCAAGATTATTTTAGTTAGTTATGGTCTTTTGTAGTTCCATACACATTTTATGCTTGATTTTTTAAAAAGTTTTGTGAAAAATATCACTGGAATTTTGATAGACATTGCATTAAATATATAGGTGGCTTTGGACAGTATGGAAATTTTGACAATATTAATTCTACTAACCTATTAACAGAGTATCTTTCCACTTATTTGTTTTTATTTCATCAGTGTTTTATAGATCAGATTTCTCATATCTCTACTTAAACTTTAGTCCAGAGTATTTTAAATTTTTTGATGCTATTGTGAATGAGATTGTTTTCTTAATTTTTTGGTACCTTATGGTTACTTTATAGAAATGCTACTAAATTTTGTATATTTTTGGAATCTGCAGCTTTACTGAATTTATTCTAATATTTTTTGTGAACTCTTTAGAATTTTCTATATATAAGATCATATCATCAGCCAGTTTCACTTCTTTCTTTCCTATGTACCTGCTTTTGTTTCTTTTTCTCGCCTAATTGCTCTAGCTAGGATCTTCAGTACTATGTTTAATACAAGTAGTGATAGTGAGCATCCTTGTTTCGTTCCTGGTCTTTGAGGAAAATGATTTAATTTTTACCATTGAGAATGATGTTAGAGCCAGATGCAGTAGTGCATGTCTGCAATCCCAGCGACTACAGAGGCCAAAGCAAGAGGATTACAAATTCTATCAATCTTGAGCAACATACCAAGAGCTCATCTCAAAAGAAGGAGGGGGAGGGAGAGAGATGTTAACTGTGGATTTGTTATTTACAGCTTTTATTGGTTGAGGTACATTTCTTTTATACCTATTTTGTTGAGAGGTTTTTTTTTCCATCATGAATGAATGTTGGATTTATCCCCTTGCCTTTTCTGTATCTATTGAGATTATCGTGTAGTTTTTACCCTTCATTTTGTTAAGATGGTATATCACACTTACTGGTTTACATATGTTGAAAAATCCTTGTGTTCCTGGTATAAATTCCACCTGCTTATGATAAATTATCTTTTCAGTGTTCTGTTAAACTCTGTTTGCTTGTATTTTATTGAGGGTGTTTGCACCTATGTTCATGAAGAGTACTTGCCTGTAGTTTTCTTTTCTCTTTGTGTTCTTGTTTGACTTTAGTATCATGGCAATGTTGATCTCATAACATGAGTTTAGAAGTATTCCATCATCTTCAATTTTGGAGAGGCGAATGTTTGGCATTAATTACGAGATTCAGATGATGCATCTTCTGGACTAAACTTTAATTTCCATATTACTCATATTTCTCCTTTATTATTATTTCTATTTTATTTTATGGGAAATTTGATTAACTTTACTTTTTAAACCTATTGTGTTTTTACTTATGCCATAATTTTTTGAAGTCTAGGAGCTCTTTTATATTTTCCAAATTTCCCTCATTTGTTCTTCATTCATCACTTCAAATATATAGATTACTTTTTAGCTTTTCATTTTTTCTTCACATTTTTCTGTTTTATTTGCTTTTGATCAGCTTATTTGCTTTATCTCTCTTGTTAGAGGCCTTCTTTAGGTAGCAATAATCCTCAGGTGTTTGATCATGTATAACTGAGAAACCAAAAATATGACTGGAAGTTCTTATTTGTGAGGTTGCACGGTGGCCAGATTGAGACTATTTGGGGGAAAACCTTCGTATTGGAAATAATCAGAATGTTTTTTGCTCTTGTGTTAGCCATACTCCTTGGGGCAGATATTTCCTATATTCTACCTAGAAGTAAGTCAGGAAGCTGAGCAGAGAAAGAAGCCTGGAGGAGTGCCCACCCGCATAATCCTTCAGCTCTTGATTCTTACGCCTCAATGTGCCTTTTGGGTTTCAGTGCAGAGATTCCCTATTTTACCCTTACTAGAGGATAAAGCTTTCTTTTTCCTTTTTCTTTTTTTTTTGAGAAAGGGTCTTGCTGCATAGTTCAGGCTGGCCATGAACTCACTATGTAAACCAGGCTGGTCTTGAATTCAAGACAATCCACCTGCCTCAGCCTCCTGAGTGCTGGGATTACAGGCGGGTGCCACCACGTCCATCAAAACTTTCTTTTTTATACCAGTGGAGAAAAGTTGCTGGGTGGTTTTAAATGGTGAAAAATATCTAAATTTCTCGCTAAAGCTTTTAAATATATATTTATATGCATATATTTTATATATTACATGTGTATTAGCTTGGTTCTTTTTACTCCTACTTCAAAGATATTTGATAGCATTCATTTCTGAATTTCTCTAAAGTTCTGGCATTTAAATTATATTGGATTTTAGCTTTCTTCCTCCTGACTTAGCATTTCAACTTCTTGAGTTGCCTAAGTAGGTGCCCACTTGTCTCTATCTGCTTTTCAGCTGCCCAAATGTGTGCTGTTGTCTCTCTCTCATTCTTGCCATGCTCCTGCCTTCATTTGTACAAGTTACTTTTACTGACATTTTGAAAGAGTTTCTGTGTTCTGGGTGTGCCAAATGAGTTGCCTAAAAATCTGTGAGGACGCCATATACTAAAACTTTTCTTTGCTGGTCACAGGGTTGGTGCTGGAGACTAGAGGAAAAGATGTGGCAAAAGAAAGATAAAAGAGGTATTGCAGGCTGCGTTTTGGACTTTTTGGGAATGTACAAATGTGAGAATAAAATGTGAGAGAAGATGCTGAGTGTATTAGTCAGCTTTGCATTACTGTATCAAAATGCCTGGGGCAGCTGACTATATAAGGAGAAAAGTTGGTTTAGCTCTCACAGCTTTAGAAGTTCAAGGGCAAGGGGCCTTCTTGGCTTATCTCTGACAGAGGCAGGAGTGTGAGTGTGTGTGTGTGTGTGTGTGTGTGTGCGTGTGTGTGTGTAAGTCTAAGTGAAAGGGTGAGAGCCCCCAACGTCCACCCCCCAGTCCCTGCTGCCTAGAGGTTCCACCATCTCCCACAATACCACCTTGGGGACAGAGAGACACTGTCAAACAATTACACCAGGCCAGCCCATGGCACTGAGCTAGGTGAGTATGTGGAGAAAGATAGGATGTTTCCATGGCTTCTGCTTAGTTTTCACTCTCTTATTGGGCTCAATTTTTAAAAATTATACTTAGTATTATCAAGAATTGCCTCATTTTTATACTGGAGGCGGAGTGAGGACAGAAGTAGCTGCCAGCAATATTCACTGTGCTCCTCTGGAAGGCTCACTGCCTGCAGGCACGATATCTGAGGGGACAGCTTGATTTCCCCCTCCGAAGTGTTCTAACCAGGCGTGGTAACCGCTTGCCGCGGAAGAAGCAGATGAACCCAGGTTTTATGCTTTCGCTGAAGTGTGCCAAGGGCTTTTCTTCCCGATTGCTCAGCCTTTTGAAAAACTATTGTCCCAGTGTGTTGACAGCTGACTGCTCTCTTTCTGAATTGGTATTTTAGAGACAAAAGTCTCTAAAATGTGTGATTTGCCTTGCTTTATATAACAAATACCATCTGTTTCTAACTTCATATTCTTATCATGCACATGTTTTCTTTTTCTTCGTTATTCACCTCTGATCCTTATGGAACAGGAGATATATTAATTACTGAAATGAAGTAAATATAATTTGATTCCTCAGTTTGGATTATTTGCTATTTTGGTTCCTTGGTTTTCTGAGAAAAGGAATTAAAATGATTGCTACACAAATTACCTTTCATCTTTCAGTATGGAAAAATAAGTAATGATTAGGTTGGCTTTATATGTCACTACACCAAGCTATATAGTGAAAATTACATATCACTTACTGTTAATTTCCAGTGACCTGTATTACAAATCCTGCACATGTGAACATTTGGTCAGTGAAATACACATTAATTAGGAACATATCGATGAAATTCCCTTTCAGGTAGGCATAAATTTAAAGATGAGAATGTATGGGCTTGATAAAATATTGTTTAGGCAATACATAATGTCTTATCTGCATCAGATTTATTTATTTGTTTTAAGCCTTTATCAAGTTAGTTATCATAAACACAGATTAACAACCAGACTAATAGACCAAAAATTTGTTAGCTAAACCGTGCAATGAACATCAAAACTTCCACAAGAATAGACAAGGACAACATCTAATATAAACAGTCTACCTGGACAAGGCGCCATTCCTCAAGCCAGTCTTAGCTTTTGTGTAGCAGAGATACAGCAATGTGAGAAGATGGAGGGAGGAGGCCATGAGGACTGAGTTTAAGATTGCGCACCTTCAAGAGAAACTTTGGTGATTTCGTACTTCCCCGGTCAAGCATATAAAGTTCCATGAAGGTACAGAGATTTGCCTGAGGTTATTCAGCTAAGATTAGGTCTGTTACTGGCCCTTTAAATGAAGGCAGCTGTCCTACCTCAGGTTGCTATAACAAAAATACCATAGACCTGGGGAATTAAAAATCAGACATTTATTTCTCATAAGTCTGAGTCTAGGAGTCTGACAAAGGGTGCCAGGGTGGTCGGGTTCTAGTGAAGTCTCTCTTCAGGACTCCAGACTGCAGATTTCTCATACCCTCACGTGGCAGAACGAGGGTGAGCTAATCCGTTGGCCTCTTCTTATAAGGTGCTAGTCCCATTCGTGTGGCCTAATTATTTCCCAGCAGCCCCACCCCAAATTGTCTCACTCTGGAGGTTAGATTTCAAGTTATGTATTTGGGACGGGCTTATACACTGGACTGTGGGTGTACACTGGGTCCTTTCCTGCGTAGGTGAGCACTGAAAGCCAGGTGAGTCACAGCGCCTGGTCCAGCTATTCACCCAGGACTCTTCCCCTGTGTTTCACAGCCCATTATATCTGCTCTGTGTCTCTGGTATCGTATTCTTGGACTTTCAGCCCATCTTTTATGGTTTAGCTCTAGATGTCCCCCAAGAGCCTCGTGCTCATAGGCAGGGCTTTGTGGAAGGTGATTGGACCATGGGGGCGCTGCAACCCACTTGCTGTTAGGAAGTGGGGCTGGTTAGAGGTGGCTCACTAAGGTGTGACCCGGAAGCTTATATCTTCCTCCCTGGCTCCTCCCTTCACTCTCTGGTTCCCGGCTGCCATGACGTGAGCAGCTTTCCTCCACTAGCCCCCTGCTGTGCCATTTCTGCTCCAGAGCCACCAATCATGGACTGTAACCATGAGCCAAGATAAACTCCTCCTTTAACTTGTTGGTGTTGAGTTCTGTGTCTCAGGGATGAGAAAGTGACCAAGACACCATAAATTCTGAAGAGCCATTTGAACATAGTGAATTACAACAAAACGTGTAGTTATACTTGTGGCATATGGATGGGCTTAGAGTGTTGTAGACGGGGACTCTCAGGGTTCTACACCTAACTCAGAAGCTCTTTTGGGCACCCTGTGCTAGCAGGCGCATTGCGCTGCATAGGAAGGGCCATCCCTGCAATAGGTAGCTGCCCAGTCTCAGCCTTTCGTAGCCACTACTTTGACACCAAGTTACTTGTTGCTCATATAAGGTATAAAAAGAAGCAGCTGAACTCATTCACATACACACAAAAATGATGGTGATTATATGACTCATGTATACAGGTTGTTTATTCATTTGAATTGGTACCTTCTTAAAAATTAACCTGCAGGTATATCTTGGTTAATGGCTCATTATACCCTCATTGATTTTAACATCACCAAACTTTGAGGAAGAGATATTTTCTGCACCAATCCATTTTCTTATAAAAATTTCACTGCCTCTCCATCATATACTTCTGCTTAATAACAAAGATTTTAAAAAGATTTCCAGGATGAGAAACTCCCAAGTTTATTTCCAGAGAAGACCCTAAGGATAGAGAATAGCTGACCTTCACACATTTGTGTCATTGCACTGCTGTTTTAAAAAAAAATTTTTTTTGACTGACAAATTTAAATTGCATGTAATTATGGTCTTTTTCCCCCTATATGCAATGCTATTTTCTACCCTTCCACTTATGTATAGGAAACTGCTAAATGTCCTTCTAAATGCACCACAGATCTTACCAAACCAATTAAAATATCCTTTAGGCATGATTTGCACTCACTTCTATATTCCCATAGCATTTATTCATTGTATAGTACAGAATGGCTTATAATTATCTTTTAGATATCCAATTTCTTCACCAGCCATGGGGCCTCATAGAGGAAAAACTTTGGCCATTGTTCTGATCAGCTTTCTCAGTGCTGGGACAAAATGCCTGATGTGAGCAATTTAAAGGAGGAAATTGCTCATGGTTTCAGAGGTTTCATTCCATGGTGAGCTGGCTCCAAGGTAGAAGCATCATGGCAGAAGGGCCTGGTGAAAGCAAAGCTACTCGCTTCGTGGCAGCAGGGAGCCCAGCACAGGAGAAGAGCACCAGTGAGAGCTCGGCCCTCCCAGGGATGACCCCAGTGAGCCCTTCCAACCGGGCCCCACCTCCTGCAGGAAATTCAGCAGTGCGCATCAGTGGATTAACCCTCTGATGGGCACAGCGCCTCCACGTTCCAGTCAGTTCTCCAGGAGTCCTCTGATCCAGTCATATTGACAATGAAGATTAACTGGAACAGTCATTCTTATATGTCCAATAACAAATGTGTGAAAGATTCTTTAAAACATTCAATGGCCAGCTCAGTGGGCGCTGTGCCTGTAATCTTAGCTACTCTGGAGGCTGGGACAGTGGAACTGCTTGAGCTCAAGAGTTCAGGGCCAGCCTGGGAGCAAAGCAAGACTCCCTTCTCCAAAAAACAAAACACAAATTTTAAAAGCTGAAGGTCTTACTCAATGGTAGAGCACTGAGCATATGTAAAACCCTATATCAGTCCCAGAAGCCCTCCACCCACAGGATATATAGTTGGCTACTTATATTTCCCCAGCGTCTCAACCAAAAAAGGTCCAAAATGCAATTCAATATATATATAGATATATATCTGCACTGTCTGCACTGATTTAGAAAGGTGTATTTTTTAAGAGGATAACTAAATATTTGCAACACATCATGTATGTCCAGCATTGTTTTGGTTGTCAGGTTTTTTTTTATGTGTTTTGTTTTGTTTTCTGAAAATTGGAGTCAAAAATATGATGCTAGTTCTGGGTTTTTTTTGTGTGTGTGTGGGTACCAGGGGTCAACCTCAGGGCCTCACGTGCCAGCAGGTGCCCGTGCCGCTGAGCAATATCACCGGCCCTTTTTCCGTATGTGGGTTCCGGGAGTCGAACTCGGGCCCTCACGCTTGCCAGGCAGGCGCTTATGCCGCTGAGCCATCTCACTGGCCCCCAATGATGCTAGTTCTATCTAACACTTTAGGTCCCTTAGACCTAAGCACACGGTAAAGCATGAGTAGCAAAAATAAGTCATATCAATTTCTTTTTGTCTCCAATATTTAATTTTTCTTTGCTATGAAATGAGGCTGGGAATGTAGCTCAGTGGTTGTGCACTTGCATAGCATATGTGAGGCTGTGAGTTCTGTCCTCAGCACTCCAAAAAATAAAAGAGAGAGAGAGAAAGAAATAGAATATTGTTTTGACCATATGAGGTTTTCCTTCACTCTTACAAGCTTCTGGGTTTGTCACTTTTAATATTGCAGCAGTACTTAATAATACTACATTTTACCCAAGAGATAGGTCATGTAAGGCCAATTTACCATAGACTGAGTAAATTATGTAAGCACTGTGGCTAGTCACACGGTCATTTCTGGTATTCACATCTGAAATATACTTTCTGGGGACATTCAAATGTTGTAAAATCATTTTCAATTTGTTGTGTTTTATACAAACTGTTTTTCTCTAAGGGAATTAGATTAAATTAAAAACTGATTCCACCAGAAAATGGGGTCTGTCTCTCTCTCTGTCTGTCTCTCTGTCTCTCCCTCCCTCCCTTTCTCCTTCATTAAGTACCATAAAGACTTACTGAAATTTATTTTATTTTCATTTATACTGATTTTGAGGAATGGTGGTTTTGTTACTATGCTGAACTCGGATCAAAACAGACTGGGACTTTACTGGTTGATTCATAATGACACTTGAATGTTTTGATAATAACAGTGGGTTACTTTGATTTTCAAATAAATTTTACAGGCCAGATACTACTCTTTCTCAGCAAGGAAAGGGTCCATTACCCACTTCCCCTCTTTAGGAACACCTGATGTAAGCTTGACCCTAAGAGAATTGCAAACATCAAGATTAAATCCAGGTCCTTCAGGGTTGTCATGTACTAACCACATGTCTAGAAACGCTTTTCAAGATATTCCTAGTCTCTCTAAGAGACATCGTTTATTGTCAATAAACCTACAATTCGTGGATGGCAGCCACTTTAAAGAACGGATCTTGGAAATACAACTAGACAGAGCAAGAAAATGTAGCTAGATGATCAATAAGTGGACAGACCCCTAAACTCAATGGCAGCTCTGTGCTAACCTGTCCCCCACATAGTCAGTTCTCTCTTGGAAACCAATATTCATCCTGTCAGGAAAAAAAAGGGGCTCAGAATCTGTACTGATGGCTGTGGAATTCCTAGACATTGATGCTGCATATGCTATTAGTTCATCACATGTATTTTACTAATATCAGTTACAGACTGTAGTCTGTGCTGGATATGTCTCATGTATTTCATGTAGGTCTGAGTATTACTTAAGAATATTGTGCTCCAGTGATATATGTGCACCCATGTTTATAGCAGCACAATTTGTAATAGCCAGATCTTGGAAACAACCCAAATGCCCATCAACTGAGGAATGGATAAGAAAGATGTGGTATTTTTATACAATGGAGTACTATTCAGCCATAAAGAAGGATAAACTGGAGACTTTTATAGGTAAATGGATGCAACTCGAGAAAATACTCATAAGTGAAATAAATCGGGCGCACATGTGTAAGCATCATATTGTCTCTCTAGTATGAGAAACTGAAAGAGTAAATAAGATCCAAAATGTACAATAGACACGGTGAATCAAAAAGAAACTGGTCAATAAGAAAGAGAGACTGGAATAGGGAAAAGAAAGAAGGGAAAGGGAAAAAAATTGTATATATATATAAGATGGTTAAGATAGATACATTACCAATTTTACTTAGTTCATTGAAGAGTAAGGTTTGAGCCAATAATGTTTGGACAATTGAATGCTAATGTCTGGTATCCTGAATAACTAATTTAAAGATAATAATATGTAATGCATTGACCATTGTTACCCTCATATTATGTCGTTTTGAAAATTTGTTCTTTTTTTGATTTGTTTTGTTTTTTCTTCTCTTTAAAATAAAAAAAGGAAAAAAAGAATATTGTGCTCATATGATTTAAAAGTCACAGCCAAATTCAGCCCTAAATTGTCTGCATATGAAGAAATGCCTTAAATTGCACATCTGATTGAAAAATAATAATGTTAGGTAAATGTGCTCTTATTGTCATTTGGACCCAGTTGTCCCCCAGCTGGATCCCTGCTCTGCTGTTATCTGGCTCTCTTTTGATTTTATTAAGCATGTAAGAAGTTCTGTGGGAAGAAATACTTACTAGTAAAACATTTACTAGTAAATATATCTGCTCAGGCTGGGACTTTTCTGACAACGATAACGATCTCATTAGTTATTTTAATAGTTTTAATAGTGCCTTGGAGAGTAAGAAGATCTGCCATTAAGGGAGGAAGAAGCACAGCTGAGTTGTCTCGTTAATGCACTGAGCCCCTCATTAGCTAATCTTTTCCAAAATCTCTAATGATGTCCTAGTTAATGACCACTAGAAATACATGAGTGTTTTAATAGAGGGTCCTCAATCTAAAACCTTTGCAGCTGTAACATTGATTACTTTGAACACAATGATCGCAACACAAATGAGAGCAGCGGCCAACTTTACTGAGTGCTTGCTATGTGTCAGGCACACCTGAGGACAGAATGCCTGAAAAGACAAACCGAATTAATTCACCTGGCTACCTAATGGATATCTAACTCAAGTTGCACATAAATTTATTAAATTGGACTAGTTGACATGATTGGCCAACTGTTCAAAGATGTACAGATGGAAGGTACAGGTGGGTCCTGAAAATTCATGTTTTATGAGAAACTATCACATCGTGCCTCTATGGAAGAGAAAAATTTGTTTTTCACAGGCAGCATAAATCTAAGTTCTGAGGAAGGAGGTTTTTTTTGGTTGTATTGTTGTTTCTCTCCTTAACCTTCCCAACTTTGCATTTGAAAGTCAATTTTAAAAAAAATGAAGTTCTTCTCCTGAACCGACTATGTGGGGATCGGTTAGCACAAGGCTGCCATTGAATTAGGGGATCTCATCACTTGTTGATGTTCAATCACTGTTGATATGAAGGAAAGAGCATGTTTCCCAGACCCTTAAAGTTAGATCTCTGATGCCCTCTAGCAGTTGATTCAGACCAGCTAGTTCCTCATCAAAGCCTAACCAGGACAGGTGGTAGACCGGAGTACTTACCACTAGCAGTGCTGGGTAGCAGCCAAGAGGATAGACCCAGGAAGTCAAAGTCTGCATTGAAACTCTGTCTGTGCTTGTTATTATCTGACGTCACTGTGCTCAAATTATTAAATCTTGCAACATTTCAACATTCCCCATCTCTGGAAATAAAGACACTAGTAACCACCTCGTTGGACTGCAGTCACCATTGAATTCATGTGAAAGGATACATATAATGTACTAGTACTCAATAGGTATCCAATAGATAACAGCTGTTATTATTTTTATGGTTGTTATTAATAATGGGAGTACATATATTTTAACAATGAGTCAATTCGTATCAGTAACGTATGTCTGCCTGAGATTTCAATACTCATCATGAAGCCAGAGCTTGAACCCTACACAGACTCCTATTTATCTACCCCAAGCCTTGCGAAAATTCCATCCCAGAGCCTGGGCCCTGCTCTCTTTAATCTCTTGGTGCCTGCTTACCTCTCACTGTCTGCGTTTCTGCCATGAATTAAATCATACAAATGATGCTGATGCATAGTGACTTTCTTCTGTATCTCTGCCCCACTTAACCAGACACCTTTGGATCTCAGAAATAGCCTCACCTGGGGCTGGCTCGAATTATGTACAATGAATCACTTGACTGCCCTGGTTGGGGGCAACCATTGTACTCCACTGTGTTTCCTGGGTTCCCTTCCTAGCTTAGTCTTCCTGCTGGCTCAGGTGTGGGCATGCCTCACAAATGAGCACTGCATATACGAAACTCTCCAAAGGAATAAAAACTCACAGCAACTTCATCAAAGAACATTACAGTTTACTTTTTAACATAAGCTCACCTTCCGTACCTGAAATACTTGAATAATGACTATTCTACTATTAAACCATTACTATTTTAATATATATTTATCTATCAGTATAGTTCCACTAATAAATAGAAGAGTAGCATCCATTTCAGTAATATATACTTATTTTTTTTCTATCTTACATTAGGTTGCTGGTATGGATACCAAAACTGCAGTGAAATGGGAAATAAAAGTGTGTCTCACAATCCTGAATCCATTTTCATCAAGTCTATAAGGAAAATGCAGCAAATACAGTTTAATATTTTTATAAATAAATATTATTAGTACCACTCAACATTATTTTTAAAGAGGAAGTTCTAGATATATATCTAAAAATTTTAAAAGGCTTCATAATAGAAATGCTAGTGTTCCTCCATGACCAACCTGCCCTCCCTGCTATCTATTCTTCTTGATATTTTCTATTATGATCCTAATTATCCAGATTCATAGGCTTGAGGTTGTTCTGATACTACTCAGCAAAGATACAAATCCTTGACTAGAAAAATCCTTTCTTTTTTTTAGCACTGAGGATGATACCCAGGGCCTTGTGCGTGCTAGACAAGTGCTCTACCACTCGGTTACATCCTGAGCCCAGCAGCATCTTTTAATGGCTTTGTATTGAAACTAGCCAAACATAATTGTACACACAAACATCTTGTTGGTGAGTCATTTCTCCTTTAAAACACTTACACTGGGAACTTAGCAATAGACAAATGATGTTCCATAATCAAAGCATCACTCCCACACTATCTTATACTCTTAGTTTTCCTTTTAATGAGATTTAGATTTAATCTAACAATGTCAATAATTTATATTAGTCAGAATAAAGTGCTCTTTGTGACAACTCCAAAGTCTCAGCACAGCATAGGTTGATCTCTCATTCATACAGAAGTCCAGTGTGGAGTGTTCCTGAATGGCAGCGCTCAGGGGCATCTTTCTTCCTCGTGGTGACTCAGGAATCCAGACCTTTCCCATTTTTGAAGCCTCATCTTTACACTTGGCCTCCAAGTGTGCTGTGTGGAAGTTAGAGAAGAGTATGAAAGTTTGCATAGGAATTTCATGCCCAGTTGTATTAGTCACTTTCCCATCACTGGGACAAAATACCTGATACCCACAAGTTAAAGGAGGAGAGGTGTATTTTGGTTCACAGTCTCTGTTCTTGGTTGACTGGCTTCGAGGATGAAGTGCCATGGCAGAGTAAAACTGCTCACTTCGTGGCAGTCAGGAAGCAGACAGAAAGTGGAGAAGCCAGAACAAGAATATACCCTTCCAGGTCATACACCCGGTGACCTGCCTCTTCCAACCAGACCCCACCTCCTAACACGGACAGTCAGCTGTTAACTCATCAGTGAACTAAATGCTCTGATGAGTGGGTCAACCCTATGATCCAATCACTTTCCCAACATGTGAGACTTCTGGGGGACATTTTAGATCTAAACCATAGCACCAAGTGTGGAATTATTATACACAATATCTGTCTTCAGGCCACTGACTAGAAACTGTATAGTCCCTGTGTAACGGAAAAGTATACTGGGACAAATCATCTTTCAAGGGGCCCAGGAGGGAAATAAAATGGATTTGGAGGGCCGGTGAGATAGCTCAGTGGCATAAGCACCTGCCTGGCAAGCGCGAGGTCCTGAGTTCGACTCCCAGTACCCACATAAAGGAAAAAAAGGGCCGGTGATATCGCTGAGCAGCACAAGCGCTTGCTGGCAAGCACGAGGTCCTGAGGTCAACTCCTAGTACCCACATTAAAAAAAAAAATGGATTTGGAAAATATATCATTGTTCATGCTATACCCTTAATAGTTAAAATTAAACTATTATGTAAATAAATTGTATGTATTTCATTTTAGTATCTATGTCTCAATATCTTTAACCGTTTTAGATCATAAAGGATAGAACCTACATATGCGTAACTCTCAGAGCACAGTGCCTGGCTCACAGGTAGGTAGCAGTTGAATAAATCCTCTTCATACTGATGTTCAGATAGCAGTAATACATACATTAGGTGCATCTTCACTAAATATAAATAACTGTAGAAGGAGAAAAAAGACTAAGAAAATTAATTCATTGTTGCAGCCATTATGAATTATAAACTAGAGAACCACAGAAATAAACAGGTTACAGGCATGAATTTGGTAATGCCTTACTATACAAATTCTACCAAAGTACTTTCTAGTTTCTTATGTTTCCCAAATGTGTTACATAAAACCATTAATGCACATAAAAGTCCTCAGTGAAGAATGGAATTTTCCCCGGGGAAGTAGGCATGACTTCACTGCTGCTACCATGCATGAAGCAACTTTCAGAAGCCACTCTTGACGTGAAAGTAAATATTAAGGCCTTATGCATAGGCAATCCAAAGGAAAAAAAAGAAATCTAAACAATTTAAGATTAATTAGCTACCCTGTTGTAGGCCCACAGGGCACATATTCTATTCACTATAGAATATAGTGTTGGCATGTTTCGTGTTTTATAACAAGAACTTCTTTTTATAGCACGGCTAATTAGTCTTGCTCTCAGTTGGGGTTTCAGCTCAGCTTCTGTCTCAGCAAACAGACCCAGAGAGGGATTAGCTGCGGTGTAGGATCCCTGCCAAATAGCAACCCGTGTTGGATGGGTGAAAATAAACCGTTATTTAGAAAGTCTTGTTCTGGCCTTAAACAGTTCCCTGTATTTTCACTCTACTGTTAGAGCTTATGAATGTGGGTTCTCAAGCTCTGCACAACACTAGGGGAAGATGCTCTCATAAAACTGCCATGTTTTCCGCACTGTGTTTGTACCAGTGAAGACTTTAGGTTAGTAAGTGTATCTACTCACTCTGGAATGGCCTTTTCATAAAGAAAGAGTGAATATGAAATCGCCTTGTCTAAACCACTTCAAACGCTCTTCAGTGCTCTGAGGGGAAAGACACAGGTCCTTCCCAGCACTTCTGAGCCTGGCATTGTGTAGCCTTTCACTGTGTCTCCTATATCCTGACAGGTCACGTACCTATGCCCCTTGCTTTGTATTCTCCAGCTCCCATCTCCTTGTCTCAGTTCCCTGGCCGACCTAGCTCCATAAAGCCTTTCCTGTCTTTTCCAGGAACCTGTTTCGCCCTTTAGTTGTAGCTCAACTGTCACTTCCTCAGGAATCCTCTGCTGATCTTTCAGACTAGGCTGAAAGTCCCTAGTGTGTGCTTTTTTGCACTACGTGCCAATTCTCTTTGTCACCTATCACACTGCAATATTCCACACACATCTGTACAACTCTGTGGTTAACATATGTCATGTCACAAATTCTAAGCTTCATCAAAGCTTAGAGATTATGTTGATTTTAGACTTCATAGCACTTCCAGGGCAATTGAGGCTCCTGGGAAAGAAAGCCCACAAAAAAACATTTCATTAAAGGTACAGAAGGATCTACAAGTTAGTCTGGTTTCCTTTTCAAGGGCGCCTGATCCTTCCCACTCAGCACCTCCTGGTTCAGCCGCTAGTGCTCTGGTTCCTCAGCTCTGCCCTTCCATTGAGCGCTCTCTTAAAGTAGCCTCATTTTCCCAGCTGATTTTTCTTGCAGTTGCCCTACTTCTATTCATTATTCTGCCTGCTAACCTGCAAGCTGTTGATCCGTCATTCATCCCACTTTTGGATGCTCATCACTGGCTCCACAGGGGGCCTGGTGCTAGTCCAGGTCACCTTCTAGAATCACAGAGCCTGATTCTTCATGTTCAATATTGTTGCCAAGAAGCACTGATGAAGCCATTCACCGACCCAGGTGATGGCAAAGGAAATGTCATTCTTCTATAAATGCTTCCCACATCTGGGTTGTAAGCGCTGTAGGGAGCCTTTTGCTTTCAGAATTTTTGACTTAGACAGAGGTTCATGGCTTTCAGGGCATTATTTCTGTCACCATTTCTTTGAATGGCTGCATTAATTTTTTTTTTTTAAAAGGGACTCACGCTTATCAAGAGAAAACAAATTCTTGAACTTCAGAAGGGTAAATTGAAAAAAAAATCCACGAACAGGAGATTGCTTCAAGGCTCTGACAGACAAAAACATGTAAATATTTACATATATACAGATTCCTTGATAAGGTCAAGAATAGGACACTTCAAATTAAATGCTCTAGAATATTAACTGCCTTGGGGATTCCATGACACTCACCCCTTCCCCCAGTGAGGGCATGATCTGTATCTGCTTATGGAAAAGTGGAATACTGTAGGAATACTGTTGATTTATTTGGAAGTACAGCTCAATTGTAATTATGAACTTAATCAAAATTCTAAATTAATTCTGAACTGTTCTGCATACCAACCTACAGCCTTTGGAAATCAGAAGAACGGGCATTCCCAAATCACTGTTGTTACTAGATTTGCTAACAGCCCAACCAACAAACTGGCCAGGTTGTTCTATCTTTACAGATTACATAAGAGAAAAACCTGGAAAAAGGCTCAATTTTGAGATTTATCTCAATCAAAATCTGAACCTCTAAGGCCTTCCTTTGTTGACTTTTCTCTTTTCTCTTACTTGATCCTGTCTTTCTGAGTTTCCATTTGGCCTGATCTTTTAGTTTCCTGTTTAATTTTATTTCTTTTGTATCCTAATTAATACTATCACTCTTATAAGTCTTTAATCTGTCCCATATCTTTTCCTGTTTCAGGTCACATGTTTGATAATGAGCCTTCTTACTTTGGTCCTAGGATATTTTCCTGTGAGTTGTGCTGATGGATGAAGTTAGACCTCAAATGGTCAAATTCAGACACATCTTGAGTTATGTAATCTATTGGCTACAAACTTTTTTTTTATGATTCTGACTTAGATACCCAGTCTTGTACCCATACACATTAACTCTCAATTTTTTTGCGATAAAAATTTTTGATTAATGGTAAATTCATTTATACCAAGAAGTATTTCAATATGCATCACAAATCTGCTGCATATTGATATATATATATATATATATGATGTTCATACAGAACATCATAAATGAAATAGCATTATAAAATACACTTTAACAATAATGCAGGTGGGTATAAGTAACTACTATTATTTTGTGGATTAGCTCAGTGCTTCTGAAAAATGTCATAAAATGCTAGTGGTATAACAAATATTATTGGAAATTGAGATGCTCTTGAGAATGAAAGGAGCTCTATTAATAATTCCATGCTGACAAAAAGTATGAAACATGAACTAATGCAAGCCAACTGAAATACATGCTCACCTTAGTCATAGCTATCCTGAAATGTGCTGCAGAACACTTAAATAAGAAAGTACTAACGTGTAAGTGAAGGAAGATTCAGTTATTGCTCATTTACAGTGCAACACGCTTTCCCAAGTGGAAATATTTACAATTTGTTAAAAATTGTAAATAGTCCTGGGTAGCCTTACACAAAACTTGTTACAAGGTACCAGCATTATGGGATCAATGTTTTAAAGTTAGCACATGAGCTAGCTGTAACCAGAATTCAATGTTTAGAAAATTTAAATTGAATTTCTGTGAAAAATAGGGATTATAATTTGTTCTAAATCACTAGCTCTCTTTCCTGAATTTCCATAGAAACCTGATTCCCGCTTATCACATTTTGGTACGTCCTTTCCCTCCTCACTTAGGAACCAGTTCCTGGAAACCTATGTCAGTTTTAAAATTAATTTGAACTGAATAATATCTATTTAACAGCTTATCAATTGTAAAATCTTGACAATAAACTAAGTTTCAGGGAGCAGTTTTTCCCTAGTCACTTCTAATTAAATTGACCCCTGATTTTGACGGGTGGGAACCTGGACAGAAAACCTCTTCTGTGGGACCACGCTTCCTCTGTCACCTTCCTTTCCCTGTAACTCTCTTGATGCAGTCAGAACCACGCAGTGCCCTCCTCTCTACCACAGCCACACAGGAGTCTACACACGTGTCACCAAGAGAGCGTGAGAGTCAGCTATAGGGACTGGCATTTTTTAAAGCAGCAGCAATTTCCTTTCTCAGAATTTTTTCAAGCCATATCTAGAGAAGCGAAGAACCAGGGGATCTGAATTCATAACAAAATAGTATGTTTGGTTTTAATTCACGTAGTGGCTGCCCATTGGCAATAAAAGCGTTAAAATTCTAAGCAGCAGAGCACTTCCGTTGAAGCTGTCCTGCCCAGCTCATACCGAGTGGCCATAACACAATATAGCAACACTGATCAAAGCTACACAAGAACAAATCTGTGATGTGAAGCCCATTCATTCTTTCCACTGAGCCCCATCCCATCTTCTCTAAAAGTTAATGTGCATAGGCCTCCTTAACTGAAGTTAAAGGCTGTGTGTAAGCCCTAGGAAATGGTCTTGTCAAATTGCAATTTTAAGCATATAATTTTAGATAACAGTGCAAGTGCTCCCAGGAGATCTACAAGCTGTTTGATGATCCAGAAAAAGACATTCTTTAGATAATCACATTTGCTACCTAGACTGTTTTTCCACGTCCTCATACACTTATAAAGACCCCAATCCCTCACCCTCACAGTATGATTCCTCTCTTGGAAATTCACCTGCTGTCCCTTTTGACAGTGCATGTGGCCTGAATATACTTTTATCTTTACTCTTATCCTTGCCTGGGTAAATTCTTCTTACCATCCATTTCACCAGCCCTCCGTACACTGCCTCTCACAGCAAGCTGCACTCTACCTTTCATAAATAAATGAATAAATAAACAGTAGATAAATAAATCAAGCATTTCACTGGCTCTTAGACTTCCAGCGGGAATTTGTACAAGTCCAAAGAGGAACAGGACCTCCACATACAAGAAATCTCTGTAACATCTGGTCTCTAACAGTGAAGTATGACACATTTATCTAGGAGTAATTTTCTGGTAAATGATTTCTGTTATGAAATTGTTCTGAGTTATGAATATTGGTAAAAGGAAGATATAAATACTTCTATGTTTCTGTATCCTCAGATAAAGTATATTTTATACTATGTGGAAGACTTATAGAAGGGTTTACAAACACTACAGTTACATTTTGAAATGTATGTCTATATATTATTTTTAACAGTTTCATGCATTTAGATTTTTTTATCCACTACTTGATCACAAGCCCCTGAAAGGAAGAGCCACATCTCATCACTAGACAAAGACAGAGAAAGACGGCACACACACGGTCACTTGCCCTTGCAAAGCTTTCAGCCCGGCCATTAGATGACATTGTCTACTTAGTAGTCATTCACTAACACGATCAGACACTTAGAATATGATTAGCATCAGGTAAATGTTAGCAGACATATATTGCCATATATGCATGTATAAATATGCACATATATAGTACAGTGAGTTCTCAAATTTTATTTTTAAATTTATTATACTATTTTAACACTTCGTTATTCACGATGAAAGTTAGTGTAATAATTTCCCTCAGCAGTCATAACAAGTGCTGGATGACTAAAAACAAGAGAAATTTATTTTCTTACAGTGCTGGAAATAGGAAGTTCAAGATCAAAATGCCAGCAGGGATGATTTCTGCTGAGGCCTCTTCCGAGTTTGCAGATGGCTGCCTTCTCGCTCTGTCCACACGTGACTTGTTCTCCGTACATGTGTGGGGAGAGAGATCTCTGCTGTATCCTCCTCTTCTTAAAAGGGCACCAGTCCTATTGGATTAAGGTACCATCTTCTACAAGCTCATTTAACCTTAATTATCTCCCTAAGAGTCTCTATATCCAAACACAAATACACCACAGGTTTGGGCTTCAACATATGAATTTTTGGGGAGAACAAGTCAGTTCATAACGATGACCTTTATCAGAAATAAGGTCCAAAATGTACAGTAGATATTGTGAAATGGGAATAAATTATTCAAAAAGAAAAAGGAACTAGGATGGGAAAAGGGGAAAGGAAGGAAGGGAAAAGAAAATAAACCAAAATACAAGATAGTTATACTACTACTTTCTCTTAGTTCATTGAAAAGAAAGGTTTGTACTAATATTGTTTAGAGAATTTTTTATGCCCATTTCTTGTACTCTGATTAACTACTTTAAAGATAACAATACTCAATGTATGAACGATTGTTATTCTTCTATTATTTTGTTATGAAATTTTGTTTTACTTTTTTTCCATTAATAAAAAGAAATAAGATCTTGGGTCTTTCTTCCAAAGCGACAACGAATTATGTTAAACATTTTAGCAAAGATTTCTGGGAGTGATTGAGGCTCTACCCAGTAGTTATATGAAGACAGTTGAATTTGGAACTGAGTAATGTGGGAAAATAAACCATCAGCCCATTTTTCTAGCAGGGATCCTGATAGCAGCAGCATAATTCTGGAGCTCGTAGCAGCTTCCTGATTTTGCAAGCTGTGCTCTGACTCGGCATTTTCCTGCAGCATCAGTGGTAGCTTTCCCAGTCAGGGTCAAGGCAACATGGCTCCCCAGTTAATGACAATGGCACAAGGACCCTGCATTGTTTACTCACATGTTCATTTACTTGTTCTCACATATTTGCTCAGAGAGTAAATGAATGACCCATTTCAGAACCCAAGAAACCCTTAGCAAGAGCTCTTTGACTTGCTGGTTCCCAGTAGTGGCAGTCAAAGCTCTTTTCCTCATCAGGGCAGAGGCAAGATGGTCTTTGGAGCTGGGAGTTACTGCCAGAGTTCAGTCCAGGTCCTGCATCTTCAGCACTTCCAAACTGTTGAACACACTGAGTGCTGAACTAGCTGAGATATTTTCAGCTGCCTCTTACTGAACATGTTTAGCTTCTTACATAACAATTAAACAGGTTTTGTCTGGAGACCCAGGAAGAAGGCTGTCTCCTCAGAAATGACAGTGTATTTTTTTTCCATAGGTGTGTATCACAATTCAAAAATGCTTTAAATTAAAAAATGCTTCAAAATTAGTAACCATCTGAATTTGATCATTTCTAATCTTATTGTATCCTCTTAGAACTTTCTTTCTAAATGTGAGCTCCCAATCTTATGGACTGAAGATTCTTTTCCTTTTTAAAATTCATCTTTTGGAGCCCTGACCTCTAGTGTGGCGGTATTTGGAGACGAAGGATCTAGGAGAATAATTAAGGTTAAATGAGTGGTAGGGTCCTGATTTAATAGGATTAGTGTCTTGATCAGAAAGGACACCAACTGTCCATGGAATCATCTCAACCATTTCACCTGCCATTTCCTGGACTTTCTCCTTTAGCTAGACGGACATATACTGTTTCTAGTCTGACCTTGCCAAGGAGGAGAGGGGTTAGTTATCCAGTAAGACTCTAATGACTGAAGGCAGCCTTGATGTCTATATACTTTAGTCTGTTATGTTCCTTGATCAGTAGTGATATTCAGAATTTCCTCTCAATTTTCCATCCATGTTTCAATTTCTAGAGCCTTAAGCCAGAGGCTGTAAACAGCCACAGAATGCTGAAGAAGAACGAGAGCAAATGAGCTTTATTGGCTGTCTGCTTTGTTATGGGACTTGTGCTGCATGCTGCGTTCATATGCATTGCCCATTTATTTGGCTCAACTATGCCAGAAGGTAGAATTTTTAAGGATGAGAAAAACAACAAATCTTAATATCAAGTCTCCCATGTTCTGTCTATCTTTCTAACTTTATCTCTTTAATATCCTGACTCTGAGTTTGCTTTAATGCCAAGAATTGCTTGTCTGTGACTCACAGCATTTTACTGCCTCTCATGCCCTTCATGTATGCACTGCTTTCCTAATCTGGATCTGATGCTATGGCTCTTGTAATAATCACCCTCTTGAATACTGTTGCTTTTTCTTCCTTTCACTTTAATTGCCTGGCTAAATGCCATCTAAGGATAAATCCAATTTCCTATCTACTCCTAGCAAATTGCAACCTAGCAAATTTATGATCCAGTCCCTCCAGGGACCGGTTAGCACTACCAGTCACCATCTCTGCACGTCCTTAGTCCCTTCACTCTCCTACTGAATTATACCTTTATTCTTCTCAAACCCCCTAAATGTCTCCACAATCCTCAAAGTAATTATTTCAATAAGAAAACAAACAATATAGTACCCATACTCAGTCACGATCCCCTCCCTAACCTGGCTACATAAATACCAACAAAATGCCCTCAGGAAGGATCATAAATAATGTTATCCCTCTACTCGCTGGTTATTTTATCCCCTTTGCCTTACCAAAGGGCAACACTCCTGCAATTGTTTCTTCTCTCCTCCATTATGTCCTCAGTCTCTGCTGAGTTCTCTCATCAGCAGACAAATGTGCTGTTATTCCTTCCGCTTACAATACAGTCTCTTGAACACAGTTCCACCTTCTTTATCATTCTGTTACTTTGTCACCATTTGCAGCAAAACTTCTCAAACTTATCTCCAGTTCTACTCGTCCTATTCTCCCTCAAATCCATTTCGGTCTGTATTTCATCTGTTACACCTCCAAAACTGCTCTTGTCAAGTCACCAATGTATTTATATAGAAGACAATTATTTGTGCATGAATTAATAAAGTAAATACTGAGTATAAAGTGGCAAATGATCAAAACAACCTTTGCCTGAGTCATGATTTTGCTGGAGGCCGAGCATAGTTAAATATTAATGATTACTTTCACTAGTACAATAACAATTACAAAAGTGAAGAAACTACAATTTTCTCAGCAGAGAGAAGTAATACTAAAAATAAAATCAAATTTCTAGGAAGCTAACCACTACAAATGATTTTCACTAATCACATTAATGAGTCTACTGATGTGCTAACAAACTCATTATTAATTTCTGACAACTTCAAAAGCATTTTCAATCATGAAAATAATGAGTCATAGATTAGTGTACAAAAAAATGCATCAACATGCAGCACCAGAATTTCTTTAAAAAAATTATTGCTAGGGTAAATGGTGGCAGGAAGCCCATGAGAGAAACTTTTGCTCTATCCAAGATACATGATACCTTGGACTCGCCAATGGTCCAAAACTATTACCTCCATAGTCTTTCTTCTGGGAACCCCAGTAGGAATAGTAGTGATATCAACATAGGAAGAAATTGTGAAATTTTAAGTCTAATTTTTAAAGGGTGCATATTACATTGAAATAATGACTTTGACTAAACTGATATCAAATAAATATTTTTAGGCTTGGGAGTGTAGTTCAATGGTAGAACCTTTTCCTAGCATGTGTGAGGCCTTAGGTTCAATCCCTAGCACCACAAAAATGATAAAAAAATAAACACAAAATATTACAACTGTGATATATATTACTTTATATTCATTGACATAGGAATAGAGAATTGGAGCGCTGAAGTTCGTGAGTGAATGATATGGACGTTAGCTGTTAAATTCTATTGAGTTATTGAAAGTAGTCCTTGTAGCATCCTTCAGGTCTACAGGAAAGTGTAGAAATGATGCTGACAGATTGCTTAAGTTGATTCAGCCAATCAGCATCAATAAATACCACTTGCTGCAAGCATTCTGCCCACAGTGTAAAGGACACCATATTAGCCGTTACCCAGGGACAGAAGACCACAAGCCACTGTCAGTTTCATCCTCTAATAGTCTTATAAACTGGGAAGATTCTATAGTCACAAAATTCTGAATCTTCCTGAGTATTACAAGAAAAAGACCCATAAATTTAAACAAATTTCCACCATTTACATCTCCTCTTCTCTCTCTGTTTGATCAGGAGAGTGCATCTGGTTAGATTTGAAAGAATTTGAAGTCACAATTAGGATAGAACAAAAGTATCCTGAACCATGTTAGATAGCTGCTAGGGGAAGGAAAATACATTTTATTTTTTCCATTCTCCTAGGTTTTATGCTATACTTGGATATTTCTTAGATCACTAGCTCGGTCTCTAAATATAAACCTGAAATTAGGTGCTCCATTTTGTTATCACAAGTTTCTAAGAGTTAAAATAACTTTTAAGTAGAAAAATGAGCCCTGGAATGGTCCAGAGGACAACAGGCCTGGCTAAGAATGTTTCATCGGAGTCCAGGTCTATCCAGATCACAGACATAAATGGCAGAAATGACAAAGTAGCGACCTCTAAGTTTTTCCCTGAAGGCTCGAAACAGAGTGTCTCTACAAATGACATGAATTCATTCTTCTTCATGGCTTAACAGACTTCCATGCTTATATATACCACATTTTCTTCGTCCATTCATCTGTTAATGGGTATTTAGGCTGCTTCTAAAACTTGGCGACTATAAATTGCATTGTTGCTATAAACATGACACCATCATGCAAAACAAAAGAAGCTGGACACTGAAAGCTAAATATAGCATTTTCTGCTTATATAAGAAACCTAAAGGTAAATAAATAAATGAATAAAATAAAGGAAAGATGATAGGAAACTAGAAGGTAGACTCTTGGAGATGGAGAGTCAAAGGTTGGAGAGAGGGGGAGTAAAAGGATTGAAAATGATCAAGATATGTCATATGAAGGTGCCAATTCCTAAAATTTGCATTAACAATAATTTGCATTAACAATAATTTTTAAAAGAGTGTGATTCAGCGGCTTGGTTCCTATCTCATCCCTGAGGGGTCAAAATCACTGATGATGTACGAGGGCAGAAGAAATAAAGATGGGTAGAAAGGAAACAAGGAAAATCATAATTTTTAAATTGTACTTTTAAGAAAACTACAACTGCAGGATACAATCAGTTACCTCAGGTTATCTCTATCTGTATTCCATATCTTTACTCCCTAGTCTTCTTCATGCTTTTTTTTCCTTCCAGGCCTATCACACCTCAACTGTTTCAAAGATACTGAAAGTTCACAAATAAGCTTAATTGAAAAGATAAAGGGCAGAAACCTGACCTTAAGATAGAAAGACAGATTCAAAGAGTTCAAAGACTATTTTTAGGTGAGACATCTTAGCTCATACACCTTACAGATTACCCCCAAGAACACATACATTTTCCCAACCTCAGGTATTGGGTGCCTCTCTCTTGAGGACCCACACTCTGTTTTCTCCCAGTGTACACTTCTGTAGCTCTACTTAAAGCTTTTCTCTACCTCCCACTGATATGTACTGAATTTTTTCCTGTGACCAGTTAGGAACCTACTCAGACAGCCCATGTCTTTGGGGAAACTGCTCAGACCCTGTCAGTGGGAATGGGACCCAGAAACCCACATTGTGCCAGCTTCCCAAGCACTTCTCATTGAACACTGTGGTGTGCGAACCACTGCTAAGTTAAAGCTGGTCAGAGGCATTTCTTCACTAGTGATCCTCACACTTTACACTGTATCTGCAAGCAGTGGACTTTAGTCTCTTAAAAATTAAATAATAAGCGAGAGTGCATCCTTTATGTCTCAGCTGCCTGTATTAAGATAATTAAGGGATACATGGAAATGTACAATCTGTCTCCCGAATAATAAGCCTGCACTGGTTCATTTCAATACCTTATTCAAGCCTTTTCCCCATCTATTTAGCATGCTTAGGCTTAATAACTTTCTTCAGATTATCCTATTTTTTATGAGATGGAAGTTTTGCCTTTTGACCATTTGGTATGAATTATAATTCAATTAATGGTAGCAAGAACAACCAGTTAGCCCTTCTATTTACTAGTAATAATTTCTGCTAGAAAAATAACACATTTGTTTTTTCAAAGTGAAGGAAATCTTTTAATCTTGTGGTTGAAATTTTTATTATCTTTACAACTCTCTACAGCATCTTATTTCCCCAGTAATATTTAATTCCCAGAAGATTCTTGTAATGTTAGAATTTTATGCACAGCAAGAGTGATGAATGTGAGATAAAATAGGTTCCTTTCTATTTTTTTTAAACTTCCTTTCCTTTATTTAGTAGCATTTATGCACAAAGATGCCATTAAAAGAAATCTAAAAAGAATTTTAAAAGCTAAAGTGGGGCCGGTGAGATAGCTCAGTGGCATAAGCGCCTGCCTGGCAAGTGTGAGGTCCTGAGTTCGACTCCCGGTACCCACATACGAAAGAAGGGCCGGTGATATCGCTCAGTGGCACTGGTGCCTGCTGGTGCTTGAGGTCCTGAGGTCGACCCCTGGTACCCCCCCAAAAAAAAAACTAAAGTAAGGGATGTAGTCCTTACCTTTAAGGAATTAGAATTTAGTTACATTTGTTGAAGATGAAACTCATAATAATAAGTAGTCATGCCAAAAGCATAAATAATTCTCTATTGTGTTCTATTGTTGTTCAGATAAATTATGGTTTCTATTGATTTTGAAGCCTACACACCACAATTAAATCAGGGTTTCTTAAAGCTGCAGCCACAGCCTCCTACAGTGAACATTACCCCTTCAGTAAGCCCTTCTTCAGTACTCTGAAGTTATAATTCATGGAGTGTATACAGCACATAAGACTTTACATACCATTTGGGATGACCAGTTTTACGTGTCAACTTATCTAGTAAAGTCCCTGGCTATTCCATCAAATACTCACGTAGGTGCGGATGTGAAAGTATTCTGTTGATGTACAGACTGATGCTCATAATCCGTTAACTTTATGTAAGGGAGATTATTCTAGGAAATCTAATAGGTCTGTTTCAATTTGTTGAAAGTCCTTCAAAACAGAGGCTTCTCTGAAGAGGAAGAAATTCTGCCTGTGGACAGCAGCTTCAGCCTGTGCCCGAGCATTCCAGCCTACTCCTCTTAACACGCTGCTCTACAGATATCAGACTTACCCAGGATCATGTAAGCCCATTCCTTGCAATAAATCTCTTAGTATAAATCTCCTACTGGCTCTGTTTCTTGATTGAACTTTGACCAATACAACAGTCATTTTTTTATTCACATATCAGTTCATCTGTTCTATATTCTAACACTCAATGCTAAGTTAAGTGCCCTTTCACCGTGCTGTATTTTCTTTGGAGCCCTGGCCTGAAATAGCCAAAATAGTTCTTTCCTCCGTTAAATTGCAGGTGTCAGGTATTTTGTCCCAGCAACAGGAATGGGAAGGTCACTAACACAGTGTGTGTGTGTGTGTGTGTGTGTGTGTGTGTCTTTGTGGATGAGTGTGTTTCTTGTAAACAACATCTACTTGGGTTTTATTTTTGTATCTGGACTCTCCTAAGAGCAGCTCCTGGGTTGATGGGCAGCTTCATTTTTTTAATTCTAGTGTTTCCATTTTCTGTATTTCACCTGTTTGCTATCTTTTCAGAATGTATTCCAGTCTTTTTGTTCAGGATGTATACCAGTGGTTGGTGACTCTACCACATCATTTAGCCATGGTGCATATCTTAGAGCTTTCTGTGGGTACTGCTTCCTCTATGCTGTCATGATCCTCCTCACCCACAGTATCCGCAGAGAATTTTAGCCCTAGAATACACCTTCCATCAGAAATCTTCTTTGTCAAAACCCACCTTGTATCAAGAAACAACTTAATCTTCACTCCAGAATTTATACTAAAACTAATACAGCTAAAATTTAAATGACTGTGTTAATTTTATCTTCATGTAAAATTGATGAGGTGAAAATTGCCATTTGCTAATTAGATTTAGAGCTCATATAGCTGAAGTACAAAGGAGGCAAATATATTCTCCCTTTGTTTAGAGCACAAGGTTTACTGCATGAATGAACACTTGGAATCGGCTCTTCTTGTAGCCTCCTGATCAGAGTTCTTTCAACTGTCACTTCCTGCAAGGTGCTCTAAATAAAGATGGGAATAGTACTTCAGCTCATCTCTTTGGATTCCAAGATAAAGAATAATAATCATGGTTCCTTATTCATTTGCATTACCCTCCATCCTAAATAATCAACACTTAGAGGATTCTTTAATAATACAGGCATGTTCAGCTCCATGAACGCTTATAATATTTTCATTTATATTCTGAATCGATGAAGTCATTCTGCAATGCTAGATTTCATCAAAAGATATTTAGGAGGGCATTTTTGAAAAAGAAGATAACTCACTGTTTGCAAAGTGAAAGTCATGACTCAGATCCAGTCTATTCTTGTTTACTATTAACAAATGACCTGAGCTTTATAGTAAATGACAAAACCTAATATTTTAAATCACCATTCAGACGAGCAGAAATATAACAGCATGGTGCTGGACACCACTGTTTCTGCTAAAGAATGAGCACCAAAATAAATAGCAAGTTTTGTAATCTAATAACTAAGCGCAGAATCATTAGAACTTCCATGGATCATAGATAAAAGTCTAGTGAATCATAGATTTGAAAACAAAAAATGTGGAAGAAAGCACCAGTTACTCAGAGAACATTGCCTTTTTGAGAGTTAGGCTAGAATACCAACAATTTAGGGTAAATGTAGGAGATGTTTTTCTTAGATCCCTGTGGGTTTTCTATATATGTAATCATGCCATACGTATATAAAGGCAGTTTTACTTCTTTATTCTCAACTGTTATGCCTCTAATTCTTCCTTCTCATGTTTTGTTTTTACCCTTTTCTTGTTTCCCTTATTGCATTGATTGATAGTATAGTGAATGAAATGTAAGTGATGATAGTGAACATACTTGCTTTCCCTTTCATTTTAGGGATAGTGAGTTCAATGTTTTAAAACAACTGTTACAGGCCGGTGAGATGGCTCAGCGGCTTAAGCGCCTGCCCGGCAAGCGCGAGGGCCCGAGTTCGACTTCCGGAACCCACATACGAAAAGGGGGCCGGTGATATCGCTCAGCCGCACGGGCGCCTGCTGGCGCGCGAGGTCCTGAGGTCAACCCCCCGGTACCCACAAAAACAAAAAACAAAAAACAAAAAAACAACTGTTACTTGTAGAATTTTTATAGGTGCACTTTTTCAGATTGAGGGAGTATTTTTGTTCCTATTGTGTGGTGAATATTTTTGTTGACATGAATGAGTACTGGCTTTTGTTAAATGTTCTTTATTTAAATCTTGTGCGCTGTTCATCGGATTTTTCTCCTTTAATCTGCTAATGTGATGAAGAACACAGATTTACTTTCCAATTGTAGAATAAATTATAACTCAGGACAGACTTAACTGTTACGATGCATTATCTCACTTAATATGCTAATTTGCCAAAATTGTATTCCAGTTTTTTGCATCTACATTAAAGAGTGATATTGGTCATTATTTTCTCTTCTTATCAGATGTTCTTATCAGAATATTATTAGAATTAATATTTGCATTAGGGTTAATCTGGATTCAGAGGAAGAGTTGTGAATTACTGACTCTTCTCTATTTTCTGGAAGACTTTTATGACTTGAGGTTTTTTTTTTTTTTTTTTTTTTTGTGGTTACCGGGGGTCGACTGCAGGACCTCACGCGCCAGCAGGCACCCGTGCCACTGAGCGATATCACCGGCCCTTTTTTTTCCTTATGTGGGTTCCGGGAGTCGAACTCGGGCCCTCGCGCTTGCCAGGCAGGCGCTTATGCCACTGAGCCATCTCACCGGCCCAACTTGAAATGTTTTATCCTTAAATGTTTGATAGAATGCTTTTGTAAAGCAACCTGGGACAATAATAGACTAATAGGGACAATAATAGAAAGAGAAATTGTGCTCACTTATTATTTTTTCTATTTTTTTCTATTTTTAATTTAATATTTTATTAATTAATTTATTTATTTAGAGCAGGGTCTCACTATGTTACCCAGGCTGGCCTCAAACTCCTGGCTTGATCAATCTTTTTCCCTCAGGTTCCCAAGTGGCTGAGAATATAGGCATGTGCCACCACACCTGACTGTTCTGACCTTTAGAACAAGCTTCTTTTCAAAAGATGTTGGTTGTCTCCTTATTCCCAAACTCGTGTGCTCCTGTCATAGCCTGACTTGCTACCATAGCCTGCCTTAGGCTGTCACAGCCTTCAGGAACTCAACTTCCTCCAGTCTTCATGTGAAATATGGGTTTGTTTTCCCTGCTTACTCTCACTTGCCATTTTTCTCATTATTTATTGTACTACTTCATGTATTTCATTAATATCCTTCCCTCCCCCAAGTGGACTGGCAAGTCCAAGAAGCCCACAGGACTTGCACATAGGCTTTGTGCCCATGATTCTTGGTGTAGTCCAAGGCACACTCAGTGTCTCAGTGCATGGCTGTGGTGAGGTCAACGGTAACAGTGACAACACCAGCACACCCATATTGCTAGTTTATGGTGCAAATGCAGAGAAAACTCTATTTTTTTTCTGGTTCCTGATTTCATCTCCCCAATGCCTTACATAAAATAAGTACAGTTTTTTTTCCCTTTGGATGCCTTTATTCAATAGCTCTAAGAGGTTATTTTGTCACAAAACGTCAATTATAAATTTCTTTCTTTCCTTTTTTTTTGAAACAGGGTCTCAGTATGTAGTTCAGGCTGCCCTTGAGGTCACTATATTGTAGCCCAGGCTGGCCTTGAACTCACAGCAATCCTCCTGCTTCAGCCTCCCAAGTGCTAGGATTACAGGCATATGCCACCACACCCAGCTCAATTATAAATCTCAATCTAGACATATAGAAAAATAGGGAGTCCAGTTTATCTAATTATACAATTACTTTAGGTGTTTTAATTGTTCAAAACAAAATCATACAGTCAGACAGACACATCTCCATTTCCCTGGGATTCTTGCTCATTTGTGATTTGGCTTCCCAACAGTTATACCCCATGCTACACTTCACATTTTTTCTCTATATATGGCATATATATATGATAGGGACTAGGGAGGGTTTCTCGTCTCAGGACAGGCTACCCAAAAACCAGGCCTCCTGCAGATTCCTCAACTCTTTATACCACCAGCACTCTCTTTCTACCTCCTGTGTTCTCTGTAGGATTTTGTGCACCTGATCTTTTCTCTTAGCCAACCATGATGAGTGTCTCTCTGATCCATGTAGATTTTTGTTTCACTCTCAGGGATAGATTTTTCATTCTCTTCTCTGCTCCCAATGAAAATACACAAAGTCACAATTAAAAATAAAATAAATCTGTCAAGTCAAGATTTCAGTATAATTTGAAAGAAAAAAGTGTCAATCAAGATAATGCATGTGTAAATGACAGAACAGCTGCTCTGCTCCAATAAAACAAGTCCATTTGCAGGTATATTTTCAGAATAGAAACAGATGCATCAGGGTACTATGGTGCAATGATGCTGCTAAAAATCTATCAAACGAACCAAGACTTGTTCTTACACAGACTCACCAAGTAAATTTAGCATAATAATTCAGCTCCCCATGTAAAATTTTCTCCAGGGAGAGAAAACACTTACTAGAGATGTGTAAAATAACCTTCTTATTTTTATAGCTCAACTCTACAACCGTTAATAAAGTCAGTATGTCCACTAAATAAGAGATCTGATTTCTTTGCTGGAAAAACAGGTTCTGGATCTTGCATTCAGAATAATCCAATCTTAGTCAGTGTTAGACTTACTAATGCAAAACCAGTCATCCAAAGCCAAATATTACCTTTCTTGCAAGCAACCTTTCTTCAGATCACAACACACACACACACACACACACACATTTTAATTGGTCACAATTGGGGGGTGCTAAATTATTAAATATTCTAAAAATTCTTTAAAAAGGAAAACAAGGGCTGGTGAGATGGCTCAGCAGCATAAGCGCCTGCCTGGCAAGCACAAGGTCCTGAGTTCGACTCCCAGTACCCACATAAAAAAAAAAAAAGGAAAACAAGTATTTGTCATGTCATTTCTGACCAACTATGGTAAATTGACAACTGGTGGGCAACTTATAACACCCAGCTGAAGTGAATCAGCATGGTGCTGGGTGTGGAGGGGCCACCTGAGGACTGTTGCCAACAACTTAAAAAGGAGAACTGGAGAGGAAGAGGTGGTGCTGTTGGTTCTCCTGGAGGAGCTTGTCATGCTGGCTTTCCTGATAGGAACTTGGCTGTTCTCATCGTCGGAGGAGCTCGGGACCTCGTTGTCGCTGAGGATGGCTATGGTACTTCTCAGGGGAGCTCTGGTCCTTTCTTTGAGCGTCACTTCCTCGCTCCGGTGCAGATCCCTCAGCCTGTTGGCACAGATCCTTCATCCTGCTGGCACACACTTCCTGTCTTCCACCACTGACCTTTGAGCCTTCGCAGCGCAGATCCGTGAAACAGACTTGCTTGCATGAGACACTGTCGTGGGCTCTAGGCCTCCAGTTGGACTCATGGGGGGCATTGCCATGGGCTCTAGGTCTTCAGCTGGACTCGTGCAGGACATCGCCATGGGATACAGGCCCTCAGCTGGGTTCTTTGGGTCTTTAGTGTGTGGACAGATCTCCTGCACTTTTTGTATATGACTCTTTGGGTGACTATTACAAAATAATCCTATAAATTATGTGTCCTGTATTGTATTGTTTCCCTTGCAAACCCTGACTACAACACCAACCATATTAGTGAGAAACAAAATAGTAAATGGAGATAGGTTACTCATTACAGAAATATCTCAATGTGTAAATAAAAGAGTATTGGAATTATTCACTGACTTAACAACTCCACATGAATTAATGAACACCATTAATAGTTAGCATGGATGTTAACATTATAAAATGAGACAACCAGAAATATGTGATTCCTGAAGAAGAATACCGCATAACTTCCAAAATAGTCTTATTTATTTATTTATTTTTAATGTGGGTCCCCAGAGTCGAATTCAGGACCTTGTGCTTGCCAGGCAGGTGCTTATGCTGCTGAGCTATATCACCAGCCCCAAAGTAGCTTTAAGCCCCCAAAATTTAAATAAATAAGTCAAGCAAGTCTCAGAGAGTTTTTCCATCCAACTACCATTTTACAAAAACAATACTGAGAATAGAGGAAATCATTAAAAAGCAGACTGAAATGTAATTTGCAAAATCAGGACTATTATAAATCCTACAGGAAAGATAATCGACTTTCTTCAAGAAATAAATTGTAAGGGAAAAGGATATGGAGTAGAATTTATAGATAAAAATAAATATAAAAGATATCTTAGCGAATTACATTAGAAGGCTTCATTTAGATCCTGATTTGAACAAATTATTTTTTAAAATAACATTTATGAGACTATTGGAACTCTTAATATTGACAGGATAGTCTATGAATTAAGAGAGTTTTGAATTTTATATGAGATAATCATCTGATAGTTATTTTATCTTCAGAGTCCTTATCTTCTTGAAAGCCATACTGAAATATTTCAGGATATAGTAACTGAGATTTGCTTTACAGTGATATGAGAGTGGGAGATCTGCAGATGAAAGGAGACCGTCTTTGAGCTGATAATCTGGGGAGCTGGGTGACCCCAACATGCAGCTCCCTATACCATTAAGCCAAGTCTACTTTTGAAATTATCATATTTTAATATTGCATATTAAAATGCTGTTTTTTATAATAAACAATATAAAAGTCTATGACAACAGTAAGATTTGGGAAATTCTCAGCCTTAACATCTGCTAGAGTGAATGACTCAAAGTAGAACTCACCTATAAATCACCTATAAAGGAAAGCCCATCAGAATCACAGCGGACTTTTCAGCACAAACCCTCAAGTCAAGAAGAGCTTGGAATGATATATTTTAAGTTCTAAAGGAAAATAACCTTCAACCCAGATTGATGTACCCCGCAAAACAATTTTTCAAAACTGACAGAGAAATAAAATACTTCCATGACAAAGAACACCTGAGAAAATTTATAACCACCAAACCAGCACTCCAAAATGATTTTTTTTTTTTGTGGGTACCGGGGGTCGACTTCAGGACCTCTTGCGCCAGCAGGCGCCCGTGCCACTGAGTGATATCACCGGCCCTATTTTTGGTATGTGGGATCCGGGAGTCGAACTCAGGCCCTCACGCTTGCCAGGCAGGCGCTTACGCTACTGAGCCATCTCACCGGCCCCCAAAATGTTTTGGAAGACATTCTAGAAAGGGATAACAAGGACTACAACTCCAGGAACCCCAACAGAAGGAATCCACCAGGCAGGGCAAATGATTAAAGAGAGGGAGGTAAAAAAAATAAAAAGAGGGGGAGTCAACAACAAGAAAATAACATGACAAGGATAAGTCAATACATATCAGTTTTAACCATCAATGTTAAATGGTCTCAGTTCACCAATCAAAAGGCACAGACTGGCAGAATGGATCAAGAAGCAAAATCTAACAATATGCTGCTTACAAGAAACACATTTAATTAAAAAAGAAATTCATAGACTGAAAGTCAAAGGATGGAAAACAATACTCCATGCCACAGGAACCCAGAAAAAAGCAGGGGTAGCTATTCTTTTTGCAGACAAAATGAATTTCAAGCCAAGAATGATTCAGAGAGATAAAGAAGGTCACTACATCCTTGTAAAGGGAACAATCCAAGAGGAAGAGATAACAATCATAAATATATATGCAACAAATACCAGTGCACCCAACTATATAAAACAAATATTAATGGACATGAAAAATCAAATAAGCACTAATACAATTGTATTGGGGGTTCTCAATACCCCACTGTCACAAAAAGACAGATCAACTAGACAAAAAATCAACAATGAAATATTAGAACTGAACCAAACTGTGGAACAAATCGACATTGTAAATGTCTACAGAGTGTTCCACCCCACAACATCCGAATACACATTCTTCTCAGCTGCACATGGGATGTTCTCCAAAATAGACCACATACTAGCTCATAAAACCTGCTTAAGTAAATGCAAGGAATTCAAATTATCCCATGTCTATTATCAGACCATAGTGCACTGAAATTGGAAATCAATGGCAAAAGAAACCACAAGAACTTCCTAAACACATGGAAATTAAATAGCACCCTACTGAACAACCAATGGGTCACAGATGAAATTAAAGAAGAAATTAGACAGCTTCTGCAACTGAATGATAATGACAGTACAACATACTGGAACTTATGGGATACAATGAAATCAGTCTTGAAAGGGAAATTTATAGCATTAAATACCTATATCAGGAAAACAGAGCAAGCACAGATAAACAGCCTAATGGTGAACCTCAAACTTCTAGAAAAAGAAGAGTAGGCTAAGCCAAAAGCTTGTACAAGGGAGGAAATTATAAAGATCAGAGCAGAAATTAACATATTGGAGACTAAAAAAACAATACAAAGAATCAACGAATCAAAGAGTTGGTTCTTTGAAAGATTAAATAAAATTGACAAATCCTTACCCAACCTTATTAAAAAAAGGAAAGAAAGTGCTCCAATCCACACAATTAAGAAAGAAAAGGGTGATATCACAACGGACCCTGCAGAAATCCAGAAGATCATCTACACCTACTTTGAAAACTTGTATTTTAATAAGATGGAAGGTGTAGAAGCAATGGACAGATTCCTAGATACATATGAATTATCAAAGCTCAACCAAGAAGATATAAAAATCCTAAATAAACCAATAACAATCAATGAAATTGAAGATGTAATTAAAAGCCTCCCAACAAAGAAAAGCCCAGGCCCTGATGGATTCACTACCGAATTCTACAAGAAATTTAGAGAAGACCTAACATCACTACTTCTCAAACTCTTTAATGAAATTGAAAGGGGAGCAATACTCCCAAATTCATTCCTGGAAGCAAGCATTACTCTGATACCAAAACCAGACAAGGACCTGACTAAGAAAGAGAACTACAGACCAATCTCCCTAATGTGCATATATGCAAAAACCCTCAATAAGATACTGGCAAACAGAATGCAGCAAATAATCAAGAAGATTATACACCATGATCAAACTGGATTCATCCCAGGGATGCAGGGATGGTTCAACATACGTAAATCAATAAATGTAATACACCATATTAACAGAACCAAGGACAAAAATCATATGATCATCTCAATAGATGCAGAAAAAGCATTTAACAAAGTCCAGCACCCATTCATGATAAAACCCTACAGAAAATTGGAATAGATGGTCTTTATCTCAATGTGATAAAAGCTAACTATGACAAAACAACAGCCAGTATCATAATAAATGGACAAAAACTGAAAGCCTTCTCTCTAAAATCAGGAACAAGACAAAGATGTCCACTGCCCCCACTCTTATTCAACGTAGTCCTGGAAACTTTAGCCAGAGCAATTAGATAAGAGAAAGAAATAAAAGTAATAATGATTGGAAAGGGAGAAGTTAAATTATCATTACTTGCAGATGACATAATACTCTACGTAGAAGACCACAAAAATGCCACTAAAAAACTGCTAGATTTAATAAGCAAATTCAGTAGTGTAGCTGGATACAAAGTCAACACTCAAAAATCAATAGCCTTCCTGTACACGAATAACAAACTCACTGAGAGAGAAATTAGGGAAACAATACCTTTCACAATAACATCCAAAAAAATGAAATACCTAGGAATCAATCTCACAAAGGAGGTAAAAGACCTCTACACTGAAAACTACAGTACTCTGAAAAAGGAGATTGAAGAGGATATCAGAAAATGGAAAGATATCCCTTGCTCTTGGGTCAGAAGAAACAACATAGTGAAAATGGCCATACTTCCAAAATTGTTATACAGATTTAATGCAATTCCGATCAAAATTCCAACAACATATCTCACAGAATTAGAGAAAACAATCCTAAAATTCATCTGGAACCATAAGAGACCTAGAATAGCAAAGGCAATTCTGGGTAACAAAAGCAAGGCAGGGGGCATCACAATCCCTGATTTGAAATTATACTATAAAGCTACCATGATAAAAACAGCGTGGTATTGGCAAAAAAACAGACCCAAAGATCAATGGAACAGATTAGAAGATGCAGAAACAACTCCAGACATACTAAGCCACCTTATCTTTGATAAAGGTGCCAAACACATTCACTGGAAGAAAGATAGCCTCTTTAATAAATGGTGCTGGAAAAACTGGCTCTACACATGCCGAAGATTAAAATTAGACCCATATCTTTCACCATGCACTAAACTAAATTCAAAATGCATCAAAGATTTAAACATTAAAACAGAAACATTAAATCTCCTGGAAAATAGAATAGGTAAAACTCTTGAAGACATTGGTATAGGCAAAGACTTTATGAATAAAACCCCAGTGGCACAGGAAGTATCACAAAGAATCAACAACTGCGATCTCATCTTATTAAAAAGCTTTTGCACAGCAAGAGAGACCACCAACAGAGTGAAGAGACAACCCACAATGTGGGAAAAAATGTTTGCCAGCTATTCCTCAGACAAAGGTTTACTATCAAGAACATACAAAGAACTCAAAAAAATCAGACCTCCCAAATTTAAAGACCCAATCCAAAAATGGGCATCTGGGATGAATAAACACTTCTCAGATGAAGAAATACAAATGGCAAATAAATATATGAGAAAATGTTCAATATCACTGGTCATTTGAGAGACGCAAATTAAAACAACACTGAGATTCCATCTCACCCCAGAAAGAATGGCTATTATCAAGAAGTCAACTAATAACAAATGCTGGAGGGGCTGTGGGAAAAAAGGAACACTTCTCCACTGTTGGTGGGGGTGTCGACTGGTGCAGCCATTGTGGAAATCAGTGTGAAGATTTCTCAAAAAACTAGGATTGGAGGTCCCATTTGACCCAGCTATTCCCCTTCTGGGTGTCTTCCCAGAAGAATTAAAAACATCGTACCACAGTGATATATGTGCATCCGTGTTTATAGCAACATAATTTGTAATAGCTAGATCGTGGAAACAACCCAAATGCCCATTAACCGAGGCATGGATAAAAAAGATGTGGTATTTTTATACAATGGAGTACTACTCAGCCATAAATAAAGATAAACTGGAAACTTTTATAGGTAAATGGATGCAACTCGAGAAAATACTCACAAGCGAAATAAACCGGACGCACATTTGTAAACATCGTATTTTATCCCTAGTATGAAAATGCAATTTCACTGTGACTATTCCATTCCTTAGTCTTCTATTTTTACTTAGCTTTTACATGGCTTAACCCTATACTGAGTAATGTTTTTCTCCAAAAGGTATTTGTACATTCTGTAATGCTTGAGTTTGTTAATACATGAGAATGTTTACTTGTTGCCTTAAAAAAAAATAATTAATTAATTAAAAAAAATAACTAGGAGAGGAAGGAGTCATGAGAATTTAAATGAAACAAAATTGAAAATGAATCAATAATTTTTAAAGCTCGGTAAACACATAAAAGCTTATAACATTGTTAGCACCATTTTGTAGATGATTAAATTTGGTAACACAGTTTTTTAAATAATTGTTAAAATTTGCTTCATTAAAAATATAATATTTGTCATTTTAAAATGCTAGGCATTCTGTAACTGGTGACAGTGTCTGCTGGATGCATGCACGCCCGACTAAATGAATATATGACATGACAGCCCTGTAAAGTGAGACTCTGTCACTCCCTTTCCACAGATTAAAACAAAAACAAAAAAGCAAAAAACAAATCTAAGAACAAATGAGGTTAAAAAGGTTGCTCTTGCTCTTTTGACTGTTATCTCCCGGAGGGTGAAGAGTGCATGTTAGGTAACCTTAGGACGTGAAACAAAGAATTTCAAAAAGAAAAAAGAAAAGAAATAAAATGCTGTTTTGTATAATAAACAATATAAAAGTCTATGACAACAGTAAGAATTGGGAAATTCTCAGCCTTAACATCTGCTAGAGTGAATAACTCAAAGTAGAACTCCTTCAACCTTTGTTATCTTCTGTGTGAACAAAAGCATATTTCATTTCGTAGTCGTCAGGTTCTCTTCATAAAAATGGGGATAATAAGATTGAAATATAATAATGTTATACTTAGAACCACTGAATTTTTAAAAATGTAAAGAAAGTATGAATGACAGTGTTAAAAAATTCTATATGCCTTATGTTAGTGAAATTGTTTTTATGAGTTTTCTAAGGTGGTAAGTCAGCCAAAATTTATTACCATGAATGAAGACAATAATTTTTACCAAGTATGCACAAACATCTTATTCATTAAGGAAAAATAAAGCTGTAAAAGTCATTAAACAATGCAGAAAAGCTATAAAAGTTATCATATCTTGAGTCCAAAGGGATGTGATTCAAAATATTTTTCCAGATTTTCATAATGCATTTTCATGCTTAGTTAACTAATATACTCTACTTTGGCCAATGTTATAGATTACTGGAAAAGATCATAGAAAGGAGAGAGATATATAGTGATACCTCAGTTCGTGAACCCTTCTTTCAGCAAACAATTCAGTTCCCTAACAGAAGCATTTGGCAAAATTTTGCTTCTGTTCACAAACTCCACATCAGGTGATGAACACAGCCACGGCCATCTTCCCCAGAACTGTGGAATGTATTGTTTGTGAACTGAGGCACCACTGTATTCACATGTATATCAAAAGATGAATGGTTGGGAGGATGGATAAATAGATGATAGATGGATAGATAGACAATAGCCAGAAGTATAGATATTTTTATTTTCTTTGATTTTAGGGAAATATATAACACCAGTGGATGATTAGGCAGATGTTATTATTTAAAAAGAATTCTGGGTAAGTTTTCACTTCTATTGAACATTTATTTTTGTATGTGTTCAGGCATACTAGGAAGCTGGAAACACAGATAAGAGCTGATGTTGCAGTCTTGAGTCTGAAACCTGCAGGGTAGGCCAGGCAGGGTGGCCACTCAGGCAGTACTACCATGCTGGCGTATTGAAGCACAATTCATTGTAATTTCAGAAACTTCACATTTGCTCTTAAGGTCTTCAACTTTTGGAGGAGATCCACCCACACTGTTGAGGGTAATGTCTTTTATTAAAGTCAACTGGTGGTTGGGCATGATGGAACACACCTATAATACCAACTACTTGGAAGGCTGAGACAGGAGAATTGCTAGGTCAAGGCCAGCAATAGTGAGAACTTATCTCAAAACTAAAAACTAAAAACAGGCTGGGGATGTAGCTCACCATTACATTTCCCTTGAGTTTCAATCCCCAGTATTGCAAACAAACAAACAAAAAAAAGTGAACTAGTCGTAAACGTTTATCGTATTTATAAAACATGATCACAGCAACATCTACACTGGTGTTTGATCAAATGACTGGGCACCACATTCTCACCAAGTGGACAGATAAAACTAACCATCACAGGTGGATTTTTTAATCTATAAGGTTTTTTATTAAATGAGAAATTTGAGATCAAAGATTATTTATGTTATATAATTGAAATAAGGTAATAAATATGTTTATCATTTTCAGCCTAAGGCTCCATATTGCTGTTACACTATACAAATGTTTGCTGCAGCTTGAGCATCATTTGCTAAGTGCTGCGTGTGCCAGAGACTGTGTTAGGGGCTGTGCCATAGCAGTATCCAAGTTAGACGTTGGTCTGAGAAGTGTATTCTCATGGGGGAAATTAACCTGATGGCAGCAGTTAGTTGGAGATGGGGATAGAGGCTTTGATAATGTGACCTTTCAGCAAAATTGGAATGGATAAGACTTTGCCAGGGAAGAATGGGGATAAATACAAGAATTTTAGGCAGAGAGAAGAGCATAGACAGAGGCTAGGAGTTAAGCAAAGTCATGGAGTGATTAAGCAGCTATGAAAAGTCCAACTTTGATTTTAGTACATATCGCAAGAAGAAAGCCAGAAAGATGAGCTGAGACCAGATCCTTACAAGATAAATTACTCTTAAATTGTATTTTAAAAGTAGTAACAAACATATACATCAATTGATCTTATCTTTCATAATGTCAGAAAAGAATATAATTCAATGGACAAGGGATGATACAGCATACAACATTGCTTGCAGCTGTTTTCATTATTTGGTACAAAGCAGTTCATTCAACTAACCAATAAAATGTCACTTTGTCTTTAAAAAGGCAGGATTCCATTAAAATAAAACTTCAAACTGAAGAAACAGATCCATGTTTAATGTGTTCCTGGTTATGACATTATTGTTTGTGATTCTTGAGCATGTCAAAGAATGCTGTGGTTTGTATGCTTTGTTTTCTGATCCTAAATAAATGGTTGATTATTTTAATGGCAGGTATGTCTTATTATTAGAATTACTTGACTGCTCCAATCATGGTGCTAATTTAAATTCATTTATTTTTATAGGTGCTAAGAAGCTTTCTGGGAAAAAATATCCATGGTAGGTACCAGATGAGGGTTCAGCTATACAGGCAAGTCTTTTAAAAGGAAACTAAAAATAGAGAAACGAAAGTCAAATTATAATGAAGCCCTGTAGCTATGGGAGTGTCTTTATCCCTCCCCTCCCCCCACAAGTGTGACAATGACTTCGTGGGAATCCTCGGACTTAGGACAGTAGTGGCGATGACTATTAACCACCCAGCCAATCAGTATGTGCGGGCTGGGACATAAACCTAATAGAACTGTAGCCTTTGTGGGGTGGCTCAAAACAATAGGTGTAAAGCCTCCTCAGAAGAAATGCAGCAAAAGAAAGCTAAGCCTCCATAGTCCTGACCAGCACCAGCAGTCGCAGCAGCAGCACACGTGTGATCCAGAATAACAGAACCACAGCCTGCCACCTGCAGAGCAGGAAGAACAGGTAGATCTCAGCAGGTGCTGGCCTCCCAGAACATTAGGCAGATTACTAGAGCATGCATCAATGGGATGGTTTGCTGGGGAAGGACCTAGGTACTAAAAGCAGGCTAGCTAGCAGTAGGGGCTGTTTGTCCAGGCATGACCAACCCTGAGGCTGAGTCCGAATCAGAGTGTGGAAGAGAGCAGTGAGGCTGTGCTGAGAGAAGCATTGGGCACATCCCCTATGGCGTCATAGACCTGAGCAAGAAGTTTAAGTGGTTGTTGCAAGCCACTGTGCACTAAGAAAGCCACCTTGGTGCTGGAAGGAAATAACAGCAGTCCAAATGTTCCATAGTCCCTTAGGTGAGAGGGGGGATCCTTCTTTCCTCGGTATTTCACTTCCCTCAGATGCTGCGCACCAAAGCACTGTTGTGCTGTCTTTGTTACAGTTCTTAATGGTATAGCTTGTTGCCTAGCGTAACATGGCTAGGTTAGGAGAGGATGCAAGTTCAGCAGCCACTCTGCCCCAAAGCAGGCTTTCCCATGACCATCGAGACACAAGATAGTAATTGAAATCCCAAAAGAAAATTTGGGGGAGGAGATTTCTAGAAGGTCACTCTTCTTAGCGACTTCTAAATTGTATCTTTCTTGTAATTCAAAAAAATGTAGAAGTTTTCCAAGGCAAAAAACAAAAACAAAAACAAAATCTATCCAGTTATACCATTGCCTAAAAGAGTGGATGGGATCTTTCTTTGTGTCCGTATAACTGCAAGCGCCAACCTAGTGACTTGCCAGGGAAACTAGAATTTGTCTATAGATGAATAAATTATTAACCTGAGAAATAAAATGTTCTAGTAGCCCCTCGGTGCCCTCATTCTTACTTAACTGACAATTAAAATATATGTTCTTTTCCTCTAGACCCCCACTATAGTCTGTAATATTCAAAGACCTACATATTATGAATTTCTTACTTCGAGTTGGCCACTAGGCTGAACAGAGAAAGAAGAACCCTAAGGATTGAGCTATAAGCACATGACAGATTTCAAAATTACATGGAATTAGTAGATTAAAAATATTATGGGGCCGGTGATATGGCTCAGCGGCTTAAGCGCCTGCCCGGCAGCGCGAGGGCCCGAGTTCGACTCCCGGGACCCACATACGAACAAGGGGCCGGTGATATCGCTCAGTGGCATGGGCGCCTGCTGGCGCGCGAGGTCCTGAGGTCGACCCCCCGGTACCCACAAAAAAAAAAATATTATGTTACATGGTAACCAAAAGAATCAGCAAATTTAAAGAATCAAGAGAAAGCTCGAAATTTTCCTTTATTATATGTATCATATTTAGTTGTAAAATAAAATCCTCGATGTTATTGTCACTAATTCATCTTTCTGTATAAAATAAATTTTGGGTTTTCTTTGTCTTTTCTTTCTTTCTTTCTTTCTTTCTTTCTTTCTTTCTTTCTTTTTTTGTGGGGGGTTGTATAGAAAAAATTACTTACACATGACCTGATAATTTTGAAAAAAATATCTGAATAGACTTTCTCCTTTAAATTACACTATTGTTACCATGTGAGTTTTGATTGTATTTATTTCTAATAAGATCTGCTAATATTGTTTGGACAAGATATCATGCCTATATCTTGTACTCCGAATAACTATGAAGACAACAATATGCAATGTATTAATTATTGTAACTCTCCTACTAACCTGTTTTGAAACTCTGTTTCATTGTTATTTTTATTTTTTCTCTCTAAAATAAAAATAAATAATAAATAATAAACTTTAAAAAAATCATATTTAAATCACATAAATGGAAAGCAAAATTTAATAACTCCAAGTCAGTGTGGTAATCTTAAGGAAATAATCAGTTCCTTCGAACATGAATTAAATTAGTTAGCAGTTTTGCAGTATCATATTGCTAGTCAGATAAGAGGTAGAGAAAGCAAGCTAATTGCAAGAGACTACGTTTTCAAATATCTAATTCCTGTTGGCATAGTCTGCTTATGGTAGCAACTTTTTAATTATAAAAAGATCAAACAAAATCAGACCTTGACTTTATAAATTTTACTATTGATAAGATGCTTTTTCACTTTATTACCATGAAAAGAATGAATTACTTCCAGGACTTTTCTAGAAGGATTACTTATTTATTTAGGTTTATCATTTCCTCTAAGTTATTCTTTTTCTTTTTCATGTGTTCTTTTATCTCTGTAATTGCCTCAACTCAGCATTCTAATGTTCTTTTTAAAGAGAGAATTGTAAATAATGAGCTATAGTCGAAGTGTCAAGATATAAATTATTGCTGGGCTTGGTGATGCATGCCTGTAATCCCAGCTCTTGGGAGGCTGAGGCATAGCAAGACTGTCTCAAAAAATAAATAAATAAATAAAATATATAAATTGTTTTAATCTATAAGGCATTACAAACATGACCATGATGGGCCGGTGAGATGGCTCAGCGGCTTAAGCGCCTGCCCGGCAAGTGCGAGGGCCCGAGTTCGACTCCCGGAACCCACATACGAAAAAGGGGCCGGTGATATCGCTCAGCGGCACGGGCGCCTGCTGGCGCGCGAGGTCCTGAGGTCGACCCCCCGGTACCCACAAAAAAAAAAAAACATGACCATGAGGAGAAAATGCGGAGAGAATTTTTAAAAACTGATGATCACAATATACCTTTGTATTAATAATTTCAATCCCATCTGTTATATTCTGTAGACAAAAAATAGTCCATACTAATTACTAGGGTCTCAATGTTTGTATCCTCTCCAAATTCGTAACTCTCATAAATAGGACTAGTGCCCTTATAAAAGAGGCCCCACAGGGGCTGGTGAGATAGCTCAGCAGCATAAGCACCTGCCTGGCAAGCGTGAGGTCCTGAGTTCGACTCCCGGTACCCACATAAAAAGGAAAAAAGGGCCGGAGATATCGCTCAGTGGCACAAGCGCCTGCTCGCAAGCGCAAGGCCCTGAGTTCGACCCCTGGTACTCACATTAAGGAAAAAAAAAAAAAAAAAAAGAGGCCCCAGGGAGATTGTCTGACTCTTCCACATTGTGAGTACGCATTAAGAAGGTCCTGCACTCACCAGATACTGCTTATGCCTTGGTCTCGGTCTTCTGAATCTACAGAACTATGAGAAATGAATTTCTGCTATTTATAAATTACCTAGTCTAAGGTACTTTACTATAGCAACCCAAATGGAGTTAGACACTTATGTAGCTTAATTTTTTTTTTTTTATTGAATTAGGAAACACCACAATGACCCCCTGGCACATAGATAACTTGATTAACTCTACGAAGACACAGTTTCCAGAAAGATCACATTCTGAGGTTCTGAGTGTTAGAATTTCAACACATATTTGTGGGGAAGGGGGCACAATTGAACCAACAATAAATGCCTACAACATCTTATAAGAATATTTTCACAGGAGATAACCATTGTTCTCATTTTTATCACAGATTAATTTTGCCTATTTCTTTACCTTCATGGAACCATTCATTTTGTATTCTTGTTTTTAGCTTCTTTTCTCAACTTACCTATGCCATTCACTCATGTTTTTGTATATGGCAATTCCTTGATTGTTCATAGCTGTATAATATCCTTTGTATGAATGTACCATAACTTATTTATGGACATTTTAGTTGTTTCCAGTTTTCACTATTACAAATAATTCCTCTGGCACACACATTATCTATCATACTCATCTTTACCTAAGGGATAGAATTAAGTTAGTAGATGTGCCAAAATGTTTTCCACGGTGATTGTGCCAATTTATTTTTCCATCAGCACTTAAAGCCACTGCTAATATCACACTTGCATTTCTTTTTATGTTACTGTAATTTTTTTGGTCCTATTTGGAGTAAACTTTGTTCACATTAATGTCACAAAAAATACTGTTATATGTATTTTCTGGATGTTTTAGCAACTTTCTTTTCACATTTAGGTTTATGATCCACCTTGAATTAAATCTTGTAAATGATGAGAGGTAGAGGGTTAAAAATTGTGTCATTTTTCCTTTACATGCATGCAATGGTAATTACTGTCCATCTCTATATTACTGTCAGTTATTATAGATTTCGTGTCTTTCCTCTCCCTGGCAGGCAACATCAGAGATCTTCCATGGTGCCACAGAAGCCCACTGGAGCATCTAGTCCTCAGTATTCTTAGTCCACGTCTCATCCTAGATTTCAGTTAACCTTCAACGTAGCCTCCTGCGATGTCTCTAATCTTACCATGATCTCCAGTCATTGGTTCAGTCTGGGGTCTACTGTTGTTATCTGTTACTCTGTGTAATATGCCCCATGCCTTTTGTCTGTGCCTCTTCTCTGTTTCTTGGCTGAAATGCAAATATGATACCTGGAATTGTAGCATTTTGTGACAAGCAAGAGAATGAGAAACAAGGCTACCTTTTAAGCCATGATCGGGTAGAATGAGGAAGAGAGCAAGTCCTTACTGGCCATTGTGTGGGACACCAAATTCCCTCAGGATTTGTTTTTCACATATATTTATTGTGTTTTCTTTTATTTGCAGATAAATGCAATAGTATTATATTAATCAAAAAAGGAAGAAAATTATAATTTGAAGATTTCAATATCAGATTTAAATTATTTTAAACAAGTTTAAATTCCTTAACAATAATGATTATCCTTGATTGCAAAGATATTTAAAACAAATAATGTAAATCAAATCAGGACTTCAAAATTTTTGCAACATTTATATCATCTGTAATGATTGATACATTGTGTCAACTTGAGAAGTTTAGAGGTTTAACTAAGTGACTCAGCAGGGGGCCAGGGTCCTCACTTTGTAAACATGCTGAGCCTGTGCAAGAGGAGGGCACTGATATGGTGTGAGCGCTACACTCGCCTTGGGGGGGTATCCTGCTTACAATATAAAGGAGGAAAAGAGGCTTGTTTTCCCTAAACTGTTGCCCTTCTGCCATGCCACCCTACCTTGGAGCCAGCTGATTATGGACTGAAACCTCCACAAACTGTGAGGTAAATAAACCTTTCCTTCCTTAATTTTGGGTGTCAGGTATTTTGTCCCAGCAACGAGAGAAAAGTAACCAACACACCATCTTTACGTTCAATTCAGAATGTTCATCCATCTTCCTTAGAAATAAGGTGTTTTTTGTTTGTTTGTTTGTTTGTTTGTTTGTTTGTTTTAGTGTACTTAGGGTTTCTTATCTAATCATACAAGATAGAAAAGCGTATGCCAAATTGAGAGGTAGAAGGCTTTTCCCCCATATTGTAACTGAAATGACTGCATTAAAAAGGCCTGGAATTATATACAAGAAAAATAAGGCAAAAACTCAGATTAGTTGTCAGAAAATGTACAGAAAATTTCCCAGATGAATGGAGAATACTAGCTACATAGTGTGGGAGTTCATTATGCATTTGCTTGTAGTACAGGAGTTTCTATCCTATCTAGATTTTGTTTCAAGTAACTACTATTTTAATTAGCAAAGGAAAGATGTACTGAAAATACATATTACTAGAAGTAGCTTACTTAATAAAATCAATGTATGATGAGGATATATTAAAGTATAAATCACCAATCCTTTAAGTAAAATAAAATAAGGATTCCCAGTAATAAGGCTGAAAATATAAAACGTGAAATTCATGGATTGCTTCACTCAGTGAATACAGAAGAAACTAGAAGAGTTAAAGTGTAATCCCCTTCATACAGGATATCATTCATGTAGTTAATTTTATTTTTATTTTTATTTTATTTATTTTTTGTGGGTACCAGGGGTCGAACTCAGGACCTCGCGCACCAGCAGACGCCCGTGCCACTGAGCGATATCACCGGCCCTTTTTTCGTATGTGGGTACTGGGAGTCAAACTCAGGACCTTGCGCTTGCCAGGCAGGCGCTTATGCTGCTGAGCTATCTCACCGGCCCAATTTTATTTTTAAAAAGCACATGATTGTTAAATACTTGACAGATTTGAGAAGTATATTATCAGGATATACTGTACTGACCCTCTACCTCTCTCTCCTGTTATTAACATTTGGTTTGACTGGAAGAGGATGTGGGCTCCTCATCCCACATGACTAAGTGAATGAACATATAACTGTGTTTTTATTGTGTGAAAACACGCAAAACACTGTAGCTGTGTTTAAGTATACAGTTCCATGGCATTAAGTCGATTCGCACTGCTGTGCAGCCGTTGCCATCCACCCACAGAATTATTTTCCTGATCACAAAATAAAATTCTGTACCCAATAAACAGTAACTCCTCATATTCCCTCTACACCCAGCCTTTGGAAACTGCCATTCTGCTTTCTTTCTCCATGAAGGTGACCACTCTAGATACCTCATAAAAGTGGCATGACATGGTATTTATCCTTTTGTGTCTGCCTTACTTCTCTTAGAATCTGTGTTGTATTGGGTATCAGAACTTCATTCCATTTTACAGCTGAATTATGTTCCACTCTCCTTTTTTAGAGGCTATATTGAAAGTGGGTGTTTGTTATTATGAGATAATTTGAGTGTTAAAACAACATATATCCACAAGCGCCTGCCTGGCAAGCGCAAGGTCCTGAGTTCAATTCCCAGTACAAAAAAAAAAAAAAAAATATATATATATATATATATATATGAACTATAAATACTCTTGTATGTGTTCTAAAAATTGACAACATGCAGGCCAGGCATGTAATTCCGTGGTAGAGCACTTGCACAAGGTCCCGGGTTCAATCATAGCACTAAAAAAATTAAAACCGAAGACAACATTTACAAGTGTAAAAGAATTTTTAAAAAATCTTAGGGCCGGTGAGACAACTCAGTGGCATAAGTGCCAGCCTGGCAAGCGCTAGATCCTGAGTTCGACTCCCGGTACCCACATAAAAAAAAAAATCTTAAATGGGTTATAAAATCATTTTGCAAGATACAAAAACTAATCATCTTCTTAACAGTCTGCAAAGAAATTAACATCAGGCGAAGTTGAATTTCTAGTTGTTAAACAAAACTCTCTTCCTAACTATTGGACAGAATTCAAAATGAATTCAGGATTTTTAAAATGTAACTGGTTTAGATTTCTTCCTTTTAAACTTCTTCTTATAAATGATCTTTTTCAGTTATAAAAACAACTAACACTAATTAACAGTATTAGCAAATAATGTGAAATTGGGTCCAATTCTTTGAACTGCTGTGCACAGAATACAAAGCCAAGATTTTAAAAAATAATGAGGCATTTGCTAATATATTATACTCTATAAATTATTAATAATACTCTTGTGAAAGCAAAAGGTATTGCCTATCATTTAATAGCTTAAATATTTTTAAAATATAATTTCATCTTAACCTCATACTTTTCAAATTTTTATATTTTGCATGCTTTTATAATAAATAATGCATTGACAGAGTAATGTAAAAGATATATATATATATATAGAGAGAGAGAGAGAGAGAGAGAGAGACAGTACAGGCTTAAAGTTTCTCACTGATAGAGATGCACAACCAGAAAATCTGGACAAAGTTTTGGCAAAGTTTTCATAGATGGAATTCAGTATTACTTTTCTTATAAGCTTAACAAATTGAATAAAATATTTCTATCTGAATTAAATGAAGCTAGTAGGAAACAAGGTAATAGAGAAAATCTTTTATGTTGGCATTTAAGAAAAAAGTTTGGGGCCGGTGAGTTGGCTCAGTGGCGTAAGCGCCGGCCTGGCAAGCGCGAGGTCCTGAGTTCAACTACCGGAACCCACATGCAAAAAAAGGGGTGGTGATATCTCTCAGCGGCACGGGCGCCTCCTGGCGCGCAAGGTCCTGAGTTCGATCCCCGGTATCCCCCCCCAAAAAAAAGAAAGAAAAAAGAAAAAAGTTTGTAAAAAATTAATTTGTGAGTGTGGAAAACGAGCCATGTTTTGAATGAATTCTTCAAAAGGACTGCAGCCAGCCTCTGCCTGCTCTTCTCTCTTCCCATATCTGCCTTCTCTATTTCTCCACCTGTGGATTACTCACAGAAACAGGATCAATGATGTGTGTGTGTGTACACACACTCACTCCTGCTGTTAACACACACACACACATATTTACTCTGGACTTGCCTACCTCCACAACAGGAGTTAATTTCTAAAAGTAAATATTTCACTCCTGTACATACACACACCTCATTGATTCTGTTTCTGCGAGTAATCCACAGGTGGAGAAAGAGAGAAGGCAGACATGGGAAGAGAGAAGAGCAGGCATCCAGAATAATGTCTGACTGATTATCTGGGCACCATAGCCAAGATGACACAGGAAATTAACCACCACAGCCTGCGAAAGTGCTCACACTTCATCTGTCCTCAGGACGACACGGCAGCAAGTAACCTGCAGCAGCCACCACTATCAACACATTGTGCCCTCCCCACCAAACTACAACTCTCATAATTTGCTTTCCTTTAAATACTAACTTGATTCAACATTGAATGGGCTGGGCCACTGGAAATTGCATATGTGCGTGCGTGTGTGTGTGTGTGTGTGTGTGTTTGAGAAGTCATTTCACTATAGACCTGTTATCCATCCATTTCTACAAGTTCAGTGAGACAGAACACTAACAAGTAAGATGAAACAACTTTATTACACACAGATGGCCAGCAAGGAATGATAGAAGTCTAGAATGCATGGCAAGCCGTTCTTCCAAGGTTCAGGAAAGCTCGGATAGAGTCCAGGGTAGCTGGAGTCTCATCTGCACATACCCCATATCACACTGCTGCTGAGTGACTCTGCAAGTATTTTTTTTCTGGGTTTTTATACCCCAGGGGTAACTTGGTTTGCTGAGTTAATGAGTCATAAGGCATCTGTTCTGGGGGGAGTGAAGACAAAGCCCAAGCTATTCTGGGTATTTCCTGCTTATCTCAGGGTCTGCTTCTCAGTTCATTCTAACAGTTACCTTGCAAGCGGAAGATGGAGAGCTGATAGACAAGGTCATTCGGGGAGGGACCTACTCTGCTGCGGTAAGGGGTGTGTATGTATGTTTCTCTGCTCTCATACTTGAAGTGCCAAAAGTTGCCTTGGTTTCTTTTAAGATGGGAATTCAGGGCCAGTGAGATAGCTCAGTGGCATAAGCGCCTGCCTGGCAAGTGCGAGGCCCTGAGTTCAACTCCCGGAACCCACAAAAAGAAAAAAAAGACGGTAATTCAACTTCAAGGAACAAAGGTTGCAGGTGGGGTCTCCTGAGGCCATGAAGGGCACCTGTCCTTAGGGTAAACTTCTTGTTCTTCCAAGTGTTCAGAGTACACAGGGCAAGCTTTCAGACACAACCCACCTCTCCAGAAAGCAAGTCAAAGATAGCTGGTCAGTCTAGGTCCCTGAAATGGTAGACACAGGAGCCTCTCTGCAGTAATATTTGAGGTCATGCTTTAAACTGTATTATGTAGTGACTTGTGAATTTTCAAGCAAATCTTTAAACATATGAAGAATAAGATAACTGAATATTTCAACACTGATACTTCCCAGAAAACTGGTAAAGGTAAACGTGCATACTCATTTTAACCTCATTACCTTATGCAGAAATATTATCACTAGTTACAGTAGTTATAGTGGGGAATGAAAATATGAGCCCTAGATAGTACCTATGTGTGACTCAGAAAGGATCAACCTTCATCCTCTTCTTTTAATGTGAAACCAATAAAAAGCAAGTATAAACGAGGAAGCAGGGGCTTGCTAGAATGCTACCAGCAGGGCTGTGGAGCCAAGTATAAATGAGGAACAAATACAATGGCTTGGGTCCTAACTGTAGTTTATAGACTGCGGGGATGTAAGTTATGTGTACTTTAATGCGGGCTTCCAGAGAGCAGCCTGTTGAGATGAGCACATCTGGAAACCTTGTGGTAGAGGCCATAGTGTGTCATAAGCAAATTCTATGTGTTCTGTTCCAAAGTCCAGAGCTGACCATTATGTCCTAGTCTGTCCTGCACATGACTGAATTCAGTGTCAGGGAGATAGTGGCAGGAACGACACCTTGAGAGCCTGTCCATGAAACTGCCTGTCATTGCCTGTCATTTTTCTCCCAAGTATGAGTGGAAGGGTGTGGGATGACAATGTCAGCATCAGAAGATGGAGCAGCCTTTCCAAAAGTCCCTGAGGAGAACCTCAATCACCTGAACTAGACTTGTTATGAGTTTATTTTGTTAAAAGAATGGAATTTGTGGTGTATTTATGCATTTTAATATTTCATAGCATAACTGTCCTGATTCAAACAACACTGCCCCTTAATTAATTAGTTGCTTCGTACTGAGGTATTGGGCCTCACCCATGCCAGGCAAGCACTCTACTACTCAGCCACATCCCAGCCCCAAAGGTTGTCTTTTCTGTCTTAGAATTCAAAACGCAGCAAGGAGAACTTGAGGAACTTCAACGTAATCCTAGACATGAGACATTTCCTGAATGTCCCAGAATACATATAACACAAGGTGCTCACTACTTCTTATTTACCGTTATTAGTGCGACCCAAGGTGATGACAATACAGACAAAAGTGATTTTGGCTGCCTAAAAATGTGGCTTCAAGGTAGCCAAAATTTAATATTCTTCTATGACACATGTTAGTCGTTTTCTGTCTTAAGAACTGGATGGACTTGGTATGTATGGTAGAAGTTTCCAAGTCTGTCCCTATTTCTGTAGGCTTGAGGGGTGAAAGGCAGGAAAGGATCAGCAGTTACCACTCCCAAGTTATAACCTGATCCAACAAAAGTAATAACACAATGCCCACCCAGTATGGCTCATTAAATATGGGTAAAAAGAAGTTTATAGAAAATTCTGCTTTCTGTTTATAGAAAACTGTGGAAAACAGAAGTAAAATGGAGGTAATTGGCTTCTTCCATGTATCTCTGCCTGGGTTCATTTTATCTGGAGCTCTCCCCACTCTGCCCCGATATAAATCTAGAGAACTTTAAACTCAGTGATTTCTCAACAGCTCCTGACTAGGAAAAGAACTTGGAAAAGAACCTCTGAGTTGGCAAGTAGCATCTTCCCAGCTGTCCTAGAACTGGAAACCCCCCAACACTTTGGGAAAATATTTAGAAAACTACATTGTATGAATTCTCGAGGCACTGCTAATCTCCCAAAGCCCCAGGGTCCTCGTGCATTTCTCTTCATGTTAATAAGATGTGGTCTAAGATCTAAATGAGTGTAGACACTGTCATCTGGATGGTCACCTTACAATGGCCCAGCTCACAGGAACTAAGTTCAGGGTGCCCTCAAGGGCCTGCCAGGGAGCTAGGTTTTGTTCCTTTGGTGTTGGATTCATTCATGGGTATTATTAAGTCCCTAATCCTAACTAGGAAGCGAATACATGTCTTTTGTTCCATGGGATGTTGTTTAATCTTTAGGCATACATAGGGACACTTGCTATCTTTCTAGTGAATAAGAAAGGTATGTGGGAACATGCAGCATTCAGAGGGATCATATCTCTAGATATATTAACTATATTCCGCAAAGCTAGGCAAAAGCATGAATCCATTGGTCATCTGAAGACGATGGGCTGGAAATGGTTCCCTGATGTGAGCAAATCTAAAACGGTGGCATAATTTGGTGCTTTATCACGTGGAAAACACTAATAGGAAAAGTATGTGAGGAAACCTAGAATGCCTGTGTTGTGGGGCTCTAAAGAAAGCTGCCAGAGCTTTTGGATTTGAGGGTGGGAAGCAATGGCAGTCAGGACCCAGGTTGGTGAGGTCGCAGTGCCAGAGGCAGTCTGACCTGGACGCTTGCTGATTTTGTGACCAGGGCAAAAAGTTGTTGCAGGTGTACAAACTACCAACGCTCACACAGTTGCCATAGCTGAGGCCCTGGGCAAACCCTCTGTGTGAACTTTATTTAAAGTTTCGGTTTAGCATTTGTCACCAGCCTGGTCATAGGAGCTGTCTGAAAACTTTTCAGCTGCGTAGGAGGTCGTGTCAGAACCTCCCAGCCGTGTTGAGAGCGCTCCCAGTAGACGAGAGTACTCATTCTGTTCTGAGGGGGTTAGGGTTACAGCCAAAGGCAGCCCAACACTTCAAGGATAAAAATGTCCCAGGTGAGATGGTTTACTTTAAAGGTTTTTGTGAATTCCTCAACCTATTCTGTATATTTTTCTAAGAAAAAAAAATCATTATTTTAAATAATGCTTTAATAGTAAGTAAAATTATGTTCCAGGAAGCTATGTCACATTTATCTGTGATCTCTTGTACCACTCTAAGATGCAGAAAGATGTGGTCCATTCAGAGGCCTGGGCCTAAATCAGCGAGCCCAGCTGTCTTTGCATAATGTTCAAAACTTTGGACAGCGTGTCGCGAACCTCCCCGACCCATCAGTTCCACCTTCTCCTGTACCCTGGGCTCCAGGCTTTAGGACTTTGTTCCTGGTCCGAACGCTAAGCTCTCGTGCTCTGCCATGTCTCTGTACACATTGCTCCCTCGGTCTGTATTATCTGTCCTTTTCTTACAGAACTAGTACCCTGGTATTTGTCCTTTAAGAGTTATTTGTGTTTCACCAACTCAGTGAAACTTTTTTCCATCCCTTCTTGTGCATTTTCTCACATAATATGTGTATATTATCATGTTACATCCTGTACTTGCTTCTTAGCGTTTTCTCCCATCGTAATGAACTACTTGAAGACCAGACAGTATGTCTCATCTTTGTGCCCCCAGCATACAGGAAAATGTCTGGCATATATTGGTTGATCAGTACAGTAGTTGAATAAATGTCTTACATTTCTTTCATGCAAATATTCCTCATATAGACATGTTATATCTCTCCCTTTGTCCTAGTGTTATTTTTTCCAATTTTTACCTTTTTGCATCAAACTTCTTACAACTCTACCAAGACATTATGTATATGGAAAGTTTGTCCTTGTGACAATTACATAATGATTCGTCACTGCAGGTGTATAAACAGTGCATGTTGCTAAGAAATGCGGTCTCCTTAAGAGCTGCTTTCTGTACCCGATTTGATCTAGATCCTTCAAGACTGTGCTTTTGCTTACTGAAATGGAGTGATTATCCCAGACAGGTGGCCTTTGCTAATAACAGGAATCAAGATATTATAAACAAAATCTAATTGCAAGGACAATTTTTGCTCATTTCTGGCATTTTATATCTTTTCGTTATCTACTTTTCATAACACTAGTAGTAAGTCATATGGGTCAACAGTTGTGAATTATTTTATTGTGCCCAAGAGATTTAAGGTAAGGAAGAAAACATATTATGAATCCCAATTTGAAAAAGAAACTGTTCTGTTTTAAGTGTATATTAGATATTGAACACACAGTTTGAAAAAAATTTTGTTATAAATTGACAATTTAATAAGCTTTTTTCTCTTTCCTCTCTTTTTTTGTTTACATAGCACGTTGTATGTCTCAACTCAAATTTAGCTTACTCCCTGCTTAAATTCTTCTTTAGATTGCCTTCAGAGTGATATTCAGACTCCTTTGCAGAGCCTCAATTTCTTTCTACCCAGGCCTCCTTGGTCTGCTCCTGCACATACATCCCTGACCCTGGCACACACAAGATTATCACTGCTCATACCAAACCACTCGCAGTTTCCAACGCATTTGAGGAGAGACACACACTTGACAATTTTCACATCTACCTTTGTACCTGTTATTGTCTTTCTCTCTCCCCGCCCCCACTACTAACATTGCCCCAGTTTAAAACCTAATCATTCTTCTAAACTTACCTTAAGAGGAAAGAGGAACCTCTTCCTGGAGGCTTTATCTTTTATTATTGTTAGTGTCACTTAGACAAAAATAAGTATTCATGTAAATTCCAAACTTGGTTATTACTGTTAGACAAATCAATCACTAGAAACATGTATTTAGAAATACGCTATTTGAATCATTTCCTTTGGCTGCACACCACTGCTAAATTCATCAGAATCTCATAAGCTCTATTCCTCTCCTTATTCTGTTAGATAGGACCTTAAATGCAGCATCTGTCAGATCCTTAGTAAAACCTACAGTGGTACAGTGCATCACGTTTAGAATAGGAAAGAATTTTAAGTAGCGTTATTTTCACCTGCAGCTTTAGTTGTCCTTATTGTTCCTTTCTGAACAGGTCTACGTACAAGATTGTTGTTCTAAAAGCACATATGACCTAATGTGAAAACAGTTCTCATATATATATATATATAAACATAACCGAGTAAGCGTGTGTGTGTATTAACAGCAGGAGTGAGAGAGTAAAGGAGAAGTGCTAAAGGATTATTTGTACTGCACTGAGTAACCATCAACAATAGTGTGAAGAATACAGTGAAGCAACACAGAAACTTTTCGGTGGAATGTCTCAAAAGTCAGGCTAAAGAAAAGAAAATGCCCCAAAGAACTCGAACAGATCTGTTAATTTTTAGGGTAATAAGTCTGCTATAGTAAATAGAATACACCTGTTGAGTGAAAGATGGAAAATGGAGCCTGAGTTAGGGTGTAAGGTAGTACCTGTGCAGGCTGGTATGCTTGCAGTGGAAATGGGAAAGGACAAATAGGCTCAGGCTTAGGTATTTTTTTATTAGCTTCACTAATATGGCTGAGAGAGCAGACCACTCTCCTCAAAACCAGTCATGCAATCGCTTCACTGTGTTCACAGAAAAAACTGAAACCCATGCCCTGCCACACCAGACCCTACGTGCTCTGGCCCTACCTGCCATTTAGATCACTCACACCGCTTCCGCTACGGTTTTGCTTTTCCTTGACCCTATCAAGACTTGTTCTGCCAGAAGCATTTTGTACTTGCTCTTATCTCTGACTGAAATTCTATTTCTTGGCTAGTCATGGCTAGCCCTCTCGTTTCCCTCAGGTTATTCTCAATATCGCCTGATCACATAAGTTTTCTTGGCCATCCTAATTAAACCAGCGCTTACCCGTCCATCAGATCTACCCACTAGACTGATTTACTTTTCTGCATAGCATTTGTCACTATAATGTCCACATCATAATATATTTTGCCGTGTTTGTTTACTGTTTTTCTGATTATAATACAAGCTTTATGAGGGAAATCTTGCATTTGTTTCTACTTGCTTCATCCAAGAGCTCATTTATTCATTTTTACAACATCATGTGAAAATAGGACTGTTTGTGCTTCCATTTCAATTTCTTTAGCCTTAAGATAGATACCGGATATCAAAGGAGGTTTGAGGCAGACCTCCATGTGCCAATCTCATAAAGGAAACTATAAAATCTTTGGACCTCTTAGCAAGATACTGGATATAAAAATTATCAGTTTATGGGGAGAACAGAAATACCTGAGAATATATTTCTTTGGCAACAATTACTTGTTTCATATCAAGTTTAGTGAAGCCTTTCTGTGGGAACACACAGAGAGCTCTGAAATGACATCCTTGCAGTTGAGAGGTACGAAGGATTGGTGTCTGCCTCTCACGCACGTTATACAGAAGGTTAAAAACAATATGTCCACTACACAGAGAACAATATGTTCTCCACTCTCGGAACAGTTTACTGAAAAGGATGCTTCTGGGGGAGAAGATACAGATATTTTTAAAAAATTAGAGAGCGAGCATTCTGAATATTTTGCAAAAGACTTTCTGCAAAAGTGTGAGAAGACTCTAACATTGATATTCTGATGAGAATGAGACACCGCAGAAGCTGAGGGGCGTTGGTAATGAATAAAGAAAGGAATGTCAACATCACAGATATTTGCCATTGGAAGCAGAAATCTTGTAAACATCCACTGGAAATTTAACAACCTGCCATATATGATTATGAAGTCATACATCTGAATAAAGAATTGCATTGTCACAACTCTGCCCCATGACTTTACCTTCCTTACTTTGACCTTAGACAGTAACTGGGGAGGGAATTGAGAGGAGAGAAAGCATAACCCTACCACCTTTCCTTTCCCATACTCTATCTCTTATCCAGAGGCCAGTGGCCACCTATTTTTTGCCTAAGCATGGAAGAGAGAGAAGCTCTACTTTTAAAAGGGGATGTAAAATGTAGAATTCTCTTCATTTTCTGCTTCTCTTTCCTTCTCTTCTTGAACAATTCAGTGATGGAGATGAGAGACTGGCTGTATACAAGAGGATTGGTCAAATAAATAAATATATTAAGACCTGGGTTTCTTGTCAGAGGAAAAAGATTACAAACATAGACAGAAATAAAACTAGAAAAAATGAATGATGTTGGCTTGGAATTGAAGATACTTGGTACTCAAAGTTGAGGCAGATAGATGAGTATAGACGTAACTATGTGTATACAGGTAGATATTTCCTAGATTTTTCTATCTGGAAAGCCTGGTAAGAGCGACACCACAATACTGCTGAACATTTCTAACACCCAGATCTTGCTTCTAAATTGCAATCTCCATTAACATGAACCAGACTTGCTGGGACAGATGGCTAATTCTAAGACTTGCACAAGAAAAGTCCAAGATGACCCTGGAACATCTTGTGTCACAAGATAAAGAAATGCTCAAAAAATGAGGTGTGCACATAAAAATGCCAGCAATAATGGGTTCTCACTTTCCAAACTGGGGAAAATTTGAATACTTAAATAGATGATGGTAGTAACAAACTAAAATCCACTGAATACAATTGGAAATCATGAGTTCATTCAAATATAAATAAATAAGTGAATACGTTAAAACTTTGGTAATACTTATGTAGTCTCAAAGTACATCTTTATAGAATGTTTATTAATTGCAAAGGGTGATTAATCATTCAATCAAGTAAGCATCATTAGTTATGTGCCACTTGACAGGATAAAATGAAAACACAGCATCTATATTGCAACCATAACCAGAACATTACTATAAAGAAACATTAAAAAAAATAAGAGACATAATAAACTGCAATCTTCACAATTGTGAAAGTCACAAAAACAGTTTCTGGTACAAAATACCTGACATTTGCAATTTCATGGAGGAGAGGTTGGTTTTGGCTCATGGTTTAAGAGGTTTCAGTCCATGGTCAACTGACTCTAAGGCAGAAATGTTATGGCAGAAAAGCATGGCAGGGCAAATGTGCTCAGTTCATGGAAAGTCTGAGAAATCATTCCAAATTTTATTTTTTGAGAAAAGGTCTCACTAGTTAATTCAGGCTGGCCTTGAACTCACTATGTAGTCCAGGCTGGCCGCGAACTCACAGCAATCCTCCTGCCTCAGCCTCTAAAGTGCTAGGATTACAGGTGTGTGCCACCATGCCTAGCTCGTTCCAAATTTAAAGACTAAAGAAACTTAGAGTAAAATTCTGAAATAGATCATTTCTTTTAGATCTAAGAAAAAAAGATATTGAAATGACTGGTGAAAAGGGAGTAGGACCTGAAAAGAAGACACAACTAGTGTTTCATGTTAGCTTCCTGATTTTGTTGACTGTTTTGATATTGTGCTTGCATAGGAGAATATCTTTGTGGGAAATACAGCCTGAATTGTGTGGGGGAGATGGAACATGAGGTCAGTAATTTGATTCCAAATACTTCTGGGAAAAATTTATTTGTAATGTAGTTGTGATAATTCTGTAAATTTGTGATCGTTCCTGAAAAATTAAAATATTTTTTAACTTTCTTCAAGTATGAAAGTTTTCTCTTCTCTGCCCTGACCTTAAACAAAACATCTAGACTCTCTGAACATTTAAATTGTTAAACTGAGACTGCCTGTTGCATGAGAACAGGGAACTTCCGAGACCTACCAGGGGTTTTCACCAGGTGCTGAGGAATTATATGTCTTTCAGGATAAAGCTTAAGAGAATAGAAGGTTAGAGAAATAGTAGTAAAGTTGAAATTTGATTAACTTTTGTGACAGTCTTGATTGTCAACTTGACTGGCTGGAGAGGGTATGTCTGGGTGACTCATGGGGGTTGATCTTGAGTATTACATCTGGTCCCTACCTCCTTTCTTTCGGGCACTATTGTGCTCTGCTTCCTGCCTGCCATGAACTGAGCAGCTTCGCTCCACCATGCCCTTCCACCATGATGTTTCTGCCTTGGATGGAGCCAGTCGACCATGGACTGAAACCTCTGAAATTATGAACTAAAATAACCTCTCTTCCTTTAAATTGCAGATGTCATGTTTTGTCCCAGTGACAAGAATCTAATACACCACTAGTAACTTTTCAGCATACCAGTTGCCTAATCATGTACTCCTTCTATTAATACACATTTAGATAGATGTTCTCTGCCAGAAAGTATGCTAGTTACTAGAGTTTACAAATGTATAACCTTTTAAAAGTAAAACCTTGAGTAGGTCATAACAGTAGGTGGCTAAAGACCTACATGTAAAAAACAACAACATGGCATTATGTTATAGAAAAATAAATGTTGCAGTTGGATGCTAAAGGGGGTAATAACTGACTCTAAATTGGTAATCAGAACAAAGAGATGAATTTGGATCTGGGACCTATAGTTTGAAAAGAATTCTGTAGTCAAGGCAAGACAAATGGTGCTGAACGGAATGTTGCAGGTGGAAGGGATTCTAAGCAACTTGAGGCTCTGAAAAGGGCCCTGGATGATTGGAGAACAAAGAAAAGTTCTGTGTGATTTGAGGCACACAAGATAACATGTTATCAAAGATAACATTTTCAAATGCTACATAAATCATTTTAATATAGGAATTTCAGAAATTTTATTTTGTTTTTCTAACAGGAGTATTTTAATAATACCAGGATAACTGAGTAAGAACAACCTCTCATTACTTTCAGCTACACACATTTAAGGGTAGTTGTGTTGGAAAAAACTACAGCGAACATATTTACATTAATTAATGTATTTCAACATGTTTCCTGCTATTATTATTGATTTAATTTGTGTTGCTTTGCTTTTGAGATGATATGCTGCCTTTGGCTTGGAGCAAGGTGAAGTTCTGTAAATAGATGCAATCATTGACACATCTAGCAGAACTTGATTATGGTTTTGACGCTGGCCAGAGACTGAGAAAAGGTACTTGAGGAGACCTTTTCAGCTTTGAAACACCTGCTATCTGAATCCCTAAGAAGCTTCTTTCTTTGATACAATTGGGTGTTAGCGGAAAAATGGCTGTAGCTCTAGAGTGAGACACTTTTCAGAAGCCTGGTTTTATAAATCTCAGCAGAAAAATAAGTGCTAAAACAAGCCACACAGTCCCCCATTTTTTATACTGTACATTTTATTCTTCCTTTGGATGGGACTATGCCCTATAAAATTCTTAACTGGTAGAAATGGCTCTACCTGAGTAGGCAAAAAAGTATCCAAAAGTCTCTCTCTTAAACAACTAGAGATAAAGAGCACACAAACTCTGCAAGAACTTGGGAGAAAGTACAACTGTAGGTTTCAGAATTTCCCATATGAAATATCATATCATAATTTAAGCAATAGAGTGGATATTGTTGTGGCTGGGGTATGAGGCTTTGGGTTTGATCCCCTGCATGAGAGAGGGAGAGTGAGAGAGAGAGAGAGTGAGAGAGAGAGAGTGAGACAGAGAGGAAAAAGAAGGGAGAAGAAGAAGAGGAGGAGGAGGAAGAAGTGGAGGAGGAGGAAGAGGAGGAGGAGCAAGGGGAGGGAGGGGAGGAAGGAGAGGAAGGGGAGGAAGAGGAGGGGAAGAAGGAAGGAGAAGTACAATATTATCATGGTTAGCCCCTTTAAGTAAAAAATGAGAAAATATAAGATTGGAGATAAATACGTCTTCAGAGATGTGAGCTGAGGGGAATATTTTTGGATTTAGTACTGTCTTGAACACTAAGTCAGTATATATATCAGATTTCCAATGAGTGAAGCTATGAAGTAACTAAACTAATTCAGAATTATCCGGGCTTTACATAAAGTAACTTTTGGGGTCTGTGGACCAATGTGAAGAGAAATACAGAAAAGCAGGAGGATAGAAACAGTTACTCCACTGCCTTCGGGAGCCGTGCCAGTTGGCAGTCCATCTGTTTCTGCCTGGGCATCGAGCTTTACCCTTCCCAGTCTATCTGTCCCCTGTACTCTGAATATGACAACTGAAGCAACAGTGATCTTTAACAAAAATAATCACCGTCACTGAGATTTGAAGAATAGAAAAACACCTTGTGGCTGGGCAATTAAAATCAGATGTGTCTCATCCAACCACACCTGCTGTCCACCGGTCTGTGAACAGCCATCAACCCCCTGTACAAACCATTCCTAAGTCAGTCTGCTTCCAGGCAAGATAGACTTGAGCAAGAGTCCTCTGTCTTCTACTGCAGCCAGCTGGTTTTTTTTTTTAAATAAAGTCATCTTCCTTGTCTCAACACATTGTCTCTTGATTGATTGATTGATTGATCGATTGATTATTTATTTTTTATTTTTGGGGAAACCGGGAACCAAACTCAGGACCTCGCACTTGCAAGGCAGGCACCCTGCCGCTGAGCTCTATCCTCGGCCCCTGTCTCTTGATTTAATTGGTCTGTCATGCAGGAAGCAGCCAGAATTGGGTCCAGTAATACTCTACCACAGAGCCACAACCTCAGCCCAGGGTTTCAATTCTGTGTGCATCAGAACTCATTTACCCGATCGCTCTACCTTTTCTCTGATCTTCTTAATTCTTTTCTTGTTCCTAAATCACTGAATTCACTTCTCTCCTCTGGCACCTTATATCCATTAGTGCATGATCCTCAACTTCAATACTTCCTAGCATTCCTTTCAATTGCATATTTTTTTCTTTTCTTTAAATAATTATGAATTCCTCAGACTCATGTTTTATCTGTTGTTATTTAATGTTCATTTTCCTAACTTCTCAAATTTAATTTGTGATCCTACTGCATACAGACTATTAAGAATTTCTAAATCATGGAGAAAATTTCAGTCATTTTTTTCGAATCTGTGCTGTGGCAGCATTTTTTTTTTTTCATGGACAGTATTACTTCTCTGTTGGTAAGTTTGCCGCTTTCTTTCGCTTTTTGCTGTAGGTTCTCATGTCAATGACACCCCTCCCCCAGTTCCTGGGGGTTGTTTTTCTTCCCTATCACTGAATGATTCAATTTTGTGGAAATTTCCTATAAAAGAAAGGGATCAAGAAGAACATCTAGATTTTTAATATGAACGATTCTGCTTTTTGTTGCTAACATAGAGACAGGGAACTTCCTGCAAGTATGTTCAATTACTGCATTTTTCTCTTTCCTTTCCTTTCTTTCTCTTCTTCTTTCTTTTCTCTTTTTTGTTTCACTGCTTTCTTTCTTTTTTGTAGCTTATTTCCTTCACCTCTTTAAAACAAGCCAGGTCCGAGAAAATTTCTCCTACAACCCTGTTTCTGCACTTATTGTTATTAATAAGGCATGTAATTGTATGTTTCAGTCGAGCTGTTGTTTCCCAGAGCTGTACTTTTCCTGACATACCCTGGTATTTGCTACAATTTACCTCACTTGTCACTCCAAGTGATTTTGATCTTCATTTTCACTTGCCTGCTTCTGCCAGATCTCAGCTGCCTGGGCATTCTGTGTTTTGCTTGAAATGTAAGATTTTCTTTTATGATTTTCAGTAGGTCCACAAATCAGAAATTTGAGAATGGGGGAAACAATGACTTGTGTGGCAACACCCACACTAAAAATCCACTTAGAAATGTTTTATTTTGATTTATTAGAAATATTTTTGAAGGAATCGTCTTTTGGTTAACATTCCATATAGCTGTAAGACAATTGTAGAGATCTTTTCCTCAGAATTAATTGCAGCGTTCTTCATATGATGCAAATAACAAGGTAACATCCATTTGATTAAGTGTCAAATCTTGTGGCAGAAGATGACAGCATCCTTATCCAAACAGCAGATGCAGAAAAAGCATAATCCATAGAATAGTTCCATTTCAGTGTCTACAATCTATGATTTATTATGTAGTATTTTGGAGACTTCACATCCTTTTACAAATGTCTCCAGTCTTTGCTGTTGCTACAGGAACTATCCCCCTTTTCTGAGAGCTAGCCTTTCATTGTGGCTACCTGCCTCTAACTTTTACATTTGTAGAAAGGGACCTACACCGAGCAAAAAGCCGCCCTCCTTTTTTGCATGGGCCGCACTCTCAACATATACACGTACACACTAAAAATAAATATACAGAAAGTAATAAAACAAGCTCATGATAAATTTCAACAAAAAGGTATAGTTTAATTTTACCATATTTGCTCAGGAGTAAGAAAAGATAAGCATTTTTCCAATATTCAATTCAGATGGTATCCAATAAATAAGAAATAAAATTCAGGTTTCATCAAAGACATCGATGATTGATTTTCTCAAAAGGGCCCTGGATGCACTGCTAGTTACCTGTACATCCTGTCCTCCAAAGTAGGAGATGAATTCCAGCCTTCGTGGGTTGTTCTAACCTCCCAGCCCACGGGGTAAGCACTTACTTGGGATGCATTCTGCCATTCCCACAAAACCCCTGCAAATGGGGACAGAACAATGTTTGTGCTTTCTAATTTTCAGCATGCTTTCTTTTCAAACTCAAAAATTTTGAAAATTATAAACACATTATATAGTTGAGATTGGACACCAATATTTAGATGGAGAGAAATAAGTGGTTCTTCTGTGACAAAGAAGGAACAATATAGAAAAACAGTTCTGTTTCTTCATTTCTCCTTGTAACAAAAAAGGAGTTTTCCAGTGCTGAAGTGAATATTAGCTTAGCAATTCCCTGAAACACTATTTAAAATCCCCGGACGCATTCTCTCATTCTGGGTCTACGTTGAGCCCCAAAAGAGGAACATATACTTCCAGCAATGGTGATCGATTTTCCTATAAATTTCTTTAGCCGATAAAGGGGAAACTCTGTCTTTTCGGTCAATAGAAGTTTTGGTTTGGGGCCTTGTTCTATGCATTTCATTTCTACTAGCTAAGCTAGCTTTGGTTCTGGCCAGAATGACCAGCTGATATATTTTTTTTTTTTGTGGGTACTGGGGGGTCGACCTCAGGACCTCGCGTGCCAGCAGGCGCCCGTGCCACTGAGCGATATCACCGGCCCTTTTTTCGTATGTGGGTTCTGGGAGTCGAACTCGGGCCCTCGCGCTTGCCAGGCAGGTGCTTACGCCACTGAGCCATCTCACCGGCCCAACCAGCTGATATTTATTTCAGATTTAATGAAACTCACAGAAGTTTTCCCTCTTCAATAATATGGCCGCATATAGGGTACAAACTGCTGTGATTCTCATGAGAAAAAATTGGTTTCAAACACTCAGATTTAATCACTCTAGTGAATTTAAAATGAGATTTACTCTACAGAATTTTACATGGTGGGAGCAAATTTTTTAATGATTTTGTATTAATGTGTATTTGAATATTTGGCTGTAGATTAAATCTTTCTTAGAAACCAATCCAATTGTCTCTCAGAAAATACTTGAATTTTTGTATCAACTTCTAAATTTTATCTTTGTAAAAAATCAAAGTATTGTTTTAAGGAAAGTAAGCTGAACTTTTGATTATGAGATGTAAAGAATGGTAAGGTATTACAATTTCTGTCTTCAAAAATTAATTTCTCAAATTTTTCTAAAAAATCTTCCATTGAAAAATGGTGCAATTGGATTCATGAAATCATGGCTTAATTTTCTGTGAATGAGGGCTTCAACTCTCCAGCCCTATTCTGTCAGCCATGAATAGATACAGCCTAATATAGAGGACAAAACTGGGGGAAAATCAATCAATAAATGTGTTCAAATCAGTAGATATTTGATACTGAATAGAAAAGTCTTAAAAACTAGCTGGTGATGCATGTCTGCAAGCACTTGGAAGGTGTAGGCAGGAGGATTACAAGTTTGAGCCCAGCCTGGACTACGTAGTGAGACCTTGTCTCAAATAAATAAATAAATAAATAAATATTTAAAAATTAGCTGAGATTTTCAACTTCCAACTACATCTTTTGTATAATATAGATTCAGCCTATGATTTTTTTTTCATCATGTTTATGGTTGTACATTAGAGTTCATTAACTATTTTTCCACATGAGAAATGCCTTGAGAAGGAAATGCTATTGCAAAAAATTCAGTGATGTATAGTGTTTTGTTATAAAAGCTAAAATTTACTTGGCAAACACATGGTGTACAGATGGTAAATAGTTGACTTAGTTAAGTTTTGATTTAGAGGAATCATGGCATATCTCAGCACCCTCAAGGATACTGGGCTTTAACATAAAGATAACCAAGGATTGGGATCAAATCAACACCAGAAATTAGGCAGCTACACTCTCTGCTTTCCTCCCTCGCAGGAGCCATGCAACCCCTTCCAGGGTGTTTCTGCTCCTCTGCCATAACTGCGCTCCTTTTTCTCCCACCTTGATGCCTCACCACTGTGGCTCGTTTGGCCTCAAAAGGTCACCTGTGCCTGACTAACTGGTGCTTATCACTCTCTCAATTCCAGATTATTCAGCTAGAATGTAATTTACCTGGCTTATTTTTTCAATCTGACTTGAAATTCCTAGCAAACCTGTGAATATTCTGCCTAGGGAAGAATGCAGATGGTTGCAAACTCCTTTCTATTCCCATTGAAAAATGAAGTTTAATTTCCCTCCTCTTAAAACTGCCCTGCCTTTGTGTTTTGCTTGCAATATAGAATATAGCAGAAGTAAGTTGGAAGAAGTAAGTTTCTTCTTCCAACTGACAGACAGGTCAGTTCAGAAGAAGTCTTGCAGCTTCTACCTGTTGCAGCTTTGGCACAACAAGCTTTTATGGAGCCGTAAACCACCATGTTACCCATCCTGTTAGAACGATCTCGCGTGAAAAGGAGAGGAGCACAGCTGAATCTTGCCTTTCAGAGTCCCCCTCCTCCCCACCAAGGTCCCAGCCATGTGAGTGAAGGTATCTTAGGCCGTCCATACCAGACCGACCAGTCATCAGCTGAATACCATGAACTGTCCGTAGTCAATTCCATCTACAAATGAATCACCCATGTGAGCACTGCCAAAAGTTCCTGATCACAGAATTTTGAGATTTAATTAAGTGGTTGTCTTACCCACTAAGCTTTAGAATACTTGTGCAGCAATAAATGACTGGCACACCTCTGTTCCAATCAGCTGTGTCTAAAGGAACACGGAGCAACCTAAGTCTACCCCAACAAAACAAGTGGGTGGAAACTTCCTTTTAGTAAAGACTCCATGTCATCTGGAATCATAAATGAAATCCCTAGTTTAATTGTTTGTTCTTAATTTCCCTTGAGGAAGTAACAAGGATAAATATGATTAAGTTACAGCCAGACTCTGGCAGGATTTAGATAAAACACACGAAAGTATATCTAGATGCTAGGTGAGACCACTGACGTCACTAGCTAGATTACAACCTACAATCTAATCACATTAAAAAGTGGACAGTCATATTCCAACACGATTCTACTTAGTGACTTAAGAATAATTATCTGAAAGTTAAGGGCTATTTTCGCCAATCTCGTATTTTTATGACCACCTGAAGCAGAGAAATTAATAAGTTTTAACGATGCCTCAATTACTGGAAATTTTTCCTAAATTTATTTTGTAAATAAATATTCACTTGAAAGTGAAAGATATGTGTGTGAAATCAATTATGTGTAGACATATTTGGAGAAAATACTTAAAGCTTAGAAACCAATTACAGAGTAATCATTAATACAATTATTTTATTAAATGACAGTTAAAGACACCTATTTTTCTCTCAAATCTTAAGTTTCAACCTCCAATCTTGTGTTAGTCAGCTTTCTGTATCTGTGACAATACAGCGTACAGGAGGAAAGATTTATTTGGCTCATGGTTTCTAGGTTTAGGTCCATGGTCACAGTGGTTCTCTTGTTTCTGGGCCCGTGGTGAGGCAAAACATCATGGTGGAGAGCACAGTGTGTAGCAAAGCTGTTCACCTCATGGCAGCCAAAAGCAGAGAGGCAGGAAGGGGTCAGGACAAGATAGCTTCCCAGAGCATACAGCCAGTGACCAATTCCTGCAACTAAGACCCACCTCTTAATATTTCCACCTCCTCTCCATAAGGTCACCAAGTTACGACTCTGTCAGTGGAGTTGTCCATGCAGCGATCACAGCCCTTGTGATCCAGTCCCTTCCCCAGAAGCTTCACTTCTCAGCATTGCTGCACTGGGCACCAAGCCTTAAACACGTGAAACTGTGGGGGACATGTTATCACCTAACCCTAGCAAAGCCGTATTTCTCTATAAACTACCACAAACATCTAGGTGGTATACTTACTGTCAAGTTTATTCTGACGAGCCTTCCAAATGATCGATTCAGTTTATTTGTTGACTTATAGCAAAAATCCTGATGTCACCAAGAAATATCTGTGAATTATCAAAACTACCATAATGTGCAAATAAGAGCCTTTGCTCCTTGTTCCAGCAGACTAGTTGGAGCAGCTGCCTAATTACTTTAATTGAAAGATATTACACTAAAAATTAATGCACCTGATAAGATTTCACTAAATTGCCTTCTTTTTAAAAATATGTTATGCCTATAATTTTAAATGATTTTGCAGTCCTGATATATCTCTACAGTGTCTTGAAATTCGATTCCGAATTAACAGCGTTAGGAGGGGGAATTGTGACAAGAACATAAAATTACTGGGTTCTATATTATTTCAAATGAGGTTCTTTGTGTATTTACTCAACAAATATTTGTTATGTATTGAAAATCATGGCACTAGGTTCATCCTTACTGCCCTGTTTTTCTTAAAAAGGGTGAGAAAGTACTCAAACTATTTTCTTTCCAAGCCTGCACTCTTTTTTTGTGACCTTGATTACATGATCATATTCCCCATCTGCTTACTCTAGTAGTTGTGTTTGTATAAGTGGCAGAATTCCATATACTCATTCTTATTATAATAATGTGATATTATACCATAATGTATGTTCTTATTATAAAATAGAAAAAAATTGTCTACCTTTAAATGTGAGCTTGCCACTGTTTACCAAAAGAAATCAACCAGATTCAAGTAGAACAGCTTTCAGTAATAGTTGTTAAGAAAATAGATGGCCTGTCATTCAGGTCAGGATCCTGCTACTGTTTAGGAAGATGATGAAAAATCCATCACCCTTTAGGGCTATGTGAGAAAAAATAATGCTTTTAGCAGACCCTCAGAAATATTTCTAATTCAGAGTTTCTGGCTCTGTAAAGGAAGTAGCTTTTTTTCCCTGAAATTTTAAAGACTTTTGTCAGGAAAGATGTTGAATCCTATTGAATAACAATTGGTTGAAAGATTTGTATTTTTACTTGACTTACATGAAACGTAGGTTTCCTAATAACACACTATGCTTTTACACCTGAAATTAAGTGCGGCACACCTGGTAAGTTTTAAATTTTATCGCTCTGTTAAAGATTTTATATTTTTATCATTTTACCTTTTAACTTGATGTTCAATTATTTTTAAAACTTTGCTTGCATTCAATAGGTGTTTGATAGGATGGTTTGATAGGCTTACTCAATTTCAGTCCTTACCACTAATCCTTTTCCTTTCCTTGAGATCTTTCATTCTTGAGTCTTTAGTTTTAATTCTCTTTCTTGAAATCAAGGTTTTGGTTTTGTGTAATTGCTTAAGAAAGCTCACAGGGACAATCTATGTTGGCTTCAGTAAATAACCCCTTGGCCAAGGATGGCCTTCTTGGCCAATGGGTAGGGTCTGTTGACTGACCCCTCTCCTTAGGCCCAGGCCGTGATTACAGATTTCGTTCAGTAGGTTGAGAACTGGGCAGTCACTGAGTCTCTTAACCCAATCTTACTGGATTGCCTTTGATTGCAATTAGTTCTCTTGGCTTCATCTGTCAAGCAGATGTTCTCTCACATACCTGTTTTTATTATTATTGTTATTGTTATTATTTTAACAGAAATTGAGAGAACTCCAGCCAGGATCTTAGTATTCATTGCAAATTTCTGCTTCTCAACAAAATTTTTCATGTAGCTTTACTTAGCCAGTATTCCAGTTGAAGAAAAATAAATCAACAATTAATATTGTTTCATCCAGACTGGTGATACAGGCCTCTAATCTCAGTTACTTAGGAGTCTGAGGCAGGAGGATCAAAAATTCAAGACCAGAATGGGCAATTTAGTGAACTCATGTCTCAAAATAACAAATAAAAAAGAAAAAGACCAAAGATGTAGCTCAGTGGCAGACACCTCTGGGTTCAATCCCAGTACCCCCAAAAATAAAACAAAATAAAATAAAACTGATATTAATTCTTAATTCCTCTATCATACTATATAAACATATTATTATCCAAGTTGAGTTTTACAATTCTGGGGATCAAGAAATATTGATGAAATAGTCACTCTGCTATATTTCAGGGGCTATGTACACACAGAAGGGGTATGGTTGCTGCCCATCTAAGGAACTACACACACACACACACACACACACACACACACTCAATGACACAGTTTCTCACTGTGCTATCTAGCTTTCTCCGTGTAAACTTAATTTTCCCAGGTGTCTGCTGGTTATATTTTTCATTATTGATGGCTAAATATAGTTAAAGCATTCCATTAGAACGAAAGGCTCACTTAGAAAACAATCGATATTAACAATAATTAATGCTGTGTGTATATACTTATATATGTGTATGCATAAAATCCACTTAAGAAACCCAAAATGCCGTTATAAAAATGGCAAGAAACATTTATCAAATGAGGGGATGTTTCCGTCCTAATGTAACGGAATTATTCAGTGAAAATACGTGCACAAGAATCTAGCCGGTGCCGTGGAGCGCCCCTGTATCCCAGTGGGTCAGGAGGCTGAGCAAGGAGGATCCAGGCTCAAGCCCAGTCTGAGCAACTTAGTGCAACCCTATCTCAAAAATTAAAAAATAAAATAAAAAAGAGCTGGGGAGGTAGCTCAGTGTGAAGACTCTCTCTGTTCCATCTCCAGTACCACAGAAAAGGTAACATTTTCTCGTATCGTCTCTGTCATATTTTATACAGCCAAGTATCAACTTGGTAGAGTAGTACTTTCTGAAAGCATGGGAAAGTATAACAATAAACAATGAGCATCCCTGTCTGTCTCCTCAAGTATGGTTCTACAGCTGTTTGCATAAGATTTGGAGTGCTTTCTGAAAACTCAGATTTCTGAGTGCTTTCTGAAAACTCAGATTCCTGGATCCTACCTGTGACTACTGAATTCAGATCTTGGAGATGGTGCCTGGCATCCGCATTACATAAGCACCCTGGCTGATTTGTGTGCATAGTAAACTTTGAGAACCACCGAGTTATATTATTGTGAAAAAGGTAAAATTCAGTGAGATAATTTAAGTACCATTTCCCTTTATTCTCCTTTTCTAAATTTCAGAGGAGGACATTTTTGCAGGGTCATTTTTTACTGCTTAATCCGCCCCCCCAAAAAACACTCGGCCTCCTAGAGTTCTCTGCTTCAATTTCATTGTCTTCTCTTCTTCTATCTGTGCCAAATCTCCCTCTACCCCTCTTTAATAAGGCAATTTCATAGATGAAAATGGCTTTGAATATAATAGAATGATTGTTACATAATTTTCTCTGATTATTTTCTTATGCGTTTATCTAATCCAATTACATTTAGTTACCACTACAGCTATTATAATAAAGCACATGAGATTCTCTGTCCTGCTGTGAACTCCTTAAGTTCATATTCTGGGTAGCTATGTGAGCAGTATGACTAATCCAACAACTGTTATGAAATACTAAAACAATTAGGTTAATAAGAAAAATGAAAACTTGGTAAAAAAGAAAATCAAAGTCTCATGACATTTGCAGATAAAAACCACAGAGGAAATTAATAAACTCTTCAATATATTTCAGGAAGAAATCCAAATTGGTCCCAATGTATGAGTTTTATTCAAACCACTAAGATGCCATTTACTATTTGATAATTTTATGTGGGTACTGGGAGTCAAACTCAGGACCTCGCGCGCCAGCAGGCGTTTGTGCCACTGAGCCATCTCACCGGCCCTATTTGATAATTTTAATACCATTGTTTTGTAATTAATGGTCATTTAGGTTCAAGGTAGAGGTTGAGTAGCATTTGAATCTTTTGATGGAAAAAAATGCCAAGTAGATTGATGGTCAAACCAGGAAGCACTGCTTTGCATGATGACTTGTTTTTAAGCATATTTAAACATTGCAAATAACTGTCCATTTACATGAAAACAAGTAACACACAAATTATACACTATCTTTATGCAACAAAAGAGATTTTTCCAGAAGCTAAATCAAGTTCCAGATGTTTGTTCTATAAGATTTGATTTGGGAATAGGCTTACTACGTACTGTAGTTAAAAGTATGTTTATCTTCCTCATTTTGCTAACTCACAAACGACCAGCTTTTTGATAGACTATGAAGTGCCCTATCTGTTTGCGAAGAAGCTCAAAGCCAAATCTGATCATCAATTACAAATTTATAAATCTCGTGGCCAGTATATTTCTTCATATTTTATTTTAACTTTCTCTTCTTTATTAATTTGTTACATATGTTCCTTTGATATATTAAGTTGATCAAAAAAGACTGGACCCAAGAGTTAATTTCTGGGTATAAAATTATATGTCTGAAACTCACAAGTTAAAATAAGACTTGCTGCACACCCCTAAACTGCCAGACATTCTGTAACACCTCTCTGGATCTCTTCTACCACCTCACTAGCTACAGGAAGAAGGAAATAAAAGATTTCTTCATAGTACATATTCATGTATTCTGTTTTAGATACTTTTCTCATTGCTGAGACAAAATATCTGACACCCAAATTTAGACAAGGAAAAGTTTATTTGGCTCACAGTTTGTACAGGTTTCAATTCATAGCTGGCTGGCTCCACGGCAGGGTAGCATGGCAGAGGAACATTGAAGAAGAGAAACACTTCACGGCAGGTAGAAGGCAGCAAGCTACAAGCAGCAAGTGACAAGCAACAAGCGACAACCCTCTTTTTCTCCCTTACATCTTTTCCAGGCTACCCCCTCTTAGGGCAGGTAGTATTCACACCCAGACTGGGGCAGCCTTAATACTAGCATTGCACCATGAATCAACCCCAACATCATATCTTTGATCCCAGCAGCACACACCTTAGATCCAGCCACCTCTGAAAAGCCCCACCTATGAGCACATGAGGCTTGGGGGGACAGCTAGATGCAAGCCATAACAGACTCCCGTGTACATAAAGAGATGGCAATAAAGTATACGTTGTGACAGTTACTTGACGCTCATGCTGAAATGACCATCAGGATAGCTGCTTTCTACATAATTGAAAAAACCTTCTTGCCATTGGCACTTGTCTTCCTTGTGACTTATCGTTTCTGATGGCTGCGGATATTCTTTGGCTGGTATTGTTCGGCTCCCATTACTTAAATGTCTATCTCTGTGCTCATATTGTTTTCTATCCATGCAAAATCTCCCCCTCCTCCTTTTTAAATTTCTTCTTCTTTTCAAGGTTGCCACACTTTATTCATAAGCAAGGGAGACAAGGTTGTTTCTTTTCATTATTGTCTTCTTGTATTAAATTCAGGGAAATAATCACTTGTGGTTTAATTTGTACGGACTTCATCTATATATTTTTTCTTTAAATGCTACTCCATGGCACTTGAATTGCATTTAGATCTCACTTGGATAACCCAGAAAAATATTACCATCTCAAAATCCTTAATTTAATCGCACCCTTTTATTGCCACATAAGGTAGCCTCCACAAGTGTTAAGGAGAAGGATGTGGACTTATAGGGGGTGGTGAGTGTTATTCATCTTACCACACCTTCTGAAGAGAACAGGGACTAGACTGGTACCTTGGCCTTCATGTCAAGTTATCATGGCCAGTTCCTACCTTACTCTCTTCCTCCCTCGTGTTTTATATGGTTAAAATAAAGACATCATCAAAGTATGATTTCACAAATCACATGGCTTACTACCATATAAAGAGAAGTATTTCTTTGGTTTGGGTTCATGATATTTAAGAGAAGAGAACGGATCTGAGGGCTATACTCACTAGACAAGGCGCATTAACCACAGAACGAATGAGCTCCATTTTAGAGTCCAGTGGGATGAAGTGGGCCTCTGTGGAAAGTAAGGTCTAATTAAATTTGGAGGAGTACTTTTATGAGCAGCTCTCAGAAGACACGGGCCTGACAAACACAGGAGGGTACCCTGGGGATAGGTAAGGTCCCCAGGGCACTTGGTGGTGAGGCTTTGAAGTTCAGCTCAAAGGCTAACAGAGTGTGGTGCTGTTGCAGCCTGAGCTCTTGGCCTTTGGAAAAGCAGCTGACATTAGGCACCTGAGCTGCAGCCTAAGCTCTCAAGATCTGTGGAACTCGCAGGTTTGTTTGCATCTTGGAATCCAGTAGTTGAGGTCAATAGCTCACAACTGGGGTGGGGGGGGTGTTGAAAGTGTGACATTGAATTTTTGAGGGGAGAAGGCATTCACTCCAAGTTATTAGAGTAAAACATATGTCACACTATGCAAATGTTTGTAATAATTTCCAGGCAACGCTGCACCTCATACCTAGGGAGACCTAATGAGAAGAGCACTGAGCAGAAGTAGGGATGTAAACATTACGTCCTCGTCCATCTTTTAGTTTCCGCAACTTGCAGATAAAGATGGAGCACTAAGAAACCAGAAGAGGTTGGGGAGGAGTCATGAGCTGATGGCTGTAGAGGGCATATATGATCAGTTTAATATCTACTATTAATGAATGCATGTATATATTTTTAAAGTTTTAGGATATTTATTTAATTTTTTCTGTTTTAGAGTGTGAGCTTTAGAGATGTATAGATGCAAAATTTCTCACCGTGTGTGTGTGTGTGCGTGTGGTACTGAGGACTGAGCATAGGCTGTGGTTCACCCTCAGTACTTTTTTTATTTTTTGTTTTTAAAACAGTCTCATAAGACACTAAATTGTTCAGCGTGGCTTCAGCCTCCCAGAGTGCTGGGGTTACAAGCGTCCACCATTACAGCTGGCTATTCCTCATCTTTAGTAAAATGAGTGCAACACATAAAAGGAAGCCTCCTCTCAACCAATAACTGTGAGAAGAAAATAGCTTTCACCTGTTTCAGAGGGTGATGACTTTTCTAATTAGTTCATGGAAACATTAACATATTTCTTTCCCATTATGGTATCCCTTTTCTAAAGAAATAAACAGCCTGTTCGCAAACCCACAATATCAAATTGGGCTGCGAACCAACATCGCTGAATAGTTTCACTAGTTACCAGTATCAGTATCCTCAGAACTCTGCCCCCTTATGCTGACACCTGCTGTGTTACATTCAGGTTTCAAGTGATTCTGCAACAAATAAGCAAATCCTTGAGGAAGAAATCAACACTTTCCATTTACCACCATCATTAATCTTTTAATTTAGCAGTCACTCTATTATGTCACATAGTTTATTTTATTTAATTTTCACAGTTATGATTCAGAGTCTCTTATTTTGAACCAACTGGCCTCTTATCTTCTAAAGCTAAGTCTTAGAGATTCATTTGCCCAGTACTACAAATAAGTGATCAAATTTAAACCCAGACTTCAGAGCCCACAACACAGTATACAGCGGTGCCATATGTACTCTATGTGACGTTAAGCACATATTTTGAGGATAGGAAGACAGAGGCAGAAAACTGGAATTTTGCCCCCTTCTTCCTCACTGGACTGAGCTACACTGAGTCGAGATGGAGCTTCTGATTTGGTCTCTGCTCCTGACCAGCCATTTGTGGTTGTACTGAGTGTGGTTTTTAAGTTTAGTGTTAAAGAGAAATAATCTCTATAACTACTAGGAAATTGCTACAGCTGTAGCTCAAAAGGCAAACAAGAGGGGCCCGTGAGATGGCTCAGTGGTGTAAGCGCCTGCCTGGCAAGCGCGAGGGCCCGAGTTCGACTCCCGGAACCCACATACGGAAAAAGGGCCGGTGATATCACTCAGCGGCACAAGCGCCTGCTGGCGTGCGAGGTCCTGAGGTCGACACCTGGTACCCACAAAAAAAAAAAAAAAAAAGGCAAACAAGAATTTGTTTCCATGCTTAAGGAAATCCTATCTGCCTTAAATTTACAGAGATGACACTCTTGTACTTTTTAATGATTTAGAAATTCCCAAAGGTAATTGAAGACAGACATGATTTTCTCCACACCTTGCAGCTAGAATTGATGACTTACCTAAAGGTAATGACACTTCCTGTTCTCTCTAGCCTGTGTAGTTTCAGCTATAAAAGGAGCAGTAACAGGTTCAATCTTAGGAAATTTTGTTTCTGCTAATATGCTAGACCCATGGGAAATAGCCTCACATCATTAGCATTTTACATTTATTAAAGATTTCAGGCACAAGTTGGGCATGGGGAGAAAAAACATATTTAGGTCAGCTTTTCATGGTTTGTGTACCTGATTGTATCACAAAGATTGTGGCAGCTCCAGCCAGGAGTTCCAAAGGCCTACTTCCCCTCAACACATAAGAATACATGGGATTAAAAGAAATGTTTTCCCGTAGTGTTATATGCAATAAACTTAGCCTTGTTTGAATTTTCTGGCCAAAGCTAAAAAGCATTATCTTGTTTCTATCCTTATTAAAATCTTAGTGTTTGTTTTATAAATTTTGTCTTTGAGCTCTGAAGCCCCAAATGATTGTTGAATAATCCCCAGTCTTACTATTTGGAAAACTGTCTTCAAATTAATAAGCTTCTTTAGTCTCAGCCTTGCCATCATGCCTGGAGAAAAAAATCAAATCTAAAAAGTTCTCCACCAATAAAAAAGATAAAGATGAATTCAATGTGTTATTTCGAGTTCAGCAGCTCACACAGCTCTATTACTGCTCTTCTATGACACGATCATCTAACAGTTTCTTCTAGAAAGGATTTAATGGTTAGAAACAAGGAAGAGAAAAGGAACTTTCAATTTGTCTTTGCAGCAGTGATGAATGAACAAAAAGATGAAAGAATTTGACATGAAAAAATATAAATTAGATCAAAATTAATCACACCAGCAAGAATTTTCCAAAGTATTTCTTGGTGTTTACAGCTGCATCTCTCTCCTGCTGCTCACACCAAGCCAGGTCTGAGATTTAGGGCAATGGCTGGAGCAGGATCAGCCGGCTACCTAACTGCTCTTTCTGCAACTTGCTAAGGGTAGCAAGGGGTGAGCATCCTTTTTTTCTGGCAACCAGAGTTCCTGATTCTGAGCTTTCTTTTCAAGTAGCAGTAACAGATACTACAAGATGGATATGGAGCCACCCAATTCACCATTTAACCCTGATTCCTGCAGCAGGATCAGCTGGGAACACATGCAGTATCTTGGGTGGCCAGGCTCAAGTTACTCTTTTATGCCTGGCTGTTCTTTCCCTTATGGCATGATTCCTTATTTGTGGTGAACTCCCAACCTGGTTACAGCCAACTGTGTCCGTGAGCTTCACATATTCAGATCAAAAACATTCAAAGAAAAAGAATGCACCTGTACTGAACATGTTCAGACTTGTCACTATTTCCTATACTTACAGTGTAACAACTATTAATGCAGTGTTTATGTTGTATTCTGAATTATAAGTAATCTAGAAATGATATAAAGCATACAGGAGGATGTACATAGGTTAAAGGCAAATACTATGTCATATTATATAATGCACTTGAACACCCACAGATTCTGGCACCTCCAGAGGTGCTGGAACAATTCTTCTATGGATAGCAAAGTACTATTTTATTTAACAATTTATTAATGGATGTAGGTGGGATAGTAAGAAGACAATACAGTTCTAGAATATTAAAGTAAGATTAAGCCTATTTCCCCAAACGAATATTGACTATCTCTTTCTCATCCTCTCCTGTCCTTCTCTGCTTTCTTCTTTCTTGGTACCCTTCCTCACCAGCCATCCTCTGCTTTCTTCTTTCTCAGTACCTTTCCTCACCAGCCATCCTCTGCTTTTTTCTTTCTCAGTACCTTTCCTCACCAGCCATCCAGTTGTACAAACTACACGCAGTCCATGCAACACTACTTCTTCCCCCCACCATATTCACCAATTCCTTTTGATTGTAACTTAAATATGTTCTTAATGCAGCAACTTTTCCTGTCTTTATGTCCACAGATACTACCCAAGTTCAAGTCCCTACAATCTCTCCCTGATATATTACAATATCCTTCTTTCCTTCTTTCTATTTGACTCACACTGTGCCTAAAGACAGCTTTTCAGTGTCTTTACACTGCACATTGGATTGCAGTTGAAGCCACAGTTCATCATGGCCTCCAAAACCATAGGTGTTGTGATTCCTTTCTGCCTTCTTGTCTGCACTTCACAGCACTCCTCTGCTCTTCTGCTTATTCATTCTAACCTGGCTCACTTCAATTCACTGAACTTATTCACCTTTTTCTAAACTGACCTTTTATATGCTGTTCTCCTTGCCTAAGTATTAGGTAACTTTCCAGGTTCTGGTATAAAATTTCTGACACCTACAAATTAAAGAAGGAAATAGTTTCACTTGGCTTACAGTTTCAGAGGTTTCAGTCCATGGTCAACTGGATCCACTGCAAAAACATCATGGCTAAAAGGCATGGTGGCCAGGAAACAGAGCATAGTGTAAGAGCACCAGAGAGGTTGGGCTAGGGACCAGATTCTGTCCCCAAGTTCAGGCCCCCGTGACACACACAGATATACCCAGAAGTGTGCTTCACTAATTCCCTAGGCAGCTGCCAAGCCAATCAAGTTGACACTTAACTGTTACAACCTCGAATGTTTTCATATGCTTTTCTTGGACTTACCCCCTCTCTTTCCTTAAGCTTTGATTTACAAGTTACCTCTCAAAGGAGATTTGCTCTGATCACATTCAATAAGCTCACTCCACAATTTTCTGATCTACACCCTGGTCATCACATCACATTCTTCTACTTTTCTCTTCTGCTTAAATATTGCAGAGTGTGGTGTGGGGAGGGTATGTAAAATACATGGAAAAGGTTATGTGTTAAAGGAATATCCCATTAAAATTGGTCCTGAAATTCTCATCAAGAAGAAATGTATAAGTTTATCATTACCACCACTCACCACAGAAAAAGGAAAGGGTTGAATGTTGTGGCACACACCTGTAATTCCAGGTACTTAAAGGCTGAAGCAGGAGGGTTGTGAGTTTGAGGACAGTGGGGGCAACTTAGTAAAACATTGTCTCAAAATTTAAAAAAATTAAAAGGGAGGGAGATGTAGTTCAGTAGTACAGCACTGCCCTAGGTTGTATAAAACTTTGTCTGATTCCCCAGCACTGCAAAACACAGAGAAAAGGAGAGAGGGAAGAAGAGAGGAAGGGAAGGAGAGAGGGGAGGTGAAAAGGGTAAGAAGAGGAGGTGGAGGAAAAAGACAAGGAAGAAGAGAACTGAAGAGGAGGAAGGCAAAGCAAAATAAATAAATAAATAAATAAATAAATAAAGGAAGGAAGGAAGGAAGGAAGGAAATAGGAGAGAAAGGGTTCAAAAATGAAAAACAGTGAGTTATACTAACTGCAAGGCCCTGGACCCAGAAACAGAAACAGAAGAAGCACATTTTCTTTCTTGTGGAGGGACCAAAAACTAGGCTCACCTAAAGTCTGGGTGCTGGGTTCCCAGCTCCACAAAAGCAGGTTCATACAGCCAACTTCCTCATGCCTGGTGGAGACTTGCGTAAAGCCGCGTATTTGGCCATCAGCGTTTGAGCCAAGTGGCCCACTTCACCAGCAGTGTCTCCACAATCGCAGAGAGGCAGCTGGCCTGGGCCACCACAGATGACCAGGAGAGCATATGAGGATACAGGAAAACCCAATCAGAAGACAGTGGAAAGAGAGATATCCTGCTCAAAATGATAATACCAAAGCTCAAATTCCAAAACACATGAAAAAAATTGATGTTAGCAGACAAAACTATCAGCAGTTGGTAATGCAAATTAAGACAACACTGAGATTCCATCCTATCCCGGAATGAATGGCCATCATCAAGAAATCAAATAATAACAAATGTTGGTGAGGCTGCAGGGAGAAAAAGGAACTCTTCTACATTGTTGGTGAGAACATAAACTAGTACAAGCACTATAGAAATCAATACGGAGATTCCTGAAAAACCTAAAACTAGAAACTCCATTTGACATAGCTATTGCTCTTCTAGGTATCTTCCCAAAAGAGTTAAAGCCATCATATTACACAGATATATACATACATATGTTTATAGCAGCACAATTCATAATAAATAAATTTTAGAAACAGTGTATATGTCCATCAACAGATGAATACTTAAAGAAAATATATTTGCACATAAAGTAAAAAAAAAGGAGCCGGTGATATCGCTCAGTGGCACAGGCAAGCATGAGGCCCTGAGGTCGACTCCCAGTACCCACATAAAAGAAAAAAGAAAGAAAATGTATTTGCAAACAATGAAATACTACTCTGCCATAAAGACAAACTTGAGTGATTTGTAAGAAAATGGGTACATTTTAAGACTATAATTTTAAGTGAAATAAATGAGACACTCAAGCTTAAATACCACATGGTTTCTCTTATATGAGAATCCGAAATCATGAATAAAGAGCAAAATAAAAGTTAATAAGAAATAAAGAGATAGATCTTTCTCAAAGGGAAAGGGGAACACAAGATGGAGGGAGGGGAAGGGAGCAAAAGGAAGGGGTAAAAGAAGAATTGAGATGTGTCATGTACATGCACCAACTCCACACAAGGGATGCAATCATTATGTATTGCAAATTACATACTAATTTAAAAAAGAGGAAAAAGAAAAAATCCTATAGTAAATGAAATAAAACAAGCTGAAAGAACAAAGAAGAACACTTTAAAAACAAGTACATTAGGGTACTCAAAACGCTAATTACTTTTTAAAGAGAAGAAATTATGAAGCACAAATGTGTGAGTAGGAAAAAGAACCAATTATAACTCCTGGAAATGAAAATGTTGCTGATGGAATTTGTTTTTTAAAAAACTTAATAAGCAGTAATTCTAGTTAAATTTGATAAACTCAATACATATTTTCCTCTATATTCTGTGCTCATTAAAATAATGGGAAAATAATTTTTAAAAGGCATAATGAAGGATGGCAACAAAATTTTTGAATTAGGATGTAGGTACATTTATTAGAGCAGAAAAAGCAGAGTGTGAGTTCCCAACATCCCCTAGATTCACTTTCTCCACACCCTATTTTCTGACTCAAGAATGTGAGCTCTAAGAACTACGTAAATGAGCTTCTTGCCCTCTGTCTTCTTATCAGGTTTAAGTATGAGTGAGGCTAGCAGTAGAGGGTAGAAGGAGATGAATTTTCAGTACTTATTCCCTGGTTCCCCTATATGCAGATCACTTTACACTGATTGAGACTATCGACATGGGGCCTTAGTTTCTCTTACAATACTCTCGTTTTCTAGGGTCTAGTAACCACTTCTTCCCATCATCCCTTTCAGGAGTTTTAAAAAAAAAGAAAATAAGGAAATAGGGGAAAGAAATAACCAAAGAAAAATTAAAAGATCTCCAGGAGGGAAAGGACATCATTCTAAAACCAGCAAGAATAAAAATTTGCTTTTAAAACAAGCCACATCATGTGTAAAGAAGGTACCCATCTCCTCAATCACACTTTAAAGGAAAATTAGTTATACTTATAATTTTTTATCATTTTTAAATTAGTGTATGTTTGTGATACATAATTACATTCATCTTGGGAAACTGAATATCATATTTTAATCTTTTACTTCCCCTTCCCCTCCCCACCATATCATCTCCTATCCCCTAAATCCCTTCCCATCTCTACAAAATCTACCTTCCTATTTCCAAACTCCACTTTTACTTTTCTTTTCAAATTATTTACATTTTGGGTTTCTCGTATAAAAGAAAACATGATATTTAACTTTCTGTGTCTGATTTATTTCATATAGCATTATGGTTTCAAAGTGCATCCATTTTCATACAAATGACTTAAATGTATCCTTCTTCATGAATGAGTAGTATTCCATTGTGTATAAATATCACATTTTCTTGATCAGTTAATCTGTTGATGTATGCCATTTCCAAAATTTAGCTATTAGGAGTATAAACACAGGTATGCATATATTACTGTAATATGATGTCTTTAGGTTATGGGAAGGCTGTTGTTTCCATTGTGTCCTGTTCCGCTTGCCTTGAGGGAAGCTGACAGCCATGTCAGGAGGCAACCCTCTCACCAGACACATGTTTGGAGGCACCAGGGCCTGCTAACAAGCACAAGTGAGCTTGGGAGGTGCTATTATTTATTTTTCATAATTTATATTTTCTCTTTCTCCAGCTATTATTACATTGATATTCAGCATTGTAATTGTATTTAAAATTATTTAAGGTTAGTATCAAAAGCCTAAATATGCTGTTTTGTCCTACGTATGCTTACAATAAAGTTTAATTTGTAGTTAACTACAGCAAGAGATTAACAACAATAACCAATAATTATTAAACAAACATTACATGAGGCCATTGTTTATGACTAAGATCCTGCACTGGGCCCCAAAAGACCAGACTAAAAATCAAAATGGAGTCATCAATACTAAGTTCCACATTCACCAAATGGAAACTAAATTCTTATCTGATCTTCCCAAAAAGTCAGGTGACAGAGATAGCAATTAATTTCCCAAACAGGCCCATTTCACTTGCCATAGCAACAAAGTCCCTCCTGCTTTAATTCTTATATTGAAAGGTAACCTGAAGTAACTCCATGTTAACTATTTAATTAGTTTTCTATTGTTCCCTCTCCCAGTCCTTGCATTCTTTGATTCTTTATTTCTTTTTTTTTCTTTTTCTTTTTTTTCAGAACTTCTTTGTCTATCAAAATACCTAATAGCTGGATGTGGTGGCACACACCTGCAATCCTAGCACTTTGGGAGGCTGAAGCAGGAAGATCACAAGTTTCAGCCTACCTGGGAAACTTAGAGACTTCGTAAAACCCTGTTTCAACATTTTAAAAAGGGGACTGGGGACTCAGCTCAGTGTGAAGGCCCCGGGTTCAATCCCAGTACCAAGGTGGTGTGTGGGGTATCTGCTGCTCCCTATCAGAACACTTTTCTACTTTATGGAATGAAGTGTTGCCCTATTCTAAAATCGAAAATAAAGCCAATTAAAATCTTTAACCCAAATTGCTGTGATTTTTGCCCTTTGACACAACAAAGTAGAACAATTACAACAATATATTGTAATAGAAATTAAGTGAATATGGTTTCTTTCTCTCTTTTGAGTCAAGACAAATATTAATATTTTCAGACCACAGTTGATGATCAGTAACAGAAACCATGCAAAGTAAAACCAAGAATGGTGATGGAGGGAAAACACTATAAATCTTTGCACCCTCAGTCGGCACCTTTTATTCTCCCTTCTTAAAAATCATCCCAATATATTTTCAACAAATAAATAGTTATCAACAATCACCACAGTCTTAATCCACTCCTTGATGCTGAGTTGTATCAGAAAACGTCAAAATACACCTCTTTGGCATATGAATTGTTATAACCTAAAGTCAGCTGAGGACCAGCAAATGAAGGGAAAGCTCTTTACCTACCCTGACTGCCTAAAAATATAAGTTTTCCCCATTAGAAAGGAAATTTGCATTTACACACGAATTTGTAAAGTGTCTCTATTCTAAGAGATCTCCTGGTTACTTTCTGGACACAGCTCTTATTATCTGGCCAACTGCCTCCTAGAGTCTCATTTCTTTGAGAAATTACCATGCATAAGTACATAATTAAACGATTTGTCTTTTGTTAATATGTCTCTTGTTAGTTTAATACACCGGGCCCCAGCCAGAGAACCTAGAAGTATACAAAGAAAAAGTGCTTTCCCTCCCCACAACTTTCAGTGAGACATTTAACAGGAAGTAAAAGCCCATCTTGAAGTTCTCATGTGGAATTCTCCCAAATATTTTTCACTTCTACTCCAAAGCTTTTTCTTTACCTGGTATTGTCCACTGCTCGTAGTTCTTTCAAAATAAATTGTGAGCAATTTTTGGTAACCTGAAGCAATTGAGGGTTTTCATATATTGTCCTTACTATAATACTATTTTATGTAAGGACTCCATGGAAACTGAAAGAAAGGGTAATTGTTATATATTTTCTTGTAGAAAATTAATCAAAATATTTTTCTGAGTATGGTACTTCTGAAAAACATTCTCAACTCATTCAGCAAGCATATATTGTGCACCTATTGTATGCCACAAACTGTTTTCAGTCCTGCCAATAGAAAACTGTAGGGAAGAAAATATCCCTCTACACAATTTAGTTTCACTGGCTGGATCCTGCAAATTAGACTGACAGAAGACAGATTAACAAGAAAGGATCAAAGAGAAATGTATTACTGAGTACCCTGGGGAAATACACAAGCATATTCAAGAATAAGTCAAAGGAGTGGTTAGAATGTTGGCTGATAGCATCTTAACCAAAGAGCAATCATTTTGTAGAGAAGTAAGTAGATAAGGTGTTGTAGTCAGGGTTTGCAAGGGAAAAGGACACATAATTTATAGGATTTTATAATAGTCACCCAAAGAGTCAAATGCAAAAGAGTGCAGGAAATCTGTCCACACACAAGAGACCCAAAGAATCCAGCTGAGGGCCTGGATCCCACAGCAATGTCCTGCATGAGTCCAGCTGCAGACCTAGAGCCCATGGCAATGTCCTCCACCAAGTCCAGCTGGAGGCATAGAGCTCAGAACAATGTCTCATGCAAGTCTGTTTGAAGGATCTGCGCAGAGAAGGCCCAAAAGTCAGTGGTGGAAGTCAGAAAGTCTGTACCAGCAGGATGAAGGATCTGTGCTAGCAGGCTGAGGGATCTGCACCGGAGCCCAGAAATGATGCTCAAAGTAAGGGCCAGAGCTCCCCTGGAAATTACCACAGCGACAGTGAGGACCTGAGCTCCTCCAATGATGAGAATAGCTGAGTTCATAAAAGGAAAACCAGTGTGACCTGCTTCTCCAGGAGAATCAACAGCAGCATCTCTTCCTCTCCAGTTCTCCTTTTTATGTTGTTGGTAACAATCCCCAAGTGGGCCCTCCACACCCAGCACCATGCTGATTCAGTTAAGCTGGGTGTTACAAGTTGACCATCAGTTGTCAATCCACCACACAAGGTTAGGGGACTTTGAGCTACTAGGGCCAGCAAATTATCTGAACATAAACTTATGAGGGAAATTTGGAAGATAAGAGCTAGTTAGTAAGGATTGTTATGTAGGTTCCTCTGTTAAGGAGATTCTCCAAGTTGATACGTGTCTAGAGTCATCTCAGAATAAAGGCATGATGCTCTTTGGGAAGAGAGAAATGGTCACAGAGTTTTCGTATATCTGCTTCTTTTTCATTGCTTTTGGGTCAAAATATTCCTGTGTCAAAGTGGCATATTTGAGGATGTCATTCCCTGAACCCTTTTGAAGCAAATGAGAAAAATACAATCACTGAACTCAGCTTAGAGTTCAATGAACCGATTCATATTTAAAAGAAACACGGTCCTTTTGACAATCATACCTAGATATCGTCCAGAAACTGATACTGCTATTAGTAAAGAGGCTGCTTGTATATAATTACAGGAAATGATTCAGTAAACAGTCAGACAAGAAATTTTACTCTCTGCAAAGATGACTATCACCAGGTTCCGTCTGGAGTTCAGCCACTTGGTGATTTATATGATTGACAGTTTCTGTTGATGGCTAAAATCACTGTCTCGTTTCCGCAAATGTATGGGGCACCAAACTAACTTCTCCTCTGTGCCATGGGAAGAGAGAATGTTCAGAGGCAGTCAATGTAATGAAAAACCTCACAGAAAATATCACTGGCTAGGACTTGGAGAAAAATAAAAGTTTCAAGGGGTCTCACAGGTACAAAAAGTAATAGAAAAGTTATGATCTCCCTCTCCTGACGGGTGGCGTGGCCTCATCATTTTCTACGTGGATGTCAGTAGAGACCATCTGATGTCTTGAATACAGATGTTCTCTTGTCTGGTACAATATTCAACTGAGTGCTCCTGACAAATTAATAAATAAAGTTTTCCTTGACATTAAATTAAAGGATTCTCTATCTAATGGGCAAATCTCAAAAATACAGACAGGAATGAAGAATAATTTTATATGGTCAAGAGCTGGCTATTTTTGCCTGAGTTATCTATATAAGTCTTGGTGCTTTTAAAATTTGTCCTCCAGTATTAATTTTAGGAAAATTAAAACTATAAAGGAAAATTTCCTCTACCTCCTGTCCCACATTCACTGGCTGGATCTGTCAAAGTGATAAAAGATAATGAACAAAAGAAAAAAGTTTTAGTTTTACATTTATACATGAAAGTTTCCCAAAGAAATGAGACAAGTAGGGGCCGGTGAGATGGCTCAGCGGCGTAAGCGCCTGCCTTGCAAGCGCGAGGGCCCGAGTTTGACTCCCGGAACCCACATACGAAAAAGGGGCCGGTGATATCGCTCAGCGGCACGGGCGCCTGTTGGCGCGCGAGGTCCTGAGGTCGACCCTCCGGTACCCACAAAAAAAAAAAAAAAAAAAAGAAATGAGACAAGTGACCAGGTGATGGGCTTTGTACACCATCTTAAGCTAAAGGACAGAAAAAGGGTTTGGAACTTCCGAGTAAGGGAGGCAAGTTACAGAAGGGAAGGGATATGCGGTTAAAAAAGAGACTGTCTCGTTATGCAGATAAGAGTCTCTCAGGTGTTAACAGTCTCTCTAAGAGAAGGAAGAAGCTCTCTTAATGCTACAAACACATTTATAAATGGGAACTTCCTTTATAAATATAAATTTCCTTTGCAAAAGGCACATAGAAGGAGGTAAAAAACTTTCCTTGCACCTGTTGGTTCTCATATATTTAGGTTACAATAGTCATTTTGCCAGAAGCATCTTGTGGGATGGATGCTCTGGTACCCTTTAGCATCCTGCCTTCCAAGGGCTGTATTTCTTTGGAAGACATCCCTTGGCCTTCAGCTCTTGCTTCCTTAGTTGAGACCAGATATCCATTCCCTGTTGTTTTTATGTGTTACCCTCTTCTAGGACTTTCATGGTAAACTTTTCTACATATGGGATGAAAGACAATCAAGTTATAGGATTTCATATGTTAACAGGAAGCCTCATCTTGGTAGCACTGACTCTACACAGTCAAGAGTCAGGCTTACAGATGTCCAACTCTAGACTTCCATTCATTTAGTAAAAGTTAAACCTTACTTACTGCTTCCTAACTGTTGCTAATTTCTGCTAAATGTAACATGTTTTATTTATAAGCTTGAGTGGAAATAATCTTGCCCTAGAATTTCAACTTTTCTGCATCACATCAGAGAGTATCCATAATAGAATTTATTCTTTACAGTCCTAAATCCAGCAGAATATCATTATAATGTCATCCCTTTGGGAATATTTATTGAAAAGTCTCAACATGCCAAGACTTTTATAAGCAGAGAGCACAGGAAAGAGTAGCACGAGGGTCCAAGATAATTTTACAAAGTTAGTTATTGGTTTCATGGAAAAATGAATCTTGGGAGCAGGTTATTCTGCTCAGATAACACTCTCTAATGCTAGCTGGTGCTGACAAAAGAGAAGAGGGGCAAAGGCCAATACAGCATTTACATCTAATTCCACTTCAGTACTGTGATTTGTCTGTTTGTGTGTGTATTTGTTTTTTCACTAGGATCTTCTATAGAGGAAGTCTTGTCTCCTTCAGGTAAATTCTAAAGAGTTATGTGTGTTGAGTTCACACGTCTTTAGAGCTCTAAAACCAAGTCATCATGAAAATCAAATTTGAATAAAAGATTTTTTCAAAGTAATTTATCTTCACATTGTGATTATCAGAATGTTCTGTTACTACTTGAAAATCTTATGCAAGCCAGATGTGGTGGTGTATGCCCACAATCTCTCAGCATTCTAGGAGGTTGAGGCAGGAGGATCCAAAGTTCAAGTGTAAGCAGGATTTCACCTAACTTAGTAAAACCCTGTCTCAAAATTAAAAAGGCCTGGGAATGTAGCTCTTGTGAAGGCCCTGGGTTCAATCCTCAGTACAGGGTTAAAAAAAAAAAAAAGGCAGCTCATACAGATTCAGAGTTCAACCACACTCACAAAAGGAATAAGAAAGGAACAGTGGTCAGAAAGATAGAAAAACGCTAGGAGAAATCAAGGTTAGAGATCACAAATGATGAGTTGATAAGTTGACATTGGGAAGGATGGCTTTATAAGGTATGATAGCATTCCAGCTGCCTTTAATTCCAGCCATTTGGGTGGTCGGATCTCTAAGTCACTCAATCTGTCTCCAGCAAACTTCTCTCTCCAAACAGTGCAAGGAGTATCAAGCAGCACTTTGCTTCTTTTTCTGGTCTCACTCTTCTTTTTCTGGTTCACACATGAAAAAGGGGATTCTGATTCGTAAACTGGACTGTATCACCTGTAAGTTTTGGTTGAGTGGAACGTAATTAGAAATCTTTCAATTTCTACTCTTATAAAATTTCTCCAACACATCAACATATTTTTGGCCAAAATACATCGTGTTAAAATAACATATTATTTCTTGTTGAATTAAGATTGTACTCTATAAGACATGCATGCTTTTTTAAATAATAATTTTAGTTACAAATATATAAATAGAAGAAATATATAAATAGAAGTAGTGAAGTTAAAATTAATAACAAAACTGTGGATGAAGTTATCCTAGGTTCATTCCTTACTCCAAGCACTGCTTCCCACGGGTGCTGGGAAGGTTGACAGGTTCAATATGCTTCCATTAGCCTCCCAAAGGAATAGGGGGAAACATATCTTTCCATCTACCCTTGTAAATTCTTGGATGGCCCCCAGTAACAAGACAGATGAGTAAGAGAAAAACATACAAATTTAAGTTTTGCATGACATGGGACCCTAGTGCTAGGTTTGATGAAGAATAGAGAAGTCATGGGAGAATGTGATAGGACAAAAGAGTACGAGCTAATAATAGTAAATGGGATAAATTTCAGCAAAGTCTTTTTTTTTCAGATTTTTCTCAATCACCCTCTGTCTTCTGAATAATGATGTTCCTTTCCTCCATGCAGGCAAGGCAGCTCTCACAAGAAGGGCTTATAATCTGCTCCAGGGAATAAGAGTAGGGGCAGGTCAAAGAGTCCTCTCTGCCATTTCTCAAATTCCTCCAGCACAAAATGTTCTGTGTGCCAACGTGCCATATTTTTTGGACTAGAATGTTCCAAACCCCACCAAAAGTATTGACCTCAAGAGTTCTCCTCAAAAAAACTTTCTGTACCCAAATCTCAGTCTCCAAGAATGCTTTCTAAAGAAATTGTTTCGAGTCTGTGTGTATTAGTCACCTTTCCATTGCATGCACAACTTAAAGGAGAAAATTATTATTCTGACTTACAGTTTCAGAGGTTTCAGTCCATGGTTGGCTGCTTCTAAGGCAGAGATATCATGGTGGAAAGGCACAGTGGAGAAAAGCTGCTCAAATCATGGCAGGCAGGAAACAAAGTGAAAAGGAAAGACCTCAGAAAAGTTGTACCACTCCAAGGTGCTCCCAGTAACCCACTTCCTCCAAATAGGCCTCACCTTCTACTGGCCCATTCAACTACGAACTTATGGATGCACAAATCCATTGATGAGGTCAATCCCATCACAGTCCAATCACCTTTCTAAGCATCTCTTAATGCAGTCAAATTGATAATCAAGATTAACCATCACACTGTGTCCATCCAAGTTAGTAAATATAAATTTTAGCAATGAGAGATGCATTACTAAATTGAAACCACTTTCAAAACTAAGGCTATAAACCTGAGATGATTCTGTAATTGTCTTCTAGAACACACATCCATATTATCCTTGCAGTTATATTTTCTATATAAAATGTGCAACATGACTGAGAAGTAGGGCCAACATCAAGTGTTATTCTCATTGGCTGACCTGTCTTCCTCGTCCCTCTCTTTCTCCTTTCCCCCCTTGGAGAGACTCCAGGCCTTCAGTTAACTAAAGTATGTGCTCTGTTTCCTCAAGGCTAAGTATTTTCAAGTTTCTTTGTACACAGATCTCATATAAACAAACATTCCATGCAAATCAATGCACATGAAGAATAATGGAAATATTTACTGTTCCTATCACTTTGCCTTTTCAAAGTCAGCTTTATTTAGCAGCAAACATTATTTGCCTCAAAAGGCAGCAGTTCTAAAGACAGATATATTGAATAAGCAATTTTGGCCTGTACTATGAATGAGAGTTGTAATATAAGACTGTGACCAACCACTGGGAAAAATAAATATCCGAGGTTGAAAACCACAGGATGGTCCTACTGATGAGGCAGAGCACCAGCGCAAGCCTGTTGGGGAGCCGTGCAGGATGGTGCCGTTCAACCGTACAGTGGAAGGAGGAAGACCCATCTCAGGAGTCCCTGTGGAACCCGTCACATGTCAGGGCTTTGGAGTCTGCGTGCAGGATGCGCATGACGATGAGATGAAGGTATGGCACTGTGACCCAGCTGGTGGGCAAGGACACAAACAGAGCATGTCTGGTTGGCACAGCCAACTTTAGGGAAGACAGCAAATGCTCATGGTAAATTCATGGGCACTGCCAATACTGGGTTCCGCGATGCAGATGGAGGAGAGAAGGCCTGCAGAGGTTACAGCAGGAAGGCCAATGTGTTTCATTACAAAAGCCTCCATCCATATCATGAGCAGTGGGGCAACCCCTGCTGGTGAGCTCAGGGAGTCCTCCAGCAGCCAGCGGGTGCCTTTCTGTAAGCCCCCTTCCCCCTGGGTCCATAAGCCCATCTGGTCACCTCCCAGCAGGTCCAGCTTACTTGGAGTTTGTATGTACTGTCAGACCTGATCAACAAGGACAACTTGGAGAAAGTTGCAAGAGTAAACACCTCCCGGTGCAGGTGATGGTGGTGGACATGGCTGACCACTATAGTTCCCTGACCTGTGCCACACCCTCGTCTGGGAACATGACCTCTCCTTGAGTACATATAGGCCACCAGGGGCTTCAAGTGCCACCTGCCCCTAATGCAGAGCCCAGGAAGCACGTCCTCTTGTGATCATGGGTGTCATGGGCATCAGGCACATGCCCTGTAAGGAGAATTTCAGCACTGACCTCAACATCCTAGAGATCATGACCACCCCCTACCATCATCTCCACCTCCGGCTGAGGTCCCATCAGCCTGCGAAAGCTGCCTTCCTCCCATTGTAGGCTCCAGAATAAATAAGGTGGAGTTTAAGTTCTGGTCCTCTGACTCCAAATCTTATACTGTAATCACCATTCTTTCCTTATGATGGGTATAACTTGGCTTAGTTGGACACACTTTGTAAAATCCAAAGTGGCATAATTCTCCAAATACAATGACTCATAGAATAAAATCAATTTATTTGTTATTCTTTGCTCTCTTCCACCAGCAGAGGGAGTAAAGATTCCTTATAACAGTCTGAACCCCAAAAAGAAATCCTGAGAATGACAGAATTAAACAGGAGCTACAATCCTGTATTTCTGTAAATTAGGAGCTCGAAATGATAGGAGTTAAGTAGTAAATGGCAGTTTCCTGGTTGGTTATTGGTGGGGCTAGGTGAATCAGTTGAGCATCCTTGATTCTAGAGTGTAGCTCATTTTCACCCCCACTAGGTTACGAGTCAATATTATGCTTTCCTTTCAATGAGTGCTGTTTCCTTCCTAACCACTGGTGGTCATGTGAAGTGTTTCAGAAAGCCAAGCTCAGTTTCTTACAAGTAAAGTAGATGACCACCAGTTTAAGATGAATTTTGATCTGGCTACAATAAAATAATTGATGACACAATTCTCTAAAATGAAAATAATTTTAAAAGTTAATGTACTGCACAGATTAGGATTAATGTTAACAAAAGTAACTTTGAGAACTAAAAGAAGACAACATTTCTCTTTGGTTCTTCCAAATACACAATAACATTTTTATGCAATAGCTATATATTTTAATTTGAATATGTAAAAAGAATTTCAAATATTGAAATGAACTGGAAATCAATTCAAATTAAATATGGTCATAGTTCCCTGTGGATCTATTTGATACATGAATTTTTAATGTATTTTAAATTTTATAAATTTTTCTTAAAATGACTTTCAATTAAAAAAAACTCAAAGGATGCTAAGTGCTAGTATGAACACAATATACTAAGAGCAAAATTGCCTCTTATTCATTTCAAAAACAATGAATGTTGTTATTTAATAGGACTTAGTACTAAGCCCAGAGAACACCTCTATACCAACAAAAACTGAATGTTCTTTGCTAGTCGCAGAGCCCTTATCTTTTTCTTAATTAAAATATAATTCCTTTTCAGAGGATGGATATCTGTTATTTTACTTGAATCCTTGAAGTGGGCTAATTTATTAAACAATGGAGGGGTGCATTTCATTTGTAGTATCTACTGGGGACACTGTTAAAATTTGGAGTTTTGAGCTGGGGTCATAGCTCAGCAATGGAGTGCTTCCCTCCACACTGCAAAAATAAATAAACAAACAAACAAATAAAGTAAAATCTGGAATGTTTCCTGCTGTATAGGAGTAAGGAGAAAAAGGAAAGTTAAGAACTAAGTGATTGTCTATGACTGGAGGTGAGAAAGGTGTAATCACAGGTGTCTGCCTGAAGAAAACTGGCTTAAATTCCAGTTGAAAAATGAAAACAAAAACCAACAACAATAATAAAAAAAGAGAAACCCAAAAGTTTCCTAACTACTAGGTCAAGAGATTTTTGAGAGACAAAAATTTTGGTTCCTCTCTCTTTTATATTCCCTTCTACTTCCTGGTTCCACTGAGCTAGAGCAGGGGCAGACCAGGTGCTTGGCAGGATATAACTTTGTCTTAGGCGCCACATCTCCACCTGAACTGAAAGGACAGACCTGTCACTGTTCATTGTCGCTCTCACCTTGTCTGCTTTCTTTTCCCAGTAACCACAGAAATAGGGGTGCTACTTTAGCCTCCAGGCCCATGCTAGGTATTCTAATCCAGAATTTTATTGGGGAAGTTAATGGTAGTTAATTACTAGGTGCTGAATCAAATATGAATGAATTTATACCAATTTTCATTCTGTAATTTTTTTCCCTAGATATTGTTCTCTTGGTTAAAAAGGCTGTGGGAAGCCAAAGTAGGGTGTACAGTAAGTCTTTAGTATTCCTGAGTTCCTGGAACCCAACAAACTCCAATGGCACCAATAATGGCCACAATCTAGCAGTCGGAGAGAGTAGGATCAGTTGGGAAACTCTGAGGTTACTTTGGCCCTTGTACGGAAGGCACAACTTCAGCTTGCCTGGGCACTCTTATCATGGGGCCAGCCCGGTCTCCTTTTGCCTTTCAGGGCTCATAACACTTCCCCTCAGCATACTTTATTACACCAACTCCATGGTATGAAGAGAAAGAGAAACACTTATGGAGGCCAGTTCTCTCATTTCTTTACTTCTCCAACTTACACCTCTATCCTTGGATCTCTTGGTGTTCAGCTATTACCCTTCTTAAGAAGATATAGGGAGTGAAACAAGCTCAGATTTTTTCCAAAGAAGAAGCTATAAATACACACAGACTCACACATCACACACACGCACACGCACACACACACACACAGTAGATATCACTAGTTGATCACATTCCTCCTTGCCGCTGAACTTAGATATACCTTCAGAACTCATCTCAACATAGCCCAGGCAGAGGGATAAATGGGGCTTGACATTCAAGGTAAAACTTATTTACCATCCCTGACTATTGAAGAGAAACAGAGCTGGACAGTAGTTAAAGTGGTGAAAATGGGTTTTATTCAGAGGCAACTACAATATAGGAAAAGAGACTTGAGTATACAACTGAGCTCAGTGTGAATACAACTGGAATTTTAACTGAAGAGCAGGATGGGAGTTGGTGTTAGTGAATGGAAAATTACTGAGAGGAAGTATCTAGGGTGGGAGGATTCTTGTCAAACTGACTTAACAAAATTTTCGCTGGGGGCAGGATAGGGTGATCATATCAAGTGCATAAGATTATTTGTAAGGGAAGGAAAGTATCTTTCTACCCTTCAATGTTCTAAGTTGGGGTTGTTGTAACAAAAGGAAAAATATTTTTCTTTCTACCCTTCAAAACTCTACGTTTGGGACCCTGTAACAAAAGACAGATTGACAAGATAAAAGCATACAAATTTACGTATTAAAACTTGTATTATGAGAGCATACATAAGGAAATGAAGACCCAAAGTAGAAGTTAAATCTTAGTGGTTTTATGCTAGTTTTGACAGAGAGTACAAAGTTGCAGGGACATGTGATGGAACACAGAGCAGTAAACTGGGAGAAGTTTAGCAAGCCCATTTCATCTCAATTTCTCTCAGCATCTTTTGGTCTTTAGAGATTAGGATATTCCTTTCTTGCAGGCATAAGAGGGCACCTGTCACATGAGGGTCTGATGACCTGCTTCAGGAGAAGCTCAGAAAATCCTTCTTATACCTGCTGCATCCCAAATTCTGTCAGCTCAAAATAGTCAATATGCCCAAGGGCCAAATGTGGGGATAGTGAACCCTGAACCCTGTCACTCTCTGAACTTATTTAGCAGAATTCGTGTTACAACTCTGTCACCAGAGAGAGTCCCAGCAGGTTCCTAAACCCATCGTACCCATAGAATTAAGATGCAGGCTTACTGACTCCCATTGCAGAAAAAGAATTTTTATGATGTGTAAGAGACAGAAAGGGATTTATTAGGCAGAAATTTAAAGTACACACTTGAAGAAATAGGGTGCAGGCCCTCGAGAGGGCACATTATGATCCGGAGCTGGATATATTTATGGGGCTTGGCGAGTGTCTTCGAGATGGATGATCTATTCATACTGTCTGTCCTTGAGGAGGGAGAAAATGCAGTTTACAGGTGAAAAGAGGTGGTCTGTTCATGGGTGAAAAAGGCCAGTTTTCAGGAGAACAGGAACTGCTCAGACTTACTGGGTCTTGAGAGAAGAGAAAAAAGTTAAAATGGGCTTGAGTAACTTCAGTGTCCTCAAGCTGCATTTTCTAAAGTTCATTATTAAAATTCCGGTTTTTCTTGTCTCCTTTCTACCTATCTTTATTTCTTCTATCCTATCTCAACTGAACTCAGTAAAGATGAACACAGAAGCCCAAAGTCAAGGCCTGGTCAAAAACAGGGCTCAAAGGAGCCTGACTAAGGTGTAGCTAGGGACAGAATCTTTCATACTCTGGAATTTAGAGGTTATACTTCTCAGGAGCTAGGAAACTGCAAATAACTCTAAACAACCCATCTGTGGATCTAAGACAAAATCGTGTACACAAATAGCTGTTTTTAATACCAGGCAATTCTGGGATCTTGGGGGTCAGAACAGGATACCCCAGCATTTGGTGTTTTGGGAGGCTATGTATTTTGAGCCGAAAAAGATTTGAAGGGTTACAGAAGCAAGGTCTCTCTGATCTCTCCCACTCCTCTTTCCAACCCTCTCTTTCCCTTAAAGCAAGTCATGGAAACTAGAATTCCCTTTCCCTGGAATAAGTCATTAGGGCTAAGAAAGCCACTTTATAAGCTCCTCCCTCCTCCAATGAAGACCTTCATATGGTAGGTATCCTGCCCCCTATCTGGGGAGAAAGAATGTTATGAAAGGCCACAGAGAAGAATCTGAACAAACAGGCCTTACCAAGGCCCCCACCCCAGCTTATTACCATCAAACTATACTTCCATTTTGTCAGTCATATTCCTCACTAGTATCCACTTCTTTCATCACACTTTAAGTGTGCACATAGTCTTTCCTGGGCTTTGAGTTCTGTATTTCTGAAGGCTCCTGTTCATATAAAACTGGTTAAATACATTTGTTATATTTTTCTCTTATTAATCTGTCTTTTATTATGGGGTATCAGCCATGAATCTTGCAATGAGTGAGGAAAAGATATTATTTTTCTCCCCTACAGAACTCAAGGCTCAAATGGATATATTGAAAGGAAAAAACAAAATCATACAGTGAAATTTCAGTTCTCAAACAATATACAGACAAAATTGAAAAAGCATTTTATAACTTCTTCCAGAAGACAAAACTATAGGTAACTAAAAACATAATCATTGAATTACAAAACTTGATTTTAAGCCTTGTAATACTCACATCAGGTGATTTTTCTACCACATTTTCTCTTAGTTGAATACAGTTTTGAAGTGGACTTGTCAGATACAGACTGTAGCTGCGTCTACTCATAACCTGTTTTACAGCTGACAGATTACAGATATTAAACAAGAAAGAAACAGTTTTCTTTTCTATGGAATTGAGTCCATAAGCAGGCTGCTACTGGCTTGGGAGGCTTTTGACATGTGTATTTCTGTTAGCACATTTTTCCACATTAAAATTGTAATGGAATAGGCCAAGTTTTCATATTCAATTATCAATTCTGGGTACTTATAGCAATAGCTATGAAAATTAAGCTTTCTTTTATGGACGGTCTAGAAGAGCACAGATAGAATGTTCAATATTCAGCTGCTTGACAACTCTTTTGGCCAACTTTTCCCAACTTCCCTTTTTATAAGGCTCCATTCCAGATTCTGAGTCAGGATATCTGGGGCATAGGCGGTAGTCTTGGTATTTACCAAATACCATGAGCAGTTTTCTTAGAGAGGTTTGGGAAGCACCACTCCAGGAAAGTCCTCAGTTTTAGGAGTTAAAAGATTTTCAAGAGAAAACTAGTGATTCTAAAGAAGGCACACATCCTACAGAAAGGAACAGCCATGGTAGACATCTCTGTCTTAGTTAAAGCACGCACCAGCGCTTCCTCGGCCACCCTGCCGCCCCTCGCAACCCTCTTCCTTCCTTTATTAGAGTGATGAAGAAAGGCAAAGACGGGGAGAGAGGATGCAGAGATGTTGCAAGCTCCTCGCGGAAACCAGGAGAGCCAGCATACTGTACCAAGGTTCTGAGGACGAGATGAAAGCACACAGCTGGACATTTCTTCATAGAGTGAAATGCCTCCTTCTAGAAAGAGATATTACAATTACTCTTTTCATTACCTGTGATGGTTAATTTTTTTAAGACAGGGTCTCAGTAAGTTGATAAGTTTCCTGGGCTGGGGTCAACCTATCTCAGCTTCTCAGAGTGCTGAAATTATAGGCATGCACCATCACACCTAGCTCGTTCTGGTTAATCTTGATTGTCAACTTGATTAGATTGAGAGACACCTGGGAAATCATGAAAGCACATGTCTGGGTGTGTCTGTTAGGATGTTTCCAGAGACCACTGACCTGTGAGCCACTGAGCTGAGGTGGACCTGCCCTGAATGTGGGCAGCACCATCCAATAGTCTGGGGTCCTGGATGCAACAGAAGTGGAAGGAGGAAGTCAGTCAGCACATGCAAGCTGGATGCTTCCTGAGCAGGCATGACTTTTGCTGCTGCCGTCACCTGTAGACATTAAACTCTAGCTTCTCCAGCCTTTCAGTGAGGACTCACACCAGCGACACTCCTGGGAGTTTCTAAGCCCTCAGCTTCAATCTCAGGCTTTGTATTTTGTCCCTTTCGTTCCAAGGCTTCCAGCTCCTTGGACTGAGCAGCTACTGGTTTTACCAACTCTCCAATATTCAGAGGGCCATTTTGGACTACCCAGCTTCTAATCCTGTAAGCCAACATAATAAGTCTCATTTTATAATAATAATATACAGAACCTTGGACTAATTAATAGGTCATTCTTTCATCCTCCACAGCGCATTTAGGAAAACAAGGTACTCGATAATCTCAGTGACTGAGAAAAACTTCTGGCAGAAAGAAAGTTTCTGAAAAGACTAAGAGAGGCAGAGCTGGAAGAAAGTGAAGTGTGAGAAATAGCACATGAGACCGAAGGAGAAGGGAGGAAGAACAGGGAGAGAACACAGGGGAGAGCAGCCTGGGTGCTAGTGAGTTTCTTTAAGCCTTCTCCTCCTTGCAGAATGGTCTCTCCCAATTCCTGAAGGCTGAGCCAACACTATGCAGGAGGTTAATGAGCTAGCTTCAGTACCCCTGCCTCAATCTCAGTGCCAGAAATCATTATTCCTGCCTCAATTCAAACTCAGACACTGCAAAAATGAAAGCACTCATCTGGGGTCTTAAGACTTGGAATTTGGGAGACTTCAGATAGCTCTGAATCAGTTTTCTGGGGAAGGCAGGGAAAGTGGGAGCTCATCTGGGCTAAAGCAGGTTAAGAGGGAACTAGAGGTGTGAGACCAAAGAATGTAAGAAAAAGAAAGTATAAACAGAATGGCAATGCCTATAAAACAAGAGTCTAATAACCTTTTGATAGTTGTTGAACCTCTGGGCACAATGTAATTGGTCATGCAGGTGGTTCCAGATGCCTGCGGTCAAAGGATGGAAGGAAACATTTCATCAACAGCTGAAATACTGTGCATCCCCTGCTTCCTAATGGTTTTCTGGCTAAAGCTCTTTCTATGTATCTTTCATCATAATTTTCTTTCTGTTTTCACACTACCCATAGTGGTTTTCATTGCTTTCCCGCCAGCCTGAAAGCTCCGCGGAACCTCCAAAGAGCATCCAGGAGGCAAATTGAATTTGCACTTAAAATATTGTGTTACCCATCAAAAGAGTTAACAGTGTTAGAAGACTAGAGGAAAGACAGGCAGGATTGTGGCACCCATCTGGAGCACAAAGCTTTAAGGAAAGCTGTTTGTGAAAGACAACTGGGAAGCTTCTCTTTGCCTTCAGCTGTGAGAAGCCCTGTGCTGCTCAGTATAGACATACATTATTCCCCCAGGCTCTAGCATCTGACTGCTGCTTCTTTGAGTGCAGCATCATGTAGAGACCAAGCCACAGGAAGCTGGTTTTATACACACACAGTCGTATTTTTTTTTTTTTTTTTGTGGGTACCGGGGGGGTCGACCTCAGGACCTCGGGCGCCTGCGCGCCCGTGCCGCTGAGCGATATCACCGGCCCCTTTTTCGTATGTGGGTTCCGGGAGTCGAACTCGGGCCCTCACGCTTGCCGGGCAGGCGCTTAAGCCGCTGAGCCATCTCACCGGCCCACACAGTCGTATTTTGAAACCTACTTTCACACATGAGTAAGAACATGACCAGCAGGTGGACCATTTCCTGTGTCTCTTTTTTCATTGCAGCCCACAGTGGGAACAGCAGTCTCCAGTCCCTGCCCTGGAGCTGGGGTTTCTAGAAATCTGGTAAAAACGTAGCAAGGGACAGGGGATAGTGGCCTTAGCCTGTGATCCCAGTTATTAGAGAGTACGAGGCAGAAGTATAAGTTCAGGGCCAGTCTGAGCAATTTAGGAAGATCCTGTCTCAAAAAGTGATTGAGGGTGTAGTTCAGTGGTAGAGTGAACTGGGTTCCATTCCCAAAACTGCAAAAATGAAAGTAACAAGGGTAAGGCCTCATTGAAGGGGCCTGGGACCTAAGTGTACTTTGCCAATGGTGAGGAGCACCCTCTGCAGGAATTAAGTAGAAATTACATAATTTTTAAATAAAAGCAAGAAATCAGGAATTTCTTCATTTTTTTTACCAATTTTAAAATTCAAGACAAATTATACAACAGCATTTAATTTTTACCACCTTACCATTTTCAAACGAAACTATATATATATATATAGTCTAACTACAAAGAAAAAAAAATAAGCCGCAATGTGCTGCTTTGTGCCAAAAGGGCAAACAACCTTCCTAGTAGACTCGGACTAAAGAGAAATTCTGTTTTCATCACTGCCTCCCCACAGGAAAATTAGCTTAAGCTGGATGGAGTGAACGGAGCATGGGCCAAAGCTGAGTGAACGTGAGTGAGCACGGGGTCCAAAGAAGAAGAAAGTCTCAGCGCAGGCCGGCGCGCGGAGGAGCTGCGGAGCTGCACAGCGCTGTCAGGGGTGGCGATTATGAGTGTAGTCACTCTTAAAAGTCACTTTGGACTTAAAGGAAACATCTTTTATAAAAAGGCAAAGCACTTCTAAGTATATTATTTCGGATGAAGAAGAAAGACAAACTTTCATTTTAAAAATGCTATCAAAACAGTGCAGGAAGCACAGGGATGCCTTAAGTTTGGATAACCCTAAAAATACTGTTTAGATATCACTAACTATGGGGGACAATGCACATGCTGATGAAGCTCTTTATGGTCTTTGCCAAATGTGGGTGAAGATAAGATAAGCTGGTGGAAGAATCTTGGAAATAGGCAGTGATGTGGCTCAGAATATAAGCTTCCAAATTATGAGTGTAGGAGATGAGAATATGCCCATCCCTTATATGCCTCTTTGGCATAATGATTATTTTGGGCTTTTTAAATTTTGTTTTGTTTTGTTTTGTTTCAGAAACTGCATACATAGTAGAGATGTTGAAAATAAAATAGAACTTATGTATTTGTAAGAGAAATTTCCATCTATAGAAGAAATCCCCAATCTTAAGGGTGTCTCTCTTGGGATAACTAAATCTCCAGAGATCAAATCAATGAAGAAGCCATGATTTAAAAATCTGCAGGACAAACGTTAACAGTGTTTACTATGCTTTCCCTGATCGGGGTGTTGTAAGCAGCCTTTCTCTACACCCTTCTTTCTTTGTTCCACCAAATGATGGTATTTAAACCTGAAGTTTAAATCACCTCCTTGGGCTCTACTCGCCAGAGTGACTCATTTCTATGGTTTTTCTCCTTTCTTTATGTGAGGTATGTATCAATACATTTGTGGCTGTTTTTGTCTTGTTAATCTGTCTTTTGTTACAGGGAGCTCTGGCTAAGAACTATGGAAGGTGGGGAGAAAATCATTTTCTCCACAAGGAGCAAGTGTTTGTGGACTGATGAATGTCCCTGTCTCCAGAAAGAGTATCGCATTGGAACTATGAGCAAAGATACAGCTTCTAAGAAAGAGGGACTGTCTCGTTTCTCCTGGTCTACCCATTTTCATCCCATCTTCCTCACCTGGAGCCACTGGAAGACTGCGGATTTAGCAATCTGCCAAACCCTTCCTCAACCCCATGGACCCAGGCAAGACAGCTGCTCTGTGGGGAGAAGATGGGTGGAAAACAAGCCCTTTCCCTCAAGTACAAAGAAAGTGCATTTTTAAGGGGAGGGAAAATCAAATCCTTATCACATGTCATAGTTAACTGATTGTGTCAACTGGAGTAAAAATATCCAAATAGACTGGCTCAGCATAGTTCAGGGTGTGGAAGACCCACCCGAGGGAGGACTGTCGCCAGAAAACTGTAAAGGGGAAACAAAGAAGGAAGGCTTGCCGCTGTTTCTTTGGAGGAGCTCCAGTCCTCACCTTCGCCTCGGACATTGTCTCCTGGCTTCCAGTGTAGACTCTTCAGCCTCCAGCACAGACCCTTCAGGCTCCTATCAAAGGCCCTTCAGCCTCGTGGTACAGACTCGCACTACACTGGGCTCCAGGCATTCAGTTGGATCTTTCAGATCCCGTGTGCAGTCAGCCCTTTTGCACTGTTCCACACCTGACCCTGAGGGTGGCCATTGTAAGCCAATCTTGCGAATTATTATATATTTTTATATCTTGCATTAAATGTTTCTTTAGTAAGCACTTACTGATATACCACACATAACCCTGTGAGATATGATTAGAAGTGGTTTCCACTTTAGCCACAGCTTGACTTTCAGCAAGTTACATTCTTTCAATTTTAAGCAGTAACAATTTAGACAAGGTGAGCCTTAAATGATTTTTAAACACTTTTGCACATGATCGCATTTAATCTTCTTTGCAGGCCTATGAGAAGGGGATTTCTATCCTCAATTTAGAGATCAGATGAAGCTAGGATTCTGACTTAGGAAGGAGGAGCTTGTCAAAAATAAGGAATCTTTGAGGACAAATACAAGAAAATCCAGACAATAGTACAGATTATCAGGTCGTAAGCCTAATAAAATTTTTTCCCATATTAAAATTTACAATGTAAATTCCATAGAGAATGCTGTCTTATCCAGTGTGGGCTCAGTTTCTAACAATATCACCTATCTACAGTCCTACCACCCTGGATGTGCAAGCTCTCCAGATCTCGTCCAACAATATCACCTGAGTCTGGTTAGGCTTTGGAGAAATTCAATGAAGGAACTACAGCTGGGGTGAGGGGGGGTGAGATTCCTTACATAGAATTTAAAGCTTCATCTATTTTTGAGGGAGAGGGTCTTAGTATACTGTGTTCTCAATAAATACTTTTATAGTAATAAATTAATTGTGATCTTTGATTAAGATTAGCACTGAAATAAATTATTACTATGCAAATAACAGTAGTAGCGATACTTCTAATAGCTTTGCTCATTAAAATGAAGAGGATTATCTAGATATCCCCCTGAAAACATTGTGAACCATACATGGTATTCATCCATACAAACCTCTCCCCTACTCCCCACTGAGGAATCAGTAATTAACCAAATACAACATCTCGCTGCCCCCTGGCAAATGCAGCAACAAATCTATCACTATCTGCTTGAAGACAGTGACCAGCTTATTCGTGGTCATGTTTCCCAGTCACTGATAGCTTTGGCACATAGGTCTATGTTCTAGAATAAGCAGCCATCTCCACATGGTCCTGGAGCCTTGCATAGGCCACATTATAGAATCAGCACAGCTCAAACGCAAATAGAGGCATGTGTAAGGTCTTAGTCTCTATCTAGTAGTAGATAGAACATAAAAGATATCTGGACATAAAAAAAATTTAAATTATCATTATCGCTACTGTTCTTCATACTTTTTCTGACAGTCAAAATATATGAGGAGGTCTAAAAAGCAAAAAAAAAAAAATAATAATAATAAATAAATAAATAACCCTTTTCATCATCAAGGAATAAAGCAATTAACAGAAAAGGGCTCAGAGATGAAAAATGTGTCAAACGGGAACTCTAAAATAGCTCTGATTGGGCAGGTGAGATAGCTTAGCAGCATAAGCGCCTGCCTGGCAAGCGCAAAGTCCTGAGTTCGACCTCCGGAACCCACATAAAGGGAAAAACAAAGGGCCGGCGATGTCGCTCAGTGGCACAAGCGCTTGCTGGCAAGTGTGAGGTCCTGAGGTCGACTCCCGGTACCCACATTAAAAAATAAAATTAAATAAATAAATAAATAAATAAAATAGCTATGATTAATATATTAAGTAGAGAAAAGGGTAGAAAACTATCATGAACAGTTCAGGAGGAATGAATTAGGAGTGATATCTTCAGGAAAATAGGAAATATAATAGAGATTCAAATAGAAATGCTAAAGAAAAATATTCAATGTTAAAGAATTGCGTACTGAACAGGCCTGAGTAAAGCATCAACAAACTTGAATATATGACAATAGAACTAACCAACATGCCACAAGAAGAGAAAAATAAAGTCACACAACAGAGCATGGTACCTAAGAAATGTAGGACAATATTAAACATGTCAATGAGAGAGAGAGGCTATCCTAAGACAATCGCTTATAAATTATTCCTGGCAGTAATGAAAGAAAACAAACCACAGATCCTAGTTTAAAGAATTTCAAGCAGATTATATACCAAGAAATAAAAGTAAAAACAGAATAAACACATTATAGTCAAAACCAGATAAAAATAAAATCTTGGAAAGATTTTCTTAAAAAGAACTATTATAGGGCCAGTGAGATGGCTCAACGGCCTACGCGTTTGCCTGGCAAGCGCAAGGGCCCGAGTTCGACTCCCGGATCCCACATACGAAAAAAGAGGCCAGTGATATCGCTCAGCGGCACGGGCGCTTGCTGGCGCGTGAGGTCCTGAGGTCGACCCCTGGTACCCACCAAAAAAAAAAAAAAAAAAACTATTATACACAAAAATGCAAAGATAATATTACAGAAGACTTCAAATAATATGAAAGCTACAGAATAATGAAAAATATTCTTTAAAATACTGGAAAACTATGCATTTTAAACAGTGAAAAGAGCTTTTAAAAAATAAGAGTAGAGCTGGGGACACAGCTCACTGATCTGGCACTTATTTCCCTGTCTTGTTCTGTCAGTCTGCAGCATCTCAAAAAATAATATAGTAAGATAAAAATCAGGGTAAAAAAATGACAAAAGAAAACAAAAATTAAGAATTAAAGGGCCGGTGAGATGGCTCAGTGGCTTAAGCGCCTGCGCGGCAAGCGCGAGGGCCCGAGTTCGACTCCCGGAACCCACATACGAAAAAGGGGCCGGTGATATCGCTCAGCGGCACGGGCGCGCAGGCACCCGAGGTCCTGAGGTCAACCCCCCGGTACCCACAAAAAAAAAAAAAAAAGAATTAAAAAAAGACTGTCTCTGACTAATAAAAGCTAGGATATTTTAATGCCCATAGAATTGAACTACAAGAAGCAGTAAATCCTAAAGGAAGTTATCCAGGCAGGTAGACTCTGCTACCAGACAGAAATTGAGACCTTACAAAGAAATAAAAAGCACCGGACGAGGAAAATAAAGGAGGTAAAAGTCCAGCCAGCGGTGGATGGCAGCAATCGCAGCTACTCAGGACACTGAGGGAAAAGGATCGCAAGTTTGAGGCCAGCCTGGGCAACTCAGTGAGTCCCTGTCTCAAAATAAGAAGTAAAAAAGGATAAGCGTATAGCTCAGTGGTAGTGCATTTGCCTACAATGGGCAAGGCCTGGGCTTCAGTCTGCAGTACCACAAACAATAGGGTAGGGTAGAGCGGAATAGAATAGAATAGATTAAATGAGTAAAATTAAAAGCCAGTTTCCCTATATTTAACCTCTAAAACATAGCTGACTATGTAGAAGTAAAAATGATATCAATGTATTGTGGAGTTTATAACAAAAGTAGAAATAAAAATGTTCAAAAACTAAAAGAATGAGATAAAGTGTACTGCAGTGTTTCATTATAATGTACAAAAGAGTACAACATTATTTAAAGGTAGATTGTGATGTTAAAGATCTCTGTTACATCAGAAATCTATGAGTATAACCAAGTAAGTATTGTAAGTAAAATGAAATCATAAAAAATACTCAACTGATCCAAAAGAAGGCAGGAACAGAAAACAACTAATAGAAAACTGAAGGAATAAATAGAAAACAACTACATTACCAAGGTGATAGAACTAAATATAGCAGTATCGAGTATGTTAAACTTAAAAGATCTAATCCCTTAGTGTAAAGAGCAGAAATTGCAAGACTAGATAAGAAAATAAAATTCAATTGTAAACTGCCCAAAACAAATCCATTTAAAATATAAACACATATGTTAAACATAAAAGGAGGGAAAAAGATGTACCACGCAAACATGAATCGAGACAAAATTGAAGTGTGGATTAATAACAAAGAAGTTAGACTTCAAATATCATCAGGTAAAAAGAGGGCCATTACACAACAATTAATTTATCAGTTCATCAAGAAGGCATAGTCTTAGTCTGGATGCACTTCAAAATAAATAAAAATCAATACAACTAGAAGGAAAATAGACTAGTGCACAACAGTAGTGTCAGAAGACAGATCAGTAGTTGCTTGAGGGTGACATGGATTATTTCTGGCAAAGAAGCAGGAGGGAATGTTTTGGAAACAAAGAAGAACTATGTGTCCCTTGTACTGATGGCTCCACAGATGCACAGATTTGCCAAAACAGGACTTCTGACTGAGCAAACTTAGTTATATGAAAATTATAGCATAAAAGATTTGAATAAAATCTTATAAATGTATCTTTGCACTTTTGTTTGTGGCTTTACATTGATGTTTCTAAGTAGCTATACTTATTTTCACTAGCAACTTTTTTTTTTTCTTTGTGAATAAGCACTATTTTTTTCATAGTAGCAAAACAAGATTCCTCTGGTCTGATACACAGAAAAGATTACTGTTTGGAACATAATTGACAAAAAAATGACTTTTCTGGCTCATCATATTAAGCAGACTTACTAACCAAATTTGTGTGAGTAAAAACAAAAAAAAAAAAAGAGAGATAAAAATGACATGGTCCTGGTTATGGATGTAGCTTAGTGGTACAGTATGTGTTTGGTGTGCACAAGCCCTGAGTTTGATCCCCAGCGCTAAAACAAAAATCATGGTTTTGAGAAATATAAATGTGAAAATATTACTTTAACAGTATTATTCTTCCCATCATCTATCTAATACATGACTTAGTGTTACAGTTGTCATACCAGCTCCATGGGGGACCGATTCAGGGAATGTCTGTAGATACCAAAATCTATGCATGGTCAAGTCTCTTATAGAAAATGGTGTAGTGTTTGCATATAATCTATGCACTTCTACCCTTGTGCAGTAATTTAAATAATCTCTAGACTACTTACAGTACCGAATACCATGGAAATGCTATGTAACTAGTTAAAAATGCCACCTTTTAAAAAAATATTGACAAAAAAGTCTGTAGGTATTAAAATACAGAGGCAATTTTTATCTCTGAATATTTCGGCTATAGTTGGTTGAGTCTGCAGATGCAGAAACCACAGATAGAATAGAGAGGGCCAACTGTACAAATATTCAAAATCACTTCAACAATTTTTATTTAAAAAAGTTTATATGTTCTTGTCAACCAAGTATCTCAATATGAACATGGATATAACTTAAATAAATAATCTGGCACTAATACAGTGAGTCATTCTAATTACAAACTACTTCAAAGATGGAGAGTAGAACACTCCATCAAAGAATTTTTTAGGCGCCGAAGGGAAAATAGTGAATAGACTATTAGAAATTATTAATTGTTCAATCCTTCATTAGAGTTCAAATATAAATTGTCCTACAGAGTGACATTAGAATTTCTATTTTCCCCAAAAATCTCAGATTTTCATGGAGACAAAGAAGAGATTTCAATCATCATGTACTTGTCCTCACCTTCACCATAGTAGCAGCCAGTATTCAAGTGCTTATAATGCACAGCCTTTCCCTAATTGCTTAGTTGTATGTTAACTATTTAACTTTAGTTCATTTAACTATAACAAAAGCCTTTAAGGCAGATAGCATCATTATTAATTCTTATCAATGAGGCTGAGATTATCATTATTTTACAGCTAAGAAGCAGAGCTGGAGTTTTCATCTTTGCAATTTCATATAGGAAAGTGTGCATTTAATTATTATTCTGTGCTGTGAACAATATAGGGGTTCTGGTGAACAACAAAGGCAACCAGAAATTTTCAGATACGAAGATCTCCAGACTGTAAACAATCATCAACACCTGAGGATGTTCCGATCACAAATAAGTGGCAGAAAATAGAACAAATCCCAGGGGGCAAAATCCCGGGGTGGGGGACAAACTTTACAAGTATACTGTTGTTGTCAGAGACTATGCAGATATAACACATTATATTAGTCAGCTTTCACTTTGTTGAACACAACATCCAACACTCACAAATTAAAGAAGAGGTTTCATTTGGCTCATGATTTAAGGGGATTCAGTCTATGGTTGACTGAAGCATTATGGTAGAAGGGAGTGGTGAAGCAAAGGTGCTCAGTTCATAGCAGCTGGAAAGCAGAGAATGGGAACAGTGTTAGAGAAAAAAGGGTTAATTTAAAGAAACACTACTCCTAGAGCTGAAAAGGAAGCAAAAGTCAATAAAATATTAAAGGTATAAAAGTAGCTAATTAATATACACAAAGACTCTATGTAAATTTAAAGGAATGAAAACCAAAACAATGCAGTACAAACATTTAGAGATC